>CM077898.1:3635407-4847210 GCA_039720435.1 Amazona ochrocephala | reverse complement strand
TTGGTGTCAATGGGTGTCGGTGTCAATGGTGTCAATGGGTGTCAGTGGTGTCAATGGGTGTCAATGGGTGTCAATGGGTGTCAGTGGTGTCAATGGGTGTCAATGGTGTCAATGGGTGTCAGTGGTGTCAATGAGTGTCAGTGGGTGTCGGTGGGTGTCAGTGGTGTCAATGGGTGTCAATGGGTGTCAGTGGTGTCAATGAGTGTCAGTGGGTGTCGGTGGGTGTCAGTGGTGTCAATGGGTGTCAATGGGTGTCAGTGGTGTCAATGGGTGTCAATGGGTGTCAGTGGTGTCAATGGGTGTCAGTGGGTGTCAATGGGTGTCAGTGGTGTCAGTGGGTGTCAGTGGTGTCAATGGGTGTCAGTGGTGTCAGTGGTGTCAGTGGTGTCAGTGGTGTCAGTGGGTGTCAATGGGTGTCAATGGGTGTCAGTGGTGTCAATGGGTGTCAGTGGTGTCAATGGGTGTCAATGGGTGTCAATGGGTGTCAGTGGGTGTCAGTGGGTGTCAATGGGTGTCAGTGGTGTCAGTGGGTGTCAGTGGTGTCAATGGGTGTCAATGGGTGTCAGTGGTGTCAATGGGTGTCAATGGGTGTCGGTGGGTGCCGCGTACCCATGTAGCTGAGCAGCACGGGCAGGAAGAGCAGCCCATGCGCCAGCCCCAGCAGGGTGATGATGAGGTTGAGGCGGAAGAAGAAGATGTGGATGAGCTGCGCCTTGGCGAAGGCCAACACCACGATGCCGGGCAGGTTGGTCATGGCCACGCCGGCCACCACCTGCGGGGACAGCGGCGTCACCGGGGCCCGTGGGGGCCTTCGGGGCCCTTTGGGGGCCCTTTGGGGTCCCCATTGCCCCCCGCGCCCCCGCTCCCACCTTGCTGCCCATGGTGACGGTGGCATCGGCGGCGCGCGCCACGCGCCCGCGCTGGCGGCTGTGGGCGAAGGCGTACGTGAGGTGGGACACGAACTCCACCGAGATACCCACGGCCTGGGGGGCACAGAGACACCGATGGCACCCACAGACACCCAATGGCACCCATAGACACCCAATGGCACCCACAGACACCCAATGGCACCACAGACACCCAATGGCACCACAGAAACCCAATGGCACCTACAGACACCCAATGGCACCACAGACACCCAATGGCACCCATAGACACCCAATGGCACCCATAGACACCCAATGGCACCTACAGACACCCAATGGCACCACAGACACCCAATGGCACCACAGACACCCAATGGCACCACAGACGCCCAATGGCACCTACAGACACCCAATGGCACCCACAGACACCCAATGGCACCACAGACGCCCAATGGCACCCGTGTGACACCCAATGGCACCCACAGACACCCAATGGCACCCACAGAAACCCAATGGCACCCAGAGACACCCAATGGCACCCACAGACACCAATGGCACCACAGACACCCAATGGCACCCACAGACACCCATTGCACCCACAGACACCCAATGGCACCAGAGACACCCAATGGCACCACAGACACCCAATGGCACCACAGACACCCAATGGCACCCACAGACACCCATTGCACCCACAGACACCCAATGGCACCAGAGACACCCAATGGCACCACAGACACCCAATGGCACCACAGACACCCAATGGCACCTACAGACACCCAATGGCACCACAGACACCCAATGGCACCACAGACACCCAATGGCACCCAGAGACACCCAATGGCACCCACAGACACCCAATGGCACCAGAGACACCCAATGGCACCACAGACACCCAATGGCACCCACAGAAACCCAATGGCACCCACAGACACCCATTGCACCCACAGACACCCAATGGCACCAGAGACACCCAATGGCACCCACAGACACCCAATGGCACCCCTGGGACACCCCACAGGCACCCACTGCACCCACAGCCCCCCCAGGTTCCATCCGCGCACCGCCACCAGGTTGATGAGGGCCACGGCGTTGTAGGGGATGTCCCACAGGGCCATGGCGCCCACGGTGTCCACCAGGATCATGGCGATGGTGAGGAGCGTGGCGGCGCTGGAGCGCAGGTCCATGCCCAGCAGCAGGAAGGACACCGCGAAGGTGGGCGCGAGGCAGAGCCCCAGCGTCAGCAGCCCCTCGGCCACCACCGTCAGGTACTGCTCGTAGTACACGTGGGTCACCCTGCGGGCAGCGCGGCACAGCCCGGCGTGAGGGCCCCGGCCCTGCCCGGGCAGCGCGGCTGCCGTGGAGCAGAGGGCTCCGTGCGCGGGATGGGGCCCCCACGGCTGCTCCGGGCACCCTGCGCCGCGCACCCGCACCGCACCGGGCAGAGCCTTGTCCCGGGTTAAGGCCATGCCCTGGCCCGGCCCTGCTCACGGTTCCTCTCCAGCGCCTCCATAGGCAGTGCCCGGAACGTCCCCTCCCTGCCATGCGGCTGCCGCCAGCGTCAGTGTGTGCCCCATATCCCCGTATCCCATGAACCATACCCAGTGTACCCATATCCCCATACCCCCATGTCCCAGCATCTCCATGTCCCCATATCCCCATGTTCCCACGTCCACATATCCCCATATGCCCATAACCCATATCCCAAAACCCAGTGTACCCATATCCCCATATCTCTGTGTCCCTGTATCCCCCTATCCCATATCTCCGTATCCCATATCCCCATATCCCACATCCCATATCCCATATCCCCATATCCCACATCCCATATCCCATATCCCCATATCCCACATCCCATATCCCATATCCCCATATATCCCATATCCCATATTCTCATATCCCCGTATCCCATACATCCCATATCCCTATATCCCATATCCCCACATATACCCATATCCCATATGCCCATATCCCACGTCCCCATATCCCATATCCCACATCCCATATCCCACATCCCATATCCCCATATCCCATATCCCATATCCCACATCGCATATCCCCATATCCCACATCCCATATCCCCATATCCCACATCCCATATCCCCATATCCCATATCCCATATCCCACATCCCATATCCCCATATCCCACATCCCACATCCCATATCCCATGTCCCCATATCCCATATCCCACATCCCATATCCCCACATCCCCCATCCCACATCCCCATATCCCATATCCCCATATCCCACATCCCATATCCCATATCCCACATCCCATATCCCATATCCCACATCCCATATCCCCATATCCCCATATCCCACATCCCATATCCCATATCCCATATCCCACATCCCATATCCCATATCCCATATCCCCACATCCCGCATCCCATATCCCATATCCCATATCCCACATCCCCATATCCCACATTCCATATCCCCATATCCCCATATCCCACATCCCATATCCCCATATCCCATATCCCCATATCCCATATCCCCATATATCCCATATCCCCATATCCCATATCCCATATTCCCGTATCCCCGTATCCCATACATCCCATATCCCTATATCCCATATCCCCACATATACCCATATCCCATATCCCACATCCCATATCCCCACATCCCACATCCCTATCCCCATGCCCCCATCCCCACGGTGCTGCGGCCGCATCAACCCCATTCTCCACACCCCCCTCCCAGACGCTGCCCGTGCCCCCCCCCGCTCTCACGAGTAGGGGAAGACGCTGAAGCTGGGCCGGGTGCCGGGCACGCGCCGCAGGGTGCGGGTGAGCTCCTCGGCCAAGGCGCGCGCTGCCCGCAGCGCTGCCGTGTGCTCCTGCGACGTGCGCAGCGGGCGCTGGTACGCCATGAACCGCGTGGCTGCGGGACGGGGGGGTCAGCTCAGCGCCGGCGCTGCCCCCGCGCCCCCCGCGCCCCGCGCTCACCCAGGATGGTGCCGTTGGCGTCCATGCTCACTGCAGTGTCGTAGGCGCCCAGACCGCTGCGGGGAGGGGGATATGGGGTGAGCGGGGCTCGGGGCACCCTGCGCCCCATAGGCCCCCCCCCATCTCCCTACCCCTTGGCGCACTGCAGCGTGGGGCGGTCCTGCAGGAACCAGGGCAGGAAACGCTGGAACTCCTCTGGGGTCGGGCGCCGCGTGGTGTTGAGGCATCGGCCACCGACACAGCTCAGGTCATCTGTGGGACACAGTGGGTGCCGGGGGGGAGCGGGGGTCACCCAATGGGGCACCAACGGGTGAACGATGGGCACCCAACGGAACCCCAATGGCCACAACGGGGCGCGCCCAATGCACAACCAATGGCCACCATGACGTACAGCCAACGCGCACCCGATGCGCGCTCAATGGCTGCCATGGTGAGCACCCAACACACACCCGGTGGTCATCATGGTGGACACCCAAGATGGTCCTTATGGCCACCATGATGGACAGCCAACATACACCCAATGGCCACCATGGTGGGATCTCAATATACACCCAATGGCCACCATGGTGGGATCTCAATATACACCCAGTGGCCACCATGGTGGGATCTCAACATGCACCCAGTGGCCGCTACAATGGGCAGCCAACATAGACCCAATGGGCAGCATGGTGGGCACCCAACCTCTACCAAACAGGTATGATGGTGGACACCCAACATACACCCAATGGCTGCCATGGTTTGGACCATGCCCCCAATGGACACCATTGTGGCCACCCAATACACAACCAAAGGCCACCATGACATACACCCAACAGCCACCCAATGTACAACCAGCAGCCACCATGTTGTACACAGAAGATAGACGCTGTGGCCACCATGATAAGCAGCCAACATACATCCTATGGCCACCATGGTGTGGCCCATATGTACACCCAACAGCCACCACACTGGGCAACCAGCACATACCTAATGGCCACCATGGTGGGCCCCCAACATACACCCAATGGGTACCATGGTGGACACCCAACATACACCCATTGGGCACCAAGGTGTGGACCGTATGTGCACACAGCAGCCACTATGGGGGGAACACAACATGCGCCCAATGGCCACCACGATGTGGACTTTGTGTGCACCCAACAGCCACTGTGCTGGGCATGCAACATACACACAATGGCCACCATGGTGGCACCCAGTGTAGAACCAGTGGCCACCTTGGTGGGCACCCATTGTTGACCCAATGGCCACCATAGTAGGCACCTAATGTAGATGAAATGGCCACTATGGTGAGCACCCAATGTGGACCCAGCAGCCACCATGGTGAATACTCAACGTACACCCAATGGCCACAATGGTGGGCACCCAATGCACACCCAATGGCCACCATGGTGGGGCACCCAATGCACACCCAACGGCCACCATGGTGGGGCACCCAATGCACACCCAGTGGCCACCATGGTGGGGGCACCCAATGCACACCCAGTGGCCACCATGGTGGGGGCACCCAATGCACACCCAACGGCCACCATGGTGGGGGCACCCAATGCACACCCAACGGCCACCATGGTGGGGGCACCCAATGCACACCCAACGGCCACCATGGTGGGGGCACCCAATGCACACCCAATGGCCACCATGGTGGGGGCACCCAATGCACACCCAATGGCCACCATGGTGGGGGCACCCAATGCACACCCAATGGCCACCATGGTGGGGGCACCCAATGCACACCCAATGGCCACCATGACCTCCACCCCGCAGGCCCCGCGGTGCCCCCGCTCCCTCACCGCTGGTGGCGGGGCAGAACTGGCCGCTGGCGTTGCCGTACTGGTGGATGCGGCAGCAGCGGGAGGTGGGGTTGAGCCAATCGAGGAAGTCGTCGAGCCAGGAGGTGGCGGGGATGGCCAAGAAGGACCTGGGCAGGGGCAGTGCTCAGGAGCCGCGGGGGGGCCCCGCGCCGCCCCCGCCCCCCCCCGCAGCGCACTCACACGTTGGGGAAGCGCGTGGCCATCTCCACCGTGTGGCCCAGGGAGTCGCTGGCGCAGCCGGAGCTGGAGCAGATCCCGTTGGTGCCCGCGGCCGAGGAGAAGTCGTAGCCCTCGGTGGTGACGAAGAACGTGGGCACCCCCACGGTGAGGAACCGGCTGAGGGCAGCGAAGTACTGCAGCACGTAGGAGTCCTGCGGCACCGGCACCGGCGCGGCGCGGGGGGGGCACCGGCGGCCACCGTGAGAGACACCGTGAGAGCCAGCGGGACACCCACTGTGACACCCACTGTGACACCCACCATTGACACCCACTGTGACACCCACTGTGACACCCACCATTGACACCCACCATGACACCCACCATTGACACCCACCGTGACACCCACCGTGACACCCACTGTGACACCCACTGTGACACCCACTGTGACACCCACTGTGACACCCACCATTGACACCCACCATTGACACCCACTGTGACACCCACTGTGACACCCACTGTGACACCCACTGTGACACCCACCATTGACACCCACCATTGACACCCACTGTGACACCCACTGTGACACCCACTGTGACACCCACTGTGACACCCACTGTGACACCCACTGTGACACCCACCGTGACACCCACCATTGACACCCACTGTGACACCCACTGTGACACCCACTGTGACACCCACCATTGACACCCACTGTGACACCCACCGTGACACCCACCATTGACACCCACTGTGACACCCACCGTGACACCCACTGTGACACCCCCTGTGACACCCACCATGACACACCCACCGTGACACCCACTGTGACACCCACTGTGACACCCACCATTGACACCCACTGTGACACCCACTGTGACACCCACTGTGACACCCACTGTGACACCCACCATTGACACCCACTGTGACACCCACTGTGACACCCACCATGACACCCGCAGGCTCAGGCCGCTCTCAGTGGGGCGTCCCCATCCCTGTGTGCCCCCGCCCCGTGGGGACCGTGCTGTGCCCACCCCCCCGTGTTGGCTCTCTGCAGCCCCACAGAGGCCACCGCCTCCCCACGGTGACCTTCGGTGGGGCTGTGGTGCCCCCATGGGCCCCTGGCAGGGGCCATCCCCCCCCGGGCAGACCCACACGGGGCCGGGCTGCGCCTCGCACTGCCCCGCAGTGCCCTATAGGAGCCATCCCCCTACAGCGACCCCCCCGCAGCCCCACACCCCCCCCATCCCCATGGGGTGGCCCCACCTTGGGCATGGCGAGCTCCTGGTCCAGCCCCACGGGCACCTGCAGCAGCAGGTAGAGCCCTGCGCAGGCGAGCAGCAGGAAGAGCAGCACCTGCGGCAGCAGCGCCCATCAGCGGACCCCCCCCAGTGCCCCCCCCCCAGATAACCAAGGACCCCCCCCATAACACCCAAGCCCCCATTGCCCCCCCTCACCAGCGCGGGCCGCACGTGGCGGTGCAGCAGCACCGGCACCAGGCGCTGCAGCAGCGGCCGCAGCAGCCGCAGCCCCGGGCCCGCGGCGCCCTTGTCCAGGCGGCAGCAGCAGCAGAGCTCCGGGCGCGAGGCCTGCGGGGGCGGGGGAACGGGGTCACCCCGGGACCCCCTTGGGGACCCCCTTGGGGACCCCCCTGCGGCCCCGTCCCCACCTCCTCGCGCCGGGCGTCGAGCGAGAGGAGCGCCACGAAGGCGGAGATCTGGAGGAGGAAGTCAAGGGCGATGGCGGCAGCGGCCGTGAGGGCGAAGGTTCGCACCGCGGGCATGGAGGAGAGCGCGCCTGGCGCGGGCACAGCCTCAGCACCCATAGCACCCATAGCACCCATGGCACCCATGGCACCCATGGCACCCATAGCACCCATAGCACCCATGGCACCCATAGCACCCATAGCACCCATAGCACCCATGGCACCCATAGCACCCATAGCACCCATAGCACCCATGGCACCCATGGCACCCATAGCACCCATAGCACCCATGGCACCCATAGCACCCATAGCACCCATAGCACCCATGGCACCCATAGCACCCATAGCACCCATGGCACCCATGGCACCCATAGCACCCATGGCACCCATGGCACCCATGGCACCCATAGCACCCATGGCACCCATAGTACCCATGGCACCCATGGCACCCATAGCACCCATGGCACCCATAGCACCCATAGCACCCATGGCACCCATAGCACCCATGGCATCCATGGTACCCATGGCACCCATAGCACCCATAGCACCCATAGCACCCATGGTACCCATGGCACCCATGGCACCCATAGCACCCATGGCACCCATGGCACCCATAGCACCCATGGCACCCATAGCACCCATAGCACCCATGGCACCCATGGCACCCATAGCACCCATGGCACCCATGGCACCCATGGCACCCATAGCACCCATGGCACCCATGGCACCCATGGCACCCATAGCACCCATGGCACCCATAGCACCCATGGCACCCATGGCACCCATAGCACCCATGGCACCCATGGCACCCATAGCACCCATGGCACCCATGGCACCCATGGCACCCATGGCACCCATGGCACCCATAGCACCTGCCCAGTGGGGGCCCCACACACCCCCCATGGCCCAGGGACACCCCTCAACCACTGTGCCCCCCATGTCCCCCCATGCCCCATACCCATCCCACACCCCCACATCCCCCCATGTCCCGGTACCCACTGTGCCCCCATATCCCCCCATGTCCCGGTACCCACTGTGCCCCCCACATCCCCCCATGTCCCTGTTCCCTGCCTTGTCTCCACACCCCGCTGTATCCCGGTGCTCCCCAATCCCCCCGTGCCCGCGGGCGCTCACCCAGCAGGAAGCAGATGACCTCGGAGAGGCTGCACAGCGCCATGCTGGGGGCCACCTGCGCCAGCACCCGCCCGATGTGCTGCTCCCGCTGCTCGCCCGGCTCCCGCGGCGACTGCTGCTGCCACACCGGGACGTGGGGACCCCGACCTGCACCGGGACCATGGGGGACCCAACCCACACCAGGACCCGCACCAGGACCATGGGGGACCCAACCCGCACCAGGACCCACACTGGGACCATGGAAGACCCCAACCCGCACCAGGACCCACACCAGGACAGTGGGGGACCCCGACCCACACCAGGACCCGCACCAGGACCATGGGGGACCCAACCCACACCAGGACCCGCACCAGGACCATGGGGGACCCCAACCCACACCAGGACCCGCACCGGGACCGTGGGGGACCCCAACCCGCACCAGGACCCACACCAGGACAGTGGGGGACCCCAACCCGCACCAGGACCATGGGGATGCCGCAGGACCTCCTCACCCACAGGTACCCCACGCTCCATGGGGACCCTGTCCCAGGGGGTCCCGGTGCCCCACGGTGCCCCCGTGCCCCCACCTGGTACTCCTGCACGAAAATGAAGATGTTGTCGGCGCCCACGGCGAGGATGAGGAAGGGCACAACTTCGAGGATGATGAGGGACGAGGGCAGCCCCAGCAGCGCCAGCAGCCCCATGGCGGCGAACACGGCGCCGATGACCACGGCGATGCCGCCCAGCGCCAGCGTCACCTTCGACTCCACCTGCGATGAGGGGCGCTCAGCACCCAATGGGGCACCTGGAGGCGCTGCCACCGCCCCGACCCCCCGGCACCCACCACGAGGCGGCGCCACGCCGTGTACTCGCCCAGCGCCAGCGCGATGTAGGCGAACACCACGGCGTAGCTGATGGCGAAGATGGGGATGTCCTCGCCCGTGGTGCGGTTGAGTTCGTCCTCCAGCGAGCACTGAGGGCGGGAGGTGGCTGAGGGGGGGCCGCGCACCCACGGGCGCTGCCGGGGCCGCCGGCGGTGCCTCACCTCGGCCATGAAGGCGACGGAGAGGTTGTGGCTGTGGGCGCGCTGGAAGTCCTCCACCACCTGCAGGAAGCGGCGCTCCCAGCTCAGCACCCACTCGTGCCGCGGGTCCTCGCGGGGGAAGTTGTTGAGTGAGTACGTGACGATGAGCGCCTCGGCCTCCGTGTACTCCGAGTCTGGGGACGCGCGTGCCGTGGGAGACAGCACAGAGGGTGAGGGGACGCGCGTCCCGGCAGGGGGTGACGTCCACCAATGGGAGACATCCGCCAATGGGTGACATCCGCCAATGGGAGACATCCGCCAGTGGGTGACATCCGCCAATGGGTGACATCCACCAATGGGTGACATCCACCAATGGGTGATATCCACCAACGGGTGACATCCCACCAATGGGTGACATCCACCAATGGGTGACATCCCACCAATGGGTGACATCCCAGCAATGGGTGACATCCCAGCAATGGGTGACATCCACCAATGGGAGACATCCACCAATGGGTGACATCCACCAATGGGAGACATCCACAAATGGGTGACATCCCAGCAATGGGTGACATCCACCAATGGGTAACATCCCACCAATGGGTGACATCCACCAGTGGGTGACATCCCACCAATGGGTGACATCCACCAATGGGTGACATCCCAGCAATGGGTGACATCCCACCAATGGGTGACATCCCACCAATGGGTGACATCCACCAATGGGTGACATCCACCAATGGGAGACATCCGCCAATGGGTGACATCCCAGCAATGGGTGATATCCACCAATGGGTGACATCCCACCAATGGGTGACATCCACCAATGGGTGACGTCCACCAATGGGTGACGTCCACCAATGGTTGATATCCACCAATGGGTGACGTCCACCAATGGGTGACATCCACCAATGGGTGACATCCCAGCAATGGGTGACATCCACCAATGGGTGACATCCACCAATGGGTGATATCCACCAATGGGTGACATCCACCAATGGGTGACATCCACCAATGGGTGATATCCACCAATGGGTGACATCCACCAATGGGTGACATCCACCAACGGGTGATGTCCACCAATGGGTGACATCCACCAATGGGTGATGTGACATCTGTCCCCCTAATGGGTGACATCCCAGCAATGGGTGATGTGACACCCATCCCAGCAACGGGTGACATCCACCAATGGGTGACATCCACCAATGGGTGACATCCCAGCAATGGGTGACATCCACCAATGGGTGACATCCACCAATGGGTGACATCCACCAATGGGTGATGTGACACCCACCCTACCAATGGGTGACATCCCAGCAATAGGTGATGTGCCGCCTGTCCCATCACCAGCTGGTGTGACACTGGGTGACATGATACCCATCCCAGTGGGTGACATCGCATAGGGTGATGTAACACCCATCCAGGCAGGCGACACCCAACAGGGTGGCATCCCACTGGGTGAGGTGACGCCCACCCCAGGTGGGTGACATCCCAGCAATGGGTGACACGACACCGGATGATGACACCCATCCCAGCAGGTGACCGGGGCTCCCCGTGCGGTGCCGTTCCATTGGGTGCAGTGACACCCGACCCATTGGGTCCCATTTCCCTGGGTGACATCCCACCACGGACCACACCACACCAATCCCACGGGGTGACGCCACCGCCCCACCGCGGGCCCCATCCTGCTCACCGGTGTAGCCACCGAAGGCGATGTAGGGGAACACGGGGCCGCCGTACTCGGCCATGCAGCTCAGCTCCAGCGCCGTGATGTCCTGGAAGGACAGCGGGGAGCTGCGGGGCACAGACAGCGGCGCCATCACCGCGCGGGCCCCTCGCAGCCCTCCGCGCGCTGCCGGCGCCGCGGCACCCACTTGGCGCAGTAGATGAGGTGGTCGCGCCAGTCCACGGTGCCGGTGACTTTGCCGTTGGTCTGCGCGGCCACCATGGCCAAGCGGGAGCCGTTGTTCTGGAAGTACTGAGTGACGCTGTTGACGCAGCAGTCGGCGGCCGCGGGGCTGTCGGGGCTCAGTGGCGCGTAGCACACGTCCTGCAGCCTCACGGTCCTGCCCGTGCCCGGCGCCTGCGCCGTGGCGGCCGCCAACCGCTGCTGCAGCTCCAGCAGCGCCTGCAGCACCTCCGCGGACAGCACCGCGCTGAAGTTCTTGGCGCCGAACAGCACCGAGGCGTAGCTGGAGCCGCTGCGCCGCGGCGCGGTCACGATGACCTGGCTGGTGCGGAGGAAGGGCCCGAAGTGGCGGTCGTAAAAGGCCTTCTCCTGCCGCGCGCGGCTGCCCGGCGCCGACCACAGCTCCACGGGGTCGGTGGTGAGGCGCAGGACGCGGAACCCCATGGACAGCCCCACCACCAGCGCCGCGGCCACCGCCAGCACCGGCAGCGGGTGCGCGGCCACCAGCGTCCCCCACCGCTGGAACGCCCGCGCCAGCGCGCGGTGCCCGGCGTCGCCCCATCGCGCCGAGCAGCCGGGGGCGGGCGCCGGGGCAGCCTGCAGCGTGATGCCCCGCTTGGAGCCGCGGCGCCGGCAGCACAGCGTGAGGAGGAAGAGGAGGGCGAGGAGGGCGAAGAGCAGCGCGCACAGCACCAGGGCACCGTCGGCGGCGCCGATGCGGAAGGGGGGCGCGGGGCCGGCCGGGGGGGTGATGGTGGGGCAGGACTCGGCGCAGTCCTGGCAGGAGCACGGCTGCTCCTGCTCGCTGAGGGCCTCGCCACAGCTCCAGGCCTGCACGTGCAGCGGCTCCAGGCCGCCCCCGGGGCTCGTGCCGTTGGGCACGAGGTGGAAGTCGATCTGCAGCGGCGCCAGCCCGTTGTTCTTGTCCCCTTGGAAGTCGAGCCAGCGCTGCGCGGTGCAGAGCCGCGCGCCGTAGCGCCCGCACATGGTGTCCAGCGCGAAGCCGCCGGTGGCCGGCAGCCGGACCCCGTGGCAAGAGGCGAAGGCGGCGTCGGCAAACTCCTGCTGGTAGAAGCATTGGTACTCAACGACGGCGAACTGGGCCGTGCCCTCCACCGGCACCGCGCGCGTGACGTTGATGAAGAGGCTCTGGTCCGGGCTGCAGATGTTGTGGCAGTGGACGTTGGCGAAGTTGCGGGCGCAGGCGGGGCAGCGCGCGAGCACGGCGCTGGACAGCGCCACGCTGAGCTGCAGCGCCACGGCCTGCGCCAGGCTGCAGCAGACCCGCGGCGCCCCAGCCATGCCGCGCACCAGGTCCGGGCAGACGGAGCTCAGTAGCGTCAGGAGCCCGCCCGTGGCCTCCCGCGCCGCGGTGTTGGACACGCACGGCACCTTGGAGGCCACCAGGGACGTGTTCACCTCTGGGTTGTAGCCGCACTCGCCGTAGAAGGCACAGACACCGGCGCTGCGGGTGGGGGTCCACGATGGGGCCACCTGCGGGGGCTGGAGCCATGGGATGGGCTGGGTTGGGAAGGGACCTTGAGGCTCCTCCAGCTCCAACCCCTGCCACGGGCAGGGACCCCTTCCATAGAGCAGGGTGCTCCAAGCCCCTGTGTCCAACCTGGCCTTGAGCACTGCCAGGGATGGGGCAGCCACAGCTTCTCTGGGCACCCTGTGCCAGCGCCTCAGCACCCTCACAGGGAAGAGCTTCTGCCTAAGAGCTCATCTCAGTCTCCCCTCTGGCAGGTTAAAGCCATTCCCCTTCTCCTGTCCCTCCATCCCTTGTCCAAAGCCCCTCTCCAGGTTCCCTGCAGCCCCTTCAGGCACTGGAGCTGCTCTCAGGTCTCCCCTTCAGGAGCCTTCTCTTCTCCAGGCTGCCCCAGCCCAGCTCTCTCAGCCTGGCTCCATGGCAGAGCTGCTCCAGCCCTGGCAGCAGCTCCGTGGCCTCCTCCGGGCTCGCTCCAGCAGCTCCACGTCCCTCTCGTGTCCTCCCCCGCTCACGGCCCCCATCCCCGCTCCCCGGCACTCACCAGCACCAGCAGCGCTCCCAGCACCGCCATGGGCAGCGCCGTAGCCCCCAGCATCCTGGGCTCAAGGTGCTGCAGGTGCCACCCGGACCCTGCGAGCCCCCGTCCCGGGGCGGTTGCCCGGCGCCGCCGGTGCAGTCTGGCCTGACCAGCGCCAAAGCCAATCAGGCCCCGGCAGAGCAGTAAAGCCCTTGTGATCATTAACCCCGATCGATAACGGTGCCAGGGAGGTGCCCCCCGGCACAGCACCGGCACCATGGCACGGCTGGGCACAGGGATATGGGATGGGGCTCAGGGGATCCCAGCACAGGGATGTGGCATGGGCCAAATCCAGCCCCGGGGGCAGATACCAACACAGCGCTGATGGCGCCCCGGTGCCGGACGGGCTCAGAATGGAGCTGGACGCCGTTAAGGAGGTGTCATGGTGGGCACCCACCCCACGGTGCCAGCACCACGCGCACCCCTTCACCAGGCTCATGGCAACACCGGGACACCCCAAACCCCAAACCCGGGGTTCCCCCCCCCCACCGTGTCCTCGCCCTGTTTATGGCTGCGATAAGGGGGGGCTGATAACATCGGGGCACCTTTGCCCGCGAGCGGCCGTGCGTCACCACCCGTCCCTGTCACCACGCAGCGCCTCCGGGCCACGGGCACCTTTATTGGGCACAAGCAATGGGGCGCAGGGGAGCCCCCGGGGGGGGCTCAGGACGGCGCCGCAGCACCAGGACGCTTGCCGCGGCGCCGCGTGTACTTGAAGCTCTGCAGCGGGTTCCCGGAGCCACGAGACTGGGGGGGAAGAAGAGCACCATCAGGACCCCCCCACAGCAGAGGGGACACGGGGGGGGGGGTCCCCATCGCGCCCACCCCCCCCACTCACCGCCGCCCCCGCCCTCCGGGAGGCTCCCGCGTGGGGCGGCCGCTGCGCTTTGCGCTTCTTGAGGTTGGGTTTGACGACGCCGCGGAGGCTGGGGGGCACTGCGGGCAGAGCGCGCGGTGAGGGGGGGCCGGGGCAGCCCCGTACCCCCCCCCCGTGCCCCCCCGTGGCGGCGGGGCCGTACCCAGGTAGTCGGGCACGTTGCGGAGGTGCGGCTGCACGATGGCGGGGTGCAGGGGTTTGTCGTGGCGCAGAACGTGCAGGTCCCGGGGGTTGTCCTCGAAGTACGCCTGGGGGGGGGGGGGGGGCACAGAAGTCGGGGTGGGCAGAGCCCCCGGGCCCCCCCCCGCCCCGGGGGGGTCGCTGTTACCTTCAGCTTCTCAGAGTTGAGGAGCTCGTCCTTGATCTCGCGCAGCCGCGCTTCCTTCACCGCCTGCTTGGTGACCGAGCGCATGGCGTCCTGGGGGGGGGGACGTGGGGGGGTCAGGGGGTGGCACCCCCAAACCTGCGCTACCCCCCCTCCCCGGCCACTCACGTACCCGGCAGCGGTAGCGCAGCCCCTCGATCTCCTCCATGCAGAACTTATAGGGCTGCAGCATGGACTCCCCATTGTCTGGGGGGGGACACACACAGGGTCACCCCCTGCTCATCCTTACCCCCCCCCCCGGTGCCCCCCCCAATGGCCCCCGGGCCCCCCCCACCTCCTGCCAGCGCGTCCTCGATGCGGGCCAGGCTCTCCTGCTCCTCGGGCAGCGCCAGCGTCAGCGCCGTGCCGGGGTTGTCGGCCCGCGCTGTCCTGCGGCACAGAGGGGACCCAGCGGTGGGACCCCCCCGCGCCGCCCCCCCGGTCCCTGTGCCCCCCCCCCAACGGACCTGCCCACGCGGTGGATGTAGGACTCGACCGTGGCGGGGACGTCGAAGTTGATGACAGCGGCCACGTTCTGGAAGTCGATGCCGCGCGAGACACTGAACTCGGGGTCCTTGCCCTTGCTGGGGGGGCACAGGAGGTGATGGAACCCCCCCAGGGACACCCTGGGAGAGGGGCACGGGGACAACGGGAGAGGGGACAAACCCCCACGTGGGCACGGGGAGCCCAAACCCGCAGGGACAGGGCCAAGAGCCCCCCAAAGGAAGTGCCCCAAGGGACCCCCCCCAGGGCAACAGCAGCCCCATGGCTGTGGGTGACATCCCCGGCCCAAACCCTGGGGGCAGCACCAGGACATGGCCCCACTGACACCCAGTGGCATGGGGACACCCCCAGTGCCACGGGGACACCCCCGGCACCATGGGGACACCCCCAGGGCCATGAGGACACCCCCAGGGCCATGGGGACACCCCTGGTGCCACAGGGACACCCCCGGTGCCATGGGAACACCCCCAGGGCCACGGGGACACTCGGGGACACAGAGCCCCCCCCGGGCTCACCCCTGGGCCTCTCCCCGGCGCTTCCTGCCCCGCGGCTGCTCCGGCGCCGGCGCCGGCCCCTCCTCGTCCGTGGCCACGATGTAGTCGTAGATGCCGCGGTTGAACTGGGCGATGATGTGACACCTGCGCCACGGGGGGGCCTCAGCACCCGACTCGGGGTGACCCCCCCCCTCCCCAGGCACCCCACAACCTCCGGGACCTGCTCCAGGGCGCCCTTCACCCCCAGAACCTCCATTTCCATGGGACACGGACCATTGCCGTGAGCACCCCCTGTTCCCAAGGAGCACCCTAAGGCGCTCCTCACCTCGCACCCCCCCCCCCCAGCACTGCCCCAGCTCCCTGGGACCCCCCCTTTTCCCCTTCACCCTCCCCCACAGACACCCCAAACCCTCCTGGGACCCTCCAAGGGTGTCCTTCCCCCATTGGCACCCCATTGCCACGGGACACCCTGGAGCACCCCTCATCCCAAGAGCACTCCATCACCCTTCACGGGTACCCCATTGTCCCCTTCACCCCACGGCCATCCCCCCCCCGCACCCACCCTCGGGCACCTCTTGTCCCCAAGGCCACCCCTCGCTTCCCCCACCCCCGGGACACCCTCACCAGGGGTCACCCGCTGCCCCCAAGGAGCACCCTGAGGCGCCCCCCCCCGCCGCCCCCATGCCCATCGGCGGCAGCGCCGCGCTCACCGGGAGCGCGCGGGCAGCTCGGGGTTGAGGGCGCAGGCGCCGATGCCGAACTGCTCGAGCAGCAGCTTGAGGCGGTAGCAGCGGGGCAGGGAGGAGACGAAGAGCAGGGCCCGGCCGCGCAGCACCCGCAGCCGCAGCAGCGCCACCAGCACCAGCGCCTTGTCCTCGGCCGTGCCGCAGCGCAGCACCAACTGCCGCAGCTGCGCCGGGCCCGGCAGCGGGGCCTGCGCCGGGCACAGCCGCACCTGCACCGGGAGCCGCGGCGCCGCCGTCACCACGACGGGGAGGGGGCACCGGGGAGGGGGCACCGGGGAGGGGGCACCGGGGAGGGGGCCCACAGACCTGAGACTGCACCCCAATGCCAAGCATGGACCCCAACCCCAAGCATGGACCCCAACACCAAGCATGGACCCCAACCCCGAGCATGGACCCCAACACCAAGCATGGACCCCAACACCAAGCATGGACCCCAACCCCGAGCATGGACCCCAACACCGCGCATGGACCCCAACACCAAGCATGGACCCCAACCCCGAGCATGGACCCCAACACCGCGCATGGACCCCAACACCAAGCATGGACCCCAACCCCGAGCATGGACCCCCCCAATCTCCCACCACATTCCCAAATCCTCCCCCGGGGTCTCCCCAAAACCTCCCTCAGAGCCCCCAATCTCCCCCTGCACCCCACAAACTTCCCGCTGGATGCCCCAAAGCGACCCCCGGTGCCCCAACCCTCCCTCAGACACCTCAGACCCCCCTTCCGGACCCCAAACCTGCGCTCGGAACCTCAAATCCTCCCCCGGACCCCCCCAAAGGTCCCCTCAGAGCCCCAACCCTGCCCCCGGACCCCCCAAACACCCCCTCAGATACCCCAGACCCATCCCTGTCCCCCCCCCAGACCCCTAAACCCATCCCAGCCCCCCCCCACTGCCCTGTTGCCCCCCCGCGCTCACCGGGTTGTGCAGCACCAGCTCCTTGAGCGCCTCCACGTCGGGGCTGAACGTGGCCGACATCAGCAGCGCCTGATAGATCTTGGGGAGGTGGCTGGGGGGGCACGGGGGGGTCAGCCCTGGCCCCATGCAGGGATGGACCCCCCCAATCCCAGGCACAGCCCTTGAACCCTGCTGGGCCCCCAAACCCTTGGGCCCCAACCCCATTGCACCCCCCCCAATCCCAGCAGTGCCCCAATCCCATTGCACCCCCCCGCCCCCAGCCCCTCACCAGAGCAGGGCCTTGATGTCCTCGAGCCCGCCGAAGCCCAGCAGCAGGTCGGCCTCATCCAGCACCAGCAGCTCCAGGGAGCGCCTCAGCACCAGGCCGCGCGCACCGACCTGCGCCAGCACCCGCCCCGGCGTCCCCACCAACACGTCCGGTTGCGCCGCCACCACCGGCCTGAGACAGCGCGTGAGCACAGGCAGGGGGCTGGGGGGGGCACGGGGGGGGCACTGGGGGGGGTTGAGGGTGACTGAGGGAGGGACAAGGGGGTCTGTGGGGGGACACGGGGACACCAAGGGGTGACATGGGGACACCGGGGGGTGACACAAGGACACCGATGAGTGACAAGGTGACAGCGGGGGGGGTTACACAGTGACAAGAGAGGGTGCTGGGTGATGCTGGGGGATGACAGAGTGACACCAAGGGATGACTGACAATGGGGGTGACTGAGTGACACCGGGGGTGACACCAAGGGGTGACATGGGGACACCAGGGGGTGACACAGGGACACCAAGGGGTGACACCGCACTCACCGCAGTGCCGCGGGGTCGCCGTCCCCCAGCTCGGCCACGCGCAGGTCGGTGGCGGCGGCCAAGCGGCGCAGGCAGCGCTGCACCTGCAGGGCCAGCTCCCGCGAGGGAACCAGAACCAGCGCCCGCACGGCCTGGGGCCGAGCCTGGGGAGCCTGCGCCCGGCCACGGCCACGGCGGGGGGGACACGGGGTCAGGCACCGCCCCCCAGGGCACAACCCGGCCCATGCACCACAGAGCCCCTGTGCCCTATGGAGCTCTCCTGCCCCACAGAGCCCCCGAGCCCCATGGAGCTCTCCCACCCCACAGAGCCCCTGTGCTCTATGGAGCTCCCCTGCCCCACAGAACCCCCATGCCCCATGGAGTTCCCCTGCCTCACAGAGCCTCTATGCCCTATGGAGCTCTCCCGCCCCACAGAGCCCCTGAGCCCCATGGAGCTCTCCCGCCCCACAGAGCCCCCGTGCCCCATGGAGCTCTCCCGCCCCACAGAGCCCCCGTGCCCCATGGAGCTCTCCTGCCCCACAGAGCCCCTGTGCCCGATGGAGCTCTCCTGCTCCACAGAACACCCATGCCCCATGGAGCTCCCCTGCCCCACAGAGCCCCTGTGCTCTATGGAGCTCTCCCGCCCCACACAACCCCCGTGCCCCATGGAGCTCCCCTGCCCCACAGACCCCCCCAGCACCCCCCTCCCCGCGGCCCCGCTCACCTCCCTGGCCCGCAGGAGGTGCTGCAGCACGGGCAGGCCGTAGGCTCCCGTCTTCCCGGAGCCGGTCCTGGCGCGCACCAGCAGGTCCCGGCCCTCCAGCGCCAGCGGAATGGCCTCGGCCTGGACGGACGTGGGGGAGCCCCAGCCCAGCTCCGCCACCGCCTGCGGGGCCGCCCCGTGGGTGACCCCCCCGCGCCAACGCCTCAGCCCTGACGGGACCCCAGTGCGGAGCCCCCCGGTGCCCCACACCCCTTTGTACCCCCCCCATTCTCGAGGCACAGCAATGGCACCGATGCCCCAGTGCTCCCCTGCCCCAGCAGTGCCCCCCACCCCCAAACCCCAAACCCCGTTACCTCCACCCCCACCGAGAACCCCGGTGCCCGTCCCCCCCCCTCGACGGGCCCCGATGTCCTCATCCCCCCCCGAACCCCCTGTGACCAATGGAGCGCACGGTCCCGGCCCTTACCGGCCTCCTTCACCCGCAGGGACCCCCGAGCCCCGTCCCCCCCGAGCCCCCCCCCCCCGGCCCCGGCCCCGGCCCCGGCCCCGGCCCCGGCCCCGGCCCCGGCCCCTCCGCACCCGCAGCAGCCGCGGGTCCAACCCCATGTGCTCGAACCGCGCCGCCGGGCCCTCCGCCGCCGCCGCCGCCATGCTGGCGTCCCGCTCACCACCGACACCCCGCCGCTCGCCCAGAGAGGCCGCGGCCGCCGCGCCGCCCCCTAGCGGTGGAGGACTGAGCACCCCCCATATTCAATCCCCACCGATGGACCCCAAAACCGCTTTATTTCCTCTCAAAACAGCAGCGCGGACCCCCCCACCCCCCCCCATCGCGGTGGGAGCCCCCCCAGGGGGGTGTTGGGGGGCTCTACACCAGCTTCTTGGCCTCGAAGAAGCTCTTGAGATGCCTCATCTGCCAGATGCCGGTGAGGATGAGGATGATGGTTTGGGCGATGGACCACCACAGCACCCGCTGGTTCGTGCTCTCGCTCGTCATGCGGAAGCGCTCCTCCCGGTACTGCGGGAGCGGGAACAGGGATGGGCTGGAGTCACGGGATGGGGAAAGCGGGATCCCCCCCCCCGCATCCCGGTCCTCACCCGTTGGTAGTTCTGCTCCTTCTGGATCTGCTCCACCTGGTCCAGGAGCTGCCGGGCGCGGAGCTGCAGCTCCGTCAGCTTGTCCTTGGCGGCGATCTCGGGGTAGTTGTTGGTGTGCTCCCCCACCTGGATGTCGAGGTGCACCCGCTGCGGGGCAGGGGGGGGGGGGATCAGGGCGCGCCGGTGCCGCCGGTCCCCCCCCCCCCTCGGGGTGTCCCCATCCCCGCGCCCCACTCACGAGCTTGCCACCGGCGAACAGCGCCATGCGCGTGGAGTTGGAGTGCAGGCAGATCTGGTGCTCCCCCGGCGTGTGCGACGTGAAGGTGAAGCGGGCCCTCGGAGCCGTACTGCCGCGACAGCACCACCTGCACCGGGACACCGCACCGCTGCGCAGGCGCCCACGGGGACCCCAGGGACCCCCGGCCAGGGCAGTGGGCGCCCCAATGATGGGCACCCCAATGATGGGCACCCCAATGGCGGGCACCCAGTCACCCCAAGATCCACCCACCCTCCTCTGCAAGCACCCAGGGACCCCCTGCCCTCGTCCAAACGCACCCCACGGACATCCCCCCATGGGTACCCCTGCACCCCAAGGGGCCCCTGCCCTGGTTGATGGGTGCCCATGCACCCCAAGAACAATCTGCCTTCTTCCGCAAGCACCCCAGGGACACCATTCCAGGACCAAAGGCACCCAAAGGACCCCCAGCACTGGTGCTGAGCTCTTCATGCACCCCAGCGACCCCCCCCCCCAGCCTAGAATGGACCCCAGGGACCCCCCGTCCTGGCTCAAAGGCACCCCAGGGACCCCCCCAGGATCGAGGGCAGCCCCGCACCGCAGGGACCCCGCGGGCTCACGGGTGCCCCACGCACACCGAGCCCCCCCCGCACTCACTTTGCCGTCGGGGTCCTTCACCTCCACGTGCATGCCGAGCCCCGGCGTGGAGGGCAGGAACGACTCGGACTGCTTGTCCCAGAGCTGCGTGCGGTAGTTCCCTGCGGAGAGGGGGGGATCGGACCGGGACCACCGGGACCACCGGGACCACGGGGACACCGCCCCCCGCCGCTGCCTCCCGCGCCCCCCGCACCGATGACCATGGTCTCGTCCGGGATCTCCTCGATGAAGCAGCGCTTCTCGGTCTCTCCGATGTGGAAGTAGAGCCCCTGCCCGCCCCACGCCAGCACCAGAGCGGCCACCGCGGCCCGCAGCGCCGCGCCGCCCGCCATGGCCCCCGCCGCACGCATTGCGCATGCGCAGCGCCTCCCCATTGACACATCCTCGCTCCGGTGGCGCAGCGAGGAGGGCGCTGCTCCTCCAGCGCTGAGGTTCACAGTTCGAGTCCCGCCTGCGCCAGCTCCGACGGCAGCGCTGATCCCCGCTTGTTGCTCCCCATGCGCGTCCCGTCCCGTCCCCGCTGCCTGGTTCGCCCCAGGCTGTGTCTCCCCCCCCCGCTCGGCGGGGCGGAACCAGCGCTTCCCCCTCCGCAGCGGTGTGGCAACAGCTCCGCCGCCCGCTCCTTCCTTCCTCGTCCCATGGGTGAGCGCGGACACCCGGGAGCGGGAGGCGGCCGCGGGGCGGGCGGCGGGGACATGGCGCGCAAACCCGCGCTCCCCATCGCCCTCCTCCTCCTCTGTCTCCGCGCAGAGGCCGAAGGCGCCGCCCGCGGCCCCGCGCCCGCCCCGCGGAGCGCAGCGCTCCGGTACCGGTGAGTGGCGCTGCGGGAGCGGCCCCGCGCGGGGCGGGGGGGGCACCGCTGTCCGCGCTGTCCCCGCAGGATGCGCGACGTGGACCACAAGAGCCTTTACCTGCGCGACGGGCGGCTCGTGGCCGGGCACCTGCAGGGCGCCAACGCGGCGCGGGAAGGTGAGGGGGGCCCCGCGGGGAGGGGGGGACACCGATGGGGACCCCCCCTTCGGGCTCGCCCTGACGCGGGGTGCGGGGGGACCCCAGAGGAGGTGTTTTGGGTGCCCAACCGCGCCTTCGCGCCCGCCCGGCTGCCCCTCGTCATGGGCATCCGGAACGGGTCCCGGTGCCTCGCCAGCGCCCCCGGGGCCCGGCCCAGCCTCAGCCTGCAGGTCAGCACCGGCAGCGGGGGGGCAGCGCGGGGCACCCGCGGGGATGGGGCACAAATGGGGATGGGGTCATCATGGGGATACCACGGGGATGGGGACATCAGTGGGATGGGGACACCAATGGGGACATCACTGGGGATGGGGATATTGATGGTGACACCATGTGGACATCAATGGGATGGGGTAATCCATGGGGATGGGGACATCATGGGGACACCTTGGGAAAGGAACACCATGGGGCCACAAAAGGGATAAGGGCACAATGGGGAGGGGGACATCAATGGGATGGGGACATCAATGGGGATGGGGATATGAATGGGGATGGGGGCACCAATGGAAATGGGGGCATCATGGGGATACCACGGGGATGGGGATATCCATGGGGACATCAATGGGATGGGGGCACCCATGGGGATGAGGACACCAATGGGGATGGGGACATCATGTGGACACCTCGGGAAAGGGACACCACGGGGCCACCAAAGGGATGAGGGCACAGTGGGGATGGGGACATCAATGGGGATGGGGACACCAAGGAGATGGGGACATCAATGGGGACACCAAAGAGATGGGGACATGAAAGGGACGGGGACACCCTGGGGAGGGGACACCACGGGGCAGCGGCGACCGCAGCCCCCGCTGCCGCGGTCCCCCTCTCCCCCCGTGCCGTCCCGGTGCCGTCCCGGTGCCGTCCCGCTCCCGTGCCGGTGCCACCCCGTGCCGGTGCCGCCGCAGGACGCCGACATCCGGGAGCTGCCCCGCGCCGGGGCGGCCTCGGCCGCCTTCACCTTCTTCCGCTCGTACCGGGCCGGGCTGTGGCGCTTCGAGTCGGCCGCGAACCCCGGCTGGTTCCTGTGCACGTCGGCGCGGGGCCACGAGCCCCTGGGGCTCTCCCGGCGCCCCGACGCGGGCACCCGCCTCGACTTCTACTTCAGCGCCGCCGAGTGCCCGGAGCGCGGCACCGCCCCCGGGGACGGGGCCCCCCCCGCTGCGCACCCGGACCCCCCCCCCCGGGGACGCCGCGGGCCAATAAAGCTGCCGAGGGCACCGCTCCCGGGTCGGGGGCTCCGTGGCTCGCGCCGGGCGGCGGCCCCGGGGTTGCGCCACCGCGCGCGTCCCGGGCTCGGGCGGCTCCTGCCCGGAGCAGGGGGACGCTGGAGGCGGCTCCAGCCCCGGCGTGTCCCGACCGGCACCGGGACACGGGAGCGGGGATCACGGGGTGGGGATGGGGACGGCGGAGGGACGTGGGGGGGTGGGGACAGGGGGAGGGGGGAGAGACGGGGACGTTGCAGGGACGCGGGCATGGGGACGTGGGACACAGGGATGTCTGCGCGCAGGGGTATGGGGACGTGGGGATATGGGGGGACACGGGAACATGGGGCGCAGGAACGTGCGGGCGTCACAGGGCCATGGGGATGCGGTGCACGGGGACATGGAGGGACGCAGAAGGTGGGGACACAAAGGGCAAGGGGGAACCCCAGGGATATGCGGATGGGGCACACGGGGACCCTGTGCCCCGGCCCCGGTGGCAGTGGAGGGGACACGGGAGGCACGAGGGGACCCTGGGACGTGGCGGGACGCGGGCACCGGGTGGGGTTTCACCATCCCCGGCCCGGCCCAAATCGGTACCGCCCAAGGCCGGGGCCGGGCCCTGCGCCCCCGCTCTATAAGAGAGGGAGCCGCATCCCGGGACGGGCTCGGGAACGCGGGGGATCATCCGGTATCGCCCGACCGGGAACGAACCGGATCCTGCCCGGCAGCGCTGCAGCGCGGTCACTCTGGAGCCGACTGAGAGCGGCGGCCGGTGAGCGGGGACGGGACGGGGTCGGGATGGGACGGGATGGATTCGGGCTGCGGATGGGATGTGGTCGGGATGGGGACGGGATGGGGACGGGATGGGGATGGGATGTGGTCGGGATGGGGACGGGATGGGGATGGGATGTGGTCGGGATGGGGACGGGATGGGGATGGGATGTGGTCGGGATGGGGACGGGATGGTCCCATCCCTCCCCCGGGAGGTGGCACCTGCTGGCGCCCGCCCTCACCCCAACCCGTCCCGGTCCTCCCCGGCAACAGCGGGGCCGAGGGGCCCCGGGGACCCCAGGAGCGGGCCCGGCCCCTGCAGCACCCGATGGGGGTCTCGGCGGAGCCGGGCGCGGGCACCGGGGCCGCGGCGGAGGCGGTCACCGACCCCGACATGGAGGCCTTGTTCGAGGAGTTCCTGGGGAGAGGTAGCGCCGGGGGCACAGGGACACGGACCCCGCGTGCCCGTCCCCGTGTCCCCGTGTCCCCGTGCCCGTACCCATGGGATGTCCCCGTATCCCCGTGCACCTGAGGCACTGCGCGTCCCCTGCCCATGTCCCTTCATGTCCACATCCCCAGGTACCCCTCGCACCTGCGTCCCCCATCCCATCCCATGTCCCCATCCCATGTCCCTGTGACAGCCCCGTCCCCATCCCCACATCCCCGTATCCCTGTGACACCCCCGTGTCCCTGCGCACCTCTGACACCCCCACGTCCATCGCACCCACGTCCCCGGCCCCATGTTCCAGCGATGCCCTCGTGCTCCCGCGATGTCCGCGTCCCCCCCCCGTCCATCGCCCCCTCCCATCTGCAGCCCCCGTGTCCCCGCGATGTCCCCTGGCGCCCCCACGCCCGTGACCCCCCCCGTGCCCCCCCCCCCCCCGTGTCGCTGTGACCCCGCAGAGCTCTCACCGGAGCTGATGGAGCCCTCGGCGGCGCCGCCGCAGCCCCGGGGCCGCCCCCACCACTTCGTGCTGCGGGACACGGAGCAGCGCGGGCTCTGCCTGCGGGGGGGGCGCCTCGTGCCCACCCCCCTGCAGGGAGCCAGCGCCGACCTGGAAGGTGCGTGCCGGGGGCGGGGGGGGCCCCGCGCCCGCTGCCCCCGCCCCACGCGGCCCCTCCGTGCCCCGCAGAGCCCTTCAGTGCGGTGCCCAACCCGCACCTGGAGCGCCGGCGCTGCCCCCTCATCGTGGGCATCCGGGGGGGCAGCCGGGCCCTGCGCTGCAGCCCCGGCCCCGAGCCCCGCCTGCAGCTCGAGGTGAGGGGGGGGCACGGGGGGGGGGGCACCCGGGGGTGGGGGGGGCCTTGGCATGGGTCAGCTCCAGATGGGGGGTCCCGAGGTTGGGGCACCCACAGGTGGAGCGCCCCAAGGTGAGGGCACCCACGGCGGGGTCAGCGCCGGGCGGGCAACACGAGGGGGGGGCCCCCTGGGGTGGGGGGGGCCCGGAACCGGGCGAGCCCGAGCTGAGTCACCCCGAAGTTGCTCAACCCGCGGGGACCAACCCGAGGCGGGGCCCCCCCGGACGGCGCCACCCGCACACGGGGCCTCCGCGGGGAGGTGCGGGGGGGCCCCGCGGGTCGGAGCCCCCGCGGCCGGGCCCCAGCGCTGCCCCCCCCGCAGGACGTGGAGCTGCTGGAGCTGTTCTCGCGGGGGGAGGGGGCCGCCCCCTTCACCTTCTTTAAGACCTTCGGGGGCTCCACGCACACCTTCGAGGCGGCCGCGTGCCCCGGGGCCTTCCTCAGCACCGCGGGGGGGCAGGAGCTGGGCCTGGCCCCCCCCCACGGCGCCACCAGCTTCTACCTGCACCGCCGGTGACCCCCGGCGGGGCCGTGGGGGCGCCCATGGGGGGGCCCAAGGGGGGGCCCCCGCCGACCCCCCCGGGGCAATAAAGAGATGGAGCCGGGCCCGGATGGTGCGGGGTGCTTGGGGGGGGACACGGACCATGGGGGGGGATCGGGGCGGGGAGGGGGCGGGACCGGAGCCGCCCGCACGGAGGGGGCGGGGCCTGGTGGGGGCGGGGCCAGGAGGGGCGGGGCCATCTGCAGACCCGCCCCTCGCCGCGCGCCGGCGGTACCGGTAAGGAGGAGGGGGGGAGGAGGGACCGAGAGCCCCCCGAGCCCATGGGGACCCCGTGACCTCTGCGTGACCCAATGACCCTGGGGTCACCCCGCACCGTCCAGGGTCACCTCTCATGAGCCCCCCCAAATCCCGTCGGGGGGTCCCCATTGACCTCCCCCCCCCCCCCGAGCCCCCTCCGCAGCCTTTGGGGTTCCCCCCCCCCTTTGGGACCCCCCCATCCCTTTCCCCGTTCCCCTCCCCCGGTGCCTGCTCCGGGGCTGCGCCGCGCCCGATGCGGAAGCGATGTGGGGGGCGGGGCGGGGCGCTGCCCCCCCGCGCGGTTCCTGCCCCGGGGGGGTCCCGGCGGTTGCTTCCCCCCCCCCCGGAGGTGTCCCCCGACCCCGGAGCCCCCCGCGCCCCGGGCACTTCCTCCCCCTCCTTCCTCTTCCCCCCCCCTCCTCCGGTCCCTTCCCCCCCCCCGGGTCCTCTTCCTCTTTCCATCTCCCCCCTCCCTCCCCCCTCCCTTCTCTCCCCCCGCAGCCCCCCCTCACCCCTCTCCCCCCCAGGAGCCGCAGCGCCGGCACCGGGCATGGGGCTGCCGGGGACCCCCAACAGCGCCCGCGGCACCGACAGCGCCCCCGCTCCCGGCACCGGCGGCACCGGGAACCCCAGCGCCGGGGTCCGGGCTGCCCGGGACGCCATCGCCTTCTCAGGGGGGGGTGCCGAAGGGGTGACCCCCCCCCCCGACATCGAGATCTCGCCCAAGCCCATGGCCATGGATGGGAACATCTCCCCCAAGCACCAAGGCCGTGGATCCGCATCCGAGAGCCTCTTCCGTGTGCCCACGGGTGGGAGCATCCCACAGGAGCACCACGGCCACGTCCCCATGGACCGGAGCATCCCCCCCGGGTCCCTGCCCTCGGATGAGGCCATCCCAGGGGAGCGGGAGCCAATGGGTGCCACCGCGTGGCCCAAGCCCCCATGCCCAGAGGAGACCGCGCCATCCGCATCCATGTGCCGGGCTGGGAGCATCCCACGGGAGCATCCCAAGGGTGGGAGCGGCTCCCCCATGGCCATGGGTGGCAGCTCCTTGCTCCAGCACCGGGAGCCCGATGGCGGTGATGAGGAGGAGGATGCTGAGGAAGGCACCGGCAGCGGCTCCGAGGAGGAGGAGGACGAGGATGAAGATGAGGAGGAGGAGGAGGAGCCCCATTTCCACACCAATCCCCTGTTCCAGAGCCCCCCCCCGCCCCCAGACCCGGAGCTCGGTGCCCCCCTGGCTCTGTCCCCCGGCTCTGGGCACAGCCCCCGGGTGCAATGGGGGGGCCTGGACCCCCCCGGGCCCCTGACACCCACAGACCCCCCCCATAGGCCCCCCAGCCCCATAGCACCCATAGAGCTCCCCCAGCGCTCCCCCAGCCCCATAGCACCCATAGAGCCCCCCCAGCGCTCCCCCAGCCCCATAGCACCCATAGAGCCCCCCCAGTGCTCCCCCAGCCCCATAGCACCCATAGAGCCCCCCCAGCGCTCCCCCAGCCCCACACCCCCCATAGAGCCCCCCCAGCGCACCCCCAGCCCCACAGATGCCCCCCATCAGCCGCTGGGAGAGGGGTCCCTGCCCCCCTCCCCACCGCGGGGTTCCCCCCTCCCGGGCCGTGGCTGTGCCCCGGGGTCCCCCCCCGCGCCCCCCCCTACGCAGGAGCTGCCCCCCGAGGCGGGCGCCGCGCCCCCGTCCAGCGCCCAGGGGTGAGGACCCGGCCCGGACCCAACCCCCCCCCCCCGAGCCCTGCCCTCCCCATCCCCATCCACTCCCGACCCCCCCCGTCCATCTGCTCCTGACCCCCCCCGATCCCCGTTTCCCCCCATCCCCTTCCCCCCCCCAGTGCAGCAGAGTTAAGGCCCCCCCATCCCTTCCCGACCCCCCAACCCCGCTCCGCTCCGTCCATCTGCCCCCACCCCCCCAGACCCCTGTCTGCCCCCCCATTGCCCCCCCATTCCAATTCCATCCCTTCCCGACCCCCCCAACCCCGCTCCGCTCCTTCCCTCCGCCCCCCTTCACCCCCTCCACTCGCCCCCCCCCCAACGCGCGCTCCCGCTGCAGGAGCCCCGCGGAGGGGTCCCGCGCGCACGCGCGCCTCCTGGCTTCGCGCCTCTTCCGCCTCGACGGCGTCCGCAGGTCGGAGGTGGCCGCGTTCCTGCGCCGCGGGTAAGGGGGGGGCCGGGGGGGGGGGGGGGGTCAGCGTCCGGGGCCCCCCCTCCAGCTCCGCCCCCCCAGGGACGCGTTCAGCGCGATGGTGGCGCAGGAGTTCCTGGAGTGGTTCCAGTTCGGGGGGCAGGCGCTGGACCAGGCCCTGAGGTAGCGATGGGGGCAACGGGGGGGGCCGGGGGGGCACAGGGGGCAGAGATGGGGTGAAAGGGGGGGCGTGAGAGAGATGGGGGGGTTGGGGTGATGGGGATGGAGGGGGGCGGGTTTGGGGTGAATTGGGGCAGGTTTGGGGTGGATCGGGGCAGGTTTGGGTGCATTGGGGCAGGTTTGGGGTGAATTGGGGCAGGTTTGGGTGCATTGGGGCAGGTTTGGGGTGGATTGGGGCAGGTTTGGGGTGGATTGGGGCGGGTTTGGGTGCATTGGGGCAGGTTTGGGTGCATTGGGGCAGGTTTGGGGTGGATCGGGGCAGGTTTGGGTGCACTGGGGCAGGTTTGGGTGCATTGGGGCAGGTTTGGGGTCCCAGGGGTGGGGGCTGTTGGGGGGGCCGGGTCCCGCTGCCATCGCCCCCCAGGAGCTTCCTGCGGGCGCTGGCGCTGTCGGGGGAGACGCAGGAGCGGGAGCGCGTCCTCGGGCACTTCTCGCGGCGCTTCCACCGCTGCAACCCCGGAGCCTTCCCCTCGCCCGGTGAGCGCCGAGCGCCCATAGAGACCCATAGAGACCCATAGAGACCCATAGAGACCCATAGAGACCGATAGCACCCATAGAGACCCATAGAGATCCATAGAGATCCATAGTGACCTATGGTACCCATAGAGACCCATAGCACCTATAGAGACCTATAGCACCCATATACACTCATAGCACACATAGAGACCCATAGCACCCATAGAGACCTGTAGACACCCATAGCGCCCATAGAGACCCGTAGAGACCCATAGTCACCTACAGAACTCATAGCCACCCATAGCGCTCATAGACACTCACAGGCACCCAGAGACAACCATAGAAACCCATGGACATCCATAGGCACCCATAGCACCCATAGACATCCATGGACACCCATAGTACCCATAGAGATCCATAGAGATCCATAGCACTCATAGACACCCATGGAGATCCACAGACGTCCATAGACCTCCATAGACACCCACAGAGATCCATAGAGATCCATAGACATCCATAGACACCCACAGCACCCATAGACACCCACAGACACCCCCTGAGCCCCCCCCATGCCTTGGTTCCCCCCATCCCCTCCCGGCTCCATGGGGCACCCATTGGCCCCCATTGGCGCTGATGGGGACGGGGTCCTCACCCGGGGCTCCCCCCGCGCTGCCCCCCCCAGACGCGGTTCACGCGCTGACCTGTGCCCTGATGCTGCTCAACACCGACCTCCACGGGCAGGTGAGGAGCGGGGGGGCCCCCCCGTGTGCCCCCCCCGGCGGGGTGCGGGGGGGCAGCCCCCCCACTCGCGGCTCCCCTGCGCAGCGCCTCGGCCGCGCCATGAGCAGCGCCCAGTTCGTGGCCAACCTGCGCGGGATGATGGACGGGGGGGACTTCCCCCGGCAGCAGCTCAAGGTGCGGGGGGGGCCGGGGGGGGGGCACCGCCGGGCCCCGGAGCCCCCCCCCTGAGCCCCGGTGCCCCCCCCAGGCTCTCTACGGCTCCATCCGCAGGCAGCAGCTGCCGTGGGCAGTGTGAGTGCGGGGCCGCGGGGGGAGCGCGGGGGGGACGTGGGGGGTCCCCCGTGATGCTGAGCCCCCCCCCGTAGGGATGAGGAGGAGGAGGAGGGGGCCCCCCCCGGCCCCGGGAACAGCGAATCCCGGCCGGAGCTGCCGGGGGGGGCCGCGGCCGTCACCCACCGGGGCTGCTTGGCCAGGAAGGTGCTGGCGGAGGCCGACGGCCGAAGGAGTGAGTGGGGGGGGGGGCGCGATGGGGGGGGGGTTTGGGGCAGATTTGGGGGGTTTCGGGTCCAGATTTGGGGCCCATTGGGGGGGGGGGCAGCTTTGGGGTCTCCGCCTCTCCCGGTGCCCGGGGGGTGACGTGGGGCTCCGTTGGGGTCCATCGGGGGCGCGTTTGGGGGCGCCCGTCCGCGGGCTCCCGGCGCAGCGCAGACGCGAGCGCCCCATTGGGGTCCATTGCGGGCGCGCACCGCGGCTCCCTCCCTCGGCTCCGACCCCCCCGCGCCCCCCAGCGCCGTGGGGCAGACGCGGTTGGAAGCGCTTCGAGGCGGTGCTGGAGGGGACCCTCCTGCACCTGCGCAAGGCGGGGGCCCCCCCCGAGGCGCCGCTGCGGGTGCACCACGCTCTGGCCGAGCGCGCCCCCGCGTACACGAAGCGCCCCGACGTGTTCCGCCTGCGCACGGCCGACGGGCGCCGCTTCCTCTTCCAAGCGCCGTGAGTAGCGCCGGGGGGGGGGGGGTGCGGGGCCGTCCCGGGGGGGGGCGGCCCCGGTGACCCCCCCCCCGCCGCAGGACGCCCCGGGAGATGCTGTCCTGGATCGCGCGGCTCAACCTGGCGGCCGCGCTGCTCTCGGCGCCCCCGTTCCCCGCCGCCGTCGGGTCCCAGCGCGGCCCCGCGCGGCCCGTGCTGCCCGCGGCGCTGAGCCGCAGCTCCCCGGTGAGCACCGGCGGGGGGGGGGGGGAGGCCCCGCCCCGGGAGCCCCCCCCTCACCCGGTGCCGCCGCAGGAGGAGCAGCGCCGGAGCCACGCGGCGTGGATGGAGCGCGTGGAGCGGGAGCTGCGGCAGCGGCAGCGCCACGGCCCCGGCCCCGACCCGCGGCAGCACCGCCGGGACACGGAGCTGCTGCTGCACGAGGTGCGGGGGGGGCGCGGGGTTGTCCCGGGGGGGGTCAGATCCCGCCCGGTCCTTACCCATGGGCAGGCGGTGCTATGGGGCCGGGGGGGGCACCGCGGAGGTGGGGACGTCCCCGCGGTGGTGGCTCAGCTCCCGCCTGGTCCTCACCGTGGCAGAGAAGCTGCTGTGGGCAGGGGGGTGCTGGGCCCGTGGGGACATCGGACCCGCGGTGGCACCGCTGTGCCCACGGTGACGCTGGGACCGTGGTGGCACCGCTGCGGCCCACGGGGACATCCTCATGGCCCGCGGTAACACCGCGGCCGCGGTGACACCGCTGTTGCCCATGGCGACACCGTTACGGCCACAGCGATGCTCTGGCCCCGGGGCTCCGTTGTCCCTGTGGTGACCCAGGGCCGTGGGGCCCCCCCGGCCCGCGCCCCGCGCGGTGCCGGTGCTGACCCCGGTGCGGTGCCCCCGCAGCGCCGGCGCTACGAGACCTACGTGCGCGCGCTCGAGTCGTGGCTCCGCGGCGGCGCCGGGGCCGAGCCGCGCCGGGAGGCGGAGGCGGGGCCGGGGGCGGCCCCCCGGGACCCCCCCGCGCTGAGCAGGGCGCGCTCCGCCCCCGCGCTCGGCCCCGGCGCCGCCGCCGCGCCCCCCCCCCCCCGCCCGCGTGCGCCGGAACGAGTCCGAGCGGGGAACGCTGCGGAGCCGCCTCGTGCCCCTGCGGCTGCGGGAGGGGCCCTGAGCGGGGGGGGCCCCGGGGGGAGCGGGGCGGGGCGGGGGGGGGGAGCGGAACGAACCGCGCTCGAGCAGCACCGCGCTGGGGAGCAACGCGGGGAGCTCGGGGGGACCCCCCCGGAACGGGCGGGGGTCACAGCGCCCCCCCGCGGCAATAAAGGTTCGTGAGCACCGCGGCCCCCCCGTGTCCCCAAATGACCCGGGGGGGACACAGAGACGGGGGGTGGGGACCGGGGGTGACACCATGGGCATCGTCTGTGCCACCCACACCTCATCGGGGGGGGAAACCACGCACTGCCCCCCCCACCTGCAGGGACCCCCCCGGTGCCACCCCCAGCATTGGCCGTGGGGGATGGGGACATTGCAGGGCCGTGACCCCCCCAAACAGCCCCTGAACCCCCCAACCCCTTCCCATGATCCAAGGGCTTCAGGTGGGAATTCATATTTATATGGAGTATTTGGGGTCCGTTCCTAAGGGGGGGTTAAAGGGGAGCGGGAGAAGGACCCCCCATTAACAGCGCCACAGGGACAACCCCAGCGGGGTTCCTGAAGGTGGGAAGTGGGAAAGGGGATCCCGGGAGGGGGCACGGCTGCGGCTGTGCCATGAGCCCCCCCTCAGGCCAGAATCCAATGGGATCAGTCCCGGGGACACCGGAACGGTGAAAATCCATCCCATGGATGCTTATGGGGAGAAGTGGGTGCAGACGGGGGCAGTGCGGGATTATGGGAGCAGTGAGGGGCAATGGGGAGCTCTGGGGGACCACTGAGTGAGGGCCGGGGGGGCTGTGGGGAGCAATGCAGGTCGAGGGGGGGGATCTGCCCCTGTGCTCTGGTGAGCCCCCCCTGCAGCACCGTGCAGTGCTGGGGCCCAACATGGGGACATGGAGCTGTTGGAATCCAGAGGCCACGGGGATGCTCCGGGGCGGGAGCAGCTCCCGCATGGAGCCAGGATGAGAACATTGGGGCTGCTCAGCCTGGAGAAGAGAAGCTGCGTGGAGAGCTCAGAGCAGCTCCAGTGTGTGGAGGGGATACAGGGATGCTGGAGAGGGGCTCTGCATCAGGGACTGCAGGGATAGGACATGGGGTGATGGGTTCAGACTGGAACAGGGAAGTTCGGGTTGGAGATAAGGAAGAAGCTCTTCCTGTGAGGGTGGTGGGGCCCGGACAGAACGCGGTGCGGGGCATCCCCTCCACAGCAGCGCCTGCCCCATGGCGATGCGCCCATGCTGTGCCACCCAAACCCACCTCCATCCCTGCTCCCAGCCCCAAAGCAGCAGTGCAGAACTGCTCCCGGGAGCCCTTACACCCGGAACGGTGCCATCAATGGCTTAAACCACACCAGGTCCCCAAAGCCCCGTTGCTGCAGTGCCCATGGGCGGGCATCCGGGCCCTGCTCCCGCAGCCGAAGAGCCGGGATGGAAACCGGGAGCTGGGCACGTCCTGCTCCCGGAGCGGTGCCAGCAGCATGGACATGGACACTGGGTAAAGCCTCCCTGGAGAGCAGGGACCCACAGGGCCCAGACCCTGATGCTGGACCTTAGGTGCCCGGGGAAGCTGTGGCTGCCCCATCCCTGGCAGTGTCCAAGGCCGGGTTGGACACAGGGGCTTGGAGCACCCTGCTCCATGGAAGGGGTCCCTGCAATGGCAGGGATTGGGGCTGGAGGAGCTCTCAGGTCCCTTCCACCCAACCCAGGCTGGGATTCTGTGCATGGGGGGTGATGGAGGGCAATGTGCATGGGCAGGGGTCTACATGGGACAATAGGGGTCTACATGGGGCAGTAGGGGTTTACATGGGGCAATAGGGGTCTACATGGGGCAATAGGGGTTTACATGGGGCAATAGGGGTCTACCTGGGGCAATAGGGGTCTACCTGGGGCAATAGGGGTTTACATGGGGCAATAGGGGTCTACCTGGGGCAATAGGGGTCTACCTGGGGCAATAGGGGTCTACCTGGGGCAATAGGGGTCTACCTGGGGCAATAGGGGTCTACATGGGGCAATAGGGGTCTACATGGGGCAATAGGGGTTTACGTGGGGCAATAGGGGTTTAGGTGGGGCAATAGGGGTTTACGTGGGGCAATAGGGGTTTACGTGGGGCAATAGGGGTTTACGTGGGGCAATAGGGGTTTACGTGGGGCAATAGGGGTCTACGTGGGGCAATAGGGGTCTACGTGGGGCAATAGGGGTTTACGTGGGGCAATAGGGGTTTAGGTGGGGCAATAGGGGTCTACGTGGGGCAATAGGGGTTTACGTGGGGCAATAGGGGTCTACGTGGGGCAATAGGGGTCTACCTGGGGCAATAGGGGTCTACCTGGGGCAATAGGGGTTTACATGGGGCAATAGGGGTTTACGTGGGGCAATAGGGGTTTACGTGGGGCAATAGGGGTTTACGTGGGGCAATAGGGGTTTACGTGGGGCAATAGGGGTCTACATGGGGCAATAGGGGGGCAGCATGATACCCCCCCTTCCCCAGCACAAAGGCTCCACACAGCTCTTGCACCCTCTTTATTCCCCCACGCGGGGCGGGGGGAGCCCATCCCCGGTTCCCACCTCGCTCCCGGTAGGAAGCGATGCCCCGGCCCCACGCGGGGGGGGTTGGTGCAGGAGCCCCGAGGCCCCTCCTGCAGCTCAGTCCCCAATGGGAATCCCGACCCTCTCCAGGCAGAGGTTGGGAACCTCCCGCTGAGGGCCCCAAGGGGCCGAGGTCCCTCCCTGGAGCCTCTCCCGGCTTCCCAGAGCCGGAGCCCGGAGCGCGGCCGAAGCTGTTGCATAGCTGCTGCGGGTGCAGGGGGGAAAGGGAAGAGCTGGGCAGAACAGCAACAGAACAGGGACTAAAAGCATGAGAGGGATGGATGGGAAGCACACGGAGCGACATTCCCAAACCTCCTTCCCTAAACCCCACCGGGATCCAGGCTCGAGGACGGCAGCGCTGCGGCGCTTGGGTCGATGCGTCCCTGTGGGGTCCTTTGCCGTCTGAGTGGCTTCAAACAGCCCCCGAATCCCGCTCCATCCCTGCAGGGATCTCCTCCAGGTCCGGAGCTGCCGCCTCGGGTTTCCCTTGGCTCTCCGGTGCTTCCCGGGAGGCGCTGCTCAGTGTTCATGGTGAGAACCGGGATCGTCAGCGGGACACGGGAACACGGAGCGCAATGGAAGCGCGGGCGAAAAGCAGGAGTTTGGCTGGCGCCGAGGTCGGGATCTTGCATAAACCCACGGGCAGAGGCCGCTTTTCCAGCCGGGAGCCGGCGCTGTGCCCGAATCTTGGTTCCCCCCCCCCATTCGGCTCAATGGGGGGATAAAGCTGCCCCCAGGCCTGCTGCCGGGGGGCAAAGAGCTTCGGGGATGTTGTGGGGCTGATGGGTCCCATGCGTCGGTCCCAAATCCGGCCCCATCCCACCTGGAGCCAGAACTAAAGTGCAAACCCGGGGGGGGGGGGGGTCGGGCTCCATCCCACTGTGCCGGGGCAGAAATCCCTGTGAACAGACACGGGTGATGGGATGGCTCAGTGCGGGCGGGACGGAGCTCAGCGGGCGCTGTGGCTCCCGGCGCGGGACAGCTCCAGCGGGATAAAACCCCGGGAAGCGCCAGGGGAGTTCATGGAAGAGCCGCCGGGAGGAGACCCCGGATGGGCTGAGCCAGAAAGGTCCTTGCTCCAGGTGGGAAGAGCGATGGGGGGGGGGGTGGGGGGTGAGGATGGGGGGGGGCAGAGGAAGCGGAGCCGGGCTCAGGGGGTGTAGGCCGGCGGCGGCTGGAACTGGTTGATGACCTCGTACTCGGCGGGGTAGGGTTCGGTGTCCTCCATCTCGGAGAGCAGCTCCAGCGCCTGCTCCTCCTCCTCGGTGGGGTAATGGCGCAGGAGGTTGGCGGCCGTGGCGAGGATGGAGGCGCCGCCGGCGCCCGCCACCAGGTAGAAGCTGACGGCGAAGGTGACGTAGACCTGGGAGCCGTGGTACTTCTTGTGCTGCTGCTGCTGCGCCAGGATCAGCTCCGAGGCCCAGTAGCAGAAGCCGATGACGGTGGCGCACTGCAGCACTGCGGGGGTGGGGAGCGGAGACCCTGAGGGAGCTGCGGGATCATGGGGACCTGGGGGGGGGGGGGCTCCAAATCCATTGGGATGGAGGGGACGCATAGAGAGGGAGGTGGAATGCACTGAGAGGATGGAAAGGGGGTTTTGGGAGCTGAGAGGAGCGGGGGTGAATCCCTGCTCCGTAGGGGGGGCACGGGGAGGTTCGGCCTTGCCTGGAGCTGCTCAGGGCTCAGCTGGGAATTCCAGCAGGGAAAAGGGACATTAAAGCTCCATTGAGCTCCGGAGTCAGGACCATGACATTTCCCTCCAGAGAGGTTCCAGAGCATCTCCTTAAGGAACAATACCCATTAGGAGGCAGTGTTCATCCCTAACCATTCCCACTGAGATTTAACTCCGTTATCACCATGGAAGGTGAAACCCAATGGAGGGGCAGCCCTGGAGGATGGGAAGCACAGCGAGGATCCAAGGGATGGAGAACACCCTTGGGGGGGGGGGGTTTCCTCCATCCTTTGGAGGTCCGGGATGGAAACGCAGCGCAAGGCGGGGGATCCAATAGGGATTTACCTGTGAGGATGTGAGCGAACGCGTAGCGCCGGGTGATCTTCAGCGCCGGGTGCTTGGGGCCGAAGACATCGAGGAGGAAAGCGGAGAGGCTGCAGATGATCCCCAGGAAGCAGAAGGCGGCGATGACCCGGAGCAGCAGCACGGTCTGCGGGTTCATGCAGTAATCTGCGAGGGGAGGGAGGCGCTGAGCACCTCAAAGCTCTGCTTTTCCACCCAAATCCCGCAAGGGACAGAGCGTTGCACGGGAGGGAAGGGATGGGATCCAAAGGGACCTGGCCAGGCGGAGAGGTGGGAGCATGGCCCTGGGTGAGGGCAATCCCAGACAGAGGTTGGGTGGAGAAGTGATTGAGAGCGGCCCCAGGAGAAGGGCTTGGGGGGTGTTGGGTGGACACAGGGGCTCGGAGCACCCTGCTCCATGGAAGGGGTCCCTGCTCCATGGAAGGGGTCCCTGCTCCATGGAAGGGGTCCCTGCTCCATGAAAGGGGTCCCTGCTCCATGAAAGGGGTCCCTGCCCCTGCAGGGGTTGGAGCTGGATGAGCTTTGAGGTCCCCTCCATCCCAAACCATTCCCCGGTCCCACGCCTCGGTCACCCAAGGATCGCATTGGGATCAATGGATTTGTGCTTCCCCCTTCCCGCCGGGCTCAGGCGGCACCGGAGCGGCCCGGGCGGGGGTGAAGCCTCGGGGGCGGGGGGGCCGCAGAGCGCGCGGGTACCACGGAGGGGACGCGCTCCCGGCCCGGCCTCACCTCGGAGCAACTCGGGGTTAACGTAACCCAGGACATCGGCGACGCCGAGCTCCTGCCGGGCGCAGGTCCCGCCGTGGATGTGGAGCCAGGCGGGCTCGGCCAGCGCGGTGCAGAGCGCGGTGATGGAGAGCGCGCCGGGCAGCGCCGAGGCCAGGCTGCGCTCCGGCTGCTTCGGCAGCGCCCCCCCCGCCGCCCCCCGGCGCCGCCGCCCGCCGGGCAGCCCCGGCCCGCCCGGGGTGTACATGGGGCCCGAACCCGGCTCCGGCCGCGGCCCCGCCTCAGCGCCGCGTCCGCCTCCGCGCCCGTTCCGCATCCGGCGCGCTGACGCCACATCCGCGGCGCCGCGATGAAGGAGGCGCTGGAGCTGCTGTGCCGGGTGCCCGCGCACCCCGAGTCCCGCTGCTGGTTCCTGGCGTGGAGCCCCGGCGGGGGCCTCCTCGCGTCCTGCGGCGGGGACCGGAGCGTCCGCATCTGGGGCAGGGAAGGTGCGAGCGGGGCGGGGGGGGGCAACGGGACACAGGGGGCGGAGCTTGAGGAAGGGGCGGGGCCAACGGGACAGAGGAGGCGGGGCTTGAGGAAGGCGCGTGACCAGCGCGACGCAGGGGGCGGGGCTTAGCGGGAGGGGGCGTGTCTAACGGGACAGACGGGGCGGGGCTTGAGGAAGGGGCGGGGGCAGAGGTGCAGAGAGGGCGGAGCTTGATGAAGGGGCGTATCCAACGGGATACAGGGGGCGTGGCTTGAGGGGATGGCCAACGGAGCGGGGAGGGCAGGGCTTGAGGAGGGGGCGTGGTCAACGTAGCAGAGAGAGCGTGGTTTAGAGGGAGGGGCGTGACCAACGGGACACAGAGGGCGGGGCTTGAGGGGGGCGTGGCCAGAGGCAGAGAGGGACGGGGCAGAGACGAGATGAGGACGTGGGTGGGGCGAGGGGGGCGTGGCTGGAAAAGGGAGGGCGGGGCTTTATGGGTAATGCAAAGTGGGCGGGGCCAATGGGGAGGCGGGGCCAGACAGGACGTGAGGGCGGGAAAGGTGGAAAAGGAGGCGGGGCCTGAGGAGACAGTGGGAGTGGCTTTGCTTGTGGGCGGGGCCGTGTGGGTGACGTCAGGCGCGCTGCTGGCAGGCGCGGGGTGGTCGTGCCGCGCGGTGCTGGGCGAGGGGCACCAGCGCACGGTGCGCAGGGTGGCGTGGTCCCCCTGCGGCAATTACCTGGCGTCCGCCAGCTTCGACGCCACCACCTGCATCTGGAAGAAGCAAGAGGACGGCTTCGAGGTGGGGCACCCCCCGAACCTTCCCATAGACCCCATCGCCCCCTTGAGGTCCCCAATCTCCGCCCCGTGCCCCACAACAACCCCCTTCTGAGCCCCGACACCCCCCATGCCCCACAGCACCCCTCTGTACCCCCAAAACCCTCCCTGTGCTCCCCATCCATGCCCTGTGACCCCACATCCTTTTGTGTCCTCCAGCCCATGTCCTCCCTGAGCATCCCAACATCCCCCATGCTCCCCAACACCCCCTGAGCATCCCAATATCCCCCATGCTCCCCAGTACCCCTCGAGCATCCCAACATCCCCCATGCTCCCCAACACCCCCCCGAGCATCCCAATATCCCCCATGCTCCCCAACACCCCCCCGAGCATCCCAACATCCCCCATGCTCCCCAACACCCCCAATCCCTCACTGTGTCCCCCCATGCCCCTCCTCTCCGCTGTGCCCCGCAGTGCATCACGACGCTGGAGGGGCACGAGAACGAGGTGAAGTCGGTGGCCTGGGCTCCCTCGGGCACCCTCTTGGCCACCTGCAGCCGCGACAAAAGCGTCTGGGTCTGGGAAGGTGAGGGGAGAGCTGCGGGGCGAGGACCCCCCCATGGCGGCTGGGGGGGGACAGTGGGGGCCCCCCAGCCCCTGTTTGTGTCAGTGCATCCGCCTCCCCTCTGCAGTGGATGAGGAGGAGGAGTACGAGTGCGTCAGCGTCCTCAACTCCCACACGCAGGACGTCAAGCACGTGGTGTGGCACCCAAACCAGGAGGTAGGAGCCCCGTTCCCAGGGCAGACCCTGTACCTGGAGGGCGGCGCCGTGGTCCTGTTCGGCTCCACCACCTCCCCTTGGCTCCCAGCAAATGGAAAGAGCAGGGATGGAGGAGAAGAACGGGCAGAGAGGGGAGGAAAACTGGGATGGGATCTGGCTGGACAGCAGAGCCCGAAGAGTGCTGGTGAATGGAGTCAGGAGGTTCAAAAGGCAAAGGGCTGGGTCCTGCGCTTGGGCCACAAAACCCCCTGCAGCGGTCCAGGCTTGGGGAATTGTGGCTGGAAACGGCTCATGGGGAAGGAGCTGGGGGTGCTGAGTGATGGAGCTGAGCATGAGCAGCTTGTGCCCAAGCAGCCGGGAAGCCCCCAGCATCCTGGCCTGGCTCAGCACCAGTGCAGCAGCAGGGCCAGGGCAGGGATTGTGCCCCTGCACTGGGCACTGGGGAGGCTGCACCTCGAGTCCTGTGTTCAGTTCTGGGCCCTCACTACAGAGAGACATTGAGGTGCTGGAGCGGGGCCAGAGAAGGGCACTGGAGCTGGAGCAGAGCCTGGAGCACAGTGTGATGGGAACGGCTGAGGGAGCTGGGGGGTTCAGATGGAGAAGGGAAGGCTCAGGGGGACCTGATCGCTGCCTACAACTGCCTGAGAGGAGGATGGAGCCAGGAGGGAGCTGGGCTCTGCTCCCAAGGAACAAGGGATGGGACAAGAGGAAACGGCCTCAAGCTGCCCCAGGGCAGGTTTGGATGGAGCTGAGGAGCAATTCCTGCCCCAAAGGGTGCTCAGCATTGGAACTGCCCAGGGCACTGCTGCAGTCACCGTCCCTGCAGTGCTCACACACCGTGGAGCCGAGGCCTCAGTGCCATGGGTCAGTGGTGGCCTGGGCAGTGCTGGGTAAGGGTTGGACCGGATGACCCTTCGGGGCTGTTCCATGGCTTTGTTCCGTGGCGCAGCTCCTGGCCTCGGCCAGCTATGACGACACGGTGAAGCTGTACTGGGAGGAGGAGGATGATTGGGTTTGCTGCGCCACGCTGGAGGGGCACCAATCCACCGTGTGGAGCGTGGCCTTCGACCGCAGCGGCGAGCGCCTGGCGTCCTGCAGCGACGACCGCACCGTGCGCGTGTGGCAGCGGTTCCGGCCCGGCAACCAGCGCGGTGAGCACCGGGAACAGGGACTGGCAGGGAGCAGGGAGAAAGGAAAGGGCGGGGAAGGGAAGGGAGGAGCAGATGGAAAGGGAAGGGAAAAGGTGTGGGGGAAAGAGGAAGAGGAAGGAAGGGGGAGGAAAAAGGAAGAGAAGGGCAAGAGCAAGCAGAGAAGGAAAGAGCAGGCAGGGAAGGGAAAAGAGTGGGAAGGGAGGGGTAAAGAGCAGGCAGGGATAGAGAAGAGAATGTAGGGAGGGGAAAAGAGTGGGAAGGGAAAGGCAGGGAAGAGAAAGGAAAAGAGGAAGCAGGAAAGGGAAGAGCAGGGAAGGATAAAGAGCAGGCAGGGAGGGGAAGAATGGGAAGGGATGGGAAGAGGAGGGAAAAGAGCAGGCAGGAAAGGAAAAAGCAAGCAGGGAGGGATAAAGAGTGAGCAGTGAAAGGGATAAAGAAGAGGAAGGGATATAGAGCAGGCAGCGAGTGGATAGAGCAGGCAGGGAAGAGAAAGAGTGGGAAGCAAGGGCTATGGAGCGGGCAGGGAGCTGAGGCTGCGCTCCCCCCTCCAGGGGTGCCCTGCAGCAGCACGGAGCCCACGTGGAAATGCGTCTGCAACCTCTCCGGGTACCACACGAGGACCATCTACGACGTGGCCTGGTGAGCGCCCAGCGCCGCCGCGGCTCCATCCCTGCCCCTGCCCTGTGCTGACGCCGGCCCTGCCCCGTAGGTGCCACCTCACCGGGGCGCTGGCCACGGCCTGCGGGGACGACGCCATCCGCGTGTTCGAGGAGGGCGCGGGCGGCGCGGAGCAGGAGCCCGGCTTCAGCCTGGCCGCGCACGCGCCGCGGGCCCACGCGCAGGACGTGAACTGCGTGGCCTGGAGCCCCGCGGAGCCCGGGCTGTTGGCGTCCTGCAGCGACGACGGGGACATCGCCTTCTGGAGGTACCAGCGCCCCGAGGGGTGCTGAGCACCGCCCGCATCCTGGCCCCGGACTGGGGTGTGCTGGGGCCGGGAGCCGGGTCTGCTCCGTGCCCAATAAATCGTGGAATCCGGGAATGGTTTGTGGTGGAGGGAGCTTAGAGCTCATCCGGCTCCAACCCCTGCCATGGACAGGGACCCCTTCCATAGAGCAGGGTGCTCCAAGCCCCTGTGTCCATCCTGGCCTTGAACACTGCAGGGATGGGGCAGCCACAGCTTCTCTGGGCACCCTGTGCCAGCGCCTCAGCACCCTCACAGGAAGAGCTTCTTCCTTATCTCCAACCTGAACTTCCCTGTTCCAGTCTGAACCCATCACCCCATGTCCTATCCCTGCAGTCCCTGATGCAGAGCCCCTCTCCAGCATCCTTGCAGCCCCCTTCAGACACTGGAGCTGCTCCGAGCTCTCCACGCAGCTTCTCTTCTCCAGGCTGAACAGCCCCAATGTTCTCAGCCTGGCTCCATACGGGAGCTGCTCCCGCCCCTGAGCATCCTCATGGCCTCCTCTGCACTTGCCCCAACAGCTCCATGTCCTTATGCTGGGACCCCAGCACTGCACCCAGTGCTGCAGGGGGGGCTCACGAGAGCCCAGCAGAGGGGCAGATCCCCTCCCTGAGCTGCTGCTCACGCTCTGGGGGTGCAGCCCAGCACCCGGGGGGGTTCTGGGCTCAAGCGCACACTGAAGCCGGGTCATGGGGAGCTTCTTCTCACCCAACACCCCCAAGCCCTTCTCCTGGGGCTGCTCTCAATCACTTCTCTGCCCAACCTCTGCCTGGGATTGCCCCGACCCAGGGGCAGGACCTTGCCTTGGCCTTGCTGAGCTCCATGAGGTTGGCACTGGGCACCTCTCAGTGTGTCCAATCCATGTTCTCCTGGCCCAAGCTTCCATCTCCTTTCCATGCCAGCATCCCCTGGGTGAGTGGCACAGGGTGGATGTGGTGGCACCACCGCTGAAGCGCAGCTCCCATCCAAGCTCTGCCTTAATCAGCCCTGTAATGATCTTGTTTGAGCCCCACACCAAAGGCACAGAGTCGGGGGCAGCCTCGGGGCCGTGCCTGTTCCCTCTTCCCCTTCTCCCACTCCGGACCCAGCTCTAAGGGCGAGATGGGGCTCAAGGTTTATTCCAGGCTGAACCGCACTGTACAAAGCATCAACTCCATGAAAAACTAAACAAATCCAAGGAAAACACAGGGAAGACGCACGGGGGGGGACAAATGTGGTGCTGGAGGTTGGGGGCCACAACCTGGAGGGCTCCTCGCCCCACATCAGTCGGAGTCGCTCTCGCTCTCGGCCTCCTTCACATCCACACTGAACTTGTACTCCTGGTCGCAGCCCATGTAGGCATCGCTCATGAAGTACAAGGTGTAGTTGTGGGTCCCTGTGGCCGGGGCCACGAAATCCAACTTCACCTGCACAGGGAGGAGAGGGGGTGTTGGGGGGGCGATGGGGAGACCCAGCCCCCCCCAAGCGTGGGGCTGTGGGTGCTGGCTGCCCCCAGCCCCGTGCCCCTCACCTTGGCTTTCTGCTGCAGCGTCAAGCGCTTGATGGAGATGAGGCTGTTGGATTTGGAGTCGCCGATCACCACCCACCAACCCTCCTCGCGTTTCTGAGGGAGGCACAGGGTTAAGGGGATGGGGACCCCCCCACGGCTTCCGCCCCCCGCAAAGCCACCAGGGTTGGGGGCTCAGCACCTACCTGTGGGAACAGCGGCGCGATGACGGGCCCGGTGACCTCCTCCTCGCGCTCCAGCTGCACCAGCACCACCACAGGCCCCCCACTGCATGGGGACACCCAAGAGGCAGGGTCAGGGCACCCCCAGCAGCAGCACGGCACTGAGGGGCCCCCCCGCGGCCCGGCCTCACCTCCGGATGCTCTCCTTCTCCACCACCTCGTAGGAGAGCTCGATGTTGGGGTAGCGGTTGCAGAAGCGGGCGACGTCGGCGATCTGGACGTCCGAGAGCTGCAGCAGCGCGTTGCGGTCCTCGTCCTCCATCTCCATGATGTCAAACACGCTCTCCACGCCCTGCAGGGACCGCGGTTTGAGCCCTGAGCTCCCCCCCGCAGCAAAGGGAGGACCACGGCGCCTCCCCGCCAGCTTTACCTTGTCCGTGCAGCGCTTGATGTGCTCAGAGGTGAAGTGAGGCAGCTGCTTGAGGTAGGAATCCTTGGACCACATGGCCTGGGTCACCATCTGCGCCAGCTCCATGGCGGCCAGCGCGGGGCTGAGCCACCCGTTGCTGGACAGCACATCCACGCAGGCCTGGATCAGCCGGATGGCCTGGAAGAGAGCGATGGGGACGGGTGAGGAGGCGGCGATGCCGCAGTGGGTGACCCGGCCGAGGTGGGATCCCCGTCGTACCTTGCTGAGGATCTCCTCGGTGTCCGACTGCAGCTCGGCGCTCAGCTGCATGCGCGACAAGTGGGCCTGCAGCAGCAGGTTGGTCTTGATGTGGGGATCGTTGAATTTGGGGTTGGGCAGTTTGTGGGGAACCTTCTGCGCCAGCTACAGGGAGGGATGAGAAAGCCATGAGCGGGGACTGGGGGCAGGCTCCCCCCGCAGCCCCAGGCCCGGGGTGCCAGCACTGACCTGCCGCAGCAAGTTGTCCTCATGGTGCCTGATGGGGATGTTCTCGTACTCAGCAGCGCTGGAGATGATCTCAATGAGCCCTCGCACCTTGGTCTTGGCGTTGAGGGACATGCTGAAGAGCTCTGGGGACGGCAGAGAGGGCGAAGGGTGAGGGGAAAGCAGAGAGCATCGACCCCCCGTGCTGTAAGCGCTGCCTTCAAGGCAAACTGCGTGCCGAAGGACAGGGTTCTACGCACCCAACCACGCACACAGCACCTTCTCCCCAGCACCCGTGGCACAGGGAGCGATGCACAGGGCTGCTGTGTGGCACCTGTCCCCCATGGGCCCTCACCGATGGTGGTGTAGTTGATGTAGTAGTAGGCAGCGATCATGCCCAGGTTCAGAGGAGCCACGTCCATCTCGTCCTCGATGCTGATGCACTTGGACTGCTCCAGGTCACTGAGGGTCTGTTCCACCAGCTCCGAGAGGTGATCCGAGAGGTGCCTGTGGGACACACCTGCGGGTGCGGGAGCGTTGGGATGGGGATCGGAAACAGCCCAGGATGGAGAGAAACTGCTCCGGGGAAAGCAGAGCCCAGAGGCCAGGATCCTCCAACCCCGTCTCATGGAATCACAGAGTGGTTTGTGTTGGAAGGGACCTTAAAGCTCATCCAGTCCCAACCCCTGCCCCCAGAGCAGCTTGCTCCAAGCCCCTGTGCCCAACCTGGCCTTGAACCCTCCATCAGCTCCATGTCCCTCTTGTGCTGCCCCAGATGCACACATGGGGGGGGGGGGTCTCAGCCTGTGTTTGTGTCTGGGACCTCCCTAACCCAGGGGGCCCGATCCTGCCCCCTTGGCCTGGTTTTGGTGGCTCTGGTGGAACACAAACCCCCGGTGCAGACCCCGCTGCTCACCCTGCAGGTTGTAGTAGTTTGGGTTCTGCGTCATCCTGCGGTACAGGAAGGTCCAGGTGAGATAATCCACGGCGTCCTGCTTGTTTTCAATGGTCTTGGTGACAATCTCGGCGTTGAAGTGGTCGTGCATGCAGTGGTCCAAGTGGGACTCCACGGGCAGGGGCTCATAGAGGAACTTCTTGAAGAAATCCTACATGGGGGCAGGAGGGAATCGGTGACGAACCCCCAGAACCGAGCTCCGGGGTTATCCATCAGCCTGGGAGGAGCAGTCCCTGCCCCTGTCCGCAGGCTGGGAACGCTGCCCTGCTCCTCACCCACCTTCTTGGAGCCCTGGCACATGATGACACAACGGCCCTCGTCGTCCTGCAGCGGGCGGTTCGCGTGCCCCACCATCTGCAGCACGTCGTAGATGGGGTAATCCACGTACCTGGGACACGGGGAGAGTTAATGCAGCTCCATGGAAAGCTGCCACCATCACAGCGATCCCCAGCCTCTGCCTGGATAAGGATGGAGCCCTCCAGGATGAGGGCCTCGTGCTCAGCAGGGGGAACACGGGGGGGAAACTCACGCGTGGATCTTGCCGTTGTAGTACTGCGTGTCCATGATGATGACGAGGTGAGCGGCGATGTTCATGCCCCAGCAGAGGCTGCGGGAGGCCACCATGACCTGCACTGCACCTGGAGAGCGTGGGGAGAGCGGTCAGAGCGATGCTGTGGGCCACAGGAACCATGGGGGAGGAAGATCTGGGGGCTCTGGGCTCGAGCAGATGGGTCTCAGCACCCAGGGAGGGGCAGGAAGGATCCCCCCCACTGAGCGGCTGCTCCTGCTCTGGGGGTGCACCGTGGCCGCGCGCTGTTGGATGTGCCGTGCCCCCATCCCACCCACCAGAGCTGAAGAGCTGCTCCACCACGCGCCGCTCCACGGCCGTCAGCCCCTCGTGCAGGTAGCCCACCCCGTTCACCAGCGTCTCCTTCAGGGTGTTGTCATTCAGCTTGTCCAGGTAGGACACCAGATCCTTCTCGGCACAGTGCAGGAACCTGCCCGAGATGGGGAGCAGAGACACCCTGCAGGCCCAGCAAGCCCCCCCTTGTCCCACCAGAGACACCCGTGAGGCCATTCCCCATCACCAGTTGGCCCTCAGCCCCAGAACGCCTCCTCGGAGGCCCCACGGCGGTACCTTTGCCTCTGGACGTCTGAAGCACACGTGGTGAGGATGTTGATGGCCGTGAGCCGCGTCTGCTTGCGCGACGGGACGAAGACGATGACGGGCTTCTTGGGCGAGTGCTTCATGATGGCGTGGTACACAGGCTTGGCCATGGAGAGCAGGCGCGTCTGCGTGTGGCTGATGTTGAAGCCCTGCACGGGAGGAGGAGGCAGTGATGCTCTGTGCTCAGCCAGCGGGAGGGGAAGGAGGAGAGCCAAAGCCTACCTGAATGTGCAGCTCGAGGGGCACGGGGCGCACGTTGGGGTGGAAGTTGAAGGTGGAGGTGGCGCTGCAGCCCAGCCAGTGGGCCACGTCCTTGGCGTTGGAGAGGGAGGAGCTGAGGGCCACGATGCGGATGGGGCGCTCGATTTGGGAGGAGATGTAGCGCATGCGGGAGCAGATGACCTCCAGCACCGGCTGCAGGAGGGGCGGGAGGGGAAGGCTGAGCTCTCCGCACTGTGCTCACCTTGGGGATGAGCTCTGCACACTTCTCACCCATGGATACCCCAGGGCTGAGCAACCACCCCCCCCCCCAGCTCTGCTGCTGAGCCCCACACCATGAGGAGCATCACTCCCATGAGCGGCGGCCGCCTCCCCTCGCAGGCTCACCCCGTTTTCGCCCCCAATGAGGTGCACTTCATCCACGATGAAGAGGTTGACGTTCTGGACGTTCTTGCGCTGCTTCCAGCGTCGGGAGAGGATGTCCCACTTCTCGGGGGTGCTGATGATGATGTTCCCTTTGCCCAGCAGCTTCAGGTCGGTGCTGGTCTCCCCCGTCAGCAAAACCACCTTCTTATTGAGCCGCTCCTGGAACTTCTCGTACCAGTCCAAGAAGACCTGCCAAGAGTGAGGGATGGTGGTGATGGAACAAATCCCACCAAATCCCTACCAGGTCCCTGCAGACACACACAGGGATGCGCCAACAGCACCACGGCAGCAGCTGGGTGGTGTCTGCTCCTTCAGAGAGTCACCACTAATGAGAAGAGTCTGGAGTCATCCCAAGGGATGTGATGGCAAAGAAGGGATGAGGAAGGGAATCTGGGCCACCAGACTCACCTGCTCTGCCAGAGCCTCCATGGGGGTGATGTACACACAGCGCCCCTCCGAGTTCTGGAGCAGCATCCTCAGGATGGCAAACTCAGCACAAATGGTTTTGCCACTGCCGGTGGGAGCCCCCACGAAGACGTTGTCATCGCTGTTATAGACCGTGTTGAACACTGGGGACAGGCAGACAACACAACGGCAGCAGCTGAGCACGATCCCCATGGATTCCTATCAAAGCTCAGGAAACAGGCAGGGAAAACGCAGCCTGGAAGGGCTGAGTTTAGGCCAGGACCCACTGAGCTAACCAGGCTCTAGGGTGTCAGAGCAGCTCCTAAGTGTGAGTTCCCACCCTGGCTAAGCCCAGGCAGAGAAACACGGCCAGGGCAGCTCCAGCTGGCTCCATCCCTACATCCAATCCCTTCACAGAGGAGACCAAGGCACAGAGAGGGCCAGGGGGGGCTGAGATGCAGCCTGGAGGAGGGGAGCAGAGGCGACACCCACCCTGGGTCTGGATGGGGTTGAAGAAAGGGAACTTGTCCTGGTAGAGGCTCTCGAAGGCGCTGTTCCGCAGAGCCGAGACGGGCAGGGGCTGCAGGTCCAGCAGCTCGGTGGGAGGAGGGTACTTCTCCGGGAGGATCAGGTGCCGGAAGGAAACGGGCAGCTGGGTCTCACAGGCTGGCAGACGTGGACAGGATGTGTCAGCTCTGACGGCAGCACAGGGCTCTCATCATGGCACCAGCAGAGAACCCCAGCCTGGTTTGTGCTGGAAGGGACCTTAAAGCTCCTCCAGCTCCAACCCCTGCCACGGGCAGGGACCCCTTCCATAGAGCAGGGTGCTCCAAGCCCCTGTGTCCAACCTGGCCTTGAGCACTGCCAGGGATGGGGCAGCCACAGCTTCTCTGGGCACCCTGTGCCAGCGCCTCAGCACCCTCACAGGGAAGAGCTTCTGCCCAAGAGCTCATCTCAGTCTCCCCTCTGGCAGGTTAAAGCCATTCCCCTTCTCCTGTCCCTCCATCCCTTGTCCCAAGCCCCTCTCCAGGTTTCCTGCAGCCCCTTCAGGCACTGGAGCTGCTCTCAGGTCTCCCCTTCAGGAGCCTTCTCTTCTCCAGGCTGCCCCAGCCCAGCTCTCTCAGCCTGGCCCCAGAGCAGAGCTGCTCCAGCCCTCGCAGCAGCTCCATGGCCTCCTTTGCGCTCACTCCAAAAGCTCCGCATCCCTCCTGTGCTGCTGCCCCAGAGGTGGATCAGGGCTGCAGGGGGGTCCCCCCAGGGTGCCGCAGAGGGGCAGGACCCCCAGCCCAGCCCTCGCTTGGCTCTCAGCAATCCCTACCCCAGCAGGAGGGTCCTGCACCACCCCCAGGCCCCAGCAGAGCCTCTGTCCCCCCCTGGGTGCTGCTGCAGCAGGAACTCACAGAGCCAGCGGTCGGACACCACCCGGATGAAGTACTGAGGGGGCAGCGGCTCGAACACGGGCACAAAGAAGGTGACGAGATGCTCGTCCTGCGCGTACTTGGCCTTCAGCAGGAAGTACTCGTGGTGCAGGATCACTTCACTGTCCACGTCCTCCACCAGGATCCAGAAGGCTTCGGATGAGCCATGTACCTGAGCAGGGGCAGCCGTTACCTCCCCAGCTGAGTCTTGCTTCCCCCCTTCCACACCTCCAGGAGCTGGGCACCAGGGAACTCCCAACCCTGGCTAAGCCCAGGCAGAGAAACACGGCCAGGGCAGCTTCAGTCGGCTCCATCCCTACATCCAAGCCCTTCACAGAGGGAGGAGGTTGGTACGGGGGATGCGCCGTTTGCTACCCAAGCTCCTCACATGCACTGAAGAGACCCCACAAGACCACAGCACTGAGAGGGGAGGGTGCCCCCATTGGTGCCCCCTTTCCCACCACGGTATTTACCCCGCTCACCTTTTCATCCCACTGGAAGTCGGGAGTTATGGTGAGCTCCACTTTGAGCGTGGAGCGGGTAATGGGCTGCAGGTGGACCGAGAGCTCCAGCTTTGGGAAGAGGTGAACGTACTTGTGGATGGTTTTGCCCATCTTGGGCATTCGGATCAGTTCCCCTGTGAAGAGGAAGGCGCTGCCATCAGGACACATGGACAAAGGGGTGATCAGCATCCCAAACTGGCAAGCCAAGAAGCAGGAAGGAACCAGGGCAAAGCTTCCGCCCTGCTCAGGCTGGACCAAGACCCTCACATGAGGAACAAAGGCCCCCATGGCTGGGCCAAAACACAGCAGAGGAGGGCAGAGGAGCGGACACCTCTTGCTGCCGTGCCTTGGCCGTGTCTCGGTACCTATTTCGTTATGGTTCAGGTCATAGAGCCGCTCAAAGGGGAACGTCTTCTTCTCGATTTTCTTCACCACTTCGTCGGGCAGCTTCTTGAACTGGCGCAGAGGACACATGGACTGCCACCTGCACCACACCGCGCAGCACAGTCAGCGCCGAAGCCCTCAAAGCAGCATCCCCACGCTGCCAAACCCATCCCTCGCCACCACCCGCAGCAGCACCCGCAGGCCCCACCGGGTACCAGCACCCCCTTCCCCGTGGTGTCGCTCACATGCGCTTGTCGATCATCTTGCAGAGGTTGAGGGTCTTGTCGGTGAGCTGGGCCCAGCCCCGGTTCAGCACGATCTCGAAGATGGCCCTCATGAGCCGCCCGGCAGACTGCGGACACAGCAGCACTCAGAGCCCTGCCCGTCCCCAGCAGCTCCTTCCTCTCTGCCCCTTTGCCACCCAGCTCTATGTGGTGAGAAGTGTGGGATGGAAGGAACCCGCTCCAACCCCTGCAGGGGCAGGGACCCCTTCCATAGAGCAGGGTGCTCCAAGCCCCTGTGTCCAGCCTGGCCTTGAGCACTGCCAGGGATGGGGCAGCCACAGCTTCTCTGGGCACCCTGTGCCAGCGCCTCAGCACCCTCACAGGGAACAGCTTCTGCCCAAGAGCTCATCTGTCTCCCCTCTGGCAGGTTAAAGCCATTGCCCTTGGCCTGGCCCTGCAGGCCCTTGGCCAAAGTCCTTCCCCATCTTTCGTCTATGTCCGCTTTATGAACTGAATTGAAGGTCCTTCATCCCAAACTCCCCCAGCAGGAGCAATTACATGATTCCCAGCCTGGGGAACATGGCCTTGTGGGAGATTCCCAATGCTACACTGCACCCTCTAGAGCTGAATCATTCTGCTTACAAACTGGAGGCCCCAGTGAAGATCCAATTTCCACCCTGGCCGGGGGGAGACCTCACTGCTCACAGCTCTGCTTACTTCCAAAGCCATCTCTGACCACAGACTGCACCTCTGAGGTGTAACTGGTTGGGGCACACACCTACATGGAAAGAGGCCCCAGCACGTTTCGTCCCTCACCTGGGTTACATACACCATGTCTGCCATGAGAGCAAATCCTTCCAGCTTCAGCTGGGAGATGAAGGCCTGCAGGAGCACGTTGATCTGGGGAAGGAGATGAGAGGTTCTCAGTGCCCAATGCACCAGCGCCTGCTCCCGGGGGACTGACGCACGGTGGGACAGAAGTGATCAGCAGGGATCCCGGGCCCACGCTGCAGGACACTGCTCCCAACCAGAGACAAGAAGCATCTGCAGCATCTCTAAGAAGCCCTCCTGATGCGGAGGCAGGGCTCACCTTGGCACTGGGCTCCTCTATGCTCTCCTTCACCGGGATGGGAACTCGCTCCAGCAGCTTCTGAAGCTCGAGCTTCTCCTCCTGCAGGAAAGCAGGGTGGCAGAGGTGAGAGCGGCCCTCCCAGGGCGCGCTCCGCACCTCCCCTGCAGCACCAGGGCTGCCCGGCTCCGCACCTCCCTGACGGTGATGTTCCTGAACTCGGAGGACAGGGAGAACACCCGGAAGAGCTCGATTTCACTGAGGGTGGGTTTCAGGAGCTGGTTGTAGGTTTGCATCGTCTCGTTGGTGATGTAGTAGTGGCTGGCGATGCGGCCCAGCTCCGTCACCTGCCAGGGGACAAGAGCCACGGTGAAGCAGCAGAAAGACACCGAGTGATGGCACGGACACGAGGTGAAGAGGAACTGGGGTCAGATCACCCTAAGAGCTCATCTCAGTCTCCCCTCTGCAGGTTAAAGCCATTCCCCTCCTCCTGTCCCTCCATCCCTTGGCCAAAGCCCCTCTCCAGGTTTCCTGCACCCCTTCAGGCACTGGAGCTGCTCTGAGGTCTCCCCTTCAGGAGCCTTCTCTTCTCCAGGCTGCCCCAGCCCAGCTCTCTCAGCCTGGCTCCAGAGCAGAGCTGCTCCAGCCCTGGCAGCAGCTCCATGGTCTCCTCTGGCCTCGCTCCAACAGCTCCACGTCCCTCTGGTGCTGCTGCCCCAGAGCTGGCTCAGGACTGCAGGGGGGCTCTCCCCAGAGCCCAGCAGAGGGGCAGGATCCCTCCCTGAGCTGCTGCTCGCTCCGGGGGTGCAGCCCACACCATGCAGTTTATGCTTAAGATCCAGCAGCAACCACAGCAGTGATGCTGAGGCTCAGGTTTTACACCAGCTCCTCTCTATGCTGGCAAACAGCTCCCAAGAACCACAGCCGTGCCCAGGCCTGAGTGCCGCAGCGATCCCTGGGATCCATATTCAAGCAGTGGGACGCCTCTCGCCCTTCCTCTCACCCAGGGGCTGCTCCCATCGCAGCCCCTCTCCCAGCTCCTGCCTCACCTGGAAGTTCCCCGTCTTCTTGTCGTACTTGACCAGGTTGTTCTTGTCCAGCATGAGGGCTGCGGTGTGCACCAGGTCCAGGCGGCGCTGGTCCAGCAGCGGATCCCCCTTCAGGTCATCGTGGGAGATGCCATAGAGGGTGGGGGAGCGCAGCATCCGGATGTACAGGTAGGTGTATCCCAGCCAGTTCACGGCATCCTGAGGGAATGACAACGTGCCCTAAGAGCTGATGAACCTCAGCATGCAGGGACAACGCTCTGCCTTGGATCCCAGTGCTCCAAGCACCAGTGTAGGGCACGGGAGGCTGAGCCCAGCCAAATCCCGCTGGGTCAGCATTAGACCAGAGCTTGGAAGCTCAGCAGTGCCATAGACACCTCGTGTCCAGCACCAGGGAAAGATTAAGGAATTAAACAATCATAGAATCCCAGCCAGGTTTGGGTTGAAGAGACCTTAAAGCTCCTCCAGTTCCAACCCCTGCCAGGGCAGGGACACCTTCCATAGAGCAGGGTGCTCCAAGCCTCTGTGTCCAACCTGGCCTTGAGCACTGCCAGGGATGGGGCAGCCACAGCTTCTCTGGGCACCCTGTGCCAGCGCCTCAGCACCCTCACAGGGAAGAGCTTCTGCCTCAGAGCTCATCTCACTCCCCCGCCATGGCAGGTTAAAGCCATTCCCCTGTCCAGGCTGCCCCAGCCCAGCTCTCTCAGCCTGGCTCCAGCCCTCGCAGCATCCCCATGGCCTCCTCTGGCCTCGCTCCAACAGCTCCATGTCCCTCCTGCAGACTTTCCCCAGTGTCCTCCATATGGAGAACCCCATCTGCTTGGCGTTCCCCATGGATCCACCCCTCCCAGCCTGACAGTTCTTGTCCTTTCAGATCTCTTCAAGCTTTGCTGCCCAGGCACCAAAGGCTGCAGGTTTCTTTGCTGCCACACAATGAGAGCACTTTTCCCCATCACTGCTCTGCCTCTCCCCCCTGCAACTCCCACGTGCACAACATGGAGCACACATCCATGGGCACAGCAACCATTCCCACTCACCTTCGCGTTCTGGACATTGCCGAGCACGGTCTCTGCATTCAGCATGTCTGGGAGCTTCGACACCATCTGGCTCTCAATGGGGAGCTGCTGGTTGAGGAGGGACAGGTAATACTGCAGCTCACCATGGGATGTGATGAGGATCCCCTCTCCTTTGGTGTCGTACTGAGGCCTCCCAGCACGGCCCAGCATCTGAAAGGAGAAGGGGAAGTCAGCAAAACAACAAAGCCTTTACCCTGTGACTTCTCCTCAGTGCTGTGTCCTGGGGCTTCCCTGCTCCGTCTGCTGCTAATTCCTGCTGGAATATGTACAGAATCCCGGCCTGGTTTGGGTTGGAAGGACCTGAAAGCTCATTCAGCTCCAACCCCTGCCAGGGCACGGACACCTTCCATAGAGCAGGGTGCTCCAAGCCCCTGTGTCCAACCTGGCCTTGAGCACTGCCAGGGATGGGGCAGCCACAGCTTCTCTGGGCACCCTGTGCCAGCGCCTCAGCACCCTCACAGGAAGAGCTTCTTCCTCATCTCCAACCTGAACTTCCCCTGTTCCAGTCTGAACCCATCACCCCAGGTCCTATCCCTGCAGTCCCTGATGCAGAGCCCCTCTCCAGCATCCTTGCAGCCCCCTTCACACACTGGGAGCTGCTCTGAGCTCTCCACGCAGCTTCTCTTCCCCACACCCCAATTTTCTTTGGGATACAGAATTATCCCAGATGTGCCTGGCCAAGACGCTAGGAGAGGACTCATTGCTCTCCTCCAGTGATCTGCTTCTCCTGTGGGGCAGCCTCGCAGCGCTGACCATGGAGCAGCAGAGTCAGGCTGGCAACAGGCAGCAGGCGGTAACTACCCAGAGGAAACACAAAGGCAGAGCTTGGCTGTGCCGCGGTGGGACAAGCAAACCCCTGCCCCGGGTGCTGGCAGCCCCGCTGGGACCACAACCTCACCTGCAGGATGTCCAGAGCCCCCAGCTCAGTCCAGCGCCCCTTCTCAGGGCTGTAGACCTGCGTCCCCTTGATGATGACAGTGTGGGCAGGGAGGTTCACCCCCCAGGCCAGCGTGGCAGTGGAGACCAGCACCTGCCAGAGCAAAACACCCGTCAGAGCCAGGGAGAAACCAATCCCTAGGGGAAAAGGGATCTAAAATGCTGGGCCTGGCATTAGAGACACGCACAAGAGGGCCAAAGGCTGTGACTGTCCCTGCAGCTCAGCAGAGGAAGGCCAGGAAAGCAGCAAGAGCTTTGCCCAGCTCCCTGCATGACCCTCAGGAAACCCTCTGCCATGCACTGATATGGTAGCCAAGATGCTGCTTCCCAAAGCAGCTGTTTTCCCAGCTGCAGAGGAGGCAGAAGCTCTGGGACAGGGCTCTGCCTTTAAACACCCAGCAAGGGCCAGGGGAGATGTTCCTGCCCTCTCCGCTCCTGGCCAAGTGCTGGTACTTCCTATCCTATACGTGCAACCAAGCCTGCTTCCACCAGGCTCCGGCTCCACAGGAGTGGGATGGGGGCTGGATCCTCCTCGTTTTGCCCAAAGGACTATGGGGAAACACAGCTCAAGTGTTTCCCTTGGGAAGTGCCAACCAAAGGGGCAACTCCTGCTCACCTGGATGTGCTTGTCAGCAAAGAGATCCTCCACCAGCGTCCGGTCCACGCGCGTCATCCCCGCGTGGTGAATGGCAAAGCCGTAAGGAAGGAGATCCTTCAGCTCCAGGTTCTGCAGCACAAACACAACCAGCTCCAGGTTGGAGAAGCACCAGGAGGAAGTGTAGATCCTAAAGGAAAAGCTGGGAAACTGCACCCAAGTGGCAGCATCTTTGTGTGCCAAGAGCCCTGCTTACCTTGCACTGCTCAGCTTCGGTCCTCAGCACCTCGGTGGAGGCTGAGCCCTCCCTCAGGAAGAGGCCCAGGGTATCTTTCTCCAGACACATGTCCCTGATGGCCCGGGCGGTCTTCCCGGTCTCCTTCCTGGAGTGAACGAACACCAGGACCTGTTAAACAAGCAGAGGGTTCCATTGCTGAGGTGGGAATCAGCAGAGCAGCAGCGCACAAAGATGCTTGAGCTCCCCTGCTCCCGAGGTTCAGGGTGGGAAGAGATCTAGAGCTAGTCCGGATGCGCTGTGAGCCATGCACAGGGCTCCTGCGGTGAGGGGGCATCACAACAAAAGCTCCCTCATCCTAAAAGGGAGAGGTTGTTCCTTCATCAGATACCGGGCACAGGGAGAACCCCCCTGTTCCTTCCTCTCTTGGCCACCCGCACCCCCCCTCTTCTCCACTGCAGCATTTCTGCAGTGACAGCAGCTTGGAAGAGCCCCACAGCAACAGCCAGGACCCAGGATGGTGTCAGGAACAACCCCAGCCTGGCCTGGGCTGGAAGGGACCTTAAAGCTCCTCCAGCTCCAACCCCTGCCATGGGCAGGGACACCTTCCATAGAGCAGGGTGCTCCAAGCCCCTGTGTCCAACCTGGCCTTGAGCACTGCCAGGGATGGGGCAGCCACAGCTTCTCTGGGCACCCTGTGCCAGCGCCTCAGCACCCTCACAGGGAAGAGCTTCTGCCCAAGAGCTCATCTCAGTCTCCCCTCTGCAGGTTAAAGCCATTCCCCTTCTCCTGTCCCTACATCCCTTGTCCAAAGCCCCTCTCCAGGTTTCCTGCAGCCCCTTCAGGCACTGGAGCTGCTCTCAGGTCTCCCCTTCAGGAGCCTTCTCTTCTCCAGGCTGCTCCATCACTCCCCCAGCCTGTGTTTGTGCTTGGGATTGCTCCCCCCCAGGGGCAGGACCTTGGCCTTGGGGAGCTCCAGGATGCTCCCACCAAACAACAGTCGTGTCAGACCTGGTTCTTCCCTGCGTGCTCCATGATCTTCTCATAGACAATCTCATTCATGATCTGGAAGCGTTTGATGGCTTTCTTCTCTGTGATGCCCACGTAGGTCTGCTCCAGCGGCACCGGCCGGAAGCTGGGAGGAAGAAAGAACAAGTCCATAGGAGGGCAGGATGGAGGAGCCCTGACACAAAGGTTCTGCCAAAAGACATCCTGTGTTTTGTGCTAGCAAGTTCTATTTGCTTCCTCTGGGCCTTGATTTACTTGGAGAGACGAAGGTTCCAATTCTGCCCTGTCAAACAGGAGGGAACAGTAACACATGCTCCCGTTTCCTGGAATCCATTTGCTTTGCACACACTCAGGAAGCAAAAATGGAGTTTTGGGAATGACCATAATGCTGTTTTGTGCTTCCCCCAACCGGCTCCTGCAGCACACGGGTACAGCAGAGCTCATCTCGGATGAGAACTGAGCAGGACCCGGCTCCAGCGTGCGCTTGAGCCCAGAACCCCCCCGGGTGCTGGGCTGCACCCCCAGAGTGTGAGCAGCAGCTCAGGGAGGGGATCTGCCCCTCTGCTGGGCTCTCATGAGCCCCCCTGCAGCACTGGGTGCAGTGCTGGGGTCCTCAACATAAAGACACGGAGCTGTTGGGGCAAGTGCAGAGGAGGCCATGAGGATGCTCAGGGGCGGGAGCAGCTCCCGTATGGAGCCAGGCTGAGAGCATTGGGGCTGTTCAGCCTGGAGAAGAGAAGCTGCGTGGAGAGCTCAGAGCAGCTCCAGTGTCTGAAGGGGGCTGCAAGGATGCTGGAGAGGGGCTCTGCATCAGGGACTGCAGGGATAGGACATGGGGTGATGGGCTCAGACTGACACAGGGGAAGTTCAGGTTGGAGATAAGGCAGAAGCTCTTCCCTGTGAGGGTGCTGAGGCGCTGGCACAGGGTGCCCAGAGAAGCTGTGGCTGCCCCATCCCTGGCACTGCTCAAGGCCAGGTTGGACACAGGGCTTGGAGCACCCTGCTCTATGGAAGGGGTCCCTCCCCCTGCAGGGGTGGAACTGGATGAGCTTAAGGTCCTTTCCAACCCAAACCATTCCATGGTTCTATGATCTGCCTTCTCCAAAGCGTCTTTGCGCAAGTGCAGCAATGCAGGAACCCTGGCACACACTTTGAGCCTGGATTTACCTGCTCCAGTCCTAAACCCACATTCAGCAGCACATGCAAGAGCCAAATGCATGTTGAGAAGGCTGAAGGTGTGGTGAGGCCCTGGAGCCACCTGGCAGCTGCCTGCCATAGGAGGCAGAACATCCCCAGCTCTGCATAAAGCTCTCTCCTCGGTTGGCACTGTACCTGTTATCGAAATAGAACAAGCCTTTGGCCGGGTCCACCCGCAGGAAGGTCGCCACGTCCTCGTAGTTGGGCAGGGTGGCACTCAACCCCACCAGCCTCACGTCCTCCTGGGTCATCTCGATGTTGCGGATGGCTCTGGCCACCAGGGACTCCAGGACGGGTCCTCGGTCGTCGTGCAGGAGGTGAATCTCATCCTGAAGGTGAGGAGCAGCGTTATCCCCGCTCCAACCGGCCCCATGTAACACAGTTGGGGGTTAGTTTCTTAGTGGACCTCCTTGTGTGGGGGCTCATCCCACAGCTCATGCGTTAGAGTCATGGAATCAACCAGCTCATCCGGTCCAACCATTCCCAGCAGTGCCCAGGCCACCACTGACCCATGGCACTGCGGCCTTGGCTCCACGGTGTGTGAGCACTGCAGGGACGGTGACTGCAGCACTGCCCTGGGCAGTTCCAATGCTGAGCACCCTTTGGGGCAGGAATTGTTCCTCAGCTCCATCCAAACCCCCCCTGGTGCAGATTGAGGCCGTTTCCTCTTGTCCCATCCCTGTTCCTTTGGAGAAGAGACCGACCCCCCCTCATTACAACCTCCTTTCATGTAGCTGCAGAGAGCGATAAGGTTCATGGTGGCCTTGGCAGTCCTGGGGTTAAGGCTGGACTTGATGATCTTAAAAGGCCTTTTTCAACCAGGTTGACTCCATGATTCTATGAGTCAAGGCCCAAGACTCCCAACCGAGCACCAGGGACCTCTTCACCCAACCCTGCACGGTTGGGAGCTGCAACAGCCCCCACGCTGCCCCTGCTCCCCGCTCTGTGCTCACCAGGATGACCAGCCGCACGAGCTGCGTGTAGGTGCGCTCGCCCCCCTTGCGGGTGATGATGTCCCACTTCTCCGGGGTGCAGACGATGATCTGGGTGGCGCTGATCTCCTCCTTGCAGAGCTGGTGGTCCCCCGTCAGCTCGGCCACGTTGATGCCGTACGTTGCCAGGCGCTAGGAGAAGCGCAGAGGCGGTTACGTTGGACCAACATGTTCCCTGGGGCAGTGGAGCCCTGGGATGCTCCCAGACAGCTTCAGCCTCATCCCAGGGAAGCACTGGAAGAGCCCCATGGGTTTCACATCCCACTGACATCCAGAGCCCATATGGACAAGCACACTGAGCCTGGTGAGCACAGGCTGCACCATAACCCTCTGCCAACAAGCTCCTGCCTGGGCTTAGCTCCTTCTGGAAGCACAAGGGGAGAAGCCACCACAATCCAGCTCATCCTGCCCAGTCTCCAGCTCAGGCAGGGCAGGACCAATCCTCTCCTTACCTTCCCAAAGCTGCCCACCACCTCCAGACCATTCCTTACCTTCCCAAAGCTGCCCACCACCTCCAGACCATTCCTTACCTTCCCAAAGCTGCCCACCGCCTCCAAACCATTCCTTACCTTCCCAAAGCTGCCCACCACCTCCAGACCATTCCTTACCTTCCCAAAGCTGCCCACCGCCTCCAAACCATTCCTTACCTTCCCAAAGCTGCCCACCACCTCCAAACCATTCCTTACCTTCCCAAAGCTGCCCACCATCTCCTGTACCAAGGACCTCATGGGTGCGATGTAGATGATCTTGAAGTCATCCACGTTGATGGTCCCGTCGATGTTGATGTGCTTCCCGATCTCCCGCAGCATGCACATCAGCGCCACGTTCGTCTTTCCAGCCCCCTGGAACACAACCAGAGCCATCGCCACCAAAGCCTCCTTGCCCCCAGTGAAGGATGAGCCACAGCAGGCATTTGCCACCGAACGGGCTCATCCTTTGGGATCCCATGGTGCCGGAGCCGTACCGTGGGTGCGCACAGCAGCAGGTTCTCATCCGACTCCAGTGCAGCGCGGTACAGTTTGCTCTGAATGCGGTTGAGGGTTTTGAAGCCCTCGAAGCCAGCCTGGGCGTACTTGGGCAGCTTCTCCACAGACACCAGTTGCTGGAAAGGGAAAACACGGAGCTCAGCACCTTGCAGGCGGTAGGGAACAGGGGAGAACCTGGAGATGCTGAGGGAGCATCACAGTCACGTTGTCTCTGGATCCCAGCCTGGTTTGGGTTGAAGGGACCTCAAAGCTCCTCCAGCTCCAACCCCTGCCACGGGCAGGGACACCTTCCATAGAGCAGGGTGCTCCAAGCCCCTGTGTCCAACCTGGCCTTGAGCACTGCCAGGGATGGGGCAGCCACAGCTTCTCTGGGCACCCTGTGCCAGCGCCTCAGCACCCTCACAGGGAAGAGCTTCTGCCTAAGAGCTCATCTCAGTCTCCCCTCTGCAGGTTAAAGCCATTCCCCTTGGCCTGTCCCTCCATCCCTTGTCCAAAGCCCCTCTCCAGGTCTCCTGCAGCCCCTTTAGGCACTGCAGCTGCTCTAAGGTCTCCCCTTAAGGAGCCTTCCCTTCTCCATCTGAACCCCCCAGCTCCCTCAGCCGTTCCCATCACACTGTGCTCCAGGCCCTGCTCCAGCTCCAGTGCCCTTCTCTGGCCCCGCTCCACCACCTCAATGTCTCTCCTGTAGTGAGGGGCCCAGAGCTGAACACAGGACTCGAGGTGCAGCCTCACCCGTGCCCAGTGCAGGGGCACAATCCCTGCCCTGGCCCTGCTGCTGCACTGGTGCTGATCCAGGCCAGGATGCTGGGGGCTTCCCGGCTGCTTGGGCACAAGCTGCTCATGCTCAGCTCCATCACTCAGCACCCCCAGCTCCTTTCCCATGAGCCATTTCCAGCCACAACTCCCCAAGCGTGGAGCGCTGCAGGGGGTGTTGTGGCCCAGGCACAGGACCCAGCCCTTTGCCTCATTGAACCTCAACATCAGTCCCCTCACCACTCAATACCCCTCGTGCTAACGCAGGTGAACAAGCGGGGGCACCCACCTCTTCGGAGCCGAAGGGCTTCGGCTTCAGGGCAGGAACGTGCACCTCCTCATAGCCCTTGCGCTGCCGGCGGAAGGAGCCGTCGGGGAGCTGGCATCTCTTGTTGGCCATGAAGTGACTCCCTTGGGCAAACACCAGATCCTCCAAGTCCAGCACCTGCCGGGGAGCCAGCGCCTGCAACGGGACAAGGATCAAAGAGCCCATCCGGGCATCTTCACCCCGGGACCAAGGGAAAAGCAACTGCATTGAATGGGCAGGTGCCTCTGGGCACATCAGGGGTCCGTTCTCGGTCCCTCCCTGCCCACATCACTTCAAGTGCTCTTTTGGCGCTTCCTGAGGATGATTCTTGGGGACGTGCAAGGGTTTTACCTCTCCTCCTTGGTCCAGATCCATGGTCTCCAGGTCAGTGTCCATCCGGGACTGACGGACACGCTCCCGCCGAGAGCGCTCCTCCTGCATGGGCAGAGCAGAGCCGAAGTCAGCCCTGGGGAGGAGCAGCGGAGCCTCCTCCATGGAGACCCCCACGGCCTCACACAACCACAGCGTCCCTGCATGGGCAATCCCCTGACCGAAACGGATCACTTGGGGCACCAGAAACCACTGTCCCCAAGGGCAGGCCATAAACTGGTCCTGCCAGGAGAGCTGATGGAGGGAAGATGAGCAGATGAGGTTGCACCTCTGGGCACCCTGTGCCAGCGCCTCAGCACCCTCACAGGGAACAGCTTCTGCCCAAGACCTCATCTCCGTCTCCCCTCTGCAGGTTAAAGCCATTCCCCTTCTCCTGTCCCTCCATCCCTTGTCCAAAGCCCCTCTCCAGGTTTCCTGCAGCCCCTTCAGGCACTGGAGCTGCTCTCAGGTCTCCCCTTAAGGATCCTTCTCTTCTCCAGGCTGCCCCAGCCCAGCTCTCTCAGCCTGGCTCCAGAGCAGAGCTGCTCCAGCCCTCGCAGCAGCTCCATGGCCTCCCCCAGCCCATGTTTGTGCTGGGGCAGAACACTGCACTTCTGCTACGTTGGGCCTCACCTCGGAGCCCAGGGTGAGGCAGTGCTGGTACAACCCAGTCAGCACCAGCAGACACACGGCAAACCGGCAGCGATGGGCGTTTGGGGAAGGCAGAGATGTGAGTGACCCAAAGCCAGTGCTGCACACGTCTGCCCCTCGGCTCAGCCTCAGCATCACCCAAGCAACGTTTCCTATGGGGCTGAGCTTCCAGCTGAGTCAGGGGCTCCTCTCCCACACACAGCAAAGCCCAACCCAGCGCTGGCATCAGGACTCCACAACGCCTCCTCTTGCCCTTCCCGAGGCTCCCTCATCCTTACCCGGATGAGATCCTCCTTCTCTGTCTCGTGCAGCTGATACAAGAACTTGGACAGCTCAGGATCTGCTTCCATCTTCCCCATTATCCTTTCTTTCTCTGCTTCACTTTGGGCACTGGCCAGCAAAGTGCAGTAGAGGACTGAAGGAGGGAAACAGAGGGATGGAAACGGATGGGGGGGTGGGTTAACGGTTGAACCAAAAGGAGGGAGCAAACAACAAGGCCCAGGCTTCATAAAGCACCAGCGAGGGCAGTTTAAAGCCTCAGGTTGTGCTGGAATGACCTCAGATAACAGGAGAGCAACAGCGTTAAAGCCACTCACTCATCATCCGGTGCTGCCGCAGGACCTTGATGAAGTCGAAGGTGTTGAAGCCCAGGAGCAGCACGAGCTGGTTCTCACATTCCCGGTCATCACTCGCAGTCTGGGAGGAGGAGAAAGGAGGAACCATGAGCGCTGTGCCCCACACACAGCCAGAACCCCGCTTCCAAGGAACTGGACTTGGGGAGCTCAACGGCCCTGCACCCCACGAGGTGCCCAATCCAGCTGCAGTGGCATCTCCATCCCCTCCACCTCCCCTTCTTCCCAGCTCACACGAGCATCAGCACCACAATAGCAGGGAAATGGATCCAAGCTATGAGGACCTCCCAGCAAACAGTGACAAAACCCCAATCCCTTCCCCTTGGAAGGGGAGTTCTGGGAATGAAGACTGGTGCCACCCAGCCCAGCGTCCATCTATGTCTGTGCAACCACAGCACATCCACAGCTGCATCTCCTTTAAAACAACACAGGTAATGAGTTGTGGGGGCCAATTCCTCCTTCCAGGCAGAGCAGCATTCCAAGACCACCACAGCCATGTGCATCAGGGAGCCACTGACCTTCAGGATCTCCAGGACTTCATCTGCCTTCTTCTGGGAAACGATGGCATCGTCATAGAAGCGGCTCAGCTGCCGCTGGAGCCAAAAGGCGTCGATGTCCCGCGGGTGCAGATCCTTCTTCTTGGAGCTCATCAGCTCCCCCGAGGCCACCAGCTTAAGGAAACGCCACAGAAACGTTATTCTCCAGCGAGGGAAGCAGGAGCATGGAGCCTGTGTGCTGGGGGGGCGTGGGGGCTGCTCCCTGCCTGGGGTGAGGAGCAGGGAACCAGCAGATGCAACAGTGCAGCTGCCAGAGCCATGAATCCTGGGATGGTCTGGGTTGGAAAGGACCTTAAAGCTCCTCCAGCCCCAACCCCTGCCACGGGCAGGGACACCTTCCATAGAGCAGGGTGCTCCAAGCCCCTGTGTCCAACCTGGCCTTGAGCACTGCAGGGATGGGGCAGCCACAGCTTCTCTGGGCACCCTGTGCCAGCGCCTCAGCACCCTCCCAGGGAAGAGCTTCTGCCCAAGAGCTCATCTCAGTCTCCCCTCTGCAGGTTAAAGCCATTCCCCTTCTCCTGTCCCTACATCCCTTGTCCAAAGCCCCTCTCCAGGTTTCCTGCAGCCCCTTCAGGCACTGGAGCTGCTCTCAGGTCTCCCCTTCAGGAGCCTTCTCTTCTCCAGGCTGCCCCAGCCCAGCTCTCTCAGCCTGGCTCCAGAGCAGAGCTGCTCCAGCCCTCGCAGCAGCTCCATGACCTCCTCTGGCCTCGCTCCAACAGCTCCACGTCCCTCTGGCGCTGCTGCCCCAGAGCTGGACCAGGGCTGCATCAGAGCTCAGCTTCGAGGCTCCCAGTCGCATCCCTGCCCCTGCTCCAGACAATCCCCTCCTCAGGGACTCACATTGGCCGAGAGGGTGCAGCGCACAACGGCCTCGTCTCCCTCCATGTCATCGTCGGACGCCTCGTCCCGCACTTCACCGTAAATGTCCTCATCACCTTCCTGTTGGAAGCAGAGTTCCAGGAAGAGGCTTTTACAACCCCACAGCAGCTTTTCCTTGCTAAAGACGCAGGAGTTGGCACTAATTCCCAAGGGAAGCTGCCTCCTGCTTTCCCCAGGACCAAAGGTACGGACCACGGGAGATGAGCTCTCCTCTCAGAGCTTTGCCAGCAGCTCCTCCAAGCACCTCCCCTTTGTCTCCCATCATTCTCTCAGCCTTTTCCAAGACACAATCCCAGGAGCGCTCCTAGGAAACGCTTCCAGCTCCTCCTCCCCCCCCAGCTGCCACGGTTCCCCCCCCATCTAAAGATCACCATCTGGTTCCCAGCATCCTGCCCACGAGAGGCCTGGCATGAGCGGGATCATCAACAGATCCTCTGAGGAAGCTAAAGCAGCAGTGTGAGGAATGCCGCTTCCCAGCAGGACTGAGCTTCCGCAGCCCCTGCGGAGCAGCTCAGAGCAACGGGACAAGGCAGAGACCCCATTGCCAGCCACAGCCCCCCCTCTCTTACCTCCTCATCGGACTCAAACTGCACGTTCACCCCGTAGGTCTCATCGATATTGTCATCTGCAAGGAAAAGGGAGCTTGTTCCCCAGGGAATCTGGGAATCATGGGCACAGGTTACGGATCCACGTGCCCATCCATGCCGCAGTGCATTGGAAAGAGGAAAAGCAGCTGGTTATGTGGCTTGGAAGCTGCCCCAGCTCTGGTTTCTCTGAGTGCAAACACGACCCCAGGGCAGCAGGAACCCCGCTTCCGGCTCCGTTCCCAAAGCCATCCCATACCCATGTTCTGGATTTCCTTGTCTCCGCCGTAGTCCGTGATCTTCTTGCCCAGGTTCACCAGGACGTGGTAGCGGGTGTCATCGGTCTGGCCCAGCAGCAGATCCACCTCCTTCCTCCTCTCCTTGTCTCGCAGCTTCTCATTCTTCAGCACCGCCAGCACCTCGTCCGCAGCTCCACACAGGATGTCCCGCGGCTGGGAGGGAACCACATGGATACAACAGCTGAGAGGTGCCCAGTGCTGACCCCATGGAGCTCAGCAAGGTCAAGGCAAGGTCCTGCCCCCAGGTCAGGGCAATCCCAGGCACAGACAGAGGTTGGGTGGAGGAGCGATTGAGAGCAGCCCCAGGAGAAGGGCTTGGGGGTGCTGGGTGAGGAGAAGCTCCCCATGACCCGGCTTCAGTGTGCCCTTCAGCCCAGAACCCCCCCGGGGGCTGGGCTGCACCCCCAGAGCGTGAGCAGCAGCTCAGGGAGGGGATCTGCCCCTCTGCTGGGCTCTCATGAGACCCCCCTGCAGCACTGGGTGCAGTGCTGGGGTCCCAGCATAAGGACATGGAGCTGCTGGAGCAAGTGCAGAGGAGGCCATGAGGATGCTCAGGGGTGGGAGCAGCTCCCGTATGGAGCCAGGATGAGAACATTGGGGCTGTTCAGCCTGGAGAAGAGAAGCTGCGTGGAGAGCTCAGAGCAGCTCCAGTGTCTGAAGGGGGCTGCAAGGATGCTGGAGAGGGGCTCTGCATCAGGGACTGCAGGGACAGGACATGGGGTGATGGGTTCAGACTGGAACAGGGGAGGTTCAGGTTGGAGATAAGGAAGAAGCTCTTCCTGTGAGGGTGCTGAGGCGCTGGCACAGGGTGCCCAGAGAAGCTGTGGCTGCCCCATCCCTGGCAGTGCTCAAGGCCAGGTTGGACCCAGGGGCTTGGAGCACCCTGCTCTATGGAAGGTGTCCCTGCCTGTGGCAGGGGTTGGAACTGGAGGAGCTTTGAGCTCCCTTCCAACCCAAACTGTTCTTTGATTCTATGAAGCAGAGAATACTCTTGGTCCCCCTTATTTCTGAACCCTTATGGCCACCCCCAAAACCACCATCACAACGCCTCCAAGCCCAAACCCGAGCACTGATGAAGCAAAGCCGCCTCACGGGATGACAGAGAGAGATTCACAACTCCCAAGGGTTTGATCTCTGCCTGAATCCATTCCCATCCTCACCTGGTCACCAAGAGCTGCCTGAATGAAGCTCAGCAGCACCTCGTAGGTCTCCCGGGTCTCCTTGGTTTTGGGTTTGTAGATGATTCCCACCATCTCATCAATGCCTTCAGACAGCAGCGTGTAACCCTTCATCTTGTTGATGTCGTGCCTGTCCTCGTCACGCTTCCTCCGCCTGGGGACAGGGGCAGGGAGGGGAAGGGTCACTCCAAGCACGTCCAGGCTCTTCCCGTTGATCAATTAAGGAGAAATCCAGCTCTTTCAACGCTCACTTCCAGTACAACTTCCCCACATGGACACCAAATGAAGACAGCAGCTTCCAGCTGGGTGGGTTCTGTGCTCCCACCGCCACATCATTCCCACTACAAAACCCTCCCAAACCCCTACAATCTGAGCACTAAAGCCAACCGAAGCTGCGTGAGGTATGCCGCATCCATTGGAATACCGCATCCATGGCAATGGCACATCCATTGGAACGCCACATCCATGGCAACGCCGCATCCCTTGCAGTGCCCCATCCCTTGCAGTGCCCCATCCCTTGCAGTGCCCCATCCACTTCCCACCACAGCCCTGCGCTCGCACTCACTTGGCTCGCCGCTCCTCCTGCATCTGGGGCTTGGTTCTCTGCGCCTTGTCCCCCATGCGGGTCCCCTCCAGCTTGCCCACCAGGGACAGCACCTCCCCCGTGGGCTCATCCCGCCGCGTCCGGTCGATCAGCGAGCGGTCGGCTTGGAGCACGAGGTTGGAATTCTGCGAGGAAACGGCATGCGATCAATTTGAGCTTTAACCACTGGGGAGGGCCCAGAGCCCTGCACCCAGCACCACACTGCGCCCAGCACCTGCCCTGCTCCCATCCCGCTCCATCCCCGCTCCCATCCCGCTCCATCCCCGCTCCCATCCCGTACCAGCCCCGCACCAGCCCCGCTCCCGTCCCGCTCCCGTCCCCGCTCCCGTCCCCGCTCCCGTCCCCGCTCCCGTCCCGCTCCCGTCCCGCTCCCGTCCCCGCTCCATCCCGCTCCGTGCCCCGCACCCACCGCCTTGTACTCGTACTGCAGGCTCCGGGCCGTGACGTCCGCCATGGCTGCGCCGGGGCCAGGCCGCGCGGCTGCTCAGCGGAACTTCCGGCTTAGGCGGAAGTGGGACCCGGAGGGGGCATCTCCGGGACGCTGGGGAACTACAGCTCCCGGCATGCACCGGGAGGACGCGGCAGACTCTCGCTCTGATTGGCTGGCGGAGCCCCCGCCACCGCGCTGATTGGTTGAGGTGGGTATTTGAGTGAGTGACGGTTGAGGCTCGGGAAGCGCAGGGGCGCTGTGGGTGGGCGGGGGCAGCGCTCGGCGTGCCTGGCTCCTATTGGCTGTCCGCGGGCTGAGCCCCGCCCTTTCCTCACGGCCCCGCCCCCGTGGCTGTGCTGAGGAGCGGGCGCCATTTTGGGGGTCTGCGCTGAGAGTTCGGGCGCGGTTGAATGGCGGCAGCGGGGGGGCTGAGGTTGGCTCTTGGCAGGGGCTGTGGCCTGTGCGGGAGCTGAGGGTGCCCAGAGAAGCTGTGGCTGCCCCATCCCTGGCAGTGCTCAAGGCCAGGTTGGACACAGGGCCTGGGAGCACCCTGCTCTAGTGGAAGGTGTTCCTGCCCGTGGCAGGGGTTGGAGCTGGAGGAGCTTTAAGGTCCCTTTTAACCCCAACCAGGCTGGGATCCAGCCGTGCCGTGACCCTGTGGCTCCCCAGGCGCCTCCGGGTGGAGGAGAGCACAGGGGGGGCACGGGTTAAGAGGAAAGCTCAGGGTGACCCAGGGTGTCCACCTCTGGGGCAGCAGCACCAAAGAGACGTGGAGCTGTTGGAGGGAGTCCAGAGGAGGCCATGGAGCTGCTGCGAGGGCTGGAGCAGCTCTGCTCTGGAGCCAGGCTGAGAGAGCTGGGCTGGGGCAGCCTGGAGAAGAGAAGGCTCCTGAAGGGGAGACCTTAGAGCAGCTCCAGTGCCTGAAGGGGCTGCAGGAAACCTGGAGAGGGGCTTTGGACAAGGGATGGAGGGACAGGACAAGGGGAATGGCTTTAACCTGCCAGAGGGGAGACTGAGATGAGCTCTTGGGCAGAAGCTGTTCCCTGTGAGGGTGCTGAGGTGCTGGCACAGGGTGCCCAGAAGAGCTGTGGCTGCCCCATCCCTGGCAGTGCTCAAGGCCAGGTTGGACACAGGGGCTTGGAGCACCCTGCTCTATGGAAGGTGTCCCTGCCCTGGCAAGGGTTGGAGCTGGAGGAGCTTTGAGGTCCCTTCCAACCCAAACCAGGCTGGGATTCAGCTGCACCGTGACCCCGTTGCTCCCCAGGCGCCTCGAAGCGGCGGACAGCGGGGGGGGGGGGGCACGGGGTACAGAGGTTTCGGCTGCCGAAGCACACACGGGAGTGACAGCAGCTTCCCGGCCCCTCAGAGGGCTCCGCAGCAGCAGCCATAGGAGGGCAGCCAGGGGCAGGGACAGGCAGAGGGCAGCGAGTCCTCAAGGCACCTCCAGGCCCCTCCATGGCCGCGTCCTCGCTGGGGCAGGGCCAGGCGGGCGGCAGCCTCCCTGGGCACCCTTCCAGCGCTTGGCTCCGGCACCTGCAATTGGCAGGGCAGAGATAACGAAGGAGCAGCGGCCCTGGCACGGGGTCGTCTCCCGCTGGGCCGATGTCACCGAGCACCGGGGCTGCCCCGGAGGAACTGAGCCCAGGCTGTTGGCGGCTGGACCCGGAGCTTTCAGGCCCCTCCAACGCAGCCCGTTCCGTGGATCCCTGCTGGGTGCACGAGCAGTTGTTACTGGTGCCGCGTTGCTGCGGGATCGCGGCGCAATTCCCTCCCGCACCACGTCTGCTCCATGACACACACGGGCTGATCCCGGGTGCTCACAGCGCCCTGAAGGGATCACATCTGGGACAGCAGGCCCCGGGTTGAGCCGATCCCCTCCGATCTGACCCGAGCCGACCCGATGTGACCCGACCCCAGCGAGCCGAGCCGATTCGGCCCGACCCGTGACGTCAGGCCGGGGCGGGGCCGCACGGGGCCGCGCGGCGCGCTCCCTCCCCCGCCAGCACCCGCCGCCGCCGCTGCCGCCGCCTCCCGCCGCCGCGGCCCGGCCCCCCCCGCCCCGAGGTGAGTGAATGCGCCCGGTCCTTCCCCCACCCCCCCCGCCGCCCCGGCCGCGCACCCGCCCCGCCGCGCCCGGCCCCCCCCGGCCCGCCCCGCCCCGGTATTGTTGTGGCGGAGCCGCGGGGGAGGCGCTTTGTTCCAACCGGTACCGACCGTCGGCATCGCCTCCCCCGCACCCTCCACCCCCCCCCCGGTAATGGGGATCCATCGCCGCCATCCGTTGGTTCCCCCCACCCATTCCCCATGTCGGTGCCGGCCCCCCCACATGTAGGGCCCCCCCCGGGAAGGCACTGCCTTGGGACCGTGGTGCCCCGGTTCCCCCGTGGGACCCCCCGGGCTGCCAGCACCGGAACTGGGGACCCCGAGGACCCGTCCTGCCCGTGGCAGCCTGGCCGTGCCCGGGGACCCGCGATGTGCCTGTGCCTGCACTCGACACCGCGGCTGTGCCCGGGGCTGTGCCCACAGTGCCCCGGCTGTGACCGTTACACGCTGCCCGTGCCCCTGGCACTCTGCCTGGGACCGTTACACCCTGACTCTGCCTGTAGCACCCCAGCTTTGGCTACGGCACCCCGGCTATGCCCATGGCACCCTGGCCATGCCTGTGGCACCCTGGCTGCGTGCATGGCACCCCGGCTATGCCCATGGCACCCTGGCCATGCCTGTGGCACCCTGGCTGCGTCCATGGCACCCCAGCTATGCCCATGGCACCCTGGCTGTGTCCATGGCACCCCGGCTATGCCCATGGCACCCTGGCTGTGCCTTTGTCACCAGAACCATGCTTGTTGCACCCCAGCTGTGCCCATGGCACCCTGACCATGTCTGTAGCACTCCAACAATGCCCATGACAACCTGGCCATGCCCATGGCACTGTGGCTGTGCCAAGGGCACCCCAACCGTGCCCATGGCACCTTGACATCCCCAGAGCCATGCCTGTAGCACCCCTGCCATGTCCATAGCACCCTCACTGCGCCTGTGGCACCCCAGCTGTGTCCATTGCACCCCAGCTTTGACCATGACACCCCAACCATACCCATGGCACCCTGACCATGCCCATGGCACCAGCAGCCTCCTGCCCTCACCCCCTCCCCGCGCCGGGGCGTCCCCCATTCCCACGCCCATGGGGTCCCATTCCCAGCCCCCCGCCCTCCCGGAAATCCTTCCCGAGCTGATGCAGCCCCCCCAGACCCTCCCCCCCCCGCTTCCTGCTTCCCGCTGGGCAGGGCAGAACAATTCCCGGCCGCATCCTGCCCAGCCTGGCGTGGGGGGGTTGCATGGCGGGGGCACCCCCGGACACACCGAGGCAGGGCCGGGGGTGACGTGGGGGGGGAAGCGGAAAGGTCCGTTTCCTCCCCCGTGGACCCCCCTCCGCCCCATTGCTCGTCACCACCGGAGGAGGAACCGTGACGGGGGGGGGGCAGCGATTGGGGACCCGCGTGTGTACCCCCCCCACTGCGTGGGGCGCCCCCGGCCTCGTGACGCGCGTTCCTCAATGGCTGCCTTGTCCCCGCGCGGTCCGCGTGATGCCCCGTTGCCCTAACGGGGGCCGGCTGTGTCCGTGTGCCCCCCCCAGGCTCTGCGTCCCTGTCCCGTCCCCTCCCACAATGGCCCCCCGCTGGCTTCTGGCCCTCGCCTCCCTGCTGGCCCTCGCCACCGCTGCCACCGCTGCCTCGGCGCCGGGGTCCTCGTGGAGCGCAGTGCCCCGCAAGACCGTCCCGTACTCGGGTGAGTAACTGCGTGAGCGGGGGGGGGGGGGGGTGCTGCTCCCATCACCTTGGTGGCACCCCGGGGCTGTGCTGTCCCCACCTCGGACAAGTTCTGTCCCCTCCCAGCTTGGCAGTGCTGTGGGGACGCCCGCTGTGTTGGTGGCTCTAAACCTGGGGGTCTGTGAGAGCAGAGGGGGACACCTGGGGTCATGGCGCGGTGCCCCCGTGCCGTGGCAGTGCCCGGGGTCCCCATCCCTGTGCCGTGGCCCTCTGCCATGCCAGCGCCCTGAGGTGCCATCCTTTTGCCATGCCAGCACCCTGTGTCCCCATCCCCATCCTGTGCCAGTACTGTGTCCCCATCTGCCGTGTGCCGTGTCACTGTGCCATGCCAGCACCGTTGTTGCTGTCCCTGTGCCATGCCCTGCGCGGTGGCAGTGCCCTGTGTCCCTGTGCCATGACCCCATCCCTGTGTTGTCCCCATGATCTGCGTCCTTGTGCCATCCCCATGCTTGACTCCTGTCCTTCCCTGTGCCAGAACCCAGCGTCCCTCTGCCATCCGTGTGCCAACTCTGTGCTGTCCCTATGCTGTGCCAGCACCCCACGTCCCTGTGCCATCCGTGTGCCATCCCCATGCTGTCCCCATGCTGTACCAGTGCCTCTTGTCTCTGTGCCATCCCCAATCCCATCCACATCCCGTCCCCATGCGGTACCATCCCTGTGCCATCCCCATGCCGTGCCATCCCCACGTCCCCGCCCAGGGGCCCCGGTGCCGCCCTCTCAATGGTCCCTTTCTGCAGTGCCGGTGCGGGAGGGGGGGGTTCGCGGGGTCCCTCCAAAGGCCGCAGTGTTCGCGCGGCGCCGCCAGCGCCCGCCCCGGTGACAAAGAGCCCTTTGTGCTCTGCAGGAGGGGGTCGGGGGGGGCTGCGGGTGCCCGGCGGGGCTGGGGCTCACCCCCGTGTGCCCCCCTTTGTGCCCCCCTTTGTGCCCCCCCTCCCAACAGAGCTCCATGACGTGGCCAAGCGCTTCTCGCAGGGGGGGGTCTCGCACTACCTGACGCTGACGCTGGACGCGGCTGAGGCACTGCTCTACGTGGGGGCCCGTGAGGCCGTTTTCGCCGTGGCCACTGGCACCGTGGAGCTCAAGGCAGCGGTGAGGACCCAGGGACCCCCCCCAGGGGGTGTTTCTGGAGGGTCTGAGGCGGTGTTTGGAGCCCCCTGACCCCTTTTCTCCATCCCCAGATCTCCTGGGAAGCCCCCGTGGATAAGAAAGCCGAGTGCATCCAGAAGGGCAAGAACAACCAGGTTGGGGAAGAGGGTGCTGGGGCTGCAGCGGGGGGTGAAAGGGTGGCAGGCACCCTGCTGTGTCCCGTTGTGTCCCCCCTTAACTGCCTCTTGTCCCCCCCAGACCGACTGCTTCAACTACGTGCGCTTCCTGCAGAGCTACAACAGTTCCCATCTCTATGCCTGCGGCACCTACGCCTTCCAGCCCAAGTGCACCTACATCGTGAGTGTGGCCATGGGGGGACCCCAGAACCTGTCACCCCCCTGCTTCTCCCCTGGACACCCCCACCCGGCCTTGGGAGCATCACCAAGGGGTGCCCCTATCCCCAAAAAGCTGCTCCAGGGATGTCCCTGTCCCCAGGGGTGTCATTAAGGGGTAGCCTTGTTCCTGTGAGGCTGCCCTGGGGGTGTCCCTTGCACCCCTGGAGCTTTGTTAGGGTGTTCTTCTCCCCATAACGGGTCTGTGCTCATCCCAGAAAGGGTATCTGGGGGTATCCCTGCCCCAGAAGCATCTCCCAGGGGTGCCCCTGTCCTGAGGAAGGTGCCCCTGGATGTCCCTGTTCCCAGGAGCATCATCCAAGGGTGTCCCTGTCCCCAAAAGGGTGCTCCAGAGGTGTTCCTGTCCCCAGGGTATGATTAAGGGGTGGCCTTGTTCCCATAGGGTGGTCCAGGGGTGTCTCCTGTCACCCTGGAGCATTGTTAGGGGTGTCCCTGTCTCCGTAATGGGTTATCAAGGACTCTCTTTGTCCCACAAAGGTTATTTTGGGGGTGTCCCTGTGCCAGGAGCATCATCCAGGGGTGTCCCTATGCCAGGAGCATCATCCAGGGGTGTCCCTGTGCCAGGAGCATCATCCAGGGGTGTCCCTGTTCCCCAGAGGCTCATCTGGGGGACCAGGGCTGCTCAGGGGTGCTCAGATCACCTCACGGTGACATGAACCAGGGCGGGTGTTGAACCCCCTCCTGTCCCCACAGGAACTCTCTGGCTTCACCCTGGACAAAGTGGCTTTTGAGGACGGCAAAGGGAAGTGTCCCTATGACCCCACCAAGGGACACACCGGCCTCATCGTGGGTAGGTGGCACTGCTGGGGCCAGTGGGGGGGTCCCACCACAGCCCCTGTCCCCTTCTTAACCCTGTTCCTTGCAGACGGGGAGCTCTACTCAGCCACCTTCAACAACTTCCTGGGCACGGAGCCCATCATCCTCCGCAACCTGGGCCCCCACTACTCCATGAAGACCGAGTATCTCACCTCCTGGTTGAACGGTAGGGCTGGGGGGGACATGGCGGGGAGGACTGTGTGACACCCCTAACCCATGGCATGGGGTTGATGTCCCTTTTCCACCGCAGAGCCCCACTTTGTGGCCTCAGCGTATGTGCAGGAGAGCGCGGCCAGTGCCACCGGCGACGATGACAAAGTTTACTTCTTCTTCAGCGAGCGCGCCGTGGAGTACGACTGCTACGCTGAGCAAGTGGTGGCCCGCGTGGCCCGGGTCTGCAAGGTACAGGGAGGGGACAGCGGCGCGAGGGACAGCGTCCTGGTGTGGCTTCGCGCTGTGGTGACACCGGTTGGGTGCGCAGGGGGACGTCGGTGGGGCCCGCACGCTGCAGAAGAAGTGGACGACGTTCCTGAAGGCCCGTTTGGTGTGTTCAGCCCCCGAGCAGCAGCTCCACTTCAACCGCCTCCAGGCTGTGTTCACCCTGCCCGGGGACGAGTGGCAGGACACCACCTTTTTTGGGGTCTTCCAGGCCCGCTGGTGAGTCCATGGGGAGGTGGCATCAGCCCCGTAATCGCTGGTGAGTCCATGGGGAGGTGGCATCAGCCCCAGAACCGGTGGTGGGTCCATGGGGAGGTGGCATCAGCCCCAGAACTGGTGGTGGGTCTATGGGGAGGTGGCATCACCCCCATAACTGGTGGCTCCCCTAAATCCTGCCCTGTTGCTTGCAGGGGGGACGTGGATGTCTCAGCCATTTGCCGCTACCACATCCTGGAGGTGAAGAAGGCGTTCGATGGCCCCTACAAGGAATACCGGGAGCAGGCACAGAAGTGGGGCCGGTACTCGGATGAGGTCCCAAGCCCCCGTCCTGGTGCGGTGAGTGCCGGTGCTGGGGTGGGGGGGGAGATGGGGTACAGGATACAGTCCCTCAGTGACGGTGGCCTCGGTCCCACAGTGCATCACGGACTGGCACCGCCAGAACGGCTTCGCCAGCTCCCTCGAGCTGCCCGACAACACCCTCAACTTCGCCAAGAAGCACCCGCTGATGGATGAGCCCATCCTGCCGCACCGCGGCCGCCCGCTGCTGCTCAAGAAGGACTCCAACTTCACCCAGCTCGTGGTGGACCGCGTGGCTGGGCTGGACGGTGCCATCTACGAGGTGCTCTTCATCGGCACAGGTACGCGCCGGGCTCAGGGGAAGCCACCACCGGGAGGTTCCCAGTGTGGGAACGTCCCTCACAGCCCGCTGGGACCCGCAGGTGATGGCTGGGTGCACAAGGCACTGAACCTGGGCACTCGCATCCATCTGGTTGAGGAGCTGCAGGTTTTCGAGCCAGCGCAGCCCGTGGAGAGCCTGGTGCTGGCTGGACGGAAGGTGAGAGGTGCCTCGGGGCAGGGGATGCTGCCCGGGTGTCCCCTCGGGTGTCACCTCACCCCTTCTCTTGCCCCCGCAGAAGCTGCTCTTCGCTGGCTCCCGGTTCCAGTTAGTTCAGTTGCCGCTGGCTGACTGCAGACGGTACCAGTCCTGCACTGACTGTGTCCTTGCCCGGGATCCCTACTGCGCCTGGAGCCACAACACCAGCCTCTGTGTGCGCACTGACGGCCTCAACGGGTATGGGGGGTACCTGTGGGGCTGGGGGACACCCGCTGTGTCACAAGGACCCCCTTCACCTCCACCACCTCCTCCTGCAGGTCCCAACTGGTCCAGGACGTGCTGAGCTCGGACACCCGCACCTGCACCCTGCCTCAGGTGGCCAAGCAAGGTGAGGCCGCAGCAATGCCGCGCGGGGCTGGGGTCCTCCCTGGCTTTGTGCCTCCCCTCCTGACCTTGTGCCGCTCTCCCACAGGCTCCATCACCCCCAAAAACGTGACGGTGGTGGCGGGCACCGACCTGGTGCTCACGTGCCGCTTGGGCTCCAACCTGGCGCAGGCGCTGTGGACCTTCGAGGGCCGGGCGCTGGCGGCCGAGCAGGCACTGGTGCTGCATGACACCCGCCTGCGGGCGCTGGTGGTGCCGGGGGCTGGGGCACAGCACAGTGGCACATACCGGTGCTTCTCGGAGGAGCAGGGCGCCCGCCTGGGCGGGGAGGTGTACCGGGTGGTGGTGCTGGCCGGGGCCGGGGTGCCGCTGGAGACACGGGCGCCGCTGGAGAGCCTGGGGCTGGTCTGGGTGGTGGCGGTGTGCCTGGGTGCGCTGTGCCTGGTGCTGGTGCTCGTGGTGTTCTCGCTGTGGCGGCGGCTGCGGGAGGAGCTGGGGAAAGGCACCAAAGCCATTGAGAGCACCCTGGTGTACCCCATCGAGCTGCCCAAGGAGCCCCCCAGTCCCCGCTTCGTGCCCAGCACTGCATCCGACTCGGATGAGAAGCTCTGGGACCCGGCCAGTTACTACTACTCGGACGGCTCGCTCAAAATCGTGCCAGGTCACGCCACGTGCCGCAATGGCGGCCCCCCCGGTGCCACCTCACCACCAAGCGCCATCCCTGGGCAGCCCCTTCACTCACCCACCCGCATCCACCTTGGTCCCCTGCGTGGTTCTTCCTCCAACGGCTACATCCGCCTGGCACTGGGTGCTGAGGAGCGGCCGCCCTGCGCCGACCTGGCCGAGGAGCTGCGGCGCAAACTGCAGCAGCGCCAGCCCCTGCCCGACTCCAACCCTGAGGAGTCATCGGTCTGAGCCGCCGGTGGCCGCCGAGCAGCTGTACCTACCTCAGGGGCACCCGCCACGGGGACCCCGGCGCCGGCACCCACCAGAGGGACCAGCGCCTGGGCACCAGCACCCGCCTTGGGGCTGCAGTGTGGGCGCTGGTGCCCTTTGTTGGGATGCCGGTGCTGGTACCTGACTTGGGGACTGCCACGTTGGCACTCAGCGTGGGGACAGGACTGTCACCGCAGTGCTGGTACCCGTCTTGGGCACTGCCACCCCGGCACCCGCCTTGGGGCCGTGACACTGGCACCGTGACACCCATCTTGGGCCACCAGAGCTGCTCTTGGTCACCGCGTCCGCCTTCGGTACCGTGTCCCAAGCAAGGGGCTGACCTCTGGGGACTGCTACCAGCCTTGGGGACCACCGCCCCCCCCGGGGGCCGTGTCCCGCCCTGGGCAGTGGCCACGGGATGATTTTTTGGGATGACTTAAGAACCGATCGGGTTTTTCTTCCTGAGAACTTTTCTAATGCCCCCCCCTCACACCTCTCCCCCCACAGGGCTTCGTACCCCTTTGGCCCTGGTTGTAAATACCCCACCCCCGCCTGCCAGCCCCCTGCACGCTGCCTGCTCAGGCCCCTTTTGTATAACCCCCCCCACCCCCAGTGTAATTTATTTGTTACCAAAATATATTTATTTGCTGTAAATACGTATTTTTATATTAATAATAAAAAGGAGTAAAAAAACCCCATTATCACATCTTGAAAGTGAAGCGGAGGGGGTGGGGGTGCGGGGAGGGCGCTGGGCACCCCCCCAGCCACTGAGCTCATGGAAAAAGGCCGCGCTCGGGGCTATAAAAGGGCATCGTGGTGCCGTTCCCAGGGCGGGGGGGGGGGGGGGAAGAGCTGAGGCCTGGCCCCACGCCCGTGTATCCTGTCCCCGTGTCGTCCCCCCCGGATGCCGGGGGTCAGTGCGGGGTCCCCAGGGAGGCCCTGCCGGGAAGCGGGGCGGAAGCGGCACCCGGGGTCCTGGGGGGGCCTCCGAGAGCGGGGCCAGCGGCTGCCCGGGCCGTGGGAACCCGGGGGGGGGCCTGGAGCCGCCATGGGAGCGGAGGGGGGAGCACAGCCCTGCGCGGGCGCGCCCCCTAGCGGCGGCGGTGCCGCCGAGCTGGCGCCCAAGAGCTCGGGGCGTGGCGTCGTTCGGCTCCGCCCCACTCCTTCGGCTCTTTCCGGCTTCCCCCGACTCCCTTCGGCTCTTTCCGGCTTCCCTCGACTCCCTTCGCCTATTCCCGCATTCCCCAGACTCCCTTCGTCTCTTTCCGGCTTTCCCGGACTCCCTTCGGATCTTTCCGGCTTCCCTCGACTCCTTTCGGCTACTCCCGCCTCCCCTCAGCCCCCTTCGCCTATTCCCGCCTTCCCTCGGCTCCCTTCGGCCTCCCCCGGCCCAGGCGATGGCTGCAGACGGCCGCTCTCCGCCGGGTCCCTGCTGCCCGTCGCGGGTGGCAGTACCCAGCGCACACCAGAGCCTGCCCGAGATGGACTTCGAGCGGGGTCGGGTGTGGACCGGGACGGGGTGCTGCGGGCCGGGGCATACTCCGAGCCCCGCCTGACCCGGTGCCCGCTGCCCGCAGGGATCTGGGCCGCGGCGCGGGACGGGGACGAGCCCCGAGTGCGGCAGCTGCTGGATCGGCGCGGGGAGCCCGGCCAGACCGACCTGGCGGGGTACACAGCGCTGGTACGGGGCGGGGAACACGGGCGGGGGGCCCGGCGGTACGAGCATCCCGACCGCCGTGCCCACCGCCCCGCTGCCCGCAGCACTACGCCAGCCGCAACGGGCACCTGGGGGTTTGCCGGCTGCTGCTGCAGCGCGGCGCCTGCTGCGACGCCCGCACGCCCGGCGGGGCCACCCCGCTGCACCGCGCCAGCTTCTGCGGACACCTCGCTATCGCCCGGCTCCTGCTGGCCCACGGTGCTGACCCCGCTGCTGCCGATGGGGACGGCCGCACCAGCCTGCACAAGGTGGGGTGATGGGGCGGGGGGGGGGATGGTGTCCCCGGTGCTGTCAGCCACACTGTGTCACCCGCAGGCGGCCGAGCAAGGCCACCGGGAGCTGTGCGCGCTGCTCCTGCAGCACAGCCCGGCGCTGGCCGGCATCGCCGATGCCAAGGGACGGCGGCCGCGGGACGTGGCCCACCCGGCGGTGCGGGACCTGCTGGATACCTGAGCGGGGACACGGGAGCCGCCGCGGGACACCTCTCCATGGATAAACAGCGCCTGTGGCACCCAACGCTGTGTCCGTGTCTCTGTCCCTGCGCCGGGCTCACCCCTCGGGGGTGTCCGGGGCCATTTTCAGCTGTGTCTCCGCTCCTCCGCAGCCCCACACGGGGGGACGCGGCCACAGCCAGCTCGGTGCCGTGGGGCGGCTCGGTGGGGCCGTACCTGCGGGTGAGGGTGCAACTGCCACAGAGCGCCCGGCGCCGACCTCCTCTATGTGGTGACTGCCAGCCAGAGCCCTCAGGTAGAGCCCTGCCCAGCGCAGCGCCCCGCCCTCACCCAGCAGCCAATCGTCGCCCGTAGCGCGTCCCGCCCCTGCGCCTTTCCTCCTAACGGCCAATCGCCGTTCGCCCTACCTCAAGCAGTGCAGCCAATCGGCGCCCAAGAGGGCGGTGCTTTAGCCCCGCGCTGTAAACACCACCAGGGAAAGATTTAAAGGAGCCGCGTCCTCTGAAGGCGGCGACCGCGGTAACCGGGACCTCCCGTAGCCCCCCCACCCCACCGCGAAGCACGGAGGAGACCGAGGTACAGAGTGAGGCTTTTATTACCCAAGAGGCAAAAATCACCCCCAAAACCCCATCAAATAGAATTCCACAGTCGGTATCACAACCGGGAGAAGGGGGGGGGGACAACGGGATACCCCAAATATACAAATTAAAGCTAACGTGGAAAATAAATAGGAATTCCCGGGGGGGGGGTGGGGTTTGCATAGAGGAAGATTTAATAAAAAAGGGTCTTTTTTTTGTCTTGTTTATTATTATTAATTATTATTATTAATTATCAATAATTATTATTATTTCGATCATCGCCCCCCGCAGGCCCCGGATCTGAGCATCGAGATGGAATTAACGACAATGATTCACCTTCTCCTAATAACTTACAGAGGTCACTCAGGGAACTTGTGCTTCTGGGGGGGGGGCACACGTCTCCTTCCCCCCCCTCTATGGGGCACCAGGCCCCCAGGCCTGGCCCCGAGGGCACCGGTGGGTCTGGGGGTCCCCCCTGGTGCTGGGGACACACACACGGTGCTGGCCCCCTCCTGCTCATACAACTTTGGTCTCCAGCTTTGTGCCCCCGGCCCCGTGTCTCACCCCATGGAGCTTGGGGGGGGGGGTGGGGGGGGAAGGCACCAAACCCACCCCCTTGGGGACACGCACACACATAATGACAACAAGGAGCCGGCTCTGCCGTCCTCAGCACGCTCGTGACACCGGTGAGGGGCAGAGGGGGTCAAGGCTGAGCCGTGGTGGTGGCTCTGCAGCGGGGACCATCCCCGCGGCCTCAGGCCTGGTGCCAACCTCTCCGCTGCCACGTCCTCGCGGTCTCCCGGGCCAGCGGGAAAGGGGAACAACGGGCACGGAGGAGGGGGAGATGTCACCATCGTGTCACATCCCAGGTGCCCCCCCATAACAACCACGGGAGAGGGGCCAGGATGGCCATGGCAAAGCCCCCCCCCCCCAACCCCGCGACCTGAAGCTCCCTGAGCTGAACGAGGGTTTGTGCCACCCTGGAGATGGATTACAAAGAAACCAGCCTGGAAAAGCAGCAGCAGATCCCAGCTCCGTTTACCACCGCGTTGCCACCAAGCGTTCAACCAGGCTTCTCTGGGCCCCCCGGCACGGTGTCACCTACTTAGGAAGAAAGGGTCCTCTAAAACGAGCCCGTGCCGGTGGGGCCGGGGTCAGATGGAGTTTTCCAAGAGGCTGTGGTTGCTCCGCCGGCTCAGGCAGTTCCTCTTGTTCAGGAGGCTGGTGGTCTCGTCGGCAGTGCCGCAAGGTTCCGGCTTCTCCGGCGCATCCGTGTCTGCGCTAGGGCAGTTGCTGTCGGGGGACTGGGGACAACTGTCCATGCGGGAGGCGGTCAGGGCGTTCTGGTACTCGTGGCGCATGATCTAGGGGGGGGAAAGGGAGAAGGGAAGGAGTGAGGAGTGGGGCTGGACCCTCAAGAGCATCCCTATGGACCTCAAGAGCATCCCTATGGACCCTCAAGAACATCCCTAGGGACCCTCAAGAGCATCCCTATGGACCTCAAGAGCATCCCTATGGACCCCAAAGAGCATCCCTATGGACTCCCAAGAGCATCCCTATGGACCCCAAAGAGCATCCCTATGGACCCCAAAGAGCATCCCTATGGACCCCAAAGAGCATCCCTATGGGCATTCACCTCACCTTAGAGCCATGGAATTAATGAGGATGGCAAAGAGCTTTAAGCTCATCCAGGCCAACCCTTACCCCGGCACTGCCAAGGCCACCACTGACCCATGGCACTGAGGCCTCGGCTCCACGGTGTGTGAGCACTGCAGGGACGGTGACTGTAGCACTGCCCTGGGCAGTTCCAATGCTGAACACCCTTTGGGGAAGGAACTGTTCCTCAGCTCCATCTAAACCTGCCCTGGGGCAGCTTGAGGCCGTTTCCTCTTGTAGAATGGATCCCACAATGGGTTGGGTTGAAGGGTCCTTAAAGCTCCTCCAGCTCCAACTCCTGCCACGGGCAGGGACACCTTCCATAGAGCAGGGTGCTCCAAGCCCCTGTGTCCAACCTGGCCTTGAACACTGCCAGGGATGGGGCAGCCACAGCTTCTCTGGGCACCCTGTGCCAGCGCCTCAGCACCCTCACAGGAAGAGCTTCTGCCTTATCTCCAACCTGAACTCCCCTGTTCCAGTCTGAACCCATCACCCCATGTCCTATGGCTGCAGTCCCTGATGAAGGGTCCTCCTCCAGCATCCTTGCAGCCCCTTTAGGCACTGGGAACTGCTCTAAGGTCCCCCCTGAGCCTCCTCTCCTGCAGATTGAACCCCCCCGGTCCCTCAGACCCCCCCAAGGGTGCCCCAGAACCCTCACCTTGACGAACTGGAGGTCGGAGAGGGCGCGGACGCTGAAGTCGGGCACGTACTGGGCGCTGGCGCTGGTGTTGAGCTGACTGTTGCTGCCGCTGATGGGAGAGGAGATGGAGTCGGAGCGTTCGTGGTAGTTGAGGGATGCTGAGTGGTTGAGGCTGCTGACGTGGGACGGGGAGCGCATCTCTGCGGGATGGGAGGGATGGGGTCAGCCATGCCCGGCACCACACACCCTGGGTCCTGTGCCTGCCCCTAACGGGGTGCTGAGCCCCTGGTGATGCTGCCCTGGCTCTGTGTGGGGAGATCCCCATCCTGCAGGCTCCAGGGACGCAGATCCCAGTGGTGAGAGGCAGCGATGGGATGCGCGTCCACCCCAGTGCAGCCCTGTAGCACTGGATTTGATCCACACAACCCTCTGCTCCCCCCTGCACCAGGGACACTGAGTCCCAAACTGATGGCTCAGACACCCCACACGGGATAGGGATGAGGTGGGGGTTATGGGGACAAGGTGATGTGCTTGGACACAGGGTACAGACATGGACCAGACAACACACACAGAGGACAATGTGAAGAGAAGCCTCTGGGTGAAGGCTGCAGGTCCCTCTGCCCCTTGCAGTGCCCGTGGATGGGTGCTGAGCACCATGAGGGTCAGTGTCACAGCCCCCCAAGGGCAGCTCAGGGGACACCACTGGGGGCTCCAGCATCTCCTCTTCGCACCAGCAGCTCTAACGCAGGGGGGGAGGCTCTCCCCATGCTGGCACCCAAGTGATGTGGGGGTGCTTACCGGTAGGAGAGGGGCTGATGGCCATCACCCCATAGTAGGAAAAAGCTCCTGCTTCAAACTTCATGCATTCCTTGCCCGTCTCCACCTCCACCTTGCCCTGCAAGGGAGAGAAGGCGTTGGGCTCCTTAAGCCCCATCCCGCAGCGCTGGGCTGGATGAGAGACCCCAAACCCCCTGTCACTGCTCAGCCAGGGGACCCCACGTGCAGGGTGCACCCGGGTACCTGCAGGATGAGGGTGAAGTAGTCGGCTGCCTTGTTCTTGCAGTAGAGGAAATGGCGCGGGCACTTCTTGTTGCCCTCATCGAACTTCAGCTCCTGGATGACGTGGGAGTATTTGAGGAGCCGCAGGAGGATCTTCTCCGAGATGTAGGTGGGGGTGAAGAGCGTCACCTCTGCGAGCCAAAGGGGGAGAAAAGGGCTCAGAGCCATGTCCTTGTCCCTCCACAGGAAGGTGCATCCCCCCCTGCCCCTCTGGGTGGTGTCTGAGCCCCATTGACACCTCCCTGGGGCAGAAGCCCACCCAACGTAAGCGCTGGGTCCCCAGCGAGGCCTTGGGGACACAGGGAATGGGACCACGCTGGAGGGATGGGGACCTTCTGAGCATCGCCGGCATCCCTTAGCCCCATCCATTCCCATTCTGGGGTTGGGACAGAGGGGAGGGGAGCAGGATGAGACACGAGCACCCCATAACTCCTGAATTACATGGTCGGAGCGACTGCTCCTTGGTGGGAGGACAGCAATGGAGCTCAGGGACATGGCAGCACACGGAGCCCATCAGGTCAGTGCTGGCAAGTTCCTGGAGCCATTGGACTGAGCCAAGGGGTGCCCTGAGCTTCAGGGGGCTCCCTCCACCCCAAACCACCCCCTTTACCTGTGGAGAGGAAGCGGTGGGCAGCCAAGAGCAGCTGCGGGGAGACCTTCACCTTTGGGTCCCCAACGGGGTCCTTGAAGGCCGAGAAGTCCCGTTTGCCCTTGTGGTTGTTCACGAGCTTCCTGCTGCGGTTGTCGGCTGTGGGGAGCGGGATGTCAGCGGGATACAGAGGGACATGGGATGAGGAGGGGACAGGGACCGAGCCCAACACCTACTGTACGTGTCCGACTCGTCCAGGATCTCCGACTTGATGATCTCCTCGATGACATCCTCCAGCGTCACCAGCCCCAGCACCTCATAGAAGGGGTCTCCCTCGCCCTCGTTGTTCACCTTCTGCACGATGGCCAGGTGGGACTTCCCTATGGATCGGCACATGGGATGTTGGAAGGGGGGTCACTGGGAGCACTGCTTCCCATCCCACCACCCGCCAATGAACCAGCTCAGATGCAGACATGCCCCTGGGCCGGGCACCGATCCCCAGTGCCATGGCAGTGATTGAGGCCAGGCCCCAGGGTGAGGCGAGGGCTTGGCAATGGGGCTCCCAGGAGATGGAATGTGTCCCCAGGGAGCCCATTCCCTGTCCCACTGTTGGGTGAGCGCCCGTGGGCCCCACGCTGTGTAAGCAGAATGCTGTTTGCCTTATTCCAGCTAAATCCAACGCTGGAACCCGGGCTGGCCCTGCTCCTGGGTGCGTACTTCTCTTGCTCCATCCCCAAATTACACACATCCATTGGGAAAAGCTCCCTGGACAAGGAACATCCTGCTCTGCTCCAGGGAAAGGAGCAGTGTGTGGAACACCACAGCACGCCCAGGCCGGGTCACTGCACCCACAGGATGGACTCCATAGCCTGGGGAAACTGAGGCACAGAGGAAGGCGATGACGCTCCCTCCCCGACCTCAGCACAGCCCCACAGAGAAGCACTTGGACCTCTTGAAGCTCCACACTCGCCCCGAGGCCAGCAGCAAGGTGCCATCCTGCTCTGCTCAGCACTGATGGGCCCTCCATCACATGAGCTCTTTGGTTATAGAGCTGCTGGCTGCAGACACAGTGAAAGCTGATGGGGAAGGGAGCACAGAGCTCCCTGTGCTCATCGAATCCCAGCCTGGTTTGGGCTGGAAGGGACCTCAAAGCTCCTCCAGCCCCAACCCCTGCCATGGGCAGGGACACCTTCCATAGAGCAGGGTGCTCCAAGCCCCTGTGTCCAACCTGGCCTTGAGCTAATGGTGACGCTCAGAGGGGTGAAACCACCCTGAGCTCATTGCTTGGGCTCCGGGAACCCCTCACCTGCGCTGTGCATGGGGAGGGATGGGGTTGGGTGACTCAGGCGGCTCCTTCGGGATGAGCCCGGCTGGGAGCGGCGCGTGGCAAAGCAAACACCCCGCAGGGATCCCTGGGCAAAGGGCACGGGCGCTGCTTCTGCTCCGGGTGCCCATCAGTGGGATGAGGGCAGAGCCTCACCATGGGGCCGCAGCCGTGAGGAATGGGGCTCGGCTCAAACCAGCGCCCCAAAGCAGGGCCCTGAGCCTGAGAGGCGGCTGAGGGATGGGGGTGGCTTTGTAACCGGAATGAGCGGCTTTAAATCCCTTAGGAAGGATTTGCCGGAGGGAAAGCCGCTGCCAGCAGCCGGGATAACACCGGCTCCAGGATAACACCGGCTCCGGCAGCAACAGGGCTCGGGTTCATTGCTGCTGGGCGCTGGGGCCGGGCTGGAGCAGGAAGGGATGAACTGAAGGGAATGAGGCCGAGATCCCATTGGCATTCCCACAAGGAGCGGTGCCACGCTCCCGTGCCCATGCTTTTGGAGCTGCTGTCTCTTCCCTACCTTTACACATGAGCCAAGCTCGGATCTAGCGGCTCCCAAACCCTCTCCCAAGCTCCAGCCAAGCTTTTGCTGCGGCTGGAATTATCTGATCCCTTAAATCCCATCATGACACCCCCTGAGCCATCCCTGAGCATGAAGGGACACAGGGATGCAGTGAGCCCAAACCCCTGCTCCAGGGCAGGGGGGTTCCCCGCCTGAAAGCGCATCCCGGAGTGCTCAGCCTGCAGTGTCCTGCTGCCAGCCCCATGAGCAGGAAGCAGAGCGGGAATGGGGCTGGGAGGAGGGAGCCAAGCCCAGAGCTGGGAGCCCAGCAAGTTGCCAGCTCCCATTCTCTATCCAAGGGCCTCCGGGGCTGGTGATGAATCCCAAGTGAACATTCCCAAAGTGGCTCCTGAGGCTGGCGCTGGCCATGGGCAGAGAACGGGAGGTTCCTGGTTCAGCTGCCTGTGCCCAGCACCGTGTCCCGGGTGTCCTGTCCCCTCCACCAAAACCAGCACCTCCTGGACGGCATCCCCTGGAAGGAGCAGCATCCCATGGATGCAGAGGCACCCCATGGAAGCAAAGGCAACCCATGGATGAGGAGGCACCCATGGATGCGGAGGCACCCCATGGATGCGGAGGCACCCCCTTACCCTTTTTGAACTCCTCCAGCATGGCATCCAGCTTGGTGTCGTGGAAGACGACGTGGACGGGGTGGTTGTAGAACTTGGTGATGGTCTTGAGGGGGGTGCAGTCATCAGGGTCCACGAAAGCCAAGTCCTTGACGTAGAGGATGTCCATGATGTTGGAACGCTCCTCCTCATAGACGGGGATGCGGGTGTAGCCGCTCTCCATGATCTCCGACATGGTGTTGAAGTCCAGGATGGCGTCGCTGTTGATCATGAAGCAGTTCTGCAGCGGGGTCATCACGTCCTCCACCGTCTTGGTGCGGAGCTCCAGGGCTCCCTGGATCATGTTGAGCTCTTCCCTCACCAGATCGTTGTAGGGCTCCGTCACCTTCAGCATCTCCACCAGCTTCTCCCGGTTGTAGACGGTGCCGATCTCCTGGCCCAGGATGCAGTCGAGGAGCTTGCTGATGGGGTAGGAGAGGGGGAACGTCACCAGCATGAAGAACTTGGTCACCACGATGGTGTTGGCGCCCACGGCCAAACCGTGGCGGGAGCAGAGCGCTTGGGGCACGATCTCCCCGAAGATGACGATGCCGATGGTGGAAGCGACGACGGCGCCGATGCCGGAGCCGATGAGGTCATCGAGGAAGATGGTGAGGGTGGTGTTCACCAGCACGTTCCCCAGCAGCAGGGAGCACAGCAGGTAGTTCCCTTTGCGACGGATGGGTTCGATCCTGCGGGCGTAGCGCTTCTCGGTGTCGGTGCCGCAGCTCTGCACGATGCGCAGCTCCATGGGGTCCAGCGCCATGAGGCCCAGGTTGAGCCCGCTGAATATGCCCGACAGCACCAGCAGCCCCACGATCAGGATCACCTGCAGCCATAGCGGCAACAGCGACTTCTTCTCCTCCAGCACCATGAGCCAGCTGTCGGGGTCGGCGTGGGGCAGCCAGGCCTGGCCGGCCCGGCGCTGCGTGCACAACATGTACGTCTTTACCTTCTCGCCCTTCCGCAGGGCGCGGACCCGGACCCGCAGCAGGGCCGAGGTGTCGGAGAGCTCAGCGGGGCCGGGCTGCACCACCACGTCCTGCGTGCGATAGGAGCAGGAGCCGTTCGGGGCTGAACCGTTCTCGGCCGGGCGCAGCTCGGCGAACGCCACCCGCTCCCCGGCGCCAGGGCCCAGCCCCTGCCCGTAGAAGCGCAGCAGCAGCTCGCTGCCCTCCGTCACACGGATGGGCCCGCGGGACGGAGCCGCCGGCGCCGGCTTCGTGCTCTCCTCCAGCCGCATCCCCAGCACCACGTTGTCCCCGTCCGGGCGGGACACGGCGGCGGCGGCGGCGGCGGCACCGGGCAGCGCCAGCAGCAGCAGCAGCAGCGGCGGCAGCACCGACGGGACCGCGCTGCCGCTGCTGCCGCCGCCGCGTCGCCCCGCCGCCATGATGGCGTCTCGCAACCGCCTCACACCGCGCCCCCTTCCCGCCCCGAGCGGGGCTAGCGTCACACCCTCCCTCCACCCCCCACCCCCGCCGCACCGCCTTAAAGTGGCGATGGCAGATGGGGGCTGGTGGGGTCCGCGAAGGTGGAAGAATGAAAGGGGATGGGTGCGGAAGCGGAGTGGGGTGCAAAAGGGTGGGAAAGGGGCGGGGGTATCCATTAGGTGGGAGTTGAGCCCCCCCGGGGGAAGGAGGGTGTGTAGGGTGCAGGAGCTTGGGGGGGAGCACTAAGACCTGGAGAGGGGGGCATTAGGATCTTGGGGGGGGCACTAAGACCAGGAGGGGGTCACTCGGACCGTGGAGGGGCACTAGGACCGAGGAGGGGGGGGACACTAGGACCGGGGAGGGAGGACACTAGGACAGAGGAGGGGGGAGGCACTGGGGGAGGGGGGGGGCACTAGGACCGAGAGGGGAACGACACTAGGACCGGGGAGGGGGGCACTAGGACCGAGGGGGGAACGACACTAGGACCGGGGAGGGGGGCACTAGGACCTGGGATGGGGGGGGCACTAGGACCTGGGATGGGGGGGCACTAGGATCGGGGAGAGGGGGCACTAGGACCTGGAAAGGGGGGGCATGAGACCGGGAAGGGGGCACTAGGACCTGCGAAAGGGAGCACAAGGACCAGGAAGGGGGGCACTAGGACCTGGGAAAGAGAGCACAAGGACCGGGAAGGGGGACACTAGGACCTAGGAGCGCCTCGGACCGTTGCGCACCAGGAGCAGGCGCGGACCCTTTAAGGCAGCCCGAAAGAAATTACCCGTCAGCCTCTGCTCGCACCCCTCTCTTCTCCGTTGACAGTCCTCTCCTCCAATCCGCATGCCGCTGGCCTCGGCGAGCACCCAATAGGGGAGCTCGGCGCGGGGAGCTGTCCAATGGGCGGGCGGGGCGGAGCGCGGGCGGCGGGGGCAAGATGGCGGCGTTGGTGCGGTGCGCGACGCTGCTGGTGCTGCTGGCGCTTGGGGGACTGCGGGCAGAGCAGACGGAGGAGCACCTGAAGCGGGAGCACTCCCTGACCAAACCCTACCAGGGTGAGCGGGCAGGGCGCGGGGGAGCGTGCCCGGGGCCCGGTACCCGGTGTTCTGTGTCCGGTACCCGGTGTTCTGTGTCCGGTACCCGGTGTTCTGTGTCCGGTACCCGGTGTTCTGTGTCCGGTACCCGGTGTTCTGTGTCCGGTACCCGGTGTTTTGTGTCCGGTACCCGGTACCTGATGTCCAGCACTCGGTGTCCTGTGCCCGTACCCCGTGTCCTGTACCCGGTGTTCTGTGCCCGGTGTCCGGTACCGACAGTGCGCTGTGTGCCGCAGGTGTGGGCTCGGCCAGCTCGGGGCTGTGGGACCTGCAGGGTAACGCCATGGTCATGACCCAGTTCATCCGCCTCACCCCCGACGTGCAGAGCAAGCAGGGAGCCGTCTGGAACCGAGTGGTGAGTGGGGGGGGGGGGGGTGAGCATAGGGGAAGTGGGGGCCTTGGGGCTTATGGGGGGCTGGAGGCTGAAGCAGGGGGCTTGGGGGGGTCCTGAGTAAGGGGTGCAGGGAACGGGCAGGACTGGGGGGTGGTGAAGAGAGATTGAGCTAAAGGAGGGTTTGGGAGGGGGGGGGTATCAGGGCAGGAATGGGTAAAATGGGGGGGGTGGTTCCAGGCCAGGGGGTGTGAGGGGTTTTAGGGGTGGATGGGGGGTTGAAGGGGTGTTGGGGAAGCTGGCGGAGGTTGTGGCGTGGGGCAAGGAAGAGCTGTGGGGGTCGGAGCCGGAACCGCTGCAGCCCCCACCCTATGGCGGGGTGGCTCCTGCAAGGGCTGAGCCACCCCATGGGCATGGGGGGTGCCTGGGGTCTCCCATGGGATCTCTGTGGCGGGAGCTGCTGCCCCCTCTGCCATGCCCGGGCCTGTGGCGCTGGGAAAGCAGCAGCGTGGCGTGGTCACCGGTGCGGTGTCGCACCCGGCACGCAGCAGAGCTGCCTTGAGTTCAGGGGTGATTCCCACTGCGTTTCAGTTTGGGATGAAGGCAATGGGGATGTTGTGCCCCAGGATCCAGCCCCGCTCCATGGGCGTTGGAAAGCACCTATGAGACCAGAGCGGTCCAAAGTGATACTGTGTGATTAGTGACTGCATAGTGATTGAGTGATACTTAATACTGAGAGAAGTTCCTTTTCCTTTGGGCCCCCTTTCCTTTCCTTTTGCTTTGGGCCCCCTTTCCTTTCCTTTTCCTTTGGGCCCCCTTTCCTTTCCTTTTCCTTTGGGCCCCCTTTCCTTTCCTTTTCCTTTGGGCCCCCTTTCCTTTCCTTTTCCTTTGGGCCCCCTTTCCTTTCCTTTTCCTTTGGGCCCCCTTTCCTTTCCTTTTCCTTTGGGCCCCCTTTCCTTTCCTTTTCCTTTGGGCCCCCTTTCCTTTCCTTTTCCTTTGGGCCCCCTTTCCTTTCCTTTTCCTTTGGGCCCCCTTTCCTTTCCTTTTCCTTTGGGCCCCCTTTCCTTTTCCTTTGGGCCCCCTTTCCTTTCCTTGGGTTGGCTCTCAGGAAATGTGGCTTCCAAGCCACCAGCCGCCTTCCCAACATCCCATGAGCGGATCTGCCCCTTAGCACAGGGGATTTGCTGGCAGCTCAGGAGATAACTGGCTCATCAGGAAGCAGTAGCTCCTCCTCCATTATCCCACTCTCCTTTCCCTGTGTGTGAATTCCCGATCTCGGAATAGTGCGAGATCAGAAGCGGCTCTTTGCCTTTCTATAGCCCTGGATAACAACCAATTCCCTTGGCTTAATGATATCCCTTGGGATTAACTGTTGCTCCCAACCAGACTATGGGATAACGTGGCCTGTTGGCAAGGGAAACATGGAGTAGTGGCACATGGAGCTGTTGTGAGAGGCAGAGGATGGGGCAGACATGGCGGTGCCTGTCCCCTAAGCCCTGTGGGCACAGAGCAGTGGGTGCTGGCGCTGGGGCACCCTCGTGTCCCATCCGTGCTCCTTCTCCTGCAGCCGTGTTACCTGCGGGACTGGGAGATGCAGGTGCACTTCAAAATCCACGGGCAAGGCAAGAAGAACCTGAACGGGGATGGATTTGCCATCTGGTACACCAAGGATCGCATGCAGCCAGGTGAGCGTGGCTGGGACTGCTGTCCCTGCTGTCAGGAGCGTGCCACCTTCTCAGGGGATGTTGGAAAGGACCTCAAAGCTCCTCCAGCTCCAACCCCTGCCACGGGCAGGGACCCCTTCCATAGAGCAGGGTGCTCCAAGCCCCTGTGTCCAACCTGGCCTTGAGCACTGCCAGGGATGGGGCAGCCACAGCTTCTCTGGGCACCCTGTGCCAGCGCCTCAGCACCCTCACAGGGAACAGCTTCTGCCCAAGAGCTCATCTCAGTCTCCCCTCTGCAGGTTAAAGCCATTCCCCTTCTCCTGTCCCTCCATCCCTTGTCCCAAGCCCCTCTCCAGGTTTCCTGCAGCCCCTTCAGGCACTGGAGCTGCTCTCAGGTCTCCCCTTCAGGAGCCTTCTCTTCTCCAGGCTGCCCCAGCCCAGCTCTCTCAGCCTGGCTCCAGAGCAGAGCTGCTCCAGCCCTCGCAGCAGCTCCATGGCCTCCTCTGGGCTCTCTCCAACAGCTCCACGTCCCTCTGGTGCTGCTGCCCCAGAGCTGGATCAGGGCTGCAGGGGGGGTCTCCCCAGGGCCCAGCAGAGGGGCAGGATCCCCTCCCAGAGCTGCTGCTCACACAGGGGCACTGGGAGTCAGGGTTTTGGGGTTGTTTTGCCCTGATTTTGGGGTCAGTGTAATGGGAAGCGTGGGGTCTCCTGCACTGGGAGGCAGCTCCTTAAGAAACAGACTGTGGAGGAAGCGCAGTCCTTGAGCAGCAAAGGGATTTCATCTGCCCTCTGAGTTCCCTGCCTGCTCTGCGTGCTCTAGGCACTGCTCAAGGCTTCCTCCTTACCTGCCATGATGGGTAACAACCCCTTTGCAGCGCATGCCTGGCTTTGCCAGCCTTAATCAAAGCCTCTCCTCCCTCCTAGGGCCTGTCTTTGGAAGCAAGGATAACTTCCTGGGCCTGGGAGTGTTTGTGGACACCTACCCAAACGAGGAGAAGCAGCATGAGGTGAGTGCGGAGACAACAGGACCACGCTGCCCACCACTGCCTGCGCGGGCAGAGCTGCGGTTATGGCTCTTCACTGGTGTGGTGTGGCCTTTCCTGAGCTCTGAAGTCAGAGAGCACCTACTGCAACTGCCTGCTGATCCCACCTCTGTGCTGGGAGCGCCCGGGCTCTTCTGGAGGCTGCCACGAGTGGTAGCGGAGGTGGAGCTGTGCCAAGAGCATTGGAGACCTTGAGCATGGCGGTTCCTGTGCTGCCAGCCCAGCCCTGCCTGCGTGACAGGGCCGTTTCATTGCAGCTCCTCACAGGAGGCTGCCCTGCTCTCGGGTGCAGTGTGACTGTGCTCTGCCCCTTTGGAAGGTGCCCATCTCAAGGTCTTTGTGTTCCCGATGTGTCTGTGGGTTGTTTGGGGCTTTATTGGTGTGGGTTCCTATGGAGAAGGGAGTGCAGAGGTAGTTAAAACCAAGCCCTGCCCTGGAATCTCTTTGATCGCTCCAAACCCAAAGCTGGACTGGATCTTAATTCCTGTTTTCCCGAAAGCATCGGCACTGTTGTACCCCAGGAGCTTGGTGCTGATCCCACAATGGGATTAACACCGCTCACCCTGGAGGGAGGGACAAAAGGTGCAGTTGGGATGTGCCCTGACCTTGGAGCTGCTGAGGAACAACCAGCTTTCGTTGAGGCACTCGGAGCAGCTCTGGTGCAGGGGTGGACTTTGTGCTTGTAAAAGCCTTTCGGAGCCATTTGGGGCCTTGTTAATGGGGTTGGTGCTGGGTGGATCCTGGTGACTTGCAGTGGCAGAGCTGCTTTTGTGGGGTAAAGGATGCAGCATGGGTCTTCCTGAAAGGAAGTGAGGAGTGGAATGTGGGTGTCTGGCTTCCTGGCACCAGAGAGCGCTGCCCTCCTCTGGGCAGGCACAGGGCACTTCACATACATCTTCTATGGCAACATAGAACCCCAGATTGGTTTGGGTTGGAAGGGACCTTAAAGCTCCTCCAGCCCCAACCCCTGCCATAGAGCAGGGTGCTCCAAGCCCCTGTGTCCAACCTGGCCTTGAGCACTGCCAGGGATGGGGCAGCCACAGCTTCTCTGGGCACCCTGTGCCAGCGCCTCAGCACCCTCACAGGGAAGAGCTTCTGCCCAAGAGCTCATCTCAGTCTCCCCTCTGCAGGTTAAAGCCATTCCCCTTGGCCTCTCCCTCCAGGCCCCTGTCCCAAGCCCCTCTCCATGTTTCCTGGAGCCCCTTTAGGCTCTGGAGCTGCTCTTGCTGTTGGGGCTCTGGCTTTGGTGTGAGTGAGCTGCTACATGGTGAGGAGGAGAAACACAGCAACGCTTGATGTGGCTTTCCCCCCCCCAGCACCATTCCCTCTGTGTGTGGCTCAGGATCCAGCACCCAACACCTAAATCCACCTCTGCTTTAGTCTCTGCTAAGCTGAGCTCTCCAGGAGGAGGTGTCCAGGTTGCAGGTTAACACTAAACTCTGGTCTGTGACCGTTTTGCTTCTGTGCTCTTTCTTGCTTTGCGATAACCCTGGACTGGCAGGCTCAGAAGAGGAGGTACAGCCCGGGAAATCAGGTACTTCCTCTTGCTGACCTTCCCATTCCCAAGCTGTCCGGTCTCACCTTGGCTCACAGTTAGGGCATTCCCTCCTCTGAGCTCCAGAAATGCCTTTGGCAGCTGGGAGAGGCTGCATGGAACCGCCTCCTCCATCCTTAGTGACCAAGAGCCCAAGGGACGGAGTGGGATCGCGCTGTCGTGTTGAGGCAGATTCTTGGTGGGATGAAGGAGTTTGGGCTCCATAGGGCTGTTGGCTCATGGCAGAGCCAAGAGCTCAGCCCCGGCCTTGCCCCCGCAGCGCGTCTTCCCCTACATCTCGGCCATGGTGAACAACGGTTCCCTCACCTACGACCACGACCGGGACGGGCGCCCGACGGAGCTGGGGGGCTGCACGGCCATGGTGAGGAACCTCAACCACGATACCTTCCTGGTCATCCGCTACGTGAAGAGGAGGCTGACGGTGAGTGCTGCCAGCCTGGGCCCGCAGGCCGGGGGGGCCACGGTGAGGGCTCAGGGACCTGCTTCTGCCTCAGGTCCTGATTGATATCGATGGGAAGCACGAGTGGAGGGACTGCATCGACGTGCCGGGCGTGCGCCTGCCCCGTGGCTACTACTTTGGCACTTCTTCTGTCACCGGAGACCTCTCAGGTACTGCCCCGGGCTCCCACAGCTTTGGAGGTGCAGCTTGGAACCTGCTGGGACTTATGGAAGCAAATGAGGATCTTTCCATGCTTTAAGCTTTGAGCAGCGGCTTTGGGTTCAGCTTGCAGCAAGTCCTGAGGAGCCCAAAGCCTGCTCTGGGTGTGCTGCTCCCCCGAGCCCTTGCTTTAGGCAGCACTTCCCAGTTCCCTTGAGCTCCCTGCATGGCCCAACCTCAGCCAACAAGCGCGCAGCCAGGCGGCCGTGGCAGCTCAGCCAGAGGGTTCTGCCTCCAAAGCAAGCCCCTGGCTTGGAGTGAAAGCAGGGTGAGCACTGAAAGGGACTCTCCGCCACTCTCCTGCCCCAGCCCGTGGTGCCTGGGTTAACCCCAAGGGCAGCCCTGGGAGGAGCTGCCTCCGCTGCAGCCACAGAGCTCCCTGCTGCCCTCTGGCTCTGCTCTGGGGGTGTCTTGCTTTGGATTTCACATCCTGCGAGCTCTGAGCTGCTCCTTATTGAGGGGGGGACCTAAAGCTGCAGCCCTTCACCCTCCTCTGCATTGTACTTCTCTCGTGGTGCTGGTTGAGGTGCTGTGAGCTCTGCTGTTACCCCGCTGGGCCTCTTTGGGCCGGTTTTCCGCCTGTTTTGAGCTCTGCCTCTCAGAAGTGCATTGATGGGTGTCTGAGCCCATTGTTGGCTCCAACTGCAGTTCCTTTTCTCTCCCAGATCCCTGCCTGGTGCCTGGGGCGCTGGTGTGGAGCCCTCGCCTTGTCCCACTAACCACCCACCAGCACGAGCAAAGGGCCCCGTGAGGCCGAATGCTAACGCCTTCCCTTTGGGTGGCTGATGGGCTAATCCCAGTTTGGGCTGGTGGTTTTCAGTGTAGCTTAAAGGCTCCTGTTGACTGAGGGCCCAGCTCAGCCCAGCATAGATCCTGCCCTCTGGAGGTGAGTTTTCCCACCGTGGGAAGGGAGAGCAGCACCTTTGTCCCAACGCTAACATCCCATGGTGCTGCCTGAGGCGCTCAATCCCTGGCCAGAGCTGCATCTGTCGGTGGTGCCTCAGGACATGGTGGTGCTGCTCTGCTTGCAGACAACCACGACATCATCTCACTGAAGCTCTACCAGCTGACGGTGGAGAGGAGCCCGGAGGAGGAGAAGCGGGACAGGGAGGTCTATCTGCCCGTCGTGGACAACCTGAAGCTGCCAGGAGGTGAGTAGGAGCTGCTGGTGTCACACAGGGGGAAGGTGGAACCCGTGGGGGCTTGAAGGGATGTGGAGGAGGAGCCACATCATTTTGAGAGCGAGCAAGCTGAGCTCCACCTGCAATCACGGAATGGCTTTTGTTGGAAAGAACCTCAAAGCTCACCCAGTCCCAACCCCTGCCATGGGCAGGGACATCTTCCATGGAGCAGGGTGCTCCAAGCCCCTGTGTCCAACCTGGCCTTGAGCACTGCCAGGGATGGCAGCTCAGGAGGGGTTACTGGGGTACTGGGCTCTTGGGGTGCTCATGGGCTCGTTTCCCTCTTCTCTTTCCCAGTGGAGGCACCGCTGGAGCCCATGAGTGGCCTGGCTCTCTTCTTGATCGTCTTCTTCTCCCTCGTTGCCATCGTTTTTGCCATCGTCATCGGAGTCATCATCTACAACAAGTGGCAGGAGCAGAGCCGGAAACACTTCTATTGACTTAGGAATACCCTGGGGTAGCCCATGGCTAGTCCTTGCTAGCCACCTCCTGCCTCCCACCATTCCCAGACTGGCCAGCGTGTGATGGACCGACCCCCATGGCAGGGACCTTTGTGTCCCCCCAGAATCCCACTGGGGACGGCTGCTGTTTCTTGTTGGGCTCCAGAGCTCCAGTGCTGCTCCTGGTGGGAGCCGGGATCCCCGCATGTCCTGTGATGGCTGCAGGGATGGAGCTGCACCTCCTGGAGGAGCTTTGCTGTGGGGACATGGGCAGGAGTCAGCACCTCCGCTGCGAGGGATGCCAGCGCGCAGGGCCCGGCCGAGCGCCTGCTTCCGCCCCAGATCCCTCCTTCCCTCTCAGCCTCGGCTCCAAGCGGTTCCACTTCCAGGAGGGATTTTCCACGCTGTTCACCCGCTCTGGCTGCAATCTGTCACCTGCCTTAGGCCGGTGGTGGAGCCCAGACAGCTTTTCTTTGTACTTGGATCCCCGCCCCGGTGCTGTTTGCATGTCGTGTCGTGGCTTCCGGCGGCTTTCCCCTCGGTGCTCGCTGCATCCCAGGGCTCCTCCAAGGATTTCCCTGCCTTGGAGCCGGAGCTTTTGCTGCCTTTCAGGGAGTTGTGGTTGAATCCTACCTCAGGGACTGCTTCGGTCGATGATTTCTTGGTGTTCTCTTGCTGCTTGGCACATCTGCGCTCGCCCCTGGGGACCGCAGCACAAGGTGAGGGACCCAGGCGAGGGAGGCATTAGGTCGGTTTGTCCCAGGGCAGTCACTGGGGGCTCTGGGGACATCAGGATGGCAAATCTGCGGCCCCATCCTTGGCAGCACCCTCCTCGATGGCATCCTGGGGAGCTGCGTCCGTGCCCTGCAGCCTTCCAGGACCCTCACAGCCAGGATGGATCCCTGCGGGCATCGCAGAGGTACCCAGAGACCGGGGGGCACACACGTGGCCGGTGGGTGGGAGCCTTTGTCCAAGTGCCCAGCGCTGGTGGTGGAGTGAAAGGAGTTTTGAGGGGGTTTGGTCTCTTTTTGCCTCACAACCGGGAGGGAAACGCGGGTGCCCCCCCCCGGGGCTGTTCTGGTGTCTCAGAATAAACATTGGTGTGTGTTTGACTGCGGGTGCCAGGGTGTGCCAGGGTGAGCAGCAGCTCAGAGAGCGGATCCTGCCCCTCTGCTGGGCCCTGGGGAGACCCCCCCTGCAGTCCTGATCCAGCTCTGGGGTAACAGCACCAGAGGGACGTGGAGCTGTTGGAGCAAGGCCAGAGGAGGCCATGGAGCTGCTGCCAGGGCTGGAGCAGCTCTGCTCTGGAGCCAGGCTGAGAGAGCTGGGCTGGGGCAGCCTGGAGAAGAGAAGGCTCCTGAAGGGGAGACCTGAGAGCAGCTCCAGTGCCTGAAGGGGCTGCAGGAAACCTGGAGAGGGGCTTTGGACAAGGGATGGAGGGACAGGAGAAGGGGAATGGCTTTAACCTGCAGAGGGGAGACTGAGATGAGCTCTTAGGCAGAAGCTCTTCCCTGTGAGGGTGCTGAGGCGCTGGCACAGGGTGCCCAGAGAAGCTGTGGCTGCCCCATCCCTGGCAGTGCTCAAGGCCAGGTTGGACACAGGGGCTTGGAGCACCCTGCTCTATGGAAGGGGTCCCTGCCTGTGGCAGGGGTTGGAGCTGGAGGAGCTTTGAGGTCCCTTCAACCCAAACCAGTCAATGACCCAGTGGGCTCATGTCACCACCCAGTCCCTCGGATCCAGCGTTCCCTCCCCAAACCCCTGCTGTCAGGTGCCATAGTGAGTTGGGGGCTGCCCCCCAGTGCCATGGTGCTCTCCAAGCTGGAGCAGCTCCTTTTCTCCCCCACCAGCCCAATGCCCTGGGGACGATGCTTTGCCCGATGCTGGATGTGGCTTTATTGCAGCGGTGACACCGATGCTGCCAGCCGGGGCTGGCACATCAGGGTTTGTGGGCAGCACCTGGGTGCTGCTCAGCGCTGGCGGCGGGCTGCTTGCTGCTGCCACCACCGACGCGCAAGCCCTGGAATGGGTTTACCAGCTTCATGGCCAGATAACCCTGTGGGGAGAGACAAGAGGAGCTCAGGGGGGGCTCAGCAGGCGGTGATGGGGGGGAAGTGGGTGGCCGTGCCGCTGTGCTCACCGGGGCGGCGTAGATAAAGGTGAGGAGCAGCGCAATGAGCAGCACCAGCGCCAGGCCCAGGCTGATCCAGCAGCGGTGCTGCCGCCATAGCCCATGGCGCAGGGTGCGCAGCGGTGCCTGCACCCACAGGAAGGACCAGTCCGGCCGCCTGCGGGGGACACTGAGCTCAGACACCCCCTGCAACACACGGCTTGGGGAAGCTGCTCATGGGAAAGGAGCTGGGGGGGCTGAGTGATGGAGCTGGGCATGAGCAGCTTGTGCCCAGGCAGCAGGGAAGCCCCCAGCATCCTGGCCTGGCTCAGCACCAGTGCAGCAGCAGGGCCAGGGCAGGGATTGTGCCCCTGCACTGGGCACTGGTGAGGCTGCACCTCGAGTCCTGTGTTCAGTTCTGGGCCCCTCACTACAGAGAGACATTGAGGTGTGGAGCGGGGCCAGAGAAGGGCAATGGAGCTGGAGCAGGGCCTGGAGCACAGTGTGATGGGAACGGCTGAGGGAGCTGGGGGTTTCAGATGGAGAAGGGAAGGCTCAGGGGGGACCTGATCGCTGCCTACAACTGCCTGAGAGGAGGATGGAGCCAGGAGGGGGCTGGGCTCTGCTCCCAGGGAACAAGGGATGGGACAAGAGGAAACGGCCTCAAGCTGCACCAGGGCAGGTTTAGATGGAGCTGAGGAACAATTCCTGCCCCAGAGGGTGCTCAGCATTGGAACTGCCCAGGGCAGTTGCTGCAGTCACCGTCCCTGCAGTGCTCACACACCGTGGAGCCGAGGCCTCAGTGCCATGGGTCAGTGGTGGCCTGGGCAGTGCTGGGTAAGGGTTGGACCGGATGGGCTTCAAGGGCTCTTCCACCCGGGTTGGTTCCCCGCTCCCCGCTCCCCGCGGGGCTCACACTGGCGGCGGTAGCGTTGGGTACATGTTGGGCTCCTCCCGGGCTCTCCCTGCCGGCCGCTCCTCCGCCTCCTTCGCCGTCAGCAGCTCCAGGCTCAGCTCCAGCTTCCCCTGCGGGGGGGGGGGGTTTGTGTGAGCTGCGGCCGCAGGCTCCGAGCCCCGCGGCCCCGGGCCCCGCGCTCACCGAGAGCCGCCGCTCGCCGCCCTTGAGCGCCGCGCAGGGCCACCAGCCCCGGGCCTGCCGCTGCCGGAACAGGGACACGCGGGGCGCGGGCTGCGGCGCCCCCCAGAGCCAGCAGCTCCGGGGGGGGCCCGGCGGCGGCAGCGCGCAGGTCCGGGCGTGCGGCGCGGGCCGGGGCAGCCGCGTCAGCTCCAGCTCCAGCACTCCTGAGGGCACGGAGAGAGGGGCGGCTGCTCAGGGTGGGAGCTGCCGGCACCCATGGGTGCTGCCATTGGTTGTGGGTGCTCCCATCACCCATGGGTGCTGCCATTGGTTGTGGGTGCTCCCATCACCCATGGGTGCTTCCCATCAGTTGTGGGTGCTGATGGCACCCATGGGTGCTGCCATTGGTTGTGGGTGCTCCCATCACCCATGGGTGCTTCCCATCGGTTGTGGGTGCTCCCATCACCCATGGGTGCTTCCCATCGGTTGTGGGTGCTCCCATCACCCATGGGTGCTTCCCATCGGTTGTGGGTGCTCCCATCACCCATGGGTGCTTCCCATCGGTTGTGGGTGCTCCCATCACCCATGGGTGCTTCCCATCGGTTGTGGGTGCTCCCATCACCCATGGGTGCTTCCCATCGGTTGTGGGTGCTCCCATCACCCATGGGTGCTTCCCATCAGTTGTGGGTGCTGATGGCACCCATGGGTGCTGCCATTGGTTGTGGGTGCTCCCATCACCCATGGGTGCTTCCCATCGGTTATGGGTGCTCCCATCACCCATGGGTGCTTGCCATCGGTTGTGGGTGCTCCCATCACCCATGGGTGCTTCCCATCGGTTGTGGGTGCTCCCATCACCCATGGGTGCTTCCCATCAGTTGTGGGTGCTGATGGCACCCATGGGTGCTGCCATTGGTTGTGGGTGCTCTCATCACCCATGGGTGCTTCCCATCGGTTATGGGTGCTCCCATCACCCATGGGTGCTTGCCATCGGTTGTGGGTGCTCCCATCACCCATGGGTGCTGCCATCAGTTGTGGGTGCTCCCATTACCCACGGGTGCTGTCATCGGTTGTGGGTGCTCCCATCACCCATGGGTGCTCCCATCATCCATGGGTGCTGCCATCACCCATGGGTGCTTGCCATCAGTTGTGGGTGCTCCCATCACCCATGGGTGCTTCCCATCGGTTGTGGGTGCTCCCATTACCCACAGGTGCTGCCATCGGTTGTGGGTGCTCCCATCACCCATGGGTGCTGCCATCCCCTGTGGGTGCTGCCCATCAGTTACGGATGCTCCCCTCCACTAGTGGGTGCTTCCCATCAGTTGTGGGCGCTCCCATCAGTTGTGGGTGCTCCTGTCACCCATGGGTGCTACCCATCACCCCGTGAGTACTCTCTATCTGTGAGTGCTTCCCATCACTCATGGGTGCTCCCCATCACTTCTGGGTGCTCCCTGTCACCTCACAGGTGTTCCCCATCACCTTGTGGGTGCTCCTGTCACCCATGGGTGCTGCCTGTCACATTGTGGATGCTCCCCATCATCCTATGGGTGCTCCCTGTCACCTTATGGATGCTCCTCATCACTAGTGAGTGCTCCCATCACCCATGGGTGCTGCCCGCCACCTTGTGGGTGCTCCTCATCACTTGTGGGTGCTCTCTGTCACCTTTTGGATGCTCCCTAGAACCTCGTGGATGCTCCCCATCCCTTGTAGGTGCTCCCCATCACCCGTGGGTGTCCCCCGGGAACACGGGGCCGGGAATGGGCTCTCACCAAGGAAATCATCAGCCGAAAACTTGTCGTTGTCCCACACCTGCAGGATGAGCTTCGGGGGCACCTTCCGCACCGTCTCGTCCCGGCTCCAGAAATGCTTCTGTCGCGGCCGTGGTGCACAGGGGGTGTCACACGCGCCCCCTGCCTGTCCCCCCCCCCGCAGCCCGGGGTGCTCCTCACCTTCCCGGGCACCACGCAGAGCTGCTCGGCCCTCAGGTACTCGAAGGGGAACACGAAGCGCCAGTTGAAGGCGCCGGCCCCGTCCAGCGAGCGGTAATGCACGTCCGTCCTCTGCCGCTGCGCCTCCAGCCCGTCCAGCCACCTGCGGGCGGGGGGCGCTCGGCTCAGCCGCTCCCGGCCCGGCGCCGTCCCCCCCGGGCCCCGCGCTCACCCCGTGATGTAGATATCGCTCATCTGCTGCCCCAGCAGGTTCGTGTCCCCCGGGTCCACGTCCCGCGTGTTCCAGACCACGCAGCGCAGCTCGTACCTAGGGGCAGGGACAAGGAGGGGTCGCCTTCCCCCCCCCCCCCCCCGGGGTGGCCCCGTCCCACCCGTGGGGCACTGGGGAGGGGTCGCTCACCTCTGGGGCTTGCGGGGGGTGATGTCGACGGGGGGACCCGGGGGGCCGAGGTTGATGGGGAAGATATCGACCCACATCTGCACCTTGCCCTGCACAGTGGGGGGGGGCTGGGAGCGGCCCCCCAGGGTGTCCCCAGCACCCACACACAGCACCCCTGGGTGCCCTGGGGTCTCTGTCACCCCCCACCATCATCCCCTTGGCATCCTCCCTGCCCTGGGCTCCCTGTCACCCCAATGCCCCCAGGCCCCAGCATCCTTTCATACGCCAGGGTCCCATCCTGACCATGGCCTCATCATCCCACTGTCCCCATCACCACAGGGTCCCTGTCAAGTGTCCATTAACCCCTCCCTGCCCTGGGGTCCCCATCACCCTAAGGTTCCCTGTTGTAACCCTAACATCCCCTTATACCCAAGGTCCCATCACCCCAAGGTCTCCATTGTCCCCCTGGCATCCGTTATACTCAAGGCCCCCGTCACCCCAAGATCCATGTGGTCCTCTTGGCATCCTCTTATACCCAAGGTCCCATCACCATGAGGTCCCCACCATCCCCCTGACACCCCGTTACACCCCAAGGTCCCATCACCCTGGTGTCCCTCCCTGTCACCCCAAGGTCCCCATTGTCCCCTGTCATTCCCTTATACCCCATGCTCCCATCATCATGAGGTCCCCATCATCCCTCCGGCACCCCTTTACACCCTCACTCCGGGGTCCCCCGCAGCCACCTCCGTGTCACCCCATGGGTCTCCATCACCCCCCCCACACCTGCTCCAGCCCGGGCTGGGTGCTGCTGTACAGGGTGCGTGTCTCGAGGTGCTCGGGGACGAGGTGGCAGGCGCGGAGGACGTGCAGGGCCAGGCGCTCGCGGGGCGCCCCGGGGTGCTGATGCTGGGGGGGGCCGCTCTCTGCGGGGTTGAGCCGTCGCACCACGGGCAGCGCCCAGCCCCACACCCCCCCTCCCGGCCCCAGCACCCACCGAAGTGGCTGAGGAGGAAACTGTGGTCCCCGAAGGTGACCGCGGTGCCCTCGGCGTTGAACTCGGGTGCAGGCAGCCCCTGGGTGCGGGCGAAGTGCTCCAGGGTCTGGCTCGGGGGGAGCTGATCCCTCCAGCACCCGGGGCCAGCGCTGTGGGGACAATGGGACAACGCGGAGTCACCCCTCAGCTTGTGCCGGTTCCCATGGAGCCGCCGCATCTTCGCCCCCTTGTTCCCACCCTCCTCATAGACCCATGGAATGGTTTGGGTTGGAAAGGACCTTAAAGCTCATCCAGCCCCAGCCGCTGCCATGGACAGGGACACCTTCCCCCGGAGCAGGGCGCTCCAACCTGGCCTTGAGCACTGCCAGGGATGGGGCAGCCACAGCTTCTCCATTCAACCCATTCCAGTGTCCCACCACCACCAAGGGAAGAGCTGCCCAAGATCCCATCCCAACCTCCCCTCATGCCCATCCCCAGGCCCGGGACCATCCTCCTGATGCCCCCAGTGTCACCCACGTGCAGTAGAGCGTGGGCAGCCCGCAGTGGGCGCGGAAGCGGGAGAGGAGCCGGTTCTCCAGGTCGATGGTGGTGGTGCCGATCTCCTGGTCGGGTGGCACCAGGTCATAGTCCAGCAGCGTGACCCGCAGGTCCTTCTCCAATGGAATGGTGCCCATCACCTCGAACAGCCTGGCAATGGGGGTGATAATCAGTGCTGGGGATGGCACCTGCTGGCATGGGGACTGGGGACCTGTAGGAATGGGGAATGCTGGCACAGGGACTTGGTGGCTTGGGGACTTGGTGGCATGGAGACCTTCCTTCCAGCATGGACAATGGGGCATCTGGTGGCGTGGAGACCTGCTGGTGTGGGGAATGGAGACCTGGTGGCACATGGACCCACCAGCATAGCGAATGGGGATCTGATGGCATGGGGACCTGCTGTTGTGGAGGAGTTCCTGGTGGCACAGGGAATGGTCCCACAGAGAATGGGACTTGATGGCACAGGGACCCACCAGCATGGGGAATGGAGACGTGGTGGCAGAGTTACTGGGGACCTAGAGGCTCAGGCACCTTTTGGCATGGGGAATGGGGATCTGGTGGCATGGGGACCCGCTGTTGTGGGGAAGGAGGTCCTGGCAGCATGGGGAATGGGGACGTGCTGGCATGGGGACCCGCTGTTGTGGGGAAGGAGGTCCTGGTGGCATGGGGAAGGGGGATGCGCTGGCATGGGGTCCCGCTGTTGTGGGGAATGGGGACCTGGTGGCATGGGGAAGGGGGATGCGCTGGCATGGGGTCCCGCTGTTGTGGGGAATGGGGATCTGGTGGCATGGGGAATGGGGACGCGCTGGCATGGGGACCCGCTGTTGTGGGGAATGGGGATCTGGTGGCATGGGGACCCACTGTTGTGGGGAATGGGGACCTGGTGGCATGGGGAATGGGGATGCGCTGGCATGGGGACCCGCTGTTGTGGGGAATGGGGACCTGGTGGCACAGGGACAGATTGACACAGAGACGTGGGGTCCACCAGCCCCCCTGGGCGCCTCCTTTCTTTCCCAGCCCCCCCCAGCCCGATGCCGTCCATGGGTGGCAGTGCCACCGCGCCACCCACCCCGTCCCTACCTCCCAAAGACGGGCTCCAGGGTGTTGGGCACGTGCTGGTCCCGCTGTCCCAGCGTCTCTGCTCCCAGTGACACACGGACGTAGGGGTCACACTGCAGCGGGAGGGGATGCTCAGGGTGACATGGGGAGGGCGGGGGGACCCTTCCCAGCGCCCGGGGGCGCCCGTACCAGCCCGTTCCTGTCGCGGGGGGGGAGGTCGAAGGCCCGCACCACGTAGACCCTCACGAGGCAGCGCTGGGGCCGGCTGGGAGGGAGGTCCTGGAAGCGGCGCGGCGGCGGCGGCTCCGCGGGGTCCTCGGGCAGGGGGTACATGAGGAAGAGCCCCTGGGAACCCCCGGCCGTGGCACCGCGGGGTGCCCCGGACCCGGATTGGGGCCCTGGGGGGGGGGGGCTCGCACCCACCTTGAACTCGGCCACCGGCGCCGGGTCCTCCCCCCCCGCGGCGGCTGCTCCCGGCGGGAACAGCGGGAAGGAGCGGCAGAAATCCTGCAGCCCCTCGAACTCCGGCACCGCCTCCAGCTCGCAGCTGTAGATCTGGGGGCCGGGACTGTCCTCGCCCCCATCCCTATTCCCACCCCCATTCCCATCCTCGTCCCCATTCCGTCCACATCCCCATTCCCATCCTCATCCTTAACCTCATCCCCATTCCCATCCTCATCCTTAACCTCATCCCCATTCCCATCCTCATTCTCCTTCCTGCCCTCTTCCTGTCCCCAGCCCCATTTTGGTGCTTCATCCCACCCCACCCCACCCCACCCCACCCCACCCCACCCCACCCCATCCCATCCCACTCCATCCCATCCCACCCCCTTCTTCATTCTTGTCCCCACCCCATCTTCATCTCTGTCCTTGTCCTCACCTCATCTTCAGCCCTGTCCCTGTTCCCATCCCATTTCCTCGTCATCACTGTCCCTATCCCCAGCCTGTTCCTGTCCCAATCTCCATCCCTGATCTTGTCCCCATCCCTGTCCTGTCCCCAGCATATCACCGCCCCCTTCACCCTGTTCCCATCCCTCACCTCATCCTTACCCCGTCTTCATCCCTCTCCCCGTCTATGTCCTTGTTCCCAACCACCCCTGTCCCATCCCACCCCATCTCCACTCTGTCCCTGTCCCTATCCCCATCCCCACCCCCTTCCCCTGCTCCAGGGCCCGGCTCTGCCCCACCTTCAGTCTGTTCCTGCTTGTCCCCCGCCGGCTCTTTGCCTTGTCCCCCAGGGCCGCATAGAACTTGCTCCACCAATCATCCTCCTCCTCCCCTTCACCCTCCTCCTCTGCCTGCGGGGAGCGGGGTGAGGTGGGGACGGGGACAGGGACAGGGACAGGGACAGGGTGTCCCCGGTGTCCCTGCTGTCCCCATCCCTGTGCCCACCTTGCCCGCAGCCTTTGTCTTGCTGGCGATCCCGGGCAGTAGCTGCAGCAGCAAAAGGAGTTGCTCAGGGAAACTGAGGCACTGGGATGGGCCCGCGGTGTCCAAGGGTGCCATGGATCCAGGGACTCACCCATCTTCGTCTGCGCCGAGGAGCGGCTGTGGGGAGCAGAGAGGTGAACGACCATCCCGCAGGTGGGAGCATGGAGCAGGGATGGGGAGGGATGGAGCAAGATGGGTGGGATGGGGCAGGATGGGGTGGGAGGGATGTGATTATTGGGATGGGACAGGGGTGGGGTGGGATAGGATGGATGGGTTGGATGGAGTAGGATGGGATGGAATAGGATGGGTGGGGGTAGAACGGGATGGAATAGGATGGATGGGGTAGAACAGGATGGATGGGTTGGATGGAGTAGGGTGGGATGGATGGGATGGGATGGATAGGTTGGGGTGGGATGGATGGCATGGGATGGAATAGGATGGGATGGGGTGTGATAGATGGGGTGGGATGGGATGTGGTGGGATGGATGTGATGGATGGGATGGGGCAGGGATGTGATGGGATGGAGTGGGATGGGACGGATGTGATGGATGGGATGGGGCAGGGATGTGATGGGATGGAGTGGGATGGGATGGATGTGATGGATGGGATGGGATGGACGTGATGGATGGGACGGGATGGGGAGGCAGTAGGGCCGTGCAGAGCCATACAGGAACCATGGGATGAGGTGGGGATGGGACGGTGTGGATGGGACAGGGCAGGGATGGGGCAGGGCTGTGCAGAGCCGTACCGGAGCCGTGCCGGGGGGCGGGGCTGCAGGGGTGCTGCCCGCGGTGCTGCCCCAGGCCCCGCACGCAGCTCTGCCCCACCTCGGGCCGGTACCCGAAGTCCCGCGTGTCCACCACCCGCAGCCGCACGGGCGGCATCAGCTCCTCCTCCAGGGGCAGCATCTGCGGTCGGGCTCAGGGTCAGCCCCGGGGCCCGCGGCACCGCCGGGGGTGCGGGGCTCCCCCCCCGCGCTCACCAGGGCCAGCAGGAAGGCATTGATGGGGAAGTTGGGGTTGGAGGCGGGGTCGGCGATGGGGGGGGTCCGCAGCACCCGGCCCCCGCACTGCACCTCCAGGCTGGGAGCACGCACGCTCCCGCGCAGCCCCCGCAGCCCCCACGCCAGCACCTGGGGCGGGGGACATCGGCGCTGTCATCCCCCGTCACCGTGGGGGTACCCGGCCCCATCCCTGTGCCTGGCCCGGCCCCATCCTCGTCTGGTGTTCATCCCTCTGTGCCTGGCCCCAGCTTCATCCCTGTCCTTGTCCCCATCCCCAGAACCTTCATCCTGCCCCTGTCCCCATCCCCAGAACCTTCATCCTGCCCCTGTCCCCATCCCCAGAACCTTCATCCTGCCCCTGTCCCCATCCCCAGAACCTTCATCCTGCCCCTGTCCCCAGCCTGTTCTCCTCCCAGTCACCATCTTGAACCACATCCTCATCCTTCCTCCATCCCTGTTCCCATCCCATTCCCCATTGCATCACTGTCCCTATTCCCCATCCCAGACCTTGTCCATCCTGTCTTCAACCCTGCACCAATCCATGTCCTTGTTCCTACCCACCCTTGATCTCATCCCATCTCCTTCCTCATCCCTGTCCTGTCCCTGGCTCTCACCTCCAGCGCCACCGGCCTCAGGAGTGGCCGCACACCCATAGGGACACTGAAGACCCCCTGCCTCCAAGGAGGGGAGCTGACCTGGGCCAGGGCCCCATCCTGCCGGGGGTGAGGACACCACGATGACAATGGGACCCATCACCTGGGTGCCCCCCCAAACCACCCCCTGCAGCCCCTCACCTCGGTGTCGTGCAGCAGCTCAAAGGCAGCCAACAGCTCCCCGGCGGGTCCCCTGGAGCCCCTCAGTGGGTGACGCTGGAGCCTTGGGGGCTGCCGGCGCCTCACATCCAGCCAAACATCTGGGGTGCACACGGTCCTCCCCAGGAAATCACCAGCACCCTGCAAGGCATCGCTTGGGCATGGGTGCTCCCTGCACCCATGGGTGCCCCCTAACCATGGGTACCATACCCCTCCATCCTGGTCGAACACTTCCACCACCACAGCAGGGGGCTCATCCTGGACACCCCGGGGGTCCCCATAGAGCAGCACCCGATGGAAAAGCAGCGTCTGGTCCCAAAGCGGGTCCAGGGTGCGGGGCAGCACCCGTGTGCTCTGGCTGACGTACACGAAGGAGACGTGGGCGACGGGGTCTGTGCGACAGAGACACCATCAGCACCATGGGTGCCCCCCGGGCTGGGCGCCAGGGGATGGGGGGGTCCCACCTGCAGTGGGCTTGGGGCCGCGGGGCAACAGCTCCAGCGCCTGGAAGATGTAGCAGCGGAGCTGGAAGAAGTTGGGTCCTGTGGGAGAGGCGGGAGGTGGCAGAGGGGCCTGAGCCCCCCCCGGGCTGTCCCGCTCCCCCCCGGGCCCCCGGGGCTCACGTTGGAAGGTGCAGAGGATGAGGGGCAGCGGCTGCTTCGGGGGGGGCTGGAACAAGCCCCGCGTCTGCTGCTCTGCCGCCGGCGGCTCCTCCTCCCCGGCCGTGTCCTCCGGGCTCTGCGGGGGGATGCCGGGTGTGGGGTGGGATGTGCGGTGCAGGGTCCCCAAGGACCTGCTGTCACCCAGACCCGCATCCCGCTGCCCCATGTTCTGTTGCCCCAGGATTGCTCCGTCTCCACACCACTCCATCCCTCTGTCCCTGCATCCCTCATCCATCCCTCTGTCCCTCCCTCCATCCCCCATCTCTCCATCTCTGTCCCTCTATCCCTTCATCTCTCTGCCCCTCCATCCCTTCATCTCTTTGTCCCTCCATCCCTCTCTCCTGCATTCCTCCCTCCTCACCATCCCTCCATCCTTCTTTCCCTCTCCCTCATCCATCCCTCGATCTCTCTGCCCCTCCCTCCCTTCTTCATCCCTGTCCCTGCATCATTCCATCCCTACATCTATTTGTTCCTCCATCCTTCCATCCCTTTCTCCCTTCATTCCTCCCTCCATCCCCCTATCCCTCCATCCTCCTTTCCCCGCATCCCTCATCCATCCCTCCATCCCTGTGCCCCCATCTCTCCACCCCCTGGCCCCCAGCTCCCCCTCTGTGCCCCGTCCCGTACCGGGGACCCCTCGAGGAGGAAGAGGGGCGCCACGGGCGGGGGCTGCGCGGGCACCATGCGCCGGTGCCAGCAGCGCCGCCGGCAAACGTCGCCCGCCCGCGGCTGCAGATGGAAGCGGCTGCTCCAGAGGGATCCGTATTCCCAGGCCTCGGAGCCGGCAGCGGACTCAGCTCTGTGCTGTGGGGGAAACGGGCACGGGGGGCAGGAGACAGGGTGGAATAGGGACAGCGTTGTACGGGGACAGGGTGGCATAGGGACAGCGTTGTACGGGGACAGGGTGGCATAGGGACAGTGTTGTACGGGGACAGGGTGGCATAGGGACAGTGTTGTACGGGGACAGGGTGGCATAGGGACAGTGTTGTACGGGGACAGGGTGGCATAGGGACAGTGTTGTACGGGGACAGGGTGGCATAGGGACAGTGCTGTATGGGGACAACATGCTATGGTGCAAGGGGATGTACAGGACTGCTCACACCATTACACCAGTGGGTGGGCAAAGGCATGGTCCTGCCACCTAATCCTTCCAACCTGTCCCTGCCATCACATCCCTGTTATCCCCATTCTGCCACCTCCATCCCTGTCCCCACTGTCCCTGTCATCCCCACCCTGCCACCCTCATCCCTGCCACCACATCCCTGTTATCCCCATCCCTGCCACCCCAATTCATGTCACCCCCATCCTGCCACCCCATCCCTGTCCCCCTGTCCTTGCCACCCCCATCCCCACCACCGCATCCCCATCCCCGTCCCTATGGCCCGGACCAGCTGCAGGAAGCTGGCCACGTCCTGGTCCGGTTCCTGTGCGCCGGGGTCCCTGCGGCGGATGCGCAGCCAGCGCCGGCGCCGGTGCGTGTGGTAGGTCTTCTCCGTGGGGTGCCAGGCCGCCGGGAGGCTGCCGGGGGCCACGCTTGCCCCATACTCCCAACCTGCGGCACCGGGTGTCACCATCACCACCACCACCACCCCCCCCACCATGGGGTACCCTATGGGGTCACCACTCACCAGCCTCATCCACGGCCCCCGTCACATCCACCCTCCAGCCGTCGCTGACGTGCCAGCCTTGGGGACACAGCACCTCCTCCTTGGGTGGCACCTCCACGCCGTTCTGCGGACCCAGGCGGGAGCTGAGCCCTGAGCCACTCGTGTCCCCCCCCCGCGGCCCCCACGCTGTCCCCCACTCACAGCATCGGTGCTGGCCGCGATGGCGGGTCCCCAGTCCCCGCCGGGCCGCCGGCTCTCGTTCTCATAGACCTCCTCCATCACCTCGCCCATGTTGGTCTCTGTGTCCAGCAGCAGCCTGGGGCAGGGGGACGCAAGGGGATAACGGCGGTGGCATCACCCTCGCTGAGCTCCCCGGGTGTCAGCGGCCGCCCATGGCACTCACCGGCGCTGGGGCTCCACGGTCCAGGGTCCATCCCAGCGCCAGCCCCTGGGGGGGCGGATGCGGTGCCGCGGGAGCCCGGCTCTGCCCGCGCCGTCGGAGAAGCCCGGGGAGCCCAGGAGCCGGCGGGGACCCCACTTGCCCAACAGCTTGGTCTGGTTTTCATACTGGGGGGGGCGAGCAGGGGTGAGGGGCGCTGGGGGCACCCTGGGGGGGGTTCCCCCCCGCCGGCACTCACGGTCTCGGCGTAGATGCGCAGGGAGCCCTCGATGAGCTGGGGCAGGGCCCCGCTGTCGGCCACCGGCCCCAGCCACAACCGCAGCCGGAGCTGGGCATGGATGCCCCCGGAGCCCTGCGCACCACGGGGCGGGTGAGGGCAGGGGGACGGGGGGCACATGGGGGGGACATGGGGGGGACTGTGGAGGAGGTCTAAAGGGACATAGAGGGGACACAAAGCGGATGTGGAGGGGATAGGGAGGGATACAGAGGGGACATAGGGGGATATGGAGGGGACATGGAGAAGATATAGAGGGGACACAGATTGGACATGGAGCAGACATGGGATGTGGAAGGGACATGAATAGAGGAGACATGGAGTGGAACAGAAGGGACATGAAGGGGATGTATTGGGGCACAGAAGGGACATGGAGTAGACATGGAGGTGACAGAGAGGGACATGGAAGGGACATGGAGGGGACATGGAGAAGACATGGAGGGAACACAGAAGGGACATTGAGCAGAAATGAAGGGGATGGGGGGGGAGATGGAGAGGGTGTGGGGGGGACATGGAGGAGAACAGAAGGGACATGGAGGTAACATAGAGAGGGAACCTGGAGGGGGACAGGGGAGGCACGGAAGGGATATAGAAGGGCACAGAGGGGACATGGAGAGGGCATGGACAGGACACAAAGGGGAGGTGGAGGGGACACAGAGAGGACACAGAGGCGGCACGGAGGGGCCATGGCTTTCCTACCGTCAGGAACAGCGTCTGGAGCCTCCCGCAGAACCTGCCGCAGGCACCGGGGCCGCTCCGGGAGAACATGATGTCAGGTGCGGGGATGCGGGCGCAGGCCACGCGCCGCTCGCCCCGCAGCATCCACAGCAGCACATCGGGGACAGCGGCCTGCGGCTGTGGGGACCGAGAGACAGCGGTGGGCTGAGACTGGACACGGCTCATCACAGCGATGAGCCCCATCTGCCCCCATATCCTCACCTCCACAGCCATTGCAGCAGGCTGAGACTGGACACAGCTCATCACAGCAATGAGCCCCATCTGCCCCCATATCCTCACCTCCACAGCCACTGCAGCAGGCTGAGACCGGGCACAGCTCATCACAGCGATGAGCCCCATCTGCCCCCCATATCCTCACCTCCACAAGCATTGCAGCAGGCTGAGACCAGACACAGCTCATCACAGCGATGAGCCCCATCTGCCCCCCATATCCTCACCTCCACAGCCATTGCAGCAGGCTGAGACCGGGCACAGCTCATCACAGCGATGAGCCCCATCTGGCCCCCCATATCCTCACCTCCACAGCCATTGCAGCAGGCTGAGACCAGACACAGCTCATCACAGCGATGAGCCCCATCTGCCCCCCATATCCTCACCTCCACAGCCACTGCAGCAGGCTGAGACCGGACACAGCTCATCACAGCGATGAGCCCCATCTGGCCCCCCATATCCTCACCTCCACAGCCACTGCAGCAGGCTGAGACCAGACACAGCTCATCACAGCGATGAGCCCCATCTGGCCCCCCATATCCTCACCTCCACAGCCATTGCAGCAGGCTGAGACCAGACACAGCTCATCACAGCGATGAGCCCCATCTGCCCCCCATATCCTCACCTCCACAGCCATTGCAGCAGGCTGAGACCGGGCACAGCTCATCACAGCGATGAGCCCCATCTGGCCCCCCATATCCTCACCTCCACAGCCATTGCAGCAGGCTGAGACCAGACACAGCTCATCACAGCGATGAGCCCCATCTGCCCCCCATATCCTCACCTCCACAGCCATTGCAGCAGGCTGAGACCGGACACAGCTCATCACAGCGATGAGCCCCATCTGGCCCCCCATATCCTCACCTCCACAGCCATTGCAGCAGGCTGAGACTGGACACAGCTCATCACAGCGATGAGCCCCATCTGGCCCCCCATATCCTCACCTCCACAGCCACTGCAGCAGGCTGAGACCAGACACAGCTCATCACAGCGATGAGCCCCATCTGGCCCCCATATCCTCACCTCCACAGCCACTGCAGCAGGCTGAGACCAGACACAGCTCATCACAGCGATGAGCCCCATCTGGCCCCCCATATCCTCACCTCCACAGCCATTGCAGCAGGCTGAGACCAGACACAGCTCATCACAGCGATGAGCCCCATCTGGCCCCCCATATCCTCACCTCCACAGCCATTGCAGCAGGCTGAGACCAGACACAGCTCATCACAGCGATGAGCCCCATCTGCCCCCCATATCCTCACCTCCACAGCCATTGCAGCAGGCTGAGACCAGACACAGCTCATCACAGCGATGAGCCCCATCTGGCCCCCCATATCCTCACCTCCACAGCCACTGCAGCAGGCTGAGACCAGACACAGCTCATCACAGCGATGAGCCCCATCTGCCCCCCATATCCTCACCTCCACAGCCATTGCAGCAGGCTGAGACTGGACACGGCTCATCACAGCGATGAGCCCCATCTGTGCCCATATCCTCACCTCCACAGCCATTGCAGCAGGCTGAGACCGGCCACAGCTCATCACAGCGATGAGCCCCATCTGCCCCCCATATCCTCACCTCCACAGCCAGCGCTCCCATGCTCCGCAGCCAGGCCTCAGCCACGGGCAGCAGCGTGGCCCATCCGGCCCGCGGGGGCATCGCCGCCGCCGCAGCCACGCGCCGCAGCACGTGGAGCCGTGCGGCACGGAGATGGGTGTCCAGTGGTGTCGGGGTGGGCTGAGCCTTCAGCCGCGGCAGCACCCGCCTGCAAACACATCCCCCACCCGCAGCGCCCCGCTGTGACCCAAAACTGCCCCGGTTTACCCCAAAACCGCTTCATTTCCCCCCCTCCAAAATACAGTTCCCACCCCAAAAAATACCCCATTTCCTCTTCAAAATATAGGTCTCACCCACGAGTCCCCCAGTTTACCCCAAAATGCCCCGGTTTACACTCCAGTCGCCCTGCTTCCCCCCCAAATGCTTCATTCCCACCCCCAAAACTCCTATTTCCCCCTCGAAATAGAGTTTTTGCCCCCAAAATGCCCCATTTCCCTCCCAAAATACCGTTCACCGCCTCACTTCCCCCTCCGAATACAGCTCCTTCCCCAAATTCCCACCTTTCCCCTCCAGTTTCCCTGTTTTCCCTAAAAAAAATGCTGAATTCCCCCCCCAAAATGCCCCATTTCCTCCTCAAAATGCAATTCCCAGCCCACAAAAAGTCCTGTTGTCCCCCAAAGTCCCCCATTTCCTCCCCAAATCCCCTATTTCCCCCCAACTGTCACTTTTCCGTTCCAAATGCCACATTTCCTCCCCAAATCCTGCTTTCCTCCCGGTTACACTGTTTCCACCCCAAATACCCCATTTCCTCCCCTAAATCCCCTATTTCCCCTCCATTGTCGCGTTGTCCTCTAGAATTCCTCATTTCCCCCCCAAATACCCAATTTTCCCCTCTGTTGCCCCATTTTTACCCCCAATATCCCATTGTCCTCTAAAATTCCTCATTTTCCCCCCATATACCCCATTCCTCCCCCCAAATCCCCCATTTCCCCATCCCGAACAGGGGTGTCCCCCCCTCTTTGTGTTCCCCATGTCCCCCATTGACCTGCAGTCCTGCACCACCTCCCGTAGCAGCCTCCTGCCGATGTTCTCCTCGGTGTCCCCATGGGCTCTCCGGAGCTCCACCACGTTCTTCTCCTATCGGGATTCCCCCCAAAATCCCATTCCCAACATGGAATGTGTGTGTGTGGAGATGGGGGTCACCCCCCCATCACCCATGGGTGCTCACCAGCCGCTGGCGCATGGCACGCAGGAGGTTTAGGGCATCCCAACGGTGAGCAGCATCCTCCCAGGACGAGGTGACGGCAGCCACCGGCTTGTCCCCGTACCACGGCAGGTAATGGTAGCGGTTGCCTGCATCCAGAGGGGGCTGAGCATCCCATGGGATGCGCGTCCCATCCCACCCAGCATCCTGCTCACCATCGAAGACGGGACACCCGTGCGGGGTGACGGAGGCGGCCGGCTTGCAGGTGACATCGCCCGTGTCCCCATGGTGGCCCAGGCTGAGCTCGAAGCGCAGGAGCTCAGGGCCCGCTGGTACCATGGTGGCCGAGTAGAAGACCCCGCAGAGCCCGAACCGGTGGCGGGGTAAATGGGACTGGGGCAGAAAAAGGGCGAAAATACCTCAAAATGGTCAAATTCCCTTAAAAATAAGGCAGAAAGACCCCGGGGTGGCATCACCCACCTGCACCCGGATGATGTCCTCTGGGGTGATGGTGCCACGCTGGTGCCCATCCGGGGTCTCCATATGGGTGCTGAGCTCCAGCAGCACCCGGCCCCGATAAGCCACGTTGGTGTCCTGTAGAATAAGGGGGGGGGGCTGGGTGCTGTGGTCCCCCCCCAAATGGGTGCTGTCCCCACCCTGCCAATGCTCACAGTGCTGGATGTCCTGGCAGCATCCGCCCGGGGACCATAGAAGGGGAGGAAGCTGGGTCCAAAGCAGGGTAAGAAGCCGGGGGTCCCCTCTGGGGTGGAAAAGGGGGTTCAAAAAGGGGGGTTTAGGTGCTGGGGACCCCCCCACCCAAGGGTGCACCCTGCTTACCCTCAAGCTCAGCACCGGCAGAGGAGATGTGGGAGAGGTGGAGGGTGGCGGTGCCCAGGACCTTGCTGCTGCGGGGCCTATGGGTGGGCAGTGAAAGGGATGAGGGGGTCCCCCATAAATATGGGGTTCCCCGACAAAAAGAGGGTCCCTTAAACTGGGGAGGTACCCAAAAGCCAAGGGGATGCCCCAGAAAATGGGGACTCCCCCCAAAATGGGGTTCCCCTAAAAGTTGAGGGGGTCCCCCTTAAATGGGGGATGCTCCAAAACCAGTGGGGGCCCCCCAAAACAGAGGTTCCCCCACTTACCCGCTGAGGATGGCCAACTGGATCTCATCACAGATGGGGGGCAGCTTTGGAAAGACACAAATACAGGGTGGGGGGTGTTGAAATGGGGGTGCCCCCCACTTTTTGGGGTACTTTTTGGGGGTACCCCTGCATTGGGGGGGGGGGTGCAGGAGGAACCTCACCCGCAGTGGGAAGAAGAAGACCTCGTTCCACACGGGGTTGGGGTCTGGGGGCATCACTCGGGTGCAGAGCTGCGTTGGGCAGAGCCATGAGCCCCTCACCGCGGCATCGCCCCCCCCCCCCCATGGCCCCGCACCCACCGTCCTGCCCGCAAAGCCGGCCCGCACCGCGGCCGCCACGAAGCTCCTCTTGCCTCTGACCGAGGGGAGGCACTGCCGGCCCGGCTCCGCTGCACCGGGATGGGGAGAGGTTGGCAATGGGGGGCGCCTAAGATCCAACCCCCCCCCAAACCAACCCAAAACCAACAAAAACCCCCCCCAAACCAACCCAAAACCGACCCAAACCAGCCCAAAACCAACCCAAAACCAATCAACCCCCCCCAAAACCAACCCAAAACCAACCAAAACCCCCCCAAAACCAACCCAACCCTCCCCAAACCAACCCAAAACCAACCAAAACCAACCCAAAACCAACCCAAAACCAATCAACCCCCCCAACCCAACCCAAAACCAACAAAAACCCCTCCAAAACCAACCCAAAACCAATCAACCCCCCCAAACCAACCCAAAACCAACCCAAACCAACCCAAAACCAATCAACCCCCCCCAAACCAACCCAAAACCAACCAAACCCCCCCCCAAACCAACCCAAAACCAACCCAACCCTCCCCAAAACCAAACAAATGCCCCCCCAAACCAACTCAAAACCGACCAAAACCTCCTCCAAACCAACCCAAAACCAACCAAACCCCCCCCAAAACCAGCCCAAAAACAATCAACCCCCCAAAAAACAACCCAAAACCAACCCAACCCCCCCCAAATCAACCCAAAACCAACCAAAAACCCCTCCAAAACCAACGCAAAACCAACCAAACCCCCCAAAAACCAACCCAAAACCAACCCAACCCTCCCCAAAACCAACCCAAAACCAACCAAACCCCCCCAAATCAACCCAAAAACAACCAACCCCCCCCAAACCAACCCAAAACCAACCCAACCCTCCCAAAAACCAACCCCAAACCAATCAAAACCCCCCAAAACCAACCAAACCCCCCCAAAACCAACCCAAAACCAACCAACCCCCCCAAACCAACCCAAAACCAACCAACCCCCCCAAAAACCAACCCAAAACCCACCCAAAACTCCCCCCAAAAAACCCTCACCCAAACCCTACCCAAACCTAACCAAAACCGCCTCCAAAACCAATCCAAAACCCACCCAAAACTAACCAACCCCCCCCAAACAACCCAAAACCCAACCAACCCAAAACCCAACCCCCCCCAAACCCAACCAAACCCCCCCCAAAGCAACCAAAAACCCCCTCAAAACCAACCCAAAACCTACCCCAAACCAACCAAAACCGTCTCCAAACCCAACCCAAACCCAACCCAAACCCCTCCCCAAACCCACCTGAAACGCACCCAAACCCACCCCAAACCCACCCCAAAACCCACTCAAACCCCTCCTAAACCCTCCCAAAACCCACCCAAAACCTCCCACCCCCCCCCAAAGCCCCCAAACCCCCCCCTCAACCCACCCAGGGGCAGGTCCTCGGCGTGGTAGATGCGGAGCTGCAGCGTGGCAGCGCACGGCGGTGGCTGCAGCAGATTGGCCTCCACATCCTTGTCTCCCTCCGGCTCTTCCTGCTCCTTATGGGGGGCATACGGGACAATGGGGATCCCCCCCCCCCATATCCATGGGGTGTTCGTGGGGATGGGGGATGAGGGGCTCACCGGCACCGGCTCGCCAGCACGGAGCACGGCCATGCTCACACGGAGGTACCCGCGGGAGCCGGCATCGGGGCGCTGGGGATCCTGCAGGCTCAGCCACTTCCAGCTCAAGCTGTGTCCTGGGATGATGGGGGACCCCACTGTCACCTTGCTGTCACCTCGGTGTCACCCTGCTGCCACTCCACGCCTCCCACCTACCTGGTGCGTGGTAGATGGTGCCAACGTCCAGCTGCGGGGATGGCAAAGGGAGTGAGAGCGGCTGAACCATGCGGGGATGCCCCATTCCCAAGTCATGTCCTCACCTGGAAGACGCCGATGACGGCTTTGGAGCGGATGGCTTTGGAGTCCAGCACCTGTGACGGGAGGGGGGACACGGCATCAGGGCAGCCCCGATGTCCCCATCCCCTTTGGTGCCATCAGTCCCATCCCAGACCTGGATGCGGATGGGCTCCATCACCAGCTGCTCCAGTGTCCAGTGGAAACTCTGGCAAAACACCTGGAAAAGAGGCAAAGAGGGGGTGAGGGTGGAGCGAGGGGACAGCAGCACGTCCCCATGTGCCCTCCCCAGTGTCACCTCGTTGTAGTAGGGGTTGTTCCCCACACGGATCCTGGTCCTGAAGCGGTGCTGGCCGATGAAGACCGTCACCACCGGCTTGATGTCATTGCCCTGGAGCTGGTGGCCCTCGATGACCCTCACCCGTACCTATGGGACAGGCGGTGACAGTGGTCACCGGGTGCGATGTCACCTCTGGGTACCACTGCGCCCATGGGTGCCATACCTGGAACTCCTCTTTACTCCCTGCCGAGGGCTTGTTGGGGTGCATGGGTGGCACTGGCGGCACCGTTGGTGGTGGCACCCATCGTTGCTTGGGGACTGTGGCATCCCCAGCCTTGCTATGGGGGACATAGGAGCAGCGGAAGGTGATGGTGCACTGCAAAAGGACGGGTGGCACCCCAGACTGTGCTGGTGGCACCCTGGGGTGCTGCGGGGGGGGGGCACTGGTGGGTGCTCACCCCCGTGGGCTGTCCCTTGGGGTCCAGCAGTGGGACTTGGCTTAGGGACAGTGGCAGCTCGGGGTTGGCCACCAACTGGTCCAGTGACACCGTGGCGGCACCCAGGTCCCTGTGGGGACAGAGGGGACAAGGTGAGGGTGGCCACACTATGGATGGTCCCCCCTGGGTGCCCACCCATGGCTGCTACTCACCCCCGCGGTGCCGGCTGGCCCCAGTGCCGCAGGCGCAGGCTCAGGCTGGCCTTGCGGTGCAGGGGACGCGCACCCAGTGGCCATGCCAGTGTCTGTGGTGGGAGGGAGAGAGGTGACAAGGGCTCCGTGGGGTGACATTAGCGTCCCCATGCCACCGCGGGCCACCCGGGGGTCACCTCACCTCATTCCATGTGGGGCTATGCTCCTCTGGCACCACCCGGGTGCTCCTGGGGACACCTGCGAGGGGGGACACAGTGGTGGCACATCAAGGGGGGGGGTATGGGTGCTGTCCCCAGGGGTACCTGGCACCATGATGCCACCCCGGTGCACCAGGATGGCTGACGCCACCGTGGGCTGTCCCCCCCTTGTCCCCAGTGGTACCTCTGAAGCGGGCAGACACGTGTACTCCGAGCCTGGAGCCGGTGGCCTCAGGGATGTGGGCACTGGCCACCAGCAGCCGCAGCATGGCCACATCCCCTGTGTTAAGATGCCACCGAGCTGCTGTTACTGGGATGTTGTTACCGGGATGCTGTTACCATGGTGCTGGGATGCGTTCCAGAGTGGCACCGGTGGCACCAGGCTGCTATGATCCCTGTCACCACGGGTTGCTGGGTACCTACATCCCTGTGACACTGTGTGGCCATGTCTGTGAGTGCCCATGTCCCTGTTTCCACATGGGTTTCTGTGTGTCGTGCTCTCCTGGTGTCCCCATGCCCATGTGTGTCTGCGTCACTGGGTCACCAAGCCCATGTGTCCCTCATAGAACCATAGCGCAGTTTGGGTTGCAAAGGACCTTAAGCTCATCCAGTTCCAACCCCCCGCCATGGGCAGGGACACCTCCCACTAAACCATGCCACCGAAGGCTATGTCCAACCTGGCCTTGAACACAGCCAGTGATGGAGCATTCACAACTTCCCTGGGCAGCACATTCCAGGGCCTCACCACCCTCCCAATAAAGAACTTCCTCCTCATATCCAATCTAAACTTCCCCTGTTTAAGTTTGAACCCGTTACCCCTTTTCCTATCACCACAGTCCCTCATGAAGAGTCCCTCCCCAGCATCCCTACAGGCCCCCTTCAGATACTGGAAGGCTGCTATGAGGTCTCCACGCAGTCTTCTCTTCTCCAGGCTGAACAGCCCCAACTTTCTCAGCCTATCTTCATACGAGAGGTGCTCCAGGCCCTGATCATCCTCGTGGCCTCCTCTGCACTTGTTCCAACAGTTCCATGTCCTTTTTATGTTGAGGACACCAGAACTGCACACAATGCTCCAAGTGAGGTCTCACGAGAGCAGAGTAGAGGGGCAGGATCACCTCCCTCGACCTGCTGGTCACGCTCCTTTGGATGCAGCCCAGGATACGGTTGGTTTCTGGGCTGCAAGCGCACACAGCCGGCTCATGTTCATGTTCTCATCGACCAACACCCCCAAGTCCTTCTCCTTGGGCTGCTCTGAATCTCCTCCCTGCCCAATCTGTAGCTGTGCCTAGGATTGCTCCGACCCAGGTGTAGGACCTTGCACTTGGCACGGTTAAACTTCATTAGGTTGGCATCAGCCCACCTCACAAGCGTGTCAAGGTCCCTCTGGATGGCATTCCTTCCCTCCACTGTATCAACCGAACCACACAGCTTGGTGTCATCGGCAAACTTGCTGAGGGCGCACTCAATCCCACTGTCCATGTCACCCACAAAGATGTTGAACAAGACCGGTCCCAACACCGATCCCTGGGGGACACCACTCGTTACTGGTCTCCAGCTGGACACTGAGCCACTGAGCACTACTCTTTGCGTGCGGCCATCCAGCCAGTTCTTTATCCACCGAGTGGTCCACCTATCAAATTGATGTCTCTCCAACATAGAGACCTCTCTGTCCCCTGTGTCCCCATGCCACTGCTTCCCCAGGTCTGTGTGTCCATGTGTCCCCATGGCACCACGCCCCATTTCTGTATGTGTTGTGTCCCCATGCCACTGCATCCCCATGCCCGTGTGTTCCCACATCTTTGTGTCCCCACATCACTGTGTCCCCATGTCCGTATGTCCCCTTGTTACCGCAACCCCATGTCCATGCGTCCCTGTAGCACTAAGTCCCCCTGTGTGTCCCCATGTCACCAGATCACATGTCCCTATGTCCCCATGTCCCCATGTCCCAGTCTCTCTGTGTCACTGTATCCCCCTATCCCCATGTCACTGTATCCCCACGTCCATGTGTACCAATGTCCTTATGTCCCCATGTCCCTGTATCCCCATGACTTTGTGTCCGTAAGTCTGTATGTCCCCATGTCCCTGTGTCACTGTATCCCCATGCCCCTGTATCCATATATCCCCATTTCACTGTATCCCCATATCGCTGTATCCATATATCCCCATTTCACTGTATCCTCATGTCTGTGCATCCCCATGTCCCTGTGTCACTGTATCCCCATGCCCCTGTATCCATATATCCCCATTTCACTGTATCCCCATATCACTGTATCCATGTATCCCCATTTCACTGTATCCCCATATCACTGTATCCATGTATCCCCATTTCACTGTATCCCCATGTCTGTGCATCCCCATGTCCCTGTGTCACTGTATTCTCATGTCCCTGTATCCGTATATCCCTATTTCACTGTATCCACATGTCTGCGTGTCCCTATGTCCCTGTGTCACTGTACCCCCATGTCCCTGTATCCCTATATCCCCATTTCACTGTATCCCCATGTCTGTGTCCCCATGTCCCTGTATCCATATATCCCCATTTCACTGTATCCCCATGTCTGCGTATCCCTATGTATCCCCATTCTCACCGTATCCCCATATCTGTGTGTCCCCATGTCTTTGTATCCCCGTGTCCCTGTGCCCATCCCTCCCAGCGCGCTCCGCTCCGTGCTTTGTTCCTCTCTCCGCGCTTTGACCGCCCCCCGCTCCGCTCCGCTCGAATCCACCCTCCGCATTTTACCCTCCGCGCGCACGCGCGGGACCCGGAGGGGTGGGGGCGGGCGTGCCCGCGCATGCGCAGAGGGCAGCGCGGGGTGGGGGGCCGGTCGCGCCATGTCGCCGCGGTAGCCGGGCCATGTCGCTGCGCGGGGGGGACCGGGAGCGGGATCGGGATCGGGAGCGGGAGCTGCAGTGGTCGGCGCGGAGGATGGGGACGTCGCTGCTGCTGCAGCTGTCGGCGCACGAGCGGGAGCTGGACCTGGTCTGCCTCGACCACAGCTACGCCAAGCCCTGGAGCGCGCACCCCGACGCCAGCGCCGCCCGGCCCACCCGCATGCTGTTCCTCACCCCGCGGCGGCAGCCTGGAGCCGGCCTGTGAGCGGGGCTGGGGGGGGTCCTGTGGGGCTGGGGGGAGATGTGGGGCTGAGGGGTCTGGGGGGCGGGTTGAGGGGGTTCAGTGGGGCTGAGGGGGTCCTGTGGGGCTGAGGGGTCTAAGGGGCAGGTTGAGGGGGTTCAGTGGGGCTGAGGGGGGGATGTGGGGCTGAGGGGTCTGGGGGCAGGTTGAGGGGGTTCAGTGGGGTTGGGGGGGGTTGAGGGGGAGATGTGGGGCTGAGGGGTCTAAGGGGCAGGTTGAGGTGGTTCAGTGGGGCTGGGGAGGGTCCAAACGGGCCTGTGGGGCAGGCTCGGAGGGTTGTGTAGGGGTGAGGGGTTCCTGAGGGGCCTGTGGGGATGAGGGGTCTGTGTGTGTGTGCTGGGGGGGCTCTCAGGGGCCTCTGTGGGGGCTGAAAGGCTTGTGGGGGTGGGGGCTGTGGGGCTGAGGTGTTCTTGAGGGGACAGTGGGGACCTGTAGGGTTGGGACAAGTCTTGTGGGGGTGGGGGGACCCTGAGACACGTCTGTGGGGCTGAGGGCGTGTAAAGGGAGAGCGTGGGGCTCAGGGGTATCCTGTGGGGTTGGGGTCTGTGAGGGAAGAGTGGTTTTGGGGTTCAGGGAGCTGCCTGCTCAGGGCAGGAGCACCAGAACTCCTGGTTAGGGCCCCTCAGTGCTCCCCTCCTCTGAAGCCCCCTTGCTCCCGGCAGCGAGGCCGACGTTCCCATCGATGTGGAGACGGTGACGCCGGTGGCCGTGCCGCTCTACGACAACCAGAAGGCGCGGAGCGTGATGAACGAGTGCGAGCGCCACGTCATGTTCGCGCGCACGGACGCTGATGCTCCTCCGCCACCCGATGACTGGGAAGAGCACGTCAACAGGTAGCACAGGGGAGCAGGGAAGGGGATCCGGGCACTGAGCGGTCATCCGAGCCCCTGTGTCCAACCTGGCTTTGAGCACTGCCAGGGATGGGGCAGCCACAGCTTCTCTGGGCACCCTGTGCCAGCGCCTCAGCACCCTCACAGGAAGAGCTTCTTCCTCATCTCCAACCTGAACTTCCCCTGTTCCAGTCTGAACCCATCACCCCATGTCCTATCCCTGCAGTCCCTGATGCAGAGCCCCTCTCCAGCATCCTTGCAGCCCCCTTCAGGCACTGGGAGCTGCTCTGAGCTCTCCACGCAGCTTCTCTTCTCCAGGCTGAACAGCCCCAATGTTCTCAGCCTGGCTCCATACGGGAGCTGCTCCCACCCCTGAGCATCCTCATGGCCTCCTCTGCACTTGCTCCAGCAGCTCCATGTCCTTATGCTGGGACCCCAGCACTGCACCCAGTGCTGCAGGGGGGTCTCATGAGAGCCCAGCAGAGGGGCAGATCCCCTCCCTGAGCTGCCGCTCACACTCTGGGGGTGCAGCCCAGCACAAGGGGGGGTTCTGGACTCAAGCGCACACTGAAGCCGGGTCATGGGGAGCTTCTCCTCACCCAACACCCCCAAGCCCTTCTCCTGGGGCTGCTCTCAATCGCTCCTCCACCCAACCTCTGTCTGTGCCTGGGATTGCCCTGACCCAGAGGCAGGACCTTGCCTTGGCCTTGCTGAGCTCTGAGGTTCACATGGTCCCTCCTCTCCAGGTCCATCTAGATCCCATCCCTCTGGTGTGTCACCACACCACACAGCTCAGTGTCGTCAGCATCTTGTGTGCAGTTCCTCAGTGCCTACTGTGGAAGCTGCTGGATTTTATGGCAGAGGCTGTTGAATCCTTGCCCCGTGCTTCGCACAGAACAGTTTCCTCTCTTTGGAGAAGATTGGTCAGGGAGTTGTAGATCCTCAATTCAGCCATATTCCAATGTCAGACATGGAAAAGGAGCATATGTAGATATCCCACCCTGTTAACACCCCCCCTGGAGCTGGAGTCGAGCCTGTTCATGGTGGTCTTGACATGACAAACTGTTGTATGGGAGCAAAACTCTCTTTGCCCATGGCTGTAGTTCTTCAGTTCTGGAGCACCCAATACCCGGCAGTGCTGCCTTTGGGAACAGCCAGCTGCCTGCAGGACCTGGCTGTCTGTGTGACACTCACCTATGTCTCTCCCTCTGGTTTTCCGACAGGACAGGCTGGACAATGGCCCAGAACAAGCTGTTCAATAAGATTCACAAGGCTCTGCAGTCTGACAGGCTGGCTCGCTTGGCTAACGAAGGGGTAAGGCTTTTCCTCCCTGTTTCCCTTCCTGCATCCCTGGATGCACGTGGAATGCTTGATTTTCCCCAGCGCTGTGTTTCCTTATGATTTCCTGGGTTTTAGGCTTGCAATGAGCCAGTCTTGAGGAGGATAGCAGTGGACAAATGCGCTCGGAGGGTCCGCCAGGCTCTGGCCAGTGTCAACTGGGACACCAAATTGATCCAGTGGCTGCACACAACGCTGGTAGAGACCCTGAGCTTGCCAGTGCTGGCTGCTTACCTGGATGCTCTGCAGACACTTAAAGGAAAGGTGATGAAGCAGCACAGGGCTTTGATGTCACTTACGTTCTCCCTGTATAAAGTCATTAAAGGGAACTGGTGGAGTTCTTATCCTTTCTTCTCTTCTGGCCCCTGGTTTCAGATCCCCACCCTGATCGACAGGATGCTGCTCTCCTCTACCACCAAGACAGGAGCAGCAGGTGCTGAGGCTCTGTCTCTGCTGCTGAAGAGACCTTGGGACCCAGCCGTGGGTGTCTTGTCACATAACAAACCAGTGAGTACCTCTTGGGGCTTGCAGGGTGTGTTTCACATCAGCTTTAGTCTTGCTGTCCTTTTGCTGTCTTCATTCCACCTCTCTGTTGCTTTCTGGGCTCTTTTCCTCCTGCTTTAGACTTGCTCAGTGAGGGGGACTCCTCCCATGGGACACATTTTCCCCCTGTACTATCCTAAGGTAGCTTTGTCTGTGGAGAATGGGATGGATTAATGAGCTATGAAGATCCCTGTGCTTTGTTGTGCAGGCTGGGCAGCGAGGTCCTGGGCAGGGAATGTGCTGTCCCTGACACGTCTCTGTTGAACTTTGTAGAGCAAATTGCCTGGTTCCCCCCTCATCCTGATTGCTTCCTCTGGACCCTCCAACTCCATGTTCCCCACTTCCCGACGGCACCGGTTCTGGCAGTCACAGCTTTCCTGCCTGGGAAAGGTTTGTATGGCTGGCTTTGGAAGGAGGGACATTCAAGCTAGGCTGGGCTGCAGCGGCTGGGGTTGGCCTTTGGTGCACCAAAATACTTGGTTGTGCTGAAAGCAGAGGATGGTGCCTACCCCCTGCACTTGAGACACTGCATAGGGGATGTGCAGTGTTCAAGGCCAAGTGGAACAGAGCCTTGGGTGACATGGTCTAGTGTGAAGTGTCCCTGCCCACGGCAGGAGGGTTGGAACTGGATGATCTCAAGGTTCTTGCCAACCCTAACGGTTGTATGATTCTAAATTGCCCAAATTCAATGCATTTGGGGTCTCTTGCTTACCAGAATCATCCATCTTCATTGAATCATCAACTGGTTTGGGTTGGAAGAGACCTTAAAGCTGATCCAGTTCCACCTATGGACAGGGACCCCTTCCACTGGAGCAGGGTGCTCCAAGCCCTTGTGTCCAACCTGGCCTTGAACACTGCCAGGGATGGGGCAGCCACAGCTTCTCTGGGCACCCTGTGCCAGCGCCTCAGCACCCTCACAGGGAAGAGAAGGTGGATTATCTTCCTGACAATCTTCATCAGTTCAGATTGTGTTGTGACTCTTAGTAAGGGTTGATGAGTCTCCAGTAGGAAGAGGTTGGAGGAAACTGTGGGTCACCTTAGTCCTCTGCCTGAATACAGGTTGCTGCTAATCAATGTGTCAGATGTACTTGGGTGTATCAGAGCCAGGTGAATGGCAGAGATTGTCTCTGGGGGGAATTCTCCATTTCCTCTTTTTTTAGGGGGTTTCTCCTTTTGGGGGATTCACTTTGGAAGTGAATCCCAGGGGAAATAAGGAGCAAGAAGCTCAAGTTCATGCCCAGATGTGGTTCTAGTCCGTGGTAGTTGTTGTCAGTGCTCGTTCCCAGCAGATCCATGGTTATTCACTGACCTTCCCTTTCACTCCTCAGGTGATTCCCATCACCACCCATCTGCTGAACAACGGCAGTGGGGTGGGAGTGCTGCAGTGTCTTGAGCACATGATTGGGGCTGTGAGGGGCAAAGTGGCTGAGGTGAGTACAGCAACAAATCTTTGCTGCTCCCATCACACTGCTCCCATCACACTCCTCCCATTGCTGGAGGTGTTGTCGCACCCCAGGGCATCATTGCCCCGTTGCCTGTCCCTCTTCTCCATCCGTGTCTTGTCCTTTCCCCTGTAGATTCACAGCCACTTCTCTCACAAGCCCATCATCCTTATTGGGTGGAACACCGGTGCCTTGGTGGCCTGTCACGTAAGTACCCAATTCCTTCACATCCTCCCACTTGACAGCTTCAATTCAGAGTTAGATTGGAATTGCTGCTGGTTTAAGACTTTTTAAGAGGGGTTGTGCTTGTCCCTTTTCTCTTTCCAAGCCTGGCTTTGAGACTGATGCCCTTTCTGGTCATGGGGGCGTAGGCAATTCCATAGGATTCCAGGTTGTTCATGGATCATCCGGTCCAACCTTTCTAGGCAAAACATAACCTAGAGTAGATGTCCTAGCACCCTGTCCAGCCAAATCTTGACTGTCCAATGATGGAGAGTCCACCACTTCCCTGCGGAGGTTATTCCAATGGCTGGGTGTTCTCACTGTGAGCAGTTTTCCTTTTGTGTCCAGCTGGAATCTCGCCAGGAGTAACCTCTACACATTACCCCTTGTCCTATCCATGTGAGTCCTTGTCCAAAGAGAGTCTCCAGCTTCTTTGTAGCCACCCTTGTAAGGTGTCCCCTGAGCCTTCTCAAGGCTGAACAGACCCAGCTTTCTCAGCCTTCCCTCACATGCTGCCCAGTCCTTGGATCATATCTGTGGCTCTTCTCTGGACCCTCTCCAGCCTGTCCACAGCTTTTTTGCATAGCAGGGACCAACACTGAACCCAGTATTCCAGGGGTGGCCTGGCAAGCACCGAGTGGGACAGTGACATCTTTATCAGAGAACCGCAGAACAGTTTGGGTTGGAAGGGACCTTAAAGCTCATCCAGTTCCAACCCCTGCCATGGGCAGGGACACCTTCCACTAGAGCAGCTTGCTCCATGCCCTTGTGTCCAGCCTGGCCTCGAACACTGCCAGGGATGGGGCAGCCACAGCTCCTCTGGGCACCCTGTGCCAACGCCTCAGCACCCTCACAGGGAAGAGCTTCTGCCTTGTCTGGAAGATCTTACACTTGTCCTTGTTGCTCTTCATCAGGTTCTCAGCCCATCCAGGTCATTCTGCAGGGCGGCTCTCCGTTCCAAAGTGCCCACTGCCCCAGTCAGTTTGATGTCACTGGCACACTTCATCTGTGTTCAGCTCTGGGGCAATGGCACAAGAGGGACGTGGAGCTGCTGGAGCGAGGCCAGAGGAGGCCATGGAGCTGCTGCGAGTGCTGGAGCAGCTCTGCTCTGGAGCCAGGCTGAGAGAGCTGGGCTGGGGCAGCCTGGAGAAGAGAAGGCTCCTGAAGGGGAGACCTTAGAGCAGCTCCAGTGCCTGAAGGGGCTGCAGGAAACCTGGAGAGGGGCTTTGGACAAGGGCCTGCAGGGGCTTTGCCACATATAATTAGTCTTTTGACCCGTTCCATGGTTTTTTCCCCCCACTCTTTTAATCCAACAAAGCCAGGTCTAAGTATGGAAGATGTTCCTGTGCCTGGCAGGACCTGGCAGAGCTGTGTCTGCACCCTTATGCACTCAGCTGTTGGGTTGCTGACTCTGGCTTTTTCCACCCAGGTTTCAGTGATGGAGTATGTCACTGCAGTTGTGTGCCTTGGATTCCCCCTTCTCACTGTGGATGGCCCCAGAGGGGTAAGAAGCAGAGACACATGGAGCCATTTAACAGCAAGAGTGGGTGTGAGGAGTCCCATGTTGTCTTATCTGTGCTGTTACACAGGTTTGCTCCTTCCTGGGGTCTTATCTCTGGGGTCACTTGTTCACTGTGGCCTTTGGCCCCGAAGAGGACAACTTGAGTTGATTCATATGGAGCCCAGATTGCTCCTTTATGGACTGACCAGTGTGTGATGAGGTTGGGAATGTTGTGTTGAGCCATTGAAATGGCTGATTTCTGAGGGCAGTGGGAATCTGTATCAAAGGCATTTGCTGGAGCACGGTGCAGCTCTGGAGCAGAGTTTCCCTTGGGATTGGTCTGGCTGTGTAAATCCCACTGGGAAGCTTCACTTCAGCTTTATCCCAGGTATGCTCCTAAGACTGGATTGGTCCTTTTGGATTACAGTTCCTTTGCTCTTGCAGGATGTTGATGACCCCCTCCTGGAGATGAAGACCCCTGTCCTCTTCGTGATCGGGCAGAATTCCCTGCAGTGCAACATGGAAGCCATGGAAGATTTCCGGGAGAAGATACGAGCTGATAACAGCATGGTGGTGGTGGGAGGAGCAGATGACAACCTCAGGTAACGCTCTCCCAGACAGATCCTCTCTTCCCAAGTGCATTGGGCAGCATCTCAGCGTGCTGTGCACAAGTAAACCCCCAGATTGGGTACCGAAACTAGATGGGAACTGCAGAAATGTGCTCCATCAGGATCAGCTTTGTTGTTCCAAACCTGGAAGGTTGGAGAGAGGGATGTTTTTCTGTGATAAATCTGTATCATTTCTCCCAGTAAAGATCCAGGGTACAGCATGGGATGACCCCAGAGCAAGTGTGTGCTCTTTCCTGCCTCCCCTGCCTCTGGAATATGGGGCTTTTGGAGGCTGTGCACAGACCTGGGGTGAGGGAGGCTGTAAGTGCCATGAAGGAGGCAAGAGGCTTTAGAGGCTTCGGGAGGCTTGTGTGTGTTGGGATAACTGCACCAAATCCCTGAGCAAGGAGTGGGAATGGAGTTGGGCTGAAGCCAGAGCTGCACCCAGCAGCATGGACAAGGGTTTGGAGCATCATAAGTCTATAGTGGGGATAATCAGTGAAGAAGAGGAAAGAAAGCGGTGTGATACTCTCATAGTGGGACTGAAGGCATGCTCTGGGGAGTGTGAAACCCAACGTGTTGACTTCCATTTGGTTTAACAGGATAAGCAAAGCCAAAAAGAAGTCGGAAGGCCTCACCCAGAGCATGGTGGACCGGTGCATCCAGGTAACCACAGAAGTCTTCCTCTTACACCTCCTGTCTCTAAACCAACCCTGTGCTGAAATGCCTCAGTGACCACAAGTTCTAACCCCACTGCCAGGCTTGGCTGGGTTGAAGGGAGTTACCTCATGGGTGGGATTTTGAAGTGTCTCCTTTCAGGAGGAGAAATGGGAGCTTCCTGGTAGTGCACCTTAAATAAAGAGCAGGTTTCAGGGTCTTTCAGTACCTCTGCCTGGGGAATGAAGCAGGAGCATTGGAGAAACCATCCTGTTTCTCTCCCACGTGTCAGAAATCAGTGGGGTATGAGCTTGAATGAGAAGCCAAGCTTCGTCTTTAAGCTTTTAGGGTTTCTTTTTGTGGAGCATTAAACAGAGAGAGCCTTATCCCTTTGTCCCTTTGGGAATCTTTTGTTCTCTTTCTGTTTCAAGCTGTGAAGATGAGTTGGGCAGACCCCTGCACAGCACTTACTCTGTTTCACCCTTCCTAGGATGAAATAGCTGACTTCTTGACGGGAGTCCTCACCCGAGCAGAGAGCCACTCTGGCTCTGATCCCCGTGACCTGGATGCGGAGAAGAAGAAGAAGCCCCGAGACTCCAGCAGGAGGGATCTGTCCTTTGACCTGCCAGAAAGGAGCAGCAGACCTGCGTCCCCAGCAGCCAAAGTGCCTGCTTCTCCTTCAGGCTCAGAGGTGGGGGCTTGTTCTGGGGTACTTTGAGCGGGGGAGGGCTGAGCCTGTGTAAAGAGATGCTTTTGTACAAGTGAAATATCATCAAATCACAGAGTGGTTGGTTTATGTTGGAAAGGGCCTTAAAGATCGTCGTATTTCAACCGCCTGCCACAGGCAGGGACACCTTCCATAGAGCAGGGTGCTCCAAGCCCCTGTGTCCAACCTGGCCTTGAGCACTGCCAGGGATGGGGCAGCCACAGCTTCTCTGGGCACCCTGTGCCAGTGCCTCAGCACCCTCACAGGGAAGAGCTTCTGCCTAAGAGCTCATCTCAGTCTCCCCTCTGGCAGGTTAAAGCCATTCCCCTGTCCTGTCCCTACATCCCATGTCCAAAGCCCCTCTCCAGGTTTCCTGCAGCCCCTTTAGGCACTGGAGCTGCTCTCAGGTCTCCCCTTCAGGAGCCTTCTCTTGTCCAGGCTGCCCCAGCCCAGCTCTCTCAGCCTGGCTCCAGAGCAGAGCTGCTCCAGCCCTCGCAGCATCTCCATGGCCTCCTCTGGCCTCGCTCCAGCAGCTCCATGTCCCTCTGGTACTGCTGCCCCAGGGCTGGATCAGGACTGCAGGGGGTCTCCCCAGAGCACAGCAGAGGGGCAGAATCCCCCCCCTGAGCTGCTGCTCACGCTCTTGGGGTGCAGCCCAGCACATGGGGGAGTTCTGGGCTCAAGCGCCCACTGAAGCTGCACCATGGGGGGCTTCTTGTCAGTCAGTGTGTTGGAAGAGGGAGGTGAGGGGAATCCTGAGGCTTGTGGTGGGGCAAACAGATCTGCTCCATGGAAAGGTGGTGGTGCTGCACTCAGGGTTCCAACTGCTCCTTGGGGACACGGGGGTAAGATGTGTTCCTTCTCTTCAAGCAGGACTTGTCCAGCAGCCCCACTTCAAGCCCCAAGACCAAAGTGGCCGCCGTGTCGTCCCTGCAGAAGCCCAGCCACGTGGGCCCCACGCAGCTGCTGAAGAGGCACGTGCCAAGGCCAGACACTGTCCTCGCACACAAGCAGGCCCAAGGTAATGCCCGGCAGCTTCCCACCCTCTTCCCTCTCAGCAGCTGGAGTTTTGGTCTTTCTCTGTCGTGATGTGTGTAGGTTCTTGTCTTCTGAGTCCTGTCTTGAATCCCAAGCTCCCTGTGGCAGCTTTCCCTGCAGCTTGGCCCCCGTCACTGTCCTCTGATGGAGGGTTGGAATTAGGTTGGAAATAGTGTTCTGGCAGAAGGGTTTTCGCTTCTGGCTGACCAGGTCAGCACATAGCCACACTCTTAATTCTTCAAGCGTGAGCCCCTTGAGTGGTGCCTCAGCCTTGAAGGCTTATTGGGAGGGAGAATAAAGGTACTCAGGAGGCGATCGAGGCTGAATTGTGACTGGAACACTGGGTTTGAGTAATTGCGGAGTCATCTTGCATCAGATGGCAGTGCAAAACCTGCTCTGAGTGAGAAACCAGCTTCACCCATGGGGTTTTTGTCCTCTTGGATGCCGATTGCAAACTTGAGCTGCAGCCCAGTGGTGAACACTGAATGCAGGTCATGGTGGTGTTGGTGATGATCCCTTGTGGTGAATGTCAGCAGCACCTGGGGAGTAGTTCTCCATCCTCCCTCTGTCATTGTTGTCTCCTGCAGCAGTGTCACCCTCCACATTCCCTAAAGTCTCTTCTCTGACTCCAGGGGGAAGTTGAACCTTAATTTCTGAGAGCACAAATGAAAGGGATCTATTCCTTTGTTGTTGTAGCTGTGGAAGCTTCTAGCACATGGGAGGAAGGTCTGTGCAATGGAATGTGTTGGGGCTGCCTTGTGATGCCAGGAGCCCTGGGGCAGGGTGGCCTCTGGCCTGTGTTTGGTGGCTGTAGCTGTTCAGGAGAGTGCTGGCTGGTGTCTCCCAGCTTGGTGCCACTGCTTGGCCAAGCTAACTGTGCCTCTCACAGCCAAGCCTGCTGTCATTCCTGGGTGCTGGACCTTTTCCTCATGGCTCTGGGGCTGGAGAGGGCTCCTGCTGTTGGGATGTGCTCTCTGTGAAAGCTGGGATGGAGCCACTTGTGTGGGACGTGCTGCACTGCCGTGAGGAGCAGGAGGCTGGAGCAGGAGGTTGGAGTGTCTCCGTTGTGCTCTGTGGTTGAGTCGTGTCTGGAGCTCTCTGTGTGGGTCCCAGTGGTGTCCCTGGAGCTGTGTGTCCCCTGCAGAGCTGGGCTGTGATACTGTAATTCTCTCTGATTCGTTTCAGCTCAGTTTGCTGCTTTTCTGAAACAAAACATGCTGGTGAGGAAAGCTCTTCCTCCTGGCACCTCTTCATGTCTCTTTGGTGAGTATCTCCTCACTTCTTCCTGTCTCTTCCTCTGTCGCCCTCCTTCTCTCTGTCTCTGCTACCTCCTTTCATCCTCTTCCTCTCCCCTTGCACTGGTTTGGGGATGTGGCCCAGCGTGTCCCTTTGTCCCCCTGCTTCTTGCTTTCTCACTGCTGTGTTTGAAGCTAAAGCTGATGACTCCTTGCTACTGAGAGCATTAACTTCCCCTGAGCAATTCTCCTCCCCCAGTAGGTACATGGAGCTGTGGAGGCTGGCAGTTGGTTTGCTCTGGTGGACTAAAGCTTTGTGACTGACGTGGTGACATCTGTGGTTGTGAATTTAAGCTGTGCTCCTGTGCTGGGCTTGAGGGGGGATGCGAACGGCAGCCTGGGAGACCGTGTGTGTTGGTGGAGCATCCCAAACACATAGAGGCAGAGACAAGTGGCATGGAAGGGGCAGATGTGGACATGTGGAGCAGTGGTTTGTGTCCAGAGGTTAAAGCAGAGAGGTGAGGGAGAGGGATGGCTTTGGGAAGACGATGATGTGGTGGGAGAGGGATGCTGTCTGCACCAGGAGACATGTGGAGGGAGCAGTCTTTAGTCCTGTGCTGTCTTGTGTTGGGTGCTGGAGCACGCAGAGGGGGGTGTGTGTACTTGTGTGTTGCTCTGAGGGTTGGGGATCCAGAGGTGAGATCCACAGCCCATGTTTTGCCATCCTGAGAGGCAGTGACTCTGTGAATCTGGGATTAAGAGAGGAGGAGGAGCTGAAATCCAAGCCCCTGGGGGGCTGTGGTGTCATCATGTGAGCTGTTGGTGTCAGTTCTCCTATTGGGTGACCCCAGGGTGCTGAGAGCACTGATGTGGGTGAGAATTGGCCTCTCTCCATAGCCCACTGCTGATGCTTTCAACTGGATGAGGCACACCATGGGTGCAGAGAAGTTGGTGGTACTTTGGCACATGGTGTGGAGAGCTCCAAGGGCACAGGTTTCTTGAACACACACCAGATAGGCCAAACTGCACGTGTGCAACTGTGGCAACCGCTCCTGAGGCAAGTATTGACTGGGCTGGTTGTTGTAAAGGTTTCTTTCTCCTTTTAGCCTTGTTTAAAGGTTTCTTTCTGCCCTGAGCCTTGTTTTGTGCCCTCCCCTGTGTGATGAGGTTGGCCTGGAAGCACACACAGAGCCCTGCGCTTATCCAGAGTCCTCCCACCCAGCATCTGCTGGGAAGAGGAGCCACACTGGATGTTCCTCTGCTGATGGAGAGGCTGGAACCAGCCTGGCCTCTGTTTTGATCAAAAGCAGATGAAGATCTGTGGGTTTGTTACTACATTGGCTCGGACGAGTGAGATGTGAGGTAGGAACTGAGGTGCACAGCTTTGGGAGTGGGATGATTGGGCACGTTCAAGGCCAGGTTGGACGGGGCTTGGAGCAGCCTGGTCTAGTGTGAGGTGTCCCTGCCCGTGGCAGGGATTGGAGCTGGATGAGCTGTAAGGTCCTTTCCAACCCAAACCATTCTATGCTCCTTCTGAACATGCAGCCCCAGTGTGAGCAGAAGTGGACTCCTCTCTCCTAGAGTGGGGGCACAAAGGGATGTTGGGTCACTGCTTGCTTTGAGGGGCACCTGATGCCACTGCCTGTGCATGTGCCCTTTCACTGTCCTGCTTGGCTGGTGGCACTTTGGGGGGTGGCTTTGGTGCCTGTGGTCTGTGCACGCCTGAGGAGGTTTCTGGATGGTGATTTGCGTCATGCATGGTTGCAGGAGGGTGGGAGGCACAGGAGAGTTGGGCTGGGGCAGCCTGGACAAGAGAAGGCTCCTTAAGGGGAAACCTTAGAGCAGCTCCAGTGCCTAAAGGGGCTGCAGGAAACCTGGAGAGGGGCTTTGGACAAGGGCCTGTAGGGACGGGAGAAGGGGAATGGCTTTAACCTGCCAGAGGGGAGACTGAGATGAGCTCTTAGGCAGAAGCTCTTCCCTGTGAGGGTGCTGAGGCGCTGGCACAGGGTGCCCAGAGAAGCTGTGGCTGCCCCATCCCTGGCAGTGTTCAAGGCCAGGTTGGACACAGGGGCTTGGAGCACCCTGCTCTATGGAAGGTGTCCCTGCCCGTGGCAGGGGTTGGAGCTGGATGGGCTTTAAGGTCCCTTCCAACCAAATTAACTGTGGTTCTGTGCTGTCCAGCCATGGGGATCGGGACACTGAGCTTGGCACTTACCCTGGGGAGAGGAGTGGCCCCAAAATGCTCGGAGTTATCTGACATTTGGGGTTTTGGCCACAGTCTTGTCCTGCACCCACAGTTCAGAGGTATATGGGTGGCACGCAGGGGAGGCTATAAATACACACATACACACATGCACATCTATATTGATTGTACGTAATGTGTCCATATTTATCTATACCTAGATGAAAAGGTATGTGCATCTTGGCCTCTGGGTTGTTGAATGCACAGCTGGACGCTCAGGACATCTGGAATGAGGGACTTAGCTGGCCCAGCAGTGGTCTGCAGGAGCTTTTCGAGGAGAGGGCTGGACGATCCTACACCAGTGGTCCTATGGAGAGCGGATGGACAGGATGTGGCAGCTCTTGACTGTGTTTTGTTCCTGGGCTGCCCAGAGGTGCTTGGCATGGATCCTCTCTGCTGGTTTGGGTAGCCTTGGCCCTGGCAAGCTTGTGCTCTGGGCAGGATGTGATGGGTCAAGGACATGACAGCAAAAGAAGCCATTGATGTGGAAGAGAAGTCCCAGCTTGTGGTTTTCTCCCCTAGTCTCAAGCAGTGCAGGGTATCTGGGGCTTGGCTTTGCTGCAACACCTCCTGTGCTCATGCTGCTTTGCTCAGTGCCTTTAAAACCCCTGTGCTTCAGCTCCTGGAGGGCCAGTGAGGAGCACTGGAAGGGACGTGCTGGATGACAGGCATGCACATACCTTTGCTGGTGTGTCAGAAGCAGGCTGAGCTTTAGTCCAGCCCTGGCAGCACCAGCTCTGTGAGTCTCTGCATCCTCATCTCCTCACCTGGAAATGAGGGATGTTGGAGGGGTCTGATGCTAGGATTCGTTATGAAATGAGAAGTGTTGATGTGGAGATGTGGTATCACTGTAGGCATCTGTTTTCCTTCGCCACAGAGGCAAGACAGGCTTTATATGCTGTGATGTGCTTTATATGCTTAGCCTGTGAGTAGCTTAAGTGAAGTCCTGGCCCTAAACCAGCAGCTTAGGGCATGTGGAAGATGAAGGAGATGGTGAAAAGGAGATGTGTGGGCTCCTGGTGCATGGGAGATGGGCAAGGCTGGCATGGAGGTCGCTCTGGAAGCGTGCATGGGCATGTGTCCCTTCTCCACACCTCGGAGCAGCGCTGACCTCGAGGGACCGGCCACCACTTTTCAAACAGCTCCTTCTGTGTCCCCTAGTTCCAGTGTCCTCAGAGCACTCGGAAGGGGCTGACAAAGATGATGCGCGTGTGCAGCTGAAGAGGCACCAGACCCCCAGCCCGACCCAGTGCACCAAACCCTCCAAACGCGCCAAAATCAAGGTGACCATTGTGTCTCACGGCGATGCTGCTGGCGTGGGGAACGGAGCAGCCCTCAGCACCCAGGCAGAAAGTGAGTTGTGATTGCACAGCTGCTGCTGAACCGGAGAGTGGGCTCAGTGCTGGGCCCAGTGGGGAGGGAGCTCTGAGCTTTGGAGGAGTCGGCTGCACAAACCAGGCTGAGCCTCACGGTGTGAGTGCTGTGGGGAGAGCTGGGGAGCGTGGGGGCTCGCAGCACGGAGCAGCTTGGCAGGAGCCTCTCCTTTCCATAGCACGTTCCAGCGAAACGCTCCGCTGCAGCCAAGGGGAATTTTGGCTCCGTCCTCCAAGGCATCGAGCGCTGCTGGAAGCAGGATGGTCCTGGTGGACCCCTGGCTCCAAGCAGGTCGTGTGCACCTCCAGTTCTGCTGCTGAATGAAGCTCTCACCTGGAATCGTGCTCCTGCTTTAGGGATGATGGTGGTGTTCCTTCCTCTGGAAATCCTTTGTGTGTCCAGACTTCAAGTTGCAGCCGAATGTCCCGCTCTGCTCATCCCCTTTGGCCCTTGAGTGGCACAATACACACGTGATACACATAAAATCCCAGCTCCTCTCCTGCCTCTGTGGCTGGGAAAAGCCACCTTGCAGAGGCCCTGCTGTCCAAGAAGAGGTGATGTGCTCCATCTTCTTCCCCTTGAGCCTTCACAAGGGAGGCTGAAAGCTTTGGCTGCTGTCACCCTAGAACTGAGGGTGTTGCCTTGATACTGGCACACATCTTCCTCACGTCTGTGTCTTCCTCACGATGGGGTGCAGCGCTCCAGATGTGTCCGGCGGTTCTCTTTGTCGGTGTTAGTTCAGCGCAGGGCAGGATGGAAAGGTCACATCTCCATTCTGGGAGGAAATCACAGGGTTTCAAAGCTGAGAGAGAATTCCTCTCCCTTGGAAGCATCTCTTGGTGCCTTCAGCAGTTCTTTTGAACTGGGCCATAGGATTAAGCACCACACATCCATGAAGGTCCCAGTTTCTCTCCTGGCAGCTTTGCAAATCTCTGCTTACTGGAATCTTCTTGTTTTAATTTTCCCAACTTTACTTCTTTCCACAGAAAGGAAATGAATTGCAGAAGTAAAACATGAACCAAAGCAAGAATTCCCTTTAACCGGGCATGTGAGCAGAGGAAGGCACCAGCCAAACTCAGTTGTATCCCTCAAATGCTGCAATAAACAGATCTCGTGACTCGTCGCATCCCTGTGTATTTTGTAAAGTGGCTCTAAAGAATGGGGGCAAAGCTCCATCAGTAGTGAGCAGCCAGATCCAAACTGCTGTGCTGAGGTGGTAGATCCGTGCTGTGATGGATTAAGAAGAGGGGATTAAGCGCAGATAACGTTCAGGAGAGAGATTTGGTGCTGAGGGTGTGAGATTTGACTGCTTTAGGGATCCGTGAAGCTGATTCCTTCCATTTTGTCTCTTGTAACACTTCTACTATGGCAACTTCCTGGTTTTTAGCCACAGCTCTGCTCTGTTGGATGCTCCCCATCTCCGGTAGCGGGAGCGTGTCTGCAGCAGAGCTTTCCTTCAGGAGATGCTCTGTGAGCCTATGGGGAGCTGTGTGAGAGATGGGGCATCCCTAAAGACTCCCGGAGGAGAGAAAGGGACATTCCTTCTTTTGTTCTCTTGCAGTGGTCGCTGGGAAGCCGGTCCCCGTGGCTGTTGGCCAGGCTGTGCCGGGCGTGAAGGAGCTCTCAGGACTGCTCACCACCCCCAAGTGAGTGCACTTGGGTCTGGGACAGGCTGCTGATGGGAGGCACCACAACAGGGTGGGTTCTGCATGTGGAGCTTGCTGGTGTCTGACTTGTGACTGGAGTTCTGGGAGGCGCAGGAGGCTCCTGAGCACTGGTTGCCAACCAGCAGTTGAGTTGGAGAATGGCAGAAGTGGGCAGGAGGAAAAGGGGTTGTGGCTGTTGGGCTGTATTTGTATGTGGTTCCCCAGATCCCATCTCTGCCTTTGGAATGACTGTGATGTCTTTGCCAGGACTGGGGTGTTTGGTCCTGCCCTTCATCCGTCTGACAGCCAAGCTTTGTTTTCCAGAGATAGGTGAAAGAATGATGGAATGGTTTGGGTTAGAAAGGACCTTAAGCTCATCCAGTTCCAACCCCTTGCCATGGTCAGGGGCACCTTCCATAGAGCAGGGTGCTCCAAGCCCCTGTGTCCAACCGGGCCTTGAACACTGCCAGGGATGGGGCATTCACAACTTCCTTGGGCAACTTAAAGAAGCCTTGATACTGGCTCATGGGATTTATGCTGGGGAATGAATCTGATGTTGACATCTCACATCAGTGTTTTCCCTTTTAAGTCAATCCAAGCTCTGGAGAACTGGACTCTGATGTGGGAAGGGAGAGGAAGAAGAGCTGTTTCCAAGTAGCAAGTGGGTTTTAAAAAGGAGAGGCATCACTAAAGGGTAGGTTCCTCTTGGGCAAGGTTGCACAGCCCGTGGAGGTAGGTGCAGACATGGATCAAGCTCACTTCCAATCTGGAAAGACACCACTTTTGCTGGAAGTGCTCGTTGTTCTGCCTGCTGGGGTGGACACAGCAGGTAGAAACAGTGGGGAAACATCTCTTGCTTTGGGTTTTTGTAGCTCATTTTGTAGCCTTATGATTCCAGGAGCCCTGCTCTAGGCTGGTGACAGTCCCTGGCAGAGCCAGCTCACATTGCTAACCAGAGTCCTCTCTCCTGCTTGCTCTGTAGGCTGAGTTCAGCAGCAGAAACCTCCTCCACAAGCCCTTCTCCATCCACTGTGATCCCCAGCAGCACGACACCGAGTGCTTTCCATGCCCTGCAGAGCAGGCTGGTGGCCAGCAGCACCCACTGCCTGCAGGCCCAGCCGGCCAGTACCCTCCAAGGTACCTGCCTCTCTCCATGTCTCTTGTGAATGTAAAAGGTAAAGCAGGTTCAAAATGGTTTGGTGGATCCTTTCTTGTATTCCCTGGTTGCTTTGGGTTTGGCTGAGGCAGCGTTTGAGATCCCATGGGATGCCTTGAGTGGGGCTGGAGGTGACTTGTTAATTGTGTCACTTCTATGTCGTGACACTTTGAGACACCAAACCCGACTTCCTCTTGCTCCCAGGTCTCACATATAACCTCCCTGGTAGCTGCAGCAGTGAAATGGGTTGGACTGTGTGTGTAGAGTGGCTGGGAGGATCCCAACCTTGAGGCAGGCTTCTTGGGATGCTCCTCTTTAAGGAGCAGCTTTGCAGTTGCCTGTCATATAACACACCCAGAATTCCATCGTGCTGCTGAATTCTCCAAGCCTGATGTTATTCGTTGCATTTGTTTTTAGGAGCAGCATCTGCCAGCAGCCTGCTGCAGGGGCTGAGCTTCAGCCTGCAGGACATTGGGACCAAGTCATCTCCCCTTCCAGCCAGTGTGGCTGCTGCTGGGCAGCCCGTGCAGGTATGCAGCCTCCAGGTGTCAGAGGTCCCATGCTGGAGGGAAGCTCTGAGCAGGGTAAAGGAGTCAAAGGGGATCTCTCATAGGCCCTGTTTGCTTCAGAACTGGAAGGGATGAAGGGATAGGTGTGAACTGCAGCCGAAATGATGCATCCAAGCTCTGGCAGCCTGCAAATATGGGCTAAGGGTTCCCATGATGAGGTCTAGGAAGCAGGGCTGGAGGAGTTTGTTTCACCTAGAAAACAGTGGGAAGGAGATGGAGGATGAACTGGGGGGGATCTGTGTTCTTAATGTGGAGACACATGCCTGTGGTGTCTCAGGCAACTTCAGCTGGAGATAAGCCCATTCAGCATGGGTGGCTTCCTTAGAAGGGGAGCCGCTGTTTCTCCCAGTCAAGTTGAATGAGGATGTGCAGACTGGAAGGGACGAGTTCACGTGCATTTAGACCTGCTTGTGGCCACCGGGATGACGTGGAGACTCCAAAGACCTCTGGCTTCCTTCCAGGTTCTCACTGCTTCTGCTTCTCCTTCCAGACCTCAGCTGTGAAGACACCTGCACCTATCCAGAACCTGAGTGCTATAACCACGGACACCAGCACCATTGTCCGCACCATCCCCGTTGCCACCTCTCTGTCCTTGGGAGCCTCAGCGGGTGGGAAGCCCACGGCCATTCACCAGCTGCTGACGAATGGGGGCCTGGCCAAGCTGGCCAGCAGTCTCCCTGGTCTGGCTCAGATCTCCAACCAGGCAGCAGGTGAGGGACAAGGGGAACAGGGGCGCCTGAAGCGCCCCATCACCTCGAGACCAGTGTTTCCAAAGCTTATTTTGCCTCTGAGCCGTAGCTGGCGGATTCCTGAGCATGGGAAGAGGCTTCCGATGCCCTCAGGTTGATGAACTTGGCCTCCATGTGTCTCAGGAACATGTTGCTCATGTGTTTTCCAGGCTTGAAGGCCCCCACGACCATTACGGTGACGCTGCGAGGGCAGCCCAGCCGCGTGAGCACACTGAGCCAGGCTGCCATGGGCACTGTGCAGCCCCAGCTGGAGGAGCAGGCAATGCACACACAGGCACCTCAGGTAACCTTTGGCATCTTCTCTGTAAAGAACGTGTCCACTGCTGCTCTTCTGAGCATCACAGTCGAGGGCTGTTGTGGGGAAGTGTCCTTGGGCGCATCTGTTCGGTGTCATGCGCATTTTGAGGCTGCACAGAAAGGGTTGTTAGGACACCCCTTCGTGTCTCAGCAGCAGGGTTGATTGTGCTCCATAGTACAGTAGTACCACACTGAGGACATCTCCAGAAGCTGACATCAGCACAGGATTTGTTCCTGAAGTTCTGGGTTTTGGCAGACACAGGTTTTGGTGGGAGGAGGAAAGCTCCCACCTGTCTGTGCAGGCAGGAGAGTTGGGTTGTTCTTGAAGATGCTGCTTCTGACTATGATAGAATCAACCAGGTTGGAAAAGAGCTTTAAGCTCATCAAGTCCAATCATTGCCCAGTACTGCCCAGGCCACCACTGACCCATGGCACTGAGGCCTCGGCTCCACGATGTGTGAGCACTGCAGGGACGGTGACTGCAGCACTGCCCTGGGCAGTTCCAATGCTGAGCACCCTTTGGGGAAGGAATTGTTCCTCAGCTCCATCCAAACCTGCCCTGGTGCAGCTTGAGGCCGTTTCCTCTTGTCCCATCCCTTGTTCCTTGGGAGCAGAGCCCAGCCCCCTCCTGGCTCCACCCTCCTATCAGGCAGTTGTAGGCAGCGATCAGGTCCCCCCTGAGCCTTCTCTTCTCCATCTGAACCCCCCAGCTCCCTCAGCCGTTCCCATCACACTGTGCTCCAGGCCCTGCTCCAGCTCCAGTGCCCTTCTCTGGCCCCGCTCCAGCACCTCAATGTCTCTCTTGTAGTGAGGGCCCAGAACTGAACACAGGACTCGAGGTGCAGCCTCACCAGTGCCCAGTGCAGGGGCACAATCCCTGCCCTGGCCCTGCTGCTGCACTGTGCTGATCCAGGCCAGGATGCTGGGGGCTTCCCTGCTGCCTGGGCACAAGCTGCTCATGGTCAGCTCTGTCAGCAAAGTAGATGCCCTGTGGTGAGGCTGGGCCCTGTGGGTGTTTCGGATACTGCACTGTTACCTTCTCCATGACCCCAATTCCTGCTCCTTCTTGCTGCTGTGCTGCTGAAACCAATTTATGGAGTGCTGAGTGTGTGCTCCAAGGTGGTAACTGTTGGATACAGGCCTCCTCCTGGAGGTGGATCACTGACATAGGAAAAGGTCTCAGTATCTGGACTCTTGACACATGCCAGGTACTGTCTCAAGGATCCCGGCTGCCTTCTGGCTTCGTAGGTTACGTTTTGGTGTGGTTGAGTTGAAAGCACAAGGTGCTGAGTCAGGGGTTTCTGTTGTGAATGTAGTGGTCTTGGGTGCTGTGACATGGACAGTGCCACAGCTTCCCTGGGCACCCTGTGCCAGCGCCTCAGCACCCTCACACGGAAGAGCTTCTGCCTAAGAGCTCATCTCAGTCTCCCCTCTGGCAGGTTAAAGCCATTCCCCTTGCCCTGTCCCTCCATCCCTTGTCCAAAGCGCCTCTCCAGGTTTCCTGCAGCCCCTTCAGGCACTGGAGCTGCTCTCAGGTCTCCCCTTCAGGAGCCTTCTCTTCTCCAGGCTGCCCCAGCCCAGCTCTCTCAGCCTGGCTCCAGAGCAGAGCTGCTCCAGCCCTCACAGCAGCTCCATGGCCTCCTCTGGCCTCACTCCAGCAGCTCCACATCCCTCTGGTGTTGTTGCCCCAGAGCTGGATGTCCTGGGTCACTTTGAGCTTCTCCTCACCCAGCACCCCCAAGTCCTCCTCAGGGCTGCTCCATCCAGCCTCCGCCTGCCTGTGTTTGTGCTTGGAATTGCCCCAACCCATGCAGCACCTTGCATTTTGGTCTCCATGAGGTTCGCATGGTCCCATTTCTCCAGCCTGTCCAGGTCTCTCTGGATCCCTTCCCTCGAGCGTGTTGGCAGCACCACACAGCTCAGTGTCCTGGGCAGGCTTGCTGAGGGTGCTCAGTCACCAACCATGATGCTTTCCTCCTTCCTCCGTGTTGGACACAGGTTTTGTGCTCCTCGGAGACTGTTTAATCAACCATCAGAACTCATGTGCTCTGTGTTGCCTTGGAGGGACCCTCAGTGTCCAGCAGCACAGTGACTGCACAGGGCGATGAAACCTGGTGCAGATCAACTCCAGGGAGAACAGCGTTACATAGGGGTTAATGTTTAAGGCTCTTGGCACTGGATGTTGGATCACGCACTGTGACTTCCCCCTACAGTGCTGAGCTTGTGTGCTTAAGGTAGGGCTTCATTGTGCAGCGGGCTGGGAGAGCTGCTTCACGAGCAAACTGAAAGCTGTGTGTTACAGGAAATGGCATGAGCTCTGTGTTTTTGGAACTAATTATAGCCCCTGACATCAGCTCCCTGGCCCTTTAGCACACAGGATTGGGTAATCTCACAGGGCTTCCTGTAAAAGAGCTTTGGGGGAGAATTGAGGGTTCAGATGTGTTTTCAGCAGTAGTTGGTGTTGGTTGGGGTCCCTTTGACATTCCAGCTCTGCCCTGGCTGTGCAGGAAGCCCACGCAGTGCCTGTGCACTGTGGTTCTTCACCTCCAGGGCCTGGGTGATGCCTGTAGAAGGACATGCAGTCTGATGGGTCACCCATTAAACAGGGGGAGGTGGGAGACTGAGTCTCCCTGGAGTGTTTGGTGCGGATGCTTCCTGTGAGCAGCAGAGTGAGAAAGCAGCGAGAGTGTTTGGGTGGCTTTAAAATGAAAATGCAAGTGAGCTTCAGCTTCTCTTCTCAAGCAACTGCTCCACAGAGTGCTTTGAACACGTTCTGTATGGGGTCCTTCCCTGCAGCATGGTTATATCCTGATAGTAGCTCCATAAAGCGTGGAGTGATGCTGATGCTGGATCACACTCTCGTGGCGCAAAGATCCCCACAGCAGTGACTGGAGCTGCAAGCTGAGGCCATGGTTTGAGCTTTGGGCAGGAGCCTCCTTCGGATGGCACAAGAGGAGCTGTGGTCCAGCTCTTGCTGCTGCACAGGGCATGGCAGAGCGGACCTGCCTGGGTGTTGGGTGGGGGGGCTCAGACTTGAGCTTGAGCTGTGCTTGTCAGTGGTCGAGGGCCGTGAGCAAGCTGGCTTAGAGGAGTCTGAAGAGGTGAGTATCTGCTTTTGTAGCTGGGAAAGCTGCTTCGGAGCTTGAACTGTGTCAGCTCAGGGCTGTGAGGGCCCCCAGGTTGAGCACAGGAGCACACACACTGCCAGCGCTCTGTGGTGTCTGACTGCAGATGCACCCAGGCAGAGTTCAGGCAAGTGAAGCAGCTCCAGAAGCACTTGAAAAACACCTTGAATGGGGCTTTCCAGGTGTTCCACTGCAGCTGATCAGTGCTCTCCAGGATGTGCCACCATCAGAGGGGCTTGTACATCGTCAAGCAAGAGGGAAGCTCTTCTGATGCAGCAAGTGGTGTGTGCTGATGCAGGTTTCACTGGTGCCACTGGTCAGAGCGTGTCACTCTTCCAAGTGGGTCTGCACTTTTGAGAGTCAATAGTGAGTGCTGTACTATTAATGCAGAGGGTTAATCACGAGCAGGAGTGATTTCCCTGACAGCCAGAGATGGGGATAGAGCCACCCCATTCCCCTCTGGACAAAGGCAATGAGTTAGTGCCGGTCTCAGCCCCAGCACCAGTGGTGCTGGTCTTGGTAATGCCAGGTCGGAGCAAGGGCAAGGCAAGGAGAAGCAGGCAGAGGATGTGCTCTGATGTGTTAGGTGAGGTCTAGCGCAGATCCCCACATGCTGAACCTCAGTAGGGGGCATTTCCAGCAGCTCTCCCTTACTTTAACCCTTCCAGGCTCCAGACGTGGCCGGCCCAGCCTCCAGCGCCACCTCTCCTGGCAAGCTGCTGCCTCACATGGATCTCAGCAAAGCCCAGGCTGGCGCAGAGATGGCTCCTGCCGACCCCGCGGCGCGCCTGCCCGCGGCAGCACCCGTAGGTGAGGCGCATGGCACTCGTGGGGATGGGTGAGGAGCAGAGGCCGGGTCGGAGCCGTGCCGCCGGGTGATGTGTGCCCTTTGCAACCCATCTCTTTCAGTTAGGATCTCCAGTGGCTCCTTTGCACGAGGAGGTTTGGCTCAGTGCAACCATTTGTGAGCAGTTGCAGGAAAACAGGGTGTGAGGCTTAAGCCCAGACACAGAAGGCTCTGCCTGCACTTTGTGATGGGGGCCCTGTCATGCTCTTGTGCTGCCCAACCTTGGGAGAGCAGACCCGTCTATCTACAGCTAAAGCAATGCTGAGAGCTGCTACCCAGCCTATAGCCTTAGACTTAAACGTGACACAAAGCAATGGTGTGGTCCATTGCATCCTCAAAGGCTCCATTGCATCCTCAAAAGCAGCTTCTGTACCAAAGAGCCAGTTTTCCTCTTCCTTGGTCCAGCTGGTTTCCAAGTGTCAGGGTGAGCCGTAGTCAACACTCAGGCTGGATCTGGTGGATGGAGCTCGCTGTGGCTGTGCCAGATGCCCAGAAGGCCAAAGGGGCAGCTCTGTGGCGCCTGGGTTTTACCTGGGAGGAGTTCAACCCAACTGATTCTGCAGACACTCAAACTCAGCAGAGGTGCAGAAGCACTGGGCTTACATGGACTTGAGTGTGGCTTTTCTTCTTCCTTTTGTTACATGTCAGAGCTGGTGGGTGAAGTTAGACCTGTGGAGAACTTCCACTGGAGGTTCAGGTTGGCTTCGTGGGCAGCAGGGAGGATGAGTTTGTGAGAGCTGCTGGAGCTGCAGGGTTTAGTGCAGAACATGTTCCAAACACTTTGTTTCGTGGAGTGGTCATGGCTGATGTCAAACAGCAGCATCACATCTGGGTGCTGCTTCCCCAGCCTGCATAGGGGTGGCTGGAGCTGTTTCCACTGCTCTCCTGGACCTCAGGATGATGGGGTCACTGGTCCCACCCTGGTTAGACAGTTGTTGTCAGCCTTTGTTCTGTGTCCTCCCCACTCGAGGCACTTCATTAGGGACAGTTCCACACTGCACTGGTGGCGGTTGTGGCACAGTGACACCTCTGATGAGTGTGAGGGACACTTTGGTGCTGCTGTGTCAGAGATCATAAAATCACAGAGTGATTGCTTTGGGTTGGAAGGGACCTTAGAGCTCCTCCAGTTCCACCCCCTGCCACGGGCAGGGACACCTTCCATAGAGCAGGGTGCTCCAAGCCCCTGTGTCCAACCTGGCCTTGAGCACTGCCAGGGATGGGGCAGCCACAGCTTCTCTGGGCACCCTGTGCCAGCGCCTCAGCACCCTCACAGGGAAGAGCTTCTGCCTCAGAGCTCATCTCAGTCTCCCCTCTGCAGGTTAAAGCCATTCCCCTTGTCCTGTCCCTCCATCCCTTGTCCAAAGCCCCTCTCCAGCATCCTTGTAGCCCCTTTAGTCACTGGAGCTGCTCTCAGGTCTCCCCTTCAGGAGCCTTCTCTTCTCCAGGCTGCCCCAGCCCAGCTCTCTCAGCCTGGCTCCAGAGCAGAGCTGCTCCAGCCCTCGCAGCATCTCCATGGCCTCCTCTGGCCTCCCTCCAGCAGCTCCACGTCCCTCTGGTGTTGGATTCTGATGTTGAGATGTGCTGCTGCTGCCAGGTGACCCAGCGTACTGGGTGCGCTGCTCTCCACTCCTTGGTGCACATTCCCAAGGGATGGAGCCAACTCTGGCGACTGCTGGGGCAAACCATGGGCTGCTCCAGGCTGGGGGCTTTGTGGCTGGTGTTGTCTCTAACCAGCAGCAGATCTGCTGGCTTTTTACCCCATCCCTTGAGCTCATCTAAACCCAGTGATTAGATTTTGTTGGTCTCTCTCCTCTCTGTTGCTCTTTGGGCTGTGGTGATGACTTGGATGGGGTAACCACCATGACACAACCTCTGCCTTTGCCTTAGGGCTCAGAGAGCTTCATTGCACAAAGCCTAAAGTCTTTTAGCTGCCTCCTGGGGTGCAGCATGATGAGGGTCTGAGCATCCCAGTGCTGCCTGCGGGGTGGAGCTGGAGATGCCATGAAATGTGGTACCTTGAGCCAAGCCGGGGAGAGCATCATGAGCTCAGTGTGGTCTGTGGCAGCTCAGCAGGTAGGATGGGGCAAGATGGAGCGTGCTTGCCTGAGGAAGAGCTGTGACACCCTGTCCCAACAGGAGAGGACTTCTGCTGGGAGCAGGTCAGACACTGCAGGAAGAAAGGAGGCTTCCTTGGGAGGTCTTGGGTGGTTTTAGAGAGGAACAGGCTGATGGTGCCCCAGTTTGGCTGTTGTGGTTTCCTTGCCCAGGCTGTGATGGTGCTGGGGTTGCTTTTGGGATCCAGGACAAGGCCAGGGCTTCTGTTCAGCGTGAACAGCAGTGACCGTGCCACTGGGGCAGCAGCCATGTGGCACCGTGTTCCCTGCGGGCACTGACCATGCTGTCCCCTTCTCCACAGTGACCACCACCAGCCCCATGAAGACGCTGTACGTCATGTCGGACGCCAAGCTGTCTGCACTGACCAAGTCCGTGTTGGCTGAGGCTACCTCTGTTCCCCTCAAGCTGCCGAGCATCCAGCCTTCCTCCTCCTCCTCCGCCACTGGTGCTGTCACCTTCGCCAGCACCCCCAGCCCTCCTGCCAGCCTGGTACACTCGAAGGTCCTGCAGACTGCTTCCAAGACGGTCATCCTGACCTCAACATTGGCCACGGTGAAGGGTGATGGACCCCTGGGACACATCGGGGAGAAGGTCAGCTTGACCAAGAGTGCTGCAGCCCTTGGCCATGCTCTGGGGGCAGTGGAGACCCTGGGGAGGGTTCCCTCTGTGGTGGACGAGGGGAGCACCATCATGCACAGCAGAGAGGCTTTGGCCAGCAGACAGTTGCTGTCCCAAGGGGTGCTGCCAGGAGGGGCTGGCACCACGCTCATAACACTGGGCAGCAGCTCCTCCATCATCGCCACGGCAGGGCCCACGCTCAGCCAGAAGCCGTAGGGACCCCTGGGATCCCTATGGATCCACAACTGGCATTTGGGAAGACTGAGCTCGACTGCTGAGTGGGATTGGAGCAGCCCTGTGGGACAAGGTTGGGCTGGAGCAAAGGGGGGGGGGGGGTGTTTAAGTGGTTTTGTTGCTCTTTAATAAACCTTTTTCTTGTTCTTCTCTACTCCCCTCATTGCCCACGTCCCTTCCCAAAGCAGTTTCAGTGTATTCCAAAGCAGCTTCAGGGTATCCCAGCCCTCGCCTGCTATTCCCAGCAGCTTGTGTTTGAACCGAGGGAAGCAGCAGAAGGGGTGACACAAGGGTGCTGAGCCACAAAGTGGTTGCTGAGGTGAGGCCGAGATGGGCACCATGGTTTGGATAAATGTGTTCCCCCTGCACAGAGTTTATGGCTGTGAATTGGTTTCTGTGGGAATCGGGAATAACCCCGATGCTCTGTGCATCTCCATCCCATTCTGCAGCTCTGCTGCACCCTGAGCACTTGGATCCTGCTTCCCAAAAGGAGCGTGGGATATGGTGCAGCATTTGCTGGCCAGGATGCTTTTGGGGAGCACAATTTCCAGCAGCACCCACAGTGCTGGGACAGCCCTGAGGGCACCATGTTGCTGACGTCTCTGCTCACTTCCTCATCCTGGTGCTCATGAGAAGATCCCATTTTTGGCTCAGCTTGGCTGGGACAGGACCCACCATGGCAGGAACAGGGAATACCCTGTGATTCCCAAAAATGGAGCAGGAGAACAAGAGTTTTCCTTGATGATGAGGAGGAAGATGCTGTGAGTCCTTCCCTACCCCTCCTGGGCTACACGTGTGCCACTCCGGATCCTGTCCGGCTTCTGGGGACTGTCCCCCTTTGCCTCCATCGCCACCGCCGTGAAGAGCAGCAGCCTTGAGGGTCTGCTGTTGACCTGGGGTGTTTTTAACAGCTCGACCATCTCTTCCAGGCTTGAAGTCACAGTTCCTCAGCCGCAATGACAGTGATAAAGCTGAGCATCTCCAGTGGCCTTGCTCCCAGGCGCGGATGCAGCTCTCCATGGGAAGACAGCCCCGTGGCCGTGTCCATGAACCCAGGTTCATGGGATGTGTTTTGGCAGAGAAGCTCTTGGGTACACCTGGGATGGTCTGCAGCGTGTTTAAAGCCTTTCCAACGTGCAGGCTGGAGGATCCAGGAGTGGTTGGGACCTTGGTGCTGCTCTTCCCAAGTCCAACACAACACTTCAGGTGTTACGGAGCGACCGGTGCTGCATGGGGCTAATTCTCCTTTTCCAATATATACCTTAAAGCTTTTCCTTTCCATGGATACAGCAGAAATGGTGCTTAGAAGCTGACTTATGGCTCCTGCTCCACCTGAAGCCATAACGTTCTCTGGTGACAATCAAGTGCCACTGTTGTGTGTCCTGCCTGGCTTCAAGGGCACCACCAGGACAGCAGTGAGTGGATGCATCCGTGGGGAGTCCTGTAGCTCCAACAAAGCCCTTGGGTCACTTGCAACAGCTCGATGGGAGCTCCTTGAGGCAAAAAGCACCATGAAACAGCTGCAAGTCCCCCAAACCTGATGCAGAAAAGCCCCTCCAGCCCCATGGCATCACCAAACACCTCTGGGGTTGCTCCAGGGATCCCCCCCAAACCCTGCCCTGATCCAAGGACATCCCAAACCCCACCAGGTCAGAGCCATCCAGTATTGGTCGCTGCCTTTGCCCTTGGCTCAGCCATTGTGGCCAGTCGAGGTGTGGAGCAGCCAAAGCAGACACCAAACATGGTCCCAACCCTGGAGGAACCCCTGAGCTGGGATGGAGGCGCCTTGTGAGGGTGCTGAGGCGCTGGCACAGGGTGCCCAGAGGAGCTGTGGCTGCCCCATCCCTGGCAGTGCTCAAGGCCAGGTTGGACACAGGGGCTTGGAGCACCCTGCTCTATGGAAGGTGTCCCTGCCCATGGCAGGGGTTGGGGTTGGATGAGCTTTAAGGTCCTTTCCAATCCAAACCATTCCATGATTCTATCCCTGGCAGAATAGAAACCTCCACAACTATTTTGCTCCCTTTTTTTTTTATGTGTGTATATATCTCTCTATATACAATATATATAACCTTGTGATATTGGTAGTTAAGTCACCAGCATAACAAAGTGGATACAAACAGCTCTAAGATCAAGAGTAAAAATGACACGATCCAGATTGTCTCCTCTCAGTCCCTTTGCCAGAGGCTCCGAAGCAGTTGCAGCATCCCAGCATCCCTTCTCCACAGGGCATGAGGCTGATCCAGCATGGGATAGCATCACTACAGCTTGGTGTGGCGATGGAAGGCCGGTACGTGCCGGGGGGTGTAAGGGGGTTGGCTTTGCCACGTCGCTGCTGGGTAGCGCCGGTGCCGCAGCGAGCTCTCGTAGGCCACCGCGTAGTGCCTGGGGCCGGTGCACAGGTCGGAGGTGGCCACCAACGGGCTGGGAAAAGCGGGAATGATGAAGGGATTGGTGGAGAGGGACGGTGCCACTGGCACCCCCTGGGTTTTGAGGTGCTCCAGCGGGTTCCCAAAGCTGGCTGGGAAATGCAGCATCGCTCCCTTGTAAGCATCCGGGGCTTGTGGCAGCGGTGCGACATAGCCAGGGGTGGCCACCACGGCCTTGGGCTTGGCCAGCCCCTGCTGGCACCGTGTGTCCCTGCCATCAGCCTCCTTGATGAAGGGGGACACAGCCCGTAACTTCACACTGGGGCCGAAGGCTGCCTCCTCCTCCTCCTCCTCCTCCTCCTCTTCCTCTTCCTCTTCCCGACCGTGCTTGCCCCTCGCGGGGGTGAAGCTGGCGCTGGGGGGCACCCAGCACCCCTTGACCGTGGCCGCTTGCTGGCTGTCGCCACTCCACGGCTGCCCTGCTTTGCTCCGCAGGTCTTGGGGCTGCTCCTGCTCCTTGGGTCGTGGTGGGAAGGAGGAAGGCGGCTCCAGGAAGTCCTTCAAGCTGGAGAAACACCCCCAGAGTGGGGGGCAGCGGCTGGGCGGCAGCACCTCACTGCGGTACGCGTGGAAACAGCCGGTGAAAACAGTGGGGACGGGGCCTCCATCCTCGGCCCGCGGGCAGGGCTGGCTGTCTCTGCCAGTGTGGGATGTGCTGGTGATGGGTCCAACCTCGCTCCTTATGCCGGGAGCTGTATCTTGAGCTCCCGCCAGCTCCGGGCTCCTCTGCTCATCGAGGTGGGAGCTGGTGGCCAGGGGCTTGGGGCTGGGGCCAGTGTCACCATCGGGGCAGTGGCATTTGGAGCAGTGCAAGGACTCTGCCTTGCTCACCTGGGCCAGCAGCTTCTTCTTGGCCAGCGGGGACATGATAGGGTGGTTGCCTTTGGAGTAGAAGCTGGAGAAAAGGCGCTTGTAGGTTTCGCTGGGGGTCCTGCAGGGGTCAGGACACCCCCCTGAGGGGCTCAGGACCACTGGGCTGGAGCATCCCTCTGCCACCTGGCCCCGCTCTGCATCCTCTGCGCCGGCTGCTGCCTCCGGTTTTGCCTTGTCCGGAGGCATCTGCAGGGAAAAGAGATTGGGATGTGGTTGCTGTGCTCCCTGACCCCCTCATGCCCTCTATTCTCCTCCTTTGCCAACCAGCCAAATCCCTCCTTGCTCTTTTCCAGGCACCCCAATAGGATATGGGGATCCAGGGCTGCTCCCAAACCAGAGCCAGGCTCAGGAGGGGGGGCATCATACCTGCTCCCGGCCCTTCTCCTTCTTGCCCCTCTTGCCCTTCTCGCCCGTCTCGGTGCCCTTGGAGACTTTGTACTGCTTGCGGGGCTTGCTGGGGGGCAGAGGTTTGTCATCCTCCCCCTTGAGATGCCGCACGTACGGGAGGACCAGCCTGTGGTGGTGGGGGGGCAGCAGTGAGAACCAGCACCGGGAGGGGAAACTGAGGCACGGAGCAGGACCCTCCTGTCCCTACCTCTCGTAGTGGCGCCGGGTGCAGGTGGCAGCGCTGGTGCTGCCGGGGCTGCCCCCGAGCTCATCGTAGACGTTCTTCCAGAGCCGTCGCCCCGTCACCTGCAATGGGAGGGGATGGGTGAGTGTCACCCCCCCAGGGACATCCCGGCGCTGGGGGGGTCATCACTCACCAGCTCATAGGCTCCCAGCTTCTCCACGGCTTTGTAGATCTTCCAGAGGTTAACTGGGAATAAAGAGGAGATGCCGGGGTCAGGGGGATGTGGGGCAGGCAGCAGCAGCTCCTCCAGCCCCGGGGGGACGTACTCTGCTTGAAGCCGAGGTGGGGGATCCTCTCAATAGGTGTGTGTCGGTCCTTCATGAACTTGTAGAGGCTGATGAGGAAGGCTTCCTCCTCCTCCTTCTCCTTCTCCCCACTGCTTGTTGCTTCTTCCATTGGCTTCTCCTGCTCGGAGCCATCCCCAGTGACCGGAGCCTCCTGTGGGACACGGTGGTGAGAAGGGAGCTGGGAAGGGGAAACTGAGGCAGCATCGAAGGCACCCCTGGGGCTGCTTCTTAAGGCATTTAATGAGCTCTCAGTTCGTTAACAACAGCGCTGGGATGAGGGCCAAGTTGGTCAAAGCGCTGGAATGGGGCGAGAACACGAGGAACAGCTTCCAGGAAAACAGACGGGCAGGAATTCCCCCCCTTCCCTCCTCCCTTCTCCATTAAAAACGTTCCTCGTTTGTTTGTTCCACATTTTCCGGAGTTAGAAAACTTGTTGCTATTTTTGGGCAAAGCAGCTGCTCGGCTCCCAAAGTCCTTTTATTGTGCGGGGTTTTTTTTTTTGCCCTGAAATTCGTCTTTTTTAGGCTTGTGGCAGACGTGGAATTTCCAGGGAACTATTTTAAGGCTTTCGTTGAGTTTGAAAGAGGGAAAAACAACGTTGGAAAGGGAAAAATCCAACGGGAAAAACCTCATTTCTATAATAAACCCCCTTATCTATAAAAATCAGACACATTTTTCACCCCCAAACCACCCTCCTGTGGCTATTCCCCCTCTCAACCTGGGAAACTCACCCTCCTCTTCCTCATCATTGCTTCTAGATGCTTATATGAGGGGGAGGTCAGCATCCTTACATGAAAATGAGGGGTGCAACTCACCGTTCTAGGGGGGGTGGGCTCTTGGGGGGCTCGGGGCTGCGCTGGGGTGTCCTCCATGGGGCGACGGGGGTTTTAGGAGGGGTTCTGCGAGGGGGGGAAAGAAGGGGAGGATCAGACACCCCAAATATTAAGGCTGAATTGGGGGGGATTTGGGTCACGGTGGTGCCCACCAAGCACAGAAATCGGCAGATTTCGGTGCTTGGTGGGCACCACCGTGACCTAAAGGTGCTCCCTTGTGTTCAACCCCCCCTTAAATTTGGGGTAGACCCCCCTTAACACCCCAAATCCAACCTCCCCCCCCCCCGTTTTCCCACGCCGCTCCCGCTTACCCGCCTTCGGCGCGCCATGTGTTGCGGGCGCGCCCACGGGGCGGAGAGGCCACGCCCCCTCCGCCTGCCTATTGGCCAGGGCCGCCACGCCCCCTTCTCCTATTGGATAGAGGGGCTGCTCGTCTTCCCGCCCCTCTCGCCCCGCTATAAGCCATGCAGGGAGTTGTATTCCCGCGTGTGCACACGTGTGTGCGCGTCATGCGTGTACACGCGTGTACATGCGTGTTCACACATGTATGTTCAGCTGCTGGCGTGTATCTCTACATGTGTCTTGGGTGTTCATATCTTTTGTGTGTGTGTGTGTAAGCACGCATGTGCCAGGGTGGACACGCGTGCCCAGGCGTGTTCACAAGCGCTGCTATGTGTGTGCATGTGGACACGCACGGGCACGTACACGTGAGTACATGCTTATCTACATGTGTGTGCGGGTGAATACATACATGTGAGCGCCCTCATGGGCGGCTGGACACGTGTACGCAGCTACAGGTGAGCGCACTCATGTGGGTGTGTGCCAGGGCATGGGGGGGCACACAGCCTGTGCTCTGTGTGTGCGCACAGGTACATGTGATGTACATGTGTGTCATGTCCCTACGTGCCCCAGCCGTGATTTCACATCTCAGACACAGTTCTCGGCACCGCTGACGTGATTTCCTCATGCAGGAAATGCAGGAAAGTGGCTGGGGGGGGGGGGGGGGGGGAGGTGATGATCCCGGGGGTCTTTTGGGATGAAAATCAACCAATTTGGGGCTAAAAGCATCTGGTAAGTGTCTGAGCCGCGTGGCATCAAACCCGGTGCGTTGGGGGCTGAAGGTGCCGCTGGGGCTGTAATTGAACTTAACGGGATCACAATTAACGGTGCTGTGCTGAGTCCGGCCCAACTCATCCCATGTCCCCCCCTCAACGCCCCGCACACCCCTCGGTGTCCCTTCAGGGCTCGCTCCCCTTCCTGCCACCCCCCAGCCCCGTTTACCCTCATTTTGGCTCTTTTAGCCCCAAATACACACATGGAATTGCCCCGAGTGTCACGGCTCGGAATAGCTCCGGAGCAGCGCCAAGCTATGACGGCGGCTGAGTAATGGGGTTGAAGTCATCCCTTCCCCGGCCCCGGAGTGAAAATAACCCCTGACATCACCCAGCGCCGGCACCCACCGGGTGCTGCGGAAGCGGGAGAAGGGGCTTTGGGGTGCGGGTGGCCCCGTGGAGCGATGGGGGGGGGGGCACCCACTTTATCCCTCCTTGGCTTTGGGATTCGCACCCCCCGACGGGCTCCGCGCTTTGTGCTGTGCTCATGGGATGGGGCGTGGTGTTGGGGACGGGTGGCGGGGGACGGGACCCCCTCCCCGCAACAGCGGGACCCCCCCATGGGTACTCACCGGCTCCGGAGCGGTGTCCGAGCGGCTCATGGGGCGGCCGGAGGAAGAGCTCTGTGGCTGTGCTGGTGTAACTGGGGCTGAGTCATCCCCCACTCAGGGAAGTGGCGTCTTGGTGTGTGCGGTGACTCTTTCGTTACCGGAACCGAGGGGTGTTTTGGGGTTCTCACCCCGCGGCAGCCCCGCACCTCCCCGAATGACTGCGCCGGACTTTCCAGCTCAACCCCCGCCCCCCCGGCGCTGGCGATGCGGTGGCAGCGCCACCGGCACCGGGGGTTTGGGGATACGGATGGGGCCCCCTGGGTGGGATGCTCGTGGGGATGCGGGCCTGGTCCCCCCGCTTTGCTGGGCACCATTCTGCAAGCGGGGATGCAGTCCCCGGTATGCCCAGGGCTGAGCAGCATCCTGTCAATGGGGATGAGTCACTGGTGTCCTCAGAGCTGAGCATCACCCTGCAAACAGGGATAAAGCCACCGGTGTCCCCAGGGCTGAGCATCATCCTGTTAATGGGGATGAAGCCATCTGTGTCCCCAGAGCTGAGCATCACCCTGTCAATGGGGACAGAGTCCCTGGGGCTAAGCATCCTCCTGCAAACAGGGATGGAGTTAGTGAGGCTGAGCATCACCCTACAAACAGGGATGGAGTCACTGGTGTCCCCAGAGCTGAGCATCACCCTGCAATGGAGCCCTCTGCATTGCTTGGGCACTGGGTACCACTTTCCAGGGATGTTTGTCCCTTGTCCCCAGCTTGGACATCTCAATCCCATGGGACCGAAGCCACCCATAATTAAAGGATGTGGCTGGAAGTGGAGAGCACCCATTGGTGCTCAACCCCACAGCAGCCCCCCGAGAATCCCCACCCGGGCCACTTTGTGAGAGAGTCCTGAGAAACTCAGAGAGAAATCCCCCAGTGACTCATTTGGGGCCAACAGTTGGAGAAAGCAGAAGCAGGGGGAGGCCCTTGGGGGGCATCTGCCTCTTGTGTCCCCCCCCTTGGGGCTAGAAAAGGGGGTGAAGGAACCCGAGGTGCCATTGACCCTCTTGGTGCAGGAGCGCGCCTGCAGCCACCTCAATAATGATGTGATTTGGTGAAAATAGGCACACCCCCCCCCCCAAAACCTCCCCCTTTGGGGTTTTATCCAGTTTCTGTTTGAGTAGAATGGGGGGAGGGCTGGAGCTGGGGGTTCCTGGCCTCAGTTTCCCCTTGCAGATGGGATCTCGGCTCCCACTGGGAATACATTGGATTCCAGGGTGCTGGGGATGCTGAGGGTCCCCGGTGGGATCCGGCCCCAATGGAATCTGCTCTGATGGGAGGGAGAAGGGGAATTATTGAGGTTCAAAGAGGTGACAGTGGCCATCGGTGTGGTGAAAGGGGTCGGGGCTCAGCCAGGGTGCAAAGCCCAGCGCTGGCTGCTGCTGGCAAAGGGAAAGCAGAAGGAAATGGAGAAGGAAAAGGGGAAAGGGAAAGAGGAGGTGGAGGAAAAGGGAAAGGAAAAGGAGAAGGAAAAAGGAGCTGAAGAATCAAAGCCTGGCTGTTGGTGCTGGGTTGGGCAGCTCCGGTGGCTCCAGCATCCCTTTGCAGCACAGACCACGGGGGTGGGCTCATTATTCCACTTGGGATTGTGGAGTTCTGGGGTTAATCCCATTGGATGCTGCAGCCACAGCAGCACCTGGGTTCAGTGTTTAGGGGGCAGAAACCACCTCAACTTAGGGGAGCAGCTGGAGCTGGATCCCTTTGGGTGCTGCTGGGGGGGGGGGTGCTCCCATTGAGAGGGGCTGCAAACACGGTGCCAACAGCCCCAACCCTCTGCGCAAGCATCAGCCTGACCATGAGGGGCTTTGCATGGAGGGTTAATTAGTGGGGCACTAATAAGGTTTAATGACCTCACCTGGGGTGACCCAGCACCCATGGGGCGTATTTAAGCTCAGCCACAGAGCCTGGTGCTGTGTGTGCATGGATTTGTGGGGATGTGTGCTTATGTGTAGGTGTGGAAAAGAGAAAGAAGAGGGAAAAGGATGGGATGGAGGAAGAGATGGAAAAAATGAGAAGAAAAAGGATGGGATGGAGCAAAAAGAGAAAGACAAAGGAGAAGGCGAAAATGAAAGCCTGGCTGTTGGCTGAGATGTAGCACATCTGGGGCCATAAAGGACCATGCATCCACAGAGGGATGCTGGGGACCCCCATAGACCCCATTGGTGGGGTGCAGGGGGTGAGCACAACCCCTGAGAGCACCCGGGGGTGGGATGTGACAAAGCATCAATGTCCCCTTTTGGCACCTCGCTCTCATGGCACCTCCTGCGCGCCGGGGCAGCCCCTTCCTGCAGCAGAGGGAGGAGGAGGAGAAGTGATGCTGCTGTGATGCTGGGAGGGTGCTTGGGCCCGAGCTCCGGCCCCACGACCCCGTTCTCCACACGGAGGTGCCCCCATGGCTTTCCTCCGCCGGCTTTTTGGCTTTAGGGAGAAGAAGAAGCCACCGAAGCAGCACGAGCGCATCAGGAGGGACGTGGACCCCGAGGAGACCTGGCTGCTGCTGGGGGAGCTCGGGGATGGCGCCTTCGGCAAGGTCTTTAAGGTAGGAGCACCCCAGAAACCCCAGCGGGGCCCTGTCCTGTGGGGGGCGGCGGGGTCCATGCGCATCATCTCTGGTCCCCATCCCTGTCCCTTGGCACGGGGACAGCCACAGGCTCGGGAGCAGGTGGTGGTTGAAGCCTTGGTTGGGTGAGGGGTTGAGATGGGATGTTCCAACCCAAAACCACAGCGAGGAGCCCGAGCGCGGCAGGAAACCCAACGTCGGGCGCCTTCCGGCACTGGTGGCTCGGTGATGGGCCTGCTCCTGTGGAGCCTGTCCCAGCCTCACCAGGAAGGAGGTCCTTAAATCCAACCCGAATTTCCCCTGTTTCAGTTGGAACCCATCACCCCTTGTCCTATCGCTGCAGTCCCTGTACAATGGGATGCTCCATGCTCTGGGACATGCAGGGCGGCATGGCCACATCACACCACGTGTGTATCACCCATGGGGTGACCATGCATCCCTCATCGTCCCATCCCTGGTGACAGTGGGATCCTGGCATTTGCCTTGGTGGCACCAAGCACCAGGGGTGGGATGTGATGGGTCTGAGCTTCCCCCTCACCACAAACCATGGGGCTGCTGCTTTGGTACCCACATCAAACCTCCCCCCAGGCACAGAACAGGGTGACGGGGGTGCTGGCAGCCGCCAAGGTCATTGATGCCCCGAGCGAGGAGGAGCTGGAGGACCACGTGGTGGAGATCGAGATCTTGGCCTGCTGCGACCACCCCAACATCACCAAGCTGCTGGATGCGCTCTACTGGGATGGGCGGCTCTGGGTGAGTGCTGGTGCCACCGTCGGGCCATGGACCAGGGTCCCACTGTCGGGCCATGGACCAGGGTCCCACCAGCATCTCGGGACTGATGGACTCTGTCTGGAGGAGGCACATTTGCAGACCAGGGTGGGGAACTTCTCCTTGCAGATCCTGGTGGAGTTTTGTCCAGGAGGGGCCGTGGATGCAGCGATTTTGGGTAACACCCCCCCCCCCCCATTTTTAATGGTTGGCCATTGTGGGATTTGGGATGGGATGGCCAAATTCCATGGTGTGGGAGCGATTCCTGGTGTTGTGCAGCGTCTCCAGCAGGGAGGATGGATTGGGATGCATCTTCCATTGGGTACCCCGGGGTTTGGGCCTCGTTGGCAGCGGGGCTCATTGGTGCTGATGGCAGGGCTGGAGAAGGGGCTGAGCGAGGAGCAGATCCGAGGCGCCTGCAGGCAGCTCCTGCTGGCGCTGCAGTACCTGCACGGCTGCAGCATCATCCACAGGGACATCAAGGCTGGCAACGTCCTGCTCACCCTCGATGGGGACATCAAGCTGGGTGAGTCCTGGGGTCCCATGGGACAGAGGGATGCTCCAGGGATCATCTCCAACCGCTGCTTCCTGCTCTGCAGCTGATTTTGGGGTCTCGGCCAAGAACTCCAGCTCTGGCCAGCGGCGCGTGTCCTTCATCGGCACCCCGTACTGGTAGGTGTGGGGGGGAATGCACAGGGATGCTGGGATGAGGGAGCCCAGGGGATGCTCACACCACCAGAAGCATCTCAAGGAATTGGATTGGAAACATGGAATTAATAGGGTTGGAAAAAGCCTTCAAGATCATCAAGTCCAACCATTCCCCAGCACTGCCAAGGCCACCATTAAGAGGAAGAGGATTGCTCCTCTTCCAGCTAGTGATGGCTTCGGGGTGGGCTTCTCAGTAGCGTGAGGCTATGCATGGGGAGGACACTTGAGGTGCCGGTGGGTTCAAGGCCTCCTGGGGTACCATTGGAAGAGATGGGGTTGAATCTCAGCTCTTCTCTCTGCAGGGCTCTCACCTGGGTTTGGTCTCAGGAGCAGACAGCAGCCCAGGGCAGGTTGGACACATTCCCCTCTGTCCCATGCACAGGATGGCCCCGGAGGTGGTGCAGTGCGAGATGTCCAAGGAGAGCCCCTACGGCTACAAGGCTGACATCTGGTCACTGGGCATCACCCTGATCGAGATGGCTGAGATGGACCCCCCCTACCATGAGCTGAACCCCCTCCGGGTGCTGCTGAAGATCACCAAGTCCCAGCCACCCACCTTGAGGCACCCCAAGAGGTGGTGAGTCCCCACCACCCAACAAGGGTGACAATGGGAGATGCTGTCCTATGGGGCAGCTTCTGCTCAAGCCTATGTCTGGGCAGCTGGGTGGGCTCTTGGACCATAGGTGATGCTGAGTGGGACTCCTCCAAGCCCAGCCCCACAGGTGCCATGGGCACCAGCTTTGCCCACAGAAGGTGATGCTGGTGGGCATCACCCCAAGGCCCATAGGGCCCACAGGGGGGTGACAGGGACCATCCCACAGGTCTGAAGACTTCAAGGACTTCCTGAGGAGATCCCTGGAGAAGAGCCCTGAGGAGCGCTGGTCAGCCACCCAGCTCCTGCAGGTGGGGAGCACCCATCACTATGCACCGAGGGTGGTGGGACCCATCGCTGGTGCTGGTCCCAGCCACATCCCTTGCTCTCACACAGCACCCCTTCGTGATGGGCATCTCTGACAAGCGGCCGCTCTGGGAGCTGGTGGCCAAGGCCAGGGCTGCTGCTGCTGCTGATGAAGGAGAGGATGAGGAGGAAGGGCCGGTCCTCTCGGTGCGTGGGTAGCGCCTGGCTGGGTGCGAGATTCCCCCAACTGTGCCCATGAGCTCATTGAGCCTCATCTCTTCCCCCACTGTCCTCCCACAGCCTGGGGGGCAGGAGCATGGAGACCCCCCCTGCCCCCCGGCACCATTGAATGCGATGGGGAGAGTCAGTGAGGAGCTGAGCATCCCTTCTGATGCCCGCACGTTGGCGGAGCGCAGGACCAGGAAAGGATCGGACGTCCTGAAGCAGATGAGGAGAAGATCCTCACCCGAGCCCAGGTTCTCCATGAGGCTCCCCAGGAGATCCTCCGAGCTCCTGAAGCTGATGCGGCGCAGGTCGTTCTTCGGAGGGATGAGGTCCCAGGAAGCAGTTAAGGCCCAGCCCGGGGCAGAGCTGGGTGGGATGGAGCTGATGCCGCTGGATGCTCCTCAAGGGACGTCAGTCCCAGCAGAGGCAGGAGGAGAAGCTCGAGGGTGTCAAGAGGAGGAGATCAGCCCTCTGGGGACTCACTGCAACGTGGCTGAGATCCCCTCAGCACCGCAGCGGGCAGGAGACCTTGTGGGGCTGCAGCAGCTGGGGGCAGAGCAGGTTGGACCCAAGGCAGAGCCCCAGGAGGAAACCCAACGTGCTGACACATCATCAGTGGCCAAAACGCCCATGGAGGGGTGGCTTGAAGCCCACCCAAGCCCCGGTTCCATCCCCGAGAGCAATGCAGAAGAGGAATCAAGCAGAGACCCTGCTTGCACCTCGCTGGCCCTGCCTGCACCCATGGATGGGCACTGGTGCAGAACCTCGGCTGTGGGGCAGCTGGTGGCAGCCCTGGACCTGTGGCCCATGGGGACCAAACCCCAGCGCTCCATGGCAGAGCATCAGCACCGGGTTACTCGGTCATTGCAGGACCTGAAGCCCATCGCTGAGCCCATGGACCGGGGTGAGCAGGAGGTGGGGAGGAGCGAGGAGGAAGCCACGGGCAATGCTCAGCCTGGGGTGGAAGAGGACATTGTCCAAGGGTCTTCGGTTGGAGACCATAAAGCAGAGGGAGATGGAGCCAGACCCGGGGAAGGGATGCTGGAAGGAGAACTGGAGGCAACCTCTGCGGCGTGCGCAGGGCAGGGACCTGCGAGGGAAGAGACCCCAAATTCCTCCTCCATGGAGATCCTGGGCCCTGTTGAAGAAGAAACAGAAGGGAAAGTGGGAAACAGCCCCAGGGATAAGCCAGGAGTTGGGAATGACTGGAAAGAACAGGAGGGAAATGATGGAGACCTTGGAGAAAAAGGGGTGCGAATTGCTCCAGCTCCTGAAGGGCCGTCAAAGGATGGACCTGGAGAGGAGATGGGTGGTTTGCAGGCTCAGGGAGCAGCACCAGAGCCCCAGGAGGTCCTTGGTGGGCATCCAAAGGCCATAGAAAGTGTGAGGTTCAACGCTGCCCTGGTCCGGGTCTCCTCCCAGGCACAGGCAGTGTGGGAAGTGGATCCATCCCTCACAACGAAGCATGGAGAGGAGCACCCTGCAGATGGACGTGGTCCAAGTGTCCTCCCTGCAGCAGCGCAGCCTTTCCCTTTGCCTGGAGAAGCCCAGGAGGTGAGAAGCTTCCAGGTGGCAATGGGAAGGTGACCCCCTTTGCGTGGGCCCCAGGTTGGGGTTTTGGGTGGGTTTGGGTTGTCTGAGCTCAGAACCATTGTTCCCGGATGCAGGAACCTGCCTCGCTCCAAGGGATGGTCAAGGAACCCCCCAGGTTTGGGGTGGATGGGGAGGACGTGAGCGCAGCGACCACCAGAACCATCGGGAAGGCCGGGATGAGGGATGGGCTGAGGCGCTCCGCTCGGTGAGTGACGTGGAAGTGGAGGGACCCCCATGCATCTTCCCCCCATTCCTGCCCGAGGAGGACCAGGGACCAAGGGGAAAGGGTGCAGGAGGTGGGTCTGAGGGGCCCCGTGCGGAGCACAAGCGCTCCGTCTCCAGGCTTGGAAACCCATCTGGCTCCATAGTCAGGGTCTACTCCAGCAGGAGACCATGAGCGAGCCCTTCCCTGTGTCCTCAGGGAAGCAGGGACCCATGAGGAGCCAAAGCATTGCCCAGCCCCACATCTGGTGTGTCCGGCCCCACATCTGGTGTATCCAGCAGCACCTTAAGGAAAGAAGAGGGAACAATCTTCTCCCATAAGCCCCTGTGTCACACAAGGAGAGGAGGAGAGGCTGAATGGGGAGATGTCAGCTTGGACATGCTCTAGTGTGAGGCATCCCTGCCCGTGGCAGGGGGTTGGATCTGGATGATCTCAAGGTCCTTCCCAGCCCAAGCCATTGTATGGAGAGGCAACTTATGAGTATGGCCACCATGTACGCAATGGGCATCCCACCTTCATTCTTGTTGGAGGAAGTCTTCTCCATGCTGTTCCCCAGGGCTGAGCTGCTCCCTGCATGGCAGACAGAGAGGCTCCTTCGGGGCCACCCTCAGCCCCATCTCACCCCACACCTTCAGGCGCCAGGAGCTCCGTGAGCTACGGGTGCTGCAGAAGGAGGAGCAGAGAGCTCAGAGCCGGCTGGAGCACAAGTTCCACCACCAGCGGGAGCAGATGTTCCGCCACATCGAGCAGGAGATGATGGTAACGGGTCCATCATCATCATCATCATCATCCCTTGTGCTATAGTGTGGGACACGTGCGGGGGTCCCGCTGTGGGAGATGCTAAGGTCTGGGGGGTTTGGTTGCTTCTTGTGGTCCCTGCAGCCCCATTGACCATATCTGCACGTGGTTATAGAGCAAGAAGGAGTTCTATGACCGCGAGGTGGAGAGCTTGGAGCGGCGCCACCGGCAGCTGAAGGAGCAGCAGGAGCTCAAGTACACGGCGAAGCTGCGTCACGAGGCCAAACGCCTCAAGTCCCTGCAGAAGGGCTGTGGGAGGAGGATGCAGGAGCTGAAGGGCGATGGGAGAGAGGTGAGGGTCTGGGGCAGCGCGGGCTCCTCTGTCCGTGCCACCCAGCGCATGGGGACCGGTTCCCCTGGGTGCTGGGGCCAAGTCCTTGCGTTGCTCACCATGAGAGCAGCGGTTCCTGCAGCAGCAGCAGGAGGAGCTCGATGCAGCCTTGCAAAGGGTGGTCCAGGAGCACAAGAAGAAGATGATGTCCATTGACTGGGAATACAGCACCAGGATTCACAGCCTCCGGAGAGGTGGGTTGGACCGGGAGGAGGAGGATGTTGGGTTCTCAGGGAGGGGAGCAGGGGGTTCCTGGTGGTGGTGATGGTGCTGTGCTCTTGCCCATCAGCCCGTGAGTCGGTGGTGTGGAGCATGGAGCAGGGGCACCTGCAGGAGAAGTACCAGCTCTTCAGGCAGCAGGTGAAGGAGCAGCACGCGGTGCAGAGGCTGCAGCTCCGCAAGCGCCACGAGAAGGTGAGGTGGGAGCTGCTCCGTGAGCCCCATGGGGTCCCCGTCCCTCTCCTGGCTCATCCTCCCACCCCTTCCCCAGGAGATGGAGAGGATGAGCCGCTTCCACCAGCTCCTGCTGGAGGAGCTGAGGAGCCAGCAGGCGCAGGAGCAGGCTCAGCTGCTCAAAAGCCAGCGCTGCACCACCAAAACCCGCCTGGCCCTCTTCAAGGACAATCTGAAGATGCAGGAGGCTCATGGGGGCAAGCAGAGGGAGGCGGCCAAGCAGGTACAAGGACCTTGTGGAGCCAACGAGGCTCCCCAAAGTATGGGGCGTGTAGCCAAAAAGCTCCAAGTGGTGCCTTTTAGGGGATGGGGGGTGATGTGGGCTGTCCCCTTCCACAGCTCCTGCAGCAGGAGGAGAGGTGGCAGCAGCTACAACAGCAGCAAGCTGAGAACCTGGCAGAGCTGGAGCAGATGCAGGTACAGGGGGGAGAGTTCACCCTGGGGGCTCCTCATCCCTTTGCTGCCTTTCCTTGAGGACCTTCCTGACCTTCCCTCTCCCAGAGTGAGAAGATGCATCTCTTGGCCGAGCAGGAGCGGCAGCAGCTGGGGCGGCTGGACCAGGAGCACGCCATGGAGCTCAGTGCGTGGAGGCAGCGGCTGGCGGCCCGCATGGAGGTGAGCGCTGCTGCGGCATGAAGCATCTCCTCCATGGGATGCTCCCGATGGAGGGCTGTGGTGGGAACGGGCCACGGCAGCGCTGCTTGTCTTCTCCAGGTGCTGGAGGAGGAGCTGGGGAATGCGCTGCTGGAGCTGCACAGTGCTCACAGCAGCACCAGGATCCCTCACTGCTTCCACCTCCCCTCCCTGACACTGCAGGCAGGTCCCACGGCTCTTCTGGGACATGGGCCTTAAGGACATCCAAGGCAACATGAGGAGCAGCAGCCCTGGGGTGCTGGGCAGGATGTGGCATGGCTCTCAGGAGCTGGTGGGTCCAAGCCCACCCTCGCTGTGCTGGAGGGGCTGGGGTGAAGGTGCTGCCACCGCAAATCGCCTCAGAAGCTCCCTGGTGTGGGAGCTGTGGATACTTCCCATGTGGATCTCCCCTCAGCTGAGCTCCAGGGAATACATCCTTCATTAACAAAAGTCCTTGTTTGTGACTGTTTTACTTAGAACCTCTCATCTTGTGTCCCACCACTGTGTCCTGTGCCCCCAAACCTGCCCCTCATGGGCCAGCTCTCAAGCGATGGTTTAGTGGTAGACTTGGCAGCGATGGTTGATGATCTCCAAAGGTCTTTTCCAGCCTGGTTGATTCCATGATGATTCTATTCTATGGGGTCCCATCCTCAGCCTCAGGACCTGAGATACCTCAGAGGCAGAGTTGGCAACACCTGCACTGAGCCCTTCTCCACCCACCTCGTCAGGGCTCCAAGGGCACTAATAAGCCCTAATGGCTTTGATCAGCCTCATGAGGGGCCCTAACCCACATCATGGCCCAGGAGCTCCATCAAAGCTCAGCTCCAGGGCTTCAGTCCCTGCCTAAGCTGTGCATTGCCTCAGACCCAACCCTGACCTTCAGGCTCACTGCTCTGCTTGATCTCAGACCTGCTTCAGCACCAGGAGCTTGTGGGGTGATCTCAGCTCTTGGTTGAAGCTGGCTCCCATTTCCAGGTTGGCCCTGCTCACATTGTTGGGTCCTGGCTGGTGATGCTCTCTGACTCCTGCTGCTCCCCAGCACTGTTGTTTTAACCTCTCCCCTGGGTTGGAGACTCCTCCTTCCCCACCTCAAAGGCCCATCCGCAAAGTCTGTAGCAATTTATTTATTACCTTTAAGCTCAATATAAAAAGTAAATTGTTTTCTGGGATGAACAGGACTACAGGAACAGGAAGAAACGGGAGACCTGGTAACAGTCCATGTACATTGAGTGACAGAGGAGCCTTTTGGTTCACAGTGAGATGGAGGAACTTCACTACCCAGACCCAGGAAAGAACTGATGGATTGAAGATAGCAGAGCTGCAACCGTCCCTCTGTATGGGTCCTAAGTTTAGGTGGCACAGCCTTGATTTAAACTCTCCCTGAGGTGCAGAGACCAGTGGGGTTTCACAGCACCAGGGCTGGAGGCCAAAAGCCTCCCACTGATGAGAGTCCAGAGAGCACCAGCCAGCTGAGGAGCTGAGCACGCAGGGCTCAGTCGTCTTTTTTCACCAAGACTTCAGACAGATCCTCTGTGCCCTCCAGCTTCAGATTCTGGCAATAGAAAAGGAAAACCAAGTTCACCAACACCAAACTCTTCCCCTCTGAGTCTGGCAAACGCCCACATGATGAAGGTTGGGAGCAACCTCAGCCCCTTCTGTGCCCATCAGCACACAAGACTGAGGCTTCCCATCGGCTGTTGGAGGCTGAAATGCTCCTAAAGCTCGCATGTTCCCCTCTGCTGCCAGACCCAAGGACAAGGAATGACAGCAGTTAGGCTGGAGATGCTACAAGTGCTTAACCACAGGTATCAGCCTGATTTATGCTCACTACGAGCATGAAACCAGGACTCGAGAAGTCCTGATGTAGCAAGAAAATGGCTCTTCCCCTACATATCCCGTGTCCATGCTGCACTTACCTTCTCGTTTGACAGATGCAAGAGGCAGGTGAAGGCTAAGGGGACGGACAGGTTTTTAGCCATGCTAGAAGGCAGCCTAGGGAAGAGAAGGAGAAAGTGAGGATGGCCAGAGCCTACTGCAACCCAATGGATGGAGCGTGCCTGCGAGGCCTGGGTCACCAGAGATCAGCTCCTCCCCACTGATCTGGTTTTTCTCTACCTTTCCCCTCCCACTAGCAACAATTTCCCCAGCTGAATGCAAGCCAAGAGCTCCCCCAGGTAGCCCCAGGGTTCAGGTAGGTTGTAACAGACACAGAGGGGTTGCTGTTTGCCTGAGCTCAGCTGAAGTCTGTTCCCAATCTTCAATCAGACTTTTTTAGGCCCTTTACCTGTGAAACAGATCCTTTGTGATGCTGCTGAAGAGCTTCTCTTCTGCTATGGTTGAGGCATCCTCCACTTTCTCTGCCTCCTATTTAGCATAAAGACAGACACTGCTGAGACAGGCTTTGCTTGCCAATATTCACCTTGTGTTCAGAGAGAAACCAATCCCAGTTACACTCCGTCTCTTCTTCCTGCCCATCCCATAGGAGCAAGACTGCTAGGAAGGAATTGCTGCTCAGCCTGCCCAGGACTGTCTCTGCAGGAGTTAAGCTCAGTTACCTGCAGGGCATTCTCTTGCCATCAGGGCTATTGAGGGATCTGGGCCTGCTGCACTCACCTCTGCTGCTACTGTTTCCTTCCCCCTCCCATCAGTCAAGAGGTTCCACATGCTCTTCTTCAGTGTCTTCATGTCCATTTTCTTGGCTGTCTTTGCATACTGAATTGCTATCTTGTTGATCTGAGGAGCAGAAGTAGAGGGTGAATTGAGAGCAAGCGAGCAGAAGCAGGAGCATTGTCCTCAATCAGGACCACAGGAACAATCAGAACATGGTTCTCCTTGAGAACAACAGTCAATGCTCTCTTACTGCTAAACCTTAGGTTAATTCCCTCCTCTTACACAAGGGTTCATCTGGGTACAAAGCATCCAGTAGCAAACTGCTGTCTCGGGACTTCCAACCACCCAAGGTAGTGAGAGGCTTTGCTCCAGGCTCACCCTAGGAGCAATTCACTCAGTGACAACACAGATCTTTACCTTCTGGGGCTCAGCAATGAGGTTCAGCTCTCCGTATGTTGTGGTATTGACAAGCCTGTTGAGCTCAGCTTCTGGAACCTCGGGGTGGGCAGTAAGGTTGAACTCCTCTGTCAGGCCCATGAACTGAACCGGGTCATTATCATCATCGCTGTCTGCAGCCTGATGAAGAACAAAGAGCAGTGAGACCACACAGAGACATCTCTGAGGAGCTGGAGATGTCCTGCACTGAGATAACACCACCCTCTCAGGTTGGTGGTGATACCTGCCCATCTTCCCCATGGAAAATGTTATTATTCAGCTTCTCCCCATAGTGCTTAGGCTGGGCTAAGGGCAAACATGAGGGAGATCAAAAGTGCAGAGTACCAAAGGACTGTTCTACAAGGAAAGACAACAGGGAGGAAGGGTTTTCTTGCAAGTGCGGGACCAGCTGGGACTCAGGAGGCAGCAGTGGCCTGGCCAAAAGCTGAAGCTTGAGAAGAGATCTCTTTCAATGGTAGCTCAAAACAGTCTGGGAGCAAACCTCACTGTGTAGAGATGACTCTGGAGGTGATCAATGGCATTTGCTCCTGCTTTAGGGCACTGGAATGGAGTTTCTGCAGCAAACTGACCGGCAAACACCAAGGCCAGAGAGTTCGGCTCATGTTGTTGGTGAGGGGACACAGGTGTGCACAGAGATTCCAATTCTTATTCACTAGGAATTAATTCTGGACACAGCTTCTTCCCAACACACATCAAATATAGGCATCAGAAAGAAAGCTGCTCGTTCCAGTTACCTGCACTGCAGGGCAGAAGTTGGAGGTGTCATTGGGGTTGTTGTAGTCGTACTCGCCGATGTTATCTTCATGATTCAAGGAGCTTTCTGGCTGAGGCATCCTGCAGAGCTTCCAGGACAAGAGCAGGGGTCAGCAGAGGAAAAACTCCAAATATTGCCCAAGCAATACCTGCACCTTCTTTCTTCATCACCTCCCCTCTTCCCAGCCTGTTGGCTTTTCCTCCTCCTCACACACCCCCAGCTAGAGCAGAGCCGCTCCAGCATCCACAAGTGTGTGTCAGTTCAGTGAGAGACACAGTGGCTCTTCTCCAGCCCTGAGGAGCATCCCAAAGCGCTTCAAGACTTTGGTGGAGAGTGGTTTTGTGCATGGTATCATTGCAAAGAGGCTTTTAGAGAAGACTCTTACCTTAAAAGCTGGTTTGAGGTACAGCTGAAGAATGGTGTTAGGGTCATAGTGGAAGTCTTTGGGAAGCGTGGTGCTCTTCATGTTCTGGCTTTCCAGAATGGACTTGGCTAAAGTTATAGCTGCCTGGGGGGGATAATAAATGCCATTGCCCATGAGCTATCCACTACTCACAAACACACAATAAGTGCTTTGAACATAGGTCTTTGTGTTATGGAAAAAGCAGACTAAACCACACAGTGTTCTAACTCTGATTCGTTCTATTTAAAACTTATTTAAGCTAAATAATTAATATCTCAGCCTGAAAGGGGGCAAGTTCTAAGATGTGTGCAAGGAGGAGTTCACACTGCTCTAGCTGGTGCACCTAATGGTTTCTGTGCAGCGCACTGAGAAACGGAGCTGGTTCCATTGGGTCTTTTTAACTGCTGGGGTGTAAGCCAGGAGCAATCCAGCCTGATTCTCCACCCTAAGCTGGGTAAACCCCTCAACTGGTATGGTGACCTGGAGTCAGAAGACTCTAAGGTTACAGAGCCAGTTTCGCAGGGGCCATTTGCAGATGGCAGGTGCCAACCACAGGGACATGATAAAAGAGAGAGCAGAAAGAGGTAGAAACTCAGCACGTGCCTTGGTCTTACGGAAATGCACCTCAAAGTCAATATCTTCATCGAAGTCTATTTCAGATGCTTTCTTTGCATTCCTTTTCCTGGTCTCTTTTTCAGACTCAGCCTCTGGAGGAGCAGAAAGGAAGCAAACTGTCAGTGCTTTGTGACAGAGTAAGAACCACAAGCTCACTCCTAACCTGAGCATCTGCTCCACACAGAAAGGTCACCTAAAAGGACTTCCCTCTTTGTTGCGGGAAAGCAACAAGTGGTGTTCTCAGCTTCATGTTTTAAAGGGATCAGGATCTTTTTATAGAAGCAGAAAGTGCAATTTAATCTTCAGGGTTAATGCAGGAGGTGAGAAATAACAGCAGGAGCTGTATTAGTGCTACTACCTCCTGTTGCTGCAGTGAGACACCCTCTCGACTTTGAGTGTCATTACCCAAACGCTAGAGAACACTTCAGAAGGATCGGCATGCGGCTGAGAGCCTTCGTGGTGCCTGAAATCAGGCTAGAAAAGAGCCAGGCAGGCTTGCCCCCTTCTCCACTGTCCCTGCTTTACGAGTTGGATGCTGCCCAAAGGGAAGCCCTTCTCCAAAGGGAAGCCGGACCTGGCAGCACAAGCTGCTGTCTCTACATACATACGCTTGTGCCGGTGTTTGAAGCGCCAGTGCTCTGGGCCAGCCCACATCGACAGAGTCCGGGGACTGAAGTAGGAATATTCCCCTGGTTTCATGGAGACATAATGGCACATGGTCCCGACGTCTCCCGTTCCAAAAGAAGCTGGGTCAGTCCTGGGAAGAGCGCACATGCTGCTGCGTGAAATCATTCCTTTGGCACACATAGGGCCTGAGCATGCAGTCAATATCCACATCAGCTCTGTGAGGATATTGCTTGCTCCCTCTGCGCAGGACTCTAAACTATGGAGCTCGTGAGGCTGCTGCAGAAACAGAGGTGGATTTGCCAAAGGGCCGGCTGGAAACCGGGGAGCAGAGGGAGCAGACAAGCAGTCAAAAGTGACCGCATGAAGAGGTCCTCTTAAAGAGCAGAGATGTTACCGTGATGTATTCCTGGATGTACCCAAAGCTTGCATAGAAAGCAGCTACAGCCAGATGGGAAACATATACCCGGGAATGAAAGATTCCCCAGAGAGATGCCAGCAGTTGTCACTTGCTCCCAAAGCAAAGCCATAGATTCTCAGTGACTGCTTACCCACTCCTCTGGGAGACTGTTCCAAAGGAGCAGAGGTTTCCTCTGAATTCCCCAATCTTGTCCATTGAGGTATTCCTGGGGGAGTCAGAACTGAAGTCATCACCTGGCAGGATGGGAGCGCAGTCTTCCACATCACTGTCTACCTCTGCGTTGATATCAAACACTTGGTCACTCTTCTTGAGTTTATCCAACAGGGCTGACACTGACTGTAGGAGAAGAAGGTGCTCAGGAAAACACAGTACTCCTGCAGCACAACACTCCACTGCTCCATGTATCTCAGTGATCGCTTTGGAGGTGAGCGTGGATACAACTCGGGTATCCCACCCAGTCCAGAGCTAACAAGCATACCTCATCATTGGATTCAGCATCCCACTTTGTAAACTGGAAACCAGCCAGTGAAGAGCAGATGGGGCGGTTTTCAGTGCACTGTGCTAGAAGGGCTAGAGACAAGGAGAGCAAGGGGGAGAGATCAAACACAGGATGAAGAAACCAGCAGCTAAAACAAGTACCAGGCATTCAATCATTCTTAAAGCCACATATGTAGGCAGCTCTTCCTGTGCGTAGGGCAGTGCAGGGCTCACTGCAGAAGCAGCTGGCTCATTTCTCAGCAGAGTTCAATTGCCACCCTAACTCCAGGGTGGGCATAGCACTGGGAATCTTATCAGGGAATCTTAGCAGTGGGGTTTGGTAGTTAGGTACAGGCTCAAAACACTGTGGCCAGCAGCTCAGGGAGGAGATTCTCCCCCTCTGGTGTGCTCTGGGGACATCCCCCCTGCAGTTCTGCATCCAGCTCTGGGGCAAAAGCACAAGAGGGGCATGGAGCTGTTGGAGCGAGGCCAGAGGAGGCCATGGAGCTGCTGCGAGGGCTGGAGCAGCTCTGCTCTGGAGCCAGGCTGAGAGAGCTGGGCTGGGGCAGCCTGGAGAAGAGAAGGCTCCTGAAGGGGAGACCTTAGAGCAGCTCCAGTACCTGAAGCGGCTGCAGGAAACCTGGAGAGGGGCTTTGGACAAGGGATGGAGGGACAGGAGAAGGGGAATGGCTTTAACCTGCAGAGGGGAGATTCAGATGTCTTAGATGACTCAGACTGAGATGACTTAGAGAGAAGTTCTTCTCTGTAAGGGTGCTGAGGTGCTGGCACAGGGTGCCCAGAGAATCTGTGGCTGCCCCATCCCTGGCAGTGTTCAAGGCCAAGTTAATGGTAGTTGGAAGTGGAAGGTGTCCCTGCCCATGTAAGGGGCTGGAACTGGATGAGCTTTAAGGTCCCTTCCAATACAAACCATTATAGGATTCTATAAGGTAAGTTCTAAGCCTGGAACACACTAATCTCAACTGCAGCACAGCTCAGACCACCTTTACATGCTGCATGACAGATCTGCTTTAGACCTGTAGTGATCTAACATATACAAATGTCCTGTTATCCAGCAGTTTCACTAGCAGTGGTGCCATAGGGTAGCCAAGCAGTGAACAAAAGCACCAGCCAAGCTGGCTGAGACTAAAATGAGCACACTAGGGAGATAAAAAGGATGGAAAGGTCTGGATGGGCCCCTTTTCTTAGTGGTTGCCAGCACTCACGCTTTAAATCCATCACTTTCACAGGGTTGGTGTTTGGCAGCGTGAGGGTCTCTGAGGAAGGGAGAGGGATGATCTCTGAGTCGAAGAGCAGCTCACAGTGACAGTCCTGGGTACGCAGCCCGATGAGGAAAACTCCAGCTGTGCTGCACTCATCGAATGATGCTGCTGTTTTCTGGAACATGGGATCAATCTACAGGTACGGAACGAAGCAGAGAATCAGGGAATGGAGTAGATGGAAGGGGTGAAGCATGTTTTTGCTGGAGTGTCATAGCTTAAACCCAGCCAGTAGCTCAGAACCATGCAGCTGCTCGCTTGCTCCTCTTCTCCCCCTGCCTCCCAGAGGGATGGGGAGGAGAATGGAAAGAATGTAAATCCCATGGGTTGAGATAAGAGCAGTCCAGTAACTGAGGTATAACATAAACCACTGCTGCTACCACCAATAATAATAAGGGGAATAACATGGGGAGAGAATACAATTGCTCACCATCCACCAACTGATACCCAGCCCGACCCAAGCAGCGATCTGGGCCTCCTGGGTGAGTCCCCCCAGTTTCTCTACTGGGCATGATGTGCTGTGGTATGCAATACCCCTTTGGCTAGTTTGGGTCAGGTGTCCTGTCTCTGCTTCCTCCCAGCTTCCTGTGCCCTTCCTCACTGGCAAAGCATGAGACTGAGAAGTCCTTGATCAGAGTAAGCATTACTTAGCAACAACTAAAACCATTGGTGTGTTATCAGTGCTGTTCTCAGGCTGCAAGTCAAAACCACAGCACTGCATCAGCTGCTAAAGACAAAACATGACTGTTACAGCTGAACCCAGGACAAGGAGACTTGGAAACACAGAGCTGAAGGGAGAATGACCCATGCATGTCAGGGGCTGGGCTCTGCTCCCAAGGAACAAGGGATGGGACAAGAGGAAACGGCCTCAAGCCGCACCAGGGCAGGTTTAGACGGAGCTGAGGAACAATTCCTTCCCCAAAGGGCGCTCGGCATTGGAGCTGCCCAGGGCAGTGCTGCAGTCATCGTCCCTGCAAGTGCTCATACACCGTGGAGCCGAGGCCCTCAGTGCTATGGGTTAGTGGTGGCATTGGCAGTGCTGGGAACGGTTGGACTGGATGAGCTTGAAGATCTTTCCCAACCTGGTTGATTCTGTAATCCCTTGTTTTTCAGCAAGGAGAGAGCCCTCCCAGCTTCCTCACACAGGGGGAACATCCATGACCAGACATACCCTTACTCTAATAGCAGGATTCACAGATATACACGTGAATGTTAGAGCCCAAGAGAGGAATACACACTGGGAGATAAGGTGACATCTCTTTTCCCCCCCAGAACACGGCTGCTCCAGCAGCCTCCTTCCACCCACCTCACATCTGCGACTAGCCTCCGACACATTGATGTTGTTCAGGTTCGTCTCGATGGTTTTGAATGAGTGCTTTTTCTTTGCCTGAACTCTCTTGACAGCCTCAGGAGCTGGACTGTCTTCTAAAAGGAAAAGAACAAGCTACACTCAGAAAACTCACTAAAATACCCTATGGAGGGATAGCACAGTTTTTACTTTAGTTTGCAAGACAAAACACACAAAAGCCAGTGGGCATGAAGTTACCTGGTATCTACTAGCAGAATCCATCAATGTTTCAACTTAAACAGGGGAAGTTCAGGTTAGATATGAGGAAGAAATTCTTTACTGTAAGGGTGGTGAGGCACTGGAATGGGTTGCCCAGGGAAGTTGTGAATGCTCCATCCCTGGCGCTGTTCAAGGCCGGGTTGGACAGAGCCTTGGTGACATGGTTGAGTGTGAGGTGTCCCTGTCCATGGCAGGGGGTTGGAACTGGATGATGTTAAGGTCCTTTCCGACCCAATTCTATGATTCATTGGTTAGATGCTGTGTTTCTTTTTAAGGACTATTTTATCTTCACAGCACGGGTTTTGTTTTAAAGCAAAGAGTGAGGCACTTCATTCTCAATGTTTCATATTAGGCCACCTTTGGTTTACATTCAGATCTAATGGGCCCAATGGTTGAATGATTGAGTGACAAATTCAAGGTCTCACCTCAACCCTCCCTACTCAAGGGAGATGTACTCTGAGATGTACAAAGCCTTTCCAAATTCACACGTGCTGTGGAAGCACACCAACATTTCCCCTCTGTGCAGGTGGAACAGAAAGAGCCAAACAGAAAAGAGTGCAAGGCACACCTTCTCCCGGGCTGTCTACAGAGTTTTTGGGTTCTGTGTCCTTGTCCAAACCTCCAAGCACTTTGTATGCGTCCACATGAATCGTATCCACACGCACGGAGTAAATCTTGCCGCTGGCATCTATAGTGCCTGCTGCTACCTGACAGGAGGGACAAAGAGCTGGGTTTTAGGAAGGAAAAAGTCTCCTCTAGAAGAGATGCTGCAGACCTGATGGATGCTCTGCAGTACAAGCAAAAACCTGGGTACTCTTTCCCATCCCTTCCTCAATTCCATCAACAACAGAGCTAGCTCAGGGGTCCCTCAAGGCCACTGCCATTTGTTCATTCACCCAAGAATCCAGTTCCCCCCCCAGCATCGCTCAACTATTATAGTGAGGAAGTCTTTGTCCCAGCAAATTCTCATTCTGATCCATCCTGGAGCAAAATTAGGCTGGGAATTAACCACACTAACTTCCTTTCTTTTCCAGCCTTGTTTTGCTACTCATTGTTATCACCCACTATTGACCTCAGAAGCTTCACAAGTCTTTTAAATAAGCCGTCCTTCTGAAGGACCATCACTGAAAGCCTTTCATTTCTGTGGTACAAAAGGATTCCACATTATAAGCTTCTGCTGCCTCTAAAACGTATTTTCAGTACCCAGCTCAGTTACCTTGGCATTATTTGAGGTTTGTTATTGACTAAACCCTATGCTAAATGCCAGTTGAAAACAAGGCACCTCCATGACCAGGCAGTGATTCTTCTCACCTTGAAGTTGGTCTCTTCAGAGTCCTTCTGTTTCAGGATCTCTGTTATATAGTCTATCAGGTGTAAGCCAAAGACATTCTTTGTGTTGATTTTCTGAAACAAAGCACAGCTCACAACTGATGCCCTGGCAAATGATGGGTCAGAAGCGTCTGATCCCTCATCCCATGGGGTATTTACAGCAGGATATGGTCATTTCCACGTCCTGCTTGCTTACTGCTGGGGAGGCAGCAGCAGAAGCCTGCGGTTTGGCCCAGGGACGTGGGCTCTGAGGGCTGAGATGGGGAGTAACCACATAACCGAGGCTCAAGGAGTATAACCCCCCTCCCATGTGGCCTTCTGACCGCTGCCAGCGATGGTGCGACAGGGCTGGACAGGGAGCCCCGACTCACGTTCTCGGTGGAGAGCTTGATGCAGGTGCTGTAGTGATCCACGATCTGACTGTGGCTCCACTGCGGGCCTGCCGGCACCTGCCTAAGGGAGACAGAGCTGTCCAGGGACCCCCCTCCTCCGAGTACCCCCCTCACTCCCCCTCGCACCGGGCCCGTACCTGGGTGAAGCGAGGCTTCGCGGCGAGTCGCTGCTGCTGAGATGGAGGTCGGTGACTTTGGAGCGCCGGCGCTGCCGCCTCTCCCGTTCATCATCGTTCCTGGGGCACTCGGCCAGCACCGGGGTGCCGGTGCTGCCGAAGGACCGCAGGGCCGCGGTACTCATCCTCTCCCGGCGGGGCAGGGACCGACCGCGCCACCTCGGCACAGGCGCGGGGGGGGGGGCTGCCAGCGATAGCCCCGCCCACTCCTCGCCTCACTGGCCAATCCGCTCGCGGCCCTCCTGCCCGCCTGCCAATCGGAGCGCGCGGCGCTTCGCCCCGCCCCTCCGGGTTTGAATCGGTGCGCGCTCAGGGCGCCGGACGTAACGGCCGCGGCGGGGCCGGGGCCTGCGTGAGGCGGTGGTTCCGGGTGCCGTGAAGGTCCCGATCCGGCTATGGCCGCTTTCCCGGTGCGGGGTGCGAACCGCTGCCGGTGTCCTGCGCACCCCCAGCGTGCCCCGAAGCCCTTTCCCTGGGCTCTGCGGGTTTCTGGGTGCACCAGAGGGTATCCGGGCTGTGCAGCCGCAGTCTGGGCAGCACCCAGCAGCTCATGGCAGCCTGGCGCGGAGTGGGGTGTGACGGAGCTTCCATCCTGCCCCGCTCTGCATCCTCCTGCCCAGCCTGGCCCTGGTGCTGTGGGAGCAGGAGCAGCTCCTGCCTTGCTGCGGTGAGACCGGTGAGTGAGGAGCCGGCAGAGCTTCCTAAAGCTGACCCCTTGGTTTGACCCAGGCAGCCTGTGTTTGTGTGCAGGACCCCATCAAGATCAGAAGCACCCCCCTTCCACATCCACCATCTCCCTGGCTCACAGCAGATGAGGTATTGTGTGTATTGCTTGGGTTTCCCTGTGAGACAAGGAGGTACAACAGCACGAATCAGTTCTAAGTAACCTGAAGTTTGATGGCTTTGTAATGGAAATGCTTGAACATAGTTTGAGATTCTTATATAGTTGACAAAGGTTGAGGTTCTTACAGCCTTGTATAAAAAGTGTAAGAGAAAGAGAATAGAAAAACAGGACCTGGGGATGGGGAGTATCCGGGACTAGCAGATGTCCAGGATGGGCATAGTTAAACTAGCTGATAAGTAGGACAGGATGATTGCTGTGTTTGTGGTGTTAATGAACGCATTGGACTGCTTTAGACATCTACTGGGGAGCATCCAGGACTAGCAGATGTCCAGGATGGGAGCAGTTCAACTACCTGGTAAGCAGAAGGACAGGATGACTGCTACGTCTGTAATGTTAATTAAGCTGGTGCTTCAAAGACTGCCAGCAGTGATGAAGATTGTTGGAAGAAGTAAACGGCTCTCAAAGACCACCACATTTTTGTCTGCATGCGGGAAACCTGGAAAATGATGTAATTCATGTGTAGCCTCATGAATATGTACGTATGCCCAAGTGACCCTATAGGGATGGCCTGTGTGGCAATACGGTGATGCATGTTAGGAGGAGCTATCCCCGTGTCTCCCGGCCCACAATAAAGAATACTGCTTTTCAGCTTCAAACTTTGCTGGTGAGTTTGTCCCTGGAGTTTTCTCCCAGTGACCTGCAGGAAAGGTTTGCTGGGGAACGCTGTTGCTCCCCAGGCTTCCTTGTCCCAGCAGAGCTGTGGCCTGATGTGCCTGATTCCTTACAGGAGGATGGAGCCAGGAGGGGGCTGGGCTCTGCTCCCAAGGAACAAGGGATGGGACAAGAGGAAACGGCCTCAAGCTGCACCAGGGCAGGTTTGGATGGAGCTGAGGAACAATTCCTTCCCCAAAGGGTGCTCAGCATTGGAATGGTCCAGGGCAGTGCTGCAGTCACCATCCCTGCAGTGTTCACACACTGTGGAGCCGAGGCCTCAGTGCCATGGGTCAGTGGTGGCCTTGGCAGTGCTGGGGAGCTGCTGGACCTGGTCTTAAACTTCTTTTCCATCCTCATTGATTCCATGATCCCAGCATAGTGCCTGCCTGCAGGCAGAGGTGACACGCTCCTTGCCTTAGCATGCTGAGCGCTCTGGTCTGAGGCATGGCTGCATGAAAAGGAGATGACCTCTGAAAGTCCCTTCCAACCCATATTATTCAGTGCTCCTATGGTCATGACCCCATAGTTGATGGGAAGAGCAGCATCTTCTCCAGTGCCTCCACCCAGTAGAGAAGCTTTTCCAGCCCTACCAGGCCAGCATCCCCAGTGTTATTCCTCTGAGGGTGGTGAAGCAGCAGCTGCCCTATTCTTTCACGATGGATTTAGGTACTGCGATGCTGCTGCAGTTGGATGTCTGAATTCTTCCCAAGTGCAAAGTGCTCTTCCAGTCTGAACCACTGGATGGGGCAGGAGGAAAAGATGTGGTTTCATCTCTACATTTCGTAGGAGTTAGGGAAATCAGAGCTGCTCCTTGCTGAGCCTGCCAAGGGCTGGCTGTGCCATGGGCCAGCTCCTGCCCTGACTCCAACCACTCAAAAATGGCCAAAGGACGAACTTGTGGAGACTGGTGCTTGCTCCTAAGCACAGCTCGGGTGCCCTTGGGGTGCCCAGGGCACTTCTTAAAGCGACAAGGTACTCGTGTGGGGGATGGAAACCCTGTAGGGCTTTTTTATGTCTGAGCAAAGGGGTCTGACCCCTTCCTCTGTTCCAGTTGGACCACTTGACATGAAGGGGCTGTAAACCCCACTTTGTGTTTTGTGATGTGCCTTTCCAGAAGCAAAAGCCTCCCAGTGAAGCTTTTGATGTTGTGAACAAATGGCTGTCTCCAGCTACACACCTGAAGTGAAGGGCCTGAAGGAACTGTAAGGGCTTTAAATGTCCAATTAAATTATCCGTGTAGTGGCAATAGCAATGTTTGATTGTTCCCAGCCATTAGCAATGCTGGTGAGGACAGGAATAGTCATGCTCTGTATTTAACTGGGAATTAAGGGAATGCATCATTTGATGACATGAACATTGACAGATGCTGCTCCCTCTTCGATCAGCTCCTCAGCTAATAAATCCCTAGCAGGACTTTGGGAAGCTGGATGAACGGCTCGGACCTGTCACTGGGTGAGCATCCCCATGGAGGTGTGCTGGGATTCTCCTGCTCTTGGAGAGATGCCGGAGGCTCATGTAAGGTTTGCTTTGGGAGTTGGGAAGAATGGCTTAGGAGTGGAAGCCAGCTGCCTGCCTGCACCATTCCAGGCTGTGGGAAGCTTTGGGGGGACACAAGGGGAATGTCTCCCAGCTGCAGGCAAGTGCTGGAGGAAGGTGGGAAGCTTAGGAGAAGAGTAGGAAGAGGGGAAGCATGGAAGCGTTCCTCTGTGACTGCCTCAGCTGCCGTGACAGACTTGAAACCTTGTCAGTCCACAGTGATGGGGCTGCTGAGCTGCTTTACAGGTCCCTGGCGTGTGATGTGCCGCCCAGTCCGGATCCATAACATGGGAAGCTTGGCAACAGGGATCTTCCCTGGCTGCAAGGCTAAAAATAGAGCTGGGGAGTGTGGAACTTACACCCTTCTGGAGTTACTGAGACCTCTGCCCCCTGTAAGCACCAGACCTCGGCTTGGTGGCTGCTGGGGGTTTGGTTTCCATATGGGTTCGGGCACGTCCCTGGGTGTTTGGGGACCTGTGACTGTTGCTGCTATACAAGTGGGGTCTCCTCCTTCTGCACCCCTCTGTAAGTGGCCTGAAAACTAAAGATGTAATTTCCATGTGCTGGAGCAGACAGGAGCATTTATTAACCCACTGGTGCTATTCTTATGCAAACAACTGTAGCTCATCTCAATAATAAAAGGCAATTTAATACCTGCTCAGCTGCTTTAGGAAGGGGCTGGGGTTGGTTTTCAATGTGACACCCTGGGGTCAGCCTCCCCATCTGCTTTTTCCCTCCCAGGACATGCTGTCTGCTTTCAGCCTGGCTTGTTATTGCTCAGAGCCACTCATATTTGTGCTTACACCTTAGGGCACAAGGGAAAGGTTGAAACCTCAGAAGCAAATGGTGTGGCTTCTCTTAGGTGTCATTAGGAGGGCCTGCTCCTGAGCAGCCTTGTATGCTCTCAGTGCTGCGCCTGAAGAGGCTGTAACACAGCTTGTATTAACACAGCTAAGATTTTCCCCCCTCTTTTAGAGTGTGGCTCTGAGTGGGGAGGCTCTGGAGGAGCCCAGTGTGCAAAGGACCATCCTGCAGGGTCTCAGAGCTCCTGATGGCCCCACTCACTTCCCCCTTTGCAGGTGCCTGGCTCATTTGTGATGATCCGGATCCTTTTTCTCTGATTTCTTATGTTTTGTCACCCTCGTGCTGTAAAACCCAGGATTTCACCGACATGACGATGGCTTCAAACTGAAATACAAGATCACCTCCTCAAGTGCAGCGGTGAATAAATCATCAGCAGTGTGGTCACAGCACTCCCAGCTGAGGACAAGTCCTCGAGGTCCAGGCGGAGCAATCAAGATGAGATTTCGGGCTGGAGAGCAGATGAGAGATGTGATGAGCTGTAAATCTTGGTGAGCTGTTGGAAAGGCAGCAGCAGGAGGCTGTGCCTCTCCCCAGCTTCAGTCTGGTTGTGCCCACACAGCGTCTCATGTTGTTCTTGGCAGCTTTCCCTTCCAAGCAAAGGGAAGACAAATGGGCTGCAGGCTGGTCCGGATGCAGCCCAGGAGGAGTCCATCAGCAACCATTTGTGACTGCAGGAACCTGCTGTGGAGGTGCTGGATGGACTGGCTGTGTTGGTGGTGTGTTCATTCAGTTCAATTCACTTTGTGCTGTAGGACTTGAGCAGGTTGAAATGATCATTTCAAATTAGGTTGGTGCTTGTGAGTGAGGGCTTTAGAGCAGAGCTGAGCTCCCCCATCTCTGCATGGGGGACAGTGGGACTGGTGTATACACAGGACCCGAATGCAGGAGAGCAAATCCAGTGGTTCCCCGTGTCGCAGAGGGAGTTGGTGGAACTGAGGTCCTTGCATAGGCTGCCAACTGGGCCAGTGTTTTCAGAGCTGCTGATGCCTCTGAGGGTGCTGCAGGAAGAAAGGCAGCTTGCAGAGCAGGACAGCTTTGCTTCACCACCCTCCTCTGCTTGCACACAGCGTGGGTGCAGTCTTTGGGGAGGATTTTGTTGCCAGATCTTGAGAGAACATCTCAGACCAGAGCTGCTCTGGAGGACTCTGTCTCCATCCCCTGCGTTCTCCATCCCTTGCGCACGCTGAGTGACTCAGAAGTCCCTGGAGATGTGCCCAGTGGGCCTCTGCTGACGGTTTTGTGGGTGGTTTTGGGTGCTGCTGATCAAATCCCAGTGTGGGACGTGTCTGCCACTGCTGTCCAACACCAGGAATCCGTAACATTGACAGCATCAGGGCTGCAACATAAAAACCTCAACACAAACCCATCCCATAGGGACTCCACTCCCTGGGGGGTTATTGCTGCTGCACAGTTGATATCCATCACCTTTCAGGTCACCTTTCAGAGGTACCTACCTTGGCGAAGGGCAGCAGGACATCAGGAGTGCTTTGCAGTCACACACGACTTGTGTCTTCTGTGAAGGCTGCGAGATGTCACAAGCCTCACTCAAGGAGACTCACTCCTCTCTGGGGTATGGATTCCTAAATTCCTCCATTGAAATGCAGATTTGCAGCTGTTTGACTATGCCACACATCAGAGAAGCTTTTGGGTGGAGAACAGCTTGTAATAATCAGCTACATGTCCCTCAGTACAGGTACTATTTGCTGTTGGGCATGGCCTCGTGCCTCTGCAGGAAGCAGAGTGGTTCAGAACCACATTCCTTTCCCCTCCGTTGAAAGTTGTTGTCATTTCACCTCCCCAACACCTTTTTAATCAACCTGGGTGCCACAATCTGCTTTGCAAGAAAAGGAATGATGCTTTTGGAGGTGCTGTGCATGGTAATGCTCTGCTCAGCCTGAAATGCTGCTATTCCTAACTGCAGCTTTAGGAAGGGCTTCTGTTTCTTAACACCTTGCTCTTGTGCAACCAGAATGGTTTTAGTTGGGAGGTTTAGAATTGCCTGATTTATAACCCTGATGGGAAAGGGAATGGGGAAAGCAGAAGCAGTGGGGGCATTAATTGTGGCACAGCCCATGGAAGCTCGTCTTGCTTGGGATCTCAGTCCTGGGCTATCTTCCAGGATGAAACCCTGATGCTATAGAGCATGGGTCACACTGGGATTTCCTGGACCCGGCTCCAACACACATCCGTACCCATCAAATTGCTCAAATGAATGATACTTGACTTTTAATCAAGCCCATTAGAACCGTTGCCACGCTTAAGCAGCCTATTAATTAATGATCTTTCTCACCCAGTCCTTCTCCTCAGGTTTTGCATCTGGCTGATGTGAAAGTCCTTTTGATGCGGGTCCTTGGCCCAAAAAACTGCAAACCACATTTAATCCCCACTTCACGCCTGCAGCCGAATCGGGTCCATTTCTGCATCGCTGCTACTTGATTCATTTCCTTCACTAATAAAAAGGAATTGCTTGTCTCAAGCACCAGGCCACGGTGAAGCTGTGTCTGTGACTCTCCATCAAGTAGCCCTGTTTGTGGCAGGGAAACCAAAATCAGCTGCGATCTGTCCAGAAAGTGAAGTGGGAGCTCAGGAAGTCAAATGAAGAATGGACCAGGTTGGAAAAGCCCTTTAAGCTCATCAAGTCCAAACGTTGCCCAGCACTGCCAAGGCCACCACTGACCCATGGCGCTGAGGGCCTTGGCTACACAGTGTGTGAACACTTGCAGGGACTCCAGCACTGCCCTGGGCAGTTCCAATGCTGCTCACCCTTTGGGCAAGGAATTGATCCTAATTTCCATCTAACCCTCCCCTCGAGGTATTGCCTCTTTCCTAGCTGCTCTCAACCATCACAGCACGTTCTGCTGACTTCAGTGAACCCATCAATCTGATTATGTGCTGTAGCAAAGAGACAAGTTCAACTCAATTAACATTTATGGATTCCACAGTGCTTTGCATAAATGTTTGGTTAATACACAAGTCAAAAATATCCCCAGAAAATGAAAATTACCGCTAGTTAATTGCTTGCAGCTATGCACCAGTATGTAAACTGGGGTTTCCATAGCACCAAATGGCCTGTTAGAGCAGTATGACAAAGTTAGAGCTCAAAGAGAAACAACTTGAGTTCAAAATGCACAGGAGAAAGTGGATTCTTCATGTTCGATGAAGCTAGTGCAGGGCCTGGAGCACAGTGTGATGGGGAATGGCTGAGGGACCTGGGGGGTTCAGATGGAGAAGAGAAGGCTCAGGGGGACCTGATCGCTCCCTACAACTGCCTGAGAGGAGGATGGAGCCGGGAGGTGGCTGAGCTCTGCTCCCAGGGAACAAGGGATGGGACAAGAGGAAAAGGCCTCAAGCTGCACCAGGGCAGGTTTGGATGGAGCTGAGGAACAAGTTCTTCACACATGGGTTAGTGGTGGCCTTGGCAGTGGCGGGGAATGGTTGGACTTGATGATCTTAAAGGTCTTTTCCAACTTGTTTGATTCTGTGATTCTATATGGTCCCAGCTTTGTGGACGGCTCAGTTTTGAGGGTTATCTTTTTTGTTGCTGAAACTCCAGATCACACCCCTCACACCAAACCCACTCCCTCCCTTTCAACCCTCTTTTCACCTACTTTTGGCTTTGCCACCTTTTGGCACCTTTCACTGCTTCTCCTCCTGCTCCCACCGGTTGCCACCTCTCTGCTGTGGGTTAATGAACCAGTTGCAAGATGGTCTCACAAAAAACCCATTTATTAATGAAAATCCATTCGGACAAAGCCACTGACCCGTTTTGTGGAGGAGGCTTGGACTTTCTGTAGAGATGCTACTATGGGAAGAACTTCACACCAAGCTCCTATTAGCTGCCCCACACACCAAATACCAAACCCCAGACATACATCAGAGCCCATCTCATCCCTTCCTGGCCCTGACCGTATCACGTTGCACAGAAGCAGGAGCTTTATTGTGTGGGATGGAAAGTTTACGATCAGAGACACTCGAGAGTGGCCTCTCATCCTCAGCTGCTCCTGGGACTCACTGTCCCTCCTCTGGGATGCCACAGCTCTGTGTTTAACTGATGAGTGTGTTTTTAGCTGCCAGCAGAGATGGTATTTTGGGTGGATATACCACAGGGACACTGGGGCTATTTGCCAGCTAAACTTAGTGTTAGAACTGCTGTACTCATGATTCAGCTGGAGACAGGTTTTGGGGGCAGGATGGTATGAACCGGGCCCTTTTACATGGTTCTGGCTGATGATGTGCACTTTGGAACTGGATGAGCTTTAAGGTCCTTTCTAACCCAATCCATCCCATGATTCTATGATTAAAGATACAAACACCCTTTTGTGTGTCTACCAGCAATCCCATTACATGCACTACAACCAACAGGGATACCGGCTGCTTTGCTTTGACTTCCACATTGGCAAAGCTGCCTGATTTTTGGGGCAAAGAGGCTCTTGCTTGGCTTTTGCTGGTTTTTTGTTTGAAGTTGGTGGGAGATGAACGGTTGCACATGAAATGGGGTGTAAATGGTGTATTTTGGAGCAATGGAGCAGACCTTGAGGTATGTACAGAGACAGGGATTTGCTGCTCCCATGCTCCCGTTGGGAGCTAGGTGGGAAGAGCAATTTCTGAGTGCCAGGAAGCAAACCTGAGCTTATATCAATTCACTGGGGGTAAAGGGAAGGCCGCAAGCTGGGATGTGGGTTTCAGAGCTCCCTTCTAAAATGGTTTTGGCTTAGAGCACATTGTAATTGGACTGAGGCAGTTCCTTTAATGATGGTGGGTGTTCTCTGTATGACTCCAAGGAGGAGATGTGCAGACCTGCTGAATGATTCTCTCCAGATGCTATTATTCTGCATTTCAGAGAGCCAGGAAAGAGACAAAGAAACCGTCTTGCTTTGCAATTGAATTTCTGATCAGAGACCTGCCAACAAACCAGGAAAACAGGCTTAATAAACAGGAAAACCTCAGGGTTACAGCTGATCCGTTGGAAAAGAGAGCTGGAAACAGCACAGAGACTGGGTTCACACTATATTTAGGTGTCCCATCTCCAAGCCTGGGCAGGGGTTGTGTTGTTTTAGGCTTTTCAGTCTCCAGAAGAAGACTTTTCTGTGGCTGTTGTACGCACAGAGCATCTTAAGGTTGGAGAAACCAGCTAATGGTGCCTGATGCATGTCATGTGCATGGACACGGACCTGACCCGACCATCCTAAATGTGCAAAGAGCCTTATAAAATAACTTGAATGGGAGAAAGGAAAACGTGGGTTTGGGCATGTACCCATCTACAGAGACCAGTTTGGTTTTGTTGCATTGGTCTCCCATCTGTTGAATGATCCCTTGGCACATTCCCATCAGCTTGGGCATCCCAGGAAGGCTCTGCTGCGAGCACTGGCACGATATATAAGAGGTGGGAATTATTCCCACTTTATTTCAAGAGGGAGTTCTCTACAAGACACACAAGAATCGTTTCAGGCTGGAAACTGTCAGCTTGAATGGGAGGCTCCGTGCGCACCCATGGGGTTATCCCACATTTCAAGCTGAGTGTCGCCTGTGAGAAGACAGTTGTCCTTTCTCTGCACATCTCATGCTTACAACATCCTTGGGCAGAAAACCTGGAGTACAAAAGGGCAGCATGGATATACATATATATACATACACACACATACACACATATACATCTTTTCTGTTGTTCTTTAAATGCTGACTTCTGTAGCTCACAGCCTATGTGGTGGGTGTATGGAGCAGATCTCTGCTTGCCTTATTCAGCTCTTTAGACCATTCTGAGATATTTGGTTTCGTTTTCATGTGGAATTTGGCTTGGCAGCTGGAAAGAAATCACTGTTTGGCTCTGGTTTGTAGCACCTTCTCATGTATTGGCAGCACAGCTCCTGTGGGGTTGATGGAAGGAGTTTCCTAGTCAAACCCTTGTGTTAAACCCCTTGGCTTCACCCATCCCTTTGATGCTGCTGCCGGGGGCTGATGGAGATTTGCAACCCCAAATTCCCAGACAGGCTCCTGTCATTCCCCCTTCTCCGTGCCACAGGGTTGTGTTGGGACAGCAGCAAGGGAATAAGGTGACAAGAAGGGTGAGAAGTGGAAGTTTGAGCAGGGCACGTGCATGAAGCATGAGGCAGTTTGTGATGTTGTGTCGTTGCAGCACTCAGGAGAGTGTGGAAAAGGCTGGAAGAGCTGCTCCTCACTGATGGCATTTGGCAGGATTTGGGGTGGAAATGAAGATGATCCGTCTTGTCAGTCCGGTTTTGCAGCCGCTCTGTTGCCCTTGGATCCACCTATTTGCCCATTCATTTGATTTCTGCTGGAGTCATTGCTTGAACATGTGTATTTGCATCTCCAAGAACCATTGGGGCTGGGGATTTATTAATGATTGAATCTTCCAAGTGCCAGGCTGGAGGCTGAAGAGTTGCAATGCTCCAGAAGTCATCACTGCTTCGCTTCCAGAATTACTGTGTGCTCAGCAGGGTCTGATGCTCAGCGGCTGGAAAATGAATGAGCAGTTTCCTTGCCCTATGCAAATCTGCCATGAGTCTGCAGTGTTTCTGTCTTGCAGTGGATCCATTCCAGGAATCTCATTTCTGCACCGCAAGTGAGAGATTGGACCGGCAGCCAGGAGCAGTCAATACAACTGCCCCCAGATTGCCCCCAAACTTGTGGGTTTGTTCTTAACAAGCCACGTTTGCCCACTTCTTTTATTTACTCCTTTTGAATGTCTATTTGTACATTTGCTCTTTGTATGAACAGCCTCAGAGAAGATTATCCATCATAACATGACTGAAATATTAGATACGTCCATGTACACACCGTAAACAGAATGTTTAATGCATAAGACAAGGGGATGAGAAGACAAATAGTTTTCCTGATTCAAACCAGATCCAGGAAGTGGAAATGAACTGTTTCAACCTCCTCTGAGTGAAAATTCTGCAGAATCCTTGTCTCCAAACGCTGTTCACGGGCGAAAGCTGTTTGATTCTGATGGACTCCTACCACGTCCCTTTCTATGCAGCTCTAGACATTTCCAGGTGGAGAAAAGCATTTTCATATGGTTGCCCATTTCTTCTCCAGACCCCCACAGACTTCCAAAACCCATCCAAGAGCCATTGCCTTGGGTATTTTAGGACATCACAGTGATTGCATTTGGCACATACGGTTGATTAATGGCAACCAAAGTCTGGCTCAGGTCAGAAATCCTTCTTGAGAGCCCTGTTTCTATGAGCTCTGTGTGTGTAGTAGCAACAGAAGAGCATCATGCAGAGGGATGTGGATGCTGCAGATGAGCTGAGGCTGTGCAGAAGTGTCTGGATCTGAGTGGAAGCACTGAGTGGGCTGTGGTGTCCTGTGGATGTGCAGCCTCCTGAAGCTGCAAACAGCATTTTGGGGTGGATTTAATTGAATACCCCTCTGGATATTGAACGGGGAGGATGAAATTAAAGGTGGGAGGAGGAAAGTGCAAGCCTGGTTCATTTTCCTGTGGGTGGGATGCCTGGGGAGATCCCTGCTGTCCGCAAGGCAAAGACCTGCCAGTGTTGTACTTATGGTTTAGGAGGAAAACCCAGCTCTGTCCCAGTTCAGCATCCTGCGGTGGTTGGATGGGCAACAAGCAAGGCAGAAGCCAGCCAAACCTCCCTTGTGTTGGAGCACGAGCCACAGTGGAGCACATGAAGCTAATCCAAAGCTCTTGGACTCTCCCAAGGATGGCAAGCGACAGCCATGGCAAGAGACAGTAAAACAGCACAGAAAAAAGCCAGCACATCACAAACTGGGTGATGACTCTAGGTGGGTTGAGCACTGGAGCATCCTTGTGAGCGGCTGATGGAGCTGAGGAGCTGCTTAGGCAAGCGTGTTGGAGTAGAAGCTGAAGCTCTCAGAGACTGTTTTGGAGTCGCTGCGGGAGGAACCGTTGGAGGTCATGTCTATGGAGAGGCGCTTGGCTTTGCTGCTCTCCTCCAGCTCCTCTTCAGCCGCTCCCACTGCCGAGGACACGGTGGTCTCGATGCGGCTCACCTTGTACATGCTGCTCTGTGTCTGCAGGAACCTGGCTGACTTCATTTCCAGGCCCTCGTACTCACCGGCGCTGACGAACGGGCACCACCGGAACGCGTGTTTGAACCCCACACGAAACCTGAAGGACAGGAGAGATGGGGAGAGGAAGGGGTGAGGGATGTGGAGGTGGCAAAAGGACCTCATAGGAGTGGGAAGACAGAGCTAAAGCACTGCTAAACAACAGCAAAATGCTACTTGTTACTAAGGGGAGGAAAAAACCACTGCAAAACACTGAGCCATTCTGGTGAAACTCTCCATCCACACTCTCCTCCATCAGACCCTTTTGTATCTCCTCATCCTCCACCCTGTTACACCAAGATGCTACCAGAAATCACTCAAAACCCACCTATCATTGAGGCAGCAGTAGATGATGGGGTTGTACATGGTGGAGCTCATAGCCAGCCACATAATAGCCAGGTAGACCTGCTGGATGAACTTCTGCAGGTACCACTCAGGGTTGAAATACTGCAGGGTGAAGTAAATGTGGTAGGGCAGCCAGCACAGCGCGAACGTGCATACCACGATGATCATCATCTTCACTACCTGCGTGGAGAAGAGAGGCAGGGAAGCAAAGCCATCTGTTGGAAACCCCCCAGGTGAGGTGTCACCCTCCAAAGGTGCCTCCTCTTTTTGCCTAGGAGAACTTTGTAACCGGGAGCACACGGTCAACATCTTGGTTGAGCCATGCGTGTTCATGGAGGACACATCTGGAGGGCACTCTGCTCCATTAGCAGCAACCATGCAACAAATCTTGAGCTGTTTCCACCCATAACTGAGTATTTTTGGCTGTGATTAGTTGGGATGGGGCATGAATTCTGGCTCCTTACCTTCCGCTTGGCTGAGACCTGCTCGTGGTAGCGGTCAGAGGAGTCACCGGGTATCTCGCTTGCCCAGAGGGTGATACCGACCACGGTGTAGGCACATCCTATCACCAGAAGTGGCAAGAAGTAGATCAGGATGGTCATGCAGAAGTGGTACCTAGAAAACATGAGGGTGGTTGAGTGTGTCCCCCACCTATCCGGTCTTGTTCTTGCAAACCCAGCTCGAAGGAGAAGTGTTTCACAGGGCCAAAAGGAATGTGGCACAATTCCTGCAGGCACATTGCCTACACAGCTCAGGATGAGCAGGATTCTGAATGTGGCACAATTCCTGCAGGCACATTGCCTGCACAGATCAGGATGGGCAGGATTCCCTGCTTTCACCAGGATCTTTTCCAAGCCTCTGCTGCCAGCCTTTGGCATCCCAGCACTCTCCTGGGATGGGATGCAGAGGCCAGTGAAGAACTTCCTAAGGCAAGGATATTTTAGCTGAAAGTGGTTTTATTCTCACTTCTACTCTATTTACACCCTAGAGGTAAACCCTTGCACTTATCACACCTTTATCAGGAGGAAATGCAGGAGGTTGACATATAAAGGATGGGAATATTAAGATAAAGAAACCAAGGCTTTCCCTGCAGAGCAAACACTGGGTCTTGGATGCAATCCTGGTCCACCATTGGTTTAGTTGAGCTCAGGTGGCACATGGCATAACCCCAGTACCCCCAAAAAGCTGCCTAAACCCTTGTCATGGGGCTTCATTACAACTTCTCTGTGAATCCAGTGGCTGGGTCAGTTCTCCGGGCCGGCGGAAAGGGCAGGATCTTGGTTTCTGTTCACAGCAGGTACAAATAAGTCCCAAATGGAATGTCTGGGTTTGTATTAAGTTGTTTAGTACATGCTTGAGGCTGTTTTGTCTCGTGTTTGAAGCTGGTGGAGTGTGGCGGATTACAACAGCCACCGGGATGCGGTGTGTTCACTGAAGGAGTTGTGTTAAGGAGAAGCTGCTTTCAAGAGGAAAAAAGATCACATTGTTTTTAGCCAACAGGATGGGGATGAACAGTTCGACCTTGCACGTTCCTTCCTATGCTCAGAACTTTCATAAACCTCTTTCCCTTGCAGAAGGATGAGCAATAGGGGAATAGGAATGTGCGTGGCAGCACAGCACGAAGGGTCACGCACGCTGCTGCATCCAGAGGTGATTTTCTTCCAACAGCTTTAGGGTCTTTGCATGGTTTTTGGGATGAGTGCCCTGCTTGGATACAAGGTGTTGCATGTGTCCAAGGCAGCCCTGGCCCTATAGCCACATTCCACGCTCACACTCGCTGATGGAATAATACCTCCAAAGTGTAATGAATGGGTCAGGCTCATGCCTGGTGCAACTCCCACAGGGAATCGGGTTGGCCTTGGCCTCATGCTGGATGCCGTCTCCTCCTTATTTTGTACCTGCAATCTCATTTGGCCTCCTCTTTTCCCAGCGCTAATCACATTTGGGCTGGATTTTGGAGCCCTGTTTTCTATTTTGCTAATTAAAGAGGCGTCTCTGTGGCTCCGCGATGAAGATTTCACTGTGGTTCCCATCTAATGCAAGGTCTTAAACCAGCTGCAAAAAGCAGGAATGCCCCAAGGAGCTGTTAGTGTAAGCAAGATGGAGCCTTCTTTCAGAGCTGCTTGGGAATGGGAGGGATAGGGATTTCCAAAGACACCCTGTTGGTTTTGGACCAATCTCCGTGTGGAACCATCCGTCTGTTATTCTGTCTACAAGAACTGCAGGATCAAAGCACTTAGATAAGCCCAGGGTTGGGAATGTAAATGTCTTCCATGTGGGGATTTAGGGTCTGGTAAAGGATGGAGCAGCCTGTAGGAGTTATGGGACAGGGATGTTGAAGGCGGTGGCTGCCACCTTCTTTTGCCTGGCAGAGCCCAGATGGTCACCGTGGGCTGATGTCTCCTACAGAATCGAGTGAATGGAACAGCTCTTCCCTTCCCCTTAACAAACTGAACTGGCAGCTAATGACATTGGAACACATTGGACATCTATCTTACACCAAATGCGGGAGAGGGAATGGTGCTGAGCGGCGGCAGTGGAATTGGATTGAGCTCAATTGAATCGAGCTCAATTGCTGGCTCCTGTTGCAGACGCATCTCGCCTGCACCGAGGCCCTTGTCCACTTCCCCCCATGAGAACGGGCACGTTTTCCCAGTGAAAACCCCCATGCGCTTATTCCAGCCTCTGATCCCCTCTGCATGCCAGGGCTGTGCTTTCTGGGCTCCATTTGCCATGAGGAAAGACCTCTGGTGTTGGCAGAAGTCCCCTATTTTCATTATTGAACTGAAAGATTAACACCGTTTTTCCCCACAGCCCACCTGCCAACCTGCAAGTCCTGTTCCATCCCCACCAGATTCTTTGGGGTTTGGCTATTTAAAAGCTTTCCCAGCTTTCCTGCCTCCCCTCGTGTGTCTGCAGAGCCCCTGGCTCACTGGAGCAGAGGATGCTCAGGCTTGGAAGCAATGCCCGGCTTCCAGTGACAAATCACTCATAGGTTAATGGTGGCATTTTTCTCTCGAATTGGCTACTTGAGGACAACTGAAGAGCAAATCATCCATCCAAGTCAGGCCTGAGCTTCTGCTGGCTGTTGCTTTGCTCTGGGAAGGCTCAACCCCATCCGAGCCATGGTGTTGTCTAAACAAGTGTCGTTTCCAACATAAGAGGGACATGGAGCTGTTGAAGCGAGGCCAGAGGAGGCCATGGAGATGCTGCGAGGGCTGGAGCAGCTCTGCTCTGGAGCCAGGCTGAGAGAGCTGGGCTGGGGCAGCCTGGAGAAGAGAAGGCTCCTGAAGGGGAGACCTTAGAGCAGCTCCAGTACCTGAAGGGGCTGCAGGAAACCTGGAGAGGGGCTTTGGACAAGGGATGGAGGGACAGGAGAAGGGGAATGGCTTTAACCTGCCAGAGGGGAGACTGAGATGAGCTCTCAGGCAGAAGCTCTTCCCTGTGAGGGTGCTGAGGTGCTGGCACAGGGTGCCCAGAGAAGCTGTGGCTGCCCCATCCCTGGCAGTGCTCAAGGCCAGGTTGGACACAGGGGCTTGGAGCACCCTGCTCTATGGAAGGTGTCCCTGCCTGTGGCAGGGGTTGGAGCTGGATGGGCTTTAAGGTCCCTTCCAACCCAAAACATTCCAGGACCTGTGATTTCTTCACATTGTCTGTATTTACCACAGCAGCCTGGAATAACTAAGGTTGGAAAACACCTCTGGAGATGAGCTGGGCCAACCCCAGCTTAGTTCCTGCCATCCCTGCCTTCAATGCAAGTAAATAAGATGATAATGAATGATACCATCCAGCTCTCTGCAACCTGCCCCTTGCTGCTGACTGGCAAACATTAGTCCTGCATTGAGGCCTTCACCAGGCTCAGGTCGGATTTAACCCCCTCTGTGTGTGTGTATCCCGTGCTTTGGCTCCAGCCCAGTTTCACAGCCCTCATTCACTGCTCCACGGGACTGGAGATCACAAATGCCTCTTTCATCCCCTCTGCCTCTTCTTCCTTAACACATGACATTTAACTTGCTGCATGACCCGGGCTCTCCAAAGAGCACCAGCAGGGCTGCCCGGGCCCTTTGGAAATGCCACATTTAAGAAGTTGGCACCTTAATGGGAAGGAAGGAGATTCCTGCTGAGCTCCCACTGCCCAGGCTTTGCTTCCCAGCTGGAGCTGATCCCACAGAGCCCCATTTTGTAACTTGGTTTTTAAGCTGGCGAGTGGATTTTGGGGTATTTGGACTCAGCAAACCCCAAACCATTATTTTTACCTGTTATTGCCTGGCCAAGATCCTCCCCCCCCCCCAGTAAAATCCCATTTACCTCCTGCAGGAATAACTCTTTTCCCAGGAAAGCTTTAGAGATACAGGTTGCAGGAAAGGTGCTGCAAGAGCCAGAGCCATACCTGTGTCTATGAGTAAGTCATTGGGGTCAACGCAGACCCCGCATCCACAGCCAAAATATTGCATCTTAGCAGTTTTACTTGAATTTCCCTCAAGGATGAGCATCCAAGTAGGGCAGGGAGCATGGCACAGCGTGGGGCAATGATTGGACTACAAGCAGCATTAAACTCACCTTAATGTGCCCCCAGGATGATATGGATGGAGATTTTGCTACCATCAACCACATAATACTGGCACTTGCTTGCAGCAAGCTGCTCCAGTGGAAGGTGCCCCTGCTTGTGGCAGGGGTTGGAACTGGATGAGCTTTAAGCTCCCTTCCAACCCAAGCCATTCCATGACTCCATGCTTCCTGCATCCCAAGGAGCTTTGAGCCATTCCCATCCTTTCCCATTCCCTTTTTTTCCATACATTTATTGTGTTTTTCTGTCCCCACTGCTGGTGAAGTTCCACTCACGTTTTCCCATAGAGGTTGGTGCTGTGCTCTGGCCACTCCACCAGACACACCAGCCGCCCCGGCAGCTCCTCCATCACCGAGTAGTACCCCTGGGGGAACGCCAGCAGGAAAGCCAGGAGCCAGATGACGCCAATGACCACCTTGGTGGCAGTGGCCGAGAGCCGGGGTTGAAGTGGATGGATGATGGCCATGTACCTGCAAGGTGGGAAAAGGAGAGAACAAGACTGGAAAGCCCCAATATTGCAGATTTTGGGGCTGGTTTAGGTCTTCCTTGCATGGGGGATGTACTTTTGACACCCCTAAATGAACCCATTAGCATTTCACAGCTACAGGTTGGCCAGAGAAGTGATTGAGAACAGCCCGAGGAGAAGGGCTTGGGGGTGTTGGGTGAGGAGAAGCTCCCCGTGACCCGGCTTCAGTGTGCGCTTCAGCCCAGAACCCCCCCTGGGTGCTGGGCTGCACCCCCAGAGCGTGAGCAGCAGCTCAGGGAGGGGATCTGCCCCTCTGCTGGGCTCTCGTGAGCCCCCCCTGCAGCACTGGGTGCAGTGCTGGGGTCCCAGCATAAGGACATGGAGCTGCTGGAGCAAGTGCAGAGGAGGCCATGAGGATGCTCAGGGGCGGGAGCAGCTTCCGTATGGAGCCAGGCTGAGAACATTGGGGCTGTTCAGCCTGGAGAAGAGAAGCTGCTTGGAGAGCTCAGAGCAGCTCCCAGTGTGTGAAGGGGGCTACAGGGATGCTGGAGAGGGGCTCTGCATCAGGGACTGTAGGGATAGGACATGGGGTGATGGGCTCAGACTGGAACAGGGGAAGTTCAGGTTGGAGATAAGGCAGAAGTTCTTCCCTGTGAGGGTGCTGAGGCGCTGGCACAGGGTGCCCAGAGAAGCTGTGGCTGCCCCATCCCTGGCAGTGCTCAAGGCCAGGATGGACACAGGGGCTTGAAGCACCCTGCTCTATGGAAGGTGTCCCTGCCCATGGCAGGGGCTTGAACTGGATGAGCTTTGAGGTCACTTCCAACACAAACCATTCCACGATTCTATGATCCCAGCAGCAAAACAGCATCAAATAATCCCTTTATGGAAGATTCCAATTCTCTAATTGTCTTACCCTCGAGATTTGAATCCCTTTGGAGACACTCATTGAGTTGTAGCTGAAAAACAGCTTCGCTCACGCAAGCAGCAGCCGGCTGCTTCTGCAATGACCATTTGTACACAGGCAGCCACGATGCTGCTGTCTGGCAGCAGCCCCTTTGGCAGCACCCCGTGGTTTTGCACCCATGTAAAATCCTATCTCTGTGGCAGGCAGCAGTGCCAAGAGTTACAGGAGGAGAACCACAAACGAGAGCGCTGGACCAGTGTGCGATGGGGGATCGAAGGGCCACCTCTATCTGCCTGGCTCATGGGCTCTTTTCCCTGCGCATCAGTCATCCTCTGTGAGGAAAAGCTCCAGTGGTGACAAGGCAGATGGAATTGATCGCCCTGCAAATCTGGCTGCGCAGACCTGGCAGCAGGCAGCAGCACTGGAGGATTAAGTGAGAACGTCACACGTTTCTTATTTGATTTCGCCCCTTGCTCCATGTCAAGCTTTGGCAAGAGGAGAAACATCACAGTGTTCTGCATTGAGTTATGGCCTGAGGCATTTGCAGCCTCCTCTATTTCTCCCTTTGTCCCTTCTTCTTTCAGTTTTTCCTTGTATTTCTTTTCCTACATGGAAAAGACTTCCCGTGTTTCATTCTTGGGTGGTCACTTGCAGGGCAAAGCCATAGGGATTGATACATAACTAAGCAGGATGTGCTACCATCAGCTCTGCCCCAGGGTACCAAACCTTATTGGCTTTGTGCAGCTGAAAACCCACCTAATCCACCTGGTAATAATGCCTGCAAATCTGTTTGGTACTTTGGGAACTGGTTAGGAAGAACCAAGGCAATGGATGTTAGTGCTGCTCATCACAGCAGCTCCTGATGCACCCAGGTCTCTTGGTTTCCGCATCCATGTTTCCCATCTTCCCCTTGCTGGACTGTGAACAGCTTCCAGGGATCCTGCAGGGACTCATCTCCCTCCTCTTCCTCATCCTTGGTGTTGGCTGAGCCCCTTGTTACTGGGTTTGCTGAGCTGGAGGACATCTGGGTGGGCTCCATCATGGGCTTCACAACAGCAAGAAGTCCACGTGCCGAAGTTTGTTGCTGATGCTTGACCCAGTGGTTCAAATGGTAGAAAACGAGGGGTTTCCACACAAGTCGGGCCATTTCTGTTGGAATCCTTGCTTGGAGAAACATCTGAGGCTGAGAGCTCCAGAAAGCAAAGCCAGTGCTTGGCTGCAACCACCCAGAAATGCTTCTACATCTCCAACTTCCTTTCTGCCAGTGCATTTCAGTGGACTTTCCTTGTCAGTTTAAAGCACTTTGCAGCTGCAGAAGCCCTCATGGTTGATAAAACATCCAAAGAATCACTGTAAGAATGAACTAAACCCCAACCTCATCCTCAAGTGCAACCCATTGTTGGGTTGTGCAAGAGTTGCCCAGCTCCTTGAGGAGACTTTTACTGCCTCTTCCCCACCATGTTTGATGTTTAAAACCCACCACGTTTAAATGGCTTGGCACCAAAGCACGCAACTTCACACCAGATGCTATCGATGACGTTGGAAATGCTGTTTGCTGCTGTTTAAATAGTTTATTGTGGTTTGGGGGGTGTTACCATGACGATGGGATGGCATCTGAGCACAGCCTTGTACCAGGGTAGCTCTGAACGGGTGGGTTATTAAATAGATACTGCACTTCAGGCAGTGTAGCCATCTATTAATTGCATCTGGAAAGCTGGAGTCTGCCTGGATAACTGACACTGCTCAATTGTTTCCACCCTCATGGAGATGAGATTAATACAATAGCAAACATTTATGAAGCCCTTTTCGTTCCAGGGTTTCTTTATCTGCTTCATTAAGTGATAAGGATACGGCAGACAAGGGATGAGTAACCAGGAGGATGCAGGGTTTCTGCTGTGGGTTTTATTGCACAGTGATTGCCCATGCTGAGCAAAGAGGGTTAGTGCAGAGCCAGTCCCAGGGGAGTCTGCAGCCAAGTCAGAGCAGACGCCCTGGGTTGAGATGGGTCAAACATGTCCAGCACAGCTCTGGCTCCTTCCTAAGTGCTTGAGTGAGGCCAGAGGAGGCCATGGAGATGCTGTGAGGGTGATAAGGGATTAGGAGTGGATGAGCTTTAAGGTCCCTTCCAACATAAACCATCCCAGGATTCTACCTAAGAAACAAGAAACTTCTCCATAGAGAAACCCTTCCTTTTCTGCTTTCCACAGGGTCCATGTCACAGCAGCGTGGCTGCAGAGCCACTGCCCCTCAAGCAGGTTTGCGTATGGAAGCTTGGCCTTGTCCTGCTGGCCCCGAATTCCTATTGTCTGAATGACAGCAGAGGAGGGAAGCTGAGCCCTGGGCTGCTTGAAACATGATGCTGGGGATAGAGGTGCTGCAAGCAGCTGCTTCCTCCTATTTATTGCTTTGACATCAAGCAGTATCCATCCAAACTGAGATGGACAGTGAGCTGCTGCCCCAAGTGATGCTCAGTGCTCCGCAAAGCATCTTCATCCTCAGCATGGGATGGCAGAGGAGGACCCAAAGCAGAATCCAGCCCCACTGAAAGACTCTGCAGATGCTGTTATTCAAGGCACCTTATCAAGCAGTGAGTCCAGGCACTGGTTTACAGCTCTAGGGTGAAGGGGGAGAACAAATATCACCTCAAACGCAGGGCTGGTGACCCATGAGACCCAGTGCACTCAGTGCCTGCGTTGTTCCCACTGGGTATTGAGTAATTGAGGATAAATTCCGGAATAAACTAAAAAAGCCATCAAATAAACCAGATTTCTCCCCAGACTTCTTCAGTGGCTTGTGCCAGCACCCAATTTGCAGATGAGTACCATGATCACACCATGACACATCTAAAGCCTGAGTGCCCTGTGCCTCCGAGCCACCAAACTGTCACTTATCCATCTCACTCCTGTACTTATTGCCATGGGAATTTCAATCTCCCAAAGGACAGGGGGAAAAAGGTGTAACTTAGTTTTGGATGGGTTGAATTAATATCTAGTGGATATGGGGGGGTTTAATTCCAGTTAATACCCATCGGATCAGAGCCTACTGCTGGGAGCAGGGGCATAACCTTGCCTTGCATTCCCTTGCCCATCCCCATCCCACAGCTTTCCAACCCCAGCTGGGAAAGCAATGCTTTGAGCCAGCTCCATGCTGCCTATCCAGCAGCTTCCCAGGGCTTTTGCAGCATTCAGTGATGCTGGATTTTCTGGGAATGCCAAAAGCTGCTTTGGTTATTGCTACGTGGTGCATAGGGAATGCCTCAGGGCAGCCGGTGCAGGGGCTGCCGACCCTAAACCCACCTCCTTTCGCTTCCCTCTTCCCCTTCCAATCTTCCACATTACGTCCCAGGATAACAGTGCTGGGCACTGATCAAAATCTTGCTCTGCAGAGCCCAGAAGTCCATTAAGTCAACATTAAACCCAATGCCCTGGTGTTATATTTGGGTGTAAATGACTAATTACTCTGTCTGTGCACTGATGTAATTTGTCCTCTCCAGAGGGTTTCTTTCTGCAGTAATCACCTCCCGGGGAAGGCAGGGGGTGAATGTGTTCCTCTTGTTCAGCTGCTTCGGCCAACCTGGGAGTTCAAGCTTACAAGCAGTAAATAATGTTCAGAGCCACTTTTTTCTGCTGCAGATAATATGGGGTTGGGGAGATATTAACAACTGCAGTGATTGGAGGGGCTGCGGTGGGAAACAAAGGTTTAAGGGTTTGCGGTTTCCTCTGCAGACTGATGCATCTTTAGACACCTCCCTCACAGGGAAGAGCTTCTGCCCAAGAGCCCGTCTCAGTTTCCCCTCTGGCAGGTTAAAGCCATTCCCCTTCTCCTGTCCCTACATCCCTTGTCCAAAGCCCCTCTCCAGGTTTCCTGGAGCCCCTTTAGGCACTGGAGCTGCTCTAAGGTCTCCCCTTCAGGAGCCTTCTCTTCTCCAGGCTGCCCCAGCCCAGCTCCCTCAGCCTGTCCATGAACAACAGGAACACGTTGCTCCGGGAGCTGCAGGAGATCAGTCCCACCCTATGTCATTTTTAGAGCAGAGGATGCTTTGCAGAGAAAGGGACATCTCTTCATCAACTAGCCCCAGTGCTGCAACGTCTGTCTGCACCCTCGTAGCAGGGCTCGACCTTCTTACCAGGGTTTGTTCAGTCTCTGGTGTCTGCAGCTTAGATCATGTCAAGTTTTGACATCAGAGAGGACTTTTTTGCCTGATTCTCCTTTAGAGAACAACCTGGGAAGCAGGTTTGATTCCCAAGCAAGTCATCCAGGCACCTTTGCCTGCATTCCTGGCTTTCCATCATTCCTCCATCACATGTTTGCTCATGGTGAGTGGTGATGCTCAGAGGGGAATCCAAGCCCCAAGCAGACAGAAAACATCCAGTGTATCTAATGATGGTCACCCCATGCACCGTGGATACTGCAACATGGGTACATGGCACTTCTGGGCTCCCACTTTTCCTGGAATACTGGGAAAACCCAGGATTTTCTCTCTTTCAAGTAAATTGGGAGGAGTTGGAATCCAGAAAGTATTATGTGATGTCCTCTATTACTGATACATCCCAAAATGTAGGACATGGCAAACTTTCTGGTGCCAAAGCGAGCTGCTGGGCCCCTACTTGTGCAGGATGCTGAAAGGCATCATGGCTTTTCCTGAGCAGATTTACCAGCTGCCAGCCTTGACTCCTGAATTTCCTGCTATTGTTGCAGGGCTCAGAGTAACACTCGCTATAGGATTCACTTCTTTCTGTGTTCTCTTCAGTGCCCTGGCTCCAATAGGTCCTGGGGAAAGAGCTGATGCTGTATCTGCAAGCAAAAGCCATTGGGAGAATGGAACCCACTTCCCCTCTTCTCTCAATGGCTCCATTACGGTTATGGATCCATAACCACCGGATCTTTCCAAGGTGGTTTTATATCTCCAATAAGGATGTTGGCAGAAAGCGAAGTGGGGATGGTTTAGGGGAGCAATCTGCAGACTGAGGCTCCTCTGGGACATCCAAAGGCTCTCATAGATGGTTCAATGCACTTGGGAACTTGAGGAACAGTCAATTCTGATTCCCTTTTTGGGTGGAAATCAGCTCTGCAGTCGTGTTTGACTTTAGATGTAGGTCCTGGCTGTGAATATAACCCATTTTGCTGAGCCTACCTGGCTCTGCTCCTCCAAATCCAGGTACTTGCTTTACTTGTTTCTACACTGCTTTTTCCTGCTTGCCAGGACAAATTCTTCCCTTTCGGCTCCTGGAACAAGTTCCTGCGTTTCCTACATTTCAGTTACCATTGTCAAGACTCAGGCACAGGAAAACAAGGAATTTTCCACGGTTTGGACATGTTGTTGGGTGCCGATTGCCTGGGGAAGGGGGGCAGAGAATGGACTTTGCTGCCTTCACCTTCCCAGGTTCCCACCTCGAGGGAAATGTGGGGATGAGGAATGCAGGAGATAGCTCTGGGCAGGAGGTGCTTTGCAGCTTCTTTTGGGCCCTTCTTGCTGGGTTTGCCATGGGCAAACCAAGCCTCTGTTAAGGTTTGCAGATGCAAAAAGAAACCTGGAAATGCCAATTCCACCCCAAAATCCAGCCCCGGGCTCCCAGACTTTGCTCCCTACTTCACACAGCTGCTCCTGGCAGCTTTGCTTGTCTGGTTACTCCAGGGTGCAGACCAAAGGCTCAAACCCAAAGTACTAAAAGGGAATCATCTCTTTAATTCATCTTAACCTGAGAGGGGCTTTGCTGACTGGTCCTCAACATCCTTACAACACAGATGCTCCTGAAACAGAGCCAGCAACAACGGTAAGAGCAGAGCCACATTGGTAGCATTCATCTCTTTATGTATCATTGCCTTAATTCTCTGTTACAAGAGCTTGGCTATGTCTGATTTACGATGCGGAGAGGGTGTTGTAACCACCCCAAAGCAAAACAAAACCTAAGCCTGGTTTTAATGATTAGAGAGCATCACCCATCCCGAGCTGCTTCCCGAGCTGTCAGTTGTATTCATCATAGGGAAACATCCGTGCCAGTTAGCGCAGCGCTTAGATATGAGCTGGAAATGTGCTGGCATACGGCAGTGCAAAGCTCTCCCCTCCCCTCGCATGTATCCCCAGCCAAAACGTCTTTCAGTTCCTTGGAAGCAGGACCAAAAAGAGGCATTGCAGAGCCGAGCTGTCTTTGGGAAAGATGATGTGTTGGAAAAGTCTGTTGCGCTTCAAAGGCCAGTATTCCAGAGGGAATTGCGGAGCTGCCCGAGAGCCGTGATTTATCTCTAGTGCTGGTGTGAAAATGCCATCAGATCCTCCTTGGAGGGGGAGAAAAGAGGGGAGCTCACCCTGGAGGTGCACAGCTGCTTTGTGTCCCTTGGCATATAGGATCCCAGAATTCCAGCCTGGTTTGGGTTGGAAGGGACCTTAAAGCTCATCCAGTTCCAACCCCTGTCACGGGCAGGGACGCCTTACACTAGAGCAGCTTGCTCCAAGCCCCTGTGTCCAATCCGGGCTTGAACTCTTCCAGGGATGCTCCGCAGGGAAAGGCAGCATCCCTGAGGCATCGCACCTTCCCCTCCTCTTGACCCCACTGATGCAATCAAGGTGGGTTTGCTTGAGGACCCCCACCCACCAAAGCAAGGGGCTTTCCCAAGCCCGAGCTTCCCTCCAAGGCTCCTTAGAGGGTTCCCAACCCCGACTGGGAGACACGGAACAGCTCCTGCGGCGCATCCAACACTGGTGCCTTTTGTGTCATTTTGTGCTCAATATCCAGCTCTCTTCAAGCAGAAAGTTGGGAAAGGGATGGATGGTTCTGCAGAGGAGCCGGGAAGGGAGAAGGCAGTGATGCTACACATGCACACCCAAGACACCCTATGGAGGGGGTTACAAAGCCTTTCCTTGAGCTCCTTTCACCCAGCTGACAAAGGATCCCCAAAGCCTCCTGCTACCAGGGCAGGGAGATGGGTTATTTCTAGTGCTCTTTTACCCAAACGAGCTATATTTCAACTGCAGTGCTGCCCCATAACCAGAGGTCCCATGGACCTGAGCACAGCACCCTGGAGAAGGCAGAGCTGGGTGCTGGAGAGGGTTTGGGGTTTGATGCTCAGAACTCACCTATCCAGGGCGATGGCCGTCATGGAGTAGATGCTGGCAAAGACAGCAGCGATGGGGAAGAAGTTGTGAAACTTGCAGTAGAGCAGCCCATAGTACCACTCGTTATGGATGGCATAGGTGAAGTTCACCACCGTGTTGAAGGCAGACATGGAGGCTTCGGCGAAAGCCAGGTTCACCAAGAAGTAGTTGGTGACAGTGCGCATCCTCTTGTGAGCCAGGATGATCCACATCACCACCACGTTCCCCACCACCGACACCACCACGATGAGGGCGTAGGCAACAGCCCACAGGGCCACTTGCCACGGGGGCTGCACGAACTGGTTCACAAAGGACTCGTTCAGAGAGACGTTGAGCAGCTCCTCGTGCTTCAGCTCCGCTTCCAGAGGCAGAGCATTATCCATCGCACCACGGCGTGGCCACAACGGACACAGGGATGCTGCAGGGTGCAGGTCCCTCCTGGTTTGGGGTAAAGAAGGATCAGGGTAAACCAAGTTTGGGGCACACAGCCAGTTTGGAGTGCAGGTCCCTCTAGATTTAGATTGCAGCCATTCTGGGGTGCATGGCTGGTTCAGGACACAGGTACCTCCAGTTCAGGGGATGGCTGTTGTGGGGTGCGCTGATGGTTTAGGGCATTGCTGTCTCCTGGTTCAGGGTGCAGCCACTTTGGGGTGTAGGACCCTTCTGGTTCAGGGTGCAGTCGGTTTGGGGTGCATGGCTGGCTCGGGGTGCAGGTCCCTGCTGTCTCTTAGTGTAGCTGGAGCAGGGTGTCTGGCCATGTCAAGGCACTCCACAGGTTTGGGGTGTAGGTTCCTCCTGGTTCAGGACCGGTTTGGGATGTGGGTCCTTCCCAGTTCAGGACCGGAGCAGGATGTGTGTCCTTCCCAGTTTGGGTCCAGAGCAAGATGCAGGTCTCTGCCAGTTTGGGCGCAGCTGGTTTGGGATATGGGTCCTCCCCTTGTTCAGGACCAGAGCAGGCTGCAGGATGCAGGTCCCTCCGGGTTTGGGACCAGAGCAGATGTGGATCCTTCCTAGTCCAGGACCAAAGCTGGATGCGGGGGGCAGGATACAGGTCCTTCACGGTTCTGGACCGGAGCAGGGTGCAGGTTCTTCCCGGTGCGGGGTGCCACCAGTTCGGGATGCCGGTTTCTCCCGGTTCAAGACGCGGGATGCGGGTTCCTCCCTGTTCAGGACCGCAGCAGGATGGGTCCCTCCCGGCTCGGGGTGCCGCCGGCTCGGGCCCGGTTGGCGGCTCGGGGTGCAGCCGGTGGCGCGGAGCCGGCTGCTGCGGGCGAGGCACGGTCGGGGCTTTTATAAGCGACGCGGGCGGTGCCACGGAGCGGGTGGGCAGAGCCGGCCCGGAGAGCCCTCCCCCGGCCCCGCTCCCCCGTGCCCGGGGGCTCTGGGGGCCCTGGGGCTGCGGCCGCGGCCGGGGCAGGAGCCCCCCGGTCCCCCCGATCCCTCTTCATCCCCTCCCAGCATCTTTGCCTTCCGATTCTCCCCGTGCTTTGCGCCTTTGGGGGGACGGGGACGGCCGACGGGGCCAAACCCACTCTCAGAGGCTTGAAACACGCTGTAATTGTAAAGCTTACACATTCGATATAGTGCATTCATGTATCACAGATACCACAGCCAGGGGATCCTCCAAACGGCTTTACGTTGTGGTCGGGGAGCGCTTTGCATCCCTGATGAACAAAGCAAATGTGTGACTATGTGGAATAGGGAAAGGTCTTCCGGCTCCGGTGGGAGCAGCTTCCCAACAGGACGTTTCCTTTTATGCCCCTTCTCCTCTCAAGAGCCTTTTCTCCCAAGAATAAGCCATTGGAATCTGATTAAACTGCAGAGAGGGATTCGCACCCTCCCACAGCCCAGGTTTATAATAGCCACCAGACAGGGGTGATTTTAACTTACTCCTCCAGTGCTCTGTTATTGCCAAGTGTGGGCAATAACAGCTCTGTTGCTGCCTGCCAGGAAAGCTGGTTTTCCCTCAGGATGCACCAGTGCGATGGTGAGGAAAACCACCCAGGAAAGCTGAGTGCGGTCCCCTGGTTTGCTAAAGGATGCTCTTAAATAGTGTTCTTGGGATGCAGCCTCCCAAACGGATGGAAGAGGAGCAGTGAGCTGGAAGAACCGCTCACGGGGAAAGCTGCAGCTCCCTGAAAACCAGGGGAAATCCGAGTTTGAATCACTGGGTGTTGTGGATGGAGGATGCTCGGCTCTTGTGCAGGATCAAGCCCTTAGGGAAGCCTGAAGGACTGGAAGCCTTCAGTCCCCAGCACCAGGTCAGTAGTTGAAGGACACTGAGCTTTTCAAGCCGAGGATGGATGAAGGAGGGGATGAATGGATCCCAACCAGCCCTTTCCTGGGTGACCACAGAGGGGGCCAGGCTGGTGACCGAGCGCTCCTCCCGCATCCGGATGCTCCTGGACCACTCGATGGCAGCATTGCCTAAAAATGCAGGAGGAGGAAGGGGCGAGCAGGGACGGCTCCCTGGGGATGGCATTCCCAATTCCCTCCCCTCGCCAGGCTGCTCAGGGGCATTGCTGTAACTTCGGCCAAGGGTGAACCCCAAAGGAGGGGACGATGCTTGTGGCCCCCTCATCCCATCCCAGCAAACCCTTTCCCACTCCCTCCATCCCCAAAGGTGGCACCAGCACCCCAAGCGCACCGCAGGGCTGAGAGTGTGCATGTCCCTGCCTCCTGCCTCAGTTTCCCCATTAGGAAAAAGGAGGTGATGCCTTTGCATGCTCCTGTTCAAAAGAAGCAGCTCTTCTGTTCCCTGTGCTGCTGCAGTGTGAGGAATGGAAATGCAGGATAATGGCTTGACCAAAGCAGGATCTGGAAGGGGCATGTGTGGGATTAGCACGTTCAGGGGCTGAGCGTTGGGTAGTTTAGGGGGGATTTCACCCAAAGTATTCGTTTCCTTTCTTTTGGAAGAGATTCCATCCAAAGGAAAAGAATAAATGAATCAATGCCAGGACAGAACCCTGCGGGAGCGAGAACGCGTATTTCTTGCTCTGCAAAACCAGATCATTACAAGCTTTTAGCAAGTAATGAATGTTGTGGGTCCCTGTGAAGATGCCAGCACTATTCTGGGCGCCAGTGTTCTGCTCTGTTCCAACCAGACCCTCCTCCCTTTCCCTTAGGACACTTGTATACCTTCGTGTATATCATCAGCCCTGTCAGAGCACACAGAAAGGCTTTGTGATGGGCAGCTGCAGGGAGCCTTGCCTTTTCCTGTTGTGTTTTCCAGAAGGACAGGAGCCTCTCATGCTAGAGGTTTCCCAGCAGGGTCCCCTGGGCTGCTGTAATGTCGAGTGCATGCAAAGTGTGGCTGTTGGGAGGCAAAACTGGCCTTGTCCTTCAGGGAGCCATGAGAGATGGTGGTTCTCCAGCTTTTGAGGGTTCAGCTCCTCCTCCACCCTGGCTTGGACCCCACCTCCCCATTGCATAAAGCTGGACGTGAGCAACACCAGCAGCAGGTTCAAGACAATATCATGTCATATCATGGAATGGTTTGGGTTGCAAGGGACCTTAAAGCTCATCCAGTCCCAACCCCTGCCATGGGCAGGGACACCTTCCACTGGAGCAGGGTGTTCCAAGCCCCTGTGTCCAACCTGGCCTTGAGCACTGCCAGGGATGGGGCAGCCACAGCTTCTCTGGGCACCCTGTGCCAGCACCTCAGCACCCTCACAGGGAAGAGCTTCTGCTCCCCATCTTCCCATGTGTGTGTGCCTTGGTTTTATGTAGAGCAGAGCTCAGCTCTGCTTTGGTGGTCGTGTTTACAGCTGGTTGGTGTTTCCCAGCTTGGGGTGGTTTGATAGTTAACGATGCTCTTCCCTCTTCCAGGTACCTTTGTGCTGTGGGACCTTCTGCTTTGGGGACTCCCAAGCAGGATGGATGGATGGATGGATGGATGGATGGATGGATGGATGGACGGACGGATGGATGGAGGTGCTGTGGCTCTGAGCTGTGAGGGCTTTGGTAAGTGGAAAGTTTATGTTCTTCAGCAGGAGGGGGATGTCTCCTTGTTTGGAGCAGGGTGAGGTGGGTTTATTTCCCCAGGGAGGAAGCCTGCACCATGCAAGGAGTGCCTGGTGTTGGGGATCCTTTGTGTAGGACATTGCTGAGGTGGGCTGAAATCCTTGCCAAGTCCTTTAGGGCAGTTTCCTGACCTTGCTGAAGGTGGATGTTCCATAAGTGGTGGGACACAAGTTGCCCATAGAACTGTGGCTGCTCCATCCCTGGCAGTGCTCAAGACCAGGTTGGACACAGGGGCTTGGAGCAACCTGCTCTGGAGGAAGGAACCCGTGGCAGCGGTTGGAATTGGATGAGCTTTAAGGTCCCTTCAACCCAAACCAGTTTGTGATGCTTGGGTTGATTGTGTGCTCTGTAAGTCATCTCCTGCCCCATCAAAAACAGTGTTGTGTGCTGGCAATCACCAGTGTACCTCCCAAGCTGGTGCTGTGTGTTTGCTGTATGGTGGTGTGGACTTCTGCAGCTTCCTAGACCAAAGGAGTCCTCAAGTATGGATTTGAGCCCATATGTGAACTACAAAGACCCTGAAAGTGTTGCACTGCAGCATCCCTCTTGCAATTGGGACCTTGTGTGACCTCAGCAGCTCTAGGTTGTAAAGCAAGAGAAGAGGAAGGATAAACTGAGGGGCTTCTTGCAGCTCTGCAGTGCTGTGGAACCCTGAGGCTGTAGGTAGTGATGGGCAAACCCCACAGCAGCAAAATGAAGCACAGGGTTTGTTGCTGTGCAATACACGACACCAGGATAATCAGGGCAAGGAAAGTGCTGGTCCAAGAGGAACTGATGGTGGGTTCCTGAAGGGGCCATCCCAAACCTGTCATGATGAGTTTGATTTAGCCCCTGGCTGAGGCAAGGATGTCCTCTCCTGGCTGGGGGCAATTCCATGCTGATTTAACCCAGCTTGCGTTACTTTTGCTGTTCAAATACAGGTTCTCACCAGCAGCATTTGGCTCAGAGTGTTCATCTCTCTCCATCCCCTCATTTGCTTGCTTTATGCCCCATCTTGAGTGGAAAAAGGCTCATACTTAGGCTTAGCTTTATTATTTCAGACATGGCACGTCCAAGCAAAGCAACTGCTTTGGATGTGTGGGTGAATAACTCATCTTCATAAGCCTTTGTGGATGTTCAAAAGCCTTTTCCCCTGCCCCAGGCAAAATGTCTCTGCTTTGAACATCAGAGCTGACAGAGCAGCACTTTGGGGGCTGCAGGGCTTTGGATTTGGGCAGGATTTAGCCCGAACCCAGGGGTAGCTGCTGCCTGCCCTGCCCCAAAGGTAACTGCCCAACAGCCATTACTAGGATGGGGATGAGCCTGGACCAGCCATGACCTCTTGCAAGCAGAGCTGCTGGAGGGGCAATATGGTATGGGAATGGCAGCTTTAGCTCTTACTGGTGAGCTGCTGAGAGGAGTCCAAAGGACCAGGAGAGGTTACCCCTTGTTTCTCTCTGTTGATGCTGTTTTATGAGCTGGAAGGGGAAATAAAGGTGAATGGGATCAAAACTAACCTCTGTGCAGGTTCAAGGGGTGAAGATGGTGGAGCTGGTGCTGGTTTGCAGACGCCCAATCATGCAGGGACTGGCCAGCCTTCTCCTGGGGCTTTTGCCCCAAGTAGAGCGATTCCCAATGGAAGGAGAAGTGGAGCTGGTGTTTGCGTTGCCCTGAACCCTGGGCTCTTCCATGCAGCTCGTGCTTCTCTCTGGCAAATTGCTCCAACTTCTTCCTTCTATTTCAGAGCCTTCTGCTGCTTTTTGACACATCTTCAGCCCAAAATCATTGAAGTCTGGTGCAGGTCTTAGTGATGCTCCTGGCCTTGCAAGGGGTGGCTAGTGGTAAAGCGAAGCACCCCAGAGCAGACCTGACTTGGGGATGTGTTTCCACCATGGGGAGGATGCGTTTCCTCCTCTTTCTCCCCCAAAACTTATAGGTTTGGGCTTGTCCCACCTATGTCTTGTTGCCCTTGAAATCAGGGAAGATTTAGGTTGGATATAAGTGAGAAGTTCTTCCCTGTGAGGGTAAATTGAACAACGGGGTTGCCCAAGGCTAGTGAGCCCTGGCCAGCTCGATCCAGATGATGGTTGCAGAGGAATTGGTTTTACAAGCACCTCTTGCAGCTCCAGTTATGGCTTGCCGGGTAAAAGAGAAGATAGCATCACTGCTACCTTATGATGTTTGTGGTTACAAATGATGCTCTCCTCCAGTAACACCCTCTTTGCTACCTTGCCCTACCTGTCAATGAATTAGTGAGCTGGGCCCTAAACCAAGCAGTAGCTAACGAAGCTATTCTCGATTCCCAGAACCTCTTAACCCATCCTCTTTGCAAGGATCCAATATTAAGAGAGGCTCAGATTGGCTTTTGCTGGAGGACTCTAGAGAGAGTGAGACGCTTCCTTGCAGGAGGCTATTTCCATACCAAACTTCAGCCTCCTAACCCCAGGGGCTGGAGAGAGCTGGGTTGTGCAAATAAAAGCATCAAGAGATGCTTTTAGCTGAGAAATAAGTTTTCTCAGAGCCTTTTTGTATGCAAACCACTGACTCTTGTTTTAATGGCTCTTTTTTTGTGTGTGCGGTTTAATTGGCTGGTATTGTTCTACCCTAAAAATAACTCTATAAAGCCCTTCTGCCACAGCAGATCCATTGCCCACGTGTATTTCAGCTCCAGCTTGCTTTCCTGGTTGGGCTTTCTCGTTCTTTCATGGCGGAAATACAGAAGCTGCTGGGAAACAATATTCCAGGAGATAAAGTGCGTATTGTAACGCCAAGCTGTTAGGAAAGGGATGTTTGCTGTGGACATCCTCTGTTTGGAGGCAATAGGAGACTTTGGGATGTGTGTGGGAAGGATGCTGTCCTGAAATTGAGGCTTAGCATCCTTGAAAGAGATGCTGGGGCTCAAGGAAGACCAGAGCTTCAGGTGCATTTGTGTGGAGACAACAGGGCCGGAGCCATTTAGAGTGGACTCGTAGTGATGGGTACCTCATAGCAAAAGGTACAATTCCTTCTCTCCACCTGAGCCTTAAGTGGATAAATCATAAAGAAAACTTGTCCGAAGTGTTTTACCATGAGCTAAACTGTGTCTTTGCTGCTTCCAAAACGAAGTGGTTGATCTGTTTTAGCTGTGGTTGTTCCCTTCTTTTAGCTCCTCCCCAAATGCAATTTGTGCTGATGGCCCAGATTGAGTTGAGATGGGGTGGGCCCAGCCAGAAATGTGGTGGCCAAGTTGAATGAGAGGTGAGCAATGGTTTGAGTAGGAAAACTCTTCTGTTACAGGTCCAAAGTCAATAATAGAAGGAAAGAGGAATAATTCTTGAGAGGAGCTGATGGGGAGGGAGGAGTTAACACTTGAACTACTGATGTGGAAAAGTGAGGAGCCACTACAGGGCAGGAAGGCCCCGAGGAGGGGAACCAAAGGGACTTTTGCTTCTGGAAATGAAGTTAGGTTTTGCTTTTCTTTTGTCTTCTCAAAATCACCCCTTGGAAGGCAGAAGCGAACTGAGGTGATGCTCTGAAGGTAGAAGGGTCTATTGCATTAAATGAATTCACGAAGGAAAAAGGTATGTGGCTCATGCCAACGTTCATCACTATTTAATTGAAGGTACAGAGCAGTGCTCAGTAGATTCTGAGCATCTTGGTACTGACTTTCTGCTCCTGATGCTCTGCAGCTCCTTAGGTCTGGTGTCCAGAGCCATGTGTGCTGCTGTCTCCATGTTGCCTACCCCAGTTACTATTTAGTGCCAAGAGCAAGGAAGAAGCACTTCTGGAGCACAAAGCTTTATGCAACAGCCAAAGAAGTGCACAATGTCTGTGGACATAGGGAATGTGGGGGGGGAAAGGGTTGAGGAGCACTGAGGGTGTGTGATGCTGCTGGTGGCACGTTCCTGCTGCTGTTGCCTGCTGGGAATGGCACTGGGAGCACACTGTGAAAGCCCAACTCAGTGTTTTGGGATTTAAACCATCTCAGCAGCCCAATGGGTTTTGTTGTGTTTGGCACCTGATTAAGCTGCACTTAACCCAAGTGATCCCAGGCTGGGTTTAAGGCAAGGCTGACCTTACCCCATTGGCATTGAGCCACCTGAAGGAACAGATTCGGTTAAAATGGGGTGGGTTTGGGGTACATCCAGCTGCTGGGGCAAATTTTTTGGCAAAATAGGCAGGTTCCTTGTAGAAAAATGTTGGGAAAATTCAGGACAGAGTAAGAAACGTCTGATGTGATCATTGGTATGTGCTGGCCCCTATTCCAGCTTCTCTATCAAGGACAGACATCTCCGCAACTCCTTTGTCTCCCCTCTTGCAAGCTGCGGGCATCTTGGAGATGGGAACTTGTGGGATCTGATCTCCTTTTGGCTGTTACCACCTTGATGAATTCAGTACTTGGACATGGTTGGGGGGGAATGAAAGTCCCTATTCCTGGAAGCAGCCTCTCAACCGAAGCTGCAAGACGCAGGAGCTCAGGTGTTCTCACTGGAGGTGGACTCAGCTCCTAAATCTCTTCTCTTGTAAGAAGCGCTTTATCTATTTTTAATCTGTTCTTTTTGCTTGTCAGGGCCCTTTTAATAGGGAGCTGTCAGGTCCGTTTGGAAAGCTCAAGGAATTGCCAGCCACAACCTCCGTGCTGGTGTGCAGAGACCAAAGAGAGGAATAAATCTCAGTCTTGTAGTTTTGGCAGCAAGAGCTACAGCAACAAATCCCAGGTTATACATGGGTTTATTGGTATTGTCCCTGTACCTGTGGACAAGGAGATTTGTAGGATTTGGGGAATTGCTGCTGCTTTAGCAAAGCTGCTCTTAATTTTTAGGTAGACGATTTCTGAGGCTGCTCAGCAGTTGTTTTAACCCAATACGGGGGCAGAGGAGGAGCAGACCTGGGCAACACCAGGGGAGGAAAACTTAATGGGTGCAAAAGAGGGATGTGATGGCAACTCATATTCTGTAGTCGTAGAATCCTGGAATGGTTTGGGCTGGAAAGGACCTTAAAGCTCCTCCAGCTCCAACCCCTGCCACGGGCAGGGACATCTTCCATAGAGCACAGTGCTCCAAGCCCCCGTGTCCAACCTGGCCTTGAGCACTGCCAGGGATGGGGCAGCCACAGCTTCTCTGGGCACCCTGTGCCAGCGCCTCAGCACCCTCACAGGGAAGAGCTTCTGCCTAAGAGCTCATCTCAGTCTCCCCTCTGGCAGGTTAAAGCCATTCCCTTTCTTCTGTCCCTCCATCCCTTGTCCAAAGCCTCTCTCCAGGTTCCCTGCAGCCCCTTCAGGCACTGGAGCTGCTCTGAGGTCTCCCCTTCAGGAGCCTTCTCTTCTCCAGGCTGCCCCAGCCCAGCTCTCTCAGCCTGGCTCCAGAGCAGAGCTGCTCCAGCCCTCGCAGCATCTCCATGGCCTCCTCTCCACAGCTTTCCCTCTTGCGCTGTTGCCCCAGAGCTGTTCGCAGGATGACGGCACTTTCATCAAGGTCTTTGTCTTGCAGACTCCTGCCTTCAGCACTGACAGAAGGAAAAACCTCTCCATTTGGCTTCAGCCCATTGCTTCTTGGCTCACAGCACGCCAAGAAGCAGCCGCGTGCCTCTGCTGCTCTCTGCTCGCTATAACTCTTTGTTACGGTGCGAGTGCTGCGCATTTCCAAGTGTTGGTCTTCTCTTTATTAAATGATTGCTTTATTTGGCCCTCTCCCCGTGTGCCAGAAGTGCTCTAAATGAAGAGCTGGGATTATCCGTAACGCAAACAGCTCCGCTCTGCAGCCTGTGCGCAAATGAAATGAAGGCGGCTCAATTGGATGATTGCTCTGAGCAATTGAAACCCAAATCTGTTTTGCTGGGTTTGAGTCTCTCCTTTCCTCCTCTTGGTTGTTTGGGTGCGTGTTTGCAAGTGGGTGCTCAAAGATCGTGTGCTTCGAAGCCTTTAAAAGCCCATTAGGGGATGTGTATCACTGTGGCTCTTCGTTGTGATGTTGCAAAAGCGGAGGGGAGGATGCAGAGCTTCCTGGCCTTGCTGCAAGGGGAATTAGGGGTGGGATTCTTGGCGTGTGGGCTCTGTGTGCAGGTCAGCTCCTAGAAGGGGGCTACAAGGATGCTGGAGAGGGACTCTTCGTCAAAGACTGTAGCAATAGGACAAGGGGTGATGGGTTCAAACTGAAACGGGAAGTTCAGGTTGGAGATAAGGAAGAAGTTCTTTACTGTAAGGGTGCTGAGGCACTGGCACAGGGTGCCGGAGAAGTGGTGAATGCTCCATCCCTGGCAGTGTTCAAGGCCAGGTTGAACGGAGCCTTGGGTGGCATGGTTTAGTGTGAGGTGTCCCTGCCCATGGCAAGGGGGTAGAACTGAATGATCCTAAGGTCCTTTCCAACCCAAATCATTCAATGATTCCATGAGTAGAATTGGTTTGGGCTCTAACCTGGATGGGGTTTGCTGTCAGCTGGCGGACCCTACCCAGCGCATGCCTGCCTTGAATTCCCATGGACAACTCCTGGTTAGTTCCAGCTTCCTGCATATTGCTTTTTTTATACCAAACCCCACCGGTTATAAATAGCAGAGTGGTGCAAGGACAGCCTGGGATTCCCTCCCAAAAAGCATTTCCTAAGGGCGTTTGGGAAATTGCCAAGCTGTACATGTGCTGGGTGTTGTCAGAGGAGTGCTGTGATTTCCAGGCGGGTTCTGCTTTAATGTGCTTTGCTCTTAAAAGAGAAGGTGTTTGGGTTCTTTCCAAAGAGAAGCGGTGTTGAGACGTTGTCCTTGGAGATCCTGGCTGCAGTGTGGGGGATGGCAGAGATACCTGTAGCTGAGTCTGTGTTTTCCACGTAGCCCCATGTCCAGCTCTGGGGCAACAGCACCAGAGGGACGTGGAGCTGTTGGAGAGAGTGCAGAGGAGGCCATGGAGATGCTGTGAGGGCTGGAGCAGCTCTGCTCTGGAGCCAGGCTGAGAGAGCTGGGCTGGGGCAGCCTGGAGAAGAGAAGGCTCCTGAAGGGGAGACCTGAGAGCAGCTCCAGTGCCTAAAGGGGCTGCAGGAAACCTGGAGAGAGGCTTTGGACAAGGGATGGAGGGACAGGCCAAGGGGAATGGCTTTAACCTGCCAAGAGGGGAGACTGAGATGAGCTCTTAGGCAGAAGCTCTTCCCTGCGAGGGTGCTGAGGCGCTGGCACAGGGTGCCCAGAGAAGCTGTGGCTGCCCCATCCCTGGCAGTGCTCAAGGCCAGGCTGGACACAGGGGCTTGGAGCACCCTGCTCTATGGAAGGTGTTCCTGCCCATGGCAGGGGTTGGAGCTGGAGGAGCTTTAAGATCCCTTCCAATCCAAACCAGTCTGGGATTTTCTTAGGGTTTTAACGGGTCCAAACAATGAGACTGTGTTTTGGGTGGAATTCTGCTGCCTGCATGGGTGGAAGTAAAATGGCATTAAGCCACGCATTTGTTGTTCAAGGAATGCAAAGGTAAAATGTGCTCTGGGAATCTTTTTGGCTTGCAATTGAATTTACACCCCAGTGTTGCAAAGGAACAGCACAGGAAGGGCTGTTGGACACTGGTGGTCAAGGCAGGGCGATGGGCAAGGGTCCTGCCAGCACCACAGTGCCATCCCAGGAGCACACAGTGCTTTGCCTCCTCTCTCTTGGTGCAGGCTGCTGGAGGAAAGGCTTGATTAGATAATTGCATCATGAGCAGCTCCCACAACTGTCAGGATGGATAAAGCTCCCGAAGGCAGGAGATAGAAAAGACCTTGATTATTTCCATGCTTTTTGAAGCTAGGAAAGGCCACTGGGATGGGAAAGGGTTGAAGGGAAGGCAGAAATGGCCGGAGGACAGAGGCGGGGGGGGAGGCTGGGGTTGATTTATAGGCAGACACAGTCATCTTTAGATGTTTTCCACTTTGGTTTTGCCCCCTGAGGAAGCACAGGTGGCGGATATTGCATTGGTCGTCGCATCCCTCAGTGCCCCGCTGGGGTTTGGGGCCAGCAAAGCTGCCCTGTCCTTGGCCCCAACCTGCTTTTGTTTCCTTTGTACATGGCTGTGTTTGTTTGTACCTTGTTTTCATTTGGGTTCCTCCCTGCGGCTGCTGCTTTTCCTGCAGCAAATGAGTCAATTGTGCAATGAGTTCAAGCAGAGACCGCTGCCGAAACCAAGTACATCCAGGGCAAAATATCATTGTAAAGGGAAACAAGCGCAGGGGCACCTGATCCAGCCCCATTCAGGATTAGGCAGGGCTGCGAGGATTAATGCCAATCCTTGTTGTTCTTTAGAAAAGAGGGGTTTTTGGTCACAGCAGACATCTCACACACAGATCACTGCGGCTGCGCAGTGCTGAGCTCGATGGCTGTGTTTTATCCACCAGTTTGATTAGTGCTGACATCAACGACTTGCAGCTCTTCTCTGTCTCAGTAACTGGAGCTTTTGTCCAACTGGTCATTAATGGCAATTAGCACTTGCCCTCAGTGCTGCACCTTTGGCATCCCCCCCAGATAAACCGCTGCTAACACTAGTTTTCTACCTAGAACACACTTTCCTATTGTGGATTTAATCGCTGGCAATATGGCCAAACTGATGTGTTTGTCCAGAGGCTTGTCAGGATTTGATGCCTCTTGGTTTAAGCAAGAACAAGGGATTTATAATACCTTTGGAGCTTTTATTACCCTAATAAAGGAGGTGGCTCCTGGTACTGGTGCTATCGATCCACACTGGGTTGCAATGGGAATGCTGGTGGAAAGGCTCTCAGGTGACTTGTTTTAAGTTGGGCTTTTCTGCCTCTCATAGTAAATGCTTTTAAAGCTCTATCTGCAAGTTGTTTAGTGCTCATTTTCCCAGCTGTGGGAGGTCTGTGCTTGCATTGATCGAGTGAGCATCACTGACTGCAGCAGGGATACAGGGCGGTGAAGCTATTGCTAAAGCAGCCTGTGCTGGTTTGGGGGGGAAGAGGGAAAAAAAGCCTTTAGGAAGTTAAGTTATATTCCGAGGGTGAAAACCAGTCCTGGCTGATATTTAAGTGTTAAGGGTAAGGCTGGAAGGTGGCTCCAGCTCTTGCAGCCCCAGCTGCTCTCTACCTTCTAGGTGTGGAAGGTGCAAGGGTTTGGGGCAACAGGACTGCTGTCCATGGGTTAAATACTGCTGGTTTTGACCCAATTTCATCACCGCTGCATTATCCTCTGACACAGGCTCTGCAGCCCATGTGAGCCCATCCAGCCACCTCTGTGGAAGGGAATGGAAATGGAGCTCTTCTCTTCCTTCAGTCCATAGCAGGAACATAGTAGGTCTCTTTGGAGACCTGCTGCTAACAAGAATCTGAATAAAACTCACTGATGCTGAATCTCAAAATGGGTTTAAACGTGCAAATTGGTGCAGTCTGGGGAGGCTTTTCCTTCCCTGGGACAGAGGCTGCAGGAAGGCAACTTCAAGGGAGGATGGCTATTCTTAGTAATGAGTTATTCAGTCTGAATTTCCTTGTGCTTGGCCTGGAAATACCTTGGAGCTTGATTGACACATCGAAGGAAGCAGCAACTGAGGGATTAAAAGGATTTATGCGTTTACTGTAGAAGAACTGGGATTGGCTGTTAACTGCACTCAATGCATGGATGCTGGGCAGCTGTGGGTTCATGTGCTTTCTGCTGTGCTGAGGATGTGTATGGTAGTACCTGGGGTTACTCAGTATCCTCTCTGAGCTTCCCATTTATTTGGGAGCACTTATATGAGCAGCATTAAAGAGGAGTTAAAAGGCACTGAAAAGTGACGCGATCCTTTACTGCTCACTTTCTGTTAGTGCTCTGCTGTCTCTGAGCAGGTTTCAGGCTGTGCCCACCAGAAAAAGCAACGTTTCGGAGGTGGAATAAATCTTCTCCATTTATTTGGCCAGCAGAGATTCTCTTCTCTCCCGATTTGTTGTTCTTTCTGCTCCCACACACACAGATTCTACGACAGGTTTCTGGCTGTGAATCCCTTCTCCTGCCAGCATATCAAGTGAGTGGATCCTGCTACTACTTGGTGCAAAGAGGAGCTGTGGAGAGCTGGTATCGCCTGGCTTTGGGCTGGCTTTTAACAACGTGTATGGTGAGAAACAGCAACTTTGGCATCGCACCAAGATGGTGATCTTGAAGTGAGGTGGTGGCCGATAACACCCATTGGTCCATAGCATGCAGAGGTTTTGGGTTTGTGGCTTATTTGCTTTATAGGCGTTTCACATATGTGACTTGTACCAAGATACATTTCTCCTACTCATGGCCAGGGTTGCTTTCTACCAAGAGATAGTGGCTTTTCTCTCCCTGGTTGAGCAGGGTGTTCAATGGCACAGTTGTAGAGGGTTAAGGTTGCTTTCTGTGCTGCTAGCACTAAAGTTTGGCTTTTGGCTCCTTAGGACAACTTAGCGAAGGAACTGGCTTTTCCCCTATCGTATTTGTTCATGGTGCCTTCAGATGCTCCTCCAAGGTGTGTTAAAGGGCCTTATGCTGGCTACAAGAGGGGGCTGAACCTGAGAGGATTCCTTAGTGGGAGTCAATGAGCTTGTGTCATGTGTCTTGTGATGGCCTGCAGCATAAAAGCTTTTAAATCCACCTAAGGAACAAGTTTTTGAGGGGAGAGAAGTCATCAATGGGTTTATTTCAGCCACTGTGAGGTTCTACTTTTGTTCTGAAGCTCCATAGTAGACACTGGAACAGGTTGCCCCTTCCAACCTGTGAGAGGCTGATCTGAAATCAGACTCCATGTCCATTGTCTCAGTATAAGAAGCTGAGGTGGGATTCCACGGTTCATTGTCTAAGAGATGGGTGTGAAGAGCTGAAATGGGACTCTACCATCCATTGCCTAAGAGACGGGCAGGAGGGGCTGAGATAAGCCTCTTCCATTCATTGTCTTGAGTGTTGGTGTGAGGACTCCCACCACCTCCAACGACTACTACGGACCCCAGGGACATGGCTGGGTACATGGTGGTGACTATCTCTCTGCACCCTGAATCCTTGCTTCATTTCCATCCTGTTTCCAATCTGTCCTATTGCTTCATATCATCATTTCTCTCGTTATAATAATTGTCCTTATGTACTAAACCAACTGCTCGATTCCGGTCCTTGACCTCGTTTGCGTCTTCATTTCACTCTTGGGATCATGAAGGAAATGTGTCCCACACTGGGTTGTCTCCAGTTAGACCCTGACATTAAATTGGCATCACAGACAGGGTCCCTTGCAGTGAAAAGTACCATAATGTCCCATAAAGTGTGAGGTACTCCATGTGTGCCTCTCAGGGACTTAAGGGGTGGGATTTACTGAAGCAAAACGTGCTGCCTCCCTGAGCCTGTTGTCCCCTTCAGAAATGAATAGCAGTGACGCTGCCCCTCAGGGCAGAGATGTGTTGTGTGGTCTTTTAGAGAAACATAAGGAGTGAGTGGGCAAAGGAAAATGGGCATAATAGTGTAAAAGAGCAAATAAGCACCCTGCTAAAGGATGCAGAACAGTGGCCTGTAAAGGGTAAACCTGTGCCTTGCTGGGCACCAGCTTGGCTGCTGCAGTAGGGGCTGGAGAGCAACAACAAACTGAATCTCAGTGCATGCAAACTTTACAAGCCCTGGTCCGATCCCTGCAGGACCAGGTAGTTAAGAGAATAAAGAGAAGGATCAGGCATGCTACTTGCAATTAGCCCCCAAAGAGCAACTCTTGGCAGAGAAAAGCTCCTCTCCATGATCTGAGGAAACAATTGAATACCCCCAAAGTGACCTGGAAGAGGAGGGACTAAGGTTGGAAAAGTTAAACGAAAGGGAAGGGGATGAATTCCCACAGATTATAGCCAAAGAGGTTCCGTTACTGCTATGGAATTAGCTAGACTTGAAAAGGAATTGGGTCGGACTCCAAAAGAATCAGAAACGGAGTATGTTTGGAGAGCATCGCTGTCTGGGGGATATGAGATTTCCCTAAGTGAGAAGGCAGCTGAGGGATATTGGGGGACCACCGCGCACCCTGGTCCTTAACTCGAAGAGCAGCTTATTGGGATGGAGGACTTCACCCTTTGGAAAAGGGAGATCCCCTCATCATCACAGAGACAGCCGGACCCTGACACAGCCCTGTCCTGGGTTGAGCTGCAACAGTTCTTTGTCTTACATTCTGGGGTTAATATGTCATTCAGATCTGGTTTTCCCTGCTCTCCATCCTTATGGCTGAATTATCACCATCACTGTTGCATTGAAGACATGAGGCTCAGCTCCAGAACATGGAAAAGACCTAAGAAGGCTTATTTTTAAGCTGTTGAAGTAACATTTTTGTTTCCAGGTCTCAAGTGCCTGGGAAATTGCTAAACTGGGAGACTTTTGGGTAGAAGGAGGGATTAAAGCAGAGCTGTGTTATTACAGGAACATAAATGAATTGACTCTGTAATTGCAGTCCATAGGGCTGTGCACCACCTCTGAAAGTGCACTGCTTCCTTGAGACCTTACAGAGGAAAACCGAGCCCTGGAGCCCTGGGTGTGCAGACCATGAACTGGGGGAATCACTGGGCTCTGCTCAACCCAATCTCTTGTTCCAGCATGTGGGTTTTCAAGAGAGAAAAGGCCCATTTCCATGGTATTTGAGGTGCTCAGCAAGCAAGGACAGGGGAATGCGTGGCTCATGATTTTTACATTTCTCCTATAGGTTCTTACTCTCCCTATAGAGCATGCTCTATCAGCAGTGGTGGCTTTGGGCAGCAGGTCCCTATTGCCAATGCTGGGCAGTAATACAGCTACCTGGATCTTTGATACACCTGGGAGAGTATTTTTTAGGTACATTATTCCTTGAAGGCTTGAGAGTGAGCAGAGCTCCATGGCTGGGCTGAGCAATGTCTGTCTGTCATCAGGGCTGTAAATTGGGCTTTTGTGGTTGGGTAAACCCCAGAAACTATTCTGGTGTGTGAGCCAGAGACTCAGAATTGAGGGGTTTTGTTCCATTAGAGGCTTTGGTTTGTCACCATTCCCATACGATGGAGCGTGTTGGTCCAGGATTGGGTGTGTGTTGATGGGAAGGAGTTGGGAAAGACCTATGTATTACCTTACAAGCCATGGCCTCAATGGATCTTCCCCAGTTCCCAGGCTATATATAAGCAATTTAACCACACATTGAGCATCTGAGCTGCAAAATCTGTCTCTAATATCTGCTGTGACTCAGTGCAGAAAGACACTGCTCTCTGCGATGCTGGTTGATGTTGGATCCTTCCTCCCCATCACAATGGCATGAATGATCCTGCAGCAGAGTCCTGGCTGGAAAAGCCAAGCAAACCACCTGAGGAACGTTTGCTGGGGATGGAATTAGGGCTGGTTGATGGTGGTGGCTCCCAGGTTGAGTGAATCCTAACAAGCTTTGAGACTTCAAGAAGCTTTTGGGTTATAAAAGAAGAGAATCGGCACAATTCAGGAGGGGAGAGCAAGCAAGGCAAATATCTGCTCACAATAACTTGTGGGTGATGAAGCCCATCTCACTCCACTTGAGAAGGGAAGGGGAAAGTTGTTTCTTTCCCCAGGCTGCTGGGTGATTTCCGCTGCCCAATGTCTTTGTTATTCAGTGTATTTGGCCAGGCATCTCTTGGCAGTTTATTAAAACAGAGAATAAACCAGGTTGGAAAAGACCTTTAAGATCACATCCAACCTTTACCACAGCACTGCAAGGCCACCACTAACTCCTATCACTGAGTATCCACAGCAGAGATTAAACCTCAGCACAGGATGAGGAACGGGTATAAGGGGAAAAGCACAGAGCATCAATCCTCATTTCCCAGGTGGAGACATAGGTCTGGACCAGACACGGACCGTGGGGTCGAGGTACAGGGGGGTTATTTGTAGGTTTTGGTTAGTTTTAGTGCTGGGACCCATGGAATGAGTTCCTTTGCTGTGAGTTAATTACTGAGGCTTCTTAATGGAGTCAATTCAGTGCTTTGGAAAGGGTCTTTGGGGCTGTGGCTTCCCCAGTGGGTTTTACCCAGCGCTGCAGGGAGAATAGGAAAAGGAATCAAACGCTGTTTTTCTGACTTTTATGAACTAATAAATCATCTTTTTAGAAACAAAAAAGCCAGGAGAAGCCAAAGCTGCCACCGATGAACTACAACTTCATCTTTGTTGTGCTATTAACTTCTGTGCTGGCAAAACCTGATGTCTTGGGGCTATGAGCCCAGCAGTGACTGTACATTTTGGTGTGTGCTAGCCCAGATTATAAGTGATGTGTTGCTGAAGTTCTGTCAGATGTCCCACCGTGTCCATTTTTAACCCAGCTGAGCTCTATGCATTTGCATCCATCAGCTCCAGCGCTGAGGCTCAGCAGAGAAACGGGGCAGGATGGAGAGACCGAAATGAAACTGGGGGAATGGGAGGGAAGAAAGAAGTGACCTCAGTGAATGGGGAGTTCTGGAAGGAAACAGAAACTTGGGGAAAGTGTGAACTTCATCCCCAGCGGAAGGCAACGCTGTCCTACCCTCTCTAATGAAATTGCAGGGCTCCGAGCTGCGGAGGCCAGGAGGATCAATCACTTCCCAAGGGGATAATAAACTTCCCGAAGGATATAATAAAGCAGAGTTGTGGCAGACTGCTCTGTCCCATGCTATTAGAAGTGATGCTCTGCAGACTGCTGCTGACCCAGAGAGATGCTTAAGTGTGATTGAACCACAGGAGCAAGCACAGTCCTCGTCTCCACGTGGCTTTTCCCACCAGCATGGGCACGGTGGCTGCAGCGTGCTGCTGATCCTGGCACCTCCAAGCCCCCCTCCCCATCCTCCTCATGGAATCAGTGTTTTACAAATCAGCAAATTGCACACTGATGCTTCGGGTTTATTCCTGCTCATCATCTTCCAGCATCGCTTGCTTATTATCCTAACTCCTCGGAGCCATTTCTCCTCCCACCCCCTGCTGCTCACTTTGTTCTTTATAGCTGCCACGCTGCAGTTGTAGCAAACCAGCTGTGCTGTGCTTTGCAGCAGCATGAAAGAGCCCCCACTTTAATCACTGCCTGCCCAGGAAAGGAAAATAGAGGCCAAGCTGTCATTCGAGTAATGCAATTGTACCACGGAAGGTCTTTTCATTTGCTGCTGTTTATTAAACAGGTTGGTGCTTTCAGCTGCTGCAGGAGGGGGTAATGACACTGAGGGAAGGGTGGATTGTGAGTTCTGGTGCTTAAATATAGCTTGGACTCTGTGTGTAGTGTGTAGGGTTTCATTTGGAAGCTGGCAGCTTGGTTTATTCATGGCCCAATAAAGAGAAACAATTCCTGTGTGTGGCTTGAGCATCGGGGGTAGGAAGTGTTTGGTTAATTTGCAGATCCATAGAATCCCTGTCTGGTTTGGGTTGGAAGGGACCTAAAAGCTCATCCAATTCCAACCCCTGCCACGGGCAGGGACACCTTCCATAGAGCAGGGTGCTCCAAGCCCCTGTGTCCAACCTGGCCTTGAGCACTGCCAGGGATGGGGCAGCCACAGCTTCTCTGGGCACCCTGTGCCAGCGCCTCAGCACCCTCACAGGGAAGAGCTTCTGCCCAAGAGCTCATCTCAGTCTCCCTTCTGGCAGGTTAAAGCCATTCCCCTTGTTCTGTCCCTCCATCCCTTGTCCAAAGCCCCTCTCCATGTTTCCTGCAGCCCCTTTAGGCACTGGAGCTGCTCTAAGGTCTCCCCTTAAGGAGCCTTCTCTTAAGGTCCTCTCCATCCTTGTGGTGCAACATCGTGTGCAACGCTAAAGCTGGCTCAGTTGAGTGGCACTCGGGCTCCTGGGCTTGCTGGGCTCTCTGTACCAGTGGTTTGTAATTAATATGCTGGGAGCCCTGCTTGGGGGAAGAAACAGCATCTTTATTGCAGGTACTTGGTATGCTGGCTGCATGCAGAGCAGACTAGAGCACCGCCATGGGCACATTAACAGCACAGCTTGGTCCCTCGGAGGGTTTAGAGTGTTCTCGTGCAGACTCAGGGTTTGGTTTTAGTGGATTGTTATAGGAAACTTTCTGCCTTTAAAGCCTGGGCTGGCTTGTGAGGTGGGAAGGGAATCCTCTGTGCATCCTGCAGTGGAAAACCTCCCTCCAGCAGCAGCATCACCTCCGCAAATGGCCTCAAATCCCAGAGTTTGGCTGCTGGGTGATGTCCGGTGGTTTGAACAGTCCTGAGCACTAAACACCAGCTGAGCCACTTCTTCCAGTGGTTAATGATTGCCTGGGCCTGATGCTGCCAGAAATGATGCCATGTTAATGATTAAAACCCCTAAATAAGGGTTTACTCCTTCCCCATGTGCAAAGTCACCCTCTGACCTTCCTCAGCTCCAGCAGCATTGCCAGAGAGGGGAACATATTCAGGAACAAACCCATCCCGTTCCCATCACCCTTCCTGCTCCCTCCGAACCCTGGCAGCATCGTGCTGCAGCAATAGTAAATCTATCAAAGCTTCGTAGTCCTGTTTAAATGCAGGATTTATTCCACTCTGTGTTAAGCTTTAAGAGCTACTCCCGCCTCTCCCTTGTGTCCAGCTGGGTTGTGCATTATCCAGCCATTATACATTAGTATGAGTAAACAGATGCTTTCAGGTCCTGTCTGTGTAACTCTGAGTGCATCTCTAGAGAGGGAAGCAGAAAGCGTCCATATGCATTCGTGCTGCAGGAAGAGCACTTGTTCTTCATGATCTCCTTTGCAGAAAGAAATGCATGGCATCAAATGTTGCTCACTTGGAGAAAACTGATTAATGTAAAGATTTCTAGGTGCCTGGTGAAGGGAAAATGCTGAATTCCTGCTGGTGCATGTGAGGGTGGGAGCTGGAGAAGGACTTGTCACTGCTTTTGCCCATGTGCTTTTGTTTGAATAAAGACATTTAAGCTCCCCTAGGGAAGAAGCTCTTCCCTGCGAGGGTGCTGAGGCGCTGGCACAGGGTGCCCAGAGAAGCTGTGGCTGCCCCATCCCTGGCAGTGTTCAAGGCCAGGTTGGACACAGGGGCTTGGAGCACCCTGCTCTATGAAAGGTGTCCCTGCCTGTGGCAGGGGTTGGAACTGGATGAAGTGTAAGGCCCATTCCAACCCAAACCATTCTGGGATTCCATGAATTTTTAAGGGGAAGAAGACATCCCTCATTCACATATGGGACTGCTGCACACCTGAAATGCTCCCGGCCTGAATTCTGAGTGACAGCACTTTGGCAAGGCAGTTTTCCTTTAGGAGTGTACTGATGGTGTTGTATAGAGGTATCTGGAGGGTTTTATTCCTGTTCCCATCCCTGCAGGCACCACTATTTATAGGAGTGAGCTGTGTGGATTATCAGGTGTTAATTACGAGCTGATGGGGGAATGGTGCAGGGGAAGAGCCTGTGATGTGATGTGCTTGCAGTGTTCTGCCCTGGTTTACACTGCCAGAGGGTTGGGGTTCGCCTGTGACTCAGTGGAGAAGGGCAGAGAGCCTGAAATAGCTGTTCAAGCCTCCAATGAGCTGAATGGTGAAATGTGGCTTCAAATTAACAGGGAAATTGGAGGCATTATTTATGGACCTGATGGTTTTAAGTATGGTTTAAGTCTGCTGCTTTGGACATCTCTTAGCTGTGTCACTGCCTCATTGTGTGGGGAATAGTCTTTTCCCCTTGCTCTTTTACGTAGTAAGTTGAGTTCTGAATTAGAGTGCAGCAAACATCCCATCAATAGGTGAATGCACAGCAGGTTACTCACCAAGTGCTGTGATTTCTCTGTGCAATGAGTTGAAAATAAGCCCTGAGTCCCCTGTGCCAGTGCATTGTCAAACCTGCCAGAGGTTAAAACGGCAGAGAATCACACGGGCAAGTGGGTATATTTCTTTTAATTGACTGTTCTCTCGGCTGCAGCATCCTTCCATAGCACAGGAAGGGTGGAGGAACGAAATCACATCTCCCCACATGTCTCCTGTACAATGCTGGCTGTTGGGGGTTCTTATTCCAAGCAAAGGTTGGTAAAACTGTGGAGCTGTTGATGTGAGTGCAGAGGAGACCATGGAGCTGCTGCCAGGGCTGGAGCAGCTCTGCTCTGGAGCCAGGCTGAGAGAGCTGGGCTGGGGCAGCCTGGAGAAGAGAAGGCTCCTGAAGGGGAGACCTTAGAGCAGCTCCAGTGCCTGAAGGGGCTGCAGGAAACCTGGAGAGGGACTTTGGACAAGGGATGAAGGGACAGGAGAAGGGGAATGGCTTTAACCTGGCAGAGGGGTGATAGAGATGAGATTTCTGCTGTTACCCTTGCAGCCTATATACTCTTCTGCTACATCTGCTATAAGTTGGGTTAAACACAGCTCCTGCATCTTTACTGCAGCCCTGAGTCACTTCTTCAAACCCTGCTTTAAATTCTCCGTTTGGCTTCCCCAGAGAGAAGCAGCATCCTCCTCCCGGGAGGGTTTGAACCACTTCCCAGGGCACGAGCTGCATTACAGACTATCACAGATTCTTCTTCCCACCTCTGACCCACAGTGAGTCAAGCTGTAGATAACAAAGAGTGCTCCTCTGCATCCTCAGAGACCATCTGCAGATGCAGCTTTTCCAGCCTCCTCTTTTCGCTCTAAGTTAAACATCAGTTTTCCACTCTAGTACTATAGTTGTAGTGCCATACGACTGCTTCCAGGAGCCATGCGGTCTCCTGGTGCTTGTTTCTTGCTCCCCACACCTTTTCTTCCAAGCATTAAACCGTACCGAGCCTGGGAGTAATCATTTCTCTTTCCTTCTTCCCACTCACACAAGGGCTGGGCAGCTCACAGTGGTGTGGAAGGGAGGCGTTACATGCAGTAGCAAGATATAACAGGTAAATCTGGACATTGCTGGCCTCTAAGCGACTGCCTGGGGGGCATCTACCCTTGTTCTGGCTGGATTTTGGGCTGCCACTTCCCCCTGTCCTGCTGCAGGATTGCAATGGGCTCTTTTAGCCCCGATTGCAATGCATCTGCTGTTAAAAACGCGCTAGAAAATCACATTATACACCAAATGTTGGAGTAATTATTGGAATAACGCTACTTACAACCTGCTCTAGTGGAAGGTGTCCCTGCCCATGGCAAGGGGCTAGAACTGAATGAGCTTTAAGGTCCATTTCAGCCGTGATTCTGTGTGATTCAACAGAGCTTTGCTGCGCTCTCGGCAGCAGAACCAAGCAGCAACCTCAGCAAAGGGTTAACGCGGCCGCTTGTGCCGCTGCTGCCTTCCCACTGATTGCTCTCTGCTCCTGCCAGGCGGAAGTTGGAGCAGCAGCCCAAGTTCAAGGCTTGCTGTGTGCATGAGTACGAGCTGCCTGGAGCAGGCAGGGGCCGGAGGGCAGCGAGCTGAGCCCGTCCAGCTGGAGCCGCGGGGATGGCTCCAGCCGCCGAGTGCCGGAATTCCCACCTCTATTACTACAGCATCAAATTTGCTCTGTCCACCTATGCCACCCTCTTCTCGGTAGGTGCTCCGGTTGCTTTTGCGTCCTTCCTGGTGTTTCCCCCCCCATGTAGCTTGGATTTTACTATTCAGCATCCACGTTTCCCCTTTCAAGGGGCCAAATCCTTGGGGTAAAACCTGGTGCTGTGAAGCCACTTGTGCTTGGCGCTAGCTGGGTCCAGAATGGGAATTTGGGGTGAAACAAAGGGTTTAGTGGATTTAAGATCACCTCCTTGGGACTAACCTTCCCTAGAACCTCTCTTACAAATCCTTTGTGGCAGTGAGTTGCATTTGGATCAGAAACAAGGAAATTTAATGGTTTTATCACACAAAAATCCATTGGGTGGTGTTGCCAGCTGAATCCCCCCCTGCCCCTCTGAGCCTTTGCTTTTACCTTGTTCAGCAAGGACAGGGCATGGATGTAGGCATGGAGCGGGGGGTATTTTAACCAGGTTGGTGATATTAAGAGGTCAAACTAAAGCTTGTTTTTAAGCAGTATTGAACCATTGAGCTCCGCTCTAGGCCAAGCTTCTCTGGCAACTGGGAGGCGAGAGCGGGTGTCAGAAAGGGGAGAGGAGCACAGTAAATCCCCTATGTGCATCCTCAGTGAATGTGTGAGAGATGGAGTCTGCATCTTCCTGGAGTTCATCTTCTATAACCCAGCCCATATTTACAGGTATTTCCTGCTGAGGTTTAAATAATCCTCTTTGCCCCTGCATGGCTGCCTGCTGGGTGTGTAGAGTGGAATGTGCACCCCATTGTAGAGGTGTCACTGCAGAAATACCTATGTGACTTCCCAGGCAGGATGTGAACATTAAACAGGGTCGGAAGTGCTTGGAAATGGCTTTTAATTTCCTTATTGAGTAGTTTCTTTTTAATGAATGAGCTCAGTTGGGAGGGCAGCGCTCGCCCTTGTTGGCTGGAGGTGGTGAAGCCGTTGTGTCCCTGCACTAAATGACTTGTGCCCATCGCAGGGCATGAAGGAGAATAAGGAATAAGGAATAGGATAAGAATAAGAATGAGGTGTTCTTTGTAGAATATCTTACTGATTTCTTCATACCTGCTGGGTAGGAAGGTTTCCAGTGGGAGAGGAGATTCAAGCATCTCCCATTGAGTGGCTAGGACCCTCGTGTGCCTCCCACTGCATCCAGTGACACTAAAACCACCCAGATTCTTTAACCCACTTGCGGCTGTGGTTTGAGTTTTGGGCTAAAGACAGTGCAATATTTGTGCTTGAAAAACATATCTGTGGGAAATCCTCTGAGTGTGGTTTTGGGTGGGTTTTGCTCACGTAGAGGTTTCCCAGATGCCTTTAGTGGATGGGGAGGAGGTGCAGGGTCATCTTTTCCCTTTTCATCTGAACCCAGGTCGGGGCTGCGCTTTGCAACCGTAGATGATCGATGGGGCAACCTTGACACCAGATGCTTATTAATTGCTGGGGTGTTTTGGGGGGCTCAGTGGGGCATTCTGGAGAGTCCACCAGCAAGAAGAGACTCAATTCCCCAGTGACCGGAGAACAGCTGCAAAAACCTCGTTTTGAATCGCTCTGACCCAGCCTGGGATGGTCCTTGCGTGGGGACATTGTCACATTGAATCCAGGCGGATACAGCGGAAGTTCAGGTTGGAGATAACGCAGAAGTTCTTCCTTGTGAGGGTGCTGAGGCGCTGGCACAGGGTGCCCAGAGAAGCTGTGGCTGCCCCATCCCTGGCAGTGCTCAAGGCCAGGTTGGACACAGGGGCTTGGAGCACCCTGCTCTATGGAAGGTGTCCCTGCCCGTGGCAGGGGTTGGAGCTGGATGAGCTTTAAGGTCCCTTCCAACACAAACCAGGCTGGGGTTCTGTGACTGCACAGCTCCTATGAGCTTTTCAGCCGCATGACCTACTTCTGGCCTCATCTGCACATGTAGCCGTGCTAATTTAACCCTTCAGAGCTCTGTAAACCAGATGTGACCAGAGCTGGGCTTCCCTCTGGCCAAATGCACTCGATAGGAAATGATGGTGTGGGAGCTTCTCACTTGTGTTGCGTGAAGGCTTTTAACCCTCCCCGAGTAAAGATTCAGTGGAACAAGACTTGAGTTGGATCACCAGGAAGGACTGAGGAGGTTTGGGGTGAGATGCATCACTGGTTTATAGCTTAGTGTTGTCCCAGCCTGCAGAGAACTGGATCTAGTGCTGCTAGATCTTTTCCAGTGCTTTCCTGTAAAGAAAGCATTGATTTATAGGTGGGATAAGCAGGAGAGTGGCTTTAAACCAAACACAGAGCAAAGGGCAGAGATGTTCGAGCATCACGGGTTGGAGCAGCTGGTTTTATACAAGTAGGTTTAATCCTCATTGTTAAGGATTCAGTAGAGCATAGATTCAAAGAGCTGCTTCTTTCCTTGTCTACCTTCTCCAATAAAATTGAGAACTGCTGGTTTAATTGACCCTTATAAAAGCATATTTTTCACTTTCCTACATACCATCAGCAGTTAAGCATTCTATAATGTACTTAATCACTGTATTATTAATCCCATGATTCTATCTTTCAATGACTAAAAAGCATTCAGCACTTTTCTGTATCGTGACTTCTCACCTGTACTTTATAATAAAACCTCCTGAGAAGGAGCAGGAGAGCCCTGTCTGACAATTTGGTCTTCAAAATCCGGGAAGAAGGATTCTCCTGTGAGCTAGGATTTGGAAAACAAGAGTTTTCCCCTTGGTTTTATACCTCTGGTCATCTTGGGTGGAGGATAAAGTGATGCCCCATTCCCCGTGCTCCTCCCTGGACCACTGAGCTCTGACTCAATGTCATCTGGCTGATGGGGTCTGCGTGGGCTTGAAGCCACCGTCATCGTGACTCTGGTGTTCCGGAGTAAGGAAATCGCTGCCTGGTGTTAGCGTGGCCTTGACTCATGCAGTGCACACCATTCAAAGCTGTGTTAACGTCCCCTTGGGCTCATGGTACCTGTTGGCACGGAGTAACTCCTGTTACTTGGGTCTTTCTGGGCCTTGGAGAAGGGGAATGTGGCATCTTTTAAGTATGTAGTGGGGTTTTAAGTCAGGATAGGATGGTGCATATTGTTTGTTAGCACTGGGAGGACTATGCAGGCCTCTTGTGAGTGTGGGGAGCTGCCTCTGTGCCAAAGTCAAGTCAATGCAAGGATCAGAAGCAATCACAAGCGCGGCTTGAAACTGGGAGTTTGCAAAGCTCTCTTCAAGCTCAAGCCACCCGTTTGGAACCCCCTCAACCCTATCAGCAACCCTGAGCTGTGTATTCCATTATTTCCTATTCATTGATTGCCTTTCATCCTCACTTCTTGGCCTCCAGATCTCTAAATGACTCTACAGTCAGTGGGACAGGGGTTTCCACCTTTAACTCTTCTCTTTCCCATGTCCCTCACTTGCCACCCACCTCTGTCCTTGCCATTAGATGAAGAAATGCATGGAGAAGAAAAGCAGCATCTCCATTATCCCACTAAGTTGGAGTTGGAGCGGTACAAAAAGCCTTGCTGTCCTCCATCCCCTGCTCACTGAGCTCCTACAAGCTCCAAGCAGCAATAACACCAAGCAGGGCTGAAATTAAAACCAAAGGTGATTTCTTCCCAGCTTAGAAGAGGAGAACTGATGCAGGATGCCTTTGTCATGAGGGCTGGTGGAGCTGCAGCCACCCCCTTGGCTTTCCCTGTGGTGATGGTGTGGTTGTTATGAGATAGAAACGGGGTGATCAGCCTCTCGTTGGAGGGTAAGTGCAGGTTTGCTTGTTCTCTGAGCTGCATTACAGAGCAGTTGTAATTGCTGCTGCCTATCCTGGTGTTTGCACTTTCTTGAGGTGATCACCAGGAAATTAATATGTAGCTACAGAGGATTTACCAGCAAACTTCATTATGTGCCTTCCCATGTCATCAAGTGTGGGTGGTAGGAAAGGGTTGTGATGCCAGGAATCAAGAATATCCGTGCTGATTGAATTTGCACAGCAAAACCAACCCCCAGAGAACCCCAGTGATGGAAAGCAGGGCAGCCAGGCTACGCAAGGGGTGATGCAAACTTCTCTTGCTGCTTGTGATGCTCATCTCCGGCCAATGGGTGCTGGGATGAGCAGGTTTTGATGAAATACATCCTTATTCCCCTTGCAGCTTTTTACAGGCTTTGACGTCGCTCTTTGCTCTAAATCCATCATTTTTTCCATAGCAATGTTGCTTTTCAGGGAATGCTGCCCTTTCTCCCCAGCTATTTTCCATCCAAAGCCCTCTGCCACTTACCTTGCAACAGCATCGCTCCTTGCTCGCTCTTCCAAACCTTGTTATAATGCAGCGAGCCTTCCTTTGCAATCTGCCTTTGCTGGGAGATGTGCCAGGATATCCATTCCCTTCCTCTTGGCGTGTGTTGCTTTACAAGATGCTTTCTTATGCCTCGAGTAGAAGCAACTGTTGGATTTTGTTTGAATTGGAGGGTGCTTTTTAGCCAGCGGGGCTTGGAGATGGGCTGGGGTCCAGCCTGCAGCACTAATCCTTAGCAAAGTGGATGAGTGACCTTTTGAACCTTGTAGAGAGCCAAGATATTCATAGAATCATGCAATGGTTTGGGTTGGAAGGGACCTTAAGGCTCATCCAGTTCCAGCCCCTGCCACGGGCAGGGACACCTTCCACTGGTGCAGCTTGCTCCAAGCCCCTGTGTCCAACCTGGCCTTGCACACTACCAGGGATGGGGCAGCCACAGCTTCTCTGGGCACCCTGTGCCAGCGCCTCAGCACCCTCACAGGGTGCATTTCCCCATTGCATTTGCACAGCAAATAAGCAGTGCATGCCCTCCTCCAAAAAAGACGGGTGTTAAGCACAGCACTGGTCAGGGATTTCGTTGCCAAAGGGGATGGCCGTGGTGATGCTGGGAGGAAGAACCAGCACCATTCTGCAGCACCTTCATGCATGCCACGTGCTTTAAGCTTTTCAAAGGTACTTTCCACCCTGGAAAAGCTTTTTTTAAGCAACTTGTGTCCATCCTTAAAACCTTCCTCAGTTTCTTTCCCTTGCCAACCAGTGAAGTCCATCCCATACACGCTGCTTCCTCAGCCCCAGAGCATCCAGCCCTGGTACCCCCTCTGGGTTTGCTCCGTGCAGTTGCCATGATCTCTTGACTTACCCTCATCACAGATGGATTAATTAAAGCAGGGAAAGTGGTTCTGATTGGCATGTGGGATTAGCAGGGTACCCATGGTGTGCTTTAATGTCTACCCCCTGCCTTCCAAGCCAAATATATTTCCCGGGACACCATATAAGGGATAAACATTAAATCAAACCTAATCCCAATGCACCAACCTGATGCTTTAAATAGAGTCTAAAGATGAAGCTGTGATTAAAAGCCTGTGATCAGAAATAAGCCTTCAAATAACTAAAGTGGCTGTAAAATACCGCAAGTCTACATTTCACTTTCTGAGAGATTTCAGTGCTTTTATAGATGAGATGGAGCCTGGAAGCAGACAGTGATTGATAGAGTGGAACTAGCTACACAAACACACCAGAACGGGTGTCCAGGTGGATTAGAGAAGAAAAATATCAACCCCTCAATAAAGCAAAGATTGTGCATGAAAATGAAGGATTGGATTGTTGGCACGAATTAGCAGGAAGAGTTTGAGTGAGCTCATTAGGAGCAGTAAAGCCTCTTGGAAAGGTGAAAGGAAAAGTAGTGAAAAGAGGTGTTCTGTTCTCTCTGGAGATGCAGGTTTTGGTCTCAGGGGTCTGTGGATGGGGGCTTTCTCCCAGGAGGTGAATTGGGATGGGGATGGTGCAAAACGCAGCAGGAAAACGGCTCCAGATCCTCCTCCGTTTCCTTGCTGACCTTTTCAGGTGTCAGCTCAGTGCTGGCTGAGGAGCAGCTCGCCTCAAAGCGCTTCAATGGGAACAGCTCCTGACAGCACCAAGCGCTTGGGGCTGCGGCGCTGGCTTTGATGTGGAAGGAGCCGAAGGGTTACAAACAGCCCTTTTTAGAGCCTGCTTTATCCCAGCATCATTAGGCTCTTTTTTGATCAGAGCTGTTTCATTGTAGGGGGAGAGAGGGGAGGAACGGTGTCCTAAATAGTCCCTTGTTTTTCTTTCTGGCACTTTTCATCCAGGGATCAAAAGCACTTCTTAACTGCGCTGTGAGCTTCATGTCTAATTGTTGGTGCTGGCGTGTGATGAGAGGGTGAACGGGTTTGGATGCAATTCAGTGCTCAAGCCGGGAGTGTAATGAGTCCTTCTGGGGATGGTTCTGTCTAAGGGTGGAGTTTGAGAGGGTGGAGTGTTGGTGTTAATCAGTGTTGGTCCATCAAAGGGCCAAGTGGAGCATTCAGACAGACCATAAAGGTACAAGCAGGGAGGGGAGAGGAAAAACCAAGCAAAACCTGGCTTAAAGGTTAAAACCATACTGATCACACTGCAGCTATACATCCCCTTTCTCGGCCAGAGGAAGAGCAGCCCAGCCCTGAGCAAAGGGGATGTTCTGAGTGCTGACAACACTGTTTGGAATTGGATGTTAAATGTCCCGGAGCTAAGTGGGTTTTCCTTGGCTGTCTAGATCAACTTCCACCCCTGTCTCCCCCTTGAAGCCTCTATTTTTCCTCGCTGGAATCCGAATTCCATCCTGTGCTTCCCTTGCAGATCCTTGGCTTCACGATCCTGTGCATTGGGATTTACGCCGAAGCGGAGAGGCAAAAACACAAGACCTTGGAAGGGATCTTCCTGGCTCCAGCTATCATCCTTCTGCTGCTGGGCTTCACCATGTTTGGGGTCTCCTTCGTTGGCATGGTGGGGAGCCTCAGGGACAACCGGACACTGCTCAAGACGGTAAGGCCATTGCCCCACTTTCAGTGAAGCCTAATTTCCCTGTTATCCATGGCTGAATGCCTCCCAACATCTGCTGGAAGTGCTGCTGCCTTCCTCGTGGGGTAACAAGGGAGTTATTTCTGGGGCTGAGATCTCACCTGTGGTGGAGCAAAACCTCCAGCATTAAGTTTATTTTAGCTGTGATAATGACAATAGCAAAGAGCTTTGTTTCCTTGTGCAAGGGAGGTTGTAGCAGAGGCAAAAATTACCACTGAAGTCCAAAGTGGAAGTGAACTGGGACACCAGGGCAAAGCTGTTCGCTCCTAACCTGCTTTCCAGGGGTTTTGTCAGTGTGTTGAGCATCCAACCACCCGTCCTCTTCACTTGCCCTTGCTCAGGAGCAACATCTCTGTTTCCATGAAGGAGCAGGAGCATTTAATCATGGAATCCCCAACTGGTTTATGTTGAAAGGACCTTAAAGCTCACCCAGCTCCAACCTGTGCCATGGGCAGGGACACCTTCCACTGGAGCAGCTTGCCCCAAGCCCCTGTGTCCAACCTGGCCTTGAGCACTGCCAGGGATGGGGCAGCCACAGCTTCTCTGGGCACCCTGTGCCAGCGCCTCAGCACCCTCACAGGGAAGAGCTTCTGCCTAAGAGCTCATCTCAGTCTCCCCTCTGGCAGGTTAAAGCCATTCCCTTGTCCTGTCCCTCCATCCCATGTCCAAAGCCCCTCTCCATGTTTCCTGCAGCCCCTTCAGGCACTGGAGCTGCTCTAAGGTCTCCCCTTCAGGAGCCTTCTCTTCTCCAGGCTGCCCCAGCCCAGCTCTCTCAGCCTGGCTCCAGAGCAGAGCTGCTCCAGCCCTCGCAGCAGCTCCATGGCCTCCTCTGGCCTTGCTCCAGCAGCTCCCTGTCCCTCTGGTGCTGCTGCCCCAGAGCTGGATCAGGACTGCAGGGGGGGTCTTCCCAGAGCGCAGCAGAGGGGCAGGATCCGTTCCCTGAGCTGCTGCTCATGCTGCTTTTATAAGCTGAATTCCCTCTCTTTAGATGATGGCAAAACTCTTCCATTACCCTCAGCTAGGGACAGCATCCACTGATCAGCTCCATGACAGCTCTGTGGGCAGCTTGGTTGTTTCCAATGCTCCCTTGGTGAAGAAGTTGCTTTCGGATGAGTAGTCCATGCTGGTCCATGGAGCCTTCCTGCTGGCATGCGCGTTCCTGGCATTGCTAATGGCTTGTGTAGCACCTTTATCTCCCGCACCTTCGGGTCGATTGGTTTATTAAAATCAAACACTCTTGTACTGACTTGCAAGACTGCTCTTAGAAACTGAGTTATTTCCCATTGGATCTCTATTGCAGATGCCCTCTGCTCTGTTTGGGAGCTATCCCTCAACCTTGGGTGTTTGGAGGAGTCTCCAAGTGAGTGGCCAAGGGCACCGTGTCCCAAGCGATAGTTGTGGTGTTCAGGTAGCCCTGGTAGCTTGCTTGCTTAATGGTTAATTTGCTAGTAATTCCCTATCAACTGACTCTTCTCCCTGTTTGGATACTCTATGGTAAGAGTGGGAATTTGCCAGGACCCAGTTATAACTCTAACATACATTCTCTTTCCTGTGCATCAGAACAACTGGGAAAGCTCTGTATTTCTCTATGATTTAAGCCTAGAAAACAGCTTTCTTCCAAAGCTGAAGTTATGTTGCTTGTGGAGAGCACTTCCTCTTCTTTTTCATTCATCCGCTTTTAAAGCGATACCACATTGTGTTCATTCTCTCCAGGCTTATTCCAAAGCAGGATAAGTACTTCAAATTCCCAATAATATTTTTTCTTCCTGTGCTAATACTCATGAATGATGGTTAATCCTCTATTTCCACAACCCAGACTCAATTTGGAAGTGGAAAACTGATACATAAAAGGATAGGAAATCTCCTCCTTGGAGCGATGCAGGGCGCCAGAAACTCAAGCTCCTTAACTGTATTTCACAGGTTGTCAACTGAATCAATGGGCACAACTGAGAAAAACAAATAATCCTGCCCATTTGGGTTGCCTTTTTCTCCCTGTGGATATAAGCAGCTTCACGCCTGCCATGTGGAATAAATACAGCAATACCCGGGCAAGTCATTGCGCACAGTAACACTTGCATCCCTTTTGACGAGGATACGAGAGGTGATGTTTGTCTTGCATCAAAATGTGCTGTATTTCTGGGTGGTGGGGTTGTGGGGTTGCTCAAGGCTCCTCAGCTGCCTTTAGTTGGCTGCAGAGCGGCACAGTTGGTCCAATACTACGTCAATGCCTGCTTTCCAGAAGCAGGTCCAGGAAGTGATATTTCATAGAATCATAGAATTGTGTAGGTTGGAATGAGCCTTTAAGATCATCGAGTGCAAGCATTAACACAGTACTGCCAAGTCCACCACTGAACCATGGATTCACTGAACTGAGATCCATCTCTGACAATAGATCCTGTCTAATTCCCAGTCTTGTAGCTGCAACACTCTTTCCCCCCTAGATGTATTCAGCTTGATGGGCATCAGTACGAGGAGAAGAGCGTGACAGGAGTGAAGCATTTTGGAAATGCTTTTGATGATGAGATAAATATGGGTGTTCTTTGTGCATGTATCTCACAAATAAGGAAGATGTTTGTGGTCTCCATGGAGGCAAAACTTGTGATGTTGCCTCTTCTTCTAGAAAACAGCATTGCAAGCTCATAGCAGACAAAAGAAAGGTACTTAAAGAGCACCAATAAGAGTGCAGACTTTGCCCACTCAAAGGGATTGCAGATCTTTACAGGAGCAACCTTGGATTAGTGTTTTCCTGGTGGAGAGTAGCTTATCCCAGCGAAAGTGCTTTATCCTTGTATCTTAGAACAGCTCCCTGGTGAGACTGGGATGTGTTGGAATGACCATGGCATGGTTTTATGGTGCTGAATTACTCAATACTTTCTTGTGCTCTTACCTACTCAGGTCATATTGGCAAGACTATGCGGCTAAGCCTGGGTTTCCCCACTGTGTTTATGTTGGAATTGTCCATGAAATGCATTAGCATTTCCATCCATCACCCAAAAGTGGGTGCTCGTGCCAGGAATTCATTGGGGGTTTACTGTGTGATGACCTCTCTCGTGCAGCAGCCTCTGGAGGTGTGGGAGGCTGGGGCTTGCTTTCATCTGTACTTGCTTCACACCAGTTTTCTGCTGGTTTTCACTGGGAAAACTCTTGAAAAGCCATTATTGATTAGTGGGGTTTGTAATCTGCTCACCTTGAGGGGGAGTCTGGACCACAGAGGAAGGAGCTCTGCCTCTAGGATCAACCTAGTTGATTCTGTGAGCCCCAAAACCAGCCTCAGAACAGACCCTGGAGATTGTATCATGAGGCAGCATGGAAACACAGATACTGATGCTGAAGAAAAATCAATGCGTGAATCCCTTTGAGCTCTCAGGAGCTGCAGATGCACTGCAGCTGCTGAAATGCTTTTGCAGGGAGCCCCAGGTAACGATGAGCACAAAATCACCCCAAACTTCAGATGGCTTTGAAAAATGACATATCTCTTCATCTAAAAATATGTCCTGTTAATGTGGAGAGCAGACATGAAATTCATCTCTCCTTAGGAGCAAATACTTCAATGCCCTATGAAGATCCATCAGGTAGCACTCGAGATTAATAACCTACTCCTTTCCCACCTGACATGCTGTGGGTGGAGGTGCACACGTGCTTGTTAAATCCTCATTCATCTCAGTCTCTTACTGCTGAGAGAGGGATTTTTATCTTCCTTAGCCCCCTGGAGACAAATCTGCCGACATTTCTCTTGGACAAGACAGTCAGGAAAGCTCCTAAATTTACTACTTGATGTATTATTCCAATATCCCTTGCAAGGTTTTAATCATTTTCTTATCAATCTTATTGTCTCCAGTCAACTGTCACTGTCACACACAACCTGACTCTTACCTGGCACAAGCCCGATTATCATGCCTTTAGTGACACCTGTAATAACCCAAGCAAAATCAGTTCAATAAAGCCACTGCCTGCTTGCAGTTCTCAGCTCAAGTTTATTAGAACCATGGGGATTTTGGCTGCTGGTGTATGGAATCGTGTTACAAACACTTGGATTTAATAGGCGGGTGAAGAGTTGCTCTTTGGAAACCAAGTTTCTTCCATCACCATTAACATCTGCAAGGCTTGAAGAGCTGCAGGCCGCCTGATGAAGATGGCTTCCCTTTGCTTTGGGGGTGATTTAGCAATTAGACTGCAAAAATCAATGTTTCTATTGCTCAATTAGAGGGCTGGGGAGAGCTGGGATGGGTTGGTCCCAGAACTGGGAATGCAGTGGGAGAGGCTGCTTCGGCAATTGGGTTTTGCAGTTGAATATGCCCAAGTTTTCTCCATTTCATGGCTTTTTAAGAGCTGTTTTTACTGGAAATGTAGCATCTCTTGCTCAGCATTTCCTACCTGGAAGCTTGGAATCCGTGTGTTCATCCCATGGATAGTTTAGCTTCCAAAAAGTCATGAATACCACAAATTTTCAGAGGAGGTTTCAGTAGGGTTGGTTTTCTTTTATTGGAGAATGGAAGAGAGATGAGGGTCCAGGCAAGGCCAAAGGTTTTTGGGATCCTGCCTTGGGTTTGCCAAAATTTGCCATCCCAAGACAGGATTTGACCTTAGGTTTGTGGCAGCAAGTGATTGGCCGCTACCACAGTGCTTATGGCATTTTGTATGTATACACACACATAAAACCCCACAGAAATCTTTATAAATACATATAGGAAAAGGTGTATTTCTTATTTATACTGTTATTTCCCAATGCCAACAACAGCAGGATGTGAAAATCAAAGCCTGGCCCCCGCCATCAGCTTCGCCACTCATTTTCTTTGCAATTGGGGTATTTTTACTCTCAAGGTCGACCCGTGATGTGACTTCCTGAGCTGGGCTTGAAATGTGCCTTTCCCCCTCCCTCTCCAGGCCCTGATTGCATGTGTAAATAGAGAGATGAAATGCTGAAAGAATGGCAGATATATCAGGTTTGAAGAGGGGAGTGAGAAACGGTTGGCAATCACAGAGCTATTGTGTGGATGGAGAATTGTCCTCCTGGGAAGATAAATTCCCCCTCGAAGAGAGTCAGCTCCTACAGTGATTTGAAGCTTGGGGGGCCTGAATGAAAGCAATCAGAGCAACGCACATGTGAATGAGCACTTGGAGGTCTGAGCTGCTCCAAGCAGCTGGGGTTCTTTCTGATCTTGGAGGGAAAGGGGCAAAAAAGAACCTGGAAACCCTCTATTCCAGCAGTGCCGTACAAAGCATCCCTCTGCCACATCACCAGGGCTAATTCATGACCCTACAGCAGCCCCTGAAAGTCAGTTTTAAGTCAGAGGAGGTAAAAATACCACGAAGTAGCACTTTCCCCTTATTTCTGCCTTGAGGTGGGAAGAATTGGGTTAAATAGGTGTAAAGAGTTAATGTTTAGGGGATGCATCGCTTGCACTTCAACCGCTTGGATATTTGACTTGGGTAAATTCCTCATGGTTTCATGGTGCTGGAACGAGAGCAGAGGATTTGCATGGGGTATCCAGCTCCTTTAGGGACCCCATAGTGTGCTTGTCACCAGGCCAGCAAAAAGAAACCATCCCTGGAGTATTTGCAGTAAAGAGTCCTATTTCCAAGACTAGAAGGGAGTGTTAAGGGCCAGGTTGGACACAGGGGCTTGGAGCAACCTGCTCTAGTAGAAGGTGTCCCTGCCAGTGGCAGGGGGTTGGGACTACATCACTGCATTAGCCAGTCCAATATCCACAGTGAATTAATGGGGCTTCACAGCACCTGGAAAGCCCGGTAAAGGGCTGGCATTACAAACTCCTTCCCCAAAATTCTCCAAGCAGAATTATTTATGGACATGTCTCAAGTTATTTACCTTTTAATATGAATTGTTAAGAAATAGAAGTTATAGCTCATGCTGCATTGTTATTCCCAAAGGAGAACTGCTGGTGGGTCCACAGCATCTCTCAAAGCCGATGCTACCCATGGCATGATGAAAGGATGCTGGGCAGCACTGGGATAAGGCTGAGGAGAGGGTTTTGCAACATCTGAGATGATATTAATAGCATCCAAGTGGTTTCATCTGCGTTAGGATATTCAGCACTGTCAAGGGTTGAACTGATTGTGCTGTTGAAGTGTTTCTCCTGTTTGGGAGAAAGCAATAGGAACAGAAACCTTTGGAAAGAGGGAAAATCTGATCGCTTGGCCCTCAAACTCTGAAATAAATTAGATCTGAAAAGAACCATTGCTCATGGAATGGATGGAGGGGGAAGTCTGAGAGGCAACATCCATCCCTGTCTATAAAAACCTCCTTTTCTTTGGGTTTTGGGGAACAGGAGCACGTTCTAGCTGCAGCATCCATCCTGGTCTTGAGATGGGAGCAGAGGGTATCAGAGCTATAGCCAAGAAAGGGTTAACAGCAGCCAAAAATAGACCCAGCTGCAGCCTTTAATAGCCCAAAAGGGGGAAAACCAGCATTTCTGCCAGGTGTAGGGAGCAGATTTGATCTTTGAAGGGGCAGAGCAGGTATCTGTGTGCTCTGTGGAAGTAAGGCTGGTACCTGGGCTCTCTCAGGGTGTCCCACTTGATAATTTGCAAGGTTTCTGACTCTTTTGGGGCTGAAAGGAGGCTTCTTGGTTATTTAGCTCCTGAAATGCGTATTTTGACTCCAGGCTGGGCAAATGCAGGCATGAAACTCAGGTAAGGGCGATGACTCCCAGCCTGAGTGCATGGCAGGAGGGGCACGTTGCATGGCTTATATGAATAAGGGTGTCCTGGGCAGAGAGGGTTATTACTGTATTGCTAGAACAGAAGATGCTCTGTAAAAGTGGCTTCATCTGGGCTTTGTTGTCCTTGTTTTATCTGTGTAGGAGACATTGCTGACAGCTTGGGGTGTTTTTCTCCCCTTCCTTCAAAGCAACACTGAAAGCTGTTTCTATGTGGGAATAAACAGCGATTTGGGCTTTCATGAGGAACGGCTGCGTGCAACTGTCTGTCAGAAGAGAAGCGAACCCTTAGAAAGGGCCACTTTGTGTGGGAGACAGCTCTAACGTGTCATTAGGAAGAAACAGCTCTTTCAAAGCAGTACTTAAAGTCTCAAGAGAAATGCCACTGGATTCGTGTTTCTGGGCTCAATTCAAGCCATGATCCCAAGGAAAAGCAGAGGCGGCGGCAGGAGCTTGGTAAGGGGATGATGTAGTGGTCTCACAGGTAGAGGGAAGGATTCATCACACGCCTCTGCATTAGCTGAACGTTCGATCTGTTCCCATTTATCAAAAGGGAACGACCAGTTCCTGCTCTGGGTGTCCCAAAATAGGGTGAAACCTCAGAAGCACCATCCTGTAAAGTCCTGTGCATGCAAAACCAGGCAGATGCAAGCTTTAGAGGAAGAGAAATGAGGCTGCACAAGTTTCTTTTCTTCTTGGGGTGGGAAATCCATCTTTTCCACCCCTTGATGACCACTTCTATATTAATAGGTCCAGAGCCTTTCCTTGTATTGGCTTCAGTGGGGCTGACTTAGCTCCTTTGGTGGAGAAGCACCTCTAGGAATGGATCAAAATGAAGTTTTGAGGAGGTTATTTGCATGAATACCTGTTTCCACAGGGGTTTAATGGTGACTATAGGACCTCAAATGAGGATAAAGTTATCTCCGCTCTTCACAGAAGGGGTTCAAATCCCTCCATTCCTCCTCCATTTGCTCCCATAGGGTCTCATTATATGGGGTTTGTAGAGTCTTCTAAGTATAACCAGTAACTTGTTCTCAGCAACCCCCCACTCGATTTCTTGAATTAGGCAGCTTTTATGATCTGCCTGTGCTATTTGAATGCAAAGTTCATCAAGAGGGCAGAAGAATAAACAGAGCACCCCTCTTCCATCCAAAATCCCATTGGAGCCACACTCGGGCTGGGCATGTCTGAATCTCCCATGGCCATCGGTGTCTTGAGTGTGTCTGGGCTCAGGAGTGATGCTCAGCCTCTATCCATGGCTCAAAGCTCCTTCCTTGGGCTGGTGATGAATGAATCTATGTGTGGTTTATTCATCCCTTGGTGCCTGCAACCCATCCCTGACCCACATTCATCCTTTCTGCCGCATGAGGACATGTTTGAGCTGGAAATTCCAGGTGGATGCATGCTGCCTGTGGTCTGGAAATGAAGCAGCAGTGGGTTTGCACCCCAATAGCAGCCAGGCCCACGGCTGGAAGCCTAAACTCTGGACTAACTCTGTATTTCAGGTAGGTTTTAAGCTTCAGGGAGATGAAACTTGACTATCTGGTGTATGGAGGTGGCAGAAAAGCAAACACACAGAGGACATATGGGAAGGGATCACTCCAGGCAAGCTATATGTTGCTTGTGTAAAGTAACCATAACCCTATTCTGGGGAATAACTTGCTGGTTATTCCCCAAACTCAAGGAATCCCTCTTAAAACTTGAGCATGGTCTCTGGGAGCTTTCCTTCTGGGCTCATTCGGGCTTCAGCAGAGATTAATGATGAACGAAACAGCTCTGGAGACTTGTTAGAGGAGGGAAGGAGCAGCCTGATCGTGGCAATGGGGGTGATTCATCTTTTTGTCAAGGTATTTGAGGGAATGAAGCACCATAATTTATTGTGAGCTTTGGGATTGATGAGCTCCTTAAAGGGAGCTGCCTGCGGCATATCTTAATTTAGTGAGGATTGAGCAGCATTTCCCTCATCCATCCGTCTTGAGCAAGGTAAAGGTTTTATTGGGGAGTTTCCCTGTTCAGGCTGGGCTTTGTTTTGTGATGGGTGAGATCCTTGTGCACCTTCCTTGTGCTCTACAGGGATGCATTTGACACTGTCCTGCATGACATCCTTGCCTCTAAATTGGAAAGACATCAATTTGATAGGTGGACCACTCGGTGGATAAAGAGCTGGCTGGATGGCCGCACGCGAAGAGTAGGGCTCAATGGCTCAATGTCCAGCTGGAGACCAGTAACGAGTGGTGTCCCTCAGGGATCGGTGTTGGGACCGGTCTTGTTCAACATCTTTGTGGGTGACATGGACAGTGGGATTGAGTGCTCCCTCAACAAGTTTGCCGATGACACCAAGCTGTGTGGTTCGGTTGATACATTGGAGGGAAGGAATGCCATCCAGAGGGACCTTGACACGCTTGTGAGGTGGGCTGATGCCAACCTGATGGAGTTTAACCATGCCAAGTGCAAGGTCCTACACCTGGGTCAGAGCAATCCCAGGCACAGCTCCAGGCTGGGCAGAGAAGAGATTCAGAGCAGCCCAAGGAGAAGGACTTGGGGGTGTTGGTCGATGAGAACATGAACATGAGCCGGCAGTGTGCGCTTGCAGCCCAGAAAGCCAACCGTATCCTGGGCTGCATCCAAAGGAGCCTGACCAGCAGGTCGAGGGAGGTGATCCTGCCCCTTTACTCTGCTCTCGTGAGACCTCACTTGGAGTATTGTGTGCAGTTCTGGTGTCCTCGACATAAAAAGGACATGGAACTGCTGGAACAAGTGCAGAGGAGGCCACGAGGATGATCAGGGGACTGGAGCACCTCCTGTATGAAGATAGGCTGAGAAAATTGGGGCTGTTCAGCCTGGAGAAGAGAAGGCTGCGTGGAGACCTCATAGCAGCCTTCCAGTATCTGAAGGGGGCCTATAGGGATGCTGGGGAGGGACTCTTCATGAGTGACTGTGGTGAGAGGACAAGGCGTAACGGGTTCAAACTTAAACAGGGAAGTTTAGATTGGATATGAGGAAGAAATTCTTTACTGTAAGGGTGGTGAGGCCCTGGAATGGGTTGCCCAGGGAAGTTGTGAATGCTTCATCCCTGGCGGTGTTCAAGGTGGGGTTGGACATAGCCTTGGATGGCATGGTTTAGTGTGAGGTGTCCCTGCCCATGGCAGGGGGGTTGGAACTGGATGATCTTAAGGTCCTTTCCAACCCAAACTATTCTATGATTCTATGATTCTATGGTTTTTGCTCGGACTGCTCCGTTTTCAAGGCTTATGCTGGAGAGCCAAGGTGGTGACAGCTTTTCTTGCAAATCCTCTATAAATTATAAGGGAAATCATGGGCTTTCTGAAGATACGAGGGTAATGGATTGTGGGGTGTCCGGGGGAAGCTGGGCATCACCTATGTGACTTCCCAGTTTCCCTCTTGCAATAGACTGCAGTCAGCATCTGCCGTGTCCTTGTTCCCAAATAATGCTGCATTTTCCCCCTGTTCATAAAGACTGTGAGCTCAGCTTTTTTTGGGCTTGATTTCTTGGAAAGCAGTAGGTTTTGCTACCTGTGACCCTCATCTGATGGAGCATTTGAAAGCTACATTCAGGCGTCAGTTTTCTAATAGCTGGGTACAGACAGCACCCCGTGGACTTGTGCCCAACATGCCCACGTTTGTTTATAACTCAGGTACCAAACCTGGATATTAAAGATTAGTGTTGATTTCGATATGCACAGAGCAGGCTGAGTTGTATTGCATAAACCTTGCCTTTTATGTCTTGGCTCGTATGCCTCTATGGCAGAAATGGAGACCAAAAGAAGGAAATAGGGACAAAATCAGTGCACAGTGAACAATGGCCAAAGCACTGGAAAGAGCAGGAAAACCAGCCTGCACCAGGGGTTAAATTCTTGATTTCTGGGAAGAGCTGGTGCTTTCAGAGGGGTTTGGCAACAGAGCTGGGCTGGTTCAGCCTGGAGAAGAGAAGGCTCCTGACGGGGAGACCTGAGAGCAGCTCCAGTGCCTAAGGGGGCTGCAGGAAACAGGGAGAGGGGCTTTGGACAAGGGCCTGTAGGGACAGGAAAAGGGGAATGGCTTTAACCCGCCAGAAGGGAGACTAAGATGAGCTCTTGGGCAGAAGCTGTTCCCTGGGAGGGTGCTGAGGCGCTGGCACAGGGTGCCCAGAGAAGCTGTGGCTGCCCCATCTCTGGCAGTGCTCAAGGCCAGGTTGGACACAGGGGCTTGGAGCACCCTGCTCTATGGAAGGTGTCCCTGCCTGTGGCAGGGGTTGGAGCTGGATGAGCTCTAAGGTCCTTTCCAACACAAACCATGCTGTGATTCTATGATTCACACTTCCTTCTTTTGGGTGCTTTTAACTAAGGCCGAGGAAGAACAATGTTTTCAAACCTGAATTTCTCTTTCTTGCTGCAGTGTCACAAGGTGCTGCCATGTCCTGCTTGGTAAGGCCATGAACCATGGCACTTTGGGCATCCTCCTGAAGCAACCCCTGTTTCTAGCGCTTTATCTCTGTGCAGCACTTTGTGTATCATCTCTTCCTAGGAGAAACCAGGTGCTAGGTTAATTATAGTCCCCAGTTATGGAATTCCTAAATGGTACCTGGCCTGTTAGGAGCTGATTTAGCTGCTTTAGGAGCTGATTTAGCTGGTGGTGAAGTGGTGCTCCTCCAGTGGGACCACACGAGCTGGCTCTTACCAAATACATATCACAAATCTCCTTGATGGGTGGTTATTTAAAAACCCAGATGGTTTTCGGCATAAAGTGGTGTTTTCCTGCAACAGTGCTTTGGTTTTGCCAAGCTTGGGGAATACTTTAGGGGCATGCAGGTACCTGTGCTGCCTTTGGAAATGGGGTGTTTGAATAAACCGATGGCCAAAGGGAATATCCTGGTAATAAATTGCCTTTCCCTCCCCACTTTATTATGTCTTTTCACTTGCTTTAGGATTTTTCCTAAGGTTTCCATGGTAACTTTCCACCTTCTCTTCTCTGGCGAGTCTCAGAAGTTGCTGATGGACTTGGGGAGACAAGCATGAGCTGGGCAGAGCTTTGCTCTCCATCCTCTGCGAAGTTGGACGTGAGACCTATCACATTAGAAGGCTGGTGGGTTTGAGCTGCAAGAACATTAGACCTTCTAGTTTAGGTAATTTGCACCATCAAGGCATTGATTTCCAGCCTGAATGTTGCCACAATCAGTCCTCAGAGGCATGAAATACTGCCCGTACTCTGAAGGCTCCTTAAGGGGAGACCTTGGAGCAGCTCCTGTGCCTAAACGGGCTATAGGAAACCTGGAGAGGGGCTTCGGACAAGGGGCCTGTAGGGACAGGACAAGGGGGAATGGCTTTAAACTGGCAGAAAATAGAGTTAGGTTAGATGCCCAAACTATTCCACGATTCTACAATGTTTTCTTCCGTTGCATCCATTTCACCCATTTCCCTGTACAGATTTTGGCCGTGCGAATTGCATCTGGTTTCCTTTTTGAATCCTCTCTCCTTCCCTTTCCCGATTAGGACTGAGATGTTTAGAAGAGATCTACAGGTCCCTGGGGAGCTTATAATGAAATTTATCTGATTTTTAAGTGTTTTGAAGCAGCTTTTGGTTTCCAGGTCTCCCTCGTTGTGGTTGACCACTGGCAGACGACCCAGCCTGACTTGGAGCGGGGCTGATCCTTCCCTTTCTCATTTCAGTTCTTCTGGGTTCTTCTGGCGATCTTTCTCATGGAGCTGCTGCTGCTGTTCATTGAAATCATCTTTGAAAACAAGGTGGGTGCAGTCAGAAGGTCTTTGGGTGCTGAATGGTGACAAACTGCAACCCCATGTGTCATTAGGGGGGAAAAACCATAGAATGCCAGGCTGGCTTGTGTTGGAAGGGAGCTTAAAGCTCACACAGTCCCAACCCCTGCCACAAGCAGGGACACCTTCCACCAGAGCAGCTTGCTCCAAGCCCCTGTGTCCAACCTGGCCTTGAACACTGCCAGGGATGCGGCAGCCAAAGCTTTTCTGGGCACTCTTTAAGCTCCTCAGCCCAAGCATGGTAATGGTCAGCTTGGGTTTGCAAGGTCAGGTTTGAGTTAGAGCTGATGGTGAATACTTCCAACATGTGTCCTTCCTGGCTGCCTGCCTTCTGCTGAAGGAACCCTGCCATGTTCAATTTAATCATACCCCTGCAATCGATCAAGCTGTTAAATTGCTAATCTCAATCTCTGCTGGCTCACTAGATGCACGAGGCAGGAGAACAGTGCCTGAAATACCTCCTTAAGGGCTCTAGAAATTGATTCCTTTATGCACAAAGATGCTTTCAAACCCGTCAAGGTTGAGCATTATGTGCTTGGTTAGCACCAAAGCCAGGTTGGGATTGGGAATTATGTGCTTAGGGAACACCAAAGGCAATTTGGGATTTGGAGTGATGTGCTTGGTGAGCACCAATGACAGTTTGGGGTTGGGAGGGATGTGCTTGGTGAGCCTCAAAGTTGAAAGGAGGCAATAGGGAAGAACACTGCCTTTAGGATGCTGCAGTCAACTCCATCCAGCAGCTTCCCAGAGCTCTCCAAAACCCTCTTATCCCTGAAAACCACAGTGTACTGATGAAGAGATGCTCTTTGAGGAAAATCAGATTGCTTGAGTCCTTCTCACATATAGAAATCAATGTGTGCTGCCACATGGAGGCTGTATTTTGTGGAATAAATCTTTAAATCCTCTGCTTTGTTCCACCTTTGAGCCTCATGATGATGTTCAGCACCATCCTGCACCGAAGGAGTACAATTGGAAGACACTGGTACCATCAGGAGAGGGGATTGCAGCTTTGTAACTGAACTCCTGAATTGAGTAGAAACCATTAGAGTCTGAATTGTCCCTTAATTTAAATGTATTGGGCAATATCAAAACCTAATTAAAAATCAAACAATGAGGGAGAGAGAAAAGAGATCCGACAAGTGATGAATCCGCTTGCCCTGAAATTGTTTCAGAGGCACAAATCTGCATTTGGAACAATGGTTGTTCATTAAACTTGTTGAAAACACATTTAATTGGATTTTTATATTAAATAAGCAGGGACGAGGAATTAATTTAGTGGCCTTGGAGCTACTGAGCATTGACATGGGCTCTGTTCATATGCAAATGGCTTTGGGGAGATTATGGGTTTGGTGTCCTTGAAGGGAAGAGGGTGGAGAGGTCTCATAAACAAGAACTGAATGATTGAACCCTGTGACATCTGCCTCCCACCTTAAAACCAAGGTTTAATTCCAGAGGCTGCCTCCAGGCTGGCATCTTGGAGGGCAATGGGACTGGGGGACGAGATGCAGGGGGGTTGGAACTCGATGATCTTGAGGTCCTTTCCAACCCTTACTATTCTATGATTCTATGAGCCTATCCGGGCTAAAACAAGCAGAGAAGGATAAAACCCGGGTGTTGCCCTTTGTGATGGGCTTAGAGATGGGCAAACCAGGGATGAGCATTTGAACAAACTTCCATGTGAGCAATTCCTTCCAGGTTTTTCACATCCCCTCGGCTGCTCCCTCCCTTTGTCTGCCGCTCTGATGTGCCTTCATTTCTCTTTCTTTCTCCCCGTTCCCGGTTTGCCCAACCTCTAATTTTCATGTCAGAGTGAATTATGAAAAACAACGTTTTCTTCCCCCCCCCTCCTTTTCCCTGCTTCCAGCTCAGATAAAACAAGTTCCTTTTCCCTTCATTAATAGTTCTGCTTGGCACTTTATCAGGAATCAACTGCAAACCTGTGCCGGGCTCCGCACAGGCCATTCCGAGCCTTCATTCCCAGCTCACTAATAAGCTTCCCAGGCATCTGTAAAAGGCATTTTCGATTCAATTAGTGTTTAATGTGAAGTGCCTGAATGTGTCAAAGTGCCCTATGAGACAGGGCTGAAGGAGCAGCAGGGAGAGCTCCAGCCTTGGCTGCACCGTTCCCTTTCAGGGCGTGATTGAGTTGCCAAATGAGCTGTTGGGGTTAGGAGTGATTGAGGGCTGTGATGAGGTCTCTGCTCCTACCTGTAGCTCATCCCATGGATAATCACCCTGCAGCCAGCTGTGCTGGCTGTCACAGTCCCTTCCACCTCCTCCAACCCTAATGCAGCAGAGCGCCCTCCCTGCCAGTGATTAAAATCCAGTGGGATTGGAGAGTGAGGGAGATTGTGAAGAAGTCACCTTAATAATGAATTGTAATAGGAAAAATCAGGTAGGTCTGCTTGCATGTGCAGGGAACGGGGAGGTGTGATGGGTGCTGCTCCCCGTGATAGCTCAGAAATGATGCTGCTAACTCTAAATGATGAGTTTTGCCCCAAGATATAGGCTTGTCCCAGCATGTGGGTTCAATTCTTACTGCAGTAACAGCAGGCAACACTTGCTATGGAAAATCCTTCACGTTTTGCATGCTTTTCCCTGTGCCTTTTCCATGTGCGAGCTGTGTTTTGGGTTTTGCTCTGTCTCCAGATGAATGCGGTTTTCCACTCCAACATCCAAGAGGGCATCAGACACTATTACGATGACCTTGACTTCAAGAACATCTTGGATTTTGTACAAGAGAAGGTTTGGCTGTGGAGGAAGCATTGGGGGGAGTCTGCGGGTGAAGGAATGGTCAATCTGTGCCTCACTGAAGCATAAACGATAGTTTTTGTTGTGTTTTTAGAGTTTATTCCTATCCCTGGGCTGCTTTGCTTGATCTATCTCAAATATCTTGATCCTTTGAGGTTGACACTGCCCTGTCTGCACAGTTTTGCCTTGTGCTGCTGTCCAAGCTCACCCCACAGGGCTCTTTGGTGAGTTACTCTGCTGCAAAGAGCATCCTCTTCTCCACACCATGGTATGGACCATACCAGGGTATTTCTATTTCCCAATCTCAATGAGAAACTGGTGTCCAACACCTGAAAGCTTTTTGGTCACTACCCCAACCTCCATGGAGAGAGACAGAGGAGTAAATAACATGTGCTAGAGCTGCTTCAGGGCTGCAGTGAGCTTAGATAGGAACCTTAGGTAAGTCTCTTTACTTGTGATGTCCTCAGTAGCTGGTCAAGCCCTTGTCTCAATGGGAAAATTGCAGATAAGGTGTTTTCATGCTGCAGCTGGAAGGAAAGGAGACCTCTCCATGGGCAGCACCAGGAGCAAGAGCTATGTCCAGGCTGATTTTGGCGCTTGGCCCAGTCTGCTTTAATTTCTTGAGATGTGTAGTTGCATATCCTGTCTCCTATTGATTGCTTGGGGCCTGCCAGGAGCTGGCAGGATCCATGTCCCATCCTCAAGCCAACCTGCGGGTCGATAAAATAGTCCTCCTGTTATTTTAAGCTAACTTTTGCTATGCTGCAGCTGTATTTCATGCATCATGTAGTTTGTTTGAGGTCCTAAATATTAAATGAAGTGTTAAATTAAAACATCTTCCTAATTCTCCCACCACTGAGCCCTGGTTAGATGTGTTTCTCTTGAAAGCTAAGGTTTAGCTTCAGCAAAGTAGCGATGCATCCCCCGGAGCACTAAACAGCCAAGTAAAGACAGGATTTGAAGGTATTCTCCACGCCATTAAGTGTGTGTTGGTTGGCTCTAATCCATAATTTGGTTTTCCCAATTTCCTGGGCATTTGGGGTATGTTGGTTTGCTCATGTTTTGCGTGAGCATATTTGGTTCTTTGTGTAATTGTGGGAGCAATGTACTTGGCTTGAAGCATTTGGTGAAGGAAAACAGAAGTGTAAAAACCCCAAAACTTGAGATCTGGAGGGAAATGGCAGTGATGTGCTGTTTGCTGAGCTGGTTTTGGAGAGCAGAACCAGGCTTTCTCGGCAAAGCTGCTTTCAGATGAACTTTGAACGTTCTCACCTTGGCCATATTTCTGTCCTTCCATTATTGCTTGAAGTATCATAAATCTGTGAATCTTATCTCTCACTTTGATGAAAAGCAGACAGTGAAGCTCCTTTGATGTCGCTGGAATTTAAGGCCAGTGGTGCCCTCCGCACTCCCCTCTCTTGGCTTCAAAACCTTCTTTTGACTCTTGGAGTCATCATTACTGAGTCGAGCGCATTAAGAAGCCTGGGAGTGCTCTGAAGGTCTCAAGACATGACTGATTCTGAGGAAGATCTGAATCTTTCCAAGCTTTACTCCGGCCTCTCAAAGAGGATGCTGTAATTCAGACCTCTCTGAATGATAAATGAGCAGTAAGAAAGTCCATGCTGGAGCCACCCTCCATGAACCTTGGCAAGGAGGTTAGACCACAAATCCCCAAATAAAGCAGATAGAACTGCAGGAAGGTTCCTGTGTCTCCAAGCAAGTGAAGATCAGGCGTTTATCTTTTAATCTCACCCTATTTTTACATTTTTCCCTATCTACTTCACTTGGATGTTATTAAAAGTTTTCAGGGAAAGGTCTTCATCTCAAAGTCTCTCTCTGTTCTCAAAGAACTTCTGGCCACTTAGCATGTTGATGAGTCTTCAACAGTAGCATCTTTTATCTTGTGAGAAGGAGCGTTGCAAGAACATGCAGCTCTGTGCTATGAGCTTTTCTGTTTATTATCCAGGAGCAGCAGCAATGTCAGTGATTGAAATGCAGAGTTGTTTCATCCTGAGGGACTGAGGAGAAGCAGTACAGAGGAATAATTGCTTTGAAGAGAATGGGGGATTAGGTTTATGGGACCTGAGCAGCCCAGTTCCCTTTGAGGTGCTGAAAACTTGCAGTCAGTCTGGATGGGTTGCACCCAGATCTGCTCTTTTGCTAAAACAGAAGCTCAGAGCAGCCTGTTACCATTTTGGGGTAATTCTTGCCGTTTTCCCTATTAAAAACCTTGCCTATGCATCAGTTAGCTGGCACACAGCTTATTTAATTCAGGCAAAACCACACTGTGCTCCTTAGGATTTGAATTTTGCTTCATCTGCCTCTCAAGTGATGCTTTAAACTGGAGCCAGGTTTCTTCACACACTGACACCAGTATCGTACAGTAAAAAGAACCAGTAGTTATGGTCTGAAGTGCCACACATTCATACTTTACATGACAAGATGCAAATGGTGTGGTTTTACCTGTTGACACCTCCTCAGCCTGGCTGCCTGTGAGCAAATAGATAAGGAAATGCATTGCCCTCAAGGAAATAATACCTTTTATCCCTCATTTTTTGCTGCACTGATGCCTTTGCAGCCCTTGGATGTGAGGCTGGAGACCACGATGACTCAAAAGCCCAGGTTTGCCTCAAGTCAGTAACTGGAGCTCTCCACTGCTCCTCTCTTTATCCTACTTTAATGGGTTGCTAAGGACAGGTGGAATTGGAGAGTTCACACTGCTTCCCTGCACACAGGATTTGAATTTCAAAGAGCTGCTGGAGCTGCTGTTCTTGTTCGAACCTGAGTGATTCCGAACTCAAAGTAAGGCTCCAAGCGATGGATGAGGGTGTTGGGCTTGCAAAGCTCTTCCTTTCTTCTTGGGGAGGACTAAAGGCAGCTTTCAGCAGCATGGCATGATTGCGGATGATGGTTTTAGCTGTTCCAAGCCCACATCTCACCAGTGCTGACAGTGGTCCATAATACTGAGAGCTCCTCAGATGCAACCTGTGATGCTCTTGCCAGGGGCTATCATTAATTTTTCTTCTTGTTATGCTCCTTTGAGCTCCAGGAGCCTGCATGAAAGTAAACCCCACACTGAAGTCTGCCCCAGCTTATATATACAACAGTAGTTGCGGCTAAACCTCTCTTTGCAGAGAAGAAACCACCCCCTTGAGGCTTCCTGGCAGCTAGAAAGCTTCATTGTAAGGATTTTGGATCAATTTTTGTGCAGTTATAAAAACATTCTTTGCAGCATGGGGATATCAAATGCATAGCACTAACAAATAGCCCTTGAGGTGGTTTTCTCCCCCTCTTTCTAGATCACTCCTCAAGCTGACCTCCCTCACTGATTCAATTAGGATTAAAAGCAATACAGGAATTAAAGGGAGGAAGTTAGAAACCAGTTGTAAATGTGTGGGTTGGCTGCTGCTCAGCTGTATCTGCCCATTTGGGCATAGGAGGAGGCCAGGAGAGCCCCAGGAGCTGGGTGCTTGTCCTCCTCCTGTTGGCCAAGTATTGCCACCAGCCCATCTGCAGCAAGGGGAAGCAGATGCTCCCAGGGTAAAACCTCCTCCCAAACCTGCTCCTTGATAGTGTGCTGCTTAAAGAAATGAGGAGAACGTGATTTTCCTCTGTTTTATCCAGCACACTCACCTCTCCTGCTCACTTCAGGCTTTTCTTTGAGGGAAACATGTAAAGATTCAAGCTTGTTTACCAAGAGGAAGGATGTCTCTGTATATAATAAGCCCATTTTTATTCTGTGGAGAACAGAAAATGACTTTCATTAAGCTTCTTTTTTTCCTTCATTGTGTGAACAGAAGAAAAAAGCATCTTTTTTCCTTTGTAGCTGTAGCATTTGATCTCTAATTTAACTTGAAGGGAAGAGAAATCCCTGTTAGACTGTGAAGCTTTATTAGCATTTTGTCAACTGGCACCAACCAGCTGAGCTGCCTTCAAGGGCTAAGAAATACATCCATTCAAGGTGCTGAAAGAGCCAGATCTCCTGCACATCCCAGGAATAGGATAGATTAGTCACCTGTAATTAAATCAGTGAAGCATGAATGAGCCTGATCTTTCCTAGGTGAAAGCAGGGGCGTCTCCAGTGTATATATGGAGACATCTTTAACTTCTGCACACCTCTAAAATGGGGCTAAACACCCACTTTTCTGCTTTTACACAGTGTCTTCAACTTCCCATTGTGTCTTGGAAAGCAGGAGATAACTGGGGTTTTCTATGGTGTTGCGAAGCGGGAGATGCAGGGCATGGTGGAAGGGGTGTTGATGGGCTGGAGGGGCTGGGGTTGGTTCAGCTGTACATCTCATGCTCTCCTTTTCTTCTCTTGGCAGTTTTCGTGCTGTGGTGGGGATGAGTACCGGGACTGGGAGGTTAACCAGTACCACTCTTGCAATGGCAGCGGGCCGCTGGCGTGTGGAGTGCCCTACACATGCTGCATCAGGAAGGTAAGGCAGCCAAGGCATGAAAGTGGGTTTATTTCACTCAGTATTTCAGCAAAACACCTCCTTCCAATGTGTTATTCCTGCAGATTTCTGTGCTGTAGCATCTTGCCCAGTGGTTTGAGAGCACGTCAGTGTGTGACACTAAAGAAACTAAGAAATGTAGCATAGTCTTGCAATGGTTTGGCTTGTAAGGGACCTTAAAGTTCATGCAGTTCCAACCCCCTGTCACAGGCAGGGACACCTTCTACTACACCAGGTTGCTCCAAACCCTGTCCAACCTGGCCTTGAATATATGTGTATATGGGCTACACTATTTTAATAGGCTCTGCCGTTTTAATGCAGAGTAAATACCAAAGCACTGGGCTATTAGTTGCATTCATATCATGCTGAGGAGTTGTTAGAAATGTTGAGTTCCTGGTTTTCATCCTTATGTGTGACATAAAATGGTTTGGAGGATCCTTTTGCAAAGAAATAGCAGCATCTTAAAATGACTTGGCTGCCTCCCAGCATTGATCTGAATGAGCTGATGTCCTTTCCTTTTCTGTCCAAGAGGACATTTTTCTCCAAGAGGACCTGAAAGGAGGTTGTAATGAGGTGGGGTTGGTCCCTTCTCCCAAGGAACAAGGGATGGGACAAGAGGAAACAGCCTCAAGCTGCACCAGGGGAGGTTTAGATGGAGCTGATGAACAATTCCCTCTCCAAAGGGTGCTCAGGCATTGGAACTGCCCAGGGCAGTGCTGGAGACACCGTCCCTGCAGTGCTCACACATCATGGAGCTGAGGCATCAGTGCCATGGGTTAGTGGTGGCCTTGGCAGTGCTGGGGAATGGTTGGACTGGATGAGCTTAAAGGGCTTTTCCAACCCAGTTGATTCCATGATTCTCAGCCTGCTGCTGTGGAGTTTAGTGCTATGTGGGTATCATGTTGGTGTCTTTTCCTAATGAGGACACTTTTGAGGGTTCTGCTGAAAACGGGGCCTGGGGAGGTGTTTGGATAAAAAGCCATCCTTGTGCAATGGAATAATAACAGTCTCATGGGCAGCTAGCCTTGCAAGGAGGCATTCCCAACACACGGTGAGTTGGGATGGATTAAGATGGAGAGAGCAGGGAGTGGATTTTCAGAGCCATTAGGGTCTCCTGTGCTGATTTTCAGAGCTGAACATCAAGAAACCCCCCACCAAGCAGTGCTTTTCTGCTGAGATTAAGCTAAGTGCTCCGACACCCTCTTGTTGAATACAACCGTCCACCTCATCGCAATCAATCTAACACATGCTGTGGATAAAATGCCAGGAGCTGGGCCAAGGTAGGGGGGAAAAGTGCAAATATCCCTGGTTGCTGTGACCAGAAATGCCATAAATGGTGCTAAAATAGTATTTGCTGAGCATAATCCTGATTACAAAGCCTCCTCAAGGTTCAGGGCATCAGGAGGATCAACGTTGCTTCTGGCTTTATTAATAACAATGCCCTGAGCTTTAATAACTGCACAAGGAAAATAGATCATCAATCTCACATTGTTGTTGGGTTTTTAATGGAAAAAGAGGGAAATCTGAGGTGTTTTAATTATCAGTTGAAGCCTGACATGCAAATCAGCTGCAAATATAATCGTCATCTCTAATCAGGGCCTTGATTAAGAACCCTAAAGCTCCTGAAGATGGAATTAGAAATTCCTGTGTTGTCCTTTTTGCACTATGAGTGAGGATGTGTTGGAGAGAGTCAAGTGCATTTTTCAGTATTTTTAGGCTCCTCATGGGTTTGGGTGACAATTTGGTAAACAGAAGCCCTCAGTGCAGAAGGAAATACCGGAGAGCGAGGAAATCACAGACGATTCCTGGAATAGGGTAAGAAATAAGGCCAGTTTTTGGCTTCCCACTGCAATGAGCTGGGTGTGGAGGACGCTCAAGTGAAGCCCTGGAGCAGTCAGCTCCGAGGAGGGAAAGTCCACAGCAAATCCTCTCCATTAGCCTCAAGAATTAAAGCTCATGAATGTGGTTCTGACAACCAGAGAGGTTTTATGGGAAGCGAGACCTCACCCAACGCATCTAAATCTCCTTAAGAAGTAAACCCTGTTCTTGGGCAGCACAATAAGCAGGTAGATAGATGTGGCCTCGTTCTTCAGAGATCTGATTTTGGCACTGCTGGGAGTGCTAAGTGAAGAAATCAGCCTGACACAGTAGCAATAGTACATGAAATGGATTAAAGGAGCCAGCTCCCTTGGGATATTTCTACTGTCTGCAACACAAAACAAGCTCATAACAGTGTAGTTTAGCCAGCAGAGGGAACATCCTGTAATTGCATTTACCATAAGCTCCTGCATGTCTATTTGGAGCTATTTGCTGACATTACAAAGGAGTCCTGGGGGTTTTCCTTGTGGGCTGAGAAGGTGGGAGGGGCACCTCTGGATGAGAAGGTACCTGTGTGTGATACTCTGGCCGTACCTGGCTGGGTCTCAGCGACACACAAGCCCCACTGAAAACCCTTTCCACCAAAGTCTGTTACTTTAGGGCTGAAGGGAAGATCTTGCATTGGCCATGCAGGTGGAAGGATAACCAGGGACCACCTGGGCACATGTATGGGTTCTTTTGCATTAGGTGAAGGTGAACATGATGGTCTCCCTACTGTGAATAAGCTTGTTATCAACCAGCTATAAATTCACTGCGTTTTAGGGAGAGAAACCCTTCTTTTGTGTCCTTATTCTCTATTTGTGCCTTCATGAATGAAAGATGGGGAGTGAAGCATCTAAGCAAAGGTCTTAGAGGACCTTTGAGATTGATATAGAAGTACCAGAAGGGGTCATTTGGAAGCTTGATGTTGTGGAAGGGACAAAAGATGCTGAGAGGAGCAAGCCATGAGCTATAGCCCCATCCATGCAGGATGCAGGTGGGTACTGGCTCCATCTGGAGCTATGGAGCCAGGCTGAGAGAGCTGGGCTGGTTAAGCCTGGAGAAGAGAAGGCTCCTTAAGGGGAGACCTTAAAGCAGCTCCCAGTGCCTAAGGAACCTGCACCTGCTTGAGGATGTGAAACTGGATCCTTATCTCTAACTGCTTTTCTGCCTGGTTTTCCAATGTATTTGTGTCTTCCCAGGGAAGGAGCAGCAGAGCTGTGCCTCTGCCAAGTGCAGTGTCTCCAAATGCTTTGTGAAGTGTCACCGCTGACACTTGGCACTGCTTTTGAGCAGAAAAGCAGTTGGTTAAATAGAAAGTGCAAAGCTTACACTCCTCTGCCCTCAGTGGCTTTTAAATGTCTGCGTGCTGCTCTTTTGTGATCTCTGAAGTCATCAAAATGCATTCTGGAAGCATAAAGGCTTCTGCCTTGGTTTATGTTAGAAATCCATTTCAGCCCTGGCTTTCTCTTCTACGCAAGACCTTGACGAAAGTCAAGCAAGGCTAAACCCTCACTTTTGCATCTTCCACACTTCTCCCAAATACAAGGAGCTGAGGGAATTACTCGGACAAATTGGCAGGACTGGAGGTGACTGAGAAACCCTTCATTATTCAACAGAAGAAGGAAGAAAAGGGGTGAATTTGTGCCACAGCCAGATGGGTTCAGACAACCGAAAGCGATGGTGTTTCACCAGCAGGAGTCCATGGAAGGGAGTCTGAAAAGCAAGGACAACTGAAAGCTGTCAAGACAAATGGTTTCTGTTTTTAACGTAAAGCACATGGACATGTACACATTCTTTATACCACACCAGGTGGCAGCATTTACATTAAGAGCATTGTAACTCCCCCTTATGCTGAAGGCGTCCCATTTCATGGTCCCAACCCTGGATGAGATGTCTCCCACCGATGCTGATGGATGCTTTGCTGCTGATCTCCAGATTTCACTGCAAGTCTTTCATATGCACAGAAGCTGATAAGTCTCCTTAACTATGCCCAATGTGTAAATAGTGCCTTAAAGTAGTGAGAGATGGGATTTTTGTTAGCACTGTCAGTAATGTGTTAGGTACGGAAGCTCTTGGTAGGGTGGCACTGCAACAATTTCCCTGCCAATTACAAGAAGAACGTTGCAGCTTTAGGGCTGTAGTCTGCCTGGAGTGCACATTTCTTTATGTTGTGTCTTGCAGAAGAGCATAATCCACATCTAAATGAATGTGCGCGTTTCTCTCTTTCATCTCAGTGCCTCCAAAGTGTGGGATGTTTTTGGTTTGTTGCTCAGGAGCCTTTACTTGCTGTCAAAACCATCTCTCTGAAAGCATCATAATTTCAGCACACGATTATTTGATGGGCACAGAGTAGAAATACGTGGTCTTATGAAAGCTGCTGTTTGAGCCATGAAACAAGCCAAAACCCAAACCCATCATGGATCAGTTCCAAGAGCTGCAGGTGTCCAACTAGCTCAGGATGTGCTGGGGCTACTCTGGCTTTGCTTTCTTTTAGGGTGAGCAAGAATCAGCTTTGTAACCCAAAAGGTACTATTTTCCATCCTGGGAGAAGCAGAAGAAATACTTTGGAGGTCCTCAACAGCAGCTGGGATTTCTCTCGTTAGCTGTAACTATTGAAACATTCCTGTTGGCCAAATGATCTAAGCCTTCAGGATGTCTAAAACCTCCACAAAGCGGTGGAAGACTTTGGGTAATCCCCTCCTGATTTCTGGAGAGCACAATATATTTAATCCCTGTGCCATTCCCTTTATTATGTGGGAGAGACATGACTGAAGGTGCTAGGAAAGGTGGCTGGAATTAAAGAAGAAGGAAACGAGGGGAATGTTTTTCAAGAGCTGCTTTGCTAAATGCTCGCCTGATGTGGAGGTGGTCCTGGCTCAAATCACTGGAAAAGTGTGAGAGGGACCTGGGCACCCTCTGGAACATCAGAATCTGGAGAGAAAAGTGATTAAAAAACAAGATCAAATGAAAACCCCACCAACTTACTGCCAATGTGCATGGTTTCAGTGTTGCATTTGGGCAGCAAAGTGAGGTTTGGGAGTAATTGCTTGGTCAAGGTAACTGGGTGAGATCTTCTGTCTCTTGTTATCCTTATTTCTTCTATTTCCCCTTTGGCTTCCCCCAGGCTCAGTCTGTTCACCAATTCTCTGGTCACCAATTCTCTGTTCACAGGTCCCTGGAGAAGTCATTAACACCCTGTGTGGATACAGGACGCTCGATAAAGAGGTAAGATTGGCTTTGTCTTTCATATATATGAGACTTGCTTCTCCTTCCCCCAGCCCAAACAGTTACCTGCAGGTGAGCTCTTCCACACCAAGGATGGCTGCTGCTGCAGCTGGGTATAAACTCATTTCTATTGCTTTTCTCTGGCATCTCAGGGGCTTTCTCAGGCTTGCAGAGCACAGGCAAGCTCGTGCCGTGTTTGGATCATGGACTTTCTGGATCAGCTCCAAGAAATGCTGGTCCTCAGCTCATTTGAGGCTTGGTGGTAGGAGAGAAGCTGATTTTGAGGCCTTCAGAGGTAACCACAGGACTCCATTGTAGCAGAGAGCTGCAGTGTCTCTGTGGATCTGCTATGTAGCTCCCAAGGACAGTTTTTTGTCAAGAAAACCCAGGGAAAGGTGCAATCCAACAAATCAATTCCCAAACGCTTCCTATCCCACTCCTCTGGCTTGCCAGTAGGAGCAAACGCAAGAAATAACATCTCCCAACCCAACATCTCAACGATGCTTCTCTTTGTTCTTCTTCCAGCGCCTGGAGCTGCTCAACATCATCCATGTACGAGGCTGCATCCACGCCGTTGGGCTCTGGCTCAAAGACAACTTTGAGGCCACTTTGGGCATCGTTTGCTCCCTGCTGCTTCCTCAGGTACGTGGTGGATCCTGTTGGAGTCCTCTCGGCTTCTTTCCCTGTGCTTGAGGAAAAGAATTCATTTTTAGCTATTTCCCCTCCATTTACATCTGAGATTTGTGTTGTGGGTGGCAAATGTCTCAGCACTTTCTTGAGCATCCTTAGCAAAATTCATAGCTTATGACTTCTGGCTGCCTCATAACACGCTCCTGAAATCTAATTATTGACCAAGTAATAGCATCTAAAAGAAAGGCATGCACAGGTTAGCAAACCCTTTTACGTTTGTTTTCACATCTCTCTTCCAATGGAGCATAAATATTAACCAAAATAAACCATGGTCATAAATCTAGCAGAATTTGTAATGCTTCATAAAATCCCCTTGCCATTAATGATGCCTGAAAATCCACACAATTTTCCAGCACAGGTAATTAAGCTCTTCATCATAGAATCATAGAATGGTTTGGGTTGGAAAGGACTTTAAAACTCATCCAGTTCCAACCCCCTGCCACAGACAGGGACACCTTCCATTAGATGAGGTTGCTCCAAGCCCTGTCCAACCTGGCCTCAAACACTGCCAGGGATGAGGCATTCACAATCACAGACTCACAGATTCTCAATGTGGAGAGGAGTTTTGGGGCTATCCCTTTGCCATGCTGTAAGGGAAGAGGTGAATATCTTTCCAGAATTATCACCATCAAAACTGTGATGATTTAGTGTTGAATTTGATCCTTTTTCTGATTCCTTTGGAGCTCCCAAGCGAAAGCTTTCTTTTTATCACATTGGATGTAATATTGGGTTTGCCCTGGAGAGGTATAGTTATGCTTTCCAAATATGGGTGGGTTTATCTAAATGGGAATGAAATGATTTTATCTTTGTATGTGTTTCTGCTTGCAGTGGGAAGTAGAATAGTGGTAGAATAAAGCAGAATCTCTTGGAGAATTATGTGGCACGTTGAGCTCATATTTCAAAGGATGAGCTTTCCTTTTCAAGTCTTAGACGGTCCAAATGGAAAACCGAGGTGGGGGGACAATTTTGTGCCCAATCCTAACTGTGATGCTCCACGTTTCTAAAGTGCTTTCTCCAAAGCATGTGCATGAGCAATGGACTTCTGCTGTGCTACAATTAGGAAATGCAGCGGGCACAGAAAAGAGGTAAGGAAGTGCCGGGACAGAGGCAACCACTTCCATCTGCCTCACAGGATGTCAAGAGCCCATTACAGGAGCTGCCTATTGTGTTGCCCATTAACCTGCCAACATGATGCTTTTAATTGGGAAGGATGGTGTGAAGAACCAGAGAGGGCAATGAGCCTTGATGAATATCAAGTACTTTTGAGCAAGTGTTGTGATTTTCCTGTCATGCCGTTAAATGCTCTTCAGATGAAGAACCTTGTTCTTCCCATCTGCTCACCATTTCTGGGCTTTAAATATAAATCAGATTTGATTCTGTCAAGTTTTGGAGGGAATTAAGTTATAAATGGCCATCTGTGTTGCCAGGAGCTGTCAGCCCAGACGCAGCTTCATCCCCAGCAGCTGCCAGCAGAAAGCTGTGGGAAGAATATTGTCCTTGAATTGCTGATCCAAGGGGAAAGGGGTTGGCACTGTTGGTGTGGAGAGGTGACAGTGCCTTAAGCTTTGGGAAGAGTAAGCGTATTGAGCTGTTCCGTCTTTGTCCTTTGGGTCTATGTCACATCCCACACAGGACATGGCCTCTCTGTGCTGCAGCAAACCACTTTGGTGGAAAACTTACAGGATGCCAGGGAGAAGGTTGGGATCATGATCCACATCCTGAGTCCAGCTTTGGGTTTTGCCCAGTTTTCCTCAGTATCACTCTTCCTTAGGATCAAACTTCAACCTCTGTGATGGCGAGCAACTCGAGGGCTCAGACACTGGGGCTTTGAGCTTGGCTGATGTTCATCATCCCAACACCTGAGCTTTGTGCTTGGATTTGGGATAAGCAACCCGTTCTTCTTGTGCAGCAAGAAGGACCCAAGGCGTGTGGGCATCTGTCTAACTGGGCTTGGGGAGACCTGTAAAGCTGCTGGGTCCTGTTGGGTGCTCAACTGATTGAATTCGTGAGGAGGCAGGTACATCACCATGTAGCATCCTGGCTCTATCCCCGCTGGTGCAAGGCACAGGGAATGTGTAATTTTATGATTGCTCTTAAATCATTCATGTTTCCGCCTTTTTTAAACAAGCCATCAAGCAATGGATGAAGCATGTGAGGAGTGGGGAGTGTTCATTTGTCTTACTTCACTCAGAGCAAAGCATGAATGCACCAACTTGATTACTCTTCCGCCTCTGCAGAGTACCTTTAATTCTCTTTTCCCTTCTTCCTATGTTTCATTCTCCAGTACCAATCCCATCTCCTCACTGCTCTTCTCAGCCAAACTGTGATGCATTTCATATCACTCTCAACAAGACATTTCAATTTAGTTGCTGGTGCTCAGTGGCAAATCCTCGTTATGGCCTCGTACTCCTTGTGTTTAATTATGAAGGAAGCCCAAATCCTGCAGCAAAGCAGAGAAATCTCTTTCCTACTGGCTGCATCCATATGTTACATCTATCCAGATTATCCAAGGAGTTTCCAGTGTGTATAAAACCCATTTGTTGTTAAATTGCCAAAGAACCTCATGCTTTGCTCTTTCTCTTTTGCCATGCCCAGGTGCTCCTTCAGCAGCTTTCATATTGACCTCAGGAAAAAGCATCTCTGACTTCTCCACTCCTGTGTCTTTGCAGGGCATGTTTTCTAATGTTATTTCATCTTCGTCAGCAAGGTGAAGATGTTGCCACAGTAATAAGGTAGAAACGAGTGCACAAAAAGGTCTTCAACCCCTTTTCCTCCTTTCAAAACAAGCAGAAAGTGGCACAAGGGTGATTAAAAAGAACAAATCTCTGAAAGGTCACTGCTGAGGGTTAATATCTATGGACTCTGCAATGCAACCACCAAGCTCTGGAGGGAATTAAGCTACAAATGGCCAGGAGCTGTCAGCGCAGTGCAGTAAATTGTTGCTGCCTCTGTTTCACTTTGGTATTTCATCAATCTCCAGAGCTCTACGTTGAGAGCAGTTACAGAGTAATAAGGCATCAGTGTAGAGGTAGATGTTCCCTCCTAAGAGTATAAATCCAGAAGATCAACTCTTTCACTCCTCATTAATGCAGCATCAGACTTGCAATGTGCATTTTGCAGGTTGGGCTCTTTATCTCTTGGGGACAGTAATGTTCAACATTTCCTTGTGCAGAGGGCTTTGTATTGCCAAAGTTCCCTTTGTCTTTGCAAGATTCATTTGTATTTTGTTTGCTTTTTAATCTCTCAGTTGCTCACGGGGCTGGAAGGCGGTGTATTCTCTAGTGGCTGATGTGGGCTTAATGTAGTGGAAAAGGGGAATAAAAGGGATGTTTCCCTCTGCAGTCCATGACCTCTGTGCACGCCTGGTCTATAAATATCAATTTGTGGAAGGAAAAGTCAATAACAAAAGAAACGCTTGCTTTTTACTTGATTAGCTCTGGGTAAGCTTGACGTGCTTCGACTCTTCTGTTTATCAGGATCCAGTTTTACAGGCATTCATGCAGGCAAGGAGCTCTGGAGCCAGGAAGGTGTGTTTGGATGGGAAGCAGGGCAGGAATTCTCAAATAGCATCATCTGCAGGGTGGTTTTCCCCACAGATGTCACTGCGGAGAATCCCTGATTTTGGGTGTCACCAAAATACAAATACCCACGCAAAATTGCAATATATATATATATATAGTGCAATTGCAGTTGCCATATCATTGCAATAAATATATATATATATATATATATATATATATATATATAGCCATAGAGATGCTGCGAGGGCTGGAGCAGCTCTGCTCTGGAGCCAGGCTGAGAGAGCTGGGCTGGGGCGGCCTGGAGAAGAGAAGGCTCCTGAAGGGGAGACCTGAGAGCAGCTCCAGTGCCTGAAGGGGCTCCAGGAAACCTGGAGAGGGGCTTTGGACAAGGGATGGAGGGACAGGACAAGGGAATGGCTTTAACCTGCCAGAGGGGAGACTGAGATGAGCTCTTAGGCAGAAGCTGTTCCCTGTGAGGGTGCTGAGGCGCTGGCACAGGGTGCCCAGAGAAGCTGTGGCTGCCCCATCCCTGGCAGTGTTCAAGGCCAGGCTGGACACAGGGGCTTGGAGCAAGCTGCTCTATGGAAGGTGTCCCTTCCTGTGGCAGGGGTTAGAGCTGGATGAGCTTTAAGGTCCCTTCCATCCCAAACCAGGCTGGGATTCTATGATTCTGTTGTCACTTCCCTGTGGGTCTTCATGACTTGTTGATTTCCATGATGTGCAAAGGTCTTTGGAGTTATTTTACATGTGCAACTGCTCTTGCACGTGCAAAGAGCAACTTCTCAGTGCTCTTGTTCCCCCTTGAGCAAACCTTATGCATTGAAATGCCTCAGAAAGCAGCAGACTAGAGCCATTCCGAGGCAGGGCTGGCTTCTCCACTGAATGCCAGCCAGGAAGAACAGGCAATATTCTAACTTTAAATGAGCTACAAGCAGCAGGTCCCAAGCAGCTGCTCTCCCCTTGCTTGGTGTTGATTACCATCATGAGGAGGAGGGGGAAATTGGGGACAAAAGCAGCTTTTTCATTTTTTAGCCTCATATTTGATTCATTATCTTAACATTCTCCTCCACAATAATACCTCCCTTCATATTGCAGTGCAATAAAATCAGCACTCACGTTAGAAATCTCTTTACTTCTGGAAAACACAGTGCCCTTGGTGCCAGAGATATTGAATGCATCTATATTCCTGACAGCTTTTTCCATTTTCATTAAGTGAAAGAGGGTATTTAGAGGCAAGCTGGGATGGATGCTGGTTCATAACTCAGAGGAGAGTGAAGGCTGTGGGATGCAGGATGCTGATAGAGGACTGGGGCTAATTTTATTCCATTCAAGAAATCCCTGGTACCTTGGACGTGGTATTGCCATTGGGAGGAGCAGGAGGGATGATGTCTCCAAAGCTGCTTTTGCAGAATTGGATTCATTTGCATTCAATTTGTTGTCAACACAAACCTTTTCTGAATTACTGTTTTGTTTAGAAGGGAAAGAAATGACATGTCTTGCCTTTGAACTTGGCGTTGCAAAAGGGTTTTCTTGCTTGGTCCTGGATCAGCAGTGGGGTTTTAATCTGCCGAGTGATGACATGTTAACAGCGGTAAATAATGCTAAAGCTTGACATACATTTAAATAGCATTTAAAAACTTCATAAATCCTTAAAGGCTCTGCTGTTGAATATGGATTAGCACAATCTTATTACCCAGATCCATGTGGGAGCTGTTGCTCTGGGCAATTCCTGCTGTTCATGGAGAGATGGAGCCATCTCCAAGCCTTGGCCTCCTCCATCCCTAATTTGAGCTTTCTGCACCTTCTGGGGCCAAAGAGGGGATGGATATGGGGTAGGAGAGCAGGATCCTGGCTGGAATTTCCATGACAGAGTCTCTGGGTTTGTTATTTTTGGGTCTTGACCAAAACCAAGCTCCATCCCAGGTGAGCATGGGGTTGCATAGCCCAGTTTTGGTCATTTCCATGATCACAGGGAGTGAATGCATCCAGCACAGTTTGAGTCAGGGATGAATGCTGTCTCTGTACATAGGCTGAAATGATTTCACAGCCTATTCAGGAAGGAGTTGCCTGCTGAGATGGATATATAATGTTCCAGGCAGCAATGAATATTTTGAGGGCAGCAGGGAGCTAAACAGATACAGACACAAAAGTTACTGGTGCTGTAAGATAACTTGATTTCAGGCCATTTGGATAACAAAAGGTGATGCTAAGATGATTCCAGACTTCAGTTTTTCATTCAGCATTTGCCGTTGCCGTTCCCAGCACCCTAGTGGCAGGAATCCAGCATTTCTGTAATTCCCGCTGTCGGGAAAGCCCTGAGAGCAGTAACCACACTGCAGCCTCCAGCACCTTGTGTGTTCTTTTGGTGACTAAATCCTGTTATCAGTAATTAAGTGGGATGTCAGATAAGCAGGATGCTCTTTGAGGATACCTCAGCGCAATTAGGGAAGTGGGAATGGGGCAAGCTCCAACTGAGGACTTACAGGAAGGACTGTCCGTATTGAGAGAGCATCTTAAAGGAGGTCATATTCTGCTTCTTTTGAGTTGTTGATCCTGGGATTCACCTCCAGGTGAATTTGGGAAGGAAAAATAAATACTGAGCTGCTTTGGGTGGCTTCTGTGCATTGTGCTCGTGTGGATGGCAGGATGTTGGAGCACTGTGTCCAGCTCTGGTGTCCCCAACATACAAAGGGCATGGAGCTGTTGGAGCAAGTGCAGAGGAGGCCACGAGGATGCTCAGGGGCTGGAGCAGCTCCCGCATGGAGACAGACTGAGAATGTTGGGGCTGTTCAGCCTGGAGAAGAGAAGCTGCGTGGAGACCACGGAGCAACTTCCAGTGTCTGAAGGGGGACTATAGGGATGCTGGGGAGGGACTCTTCATCAGGGACTGTAGGGATAGGACAAGGGGTGATGGGTTTCAATTGAAACAGTGGAAGTTCAGGTTGGATCTAAGGAAGAAGTGAGGCATGCTGAGGCACTGGCACAGGGTGCCCAGAGAAGCTGTGGCTGCCCCATCCCTGGCAGTGTTCAAGGCCAGGTTGGACAAACCCTTGGGCAACAGGATTTAGTGTGAGGTGTCCCTGCTCATGGCAGAGGGTTGGAACTGGATTAGCTTTAAGCTCCCTTCCAACCCAAACCAGGCAGGGATTCTATGATTGCTCTCAGCTGGAAGACACTTGAGTGATTTGCTTTTTTCCTGTGGAGTTTGTGCCTCCGTTTTCTGCAGCCTCCTCTGGGCAAAAACTTTTCTCTTTCCACTATGGGAACAAAAGAGTCTCTAATTTCAGATGCGTTCCAACACTTTGCTCTTATCCCCATTTGTCTTTCTCTTAATATTCCTACTTTCCAGACTATTTAATGAATCGATTAGGACCCAGAGAAATGACTAATAGTATTTTTCAGCTCCAAAACCAATGTGCTACAAGAATTACAGGAGACCCCAGGTGATGGATGGTACGGATGTGACCGGATTATTTATTGGCTCTTTGCTTCAAGGAATGGTTATGAGGGCAAATATATTGACTACTGCTGAGGAAAAGCCCTGAGGCTGAAGATGGTCTTGTCCCTCTCCATCCCATCATGTGCATTGAAAGGAGCTAAGAAAGTGTCCTGTTTAACTGGGCTTATAGGGGAATAAACCTTATTTTTATGGCTCAGTAGTCAAGGAGGGTGAAGGGTTAGTACGAAGATGCAGTTGGCACTGGAAGTGCTCTGATTGTCGCCATGCCCCTCATCAGTACCTGGTCTGCAAATAGCTCTTCACCATGGTTTATTCTCTAACTGTAGCCACTGCAGTGTAGCACCATGAAGGGAACATCAGCTGAAATCAAAGCAATGTGCTTGCCATCTGGTGCTGATGACAGTGCTTTTTCCTTCCTTTCTCCTAAAGATTTAAAGTGTATTTTTTAATTCCCTTCCAGCCTGCAGGGAAATGGGAAATAAACTGCAGCAATATCTCAAGTTTAGCAAGAGCCTGGACCTCTGCCTCTCTCTTGCCAATGCTCATGGTGACGTCCAACTAATCCTCATCCCTCTGTCAGGGTTGATGTGAGAAGTTGTGAGATGGATGTCACCAATAACACGCTTAACAATGAGACTGTTGCTTTGGCAGAAGATTTAACTGGGTATTGTCCTCTCCTGTCTGGTGGCCAGGTTTGGAAGTTCGGATGATAGCATCCCTTAGGAGAAAGACCTTCAGAAAGGGTTTGCTTGACCATAGTGCTTTTTACACTCATCTTTTGCAGGTGATCGGCCTCGTGATGGCTTGGTTGTATTGGCAAAAGCTCAATGAGATCTACTCCAAGCTGGACACCGTTGACTTCAAGATCCTGGAGATGCGGGATTTCAGCTTCGGGGCTGTGGATCTGAGTGGTGCGGGCTGGTGCTGGTGCTTGCCCAAGGAAGGGGGCTACATTCCCATCAATGCTGAGGATGAGGAAGATGATGATGAGGAAGGCACCATCTGCCAAAGCAAAGTGTGAGAAGGTGGAGAACTTGGAGCACAGCTCTAAGGAAGGTGGTGGATGTTGAACATGGACATTATGCAATTTATCTTCTCAGGTCAGGTCCAGGAGACAGTAACACTGGGATGTTGCCTAAACTGCAATGCACTGTGCGGGCACATGAGCTCCCCAGGGTCCTTTTACTTCCTTCGCCTTTTGAAGCATTTCTTTATCTCCTTATTGGGTTTTAGGGTTTTTTTACACAATAAATGTAACTTGTGTTGTGTTTTGCAAAGTCACTTCCACTCAATGCACACTGGGCCGGCCACGGGGAGGGAAGTGGCACCATCATCGCTGCACTTTGGGCTGTCTTTGTAGGTATACTTAACCTGATCACCTGAAAAATAGGATTCACATCCTCAGGGACTCACAACTTGCACCTCCTGGAGCAAGATGGATCTTTGGGCAAGGCTGCACCAAGGGAAAACACCCGTTTCTGAAGGTTTCCAGTTCTTCCTCCTGAGCCCTGGCTTAAGGTTTTATCCCAGGCAAAGAAAAGGAGAGCCCAGTGACTTCCAGAAGGAAGATGGATTTACTGTGGGAATGTGCTGTGACTCCCCTCTGCTGGAGACCAGCATCTAATGACCAGGTAAGGAGTTGCCTTTTATAGAATTCTTAGCACAACTTGGTGATCAAAGGGGCAATTCCCTCCCCATCACTGAGGATATAGGAATTAAATAGGGATTAGTCCTCTCACTGAATGCCAGAGAGGGACTCTTCATCAGGGACTGTAGTGATAGGACAAGGGGTGATGGGTTTGAACTGAAACAGGAGAAGTTCAGGTTAGATATAGGGCAGAAGCTGTTCCCTGTGAGGGTGCTGAGGCACTGGCACAGGTTGCCCACAGAAGCTGTGGCTGCCCCATCCCTGGCAGTGTTCAAGGCCAGGTTGGACACAGGGGCTTGGAGCACCCTGCTCTATGGAAGGTGTCCCTGCCTGTGGCAGAGGATTGGAACTGGATGAGCTTTAAGGTCCCTTCCAACACTAACCAGGCTGGGATTCTATAAATAGCTGGAGTGTGTTGCATCCAAGCCTGGATGGGTGAGTTGAGCCGCACTGGGACACAGGCTCGCTGAGGGAGACCTTAGACAGATGAATAGCAAAATGATGAGTGTGGTTTTATTAAGAAGAAGGAGAAGAAACAAATCTGTTTCCCAAGAGCTGAGTGTCTGCAGCGCCGCTGGCAAAGGAAATGCTGCATTTATTAGTGGAGCTTTTATTAAGGCTATTTTGGAAGCCGGAGGCTGGCTTTATTTGGATGCCCTGCGTCTGCCGGGATCTGTCTCCCTCTTCTGTCTGGTTCCAGGCTTTACTCTTCAACTAAACGTGAAGCAACCAGCAGCACATCCTGAAAAGAACACTTTCCGAACCCTTTTTTCCCCAAAATCCCATTGGAAATGGAGCTGGGAATCCCAGAAGCTGAGCAGGGGGGTGCTGGGATTTTGCTTTTCTTCCTTTCCCCTCCTCTCTCCCGGATGTGTTTAGTAAAACCTTCTTCGTACAAGCTGACAAACTCAACCTGCTCTTTGCATTTCTATGTATTTGGAGGAAGAAAGTTAACCTCTATATTTGCTCTTTATTTACAGGACAAACAGCCACCAACATCTTTAAACCCTTTTCCTGGCTGATGCTGGACCCCAGTACAGGCAGCATTGCATGGATTGGATGCAAGCAGGTTTTCATGTCTGGATTAATGCTGGTTTTTAGCAGGCATAAGCAATGGGAGATAGAGAGAAGTCAGGGATTGGAACAGCCTGCCCGGAGCAGTGCTGGAGCCACCATCCCTGGAGGTGTTCACACACTGTGCGGATGAGGCCCTCAGTGCCATGGGTTAGTGGTGGCCTTGGCAGTGCTGGGGAATGGTTGGACCTGATGAGCTTAAAGGTCTTTTCCAGCCTGGTTGATTCTATGCTTCCATGATTTAGGCACCTGGCTCCCCTATTGCCCTAAACAGTTGGTCTGCTAATGCCTGGAAAATGGGAAAGATTAAGCAAGAGCATGAAATCATGAGCACACTTTGGAAAAGCTTTTCTCCTACATACAGACATGCCTTGCTACTCTAAATAAGGGGGGTGCCAATAGCATTCCTTACTTCATCCTAAATTCTGCATCTTGAAATCACTTCTCCCTTGCTCCGGACCTGCTACACATGGAAGAGCAGACCTAATAAAGCAGGAGCTGGGAAGCAAATGAGAGCAGGGATAAAGCATCAAACAGGTTTTGCTTTGCTTCTGCTCAGAATGGATTGTGCCATCGAATAATCCCCTGGAGGTGAGAGAAAAGCCCTGATATGGAATGACCTCAAAGCACAAAGTCTGATTTCCAAGTTCTCCTTCCATTAACAATGAGGCCAGCCCTGGTAAAGTGCTGGATGCTGCTTTGATGCAGATTTATTGATACCCCCATTAAAAGGCTAAGCAGGGGGGAACAAGCCGGGCGCTAAATAGAAGCGGACAGCTCGGGAAGTGCAACGAGCGTGCTCGTGGGACCAGGAGCTGGATTTCCATGAAATCCAATTTTAGGATGTTTAAAACATTAAAAGCAAACTGTGGAAACTGCAAAATAATTCAGTGTGTGACCATCATCAGAAAAAGAGCCCAAACTGTATTTGATTGGCTGGGTCATCTTGGAGAAGAGTCATCGGGGAGGCCTTAGGGCAGCTCCCCGTGTCTAAACGGGCTACGGGAAACCTGGAGAGGGGCTTTGAACAAGGGCCTGTAGGGACAGGACAAGAGCAACCTGCTCTAGTGGAAGGTGTCCGTGTCTATGGCAGGGAGTTGGAAGTGGGTGAGCTTTAAGGTCCTTCCCAACCTAAACCATTCCTTGATTCTATGGCCATAGGGCTGATCCTGTCATCCCCATGGGCTTTAGGAGCTTTCTCGCTGCTGGTGATGGCTCTCTGTAGCTCCCTGAAAATTATCTTCTGTTTTAAGATCAGATGTCCATGATATTTCACAAAGACAACAAAGAAAAAGTTTCCCTCCCACATCCCAGCAATTGGGGCAAAACTGATGCAAAAAAACCCCAACCCCCCCAAAAGACACAGACCCTGCAAGCTGGTGATGGACACCTTGAATTTCCTACATCTATATCTAGAGACCATCACTGCGCAAGACCAGGTCTCCCTGGCTTGGATGTTCCATCCTCTCCACAAGTTTAGTTGCATCCCATGATGCCTTTCAGCTCCCAAAGTCAATTGGTGCCTCCCCAAATCCATTTTAACCTGGGAGCTACGGAGGGTTTGGCAGTGGGTGTCGATACGATGGTGGCAAGAGCAGCTTTATCTCGAGGCAGTCTGGGCTCCCGCACCCACGAGTGCCTGTGACTTCACTGCAGGGCTCCATCCGCTGATTTCTGAGCGTTTTTGGGGAGCTCAAGGTGAGTTTATTCATGGTAAAACTTGTTTATTCATGGTAAAACTTCTTGTTTATTCATGGTAAAACTTGTTTATTAATGCTAAAGATTGTTTTTGTGGAACTGAGAGCTGGCGGGAGTAGTGGGATTTCATTGGCAAAGGTAATTGCGCTCTTCTTTTCCTCCCCTTATTTCTACTGTGCTTAGAGTTGCTTTTTCCAGCACTTCTGGTCTGCATTGTACTTGGGTTTGTATGCAATATCGGGGGGGGGGGGGGGGGGGGGGGGGGGGAGAAAAAAGCTTTATATGTAAAAGATTAGAGGGAAGAACTCCCAGGCTACATGACCCTCATCAATCAGCCATAATCATTCAGGACCTTTCATTTATCAGTGGCTGTAACAAAGCCTGTGTTTAGCACATGGGTTTGTTTTGCTGCCCAATGGAGCTCTGGTAGAGCTCTTGCTGGCCAAGCTACATTGAAAAAGAAGTCCTGCTTCTTCCCAATATATCCCCATCAATCTGAGAACCCGAACCTAGTGCTGAAGCTGGTGGGGAAACCTCATGGCGAGGTTTCTAGTACTCCATCTCTTAGAAGAACTACTTGCAACTGGATGGGTATTGTGCTGTTTCTCCTGCCAGCATCGGCTTCCTAAACCCCTCAGAATTAGCCTGATAATGTTATTCCCAGGAAGCCAGTGCTTGTGGTTGACATTATCCCACATGTCTGGGACAGGGTTTGCCCATCTAGAAGTGTTTGCCCCTCAAATAAATTGGTCCCTGCACCTGTGCAAAAAGCGTTGGGTTCGTGTGGTCAACAAAGCAAAGCAAACCCCAAAATCTCTTAAATCAATCTTCAAATAGCAACTGGGATGATGCTGGAGCCTGTATCAGGCTAAAGATGATCTTTGCCTTCAGCAGCTCCAGCAGAGCCAACCTGGCCAGTCCTGGATACTTCCAGCTTTTCCATTCACTTTATATTTTTAACCTATTTGGCTTGAACTGGGATTTCTCTTCCCTCAAATAGATGGATGATGGTATGATATTGCCATGGCTGCAGGCAGCTGGACTAGGGGACATAGAGAGGCTGGGTCTCCAACCGCTCTCAAAGTGACTTTGGGAGGCATTGATTGGGCTGCCATGAACAGTAACCATTCTCCTATCCAAGTCAAGTGTGAAAGGCAATCACTGGAGGTCAGATAATTAGAAGATTAATGAGCAAATTCCAAAGAAACTCATCTGGGGAATAAAGCAGCAGGTTTGAAGGATGATACCTGGAAGCAGCAGTGTGTGAATGGTGTAAATCTGTGCTTAGATGGGGAAAAATGAACTTTGCATCTGCAAAACCCCATTTATCTGTGAGGTTCCCCCCAGAATTAAGTAGGTGCTTATAGCCAGCAAGACCCCCTGTTAATGGAGCTGCTGTGTTTATACCAGCAAATCTCTTCAATAATCTCTTATGCTTCACTAACACCTTCCTTTGAGCAGCAGGAATAAGAGGATGGAGATGTAACCCTGGTGAAATTCATCCAGATAACTGGGGAGGTGGAGGTGGAGCAGGGGTAGGGCTGGCACAGAGCGAGGCAGGACTGAGACCTCACCAAGGGCACTTGCAGGAGGTGCTGGAGGGTCCCTGGTGCATCCTCACCCCATCCCAGGAGGACACTGGTGCCACTGGTGAAGGATTCCCATAGCAGGGAGCACCAAGTGGGTGTGCAGAGGATATTTCCCTGCCCAGCACCCTTTATAATCTCTCTCCGTTCTCCTCCCTGTGGCTCAGCTCTCTCCGAGTGCCGGGACCATGCTGGAGGATGAGGATGGGATGAGCGAGAGGGGCCTCAGCAGCTCAAGGAGGAGATACGATGATGAGGAAGGTGAGCAAAAACCCTCGGGCATGCCCCACAAGGCAGCGGGGTCTTCCCTGCTAGCTGATGCTTCAGATCTCCAGGTGCTTGGCTCAGCACATCCCATGGGATGCTTTAAACCTGGTGGGAAGAAGGCAAACATCTCCCTGGCTTTTATCTTTCTTGCAAGTGAGAATGACCCATACCTGCCCTCTAAAGATTCCCTCCCCTCCCCAGATTACCACTCTATCTACATCGGGGTGCCAGTGCCCCGGGGCTACCGGAGGAAGCGGCGCCGGAGAAGATCAGCTTCCAGCCGGGATAGGACAAGTGAGAGTGAGCGACACTACGAGCGCCAGGATCATTCCGACACTGACGACGGTGGCCACGGCTGCTACGAGAGTGGCAATGACAATGCCAGCAGGACCAGTGAGTGGTCATTGGGCTTCCCAAAAGAGCAGGAGGGCTTTGGCAACATCATTTAATCCAGAATCAGGTCATCTTCCATGCACATACCCACCTTGCTTGGTCCGGTGTTCTCATTTCCCAGCGCTTCCCAAGTTTATTTTTCCCCGTGAATGTCTCTGAGAACAGGGTGTAAAAGGGGATTTCAGGGTGCTTAGGTGATGGGTGGGCTATAAAGAGGTTATCCTTGCCCTTAGGAGGCTGTGCTTGCCCTTGGGAGATTGCTAAGGAGGAGAGGGGGTGATGGCAGGGTCCTGGGATGCAGACATCCTCTGGGCATCACTCCTTGTTCCCAACAGGCTTTTGCCTGGGGCTTTGCCCGCTCTCCTTAAATCTCCTTAGCAAAGATTAACATTTTGCACAGCAAAGGAGTTGGGTTCTTATTCACCCCCCCTATAGAAATTTGCGTTTGGGTTTATGTCAAGCAGACCACGTCAGGGCTCAGCAGTGTGGGCAGGGGCTCAGCATGGCTTATCCCTATGGAAGGAAAAGTTCCCTTATTGCCTTTCATTGTAGCACAAGCAGGACCATGTCCCCTCCTTTCCACAGTAAATGCCACTGGGATATAACACTGGGCTGGTTTTGGGAGTGAAAAGACCCCAAAAAGCCTTAACTCTGCATCAGCCACATTTTCCTTTTGGAAATGTTCCTCATTTGGGTGTTTTTCCCAGACAAAAATCTCTGCCCTGAGCTTGGAGGGGGTTTTCCCTCCTTGCTCTGGGTGGGAAACAAATCCCCTCCACAAAATAACCCAAACCCTTTGATTTCTGTCCTCCCACCTTTCCCTCCCTCCCCTTTCTTACTCACTCCATCCTGCTGCCACTCACCTCTCCTACACGCATCCCGTTTGATTTGGTAACTTCCCGTCATGAGAGCTAAAGGGAAAGGAAAGTGCTTTATATTGTCTATAATCTGCTCCTTAAGCCTTGGGAGTTTAACAAGCCTGAGTGGATAAAGGAGGAAGTTTGGGGGGTTGTGGTTTTTTTGTACCGTGCACTGAAGGTTTGGTTGAGCCGGGAAGAAATGGGAGAAAAGATGGAAACGATTCCAGGTAGGTGATTTCCATGGCTCTTCGGTGTCCGCAGTGGGGGAGCTGGAGAGGAGGAAAAGATCCTGGGTTAATTTGGCTTTGCTTTTCCTTTGCAAAATCAACTTGGGAGCCAGCATGGGCTTGGGTTGAGCATTTGCTTGGGGCACCAAGCTCCAAAGCTCACCCCAAATATAAGGTGGGGACACATGGGTCTGTATCATCTTCCACTGCTCCCCAGCAGTGGGAAAGCAGAGAAATAAGTATTTGGAAGGAGAAAAGTCTCCCAGAGCTGGGGTTTCTTGAACAGGAATGGAGCATCTAATCCCATGGGATGTGCACCCCAGTCTTCTCTATCCTGGGGGGAAGGGACCATTCTAATACATGAAACCCCAGGAAAAGGCTGTTGTGTGTTCAGAAGGACCACAACAGTGGATGGGTCATATGCCAGAGCCTTAAACAAGGCTTAGTCCCACTGCCCAGCTGGATTGTGAACCCCAGGAGGCACCAGGTTCATCCATCCCCTATTTTATCACCTTTTTAATTATACCTAAAACCAGAACAGGATTTTTGGCTTGGAAAAGCATCACTAGGAGAGGTTTTACTGCTGAATCAAAGCTGTGGTGTGAAGGGCTCTGTGAACTTCACATTAAAGGAGGTATAAATCAGTGTGACTGGTCTGTCCTGCCTGATTTTCCATGGAAATATAGGTTCTTGTAGATGTAAAATTATCCCATATTAAGGCTAAGCTAGATGCGGTTCTGGCAACCTGGTCTTGTTGAAGATGCCCCTGCTCACTGCAGGGGGTCGGGAAGTTCCTTCCAACCCAAACCATTCTATGATTCTCACCACTGTTAATGCTGAGCTAACTCTGTGTCTGTAGGCTCAATTCTGATCCGCTGCATCTGAAATCACAGCAGAGGTTTGATGGGGCTAAAGCAGGAATTGCAGCTGGGGGTGTTTTCCGATCATAAAAGCTGGTTCAAGGAGGTGCAGATCTGCTCTGGGCACCCGTTGAACTGTGCCTTGCAAGAAATAGGTGCTGATTTTGGGGTGGCTTTGTGGATTTTAGCCCCCTGCTCACTGCAGGGGGTTGGAAGTGGCTGAGCTTTGAGGTCCCTTCGAACCCAAACCATTCCATGATTCTATGATCAGTTTTAGCCTTGTGTTCCCCAGAGGTACCAAGCCGTGGATGTTTGAATATATATCGGAATATACACCGATGCTATTTGGTGTATATTCCCCAGCTGCTTTCCAGGATTAATTTATGTGCCGAATCAAATTCCCAGGACGAAAAAGCAGGAGGCTGATACTGTCCCAGGCACGAAAGGGTCCTGCAGGTGAATAAAGCCCATGAATTCTGGCTGCGTGGCCAAGCGCCCGCATTGTTGGTTTAGCAACCGGCTCTTTGCTTGGGTCAGTGAGCAGTGGGAAGCCATCAGGAAGCTCATGTTATGTGTTGAGAGGTGGGTTTATTCCTTAAACAGGGGGAGAGTGGAGAAAAAGCTACAAAAAACACCTTAAAAACCTCTTTATGTGCAGATTTGCCTTTATCTTCAGTGGTTTCCAGAGGTTCAAGTGTATCACAGCCGCAACACCCCAATACAAGATGCTTGGGAGACCATTTGGCAGGTTGATGCAGGAGAAGGGACCCTGCTTAAGCACTGAAGGTGGGAATTGGGCAGAGTTGGGAGCAGCAACCACCAAGCCAAAGATTTGCAAAGCTCCAGCCCTTCACCCTCCCCTGCTGCAAAACCACAAGTCTCCCTTTTTGAACAAATCCATCCAGAAATTCCACCCAAAACAGTAAATTCCCAGTAAATTCCCAGTAGATTCCCTTATTTCTATCATTTTCCGTGGTCTGGCTCATGTATTTGCTATGATTTTTGCAGGATGCGTCAGGTTTGGGCTGCAGAGCGCAGCATGAGGCCAGGGTGAGGGGGTTGCCAGCACCACACTGATTTCATCCCTTCTTACGGGAACAGCACTTTAGGCTTAAAGAGCCTGAAGCCCTCCAGGCAAGTAGCCCAGCTCTAAAATTAACAGGAATATTAATAATCATAATAATGAAGCTTATGGAAGTGAAAGGAGGAACTTGACAACAGGGCTTTAGTCCTGGTGGTGGGGTTTAAAGGGCTTAAGCAGTTAAGCAGGCTCAGCCTAGAGCAAGGGACATCCTATTCTTTCACAGCCACTGAGACTTGGTTCGTGTCTCCTTTGATGGGGAGAAAAGGTAATATTCGCATTTCCTCCCTCCTCTCACACATGGCAATTTAATTACCTGTTTTTTTTTGGGTACTGTGTTACCCACCTTTCTTATTCCCAGGTTTGAGAGCAGAAGGATCCTACTAAGAATCATAGAATCATAGAATAGTTTGGGTTGGAAAGGACCTTAAAATCATCCAGTTCCAGCTCCCCTGCCATGGGCAGGGACACCTCACACTAAACCATGCCACCCCAGGCTCTGTCCAACCCGGCCTTGAACACCGCCAGGGATGGAGCATTCCCAACTTCCCTGGGCAACCCATTCCAGTGCCTCACCACCCTTACAGTAAAGAACTTCTTCCTCATATCCAATCTAAACTTCCCCTGTTTCAGTTTGAAGCCGTTACCCCTCGTCCTCTCACTACAGTCCCTCATGAAGAGTCCCTCCCCAGCATCCCTATAGGCCCCCTTCAGATACTGGAAGGCTGCTATGAGGTTTCCCCTCAGCCTTCTCTTCTCCAGGCTGAACAGCCCCAACTTTCTCAGCCTATCTTCATACAGGAGGTGCCCCAGTCCCCTGATCATCCTCATGGCCTCCTCTGCACTTGTTCCAACAGTTCCATGTCCTTTTTATGCTGAGGACACCAGAACTGCACACAATGCTCCAAGTGAGGTCTCACGAGAGCAGAGCAGAGGGGCAGGAGCACCTCCCTTGACCTGCTGATCACACTCCTTTTGATGCAGCGAGGGTATGGTTGGTTTCTGGGCTGCAAGCGCACACTGCCGGCTCATGTTAAGTTTCTCATCAGCCAGCACCCCCAAGTCCTTCTCCTTGGGCTGCTCTGAATCTCTTCTCTGCCCAACCTGGAGCTGTGCCTGGGATTGAAGAAAGACATTTCCAAGCTGGATTGATTCCTACTGTATTAGGAAAGGGATGAGATCCAAGATTTGATTAAATATACACCATTTCCACAAAGCCTGGCATAGGGCTAAGTTTAACCTCTTGTATGGATAACAGGGCAACTGGAGAGTGGGTGAATCCATGCCACTTCCAGGTTCATATCCCAGTGTTAAACTCCTCCCTGCAACCAAAATGATGAGTCTTTAATAGAGAAGCACCTGAAGATGGAGAGGGTTAAAGGAAAACCCAGCCTGGCTTTGTCTGCAGGAGGAGAGGGCAGATCCATTACCCTCCCATGGCCATTGGATGGGTGCATTCCATGGGGAATGCTCCAAAGATGAAAAACCTTTTTCCCATCAGTTGGGAGCTTTGCCAGGAGGTGACGTGTTGCTGCTCCCCTTCCTTAACATAACACAGGAGGCAACATGTGGCTTTCCATGCCTGGTGGGTTATTTGCAGCAAGAAGCTGGATTTTTCCTGCAAAAATGGTAAATTTTTATTATCCCCCTCAAAAGAGACATGTTCCCCTTGGGAATCCAGTGGGAAAACGTGTTCTGAGCACTCATGCATCCCTCTATATGGTGCTGGAGACTATAAGGATTTGATTATTGAGAGCAGGCAGCTCTAACCTGGAAAAATCAGGCTCTGTGGTAGGAAAAAAATGTGGGATACCCCATGGAAACAGGGCACATAATGCTTCTGGAAGGGGAATTTGACTGTGTTGTGCATAGGGCTGGTCACATTCCCTAATTTCCAGCCCAGACCTATGGATTCTTCTGCACAGCCTCTGCTCATCCTTTCGCCAGCATCCTGTATCTCTGTGCACAGGCATTTTGGGAGAGGATTACTTTGAGTTCCCTCAGTCCTCAATGTCTCTCACCTTAAACATTTTCCTCAAAACCTCCTTTTTCCACCCCAGGATGTTAACTAGACCCGCAGATCCCTCTTTACCCACCCTGGGGCTTTCCATATGGGAATGGTGCAGGATCATCTCGCCTCCGGTCGATGGTAAAACCTCTTTTCCCCACCCCTTGCAGTGTCTCCGGCTGCCGAGCGCCTCCGCTACATCCTGGGGGAAGATGATGAACCTCCCAATCCCACGCTCTTCACAGAGATGGACACACTGCAGCATGATGGTGAGGATATGGAGTGGAAAGAGTCGGCCAGGTGAGATGCTTTGGGTTGGAAATGTGCTGGGGAAAGACCTCCTAAAGATCCCTGCATGGAAAAAGGGTCTGGGAATGAGCATTGCTCTTAAAGAGGTTAAAAAAGCTATGCCTGGGTTAGGCAAATGCATAAAACAAGGTGTTTTGTGAGCCTAGCATGGCAGAGGAGAAAGGGAGGAAAGGAGGAATATTTCACATCTCATCCCACATCTCCCAGGTTGGATCAACCGCAGAGCTGGAGCTTTTCCCATTCCCAGTTGTAGCATGAGAGCAAAGCCCTGCAGAAAGGGCTGGGAAGGTATAAAAATGAGGGTAACATTTTGGGAAACTGGAGAATAAGAGCAAAGAGCTGGGAAATGGGAAGAGGGGATATAAGGGACACTTTCCCAGGTCTTTCCCCACACACACTTGGCCAGGTCACACTTGGTCCTACTCCTCAAGCAATAATAATAAAACCCCACCTACATCTTTAATAGAAGTAGTAGCGTAGTTGCAAGTGGTGCTCATTTTCTGGAATTAGGAGCTTATCCAAGGGGAATATCTCAAATCCAAGTGGGATTTTCTCTTCCTAGACTCAGCTATGTAAGGGCTGGTAGGGCTGGGTCATTTTGAGGAGCTTTGGGATGGGTGTCAGGGGTGCTGATGGTATCCCCAGCCATTTCCAAGCACATGTGGGATTTTTAGGTGTAGAAGTTCAGCTGAGGAATGAGGAGAGAGCAAGGTCAGGCACTGTGGGTGCTCATCCTATCTCTTGGGCTGGTATTTGCATCCTTTGCAGATTGGAACTGTATAATTTTAAGGTCCTTTCCAACCCAAACAACTCCATGATTCTGTGGTCATCAAATATGTGGAAAGCTCTTAAGCACCCTTCTCCTTGCATTGAGGTTTTCATCAGGGAGGGATTGAGATGGAGGTTTCCAAATTCCCAGCGGGAGGATGGAGGTTTCCCAAGTCCTGGATTTCCTCTCTCCAGTGAGGAATGGTTCAGCCTCTTTAGCCACAGGAGAGCAGCTCCTTGCTGGGCTAAATCTGCAATAAACGCCAATAAATGGAAATCAAGAAGCTGAGCCAGCAGGGAGATAGAGTTTTGCTTTGGAGAAAGGATCACGGGATGCTGATCCCAAGGCAAAGGTGCTGCTGGAAACGTGCCTCGAGTCCCGCACACCAGCCCAAGTACCGACCCCATGTGCTCACCACTGGCACTAAGGTCAAATGGGCATGCTGGGGTTTTGTCCCCAGCACAGACTATTCCTAACATTCCTAGATAATAATGTGGGGCTTTTTTAGTAGGGACACCCAGGATCTTCTCTTTGCTGCAGCATTTTAACGCACCCCCCTGTAAGCTGATACAATGCTGGGCTCTCCCCTTCCTCCCTCTGCAGCTTTCATGAGCCATCAGCTATTCCCAAACCCTGTTTCCTCCTACATCATTTCCATCTGTGGCAGCCAGAGCTGAAATCCCACTTGTACCAGTTAAAAGTTGCAAGGTTAAACCCTGTGAAGGCTTAATCCATGGAGCCTGCAAAACTTCTGTACAGGAAAAGCAGCTTTAGACCTCAAACTGATGTCTTGCTCTGTAGTCTTTGGTTTGTAAAGTTAAGGAATATAATTGGAAGGGCTGAACTCCAAGGGCTTGCAAACCCTCTTTTCTCCCACTATGGGAATGAAGTCTGAGCATTGCTAAAGGGTTACAAAGCCATTTATATTGCCCTGCGTGCGTGGCTGGTCCATGTGGATGCAGATCCTGGCTAAGGCAAGTTCAGCTCCATGGGAAAACCTCTCCAATCTCATAGGAGCGATTTGAGGATGGTTGAGGTCCGTGGTGGAGCTGAGAGGTTTTACTCTGCTCTGCAAGCATGTGAGCAGTATTTTGTCTAATGATGTTACTTGGTTTTTCCATTCCCATCCTGAATAACAAGCAAAACCTTTGCAGGATGAACTAATCCAGGTTTGCAAAGCTGCAGTAGGGACACTCCACTGGAAAAGCAATTCTCCTGTTCTCTTCTCATACACCATCCCATGCCCAACCTCTCATTTCAGGTGGATAAAGTTTGAAGAAAAGGTGGAGGAAGGGGGGGAGAGGTGGAGCAAGCCCCACGTGTCCACGTTGTCCTTGCACAGCCTGTTTGAGCTGCGGACGTGCCTCCAGACAGGAACAGTGCTCCTGGACTTAGATGGCTACTCTTTGCCCCAAATCATAGGTAGGAGCCAGCAGGTACTGATGGTTTCAGATGGCTTTTCCCCCATGTCCTAAAGTGCTGGGAACAGATTTAAATGCACATACTTGCATGGGATTGAGCAATGACAGGAGTGGAGAGCCATCAACTTGGTTCAATCAGTCTTGTCTTGAGCTTTCTAGGAGCGTTTGCAGTGTGGTAACCCATGTACCACCCTTGTTTGGTGATTGCAGATGATGTCATTGAGAAGCAGATCGAGGATGGTCTGCTCAAGCCAGAGCTGCGGGAGAAGATAAGCTATGTGCTCCTCAGGAAGCACCGTCACCAAACCAAGAAGCCAATCCACCGGTCCTTGGCTGACATCGGAAAGTCCGTCTCCTCCAACACAAGTAAGTCCCTGTGGTCCAACCCTGAGTCTTTAGTGAGCAAGCCTGGGGGGAGGAAGATCTCAGAAGAAGGAACTGGGGAAACCCAACATTTGAGGGCACCCAGCTATTTACTGCATGGAGAAAGACCCCAAAAAGCAAGTGCAAGAGGAGGCCACAAGGATAAGGGAGCTGGAGCAGCTCCCGTATGGAGACAGACTGGGAACATTGGGGCTGGAAAAGAGAAGCTGTGTGGAGAACTCAGAGCAGCTTCCAGTGTCTGAAGGGGGCTACAAGGATGCTGGGGAGGGGCTCTTCATCAGGGACTGTAGCGATAGGACAAGGGGGTGATGGGTTCAAACTGAAACAGGGGAAGTTCAGGTTGGAGATAAGGAACAAGTTCTTCCTTGTGAGGGTGCTGAGGTGTTGGCACATGGTTCCCAGAGTAGCTGTGGCTGCCCCATCCCTGGTGGTGTTCAAGGCCAGGCTGGACATAGTGTGAGGTGTCCCTGCCCATGGCAGGGGGCTGGAACTGGGTAATCTTAAGGTCCTTTCCAACCCACACCATCCTGTGATTCAATGAACGCTCTGCCACCGGTGGCTTTACGGGTAGGAGTAGCCAGAAGCCAAAGAGATGTTTGCTGAGATGGACACAGGAGTTGTGTGAGGGACAATGGCCTTGGCGGTCACTTGGCCAAGAGGTTTTCTGGCACAGCAGCCTACAGAAAAATCCCGTCTGGGCTGGGGTTGAACCTATTTTTGAGCCATTATAAAAGGGGATTTGTTTGTTTTCAGGCTAGATTATTTACTTAGGTTTAAACTGGGGTCATCTGGTGGAGCCCGGGATTTGCCAGGCTTCAGCTGCTCCCTGGGTAGACAGGAGCAGCAGAACCTACAGAGCACACATGGAAGAGGCCATCAAGAAGCAATATTCCCACCCCATGGGCATCCTCAGGTTTCAAAGCAGCCATCATCCATGTTGGAGAACTAGACATTTGAGCTAATATTTGCCCACAAGCCTTCAAAACAGAGCGTGACTTTGAAATGTTGTGGTTAGTATCTGTAGATAGGAAAACTATGGACACAGTCTGTATTTCTAGTTCCTTGCTGGGCTGATGCATCACTTGGAGTTTGCATATAAGCCCACCAAGGAAAGGAAGGTCATGGGCGGAAGCAGAAATCTACCTCACATTTCTTGTGCCATTGGATACTCCGTGATATGTGAATAAATACCATTGGAGCATTGAATCAGGGTCATGCCCAGTGGGAAATTCATCATTATTTTTAATGGGTGAGGGCAGACATATTTCAAATGTAAGGGTCTTTTTTTGGAAGAATTATTAGATTAAAAAGCCAAATAAATGTTGGATTATGTACTTCTGAGCCTTTTATAGCCTCAAAAAGAGTACTGATAAGGTGTGGGGTGGTGCACGGAGCCTCTGCAGTGGGAAGACATGGGTGAGGGCATTTGCTCTTTGCTAATGAGATAGGACAAGGGGAATGGCTTTAACCTGCCAGAGGGGAGATTGAGATGAGCTCTTAGGCAGAAGCTCTTCCCTGTGAGGGTGCTGAGGCACTGGCACAGGGTGCCCAGAGAAGCTGTGGCTGCCCCATCCCTGGCAGTGCTCAAGGCCAGGTTGGACACAGGGGCTTGGAGCAAGCTGCTCTATGGAAGGTGTCCCTGCCTATGGCAGGGTGTTGGAACTGAATGAGGTTTGAGCTCTCCTCCAGCTCAAACCAGGCTGGGATCCTATGGGTGAGATAAAAGTGCAAATGCGAGTAAGAGGGAAAAGCAAACTGCTGGTGTATCAGAGCTGGAAGGGTCCCGTCTGTGCTGGGCAGCTGATTTCCAGCCTGGCCTCTTGCCTTTAGCATCACCCAATGGCTCCCTAAGGGACCTGCATCTCCTCTAACTGGACCTTTCCTGCAGCACGCAGCCCCATCCGGAGCCCAGCCGCCGGTGCTGCCTTCCACCGCTCCACCGAGGACCTGCGGATGCGGCAGAGCGCGAGCTACGGCCGCCTGCGTAAGCTGAGGAGGGTGCTGGGGAGGTGGACACAGGCCTAAAAGAATCACGGAGATCAAAATCTCGTAATTCCTTGGGGATCCCACCCCAGCCATCAGTGAGATGGAGTTTGTGTAGCCACAGGCTGGCTGCTATCAGTCAAACTCATATTTTTGGGTTTTTGTCTTACTGCACCTGGTTTACAAGCTTAGCTCTAATAAACAGCATGTTTTTTACCCACACTTAAGTCCTCCCACTACGTTTTCACCTTGCACATGGGGCAGGAATTCAGTTGTGCATCAGGGGATAGCTTTTCTCACCTTTGAAGACAGGCTGAGAACATTGGGGCTGTTCAGCCTGGAGAAGAGAAGCTGCGTGGAGACCTCAGAGCAGCTTCCAGTGTCTGAAGGGGGCTACAAGTATGTTGGAGAGGGACTCTTCATCAGGGGCTGTAGTGATAGGACAAGGGGTGATGGGTTCAAACTGAAACAGAGGGGATTTAGATTGGATATAAGGCAGACGTTCTTCCCTGTGAGGGTGCTGAGGCGCTGGCACAGGGTGCCCAGGGAAGTGGTGAATGCTCCATCCCTGGCAGTGTTCAAGGCCAGGTTGGAAGGGGCGTGGAGCAAGCTGCTCTAGTGGAAGGTGTCCCTGCCCGTGGCAGGGGGTTGGGACCGGATGGTCCCTTCCAACCCAGACATTCCATGATTTTCTCTCTCATCTCCATCAGGTCACGCACAGAGTCGGAGCATGAACGACATCTCAGACACACCAAGCACCGACCAGGTAATCACCCCAAAACCATTAGTGCAATGGTGTGAGGAGCATCTAGGGCATGGAAGGGACTCGGTGGTTGTGAAGGTCCATGTGAGCCTTGTGCAGCTTCACTCGGTCGATAACCACATACATTCCTAATTAGGGAAATGAATCCATGTATCGATCCCAGCTGACTCATGGGGAAGCTGTCCCAGAAATAATACCTGTGCTTGAGAGCTGAACGCAGAGAGGGACATGTGAGGATGCTGATGTAGCTTGAGAGCCTCAGGGTGGAGAAAACATTCCTTAAAAACTTAAGGTAGGAAAGGAAAGGTTTTTGGAAGAGTTCTGGGATCCTAAAAAAGCCTTTGCTTGGCAGTCGGAGGGGATAAATCTCATCCAAGCACTCGGGACTGCAAACATGAATACAGATCTTGAGACTGGGGTCTGTAAATAGAGGCAGGTGCCATTTTTCCCTCCATTTTTACCATGATGGATGTGAATTTCATCCATTGTGAGCTTTCCCTGCTTGATTTGCTTTAAACTGGAGAGTTGGAAAGGAGCTGAGGCTGCTTGGGCAGTTTGTGGCCAGGTCTCTGCTTGGTGATGGATGGATCCATAGGGTTTGTGCTGTTCTTCTGCTGGATGTCCCATTCCCATCAAGGCATTTTAGCTGGGAACTGTTGATGCATTCTATGGGCTTCGCTTTGTTTCTGTTTGTGTGGGATTTCAGCATAAACCTAAAGGAAAACTAAACGATGCGGGATAAGGTTGGACAGGGCCTTGAGCAATCCGGGCTAGTAGAAGGTGTCCCTGCCCATGGCAGGGGGTTGGAACTGGATGAGCTTTAAGGTCCCTTCCAACCCAAACCAGCCTGGGATTCTATGGTAACAGCCTGCTTTTCCCCAGGGATGCTTGCTGGGGTGATGCAATTTAGAGGGAAGCAAAGGATGGAAATTCATGTGTTGGTGGAAGCCATGGACATGCCAGGATATCAGGAAAGCAGAAGGTTTCCAGAGCACCTTCCAAAATCAAAACTTAATAAGCCAATCCAACTGCCCCAAACGAACCCCGAATCTCAGCCTCCAGCAGTGGGGTGCGGAGGGTTAATCCCAAAATATGCAAAGCATTTAGGTTTAATCACCCTATTAGACCCACTACAAAGGGACTTTTTAAGTGTTACATGAAGCTTAGTGGTCACTGTTAACTCCTGCTCTTGCTTATTCCAAGCAGCATTGGAGGAGTTGCTTTATTGCCATGATTTTTTTCCATTTGGGTTTAAAAGATTAGAAAGGGGAGCTCTTGCTGCCCAGCTCACATGCCTCCCCTCATGCTGGCATATAGATTATAATAACACCCTGCCCGGGTTGGTATTGAACCCTTTTAAACTAATAATGAAAGAGCTGCAGGGGAGAAGAGACCCCGGGGAATAAATCCATGCGTGAGGTTTCCTACTTCCATCATTTATTCCTGCTTGGAGGATGAGATTGAGGAGGAAAGAGCTCCAAAAGCATCCCCCGTGCACCGCATCCAGTGGTGTTTCTGCATTGGATAGGGGAGGTTGGGGCTGCAGGCTGCAGATAGACTTGCAGAATTGCAGGGATCCTTATTTTTTGGGAGTGAATTCCATGGGGTTTTCCTTGTGTAGCACCTCCTGCAATCCACCCAGTTGCACATCCTTCCAGGGAGCCCTGAGTGTGTGGTTTCAAGTTAATCTTGGGCTTAGTGGTGGTTTGGAGTAATGAAGAAATAGAGTTTGATGAATCCTTGCTGGTTTGTTGTTGGGTATGGCTCTTAAATCCTACCTCTGGGAGTCCTGGGACTATCAGAGATGAAGAAGTTTGAGCCTCTGGCTTCAGCTTTTGCATTTGCAGTGTGGAAAAGGGGGGGGGAAAGCCAGATTTTGGCAACCACCCCAACCCCCAACCTTGTCTTTCTGACAGCTGAAGAACAAGTTCATGAAGAAGATCCCCAAGGATGCGGAGGCATCCAATGTGCTGGTGGGAGAAGTGGAGTTCCTGGAGAAGCCCTTTGTGGCTTTTGTGCGGCTCCTCCAGGCGACGATGCTGGGAGGGGTGACAGAGGTGCCGGTCCCCACCAGGTAAGCACAATGCCTTCGGGTCCAAAGTGTTCTCATGACACAGATGTTGGTGGTCCGAGGTTGTCATCATGGTGCCTTTCCCTCCACAGGTTCCTTTTTATTCTCCTTGGTCCTGCGGGAAAAGCCAAATCCTACAACGAGATAGGCAGAGCCATTGCAACTCTCATGGTGGATGATGTGAGTAGATGCATCCCCTGGCCCTCACCAGGAACCCTATCGCCCTGTCACCCCACCAAATGAGCTTTAAAATCCCATAATATCACAGGACACATGTACTGGATGCTGTTCCCAGGTTGACACCTCTCCTCTCTTGACCCCCAGCTCTTCAGTGACGTTGCCTACAAAGCCCGGGATAGAGAAGACCTGATCGCTGGCATCGATGAGTTTCTGGATGAAGTCATTGTGCTGCCACCCGGCGAGTGGGACCCCAACATTCGGATCGAGCCACCCAAAAAAGTGCCCTCGGCTGAGAAGAGGTGGGTGGGAGATGTGGGGCTGGAGCCAACCCTGTGGCCATCCCCATCTCCTGGTTTGGAGACGCTGGAGCACAGCAGCTTTGTTTGCCTTCATCCTTAGAAGTAATCCGTGCAGATGTTCCAGAAATGCTGCTTTTTAAACTTCTTTTCCCCCCAGAGCAGCTCAGAGCTGTTTCCACCTTTGGGCTGGGAAAATCCAGCTCTTGATCTTTCCACATTCACCCCAAACCCCAAGCTCTAATGAAGGTGAAGAACTGCACCATGGCCTTGGTCATGGGCCCTGCATCAAGACTGGGTTGGTAGGGCGGATGCCATGGCCAATGCTAGTGGCTCTTTCCCTTCAGGAAATCAGTTTTCTCACTGAATGAAGTGGGGCAGATGAACGGCACAGCCGGTGGGGCAGGCGCTGGGGCCGGTGGAGGAGGCAGTGACGATGGGGAGATGCCTGAAGTTCATGAAATCGGGGAAGAACTTGCATGGACCGGCAGGTGAGCAAGCACCCCACCACCCAAAAACGCATCAGTGTCTTCTGGCTCACCCTGTGGTCTCAGGGGCATGGAGGGGTGAAATCCTTTTGGGCACAGGTCCTTCATGGTTTCTCCCCAGGTTTTGTGGTGGCCTCTATTTGGATATCAAGAGGAAGCTGCCCTGGTTCCCAAGCGACTTCTATGAAGGCTTTCATATCCAGTCCATCTCTGCCATCTTGTTCATCTACCTGGGCTGCATCACCAATGCCATCACGTTTGGGGGCTTGCTTGGGGATGCCACAGACAACTACCAGGTAAAGTCCAAGGGGAGGGGGTCACTTTGGCTTGGGGACAGTGGGATGGGGTGGGATGGGATGGGATGGGATGGGTTTTACCTTCCTTGTGCCTTGCCAAGCTTTGATGCTAGAGATGGAAATTCATTGCCAAGTGGGACTGGCAGTCCTGAAATACCTACAGAAGGGGAAAACCCATCTCAATTCCAATGCCAGGAGCAATGGGACAGGGTCCCAATTGTCCTATACAGATCCAAGCAGAGTTCCTTAGTTCCCAGCTCTGTCGGTGGGGCAGGTAAGGTGGCACAGCATCACCACAATGCTGGATTTGATCCATCCCCAGGGTGTCATGGAGAGCTTCCTCGGCACGGCGATGGCAGGCTCCATGTTCTGCCTTTTTGCTGGGCAGCCACTCATCATCCTTAGCAGCACCGGCCCCATCCTCATCTTCGAGAAGCTGCTCTTTGACTTCAGCAAGTAGGTGCTGGGAGATGCCAGAGGGAACCGGGACCCATCCGTACCGGGATTTGGGCTGTTCTCCCACCCACTGCGTGCTCTCACAGGGCTGCTCTTCCCTTGTTCCCACTTTCAGAGGCAACGGCATTGACTACATGGAGTTTCGCCTCTGGATCGGCCTCCACTCTGCCCTCCAGTGCCTTATCCTGGTGGCTACTGATGCCAGCTTCATTATAAAGTACATCACCCGCTTCACAGAGGAAGGCTTCTCCACCCTAATCAGCTTCATCTTCATCTATGATGCCATCAAGAAGATGATCGGAGCCTTTAAGTACTATCCCATCAATTCAGACTTCAAGCCGGACTACGTGACCATGTACAAGTGCGAGTGCATTGCTCCCGACCCAGGTGAGTACACATCTGTTTTTTGGGAAAGATGAAGGGGTTGTGGGGTCCTGCTGTGAGTAAATCCCACTGGATCATTGGCTGAGGACATGGAAGGAGGCAGCTGCCTGGTCAGCATGGGGTAGAAAGACCTTGTCCCCCTCCTCTGAGGGTTGTTTGGTGCAAGATGGAAGTAGAGCCTTGTTCCCCATGGATGGATGCGTTGGTGCTTGTCAGAACACAGCAAATGGTGCCGGAGAACTGGACCCTTGGCGTGGAGCAGCCAGATCTAGATGGATAAAAAGGAAATATGGGGAAAAAGGGACATTTTAGATCAATCCAGCCCGCTGCCGATGGAAACTTCTCCAGAAAATGTGCTGGAGGGATTTTGTTGTGTCCGGTGTCTGCTCACCCCAGGATGTCTCACTTGGGTGTGGAAAACTTGGACTGTTTTTCCTTCTCTTTCTTACTCCTCTTCATAAAGGAGAGGCCATTGAACTCGGAGCAGGTGGTCTTTTGATGGCTCCTCTGATTTTGCTCTTGGATAGATGTACTGGATGGTTCCCCATCCGAGTTGTGCAGCTCAGATGCTCCTGTGGCCACCTAGAAAGGAGCAGAATCTTTGCTTTGGTCTAATGACAGCGACCACCTGATAAAAGCGAAGTTTATCAACAAAGTCTAAATGCTGATGATTTGGGGAGTATCAACTGCAGACAGAGGAGGCAGAGAGTTGTGATAGTGAAGTTCTCACCAGCAATAAGAGCATCCAAGACCTGCCACGCAACACGTTCCCAATACATCCTTCACTGCAAGAAGAGATCTTACTCTCCAGGATGGGAATAACATTTATTTGGTTTAATGTTGTATTTCTCCTTGATTTCTGTTCATCACCACCCGCTGAACAGCCTGATCCCGCTGGGTTTGGAAAGCCTTGCACACAGTAGAGACAACACAACCCTTCCCAAACCAAGCTCCTCCTAAATCTGACCTGCAGGAAAGCAAAGCCTGATGCCTGATTCCCAGAAGACCAAAATATCCCAAACAGGACTGTGACCACCTCCATCCATCCACATGGATGAAGATGAAGCCTTTAGCATCCAGGGAGGTCTTCCCCTTTTCCAAGCCCCATCCCAAGCAAATCCCAGGCTGCCAAGAGGCATTTGCACCCCAAAACCTGAAGTCTCTTTGCAACCTAGCCCCATTCCTTGCCCTTGCTGCCCTGGGCACCCACAGCAGTGGTATCCACATTGGATTTTCCATTTGTTTAGCTCTTGAGATATGGTATTTATTTCCCCCAAAATCATCCTTTTTTTTAATCTTCTTTTTTAATCAGTTCTGATTTTTGATCATTATAACTGATTTGTCCCATATTTGTCTCTGCTGCACACATCAATTTGGGCTGATTTCAATCTCAAGTGAGTATCACCTTCTAAATATTAAAACTCTTTTAATCTCTGATACTCTTCCCCCATGGGGAGGTTTTGCTGCTCTATTTTTTCCCCATGTATTTGGCTTTTCTCTCTGCTCTGCTAAGAGGGACTCTGTAGAGCTTTGAGGCCCTCTTTTACCATGCCACCAGTGGGATGCTGGCCTCTAAGTTGTAGAAGTCACGAATAAGGCTGGTTTCTGGCAAAGTAAAAGGTTATGGAGGAATAATAATAGTAAATAAATAATAATAAATAAATAATAATAATAGTAGTAATAATAATAATATAATAATTATAATGCTGTTTCCTGGAGCCTCGTTTTGGCAGCCCTGGGTCTGTGTGTCTAACCCAGCAATTGCTTCTCCTTCATTAATCCTCAGCACCAGGGATGGAGGCAGCAGGTTGGGGCAGCCGAAATTCCCACATGGCACAGGAAGAGGATGGAGCACTGGGAAGAGGGTGGGACAGAGTGGTCCTAGACCCTGCTTAGGGGCACCACTAAAGAATGTGGATGCTCCTGAAGCTGTGGAGCTGCATCACGCAAAGAGCTGCGGAGCTGCTTTTTGCACTGGAAGCCAAGGTGCCAGGGGGTAGAAGTGATGGAATTTTCTGCAGTGAGACACCAAAACACCCCTAAAATACTATAAAAACCCCAAACAAACCCAAAATGACAAATTTCAAGAGCAAATTGGACATAACTGGGCGCTGCCTCCCAAAAACAAGGCTGTATTTCCAGTCTATCCCCATGGTTTGAAGACGTGGATATTGGGATGCTGGTGGCTTCCTCAGGAAGCTCCTTTAAGCTCAAGGAGCTGGGAAGCTCCTAGAACTACCTCCATCCCCCTGGGCACTTGCCAGCCCTGGAGGGAGAAGCTGCTGAAGGAGAATCCATGTTCTCCACCAGCGCTTGGAATTAATCAGGGAGAAGTGGCTGTGGGGTTAGAACCAGGGGGTTTTCTTCCCGCATCCTCATCTGCCCTTGGGATGCTGATCCCTGTGTGGCTCTTGGAGGATGTGCTCAATCCCACATTTGCTTTGGCACTGGCTGGGCTCAGCTGGGCCTCTCCGGGTGAAGCCCGGCTGCTTCGAGTGCCATAACCTCGATATTAGCCAAAAACCTCAATAACAAACTCCTTCCCCGCAGCCAATGCGACCTTGTTCGATGCTTCAGCTCCAGTGGCACCCAACACCACTAACGTTTCTCTGGTAAGCGAGTTTGCTCATCCTGATGGGAAATCTGGGACAAGGGAGGGCAAATCCCAAGGGCTTGTACATCTGGGGAGCGAGGCGTGCTGGCTTGGAGTGAGGGAAGTGCAGGGTTCACATTGATTTGGGTTCATGGCTCAGCTCAGCAGCACCAAATCCCCACTTTTCTCACCCAAATTGCAAAGCAACTCCAGGATTTTCCTGTGGGTTTGGGGTTCCCAGTGGCAGGAAACTGAGAATACCCTTTTCCTTTGACTTAAAACCTTAATTTTGCTCTTTTTGGCTGGGAAATCTCCTTTCCCCTGCACACCACAATCCCCTAAATGGCTCATTTTGCTTTTTGGGCCAGGAAATGCCCCTTTCCCGGCCCACTGCAATTCCCTAAAACACTAATTCTGCTGTTTTGGGGGTTTTCTCCCCAGTACAATGCTATTAACCTCACAGCTCTGGACTGGACTCAGCTCAGTAAGAAGGAATGTCTCAAATACGGTGGCAGCTTAGTAGGGAAATCCTGTAAGTTCGTGCCCGACCTGGCCCTGATGTCCTTCATCCTCTTCTTTGGGACGTACTCCATGACCCTGACCCTGAAGAAATTCAAGTTCAGCCGCTATTTCCCCACCAAGGTAAGGGAAGTGCCAAGTTTTACCTTCTTCTTTTACAAAAGGGAGGAAAAATGGGAGCTGGTGGTCTCCTTGCTGGATGCAAAGAGCTCCGGGAAAAGAAATCCCTACTTTCAGGTGTTGGTAGTGATTAGGGGAATTCTCCCTTATTTGGAATCCTTTTGGCTGCTGATTTGGCTCTTGCATGCTGAATAACCCATTCCCAAAGTGGAAAAATATCTGCATTTTGACAGTGATATCCAGGTTATCCGTGAGTGAGCGGAGCCGAAAAGCCCCAGGGAAGGATGCTAAAGCAGGAGCAAAACTCCATCCCATTAATAACTGTCTCCATCCCATTAATAACCCTCAGCATCCCATTACTTACCCTTTCCACCCCCATTTCCCTGTCTTGCTTCCAGGTCAGGGCTTTCATTGCTGATTTTTCCAATGTCTTCTCCATCCTGATCTTCTGCGCAGTGGATGCCTGTTTTGGACTGGACACCCCTAAGCTCCACATCCCCAGTATCATCAAGGTTCGGCTGCTCCTCATCTCTCCATCCATCTTTCCAGCTTCTCAATAGTTTTCAGGATAAAACATGGCTCTTGCAGTGTCCAGGCACCTTCTTAGAAGCTACTTTGTCTTTTCTGAGGGAATATTCTAATTCTGTGACTTCTTTTCCTCCTGTTTTTCTTTTCCTTCCCTTTTCTCTTTCATTCTTGGCAGCTGCGTAAACTTATTAGTGATTTCTCTATCTTTATGTCCATACTAATGTTTGTGGGGCTGGATGTGCTTTTTGGACTCAACACCCCAAAGCTTCAAGTGCCTACTGATTTTAAGGTAAAACAAACCCCCTTTAGAGTAAAACATTGCCCAAAATGTCTTCCTCCCCCCCCCCATGCCCCATGTGCACGATGTGGGGAGTCCCAGTGAGCATCAAGGCAAAATCTGGGGTTGAGGCATGTGGATGCCAGGGGTGGTTTGGATGGCAAATGCGCAGTGGTGGGGTTCTGGGATGGATACAGGATCGGAGAATCAACCAGGTTGGGAAAGAGCTTTAAGCTCATCAGGTCCAACCATTCCCAGCACTGCCAAGGCCACCACTGACCCATGGCACTGAGGCCTCGGCTCCACGGTGTGTGAACACTCACAGGGATGGTGACTGCAGCACTGCCCTGGGTGGTTCCAATGCTGAGCACCCTCTGGGGACGGAATTGTTACTCATCTCTATTTAAACCTCCCCTGGTGCAGCTTGAGGCCGTTTCCTCTTGTCCCATCCCTTGTTGCTTTGGAGCAGAGACCAACCACCAGGACAGGACAATGCTCGGAGGCAGTGGGGTTCAGGATGATGTGGGGCTTCCCAAAATGTCAGCTCAGGGATTTTCTCCCTCTCTGACCCATTCCGGGCTCAGCCGTGGTGTCCACCCCCTTCTCTTCCCCCTCTAGCCCACCCGTGTGGACCGAGGGTGGTTTGTGTTTCCCTTTGGGAAGAACCCGTGGTGGGTTTACCTGGCGAGCGCCCTGCCTGCCCTCCTCGTCACCATCCTCATCTTCATGGACCAGCAGATCACAGCCGTCATCGTCAACAGGAAGGAGCACAAGCTGCGGGTGAGCCAGGGCTCGTCCCATGCTGCGGGACACAGCATCACTTTGCGTACCGCCTGCATCTCTGTGAGCACCCACTTTTGGGTGCTGCTGCAAGGCATAGGGGGGTTCACCCTGGCTGTCCAAAGCAGGAGCTCTCCCTTTCAAGCTGTATTTCTGGGGTGACAAAGCCTCCAGGGTGTTAAATTCATCTGATGTGGTGTGGTGGGGGGATATGGGGTGTGTTGCAGCAGAGCAGGGTGCAGCAGGAGGATGCAGGGTGCGCTGCATGGGATGCAGGGTGCAGCATGTCAATGTAGGGTGCATCAGGGGGATGTATGAGAGTGATGTGGGGTGCTGCAGGGTGCACCATGGCAGTGTGGTGGGGTGCATCAGTACAAAGTGGATTGCATGAGGGTGGTGCAGGGTGGGTCAGGGTGCAGGTTGTTTCAGGATGACCTGAGGTGTTGCAAGTGTGTGCTGTGGCAATTTGGGGTGCCTCAGGGTGATGCAGTGTGTATGAAGCAAAGTGGAATGCTTCAGGGTCATGCAGGGTGCACCACGGCACTGCAGGGTGCATGAGGGTGATGCAGGGTGCTCTGCAGGGATACAGGATGCTTCAGGGTGATGTGGGATGTATCGATGCAGTGTGAGGTGCATCACAGCCATGATGGGTGTACCGCGGTGGTACAGGCTGCAATGGGGCAATGCAGGGTGCACCATAGCACTGTGGGGTGCTTCAAGGCCATGCAGAGTGCACTATAGCAATGTGGGGTGCCTTGGAACGACGTATGGTGCACTATAGCAATGTGGGGTGCCTCAAAATGATGTAGGGAGCACCATAGCACTGTGGGGTGCATCAGGATGACGCAGGGTGCACCGTAGCACTGTGGGATGCCTCAAGGCAATGCAGAGTGCACCATAGCACTGTGGAGTGCACCAGGGTGATGCAGGGTGCACCATAGCACTGTGGGAAGCATCAGGACGATGCAGGCTGCACCATAGCACTGTGGAGTGCACCAGGATGATGCAGGGTGCACCATAGCGCTGTGGGGTGCTTCAAGGTGATACAGGATGTGCTATCACAATATGGGGTGCATCAGGGCAATGCAGGATGCACTATGGTGATGCAGGATGCTTCAGGGGGTGCATCACTGGGGAACCCCTACCTTGCTGGTCCCTGGGGTGAACACGGGAACAGCTTCACGAGCCGTGTTGCCCCCCCTGCCCCTCCCGGGTGCTGTGTTGCAGAAAGCCGCGGGCTACCACCTGGACCTGTTCTGGGTGGGCATCCTCATGGCCGTGTGCTCCTTCATGGGGCTGCCCTGGTACGTGGCGGCCACCGTCATCTCCATCGCCCACATCGACAGCCTGAAGATGGAGACGGAGACCAGCGCCCCGGGGGAGCAGCCCCAGTTCCTGGGTGTCAGGTGAGGAAGGCTCAGCCATGTTCTTCCTTGGGGTGAGGAGCCCTAATCCGGCATGGCCTCATCCTGCTCTCCTCATCATTCCAGGGAGCAGAGAGTGACGGGCATCATTGTCTTTGTGCTGACGGGGATTTCTGTCTTCCTGGCCCCTATCCTGAAGGTAACACATTCCCGTTCCCACATCCCTGCTCCCTGCCTGCAGAGGGGGGAAGAAAAAGCTGGATTCTCCCCCAGCACCGTGGTCTCCAACATCCGTTCCCATATCTGGGAATGGGCTGCCACCTTCGCTGGGGTAAGCACCATGTTTCTCCCATATCCCCAGTATATCCCCATGCCGGTGCTGTATGGAGTCTTCCTCTACATGGGCGTCGCGTCGCTGAATGGTATCCAGGTGAGTGCTTCTCCTCTTCCTCTTCCTCCTTGAAGTCCATGCAGGGGCAAAATGCAGGAATCTTGACCCCAAATTTTGCACTCCAGTATTTGGATGCATCCAATATTCCCAGCTGTGGGGGACACCGGATTTGCAAAACCCCTCAGGAAATACATAACCCCCCCCAAATTCCTCTTCTGGGGGGCTAAAAGAGGGTTTCTCTGGGCAACGTGGGAGCCTGGGGAATGGGGCCGAGGGCTAACACCAGCCTTTATCCCACCACAGTTTTGGGACCGCTGCAAGCTCTTCCTCATGCCGGCCAAGCACCAACCTGACTATGTCTTCCTCCGGCACGTGCCGCTGCGTCGCATCCACCTCTTCACGCTGGTGCAGATCATCTGCCTGGCTGTCCTCTGGATCCTTAAATCCACCGTGGCTGCCATCATCTTCCCTGTCATGGTAAGAACAACCCTAGGCAGCTGCTGCAACCTTGGTTAGAATCATAGGATCCCGGATTGGTTTGGGTTGGAAGGGACCTTAAAGCTCATCCAGTTCCAACCCCTGCCACGGGCAGGGACACCTTCCATAAAGCAGGGTGCTCCAAGCCCCTCTGTCCAACCTGGCCTTGAGCACTGCCAGGGATGGGGCAGCCACAGCTCTGCCCCATGGTGTTGCTCAGGTCTGGGGATGAAAGATGCTCATTGCAGATCCTGCTCTTGTGCCTCTCCCCTCCTAGATTTTAGCTCTGATCCTGGTGCGGCGGCTGCTGGATTTTGTCTTCTCCCAGCATGACCTGGCCTGGATTGACAACATCATCCCCGAGAAGGAGAAGAAAAAAGAGGATGACAAGAAAAAGAAGAAAAAAGGCAACAAAGGGGACAGCAGCAGTGATGAGGAGGTGGGTGAGGGGCTCCCATGGATGGGGCGGACATCCTGGACCAGCCATGGAGGGAAAGGTCCCACCAAAACCTCCAGTTTGGTGGGTCTGGGATGAAGATCTTTGGTTCATGGAGGTGTTTCACTGCATTTACTGATTGAGGGGCTTTGAGTGATGCTTAGGGGATGGACAGAGGCTGCAGGGAATGCTCCAACTGTCCAGAAAGGTGGAAAATCATGGAAAATACTTTAGTCATTAGGAAGACAGGCCCAAATCCCATGGCTGAGGGAACAGCATCCATCCTATGGTGGCAAAGCATCACTAAACCGTGTAAACCCCTCCTGCAGACCCTTCCGCAGGCAGAAGAGCTGAGAGTGTGTTTGGGAAGAGGAAGGCAAAGCCTCCTCCTCCTCATGCACCCACTCCTGGAGGTTCTGGGTCCTTTTGGGTGCTTCTGGAGCTCACTCAGGCACTGCCTTCACCTCACTTCCCTGCTTTCTTCTCCAGTTCCCACCTCCCTCAGTCATTACGATCCCTATGGAACCCCTGCCAGTGCAGCCCCTAAATGGGGGTCCCCATTGCCTCAGCCGTAAGTAAAGAGCTCAGGAGCCCTTTGTGCATTCCCTATTGCTTCCTAATCCCCCACACCTTGATCTGATGGCACTAACACTGCTGAGAGACGCGGCCCGGATCCATCCCATTGGAGCAGGGAGGAGAGTTTGCTCTGTTCAAATCAAGGGTGAGAGGATGAAGCAGGTTCAGTGCTGCTAATAACTTGTATTCCAGTGGCCAGGAAGCCAGGTTTCTCCTGGATGTCCCCTGTGAGCCAATGCTGATCTGCTGTTCCATCATATACATATATCTGGGAAAGGTTTGAGCCCTCAAAACCAGGGATGTAGAGCTTGTGGTGGCATTATCCCAGCTGTAAAAGAGCAGATGTGTTCCATTTGGTTCAACAGCCTCAAGCATCACGCATGAGCTGGTGGAAAGCCAGCCATGACCAAAAGCAGTGCAGGATAAAGCTGGATGACTCGGTTCCAGCTCAGCACCGTTATGCATCATGGTGCCAGCAAGTTTGAATGCAATGATTCATGACTCTGTCCTCAAGCTGCTGCTTGTTGGCGCTGGTCAGGATGTTCTCTTTGCTTAATCACCCCCAAATCAGCATTTCCCAGGAGCTTTTCTCCTCTTCCATTGCCTGGAGGATGCAGGACCTGGTGGCACTTGGAGGGAGGGTGAGGAGTGGGTTGTGGGGGGACTCCTTCCTCACCTGGAAAGTGTTTCATCTCCATGTCCCCCCCCAGGAAAGAGGTCCTCTGCCTGGAGCTTTGCGTCCTGATTCCTCCCCGAATGGTTCAGACCTGGATCGCAGGTAAATGCACCAAATAGGGTCCCCCAACCTGCTCACCCATCCCATTGGACCAGCTGTGGGGACCAGTTTTGGAGTTACTGGATGGTGCTCCAGAGTGGGATTCCATGATTTTCACAACATCCCTCTGGTTTTGGGGTGCTTTTGTTTGCTGGCCCCAGCTATTGGGGATGTTGGGAGCGGGGTTGAGTGGGATGGAGCATCCCAAGCCTGACACCAGAGGGTTTAGAGCACTAAAAATGCCACTTGGGCAACAGCCACAGGTATTTTTAGGACTGAGATGTTCATCTAAATCCTGAAATCTTGGGATTATTCTCCACTTCAGCGGCATATTCTGTAGCTTGTACATATTAGCAGCAAAATACCACATCTTCATGAGGTTTTACTGGTGGTAGCATCATCCTGAGGGTGTTGGGGTAGTTTTGGGATGGGAATACTCATTCCTGGATGCTCACTTCCCCGTCTCCTCCTCCTCCTCAGTATTACACTTCACCTGAAGATTTCATGCCCATCATCTCCTGCCTTTAACTACTCCCGAAGCCCCATCTGTGCCGTGCCCCAGGTGAAGATAGAGATGGAGTCAGACTATGAGGACACTGACACTGAGAAACAACCTCGGGACATGGGCAGTGAGACCACGCTATAACCCCACGCTGCACTTCTGCTGCCATTTATATATATATATAGATATTTCCATATTCATATATATATATAAAGCAAATTGAGCTTATTTTTCTATGTGAGAAGGAGAACGCTGGCCCCAGGGGCTCCGTTGCTCTGGTAGCTTTTAGTGTCATGGGTTAAATGCATTGTGGAATTTCCTCTCTTTCTGCTGGGCAAAGGCATCCCCACTGATGGTGAAATGGGGCTGAAAAGGTGGAATCAGAGATTTTGGCCTCTACTCGCCCCAGGGCTGGAAAAGCTGACTGGGGCTGTGGGAGCATCCAGGATGTATGGGGAAGGGGTGATGGTTTTGAGGGGGTTTTGGTGTGGGGAGGAAGAAGGAGCGTGCATCCCTGCTCCCCAATCCCTGAAATCACACCAGGGCTCTTGGGGAGTCTTGTTCCATGAAGGAGATGGTGCATCAGGCTTTGTGTGGGCAGGAGGCCACTGGTCCAGGCCATGGCAATGGAAATCCCTTCCTGTGACACAGCATTCCCATTGTGGTAGCAGGGATGCGGGAAGGACCCATCTGTGCTCATGCCAGGGTGAATGCCGAGGAGGAGGCCTTGCAGGATCAGAAAGGAGCTTTGGCCTTTGGTAAGGAATGGAGGAAAAGCAGCTCAGGGTGAAGGTTGTTGGTGCCTGAAGGCAACACCACTGGGGCTATGGAGATAGAGCAGGGCAGGGAATGGGGCTTTGCTTGCCACAGGGAAATAGGAATGGTTTCTGCAGGCAGTGGGGCATGGTTTCTGCTGGAAAATGGGAATGGTGGCTGCGGTGAAGCTGTTTGGTCGCCCATCCCCATGTTCTCACTGCAGCAATCCCTGGCCCTGAGGTTGCTATCAGCTCTATCTCTTCCTCTGATGGTCGGGAGCAAGACATGTCCGAGCTGTTATCCCACTGGAGACACATCCCTCCTCCCTGTGCTTTCAGGTCACATCCACCAGCTCCCTGGTCAGTCTCCATTGGCATTTTGGCTCCACAAAGGACTGTTCCCACCCGCTGCTCCCTTTGAGTCCTCTGGGAAAGGAAGGGAAGGAGTAGGTCAGGAGCTGGCGCAGGCACCGAGCTCAGGTTGGCACTGCCCAACTCTCACCGCCTTTATCCAGCAGCATCAGGGTGGCGACAAGGCTCTTCAAGGGGTTTTTTCCTTCCACAGCCTAAGCCAGAACCACTGGTGTGAAGAACCCTCAAATCCATCTCCTTTACTCAAGGAGTCTTTATTTTGCCTCTATTTCAAACCTCACAGAGCCCCAACACATCCCCTGAGCAGAAACAGCCTCCCTACTATTTGTACCAGTCATACGGGGGGGCTGGGACCCCAGTTAAATATCTCAACTGGTCTGAACCTTGGGCAGATCCTGGTTCTCTGTAAATAGTTGAGTCCAACAACGACTTGAAGGCAATTTCCTATTTATAGCCCTTTTTGTTCTGGTTCAGGTACACCTCCTGGCGAGATGTGGCAAGATAACTAACTCAGTATTACTCCGGGCACTGCTTAAAGCAAGAGCCACGTAGCTCTGACGTTAAAGAACTATTTCAACTTGAGCACATCGTGTCTCTTGTGTAGCATTTTTGTACTCCTGTGTGGTAGCTGAAGCGTGGTACAGGTAGGCTTAAGATTTTAATCAACCAGGTTAATTTGCTTTATTCAGTCCATCAGCCCCAGAAAGGCTTTGTGGACTCTGGTAGATGTTTCCAAGAGCAGAGCTGAAGCCACTCCAGCACCCAGCTTGACTGAATTGGTCCATTTTACATGGTTCACACGGGGGTTAATACTTTTTGTATATGAAAAAGTGGAGCATCTCAGACTTACTCCCTTGTTGCTGTACCACTGTAGTCATTTTGTATTTATCGGTGATACAACCCAATAAACCTCATTTCAATGAGTCTCTCAGTGTGTTACTAGTGCAGAGCCCTTGAACCTCGCTTTCCCTGCCCCATATTCAGTGTTTTTCTCAGCACTTTTCCCTATAAGGTTAGTTTTCTCCCCAGGTGCCTCCAGCAACAGCCTTTTAGCATTGCAACAAACCTTTCCTGCTCCTGGGAAGGTGGGATCAGCCTTTCCAGGGAATATGTGAAGAGGAAGGAGTCTATGACTTAAGTGAAGAGGAAGGAATCCAAGACTTACCTCACTGCCCTCAAATACACATGCAAGTAATTTTCCATCCTGCCCAAGGCATCACTACCTCAGGTAAGGTTAATGTTCAGTGGGTAATTACAGCTTGCAAACTACTCATTAGGAAGGTGAAGTTTACACTGTCCTGTTAGGAAACAGAGTCAGGAAGCAGAATGGGCTTTGTTCAGGCATGAAAGTAGATCTTCTTACCTGTGCACCAGATTGATGTGTGGAGCAGTTGTATTCCAGCTTAACTAAAGGAGAAGCCAGACCTGACCCTGCTCTGGAGGAAGATCACCCAACAAGTGCTTTAATAAACTGCTTTTGGGAGAAGTGGGAGACTTAGGAATAATCCTAGGACACAAGCAGGGCTATTTTACCTTACCACACTTTATTTAGAGCCAGCCTGCATCATTCACTAAGTACTTGCAACACTTCACAAGAGCCCAGGCAGCCTCCTGTGTGGCCAGGGAACACACCAACAGGCCCCATCTTGTTCTTTGGTTAGAAAAAAAGGCTTTAAAAAGTCACCATCCACATAGCAAAACCAAACTCCAGCTTAGCTGCACACTAATAACATGTTACAACAGATCCACCACTGCCCAGGGCCCTGCACAGACTGGGAACAGAGATATGGCTTTTCATTTTATCTTCTTCAAGTAACTTGCCCTACAGAAGAGCTTAACTCACACTAAACATCCAGCATTAAGACCTCAGCATGAGTCAAACATCAGCAGACTGAGCATTTGTGAGGACAGGACCACAAAGCTGTTGCTTTTGCACTGTGGAGCAGTGCTCTACATCCCATGGGATTGCTAACGCCACACTGAGCTCCCAGGATCGTAATCCCAACCCTGCAAGAGCAGGACAAGCTCCTAGAAGAGCCCACTTAACTGTAAAGCAGCTTTGCTAGCACGAGTAGGCCAGGAGTGTAGATACTCACACCTTCATATGACTAACGTGCATGTGCTTCAGCTTCCAATAAACATCTATGACCCCAGAATAGGAAATTCCACTTCCAATACAATAAATATATTGCATTTTCTCTCGGCCTGCTTGGGAGCCAGTTTGGAATGTCATGCTCAGGGCTAAGCAGAGCCCCCTATTATACTGTTAATGCTTGCAGCTCTTTGGGTTTCAACAGCTTCTTGGCAGCAATGATGGTGTTCTTCATCAGCATGGCAACAGTCATGGGCCCAACTCCCCCTGGGACTGGGGTGATGTAGCTGGCTTTCTTCTTCACCCCTGCAGGAAGGGAAGACAGGAGCACATGAGTCAGGAGCAGCAATGCTTCCCAAGCTGGCTGGCCACCATGAAGCTGTGACCAGTCTAACCCCGCAGGTTTGTTTGGAACTAGACGATCCTAAGGTCCTTTCCAACCCAAACCAGTCTGCGACCAGATAATGAATATGAGTTTCTCAAGGTGGACTTTCCCCCACATCAAACTGTCCATCCCTGCTACTGCCCAAGCTTAACTGCAAAGCCCAAGGTGAGGGAAAAGCAAAAAGCAAGGTCTAACAGCTGGATTTCTAGCACAGAAATGTCAGGTCCAAGACTAGATGTGGGCTTCATAATTGTCCCTGGAGGCAGTCACAGTAAAGAACTAACAAAACGTCAACCTTTTCCCTCTCTTGTTCTTCCAGGAGGTTCCTGGTGTTTCACCAGGCAGCTGGAGGCACAGGGCTCGCCACAACAGCGCACTGGGCACTACAGTGGTGAGCAAGGCCCGTGAACAGCAGCCAGAGGGTAAGTTCTGCAACCTCTCCAGAAAGGAGGTTGTGGTCAGGTAGGGTTGGTCTCTTCTCCAAGGAAGAGGTGACAGGACAAGAGGAAACGGCCTCAAGCTGCACCAGGGGAGGTTTAGATGGAGATGAGGAACAATTCCTGCCCCAAAGGGTGCTCAGCATTGGAACAGGCTGCCCAGAGCAGTGCTGGAGTCACCGTCCCTGCAAGTGTTCACACACCATGGAGACAAGGCCCTCAGTGCCATGGGTCAGCGGTGGCCTTGGCAGCACTGGGGAATGGTTGGGCTTGATGAGCTTAAAGGTCTTTTCCAAGCTAGTTGATTTTATGGCACAATATTGGATGCAGCAAGCAAGGGAACGCAAGCATCTGACTGCATCTGCTCAGTCACACCAATCACGAACTTCTCCTCCCCACCATAAACATTCAGTGCTCAAGAAACCAGCCGCAGCCATTCCATACCTTCAAAATCCACATCCCCAACCAGCCTGGGTTTAGCAGTGATGGGATCCTGCACTCTTGTTATTCCCACATCAATAACTGCAGCTCCTTCTTTGATCATATCAGCTGTGATCAGATTGGGAATGCCTGCAAGGGATGACAGCATCACAACGTCATGGTGGAGCTCGATATGTTCTTCTCACCCCATGTTCACCTTCTTTTGACCCACCTGGGTCTTCCTTCCTCACAAAGCAGTTGGACTCAATCTTAAGGGACTTTTCCAACCTAAATGATCCCACAAAACACTTATCTACCCCCAGCTCCACAACCCAGAGCTAGTGATGTTTGGCTCCATCAGGAATGTGAGTGGTTTACTGATAACCTCAGAGCTGGAATTCACCCCCAGGAAGAGTTCTAACAAAGCAACTGGGACCAAAGCATCCTCTCCAAGCTGAAACCCTAAAGCTTGCATTTGAAGCCTGTGGCTGTGTTTGTTCATGCAGCTCCAGCAATGTTTTCGCCCCTGCACTAAGTCAGCAAGTTGAAGCAGTGTCCAAGGCCACCACAGCCCATTGGCTTCTCCCTGGGGCTGTAAACCCCACAGCCTGACAGGGAGATAGGGGTGGGAGCAGCAGCTTGCAGCCAAGCCACGCTTTCAGGTTAAGAGTGTGTTTATCTGGTCCTGCCAGATACTGCTGCCTCAGGACTGAGCCGGGAGCTTATTCCACTCTTGCTTAGTTAACTCTTTCACACAAGCCTTCCTCTGCTCTGCCAACCTTTCATTATGAACGTGTCCTACTTGCCAGCAGCACTTCTGCCATCAGGACATGCACTGACACCTCCAACACCACTCCTTATCCTTCCAGCACCTTGTTTCCATACACGATTTCCAACCCACGTTTTCCCTCCTCCCTCCCCACAGGCTCCCACCCAGCTTCCACAGCCACACAGACACCCCAAATCAGCTCAACTGCCCTGCTCATGAGCTGCCTCCATGCCAAGGCCACAGCCTCAAGAGGAGTACACCTCCAAGGATTCCTTGTGCTGTGAAGACAGCACAGCATCTGTCTCTCAGCATTTGACTGTCAAGGTAAGCAGATCCTACCTTGGTATATTTTTCCCTCCTCCTAAGGAAATACAGAGCTGTCCACATGTATAACAGCCTGTCTATAGCTGTTCTCTAGATTTGACCAGGTGTTGGCACACCAAAGCCTTCCTGCCAGATGTTATTTTGCATTTCAAAGGCTCCAAGCAGCTCTGCTTCGAAGAACAAGGGTGTGAATCCTATGGTGACTCCAAGGAGCAACTGACTGGCTCAAACAGCTGCTAACTCGAAGTCCTCACCCTCAGCACCTTGTCTGTGCTGCTAGAGTCGGGTCTTACCTGCTGCTGCTACCACAATATCAGCACGGATAGTGTGTTGCTTCAGCTGCTCCTTGGGAGTGTAGCGGTGGGATATCGTGACTGTGGCATCGCCTGCAAGAGAGTGGATACATGGGGCTTTAATTCACATGTAACGCCCAAACCCAGCCACATCTCTAGATCTTCCCCTTTGAGACACACGTGTTTATCAGGAACATCAGAGCCTGATGGAACAGGCTGTTCCCTGGAGAACTCCAGGGAACTCCAAAGTCAGAGATGTGGCACTCAGGAGGACAAGGACTCACTGAAGAAGGCTCTGAAACATTATAAGACTTACAGGCTGAGAGAGCTGGGCTTGTTCAGGCTGGAAAAGAGAAGGCTCCTTAAGGGGAGACCTTAGAGATTGCCCCTATCCCTGGCAGTGTTCAAGGCCAGGTTGGGCAGGGCCTGGAGCAACGTGCTCTAGTGAAGGTGACAATGCCCATGGCAGGGGGCGGAACTGGACGAGCTCTAAGGTCCCTTCCAACCCAAACCATTCTAGAATTCTATGACTACACACAGAGTTCATTCCTCAGCCTTGACCACAGCTGATGTGATGGGCCAGAGTCCCTAAGTGTTCCTGGGGCCACTTTCAGAGCCTCAAGAGGACAGTGTGATAGCCAGAAGGCTTCCTTCTGCAGCTGCCTGGCACATGGGCTCCAAGGCCACCAAGCTTCTACCTCCTGGGCGCTCGTGCCTGCCATCCGTATGCAGCAACATGGCAATAGGCATGCCCACGTTCTTCGACCTGCCAGCCACCACCACATTCTTCCCCAGCGTTGGGATGCCTGCAAAGGAGAAAGTGGAGTCTTAAACCAAAGACAAGCTGGAGTTACACCAGACAGCAGCTAAATATTGCAGCAGTAGCAACTTACCAGTTCTCTTAATGATTTCCCACACCCCCCAGGGGGTGGCTGGCAGCATGGAGTACTGGTCAAGGCACATGCGCCCCACGTTTATCACGTGAAAGCCATCAACATCTTTGTCTGGACTCACAGCGTTGCAAATCTTGCGTTCATCAATATGTTCTGGAAGAAAACAAAAAGCTTGAACCCTAGGGATCAGCCAAAAAGCTGCTTTCTGCAGTCAGCCAGTGCCCTGACCTGCTGCACCAGCTCCTTGGGTTTGGAGCCTTGAAGCTGCTCAAGACTTCCACCAAGCACAAGGCTACAGCTCCCAGCAGAAGGGGACTGGAACCACTCTGAGATCTCAGCATTGCTAATGTTGAGAGGGTATTTGTAGGCAGCCTCAAGCTTCTGACTCAAGCGAAGCTGATACTCCCTACACAAGAATAGATGTCTGTGACCCTCAGCAGCTTAACTCATGTGAGAGAGTAGCTACATCAACTTCTTTAAGCTACACCATAGCAGGATGCCACCTCTCATGGTACAGGATAGCCCCTATGCTGCTATTCCTGGCACATACGACTTCTTGAAAGCTTTATGTAAAAAAGGAAGGGGTGGAAGTGCAGCTACTCACCAGGTAAAGGAAGCTGCACTAACAGGCCGTCCACATTGGCATCGTTATTGAGTTTGCTGATCAAATCCAGGAGCTCCTCTTCAGTAATGGAAGCTGGCCTGAGGATGGTTTCACTGCTGATACCTGTACAACCACAAGTACCATGTTAGGGAATCACTTGTACACAAGTGGGAGAGCAACTTCCTTAATCCCTGTGGTTTAAGCTGCCAAGTTGCCCTGCTCTACACACCAAAGACTGTATGCTTTGGGTAACAATAAGTACCTTCCAGGCTGGAGACCTTGACAAGTCTTGTGAGTTACAGGTAAGGACAATTAGTGTCATTTTAATGACCCGGAAAGCACTATTTGAGAGCAGAGGCCCTCTGAGTGCAGGTAGGACTTCAACCTAAGCAAATGGTGCAATGATGAAGGCTCAGCCACACATCCTGTGGTCCCTCTGGACACAGCAGGAGGGGGATGTTAGCCTCAAAAACCTCAGCTCCACAAGGCTTCAGCAGCACAGAACTGAAGGGAAGAATAAACCATTTCTTACCCCAACCCCTTTCAGCACATTTCTCCACGAGCACACTTGGCTCAACACCAAGCAGGGCCTCAGCTTGCAAGACTGGAAGGAGTCAGAGAGTGTCAAGGCTGCTGAATGACAGCTGCATCTCAGGCAGCTGAGGAAAGGCAGCAAATCTGAGCCTTGCCTATGTTTTATATGGCCCTAGGACAACTGCAAATCCAAACTACAGAGCTTGATGTTGCCCCAAAGGGCCCAAATGGCACAATGCACATGTGAACCGTGCTTACTACCTCCATCCCAGTACAAAGAAGGTAGCCAGAAGAGTCATAAAGCAAATACTGGGTCAAACTGCCACAGAGCTGAAGTGGAAAGCTGCCAGATGGAGACATCCCAAAAAGCTTCTCCCAGCATCAGCTAAAGTGAGATAAAACAGCGAGTAGCTCCACTTTAGCAGAGCAGAGCACAGACATACCAACGTCAGCAGCCGCTTTGGTTTTGTTCAGCACATAGGAGTGACTTGCTGGATTCTCACCCACAAGGACAACGCTGAGGTGAGGCCTCTTGTTTCCAGCTGCTACCCACTGCTCGACCTCGTGACGGGCTTCCTGCCGGATCTGCCGGGCCAGCTTCCTGCCCGAGATCACAACCGCATCATTGCTGCAACAGATAAGGTGTTACCAAAGCAGTCAGCACCCCTCAGGCCTTCAAACCCAAGCTCTGGGCAACACAGACCAGGAAAAAGAGATGCAAACAGCAAGTCAGGGCAGAAAAGGCTCTTTTCATACAATCCCAGACTAGTTTGGGTTGAAGGGACCTTAAAGCTCCTCCAGCTCCAACCCCTGCCATGGGCAGGGACACCTTCCACCAGAGCAGCTTGCTCCAAGCCCTGTGTCCAACCTGGCCTTGAACACTGCCAGGGATGGGGCAGCCACAGCTTCTCTGGGCACCCTGTGCCAGCGCCTCAGCACCCTCCCAGGGAAGAGCTTCTGCCTAAGAGCTCATCTCAGTCTCCCCTCTGGCAGGGTAAAGCCATTCCCCTTGGCCTGTCCCTCCAGGCCCTTGGCCCTCTCCAGGTTTCCGATAGCCCCTTTAGGCACTGGAGCTGCTCTAAGGTCTCCCCGTCAGGAGCCTTCTCTTCTCCAGGCTGCCCCAGCCCAGCTCTCTCAGCCTGGCTCCAGAGCAGAGCTGCTCCAGCCCTCGCAGCATCTCTGTGGCCTCCTCCGGACTCGCTCCAACAGCTCCACGTCCCTCTTATGTTGTTGCCCCAGAGCTGGACATAGGGTGAAGTTTCCTTGAGCTCTGTACAAGCCCTTTGCAACTTTATGCCAACTAATGTCAAGCTGCACATTTCAGCCTTAGTTTAAAGATGCCCAAAGCTGGGCTCAGCAAACAAGGCTGCCAGAGGAATCAGCTTATTTGTGCAGCCTGAGAGAGCACACACGCTCTTCTCTGCTACAGTCTGTGTGCATCGTTTTCCTGGCACATGTCTCAAGCTAAAATACTCACAGCTGCCATTTTTAGAAAGGCAGTCGCCCATTCCTTGTGAAGGAATGAGAGCTTCACTACAACGGACTCTCACAACGCAGAACTTACTCCAGTGAAGCTTCCCCCACTGAAGAGGTCTATGGAACAAGTCTGGCATTGGCACAGCATGCGGTTCTTCCCTATAGAGTGCTGTTCCCAGAGATCCTCGTCCCACACAGATTCCTTGGCAAGTCTGATCTTCTAGCACAGCACACACCTTGCACAGCCAACCTCACACCCTCCCAAGTTGTATCTTCAGGCTGTTAAAGCTGAGCTGGGATATATGGTTTCACCCCCTCCAATAGACTCCAGTGTCTGCCTGGAGTAGAAAGGACGTTCGCCCATCTGAACAATGTCAGAACAGCTCCTCGCATACATTTCTAAATTAGAAACGGGAATATCCAGACACTGCCAAATATATTCCAGGCAACTGGACACCCTGCAGGATACAGAAAGCCTTGACCTATAGATGGCCAGTCCCTGTCACAACAGGCTGCTCACACTGCTCATGCTTGGCTCTTTTTCTTTAGGTTATCACTGTGACTCTTACTTGAGCATCATTCTCATCCAGTAATCCCTTTGTGAGAGCATTTGCCTTCACAAGCTTCACTTCTAGACCTCATATTTATGTCTTGCCTTGCTGCAAGGCTTCATGACAAGCACCTTAGTCACTTCTCCAATTGTTCTTACCTCTGAGCTGGAGCAAAGTTGTTCACAGAAGCATTACTGTGATTCCTTGTGATTTTGGAAGCTACCATGTCATCCATGGGACCTTCCCAAATCACAAGGAATCACTTCTGAGGCAATCCCCAAGCAAGATGCATCAGCTCTGCCTACTTAGCTTGCCACCGGACTCCAAGAGACAACTGACCCACGAGAGGAAAGCCCAACCACACTAATTATGGTTCCAACCTTCCCTGCAACACAACATAGAACAGGAGCAAGTAAATTGCTGCAGTTTCTCCTTAGAAATCCATCACCTGCTCGTGTACAGGTTCCCACATTAAATTCAATGCTGATGTCTTCTGGTCTTCTCTAGGTACAACGCTGGTCCTGGAGCTCTGGGAAAAGCTGCCACCAGGGAGAATCACTGCAACAACCGCTCCAGGACAGCCACCTGAGAGGTAGGAAAGTGTTTTGCCTACTTAGAGATGCTGCGAGGGCTGGAGCAGCTCTGCTCTGGAGCCAGGCTGAGAGAGCTGGGCTGGGGCAGCCTGGAGAAGAGAAGGCTCCTGACGGGGAGACCTGAGAGCAGCTCCAGTGCCTAAAGGGGCTGCAGGAGAGGGGTTTTGGCCAAGGCCAAGGCCTTTAACCTGCCAGAGGGGAGACTGAGATGAGCTCTTAGGCAGAAGCTCTTCCCTGTGAGGGTGCTGAGGCGCTGGCACAGGGTGCCCAGAGAAGCTGTGGCTGCCCCATCTCTGGCAGTGTTCAAGGCCAGGTTGGACTCAGGGGCTTGGAGCAAGCTGCTCTTGCGGAAGGTGTCCCTGCCCATGGCAGGGGCTGGAGCTGGATGAGCTTTAAGGTCCCTTCCATCTCAAACCAGTCTGGGATCCTATGATCCTTTGTGCTTTTTTAATCCCTGCCCTATGCAATTATGTAGTTTTCCCCATTTACAGGGAATTAAATATTACTTCATCTTTAATAGCAGTCATCCACTCAAACCTATCTAACAGCAACCAGTAAAAACCCATCCCAAGCCAGCACAGCCAACTGGCTCTCTAATTCTTATGCATGTCTACTCTCATCTAAAAGGAATTATTACAAGTGCCTGGCAAGCACAAGGAGAAATCATAATATCAGAAACACCTCATGCCAAGAGCCTGGGTTTTCCTATAACCCCGAGGCTGGGCTGCCCAGAGGGTAGAGAGCAGCATCTTCCCCTCATAAACTCCAGGGAAGCCAAAGTCGGAGCCGTGTTTAGAGCAGGGAACAGCTCCCTCCAGGGCTGCTTCCCTGTATTAGACCAAACCCCAGGAAGGGGAAGATGAGGCAGGGCACGGGCGGGATGCTCGGGGGGCTCTGGTCCCTCTCACCCCGCATATACCCGGGGTGAGCCCGGTCCCGGGAGGCCCCGCTGGGGTGCGGGGGGGGGGGCGGGCAGAGCCGGTGCCCCCCTGCCCGGGAGATGGATGCCCGGCGCATCCCATGCAAGGCGGGAGCGGGATTTCATCAGCCTGCACTGTCCGGCGCGGCCGCTTGGGGCCGCCTCATTCATCCCCAGCGCCGGCAGCGGCGAGACGGCGCCTTACCCTCACCCAGTGGGCAATGTGGGACAGGGATGGGTAACCCGGTCCCCCCTCCCTCATCTCGCCGCACCCCGGAACTGAGCGGAAGAGGCGGAAGGGCCCCGGTTCCCCCCACATCAGCCCTGGGCCGGGCCGTACCTGGGCGCGCTGAGATGGATGCGGCGGCCGCGGGGCCGGAGCGCGGCGCTCGCCAGGCCGCGGAGCGGGCACAGCGCGGTTGCCATGGCAGCAGCGGGCAACGGGAGACCGAGAGCGGCAGTGGCGCTGTCTGTGCCACCCGCCGGTTTATATAGCGCGGCCGGCGGGAGCCAATCAGCGCGGCGAGCGGCGCGGAGGAGAGAGTTGAGTGGCGGAGGAGAGGGAAGGGGGCGGGCGGAGCGGGCGCTCCACGCTGTGATTGGTGGAGAGGGAGAGAGGGGGCTTGTCAAAGGGGTGGGAGGGGCGAAAGGAGAAGGAGGAGTGTGATTGGTGGGGTGGGCAGGGCTTCTCTGCTCTAATTGGGCACTGAGGTGCTCATTGGCTGGCCTCAAGTGGGCAAGGGAGCCTGAGGGTTGTGCAAGGCGAGGGGCTTGGTCGGGATAGGGATAGGGGTAGGGATAGGGATCAGAGCTGGGGTTGGGACCATTCGGACCTGGACAGGCTGGAGAGGTGGGAACATCTGTCTGGGAACAACAACACCGGAGGGACCTGTAGCTGTTGGAGCGAGTCCAGAGGAGGCCACGGAGGTGCTGCGAGCGCTGGAGCAGCTCTGCTCTGGAGCCAGGCTGATAGAGCTGGGCTCGTTCAGCCTGGAGAAGAGAAGGCTCCTTAAAGGGAGTCCTTAGAGCAGCTCCAGTGCCTAAAGGAGCTACAGGAAACCTGAAGGGAACTCTGTGGGACCCCTACCCCCTGAAAGCGTGTCCGTGCTGATAGCAGGATCCCTAGGCCCATTGGGTTGCGTCCAGTACCATGGAAAAGCATCTCTGAGGATGCCCAAACTGATGCGGGGGCAGTCCAGAATGATCTCAGGCCCTTGGGAGTTCTCCAGGCTCCTGAGAAAGATGCTCTGGGAGTCCCCAAGCCCATGGGGTGGCTCCCAAGACCCATACAGAGGGGCTTTTGGTGTCCCATGCTGATGGGGAGGTCCGCAGGCCAATGTGAAGGGAGTTCTGGGGTACCCCACTGGCTGGAAGGGTCTCCATGCTGATAGGGCTGTCCCCAGAGCCATGCGAATGTACCAAGGCCAATGAGAAGGGAACTTTGTGAGTCTCCAAACATATGGGGGGTAGCAGGTCCACGGGGAGTCGCAGCCCCATGGCTGATGCTCGAATCCAGCGCAGACCCACGAGTACATCAGCCCAGGGGCTGTTGCCATGGTGATGGCGCCGGGGGGAGGCCCCCCCCCCGCCCAGCACGAAGTCCCGCCCCATCTCTGAGCTCTCGCGAGAGTTGGCGGCGGGGCGGGCCTTGAGCTGGGGTCGAGCTCCGCGGCGGCCGCCGGTGCTTGCATTGCCTCAGCCCGGCCCCGGCCGTGGCGCCCCTCGCCATGAGCTTCCTCTTGTGAGTGCCCTGGCCCCGGGGAGGGGTTTGGAGGGGGCTTTGGGGCGGTGCTGTGTGAGAGGATTTGGGGTGGAGGGAGGCATCTGTAGGGGACGCTGTGGGAGGCGGGGGGTGTGAGGAGACAGCGTCCTGACTTGGTTTGCGAGTGATATTGGAGGGGGAAGCACTTGGGGAGGTCTTGACGGTTAGGTCTATGAAAGGATACAGGCGGAGGAAGGAGTCTGGGGGGACCCTGAGGGGTTCATGGGGCAAGGGGTGTTGGGGATCCGGAGGGAAATCCTGGGCCTCAGGGGAGGGTTTGGGGGGTTGAAGGCCCCAGCGGTGCCTAGGAGCTGAGGAAGGGGTCTTCATCAGAGACTGCAGGGATAGGGCAAGGGGTGATGGCTTTAAACTGAAACGGGAAGTTCCGGTTGGATATAAGGAAGAAGTTCTTCCCGGTGAGGGTGCTGAGGCGCTGGCACAGGGTGCCAGAGAAGCTGTGGCTGCCCCGTCCCTGCAGTGTTCAAGGCCAGGTTGGATGAGGCTTGGAGCAAGCTGCTCTATGAAAGGTGTCCCTCCCTGCCCATGGCAGGGGTTGGAGCTGGACGAGCTTTAAGCTCCCTTCCAGCCCAAACGAATCTGTGATTTTATGATTTTTAAGGCTTTGTGATGAGGCACAGGAGGGCTCCTGAGGAGGTTTTAGGAGGAAGCCTTGGGTGGCTTTGGGCAGAGGTCCTGGGGGCTCATGAGGAGCGTGAGGTGGGCTTCGGCCCTTTGGGGAAGAGGTTTTGGAGAGTCCCTGGGATGTCTGAGGCAGGGCTGGAACACACTGGGGGGGAGTGTAGTCCTGGGAAGGATGAGCCCTGGGGGTGTAGTGGTTTGTGGGGAGGGAGATGGGGTGAGAGAAGGTGCCAGGCAAAGGAAGGGTTCCAGGCTGGGATGTTGAGGGATGCTGGCAGTGGGAGCATGGTAACCCCAGAGGGCTGGCACCCCGAGGAGTGCTGGTGTTAGGTGAGTGCCATGGAGGGTGGGGAGGGCTTTGGGGGGTGTATAAGGGGATAGGGAGCTTTTGGGGCTTAGTCTTAGAGGGAGGGCTCTGGGGAGGGGTTGTCTTCTGAGGGTTAATCCTTCCCACGTGGGGAGAATTTAAGAGATTGGTCTTCTAAGGGAATTTGAGGAGGTGCTGAGGGGGTTGGGGTGTCTGCAGGGATACTCCACTGTGGGGCTTTAGGTGGGCCTTACCCTGCATCTGTGGACAAAGGGTGCTGGCTGGTGTTTGTGTAAGGGCTGCCCTGCTGTGAGGTGACGTGGTTGCAGGAGGGATCTTGTTCACTTGGCAGCCCTGCAGGCATGTGATGTCCAAAATGCATCTTTAACCATTTGCAGAGGGTGGCCTGTTGCAGATCGGTGGTGTGAATGTGAAGGCTGGTAAAATGTGAGAGGGCTTCTTGAGGCCCGCTAGGCTGTGGGTGAGAACTGGAGGTGTTTTGTGGTTTAAGAAGGAGCTAGGGACCCTCCTCCCAGGGGTTTAGGGTTGGTGATGTGCCGTGGCCTGTGTTTTGGCAGTAGCAGGAGGCAGTGGTTTGGTTTAGGAGTGAGCTGGATCTGAAGGTCTTGTTTCCGCACTGAGCATTGTAACCAGTGTGTAAAGCAAGGGCAGAACATCACACCAGGAAGTCCATGAGACGTGCACCAGCCCAGCGGTGCGTGCAACGGGAGTGGAATGCCCGTTTCCCCTGAGCCATCCTGTTTGTATTGGGAAGCAGAGAGCTGGTGGGGGCTGAAAGTTAATGTGTTGTGGTTGAGAGGTATCAAAACTCACTCCATTTTGTGTGGGGAGAGGCTGTGGTGCAGCCAGTTGGAGGGACTGGGGGGTTTCAGTGAGGTGTTGTGCTGAGTACTAACAGCCACTGAGCACAGAGAAGGATGATTATGGTGATGATTTGCATTTTGAGGCTGGAGTCTATTAAATCACTATTTTTAGCAAGCTGTTTCCTACAGAGCACATCTCATATTTGCCACTGTCGAACTGACCCGGCAGGGAGGTTCTTCCATTCCCTGCCAGTTTTACGTGGGCTTTTATTTCCATGATCAACTGTTGCTTGATGAGTCTTTGGGCCTTTGCACACAACATTTGTCACCTTTAAGAAGGGCAGGTGAAAGAGGGAGGCAGGAGGGTGGCTTGTGTGTGGGCACGTAGGGCTGGGGGGAAGTGGGAAAGGGGGCTGGTGTCACCCTGATTGGAAGTGCTGGGTAGCAAAGGGTGATACAGGAAATGTTTCTGGGAGGGGAATGCTGTTAAAGCAGCGACTGGAAATGTTTTCTCTCTTCTCAGTGGGAGTCGGTCTTCAAAAACATTTAAACCCAAGAAGAACATCCCCGAAGGCTCCCATCAGTACGAGCTCCTGAAACATGCGGAAGCCACGCTGGGGAGTGGTAACCTCAGACAAGCAGTTATGCTGCCGGAGGGCGAGGACCTTAATGAGTGGATTGCAGTTAACAGTAAGTGCTACAAAAGAGGGATGCACTCAAGCATGGAGGTGGATGGGAAACCCAAAAATCTCTGGGGTTTAGCCTTAGAAGAAGCTCGAAATACTCTGAATGATGTTCTTCCCTCCAAGCATGCTCTATTTAGGTGACCAAGTTAGGATAAAAAGAAAGGTGCAAAAAGTGAGGTGCAAACCTGCCCCGTTGTGGTTTTGGGGTGGGGTTTTCTGAGTTCAGACATGCCAAGGGGATGAGGTATGTGAATGGTTATTTTTATACCGGGCAGCAACCCTCCAGTGTCACTCTTTGGAATTAGGAATTAGTGTTGTCAGCTGTGAAAGCAGTGTCAGCAGATAATCCAGGGGAAAGGTGGAACAGTGTTCTCCACTGAACTCTGGGTTTGTAGAGTTTCTTCTTTGTTTTCTAACTAAGAAAATTGGGGCTCTTCAGCCTGGAGAAGAGAAGCTGCGTGGAGACCTCAGAGCAGCTTCCAGTGGCTGAAGGGGGCTGCAAGGATGCTGGAGAGGGACTCTTCGTCAGGAACTGGAGCAATAGGATGAGGGGTGATGGGTTCAAACTGAAACAGGGGAAGTTCAGGTTAGATCTTAGGCAGAAGTTCTTCCTGTGAGAGTGCTGAGGCGCTGGCACAGGGTGCCCAGAGAAGTTGTGGCTGCCCCATCCCTGGCAGTGTTCAAGGCCAGGTTGGACAGGGCTTGGAGCAAGCTGCTCTAGTGGAAGGTGTCCCCGCCCATGGCAGGGTGTTGGAACTGGGTGAGCTTCCTTTCCAACCCAAACCATCCTGTGATTCTGTTATTCTAGTTTCAGTTTAGTTTTACTGCATGCATAGTTTAAAAAGCCAGAAGCTACACATTTATTCTGCTTCTAGCAGTTGCTGTTCCTGGCCTTGAACATTGTTTCTTTGGAGGTTAAAGGAGGAAAGGGTAGTTTTGAACAATGGAAGACAGTAAGCCAGGCCACAAGTATTCAACCTAAGAAAGTCCTCTCCCATATTATCATAATCAGTGAGGTTTTTGAGGTACTGTAAAGGTGTCTGGAACCTAAGGCAGTCCAAGGTATGCCAGGCTCAGTAGAGCTTTGTGCCACACAAATCAGTTCGTGGTGGCAGCCAGAGGGTGAATAATTGACAGAGCAGTTCCAATTCCTAGATTGTCCAAATGTCTTGGAAGTCATCAGTGATGTGACATTATACAAAAGGAGAATGTTTGCTTTTGCTGGGAGTTCTGTGGGCCCATGACAGTGCTCCTCAGAAACTGTGTTGGCTGCAGGAGGGTGATCCGGCACTGCATCAGCTTTGTGTCACACCTGGAGTAAACTTGATGCGTTTCCTTTCCAGCGGTGGATTTCTTCAACCAAATCAACATGCTGTATGGGACCATCACAGAGTTCTGCACAGAGGCAAGCTGCCCAGTCATGTCTGCAGGACCAAGGTGAGATGCTTCCTGTGGTCTGTGGCTGCAGTTTTTATGCAGGTGGGTGCATGGGTCACTCAAGGATGTGCAGAAAAATGCTAGAAAGATGATGGGACGTGTCCAGATCAGGTCAAGGTACAGCACTGTGCTCTCCTGGGGTCATTTACCCATACATGAAGCCACGCTGCCTGTTGGGGAGGCTGTGTGTAGCCATCAGTCAGTATATGGCCAGGGGAAGTATGCATGAGGATCTTTTTTTTGACTTGTTGATTGGGTCCCTGTGTTTAGAAGCTCAAAAGACTGGTTGTTGAAATAGTTTGTCTTAAAGAAAATATGAGACCTGACTTGACTGGAAGTGTCTGGTCTCACTGTCAAAGACTCAAGTAACATGTCAGTGCTCACAGAGCTGATGCTCTGAGAGACCATAGTGTGTTTTTTCTAAGCACAAGTGATTCTAAAGTCAGGAAGGGCTTATAGAGACAAGTACATGTGGTAGGGAGCAGCAAGTGTCTTCTGAGTCTTCCCCATGCTGCGCATCAGGAAGGGCTTATACAGACAGGTACATGTGGTAGGGAGCAGCAAGTGTCTTCTGAGTCTTCCCTATGCTGCATCAAGGCTGGTATTATCTGCCTTGTTGAGTCTGTCACATCCTGCCCTGCTTTTCTGCCCGCAAGTATCTAGATGCAAGTTCCTGTTTCTATACTGGGGGACGTTTCCTGTAACAGTTTCCTGTTTAAATGGCTCTGTTTTTGTTTTTTGCTGGTCAAGAGGCAACAGACTAAGTACACCAGGGTGGAGGATTCCCTGCTTTTGAGGGATTTTGCAGATCTCCAAGAAAGTGGGTTGTGCCAAGTCAGCATCAGCCCTGGTTTGGAGGAGCCATGGGACCAATGACCACATATGTGGATTTGAGCTGGTGGCTTCCAAAAGCCTTTGGCTAACGTGCAGCCCTGCGGAGGGTCTCTTGCAGAGCTTATCCACCTCATGAGAAGGGAGAAGGAGCACCAAATTCCTGGAGGCAGGCTGAAAGCCATCAGTGAATTAATTTGAATGGTGGGCAACAGCCCTGATGCTCCTTTTTGACCAGTTTTTGGTTTAATTTAAGAAAATGTTGATGGAGGAGGTTGCCACAAAGTAGAAGTTCATTTCTGAGGGTTAAACCCCTAAGGGTGGCCATAATGAAGGCATTAACTCCACTCTATTGTGTTGTGCTTGAGAAACAAAAAATGCTGATCTTGTTGCTTTAGAGGAGTATTGGCATTGCTGTGTTGCTCCTTACTGGGATAAGGAGGAAGCTGCAGGGCCTGAAAATGCAGTTTTATTTCTCCTTGAGCAGAGAACTGATTTTCCTTCCTTCTCCCCACAGGTACGAGTACCACTGGGCAGATGGCACCAACATCAAGAAGCCTATCAAGTGCTCAGCCCCGAAGTACATCGATTACTTGATGACATGGGTGCAGGACCAGCTGGATGATGAAACCCTCTTCCCCTCCAAGATAGGTAAGTGTGGTCTCACTGCTGCAATGCCTGGTTTTGGTTCTCCTGACCAAACTGAAGGACTCATCTGTGCTCGTAGGCATTGAGGTGCTGGAGTGGGTCCAGAGAAGGACAGTGGAGCTGGTGCAGGGCCTGGAGCACAGGTGTGATGAGGAACAGCTGAAGGACCTGGGGGGTTTAGTCTGGAGAAGAGAAGGCTTGGGGGGACCTTATTGCTCTCTACAACTGCCTGAAAGGAGGTTGTAGTGAGGGGGGTCGGTCTCTTTTCCCAAGGAACAAGTGATGGGACAAAAGGAAACAGCCTCAAGCTGCACCAGGGGAGGTTTAGATGGAGATGAGGAGCAGTCTTCCCCAAAGGGTACTCAGGCATTGGAACAGGCAGCCCAGGGCAGTGGTGGAGTCACCATCCCTGTAAGTGTTTACACACCATGTAGCCAAGGCCCTCAGTGCCATGGGTTAGTGGTGGCCTTGGCAGTGCTGGGGAACAGTTGGACTGGATGATGTTAAAGGTCTTTTCCAACCTGGTTGATTCTATGGTTCAGGGGTCCCTTTTCCCAAGAACTTCATGTCAGTGGCCAAGACGATCCTGAAGCGGCTGTTCCGCGTGTATGCCCACATCTACCACCAGCACTTCGACTCCGTCATGCGGCTGCAGGAGGAGGCCCACCTCAACACCTCCTTCAAGCACTTTATCTTCTTTGTGCAGGTGAGTTGTGAAACAGTGAAGTCTCTGGGGTTTGTCATTCCCCATTTGCTTTTAAGGGGAGTTGGATTTCAACACCTCTTTGCTCTTCAAAGATCTGTGGTGTACCCTGTATGAGCCACTCAGCTCCCACCCTCTGTGCCATGTGAAACATGCAGCTGCAGCAGCGTAGGTCTGTGGGTTTTATTTTTGGGGTATTTTTGCAGGAAGCATGGTTAAGTTGGCTGGAAATGCTTGAGTTTCCTTCTTGGGTTTTAGCTGTCAGCCTGCAGCAAAAGCAGCCAGGCTCAGAGGAGAACTTTGTGGGTTTGTAGTTCCAAGAATCAACTTAGAAATGGTGGTGGCACCTTTTTTCCTTGCCAGTATTTCAACAACCTGTTCCATATGACTGCATGTGTGACTTGTGCTGAGCAGCTTGGTGACAGCAGAAAATATTCTATTGTCCTGAAATGCCTGAATTCCTCTGCAGAGAAATGAGAGCCTGGTTTGATATTCTCCTGGGCACTGGCGCACACACTGACACAGCAGCTTCCCAGCACACATACTGGGATGTGTTTTCCAGAAGCGCTTTGCGTGGTGCCTTTAGTTCCTGTGTTGCTTTTCCCTGCCAGGAATTCAACTTGATTGACAGGCGGGAGCTGGCTCCTCTGCAGGAACTGATTGAGAAGCTGGGCTCCAAGGACAGATAAGACTTTTCCAGGGAGGACCCTTTTTGGCTGCTCCTTTCTGCTTTATACTCCAGCCACTTCCATGCTTCTGCTGTGCAGCCGCAGCCTCTGCAGCCCACATGGTTATCCAGGCTGTGTGTGCACAAGCCCAGCAAAGACTGTGCTCTGGTTGAAGACGGGACCTGGACTTGGAGCAGGTTTGGTTCCCCATACGCATGGGGTGAAGCTCCGAGTGCTGCTCAACTGCTTTCTCCTCCCAGAGGTAGTTTTCCTCTGTGCCTAAGCCCGGAGTGGCCCAGCTTATTTTTGGAAGTGCTTATTTTTGCAGAAGAGGTGCACTTTGGCCCAGAACCTTCACCTCCCCTTTGGCAGCAGCACTGAGGGGGGAGGAAGAAAAGTGCCTCGTCCTGGGCTGAAGGGGTTCACACAGTGAGGGGCTGAGGGAGGGATCCCACCATGTGGCAAGGCAATAATAAAGTTTCTCCTTCCTGCTGTTCTTTCAGAGGAAGAGGGAGTGCCTCCTCTTCCTTCTTTCCCTTGAACCCCCCCAGCCCCTACACATAGGTGCCTTGACTGAAAACACAGCCCATAGGGATGGTTGGAAGGAGGCAGCACAAAACAGCACAGGAAGTGTCTGGAAGGAGGCAGCACCTTTATTGCTCAGGGTTTAGGGGTGGAGGTGAAGATTCGCAGTCCATGCATGCTCTTGATCTCCTCACTTAGTGCCTGCAATGACACAAGCACCACGCTGAGGGGGAGCAGCAGCTCTGAGTGAAGTGCTTGTGCACAGTGCAAGGGGAGAGTATTACACTACTGTCAGAATGCTGTGTGTGTGCTCACACTGCCCAAGTACTCTCTGGTGTATGTGAGTACAAGCACTGTGCACCAGGTACACAACTGCTGCTCTTAACTACACTTAACAGCAACTAAGTGCTCCACAGTCTGTTTTAGGCACTGTGCATGTGCACAACCCTTTACTTAACACCAACACTTGTGTACACACACTTCAAAGCACCACAACATGGTGTAAGCAGTGGGCCCAGGTTACACACAGTGCAGCACCCTCACTTAAGGGGGTTACACACGCTATTATTTAAGGACTGTGGTGGTTATTGATGTCTAAAGAAAGGAAGAGCTGCAAAGTCCTGCATGCAGTATGTGTTGTGCACTCAGTGAGTAGTAACCTCATGACACCAACAGATTCATGCTGTGCACACATAAGTGCCCCACCACCTATTTGTGAGGGGAAAAAAGGAAGGACTCCGATCTGCATCACTGTGACACTCACGCAGCACTTGTGCACATACATGTGCCCAGGTGTACATACACACACTGGTGTAGCTGTGAGGGAAGGGCTACATTGGTTGTTCCTGTGGGGAGGTAAACAAAAGTGTTCCACTCTGGACACTCAGTGCCTGCAGGCACAGCCGCTCAGCCTCATACTGCCTGTGCTCTACCTGTAACACCTTAAGTTGGGTACTTAAGTGTGCTCCAGTTCACAGCCACATGTCCTCTGCACACAGCTACACTATCGGTTGAGAGGGACAGCTACACAGGGATTACTGGGAAGGAAGGGGGGAAACAGAAGGGTGATGCTGTTGGAAACCATCAGGCACAGCAAGTCACAGGCAGCACTATATATGTCTGTGCACAGCGCTTTAGTGAAGCACTGCGTGCACGCAAACAGTGCCCTGCTACAGGTGGAGCATCTGCAAGTGCTGCACATGCAATGGCAGAGGCACACTGGTTTTTACTGGGAGGGCACGCAGCAGTTGTGCTGTGCACATGTAATCGGTGCTGAACCAAAGCACTGTGGGGCGTGAGTACAGGCAGCACATCAGCACTAAGGGCCCAGCTGCAGTGCAAAGCACACTCACCCCCAAGTGCCCCTCACCTCATTCACCATCTGGTGCTGCTGCACCGTTCGCTTCTCTCTGAACTCCTCCGACTCGATGTGAATCTCATACATTGCACCGCAGCCTCCTGCAACCACAGAGCCAGCAGCAAATGAGGGTCCCTTGTGCCCCCCCCATGTCCCTGCTCCTTTTTGGGGTCCCCCCAAGCACACAGGCGGTTCGGAGGGGACCAAAGCGCTTTGGCTGTACCTGAGATATCCACGACGCGGATGGCGGCGGCGCGGGGGAACTTCTCCCGCAGGACGCGGCTCACTCGCGCCTCACCGTCCGTCTGCGAGGCGAAGCTGCGCCAGGAGCTGCCTCGCAGCAGGAGCTGGGGGGAAACATCCCTGAGAAACACCTCTGGGAAGGGGGAAAAGGGGGAGCGGGAAGAAGAGGATGGAGAGGAGGAAGGCGCCGTTACCGGGGACGCGCATCGTGAATGGGCACCGGCTGTGACCGGGGGACACAAGGAGGGACACGGACCCGAAACACCGGGAGGGGACTCGGACACACAGACACAGCACAGCGGAGGACAGACGGACGCACCGGGACACGCATCGCGAATGGGCACCGACTGCGACCGGGGGACACAAGGAGGGACACGGACCCGAAACACCGGGAGGGGGTCGGACATACAGAGAGAGGACCGCGGAGGACAGACGGACACACGCGGACACTCACCGGGCCCCGGCCCCGCAGCCCCGCGGCAGCGGCCATGCTGGGCCGGACGCAGGGTCACAACCCGAGCTCAGCGGGCACCAGCCAATCAGCCAGCAGGGAACGGCGCTGCACTGCCGCGACCCCTATCGGCTCGGAGGACCCTGGCGAGGAGCTGGCTGCGCGTAACGCCTTGGGGCCGTTGCGGCGCAGGTGCCCGGTCTCGGGCGCCCTGGCGCTCTATGGGAGCAGGGAGGTGCTGCGGGAGCATCCCGGCATTCCAGGCTGTCCAGAGCACAGCGGAGTCCTGTTGGGTGGAGCAGGGGAGAGCGAGGTGTCCGCGGCCCATGAGAAAGGGGCGCGGGGGCTCGGGTCTCAGGATCCTGATACTCGTTATCAGGAGCCATCACTTCTCCATTGCCTCAGTGCTGAATGTGGTCATTCCTTGCCCAGCCATGGTCAGTAAAGCACCTTGAGAAACACAATGAGGAATGAACACACCCCCGAACCCTCTCCAGATGGGTTTCCACCAGGAAGCCAACCCCCACCATCACCCCAACCAGAGCTAACCTGGACTCTTCAGAGCCACAAGAGCTGGAAATCCATCTGGAGTGGGATTTGTGCCCCTTGCACTCCCTGCCCAGCCCAGCCCAGGTCCATTCTTTCCCAGCAGAAAAGCCAGCTTTGGAAGGAGGTGTTTTGCTTTCCAGATGGTTCTGTAAATGCCTGATCCAAGTGTGAGATTGATGCCCCTGTCCCTGTACAGGATCCACAGGGACCTCCTGGCTTCCTACAGCCACCCATGCTGTCGGCCGCAAGTGGTGACAGCCTGGTGCTGCCCTTGATGTGTTTGGGATGGGTCTGAGATCTGGGAAAGCTGGAGATGTTTCTCCGTTGTTCCCACAGGCATTACTTTCCATGGTCTTTCTGGTTTCAGATGATGTGGATTGGTGCGAAGGGCAGTAGCAAATCAAGCCGTAAACGTTCAGTTCACAGCCTGTGCCCATCATTTGCCTGTTATAATGAGAAACAAAAGGAGTGAACTCCCCATGCAGTCAGATGTGATGCCACAGATGCCAAAGACCACGGTGTGTGGGGTGACTCTTGGTCTTCAGGGTGCACAGCAGATCCCCATCACCCCAATGGCCTCATCTGGAGCCTCCTCAGCCACATATCCTTCCCCCACTGGCCCCAGCTCTGTATTTAAGCTCAGGTCAGGAGCTGCTTTTCCCTTCTCTGGGGGGTGTTATAAATACTTTATTTTTCTATTAGTTTTTCTATTTTACTGCTGTATTTATTTTCTGTCTTTATTGCAATGGTGCTGTTGGGCTGCCTTTGATTCCTATTTGCTGCAGGGTTGTGCATATGGGGGGGAATCTTTGGTTTCCTCCTGTCCTTAGGTTTAGGTTTGTTTGCCTTCTGCTTTCGTTGTCATTTGCTTGCATTGCCTCAGCTGGTACCAGTATGTGACTCGATGGGGTTTTTGCTTCTATTGCCTGATAAAAGAAGACTGGAGCATGTTCTTTTCAAAGCATGCTTGTTGGCTTTTGCCCTATCACGTACACCTAGAAATGCTTGATCTGCTCACAGCACAATGGAAGGGGACCATAGGTGACCTCCTGAGAGTATGGACCCTCTTTCCAGTTCAAGTTAGAGCCCTTGTGCTTTTGTTCTTGCTTGGGATGTGGAGATGTAAGTAAGGTCTGGAGCACTCACTCATTCCTGAGATTCTTTTCCTCTATCTTTAACCTATATGAGGAGGGAGAGAGCTTGCAGTGATAGTGCTGGGATGACTATTACCACCTCTGCTATGGCGTCTGGATTCTGGGGAGGCAGGAACAGGAAAAGCAAAACTGTCATCCCAGGTACAAAGACCACGTAGTTTAACCTGGGCCGCACAGACTGGAGTTCCATGGAATTCTAGGTGGCAAAAGCATTAATGGATATCCGTGTTTATGGCGCTGTTCTGGAGCTCGCCGTGTGCAGGTGATGCCCAGCACAAGGTGGTCTGTGCTTTACGGGTAGTACCAGGCTATTGTGCAGCCTCCGCACTTTCCCACTTTGTCTTGGAAACTCCATTTCACTCACTTCCTTGATTTATTTCTCAGCTTCCTTGCAAGAGGGTCCTGCTCTCCTGTTTCCCCTCAGGCTTTGCTATTATGTGGGGTGATTTCCTCCTTACCTGCTGCTGGGATTAACCCCTGCCTCACTGCTTGGAGTTTGGAAGGCCCATCCCAGTCACATCTAGAGCAAATCAAATCCTGAATGGTTTCTGTTACTGCAGCTTGCTGCACTTCACTACCTCCCTCAGACACCTACAGCAGCTTAAGAGGAAGGGAAACAAAATCATCTTTTTCACTCTTATAACAAGGAGAAAACCTGCAAAATGTGGATTTTAGAGTCCAACCTGTGAGTAAGTTTCACATAGTGGGAGCTGGGACATCCTTATCTGCAGCCTGGTGCTCAGAGCATCAGGAAGTCACCTGAGCCTGCAATCGGGAGGAAAGGAAACAATCCAAATCATACAGAGAACTTTGTTCTCTATGGTAGGCCGGTGTTACCTACTGTTACCGCCTGAAACCACAGCCCTGTTATTCCATGGGCTAAAGAGATCAAGAGGAGATGTCTGCTTCCTGAAGAACAGCAATATAAGAGGCAAAAGATAAGAAAGGAAACAACAGAGAAAAGCAATGAAATGCAGGAATTTAAACCTGGCTGTTCCCCAACCAGCCATAATGGGAATTTCCATGTCATCTGTAACGTTGCTCCATTCCCCAGTGTTTCTTTTGGAGGTTTCCTATGCCTGAGGGCTCATGCCAAGCTTGACTATCCACAATGCCGGCTGAGCAAAGGAGAATGTCCATGGTCTGCCTCTGCTAGGTTTTGACACGCTCTTGTTTGAACCTGAGCTAAAAGATGAAAGAAATAGAAAGGGAAATGTACTGAGACGAGCACGGATTCCTCTATTTTGCTTTCTGCCATGGTATAACGCATTAGAAGCTAGAATTAATCCTACCAGACCATCATCCGCTACTGAAACGTCTGTGGCTAATTCAACACAAGAGTTTTATGGGAATGAGCCTGTTAACCTAAGACTTTACACTGGCTGTTCTTCTGCAATGATGAGTACAAGGCTAATCACAAAGGTTTCTGCTCTCTGAAATGGTTTTTGACCATAGCCATCAGTGTTAGAATACTTTCTCATGCCTCCTTTTGCCAGCAAGAGGCAGGAGTCCATGCGAGCTGCACCGTTAATAAAGATCTCTCTGAACTGATCTCTGGAATTTGGGAAAGGAATGTGGATTTGCCCTTAAATCCTGTCTCTTGTTGCAGTTCTCTTTAGCCACTGCAAGTAAAGCCACACAGAATATATTGAGCTGAGTATTCTCTGTGGACACTGTCATTACACTCAGGTGATGGAAAGCTAGAGCTCAGATTGCTTTAATAGGTACGTATCACCTCTTTAGGGCTGATTCCCAGTCCATGTCATCATGCAGCTGGCAGAAGAGACTAAGTATTACACAGGATTGAATTTTACTGTCTGTGGGCTAGAACTTTTCATGCTGTCTGCATATATATTCATCATTGAAGGACTAAACCTCTCAATGGTAGGCAGGAGTTAGAGTCTCTGACAGGTATGAAGCTTATAATAGATAATTCCATTTAGAAAGGAAACTGCAATGCAAGTCAAAATCTGGGCTGTTTGCAAACCTGATCCTTTTTGGAAAGCACTTGACTTTTCACTCCTGCCATAGCTTGTCATTTGAATGTCCATCAATGTCAAAACACCATGAACTCTGCAGAACAGCTCTTGACACCCACTAGAATACAAAATAGATTCAACCCGGGCATCATCAGCCCTTTCCGGCCCATTGCTGAGGTGACTGTCTCGCGAGGGGAGGCCTGCAGCGCCTGATCGGGGGGGGGAGGCTCGGCGACTACGAGCTTCACCTCGGAGCAGCAACTTGCCCCGAGGGAGCTTCAAGTCCTCGACAAGGCCTGCCCGGGAGCCTGCAGCTCCGCGGAGGCGAGCGGCTGACTCAGAGGGGGCGGCGTCAGGAGGACCGGCGGCAGATTCAACCCGGGCATCATCAGCCCTTTCCGGCCCATTGCTGAGGTGACTGTCTCGCGAGGGGAGGCCTGCAGCGCCTGATCGGGGGGGGGAGGCTCGGCGACTACGAGCTTCACCTCGGAGCAGCAACTTGCCCCGAGGGAGCTTCAAGTCCTCGACAAGGCCTGCCCGGGAGCCTGCAGCTCCGCGGAGGCGAGCGGCTGACTCAGAGGGGGCGGCGTCAGGAGGACCGGCGGCAGAGCTGACTGGTTAAAAAGCTGCCCCAGGGAGCGCGGCGACCCGGAGCGCGGCGAACAGGGCGGGCAAACAGGACGGGCTCGAAGCAGTTTGCGCGGCAGTTCGCGCGGGCAGGCGAGCGGGGTGGTGAGCGGGATGGTGAACACTCGCCGTACGGGCAAGGCTCGGTCTGGGAGCTCTGCTCTGGCTGCGCCGGTGGTGGCCAGTGTAGGCACCCAGACGGAGCCGATGGGAAGGGAGGCTGTAGTGCAGAGCTCGGGGTATCCTAAGGGAAGGGTGAGCAATGGGCGGGGCTACACTCTGCGTTCCCTGGTGGAGGCCCTCCTGCAGCAAGTGGCTGAACTGCAGGAAGCTGTTACCAGGATGAAAGGTGTCAGGGAAGCTGAGGGGGAGCAGCACTGCTTGCTCCGGGACCAGACTGTTCCTGGGCCTCGGGTGTCTACTGTTGCCCATGCAGGAAAGGAGGCTGCTAACCCAGGAAGCTGGGAAAAGGTAACAGAAAAAAACAACAAAAAAAGAAGGAAGGGGGTAATTAAAAGCAGGGGGCTTCCTCCTACATCTGTTGTCCCTACCCAGAACCGCTTTGCTGTCCTGCAGGGGGCTGATGAGCAACAGCGCTCTGCTATCCTGCAGGGGACTGATGAGCAACAGCGCTCCCACCAGGCGCAACCAGCTGGTGCACTGGTAAAGAAGGTCACTACTGGTGCTGCCAGGAAAAAGCGGCGGGTCGTAGTAGTCGGGGACTCTAATCTGAAAGGCACAGAGGCACCCATCTGCCGGCCTGACCCAGCCTCAAGGGAGGTGTGTTGCCTACCAGGGGCTCGGATCAGGGATGTGGCCGAGAAGCTGCCTGCTCTAGTCGGTCCCACTGACTATTACCCACTCCTGGTAATACATGTGGGTGCTACTGATATAGATAGCAGTAGCCTGGAGACTATAAAGAAGGACTACAGGGCTCTGGGAGAGGTGGTTAGGGGCTCTGGAGCTCAGATTGTCTTTTCGTCAATTCTCCAGGATACAGGGCAGGACCTTGAAAAGGCTAGGAGGATTGGGCAGGTTAATAAATGGTTAGAAGGGTGGTGCTATAGTCAGGGGTTTGGGTACCTTGACCATGGGACTCAATATAGTAGGCCAGGTCTCCTGGGGGCTGGTGGAGCTGGTCTGACAAACAAGGGGAAGAGTGGATTTGGTAGGAGGCTTGCCAGGCTGGTCAAGGATGCTTTAAACTAGATGTGTTGGGGGAGGGGGGCATCATTCCATCCCAACACACCCAGTCGGTTGGTAGCACTTATAGTAAACATTTGGAGCAATGTAGGGATATTCCAGCTGCTCCAGCCAATGACCCAACTTCAATTGGATCTCGGCTCAAATGCCTCTACACAAATGCCCGTAGTATGGGGAACAAACAAGAGGAATTAGAGATGTGTGCACATCTACGGGGGTATGATATCATAGGCATCACAGAAACATGGTGGGATGGCACCTATGACTGGTGTGTTGGAATGGAAGGTTACCGGCTCTTTAGGAAAGACAGGCCTGGCAGACGGGGAGGGGGAGTTGCTATTTATATTAGGGATAGGCTAGAGAGTATGGAACTCTGTCTGGGGACAGGTGAACAGTCGACAGAGAGTTTGTGGGTCAGGGTTAAAGGGAGAACAGCGATGGGTGACATTATTGTGGGGATCTGTTACAGACCGCCTGACCAAGGGGACTTGCTGGACGAAGCGCTCCATAGGCAGATAGGAGCAGCCTCACGCTTGCAGGCCCTTGTTCTCATGGGAGACTTCAACCACCCTGATATCTGTTGGAGGGATGGTACGGCCCGGTACAAGCAATCCAGAAGGTTCCTCGATTGTGTGGAAGACAACTTCCTTCTGCAAGTAATAGAGGAGCCGACAAGGAGAGGTGCCATGCTTGACCTCGTCCTCACCAACAGGGAAGGGCTGGTTGGGAATGTGACGCTCCAGGGCAGCCTTGATTGCAGCGATCATGAGATGGTCGAGTTTGAGATCCTCAGGACAGTGAGAAGAGCGTGCAGCAAGCTCACTGCCCTGGACTTCAAGAGAGCAGACTTTGGCCTCTTCAGGAACCTGCTCAGTAAGGTTCCATGGGATACAGCCCTAGAGGGCAGGGGGGCCCAAGACTGTTGGTTGATATTCAAGGATCACCTGCTGCAAGCTCAGGAGCGATGCATCCCAACTAGAAGGAAGTTCAGCAGGAGGGCCAGGAGACCTCCTTGGATGGATAAGGAGCTGCTGAGCAAAATTCGAAAGAAAAAAGAGGCTTATAAAAGGTGGAAGCAAGGTCAGGCGGCCTGGGGAGAATACAGGGATGTTGTCCGGGAAGCTAGGGACCAGGTTAGGAAAGCTAAGGCCCATTTAGAATTAAACTTGGCTAGGGATGTTAAGGATAACAGGAAGGGATTTTATAGGTACATTGCTGATAAGAGACAGGTTAGGGACACCGTGGGCCCTCTCCAGAAGCTATCGGGAGAATTGGCTACCCTGGATTTGGAGAAGGCTGAGGTTCTTAATGACTTCTTTGCCTCAGTCTTTACGGGCAAATGCTCTGACCACACCACCCAAGTCTTGGAAGGCAGATGCGGGGACGGTGAGGGTGGGGACCCTGGGCCCACTGTGGGGGAGGATATTGTTCGGGACCACCTTAGGAACCTGAATGTATACAAGTCCATGGGACCGGATGAAATCCATCCAAGGGTCCTGAAGGAGCTGGCAAATGAAGTTGCTAAGCCACTGTCCATCATATTTGAAAAATCATGGCAGTCAGGTGAAGTTCCCGATGACTGGAAAAAGGGAAATATAACCCCCATTTTTAAGAAGGGGAAAATGGATGAGCCGGGGAATTACAGACCAGTCAGTCTCACCTCTGTGCCTGGCAAAATCTTGGAGCGGATTATCCTGGAAGCCATGCTAAGGCACATGAAAACCAACAAGGTTGTTGGTGACAGCCAGCATGGCTTCACTAAGGGGAAATCCTGCCTAACCAATCTGGTGACCTTTTATGAAGGGGCTACGGAACTGATGGACAGGGGCAGAGCAGTTGATGTCATCTACCTGGACTTGTGTAAAGCCTTTGACACTGTCTCCCATGACATCCTTCTCTCTAAGTTGGAGAGACATCAATTTGATAGGTGGACCACTCGGTGGATAAAGAACTGGCTGGATGGCCGCACGCAAAGAGTAGTGCTCAGTGGCTCAGTGTCCAGCTGGAGACCAGTAACGAGTGGTGTCCCCCAGGGGTCGGTGTTGGGACCGGTCTTGTTCAACATCTTTGTGGGTGACATGGACAGTGGGATTGAGTGCGCCCTCAGCAAGTTTGCCGATGACACCAAGCTGTGTGGTTCGGTTGATACATTGGAGGGAAGGAATGCCATCCAGAGGGACCTTGACACGCTTGTGAGGTGGGCTGATGCCAACCTGATGAAGTTCAACCATGCTAAGTGCAAAGTCCTCCACCTGGGTCGGAGCAATGCCAGGCACAGCTACAGGTTGGGCGGGGAGGAGATTGAGAGCAGCCCTGCGGAGAAGGACTTGGGGGTGTGGGTTGATGAAAAAATGAACATGAGCCGGCAGTGTGCGCTTGCAGCCCAGAAGGCCAACCGTATCCTGGGCTGCATCAAAAGGAGTGTGACCAGCAGGTCGAGGGAGGTGATCCTGCCCCTCTACTCTGCTCTCGTGAGACCTCACTTGGAGTATTGTGTGCAGTTCTGGTGTCCTCAACATAAAAAGGACATGGAACTGTTAGAACAAGTCCAGAGGAGGGCCACGAAGATGATCAGGGGACTGGAGCACCTCTCGTATGAAGATAGGCTGAGAAAATTGGGGTTGTTCAGCCTGGAGAAGAGAAGGCTGCGTGGAGACCTCATAGCAGCCTTCCAATACCTCAAGGGGGCCTATAGGGATGCTGGGGAGGGACTCTTCATTAGGGACTGTGGTGAGAGGACAAGGGGTAATGGGTTTAAACTTAAACAGGGGAGGTTTAGATTGGATCTGAGGAAGAAGTTCTATACTGTGAGGGTGGTGGGGCCCTGGAATGGGTTGCCCAGGGAAGTTGTGAATGCTTCATCCCTGGCGGCGTTCAAGGTGGGGTTGGACATAGCCTTGGATGGCATGGTTTAGTGGGAGGTGTCCCTGCCCATGGCGGGGGGGTTGGAACTCGATGATCTTGAGGTCCTTTCCAGCCCTTACTATTCTGTGATTCTGTGATTCTGTGTAATGAGCAGTCAGTCTGCCACGACATTCCCCAGAATTCATAGGATGAGGTTTTAAGGTGCAATCCATTAAATATACATGGACTGGGCATAGTCCTTTTTGGTTTACTCACCAGTGCGGATACTGATGGTTAATCTCTTCCTCAGTGTCCTGGATATGTTTCTTTCTGTGTTTGTAATGTGGTTCTATGCTCTTCTAATAAGCACAATGATTTAATAGAAAACGAGCTCAAACTGCAGGGGTTCTACTTAGCAGCTTTCCAGCCTGTATGTGCTTTATTTCCTACCAACCAGTTGTGATGTATGTGCAGTTTCACCCACAAAGTGGTTCCTGTTCTTATGTACTTAATGTTCATTCCCAGATGGGAACCAATTGCAGCCCAGAACATGTGCTACTGCTTTTAAAGTCCTTGGAAATACTACACAATGCCCAATTTCAGTACAGTTAGAGACAAGGACTCTTGCTGTTAACAGAGCTGAGGAGTGTACACACAGACTCACACCCTGAGGCAGGGCAGAACAGCTTTGTGCTATTCGTATTGTCGCTATTTCTGTGCTGTCCTGATGCTCCTGCTGCTTGAGCCCCTCGGGAGCAACCTAGAAGGGAGCAAATAGGGCTTGCACTGAGGCTACAACTAATCAGTCGAGAAGCAGCAATAATGCAAGCCTATCTATCTGTTCAGGAGGGGGATTGAGGGGATGACACATTTCCTGGGTCTATATGACATGACAGTTGAAGACTCCTTTGACCACTTCCTTTCTCCCCAGCATCAACCAGGGGATTTAAAGGTTAATGTAATCATGTACCCTTCACTTACAGGCTACCTGGCAAATGCATTTAAAAGCCAGCAAGCCAATATGCCATTTTTGTGTCTTCTCCAACCTGTTTTCATCTTAGATGATATCTCTGCAATATGGCTTGGTTGGACAGAGCCTTGGGTGGCATGGTTTAGTGTGGGGTTTCCCTGCCCATGGCAGGGGGTTGGAACTGGATGATCTTAAGGTCTTTTCCAACCCAAACTATTCTATGATTCTGTAGTATTTTAGTGCCTTCTGGTGCTTAAAGTCCATGTGTGTAGACCTCTGGCTGTTTCTGTGTTTGGTGAGTTCCACTGGGTATCAATTGCATTTTAAACACCTGTATAACTTTCATTCCAATCAGCAATGCTTTCTGCACACCTCCGGGATGAATTAGCTAATGATGCTGGTCATAACAGTGAGCTGATTGTCCTGCGGAAGTGGCAAATAAACCCCAGCATGCACCTAACTGCAGGTAAATATATTGCTTTTTTTCTCGCTCATACTACACCCCTACTCATACGATGTATAGGCCTTGTTTGTGGTTTGAACCTTTTAAAAGGGTGGGAATTGCTTCATTTCTACATTTTACAGCCTGTGATAATGAAGTTTCTGGGACAAATTGCTGCCTGTTTCCCTCCTCATCTCCTAAGCAAGCTGAGTCAGGGACTCATTCACAGTGAAAACAGAGGATCTGAAGGATCAGGTATGAGTTTGATGGGCAAACACCTGAGCAGCCACGTGGATGAAACGGGAAATGAGTGCTGGTTATGGTGGGATTTCTTCCAATTCTATTTCGAGGACAAACATTGACATTTGTGCCAATACGTTACAGAGCTGTTGCTATTTTGTTCTTGAGCAGGTTGTGAGCGTCTGTCCAAATGCCATTGAATTTCACTGCAAGAAAACAAGGCAGCTTTAGCAATTAACTTTCTCCATGTTAATTGACTTCCAATTAACCTGCCAGAAATGCTGGTAATGTCAATGTCATGTCTAAAAATATACCTTGTTCCTTCAATCGATTGTGTAATCTCAGTCTCCATCATCTGCAGCTTTGTGCTCATGACAGAGACCTGAATTGTCAGCCTGAATTAGTAAATGTAAGAAGTTCTCAATAGTAATTAACATTTAACCAATTAATGTTAAATATGTGGACGGAGATATGATTAAAATGTTGTGAACTCTTGGCTTTGCAATCAAACTGTGGCTTTGTTTTTCAGATGGAAGGAGATGGAAAACATTCCCACCAGGAAGTGGGTCACCTTACGGCTATGCCCCTGGTTTGTTGCTGATGCATGAGGACACTTCAAAGCTCTTGTGGGTGCCACTGTGTCACAGAATCCTTGTGTTGGCAGGAGACAACACACACACACACATGGGACCCCAAGGCTTACAGCCCACATCCGTGGCCTCGGGTGTCATCCCCTCTGACAAATGGCGGTGGCTGTTTGCTGCTGTCCTCCAGGAGAGCAGCTTATCCAAGCAACAGAAAAGCCAGGTTTTGCTGATTTGCCTCAAGAGCTTATGCAGGCATCTGAATCGTTAGCAACAGAAGTCCTTTTTTGCTGAGAGATCTTTGAAATGTGTCTCAGGACAAAGACTTCTGGACTGTGGACTGCATTAGCTTGTTTGTAGCTAGTGTAGAGGTGGTGTAGGATTAAATACCATGGTAGCTGACTACCAGCTTATAAAGAGAAATCGACATATACAATGACAGAAGTATTGTAATTATCCAGGGGACCATCACTTAAAGTATGTAGATGCCTAACTGTGGTGGTCTAGTGTGCTAAATGATTTATTGTCTAGAACTTCAGCTGCCTAAGCATATAGCCTTCAGTGACCTGTGCCTGTTCACTTCAACTCTGACTTAAGTCTCTGTGTCACATAAGGTTAAATTTGCCTCCTTTATAAAGCATATCACCTTTTCCCAAGCAGGTATGAAGAATACATGTCCTCAACATAAGAAGGATGTGGAGCTGTTGGAGCAAGTCCAGAGGAGGCCACGAGGATGCTCAGGGACTGGAGCAGCTCCCGTATAGAGCCAGGCTGAGAACATTGGGGCTGTTCAGCCTGGAGAAGAGAAGCTGCATGGAGAGCTCAGAGCAGCTTCCAGTGTCTGAAGGGGGCCGCAAGGATGCTGGAGAGGGACTCTGCATCAGGGACTGCAGTGATAGGACCTGGGGTGATGGGTTCAGACTGGAACAGGGGAAGTTCAGGTTGGATATGAGGAAGAAATTCTTTACTGGTGAGGCACTGGAATGGGTTGCCCAAGGAAGCTGTGAATGCCCCATCTCTGGCAGTGTCCAAGGCCAGGTTGGGCAGAGTCTTGGGTGACATGGTCTCTAGTGTGAGGTGTCCCTGCCCATGGCAGGGGGTTGGAACTGGATGAGCTTTAAGGTCCTTTCCCATCCAACCATTCTACGATTCTATGAACACATACCTGAGCTGCTCTAGGTACAGAGACCTGGAGGATGACATTGTGAAGAGACGTGGATGTCACTTCCAATGGCAGTTTCAGCCTGGGAATCTCTGGAGGAGGCCTTCATCCTGCAGCTTACAGATAAATGTCTGCCTGAATGCTTTAGTGATTTTTTTATTGTGGTAAATATTTGCAGAGCTTATGGTGTGCCATTAAAGTTTATCACCTTGGATTTTTACCTTCGAAGTTTGGAAAGCAGGCTCAGGATGCAGCTGTGTTGTCTGCGTCTCGGATGGCAAAAAAGGTGCAAAACAATCTCTTTGCCTTTTTAAACTGACGTTTATAGGCAGGTCTGCCCCTACATGTGGATATGTGTATCTAAATATATGTGTGTGTATATGTTTCTGTATGTAAAGTCCAGGTGTAAGCAAGGCAGGTTCCATTACCGCTCGCTACATATGCCAAGCAAAGAGCTATCTATTGCACCCTGGGTGGGGATAACACCATCTTTGCCTCCCAGGTCTGTTCCCAACTATCCCCTCACTTCCAAGAGCAACATTTTCTTTCCAAAGGTGACCTGGGAACTGCATCTGCTGGGATGCGCTCCTGAAATTCCATCGTTCTTCCAGGAAGTGGTAAAACGAAGTCACATTCCAGCTGTTCCTGTGTTTCTGCAGGTTACAGCCATTATTCCATTATGCTCACTTGAAAATTGACTTCATTTTTAATTAGGCTCCTGTGCCTAATTGCTTGGGAAATACACCTCTTAGTGAAGATGTTGCTCCTTGCTACTCATAAGAAGGTGAAGACTTCATCACAAAAACATGTCGCATTCTATAAATGTCTGTGTTATAGCTCATTAGGCTGATGTCTTGAAGTCATTTTAAATGATGTGGGTTTCTGTTTAAAGCTGAACAGAAGAATTTCCCTTAAAAGGGACCATTAAATCATGGAAAATAACAATTTATCACTCTTGCTCTGACAGGCTGGACATCAGTTTGATGTTGTTCAGCTCACACTGCAATGGCGTTAAAAGTTGCCTTTCCCTCCCAAAACAACGAATGAGGTTTGATTTCTCTTCATTAAATGCATCATTAATTCCTCCTCCTTGATTCTGTTTGTTTTCCCTTCCATACTCTCCTGTTCCTGAAAATTTAACTCAGGCACCATATCCATCATATTCTTGTAATTAGCATTTGGCAATAGGAAGTCTTCCAGGCATTATCACCCCTGCACGAGTGTTGGGAGATGGACAGGTCTATTTGCATCAGAACTCTGCACTGATGAGACCCCCCCCACTGCAGCACTGTGGGCAGTGCTGCTGTCCTCAATATAAAGACATGGAGCTGTTGGAGCAAGTCCAGAGGAGGCCACGAGGATGCTCAGGGGCGGGAGCAGCTCCTGTATGGAGCCAGGCTGAGAACGTTGGGGCTGTTCAGCCTGGAGAAGAGAAGCTGCGTGGAGACCTCAGAGCAGCTCCCAGTGTCTGAAGGGGGCTACAAGGATGCTGGAGAGGGACTCTTCATCAGGAACTGTGGCGATAAGACAAAGGGTGATGGGTTCAGACTGAAACAGGGGAAGTTCAGGTTGGAGATAAGGCAGAAGTTCTTCCCTGTGAGGGTGCTGAGGCGCTGGCACAGGGTGCCCAGAGAAGCTGTGGCTGCCCCATCCCTGGCAGTGCTCAAGGCCAGGATGGACAGAGCCATAGGGTTTAGTGTGAAGCATCCCTGCCCATGGCAGGGGGATTGGGGCTGGATGGTCTTAAAGTCCTTTCCAACCCCAACTGTTCTATGGTAATATGACTATGGCACAAGGTGAGGATCCATTGTGCTGCCTCCATTTACTCCTACGAGCTTGGGTGAATTCAGGTTTTTGGCTCAAGCATCTGAATCCTTTGTCTACATCTGGGTGTTTGCAGGAAAGAACAAATCACTGCCCTTCACCAAGCCACAGTCAGTCTGTCTGTCCAGCTTGGGTAATGATGCTTATCTCCTTTATAAAGTCCTTTGAGATGTCTGTTTGGGAAGTCTCATGTAGTAAGTATGATAAATTACAGTGCTGGGTTTTCACATGGGACTGGGATTCCAGCCAACGGCATCATGCAAGGTCAAACAGTGTGTTTGGTAGTTAAGAGTCCTTAGCTGCCACCTTAGCCCTGGGGATTTTTCTTTACGTATCCTATACTCTGCTTTCCTTTCTGACCAAGGAACAAGCCTTTTCTTTTGCCTCCTTCTCAGATTGCTTTAATGGTTGTCCTCATTCTCTTTAATGATTTTAAATCACTGCTTTTGAGGTCCAGTTTATCTTCCCAAAATGTAGCACGCTGACTGCATCGGAATCACTCCTTAATCCCCTTAGCCTCTCTGATCGCTCCGAACTAGAGTTAGATAAACCATCTCAGGTAGCATTTGACGTCTTTCAAGAAGCAGCTGAATGCCATAAAAGATCCATCATGCTTTCCTTGGTGTCAAAAAGGTTTTGCTGTTAAAGATGAGGGAGGCTGGAGGTCACTCCAAATCACAATATTGTTCACTTTGTAAGTCCCTTTCATCCTGTCATCTGGTATTATGCTTTCAAGTTGAGTCCATGGCATATATCAGTTTCTTGCCCTTCAGTCCTTTTAAGCAGTAGCGTTTAAGCACTGATTGATTCATTAAACGTCTCCAAAGTCAAACGATTCATCTTTTCCACTGTATTTTATTGTCTCTATTTCCCTGGGCCTGGCTTAGAAACCTCGAGCACAACACTGACTTGTGTTTGCTTTAAGAATCCCTGTACATGAAGGGTATTTTTACATTCATGAAAGAGGCATCTGCCCATGCTTTGATCCAGTATTCAAAATTGCAGCATGCTTTATGGGGATTCTAGTGGTGTTTTGCTTTGCTTTTCTAGTGTAGTTGATTTCCAGTTCTGATTTTCACCTTTGTTCTTTTACTCAGCCCTTATTTCATTGTTTCTCTTCATGTTTTTAAGCCAGTTAAAATATGCACATGCCTGTATATATATGGTAGTTTATGTGCCAGAAACAAGAACGTGAGTATCCACAGTGCTGTCTATATGCTAGTAACAAGTTACTCAATGCTTTGAAAATTGGCTTTATTGCCCCTGCCACTGCCTACCCACCATCCAACCCTTTCTATATTGGCTCAGAGACCACACCAGGCTTGTGAACAGCGTGAATGCCAAAGTACAGAATAGGCTGAATCTACATAGGTTATGAGCCTTGCCCATGGGTTTGAATTCAGTCTTTGGGATGTCTTCTTTCAGACAATTGACGGCCTTTGACTGGGCGTTAAGATATTATGAGACATGAATGTGGTGCTGCAGCCTGCAACAGGTAAATGGGTTGTGTGATGTCCTGCAAAACAAAACCCCTTAGTTAAAGGTTTCCTTTCCTCTTCTTGATACTGGCTTCAACAGCATGAAATAGCATTTTTATTACCCTTAGGAAGCTTGCTCACCTTGATGTCCTTTCTCTTGACATACCCTGGCACTTACTCATGCATTATCTTCTTTCCTGCTAACGTATACTACAGTTTTCAAGCTTTGCCATGAAAATGCCACGTTGAAACGGCTCTCAGCAAACTTCATTGTCACCTTTAACATATGGGTTCACTTTAACAGAGTCCATAGAAGTAGATTTTGCATGAAGTGTTATGAAATATTAACATGTTTACACCGCAGTGTTAGCCTACAGTTACACACAACACTGGAGTATTCCTTAACCGTCGCCTGGTTTTCCTAAGGATGCTTCCAGCCTCGGATAATGGGCTTTTGTATGGCTTATCCCAATGGAGATGCAGTTTCTGCCTGCAAAGGCTCCTTGTCTGCTTCAGTGCTCTGTCAAACAAGTTCCTTCAAGCAGCACTGCGGATGCTTTGAGCACTTTTGTGCTGACCCAAAGCCTATGGGCAGTAGCCCTGTATCAATCTGTGAGTAGGTATCGAATGCTGCCTGGGGTCTACTGTGGGGAAAGCTTTGGCAAACAAAGCTACACAGGAATTGGCTGGTTTCATATTAATCCTTCAGTGTGTATGTGTTAACCTGGTAAACCTCAAGTGCTCTTTTGGAGTGAATGGTGTGGCTGTCCTGGCTTATGTGCACCACAGATCTGGACACAAACCTTGATAAAACATGGAGTGCTAATAAGAAAACGTGTGGCAAACAGATCCTGAAAGGACCGAGAAATGAAGCTTCAGCTTACACAGTAACCATGGTTATTCTACAGGGCACATCTCAAAGTGAATCCCACATCTTATCTTCTGTAAATGGAGTTATAAATGCCAGCTGAGCATCTAAACTACTGGAAAACTTTCTCCATGGGTTTCTGCACTAAGAATCTTATCATCCCCAAACTCATTGGGGGCAGAATCACCCAGATTAGCATAACGAGCTGATAAATTAATCAAACTCAGTCTGGAGACAATTAGGAGCAATCCCATCAGTGTTTCTGCTGGTGGAGGGTGGTGGTGATAGCTTTTAAATACAGGGTGTGGAGAAGAAGCTGGGTCTATTAGCAACTTGGCCTGCTGAGATCTGAAGGTTATGCTGTGACTCCAGTAGAAACATAGGGCTTTCATGGTGAGAAAACACTCTTTATGCAATTTATGTTTGGTGTAATCTAACTTTCTGGTAGTGTTGCCCTTGATGGCCCTCTCTGAAACTTTCTGTCTGAGTTCAGGATTATATTAATGATAGTTGTGTGCTACCAAATACCTGTCCTTCCTTCTCACATTTATCTGCCTTTGGTCAATATGAAAGTTGGAAAAAGAAGTAATTCATGTGATGAAATTGGAGTTCGTTTACATGGGTTTTAATGAGAAACTTAACATGAGCCATCAGTGTGCGCTCGCAGCCCAGAAAGCCAACTGTATCCTGGGCTGCATCCAAAGCAGTGTGACCAGCAGGTCAAGGGAGGTGATCCTGCGCTCTACTCTGCTCTTGTGAGACCTCACTTGGAGCATTGTGTGCAGTTCTGATGTTCTTAACATAAAAAGGACATGGAACTGCTGGAACAAGTGCAGAGGAGGCCACGAGGATGATCAGGGGACTGGAGCACCTCCTGTATGAAGATAGGCTGAGAAAGTTGGGGCTGCTCAGCCTGGAGAAGAGAAGGCTGCGTGGAGACCTCATAGCAGCCTTCCAGTATCTGAAGGGGGCCTATAGGGATGCTGGGGAGGGACTCTCTATTAGGGACTGTTGTGATAGCACAAGGGGTGATGGGTTCAAACTTAAAGAGGGGAAGATTAGATTGGATCTAATGAGGAAGTTCTTTACTGTAAGGGTGGTGAGGTGCTGGCACAGGGTGCCCAGAGAAGCTGTGGCTGCCCCATCACTGGTGGTGCTCAAGGCCAGGTTGGACATAGCCTTGGATGGCATGGTTTAGTGGGAGGTGTCCCTGCCCATGGCAGGGGGGTTGGAACTGGATGATCTTAAGGTCCTTTCCAACCCTGACTGTTCTATGATTCTATGTACTTACTCGCTGGGCAGCATGGTTCTTTCATTTGCATTAAATAAGGTAATGCTTGTGCATTACCCTGTTGTATCACTATTATGCTGCTAAATGAGGATGTGGGAAAGTGTCTGTTCTTGGGGGCTCCTTCTTGCACTGGATAAATATTTAAGAATCACAATAAAAAACCTTTTTGTTTAATTAGTGCTTAATTTATGCTGGGAATCATCCAAAGCGCAGTACCTTTGTTTCCACAGTAAGTAACTGCAATTCAGCGTGGGTATGAAAAGTCTGATATGATAACAGAGCCCAAAGGGCTGCAGGCTTCAAAGTACAGTTTATTTAGAGTGCAAATTCCAGGTAAGGACCCCCCCGACTCTCCCAAATGAAAAGCTCGAATTCATGTGTTGGGAATGTAAATCACTGAAGACTTTTTCCTGTGTTCTCTTGCCTGCTTTGCTGCAGTGCATGTTCACTATGGAAGACTTGATAAATCTGTGTAGCCACAAAGGCTGATATCAGATGATCTAATCAGGGCTGTTGTAAGGTCAAAATCAAGCCTTTCTCTTCTCGTGCTAGTCATTGTTCAGTAACGTTATGGCAAATGTTAGGAAATTAATTTAGACTTTGATTCCAGCTTAACCCAATTGAAATGCAGCGTATCCATCCTCCTGATCTTCATTTGCATTTATGGCAAAGTGGTGGGAAAGAGAACAGAAGCTGACTTCCGTGTTTCAAATCTTCCAGCGGGAAAATAGCATTTCTCCCAAAGCACAGTTTTACTGGGACGGGCAGAGGTTTTCCTCCACCTTTATTAGCAGTAGAGAGTTGAAACCCACAGTACTTCCAAGAAATCTGGTTTTAAGGGTTCGAAACCATTTTATATGTCCCAAGTTTCGGAGAAGACGGAGTTAAGAGCGTGTTTATGTCAGACTCTGAGCTAGTGTTTCCTAAAGTAGTTTGCCATTAGAAAATAGCTCAGGAAGCACTAAGAAAAGCTCTTCCTTGGTTGTGAAATACAGTTTCAAATAGTTCTTTCAAAACTGGTTGTTTCCAGGAGGATCTCCAGGGAAGCTTTGCAACAGAAATGTTGAAATCGCTGTCAAAAGGGAATCATGAATTTCGATTGCATCTCAGTGTAACGGCTTTAAAAGCACAAGGTAGTGCAGAGCACGGATAAAGAGGACAGCTACAAGAATCAGGCTTTTGTTATGGGGAATAATTTCTCCTCTAACAGCTTATCCTTCCACAATGTGGGCATTATTCGAAGACTGGCTTTCTACATCTTCCTGCTGCAAACTGCCTTGAGAACACCTGATAATGGTGCTTTGTTGAGCCCAGGCTGCAAAACCTTTTGGTTTACCAGAAGTCCCTGTGCGGGGACACGTAAGGCGCAGAATTTGCCATGAAACAAAGGAGTCGGGCTCTGGGTTGGACTCCGAAGAGCGGTTTTAGGCTGGCAAAAGAACAAGGCTTTTTGTTTCTCTTTGGCACTAGATGGGGCTAAGGGACTACCCAAGAAGTGGAAAAGCAACGGCTGAGCCCTGGAACGTGGAAACTCCCGGCAATGCCCCAGGAAAACAGGAAGGAAGAGCCTTGCAGAGGCAATCGATGCTGTTGAAGTCCCTTCACTCACTCGGCTTCGTGACGGAGGAGAAAACAGAATCTGACTCCTAAGGTATTGGCTTGTCAGCACTCCTGAAAGGCCAGGGGCATGCTTGAAGAAGGGGTGAGGACTGAGCCCTGAGCAGTAGCACTCATGCTACGAAAGCATAACTCGCTTCCAAACAACTCTCTAACTGAGCCTTTCCCTGTGTGTTATAAAGGAGTCTTTCAAGGAGCAACAGCCAATGTTCCTCAGCCCCTAAACCTGCAGCATCTGGGAATGGCAGTGAGAAGCTCTGTGGGAAGAGTTGGTTTTGATGGAAAGGGAAGCAGATTGCTGGGCCCTGTGATTTCATTGCCTTATTGAGGGATTTCTTGATGTTGCTGCTTAAAGATGCGAGAGAAAATTGGCTTTTAACATACGCAAGAAATTTCCTATTCCAATTGTTATTCACTGGCCTTTCACCTAATGTCCTATCCGGATAAAAGCCCTGTTATCAGCTAAAACAGAGAAATACCATGCTTTATTCTGAAACATAATATCCCTTGACTGTCACGGGTAAGGATCTTAACCATCTTTATCAATCCTATTATAAGGATCTACTATTGTGCCGGGTTTGCCCATATAAATCTGTTTGTGTCTGCAAGCAAAGACTTCAGTAAGACTGAGCTGTTCTCTCCTTTGCTCTATGAGTGTGGAAACACTTAATGAAATTGCTTCAGGCCTGATGATCTGTATGACACGAAGGATGTTTTCCTGCTGTCAGTCCTGGGCCAATCTCAAATTGCTTGAGGATGTAAAGGTGAGCAAACACACCTGAAGCATTGAATTTGAATGCCTGATGTACCTGGTGAGAGATTATCTGGTCTGGTTGCATTATTGCTTGTATTTGCAATCCAGCAGCAGGGATTCTTCGCTTGTTTATTGTACAAGTGCTTAAGTGGCAAATAATAGCACAGGGGTGAGGGAACATGATTGGCATTTCATTCAGGATGGTAGCCAGCTTCAGCTTGTGTGTTCTTGACTTTGCAACTGATCTAGGGCTCATTTTGACATGCGATTTATACCTTCTTCCTTTTGTCCAGCTTGCGTGTAAGTGGGGTTGGGTTTGTGTGGATCTGGAACTGCCTTTCTTTAGTGTTTGTGCAAATCCTCCAGCCTTTTCCTCTCGTCATCACCAATTAGTGGGCATTCCTTTTTAATGGGCAAGGGGTGTGAAGGTGAAGGGCTCCTGCTGGAATCACCCACTGGTTTGGCATTAGACAGGCAGAAGCGATATTAAAGAGAGCAGCAGGAAGTCTGATGCCACCTCTCTTCCTCCCATGCAAGTTTTAATTACAGCTCTGGACCTGGCTGAGACATGTCATTGAGCACTGTGTTAAAACAGCTTCTTCAGAACTAAAATTGGCTTCCAAGGAGGAAGCGCCTGTAGCAAGATGTGGAAACTCCAATGCATTTTGTAGAAGTGATTCTGGGTAGAGGTTCAGAATTAAGCTACACCTCATAGCAGGGCAAAGAAAGTCAACTATAAATCTCATTCTATGTATTTATCTTTTCCTTGCTTCTGAGGGATGCTGACAGGCAGCTCAATGAGCTTGTGACTGCGAGAGCTTTTGGGTTTTGTCAAGAGGCTGTGATTTGTTTCATTGCATTGGGATAGGTGATGTTTTGGAAATGGAGAATTACTTGCTACTTAGCTGAAGGAAAGTTTCAACTGGAGGCCTTTGGAATGGGTGGGAAGTTATAATTTGATCAAGCAAGGAGTGAGGCTTTGCAGTGTTCCACCTGGAGGTTGCTGTACAAAGGCTTTCTTGGTCTTTCTACCTTGTTTAGATCATAGAATCCCAGACTGGTTTGTGTTGGAAGAGACCTAAAAGCTCATCCAGCTCCAACCCCTGCCATGGGCAGGGACATCTTCCACTAGAGCAGCTTGCTCCAAGCCCTGTCCAGCCTGGCCTTGATCACTGCCAGGGATGGGGCAGCCACAGCTTCTCCGGGCACCCTGTGCCAGTGCCTCAGCATCCTCACAGGGAAGAACTTGTGCCTAAGAGCTCATTTCAATCTCCCTTTTTAAAGCCATGTGATACTTACCTTAGTAAGTACCCTTCAGTTCTCTCATCACAAGTCACCATGTGAACCCTCATAAGAGAAGACGCGGCAAGTGACAGAGTTGGAAATAGTGCCTGGGAGTCCCCATTATCTTATTCCTCTTCTTTCGTAAGCCTTATTGTAGTAAAGCATAGAGTCACAGCTGGAATGGGAATGGAAAACTGCAGCTGCAATTAAACCTCCCTTTTCAAAGCCTTTGCAGGTTTTTTTGTGCTGTTTTCGGTTGGGGTAGAGTTAATTTTCTTCACAGTAGCTATTATGGGCAGTGTTTGGGATTTGGAGGAGGAGGGAGTGAGCAAGTGGCTGTCTTTTAGTCAGGTAATGCCAAAAGAGTGGAGATGAACATTTCTTTAGTGTTTAGGGTTTATGTACAAATGCCTTTAACACTCACCTTATGAAGCAGAGGTTTCACAACAGCAGCAGGGATGCTGTCAAAACAGCAGGCGAGCTTTATCCTAAAGACGTTGGGGTTTTGTTTGAAACATCAGTTTGGGACATTTAAAATCATCCGCTTTGAAACTTCTGAAACTCTCTCTCTATTGGGACTAAATTCTCTGTTATCCTCAATCCCTTTTCATGTGCTCTTGTAAAATAGAGCTTCAGTATGGGCAGAAATGGCCACGTTGAAAGCTGTCTGAAAGCTGTATGCTGGCACAGCTCCCAGCAAAAGATGGTTTAGAGGCTGTGTCAGAGCATGCTTTGCAGTAGTTATTTCTGGGGATCATGTGAAGAAATGGGAAGCAGAGTGTAAACCAGAGCAGCCTAGAGGGTTAAGTCATAGCCTGGATCCATTCTTGGAATGGGATGTGTGGAGAGCAGAAATGCTTATAAAGCCTGCAGAGAATCACGTATCCTTTTAAACCTTCTTTTCCACACTGGCTGGGTTTAGCTCTCGGCTGTTCTCTTTCCTGCGCTACAACAGAACTAAGCTTTTTCTATTAACCTTTGATGGAAAAGTAGAGCTTGGACAGCTCCCAAAAGGTTTACGTGAGGAAAACCTGTCCTTTTAAACTTCTGAGCACCCTGAGGTCTCGAAGGCGGAACTTGAATGTTATTTTACACCTACTGACACTCAAATCCTTCTGTCTGTGTCCTACCTGAAGTCTGTCTTGGTCTGGTTTTTCAACTCGGGGTGGTTGAAGCACAGAGTCTTTGGCCTTGGGTCTGAGAGGTCCCATACAGGGAGCTAGGAACAAACTACCTATAGGAACCCTAAATCTGCGGTAGGATAGAAATCCCATCAGTGAATTGGCTTTGCCGACACCATGCTCAATCCAATAGTAGCTGAATGCGTATCTTTAATGCAAGACCAGCTTTAAAAGACAGAGCCTTCCTAAAAGAAATGGGTCTTGAAGCCCAAGTCTCGCTGGGTAACTGACCCAAGTAACATGTTACATTATTTAGGTTGTATGCACTAAACAATACTCCATTGCTCACAATAGAAGGATTTCTTCATGTCTGCTCGGCTCTGCTGTAAAGTTGATGGATCTGTAATGTACTGCATAATTAAACATTGCAGAGGTATTACTTTGGAGGAAAAGCAAGTAATGAAGGGGATATAGTGAATTTTGGTGATTAGAGATACAGTTGTTTAGCCCAAGTGTAGGCTGGTCTGCTCTACTGATTAAAAAATATCCTAAAGAACACCATTTTGATTAAGCTCTGCATTACTCTGCTAGCAATGGATTAGGTTATTAAACTAGACTTTTTCCATTAATAAAACAAATGTTAATGCATTGTTTGATACTAATAATGAAACCATTGTAAGAAGCACAGCTACTTCCATTAGCATTTATCACCTCATTCACTGCATTTCGGCAAGGCAGGGAATGAATTCAATTCTCTTTTTCTGTGAAGGCAACTTGGGCAGGCAAAGCACTGCAGGAACTGTGCTCCTGCTTAGGCTGCTTCATGTTTGCTGTGTTCTCATGGAGAAAGCTGATCCAAGGCCTATAGAGAGCTGAACTTTCAATACAACCCATTGAACATCACATCACTGGCTCCATTAAATTGTATTAATTCATAGTAGAGTGAGTCAAGGAAATAACCTGCTAACTTCCTCCTGTTTCTAGGCTCTATTAGCAGGCTGTAAAATGCTCCACCAGCTATCATGTTGCTGTGCAGGTAAAGGTCTGCTTGTCCTACAGTTTTTGCACTGCAGCTTGTATTCAGCATGACAATAAACCTTGCTTTAGAATTTACCCTGTCCACCATGGTTGGAATCTGGCTGTCTTGCATGTGCCCTGAGGTGGGCATGTACGCATTGATCAGGGAATAGGGATTAGTACCTTGTCCAGCTTTTTAATAACTTGGGGTTTAATACCTTGTTCAGGTAGTCAGGAGAACGTCCTCTTAGCTCAGGAGGAAGACTTCTGGTGTCTTCAGCAGGCCTCAAATAGGGTGTTGCTCACTGCAAGTAGAGGGTCTGAGTCTTTTCCCCACCTCTTTCCATCAGAGTTAGTTGTGCATTAATCCGTTTATCCTAGGCAGTGTTGTCAGATAGCTGGGGAGAGGACAGGAGGTAAAGCACCTGCGTGCTGTTTATCCTTCCTGTCTTAAAGCTTTGTGCAGATACTTACACTGTAGATGTTATAATGCAAACAACTATAGCTGCAGATGAAAGCTGGAAACAGCAGCTTAAGAGAATGGCTGGAGTCCCCCCTCAGTGGTTTTGGTAATGCTGCACTTGAAACTTCCCTTACAACTGAGTTGCAGGAGCCACAAAGAGCTCTCTGAAGCTGTTAGTGCTGGTGCTCAGTATGAGATGTTGTCAAAGCCTGCTGGAGCTTTGAGAACAAGGGCACAAATAGGATGTCAGCAGCTTCAATCAGAAAGAAATGAAGTCCAAAGATGTTCCTGGGTGTGTGAGGGCTGCAGCCCACAGCTGTGCCCTCTTTATACAGAGCAGCAATTTAGTCTAAAGGACTAGAAGGGAAGCACAGTTGGTGAGTCAAAGGCAAAGATACCCATAAGCAAGCAGGTTCTAAGAAAAGCTGCTGTACTGTTAAGGAGAATAGTGCTGATTTCTCTGGCAGCATGATTGTATCAGTGCTAAAATAGATCAATTTACAAATGCAGCTCAAATAGTCAACAGGCTGTGATGCTCCAGAAGCCTATACACACCTTAATTTGTCTTATCAAAGAATAATCTGTTGTGCCAAGCATTGGAAAAAGACTTGATTAAAAAAGCAATCCAAGTATGAATGCCTGCATCTGAATAGTATAGAAGTGTTATTTATTTCAGTAATGAGTAAATTTGGTAATGTGGTCTGCCTTTAGAGTTGCATCAATGACTCTTCTTTCAGCAGGTTTAGACACAAGTGAATCATAGAATAGTTTGGGTTGGAAAGGACCTTAAGATCATCCAGTTCCAGCCCCCTGCCATAGGCAGGGATGCCTTACGCTAAACCGCGCCATGCAGGACTCCATCTAACCTGGCCTTGAACACTGCCAGAGGTAGGGCATTTACCACTTCTCTGGGCACCTTGTGCCAGCGCCTCAGCACCCTCACAGGGAAGAACTTCTTCCTTGTCTCCAACCTCAACTTTCCCTGTTTTGGTTTGAACCCATCACCTCTTTTCCTATCGCTCCAGTCCCTGACGAAGAGTCCCTCTCCAGCATCCTTGAAGTCAGGTTATCTTTTCCTTCCAAGATTAATGCTCTGCTTTAGGGCAGTCTTCCTGCTCATGACACTGGACACAAACGGTAGGTTCAGCACCCTGAAGCCTTGAAAGAGAGCAGGGAAGAGCAGCAGCCTGAGATTTTGGGGTTCAAAGGACTGCTTTACCCTCATGTGCTCTTGTGGCAGGTCATTTGGTTCCCCATCAGCAGGGTACAGGTAGCCAGGCTGCGCTGCCTTGCGTGAGTTCCTACCAGCCAGGACACAGCATGGGAGAGCATAGCTTCTGTTTTGCCAGGGTTAACAGTTTTTATAAGAAGGATTTCAGATAAGATGACTGATCTTTACAGCTTTGCTTCAATAACAAATGCAGCCTTCTCCAACTCAGAAATAAACTATTTTTGTATGAATACAATTTTCCATTTAGTTGCAAGCGATTATTCCTAATGGAAAAAAATAAAACCCATTATCTTAAAGGTCTTTTCCAAGCTAGTTGATTCTATGATTCTATCGAGAGCTGTGATACCTCCAATACAGAGTACTGCCGTTGTGGAGTTATGCAGCATGCAGATGTAATGCTTACCCTTTCATACCTGCAAATCTTCTTTATGCTCACCCATGGCTGCCATTCATGCAGAGTCATGGTCAAACACAACTCTCGTTTGGAATAATACTGTAGCAGGGGACTCCTAATCTGTCTTTTCGTGTTAAATACATTGGTGTTGAATCTCTGCCCTATAATTATGTATGACACAGTTCAGTAGCTGGAAATAAACTAAGTTTTGACTGAAAGATGAGTGTTTCTGCTAACAGTAACTGCACTCCTTGGGCTTCTAATTCTCCTCTTGAGCAGAATATTTGTTTTTTTCTAAACCACTTCAATGGTGCTGTTTAGGTTTTATTACTCTTTCCTGTTTTGTCTCTATCCTCCAAAGTGTCTCCTATTCAACTCCTAATTGTGATTAAATTCAATAGAACTTGGTTCCTTTCTGTATTAATAGATCTCTATTGGTTCTTCATATACTGCCCCAAATACTGTGATGGTTTGAAATTCAGCTCTTTTATGAAAGAGGGGAACATAAAGAGAATACAGCTGTTGAAACCAACTGTTGGATGAATGTAACCTCCCTGCTCAGGTCTGCCTTGCTCAGGTACAGAGCATTAAATTCTGTTGCACAGGCAATTTCTTTCACACTGAATGAGACTTGAAAACTAATTAATTGTTGAAGAGGTTCTGTGTTACACTCTGTTACATCTGCCTTCCACTGCTGATGGACAGAAGGGTAAGATCTGCCCAAGACCTTAAGCAGCACATGCTGTATTCAGGATTCCCCACTGGATCAGGCCTGTGAGAAGAGGTAGTGGAATGACAGTGGATTTCTCACCCACTTGGACTTCTCATGCTATAAACAAGCCTTATCTTTTCTCTAAATGTGAACGAAGGTGTAAGAACCTCTCAGTAAAAAGCATCTGAAAAGCACCTTGTGTGCAGGATCTGGGGATGAATTCTGGATTACTTGTGTTAATGTTGGAGTGAAGCCAGTGAAATCAGATGCACAAACCATGGCTGGGTGGTGGTGGATCACTGAAAGCTTCAAGTCCTGCCTTGGAGGCATCGGTGAGCGGGCTGTCATGTCTTCTGACATAACTGGGATGTCACAGGCAGCAACAGCATTGCCCTTGAATGTTCTCAGCAGACAAGTGCTGCCTGTGAGTCTTGTGGGCTGGACCGGTTGCTCTGCCACTTCTTGGTGTGGTGGATGGGATTGTGCTGCCTAGGGGAGGGAATGGGTGGACAAGGATGGATCACCGGCTGATGATTCATGTCAGCTTACTAGAGCAGCCTTTCTTATACTGGTGAGAAAGTACCTCTTAAAATAAGACATTCTTGGTCTGTATACATCTAATTGTTTGCTTGTTGGGCCTGAGCTCCCTAGAACTGCATTTCAGACGCTGTTTCCCAGATGCTCACTTGGCTTGTGTGACTGTCGTATAAAGCTTTTGGAAGGACTTGATGGGCAGTCATCCAAGAGGAGCCATATATTTCTTTGGAGATAATGTTGCCTCTGTTAACAGCAGAAAATAATTGAGTATTTAAGGAGGGTTGGATAGAGGTCGTACAAGGAACAATTAATTTGATGCACTGAAGGTTTGCAGATCAATTTTCAGCCTTTAGCAGCCTTACTTGACAAGCCTTGATGGTATTGTCACCAAAAGGCCTGGACTAGGATGTTTGTGTGACTTGCAAATACTTTTGACCATTCCTTGCTTGCTGTATGTGCACTTATGAGAAACTCCTCTATCCCTGTATATCCAGGTGATCTTTTGAAGCACCCTGATGTAAGCTGACATCTTTCCTCCAAGCATTCACTCCCCACCTCTTCACCAGCTTCATGGGGTGCAGCATCAGCATGTTATCTGTCATGCTGTAATTGTTCCTCCATGCTTGATGCTTCTTATCATTGCTCCAGCCTTTGGCACAACACAGCCTGTATCTTTCTTCCACCTTGACAGCCAGTGTGGTTTTTCACTCCCTTTGTGTGGTACGCACAGTTTGGTTTTGTTCTCCTGCTCAAACAGCTGGGTTGAGCAGCCTTGTGTGACAGGAGAGGCAATGATACAGCATCTGAGCTGGGTTTTAATCAGGCCCAAAAGATGTGATGTTTTATTAGAGCACCACGAGTAAGACCTTTCTTTATCCCTGGCTGGGTTACCTTCTGCTTTGCAGTGCTCTCTTGGTTGTGGATAGGGTATAAGTGCTGACTTTAAATACTGTCTGGGTTGTCATACTCTGTGCCTATTTGAATGCAAGCACAGTGTAGCAGACATTCAAGCTTTGTCTTGATGGAAAAAGTGTCTATCCTGATTTTACATGATCTGATATCTGAATGAATGCAAATGGGTCTTGTCTAGGAGACCAGTAAAGCCTGTTGCTTTAATCTTCTAACTGAAGTCTTGGTTTCAGAAGTGCTGTGGCTGTGATGGTACTTGTGTACTCACTCCAAGAGCTGCTGCAAGCCCCTTACCAGAAGTGGCCGGAACATGTCTGGTGGTACCCAGTGTTAAATGAGTGCATCTTCCCTCTCCTAGCTCGCATTTTATCATAACAAGATAAGCCACAAGATGCATTGTACAGAATACAAGAAACTGCCAGTGATAAAACCTCCACTGGAAAGCAGCAAATACCTTTTAGGAACCAAGCACTGAAGAATAAACTGAAAACCTTTTGGGAACCCTAATTTTTTAATTTTATTTTTATTTTATTTCAATTTAATTTTTATTTTAATTTTATTTTTATTACTTAGTATTCTATGACTCTTCAAATCATGTAGTCTTGTCTTTCTGTTGTTTTTACCTTCAGAAACATCAAACTGATTTGCCTATGAATACTAGCAGTAGCTGTCACAAGGGCTTCAATGTAGCTGTCAACAACCAATCAAGCTCATGCACACTGCAGGCTGTGCTTAGGAGTCTCTTTGTGCTGCTAAATAACTGCCCTTAGGTCTACTGAAGTCTTTCAGTCTCAATTATATTGCTTAGAGCATGTAATGGTCCTGATTGAGCATTCTAAATAGGCTCTGTTGGACCTAGAGCCTATATTAATGGAAGACTTTCAAGCTTTGAGTAGTGACAAGAAGAAAACCCCAAACAAGTCTTCTGCTGTGATATTGCCATGAAACCTTTGGTTTGATCTTTGGTGCTGTTCTTAAAATGGTCCAGGATAGCAAAAACAAACCCCCGAGTGGGGTTTCACACCATTCCTGGGGCATCCTGGTTCTCTGCTGTGTTGTATAGTGCCTAAGCCATGCCAATTCTCCTTGAGCAAATATTGTTGTGAGCTTAATGGTCAAGTTTATGATTTTATAGTACAAGAAACAGAGGTTAAACCCCGGTGTGGCCTTTCTGTGCAGTGGTCCTATAGGCTTTCAAGCTAAAACTTGATGTTCAAAGAGGAAATGTTTACTTGTTTTACTGCTGGAACAGTGTTTTGTGGAGCACAGAGGGAGGAATACCTGGCAGAGCTGACCACGGAACCTGCCATGTCTCCTAACCTCCCTTCCTTGCTTGTACGACTGGATCATCATTTCTGTTCCCTCTAATACTCTCTTTTGACAAGCACTGTGGCAAAAACAGCTGAGTTGATTTGTGGAGTGAACCTGTGAACCTCGGGATGAAAAGGCATTTGTGGTCCATCCTCCCATCAGTTATCTTTATTCCAGGCTCAGAAAGTGCAGTTAAACCTGTTCATATAAGTATCAAAGTGTTTGCTTTTTACTTGCTCTCTGATTCTTCCCTGCAAGGCCCTCTACCTTGTCCAGAAGGAAAAGTCCTGAGTTTGCATCGTTTTCATGTTTGATAGGGAAAAATTCTCTCATATTCTGTTTGTGCTCTGCTTTTCTCTAAGAAACTAGTTTTGGGCACTGGGCAGTTTCCATCCAAACCGTGCAGTTTCTGTCTTAGAGGTCACTTTATTTGCTACTGTAGAAACCTCCAGAATCTAGCTAGAACACAGTGGAATACAGTGATTTATTTCTTGTATTATATATCTGTATATTAGTTGATGAAGTTATTTGCAGCTCAGCTGTTTCCATGTGATTGCTTTCTGTTTGTTCTTTAATAGTATACAGGGAAGGAAGATACAATGTCTGTCTTGTCCTTTAAATCTCTATTCCACTGCTGTCTCATCTGTTTAATACATTTCCTATACAAATCTAGACTTATGTTTTAGGTTAATGCCAGCAAGAGCTCTGGAAGGATTTATTCTTCTGACCCTAATGTAAAATGAGTAATGCTAGAACTGGCTCCCTTGGTAGCAGCAACACATTTTACTACTGATTGTCAGAAACAATAAAAAAGAGAATATGTTGGTAGTTTCTGTGCCTTCTGCTTCCTGGGATTTTTGTCCCGAATTAACCTCCACAAATATATTGCATGAGTAACTCTGGAGAACTTCTTGGCATGTGTGTAGCAGAAAAACAGGGAAAAGAAATCAAGTTGTTGCTACAGTTTTTAGTAACATGCATCAAGGAAGCAAGACCTTCGTCCCAAGAATGTGTGTGACCTGTTGCACAGCAAGTGTCAGGCATCCCACTGTATTCTTCGCAGGATAGAAGTCAATCACTGCCAGTATATATACTGTGTATGCATAGCTGTAATAAATCGTATTAAAACTCTGCCTTTAATCTGATACAATCTGTGTGTGCTCCAGGAAAGACTCAGTTCAAAACTCCTCGAAGTTCTCTTTAAAAAGCTGAGATTTGTCTTATTCTGGGTCATAGCAAAGTCCAAGGTCGCAGGGATAAAGGTGTTCTTTTAAAGCAATGGTTCATCACTTGGTTCTGCATCAGCACTCATCAGAAGCAGGATTTGTGATGGTACCAGTTTGCTGGTACTTTCTGCTCTAGTTAGAAAATAGATGAGCATGTCCTTACTTTATCGATACAAATACTATGAACACAAAGTTGTTAACCATCCAAGGTTTGATTGAGTGGACAGAAATCTGAAGTGCTGAGCGTATTCTATGGCTTTCTCAGTGAGAAGTTGTAGAAAGTTATAAAAGGAAAAGTGATGTTTGTATTTCAAACTGAAAGAAAACCAAGTTTGATATTTGACTATCCCACCTTAAAGTCAGGATACTGCTGTCTCCAAACAATGTTTTCAGGTTTAATTCACTTTTTTATTGCAAATAGTCTCTCAATGCCATAGATTCAGAGCTTTTTCTGCTCTGTTTGAAAGGAATTCCAATGAGTTACCTCTAGATTTATTGATGCTACAAAACATCCCCTGGGATAGAAACTTCCTTTACAAAGGAAGCCAATGGCTCGAAGTTTGCAGCTGAGGGGAAACCAACACCAAAACAACTTTTTGTTTCAAACTGAAGTCTCTCTATTAACTGAAGTAGTTCCTCCATTCACTGAGTTAAATTTGGAGTAAACAGGGCTGAAAATTGGCAAAATGAGTTACTGAGGGATGTGAAAGAAATCTTCCTTCCCTCCTGCCTTTTCTCTAATAAAGAAATCAAAGTCACAACATTTTCCTCAGCTCTAATGAAAATGATTCAATTCAAATCACAGGGAAATGACCCAAAGCTTTTGAGGAGGAGCCTTGTGGGGCCCCCCATGCCCAACCCGTTTTGTTGTTATTCAAAGTGCTTTCATTACCTGTGACTGTAGGGAAAGGGGTGAACTAAAGGCCATGTGAAAGGAGGCTCTAGGGAAAAGGATCTGGGATAAGGGACGCGTCCCTCTTCTCCTTTACCAAAAGGGATTTTCCAGAGTGTTAAGGTAGGAACCTGTTGACTTGTGATTGCTGTATTGTGGCGTTCAATTCAATGCCGATTTGTGTTGTCTTCATTAGATGTCTCATGCAGTTTGTGCCTTCCTTCCTGCTCCAGGTCTCTGCTTCCTTTTTGGGTCTACTGTGTTATCTGTCCTTTCCTGTTCCCTGTCTTACACTGTGCCTTGTTGGGATAGATGTGTTAAGCTACACAAATATGGTTTTCGGAGCAGTTTCTTTGGGTTATGTTAAACAACATGGAAGTGGTAAATGTTTGAGAAGCAGAACAGACCTGTTGTGTTATAATTTCAATGAGGTCTGGCCAAAACTGGTCCATTAAATGTTTTCCTTTCGGCCACGTGCTCGTGAAGCTGCTCTTGAACACCCTCACTGCAAAGGACATGACAAGGGTTTTGCATTTGTGTTATGTCTCTTGGATTAAACTTCCCGAGGTTTCAAATCAAATATTCCACCTGTCCTTTCTATCCTTAACATGAGAAGGACGAGAGGCAATTAAAATCACTCGTGGTGTCAGGAACATGACAAAAGCTGATGTTTTCAGGCTGTTGAGCTTTCCTTGCGATGGATGGGTCTGCAATAGTTGTCACATCTCATCTTTGTCTCCTGCAATGAAGCTTGCTTTCGGAAAATGCTGTTGAGCTTTTCAAAGTGCAACGCTTTAGGAGGAGCTATCGTTTTGGTTTCATTATCATCTGGAGGGAGGTATACTGCAGTGGCATGGAAATTGCCACCAGTGCAATGCAGAAAGGTAAAGGAGGGTGTTTCAGCTCAGAGTCACTGTCAACAGTGATGGGGTAGTCACATAGCCCAAAAGGAAAATCACATGTTTTCATGCTGCTGTGATTGGAAAGCAAACTGCATTGCAGTTCATGCAAGGCAGCCACCATGTTGAGAAGTTGGCTGTAATGAGGCACACAGGGTAGAATCCACATGTTTGTCACATCTGGGCACAGCTGGATACGTGATGATAAATGTGGCTGGCTCTTGCCTCAGAGCTTATGACCTAAATAAATAGGTGACCACACCACAGGGAACTTCGGGTTGAAGTGTACATCTTCAAACTGTCCAGGAAACAGTGATACAAAGATCCCTGGGCAAGCTGGGTACCAAAATCATTTGTAGATATGAGTTCATGGCATGGAGTAAATAATAAGTGGGATTTGAATGAAATCCCATGAGCTTTTTTCCGTCTCATGGTCATTCTGGCCTACAACTTTAACCCTTATTTTTGTAGAACTTTAGTGAGGACTTGAAGTAGAGTTTGCAGCTGTGTCAGCTCTAAAAAGGAGAACTAAACACTAGGTTTAGATTTGGCTCTAAGCTCTGCATTGCTTCCCTGTCATCTCTTGTTGGTGTATTAACTGTGCTTAAGATCTGGAAGAGATACGTTTAAAATATCATGTAGGTGAAGTGTGACTTTCCATTTGGTAAATAACAGAAGGAAATGCGGAGGAGGGAAAGGAAGTCTGAGATTTCTTAGCAACACAAGTGGGGTGTTGGGGCTGGATATCTGAGGCCAATTTGTTTCAAGCTTTGGTTTATTTACTTGAAAAAGGGAGCTACAAACTTTTAAAAAATGACTTCCTAAATTGGAATAATTTTGTGCTCAAATTCAGCTGAAGAATGGAACTTGTAACAGTAAATGATGCCTCTGGGAAAGCTGGTATTACTCTTAGCAAAAGAGATTTATAGAGAGAACAATGAGTGGAGATAGATGCAGTGAATTTCATCTTTGGGAGCTAAGACTGATTTATAAGTTTTGTTTTGCAGTTTGTGTTACCATCAGTACCCAAAGATTGATTTATAGTTTACCACTGTAAATACATCATCATTTAGGCAAGAATTTTGTTTCTTTTTTGAAGAGGGTGAGATCTTACTGTTATGACTCATTTTTTCCCCTTAAATAATCAAAACAGATAAGGAAACCCCACTTAACATGTGCTTGCAGGCCAGCAGGGTCGCCTTGTAGCAAGCTACATCCCCTTGTAAAGGAGTGTTTCTGCTGTGGCAGCAGTCCCAACGGTGATCCTCTTCACTGGAGACGGACACTGCATGTGAGTATCCAGGTCCCAGCCTGACACCCTCAGTACTGTCCCAGTTACCTGCAGTTATCACTGAAGATGGAAATTCAGGCTGTGTGGTAGAAGGAAAAAGCCAGTTTTGTTTGGTACTGAATATTGCAAAGCAGTTCAGGGTTTAGACAAGAAGGTGTTGAATGACTGACTTGGATGCTAAGAAGAGTTCTAAGAGCTTTTCTGCATGCATCCCTGTGACATACCTTGACACATGTAAGAGCTCTACAAGTTTTGATCTAAAGAGTGGGAAGTTAAAGGCCTAGGAAAGAATTTCCTTCAGATCAAGCTTCGAAAATAAATCCAAGTTGGACATGGTACAGTCAGAATTTGCATGTTTGGTTTTTGGAGCTAAATTCGAGCTTAGGGACTTGGGAAGCTATGGCAGGCGCTCTACAGACAAGCCTTTGACAATCACAGAGGAAGTTGTTTTGTCTCGTGAGGAAAGTGGCAGAAAAACCAGCATGAATTTTGACTCTTTTGGTAGCTTAATATAATGAGAACTATCTAGGGGAATTCCTGCTAATACAATACTGTACTGCAGGCAACGTGGGCTGAGGATTAAAAGCCTTGTTCTGCTCTCCAGAGAGTGCCAGGAAAAGCTATGTTTTGTAACTGGAGTTTCTCAGTGGCACGATGTTATGCCAAGATAGGCAAATAGAAATCTGAACTCTCAAGGTTTTGTTCCTTTTGTCACAGACTGTATAGATGGATCCTCCTCATAGCCTTGTCTGAGTTGGTTCCAACACACAAAGCCAAATACCTGCCTGAAGGACCATTAAGAGCCTTAATGAAGGCTTTAAGCACTGTGAATTCCTGCTGTAAGGCAGTATCCAGTTGGGGCAATCATTATCCTTCTCCATTTTTTCCCTGTCTCAGCAATTCCAGATGACATTCATATAAAGGAACTTGTGAAAGCTGCTTCTCATAGTCATCTCTTGGTGGTTTCTTCAGCTCAAAGCCCCAGCAGAAGTTATTGAGCAGGACGGTGCTGTGTAGTAAGAAACAGCTCTTGCTGGGTGAGCTGGAGGGGGAGCGTGGACCAGCAGCACAAAGCTGAAGTTACTCTGAATCACCCAGTTTGCCACGTGGGGCCTTATTCCTCGATTAATGCCTGGATGTTTCTTAGGGCAAAGCGACAACAGCGCAGTCAACTTCAGCCTCTAACTTGCTCTATGCTGCCTGACATGCTGCTATGAATAATTGATAGGGTTTGTTACATAGAAACCATTAATTTTGATTTTGTTAGCTCACTAATGGGCTTGCTTCATCTTTTGCCTTTGCTGTACAAAGCAGCATTATATTTAATTAGCATTGGCTGACCTTCTTCTTTTATTTAGCTGGTTAAAAGGTTATTTAAGTCCTTAAGAAGAATTACTACATCTGTAGTTCACCTGATAATCGGTATATTGTTGCTGGAGGTAATTGTGCTGGCTGCTATTCAGGCGCATGGAGTCTGTGGGTGTGTGCAGCTATGTGGCATGCAGGTTTGTGTGGTAAGAACTAGTATCATTCTTTAGTAAAGGTTAGGTAAGGCTATAATAAAAGGAACAACAAACCATTTAATGGCTGGTAGGTGCTTATGAGAGAGATTGGCTCTGTCAAAGGCATGTCCTCTGCAACTTCCCTAGCAAGCATTCAAGCTTTCCTTCTAAACACAATTAAGGATGTAGTATAGTGGGTATGCGGGGCTCTCCTAATGATGCTTGGCTAGGTAATTGCAGTGATTAATGGGGAAAATCCCGGTTAGCCTGACTGGTAAAAAATTGATGTCACTTTGGGCACAATTATTTCCCATAAAGGTAAAACCAACAGTCTTTGCAGAAGCTGACAGAGATAGTAACAGACAACTGTGTTTCTGTACCTGTGTCAGTTTAATCGTGTGTATTCATTCTTATATGTCAAGTTTGCTCTTTTATTATCTCCAGTTTGCTGCTCTTGGAATTGCCTGCTGCTCCCAAACCCTGTTCTGAAAACTGAGAGTAACAGACCTTCATTAAAACTTGATTCAGAAGCAAGTTCATATGCTGAGCTTCGGCTTTTTTGCAAGTTTCCTTGGTGAAAGCCATGGGAAAACACAGGATTAAAGGGCTTCTTCAACTGAGGCTTAGACCACAGATACCTTCAATTTTTTATATGGTCTCTTTTGCATCAGCTAGAATGAGTGGTGGTATCTTACTGCTTTGTCTCCTGTTCAAAAAGACTTCCTGACTTCTTTGAAGGTATTTACAGGTATGGTCCATTAGCACATACTCTGTAGGTTGCCTATATCTTATCTTGCTGGGTCCATACAGATCTGATAAACTTACCAGGAACTTAAATTATAATTATGTAAAACCTCCAATTATAATTATCTGAAACATACCTTTTGAATTGCTGTAATAAAGAGCGTTATCACTCTGCCCTTTAGGGTTAAGTGTGCTCAGGCTATCAATCTCTTTTTTTACTGATCACAGACTCTAACTCGATTAAGCATCTGTATTTGCAGTAGCATAAATCTGCCAGTGGTTATGTTCAGGTCTCCACCTACAAGGGCAGTTAACAGCTTTTTATGTTAGACATCCTCGAGGATACAGTGATAATGGGGTTTGAGAGAGCCATTGAGAATCTGTGGAGCAAAATGGATGTGAACCGGCTGGCTTTATGTTGATAAATTTCTTTTCGTTATTTTACTCGGTGTCTATAGATTGATGTGGAAAAGGTACATAAAACTTCCTCAACCTTCTGGAAGCAAGAGCAGCTCCCAGCCCAGCCCCTGTGTCTTAGTATTTGTTAGTGAACTCCTTCATTGAGCTATGTCACAGTTGTGAAAAACAAGGTGGGGGTTTAAATCCCTCATTTTCTTTCTTCCCTTTTCCTTCCCACATCTTCACTTGCCCATCAATTCCCATGCCATTCCACAAAGTTCCTTGACAACAAGAATACAAATGTCACCTTACACGAGCTGGTCACAGTTCTGCTCCTGAGGCCATGTTGCTTTGTCAATGCTTTCTTTAGCAATTTGAAGAAGAAATTCTGGAAGTACAAGCAACCAAAGGAGTTCAATTAGTTTATCTCTTAAATGTTATAAAATGAACCAAACACTGCTAAGAGCTTATTTAAAATACTAAACCAAACAGAGGAATTAATGGCTTTGGCTGATGATTCCCAGGTCATTGCCCACTATCTACTGACAGTGTTCCTGACACTTACTGGCAACACGCTGGTGTGCAGTGAGGTGGTTTCCAACGTCTGAAGTATTGGTTTGGTATTGGCTGAGGGCAGAGCATGGTCTCAATGCAGAAAGGGTGGGTAAATGGACAGATTGTTTTGTGTAGAATATCGGGATATTTTTCCAGGTTGAGCTTCCCAGTAAAATTGTGTTACAGGTGCAGATGATGCCAACTTGTCTGTTGGGATTGCAGAAGCAGAAAAGCTATAGATGTTGTATTTGCATTACAGGGTGGGCTGGGATGTTTAACAAGGCTGTCCAGGAGAAAACAAGTTTCTTGTTACAGTTTGAAATTGAAAGTCAAAATCTGAGGCTGATGGGTGCAGTGGAGGCAACTCGGGAATATCATCATTCTTGTTACCACATGCTTTCTTGGACTGATCCAGGCACCCATTAGTGTTGAGGGTGCTGCTTATGGAGAAACAAAATCTCTACACTGTAGATCTACTAGCTGAAGGGAACAAAAATCCAGAGGCAGAGCTGTTGTTTACCAAGGCAATGGCATATCTGTCATCCTTTTTGTCTGAAGGTTTAATCTTGAGAAAGAAACTTGGTCCAATCAATGCCTAAAATCTCTGCGAGGCAAAAAATATTGCAATGGGAAATACGTTTTCCTGTCCGCAGTGTTTGGTGCAGGATAATTAACATGAATAATGCAAGACAATTTTCTGATAGTTATTATATTAGAGAGCTTAGCTGACTCATAACTGCCCCCATGACATAGCCAGAATGCAAATTGCTTGGCTCGAAATAGCACAGAACTGGTTTGATTAAAATGTGATACATCTTTTGAATTGAAAATATTCAAGGTCTCACCAAATGACCTTAATGTCATTTCCCTCCCTCCCCAAAAGCCACCGAGCAAATCTGCATAATCATTTTCAGGCAGCTTTTTATTTCTCCCTCTGTGAATTGACGGTACCTGCCATTCATGGGAAAACTGGGTGTCTCGTTTTATTCCTTTTCTGAGCTCAACTACAGTAGAATAATGAGGTAGTATTTTGGCATTGTGCTCTTTGAGAACCTGGCTCCTTTATCACAGCCACAAAGATCCTGCATCTCAGGCACAAATCTAATCTAACAGGCACAAGACTGCAGTCCTCGCTAAGAATCAGGCCAATCTCCATGTCTTTGTCCCTGCAGCCCCTCAAATCTGTGTCCTGTCACTCCAGAGTGCCTGCAAATGGCTGTAATGAGACACAGGATGAAGCATTTGTTGAACTTGTTTCAAAGGGGTCTTTCTGTGCGTGAGCTCTTTGCTTTGGCTGAAGAGTCTGTAAACTTTGGGCACTTGGGTCTGTTGGGAATCTCTTTGAGAAACCACACCTAGGGATGTTTTCCTTATGCAGCCATAAACATTTCATGTGATGGGCAGCGAGCTTGGGAAGGAGTAGTGCACTCGATGGAAAATACAGTCGACAATTAGAGAGGAGCTGTTATTATGCAGACTTGCCTCAAAATATGTGATTTTTCAAAATCAGATTTTGCTTGCCGTCTCTCCTCAAAACTAAAATTAAATGATGCAATGAGGTTCTGTTGCCCTCTATCCCACAACTGATATGGAAGTCAGACACATTTACAGTTAAAAGGATTATTTTACTCATTAACTGGCAGCCCTGCAAATTGCCCTCACAGCTCCTGGGTGAAGCAGCTGGCTTTTGTGTGTTCTTCTGAATAGAGATTATACAAGGTACAAGCTACATGTGGTTGGAGTGTGAGGCCAACACGATTTTAGTGCTTCTAAGGTATAAGTAACAATTGGTATGGATTTGGGACATAAAGCTGTCTAAACTTCAAAGCCCTTTCTGTTTTCAGCCAAGGTGGGTGCAGGCTCACTCAGACCTCAAAACGGCTTGAAGGACTTAGGAGATCCCCTGTGGGTGGATCTTAACAAACCTCTTTAGGGGTTATTTATCTGAGAACATGTCAGACCAGATAACTGCCTCCTTAGACCTGATTTAGGCAGCCAGAGCTCATGCCAAATTTCTAGTATGATGAAGAATGGGGTTGCTTGAAGATTAGGGTTGTAAATGAGTATCTTCAAGGACATGTTCATGGAACTGTTGGAACAAGTCCAGAAGAGGGCCACGAGGATGATCAGGGGACTGGAGCACCTCCAGTATCAAGACAGGTTGAGAAAGTTGGGGCTGTTCAGCCTGGAGAAGAGAAGGCTGCATGGAGACCTCATGGCAGCCTTTCAGTATCTGAAGGGGGGCTATAGGGATGCTGGGGATGGACTATTTATTAGGGACTGTAGTGATAGGGTAATATGTAATGGGTTAAAACTTACACAGGGGAAGTTTGGATTGGATATAAGGAAGAAGTTCTTTACTGTGAGTGTAGTGAGGCACTGGAATGAGTTGCCCAGGGAGGCTGTGAATGCTTCATCACTGGCCATGTTCAAGGCCAGGTTGGACATAGCCTTGGATGGCATGGTTTAGTGGGAGGTGTCCCTGCCCATGGCAGGGGGGTTGGAACTGAATGATCTTAAGGTCCTTTCCAACCCTAACTGTTCTATGATTCTATGACATTAGGCTTTCTTAGCAGCTATAGAGATAAGGAAATGGCTAAGATAAGCATTGCCCAAGAACTGGCCAGAACCAGCCTGGTTGTTACTGACGTTACAATAATCCTAAAATGAAATGATGAAGGTGTGGTACAATTTTTTATGATGTAATGTGTCAGTAACTCAATGAATATATATGTAATGTAATGAATGTGTATGTGTAAGGACAATACAATCACAGCCTGGTTGATGCTCCGGAGAGACACTCTGAGAGGAGCTATGCCCCATGTCTCCTGGTGCCGCAATAAAGAATTCCTGCTTGTCTACTTCAACGTTCTTGGCAAGTTCCTGGAGATTTCTCCAAATAAGTTTGGTACCCCAGATGGGACCCTCTCTGCTCAGCTGCAGGACCCGCTGAGGAGAGGGCTCCATAGGGACCCAGGACAAATTTCCCTGGGGGGACCCCTCAACTCAGTCGGATCACTGCGGGAGCAGACAAGGACCATCACCATCATTGTAAAGGAGTTCTTTTGATTATTTTCTTTTATGGCATTCTGTAAGCCATAGGAGATGTTCAATGCAGGAGCGCAGGAATGTGGTTAATATTCCATAAGGTGTACACAGGAATAATAAAGCCTTCCATAAATTGAGATAGAAAAATCTCATAGGTAAGGGCATATACCCGGCTGCTAAAGTCCGTTTGGTATACAGGTATACATTCTGACTTGTTCCATAAGGCATAGGAGACGTCATATGTGGGAACGCGGTTGTATTTTCCTGGCATCTGACCCAATTTCTGAAAACTGGTATTTGATGTTGTGCTTGAGTGATTAATGAATGGTGAACTGTATATATTTATATTGTGCTGCTAATTAGTATTTGTATGCCTGACGTATGTTTTTGCTTTTCTTTTATCATACTGCTAATTAGTATTTGTATACTTGGTGTATGTTTTTGTCTTTGTTTTATGAATTGTGAATGAGTGGAATTTTTGGGATCTGGTGTGAGTGTGTGTATGTATAGCATGTATAAGAAAATAATGGGAAATTGAGAGAGTGGAGAAATATGAGAAAAAAAGAGCCTTTGGTATATTCTGGCTCATTGGAAAGAATTAGGAGGATCCCCCAGGGGCTCGGTAAATAAACAGACTTTAATTAAATATTGTAAACAATGGTGGCCATTATATACCTTAGAGGATCAGGAAAAATGGCCCAAAAATGGGACTTTGAATTATAAAACTTTGTTGCAATTAATGTTATTTTTAAGGCGGCAAGGAAAATGGGATGAAGTAATGCATGCAGGTATGTTTTTCACGTTGAGAAATCATCCAGAGTGGCAGAAAGAATGTGGAAGAATAGAGCACCACCCGATCCTCTGATTCTAGCCTTAGAAGAGGATAGAAAAAGACTGAAACCTGAATTAGGAAGATGTTGTTCAGGATGTGACACAGGTGATATGTGTCTGAAATTGAGAAAAGGGGAGGAAGATAGAAGACTATCTCCCCAAGCTTTGCGACACAAAACCTGCAAGGTCAAATAAATCCGGTACCCCTGCTGCAAGTCCTCCTGATTCTGATGAGGAGGAAGGAATGAATAATAATGATAATAGCATAAAAGAGTTTAAAGGTACCCCGATCGCTGCTTGTGTCTGTAGTAAAACAGGACCCTGTGACACAGGCACCTTTAAGGGAAGCAATGGGACCGGAGGAACGAACCAGACTAAGAACAAATTTTTCAATGGGAGACTTAGATACTTGGAAACAGATTGCAAAAAATTATCAAAATGATGCAATAGGAGTAGCAAAACAATTTGAATTGATTGTCAAAAGTCAGGATCCTGATTGGAGAGATATAGACTTAATATTAGATGCATTAACCGAAATTGAAAAGCAACTGGTGATAGAAACAGCTTGTGCTCAGGTTAATGCCCAAATAATCACTGGTGCATTAGCAGGAAGAATGGAAGAACATGTTCCTTTGACTATACCAGACTGGGACTATGATGATCCAGCAGATTATGCTGCTTTAAAGAGATATCAGAATCTGATTAAATTTGGGTTAGAAAATGCGATACCAAACACCATAAATTGGTCTGTTCTCTTTGAAATAAAACAAGGACCAAAAGAAACACCGACCAAATTCCTAGACAAATTAAGAGAAGCAATGCGAAAATATACTACCTTAGACCCTTCTAGTGAAGGGAAATTACAAATCGCTAACTTATTTCTAGGACAGACAATAGAAGATATTAGAGGAAAGCTTCAGAAATTATCAGGACCTGACAGTTGAAATATAGAAAAATTAGTAGATGAGGCATGGAAAGTTTATAGAAATCAGGAAGAGATAAAAGAGAGAAAGCTAAGAAGAAGGATAGCAAGTGCTACGGTAGCTGCTTTAGGGCACACAAGGGACCTGCGGGGGAAGCAGAGGATGGGGCAGAGAAAGAGGAATAGTAGTTAAAGACAGAGGAGGAATGTTCAATAAAGGGGAGAGCAAATTTTTCTCCCAGTGTACAACCTAATCAGTGTCTAAAATGTAAGGAATTCGGACACTGGAAGCAAGACTGTCCTCAACGGAAATAACAGGAAGCAGCAGTGACTGAACTAAAGTTAGATTGACGGGGACCCGGGGAATCTACCCTAGCAGATCCACTGCTTAAATTAAACCTAGGAGAAGGTAAAAAGGAGATAGAATTCCTGATAGATACAGGAGCAACTTATTTGGTACTAAATCAGAATTTAACTCTAGTTGGAAAAGAATTCATTACTGTTGTTGGAACTACTGGCCACTGGGAAAAAGCATTCTTTCTGAGACCATTAAAATATAAATTGGGAAAACAGATTGGTGTGCATAAATTCTTATATATGCCAAATTCACCGAAATCCTTATTGGGGTGAGACTTATTTGAACATTTGGAGGCAGTAATAACATTTAAAGAAGGAGAAACGGAATTGAAGGTGAAAGATGATCAGTTGCTTTAAATTCTGATCTTATCGTTAATCCAACAGAAAATTAATGAGAACCTTCCTGAAATAGAAGAAGTTTTTAACCAGGTGTATCCTGAAGTATGGGCATCTGAAGTTCCAGGTAAGGCAAAAAATGCTTTGCCTATTAAAGTAGAAATAAAAAGGGGGGCCCACCTAGGTAGAATAAAACAATATCCCTTAAAATTGGAGGGTAGGAAAGGAATCAAAGAAATAATTGATAAATTTTTAAAATATGAATTATTAATTCAATGTGAATCGGAATATAATACTCCTATCTTGCCAGTAAAGAAATCCGATGGGAAAAGTTATGGATTAGTTCAAGATCTCAGAGCCTTCAACAAAATTGTGGAGGATATTCATCCGGTAGTAGCTAGTCCATATACCTTATTGATTAAATTGAATAATAATCAGAAGTGGTTTACCATTTGGACTTAAAGGATGCATTTTTCTGTCTGCCCCTGGGCAAAGAAAGTCAAAATGTATTTGCTTTCGAATGGGAAAACCCTGGAACAGGAAGAAGGACACAGCTCACTTGGATGGTGTTGCCTCAGGGATTTAAGAACAGTCAGACCATTTTCGGAAATCAGTTTGCAGGAGAATTAGAATCCTGGGAAGCACTCACCCAGACAGGCACTTTGCTACAGTATGTTGATGACCTGTTAATTGCTATTGAAACTGAGAAAGAATGTGTTCAATGGACTGTAGAATTGTTAAACTTTCTCAGGCTGAAAGGATACCGGATATCTAAATTGAAGGCTCAACTAATTTGAACTCAAGTATCTAATTTAGGATACGAAATAACAGGAGGACAATGAGAACTTGTAGCAGCTTGGAAGGAAGCAATCTGCCAAACACCATGACCATTCACAGTTAAAGATCTCTGGACCTTTCTAGGAAGGACAGGTTGGTGTTGTCTGGATCTAGGATTATGGTGTTCTGGTAAGACCCTTATATGAGCTGCTAAAAGAAAATCCGACCTTTCTAAAACAGACAGATCAAGCTGAAGAGGCCTTTTAAAGTTTAAAGACAGAGCTCATGAGAGCTCTGGGAATCCTAGACATAACCAAACACTTTTGGCTATATTCCCACGAGAAACAGGAAATAGCCTTGGGGGTTTTGGCTGAAAGATTGGGACCTTGTAGAAGAGCAGTGGCCTATTTTATAAACGACTGGATGAACCAAATAAAGGCTGGCCTGGATGCTTGAGAGCAGTGGCAGCAGTTATCTTAAACATCCAAGAGGCCCGAAAATTTACACTGGGACAAAAGATCACTGTGTTAGTATCACATGCAGTATCAACAGTCCTAGAGCAAAAAGGTACACAATGGCTATTGCGATAGCATTTCTTGAAGTATCAAGCCATCACAGTAGAACTGGATGATGTGGAAATTGTGGTCACTAATGTTGTGAATCCAGCATCTTTCCTTCAGGAAACCCCTACCGAACTGTTGGCTCATGATTGCTTGGTCACTATAGAGACAGTATACTCCAGCCGACCAGACCTGAAAGAGGATCCTCTGGAGGGTGCAGATTCCTGGTTCACTGATGGCAGCGGCTTTGTTAAAGACGGTAAATGAAGAGCAGGATATGCCATAACTACAACTTCAAAGGTAATAGAAGCTAAACCATTACCCTCTAACACCTCAGCACAACAGGCAGGAGTAATAGCCCTGACTAGAGCCTTAGAGTGGGCAAAGGACAAGCGTATAAACATACAGACTGATTCCAAATATGCCTTTGGTGTAGTTCATGCACATGGAGCAATTTGGAAAGAACGAGGACTTTTAAATAGCCAGGAAAAACAAATTAAACATACAATGGAAATTCTGCAATTGTTAGAAGCTGTATGATTACCTCATGAAGTGGCTATCATACATTGTAAAGGACATCAAAAAGGTAACTCTGATCAAGAGACTGGAAATAATTTGGCTGATTGTGAGGCTAAATGGGCGGCAGAAACAGAAAGAGTTGAGGTTATGTCCTTAATTCCTGATGGTAAACTGGTAATTGAGTAAAATAAACCCAGATACTCTAAAGAAGATATGAAACTAACTGAAGACTCAGAATGACAGGAAAATGAAAAGGGTTGGATAAAAATACCTGTTGGGTGAGTAATGATCCCCTATAATAAATTATGGAAATTGATACAAGAAGAACATAACAAAACTCATTGGTGAAGTAATGCCTTGTGTAAACACTTAAACAAACAGATCATAGGAAGAAATTTATATACCATAGTGCAATTAGTGTCAAAACAATGTCAACTATGTCTGAAAAATAGCCCACGACTGAAAACAGGAATCAGGTAGGGACAACTGGAAAAGGGAATTCTCTGGGACAACAGTGGCAAATAGATTTTTCTGAATTACCTAAGAAAGGAGATTATCAATATTTGTTGGTATTGACAGACACTTTTTCAGGGTGGCCAGAAGCATTCCCTTGCAGGGGAAATAATGCAAAACAAGTGATTAAGGTGCTATTAAATGGAATAATATCTTGTTTTGGAGTACCAGCAACTATCTCCTCTGACCGCAGTACACATTTCAGTGCAAAATCATTACAAGAAATAAGCAAGAAATTGTAAATAGATTGGCAATGACATGTTCCATATAGGCCTCAGGCCAGTGGGCAAGTGGAATAAAATGAATCACGTAATTAAACAACAGCTTGGGAAGATTTGTCAAGAGACTTATGTTGTATTGGTACCAAGCATTACTCTTGGCCCTATTGAGAATCAGAACAAAACCTCAGTCAAAGGAAGGAATTAGCTCATTTGAGAGTCTATATGGAAGGCCATATCAATCTCAGTTTAAAGGAGAGAGCCTTCAAGAAGTAGGAGAAGGATACCTTCAACGGTTCTTAGTAAACTTAGAAAAACAGAAGAAATAAATGGCAGAGTGTTAGGGACCAGGGCCAGAGGTTTAGATTATCCTATTCATCCTTTTAAGCCAGGAGACTGGGTTTATGTTAAGAACCTTACAGATGATCATCTTGAGGAAAAGTGGAATGGACCATCAGGTGCTGCTGATCACCTTTACTGCAATCAAGATAAAAGAGCTACCTGCTTGGATACATTGCTCAAGAGTCAAGAAGGCGCCAGAACCAGAAAAACACCAGAACTGAGAAAAGTATGGCGCATTGAGTCGTTAGGATCCACACATGTGAGACTGCATCGATCCTAATTTGGACTTGTTTAATAATAGGTGTAGAAGCATAGCATCAAAATCCGTATCTGAGATTGATAAAAATGTTACTAGTGTCTTAAACAAGAGCGATTGTTGGATCTGTACTCAGCTACCTTAATCAGGAGAGAGACTGGGTGTTCCTTTAATTGGCCTCCCTATCCCCTTAAAGACAAATTGGAATAGATTATGGAGAGATCCCTTTGATACCGACAAAAGCTATGCAAATTTACATGTTTTAAGGATACAAGCCTCAAATATGTCAGAAGTTTAATGTGGAACCACTAACAAAACTCTTAATCAAGGCAACATGTCAGTAGGAAATTACCCGTATTGCAGCTGGGCAATACAACTTCACCTTCAAAAACCTTTAACTGGTTATTGGAATGTTCCTGAAGGGAGACGGTGGTATTGGTTATGTGGAGAAAATGCCTATGAAGCTTTTCCTCCTAACTGGAAAGAGACATGCACAGTGGGAGTAGTGGTTCCCAAGTTTACAGTAATTGACATTCAGCCCTCTGGAACCTGGGTTTGGAGTTTTATTGAAAGAATCAAACAACGATATAATCCCATAGCAGAATGAAACACTGCTTTCCATAGCTTTGTTGGATGGCTTATTCTATATCTAGGTGTTAGTGAATTAAAAAAAGTGATTGTAAATATCTCAGCTGCAATTGAGGAAATGGAAAATCGAACTGCTGATGCTGTTCTAGCATTACACGAAGAAATAACCAGCCTGTCCAAAGTAGTGCTCCAGAATAGAGTGGTATTAAATACACTGTTAGCATCCCAAGGAGGAGTTTGTTCTGTAATCAATGGTAGCTGTTGTTCCTGTATAGATCAAAGTGGAAGAATTACTACTGATCTAAAGGAGATGTGGAAACAAGCTAAAATACTTCATGAGGTGTCGCAGGACGACACCTCGTGGGGATTTGAGGAAATCGGGGAAAAATTAACATCGTGGGTACCCAATCTCTCCTGGTTGAGACCGTTGCTTTTTAGCTGTATTGGTAATAATAGAAATGACTTTGATTACATGTATAATGGTCCAATGCGCCATTTGGTGTTGCAAACAATCCATGATGAAACTATGGAGAATGACAATGGGTAATGGGTTCTAACTGAAACAGGGGAAGTTTGGATTGGATATAAGGAAAAAGTTCTTCACTGTGAGGGTGGTGAGGCACTGGAATAAGTTGCCCAGGGAGGCTGTGAATACTCCATCCCTGGTGGTGGTCAAGGCCAGGTTGGACAGAGCCTTGGGTGGCATGGTTTAGTGGGAGGTGTCCCTGTCCATGGCAGGGGGCTTGGAACTGGATGATCTTAAGGTCCTTTCCAACCCAAACCATTCTATGATTCTAATGGAAGAGAAACAAAATTAAGCATCAAGTAGAAACAGGGAAATACTTCAGGAAAGTTAAATAAGAATGAAATAACCCAGTTGAAAAAGAATTTGCAATAGGACAAGAAAAGGGGGGATTGAAGAATGGGGTTGATTGAAGAAATAGGGTGGTAAATGAGTAACTTCAAGGACATTAGGCTTTGTTAGCAACTACAGAGATAAGAAAATAGCTAAGATAAGCATTGCCCAAGAATTGGCCAGAACCAGCCTGGTGGTTACTGACATGACAACGATCCTAAAACGAAGTGATGAAGGCGGGTACAATGTTTTATGATGTAATGTATAAGTAACTCAATGAATATGTATGTGATCTAATGAATATGTATGTGCAAGGACAATATAATCACAGCCTGGTTGATGCTCTTGAGAGACAAGCTAGAAGGAGCTATTTCCCAAGTCTCCCGGTGCCGCAATAAAGAATACCTGCTTGTCAACTTCAACTTTGCTGGCGAGTTCCTGGAGATTTCTCCAAATCCTTGGTTTAACTCCTGCTCCCACACTTTCTTCCTCTGCTGTATGTGATTGTTTTGATGCAGTGTGGGAAATAGGTGCTAAAAGCTCCTTTATGAAGACTCTTTCTATTTTATGGCCCAGAGTCTTATCTTTAGTCGTCTTATTCCCCACCATTCATTCATTGCACGCACTTTTCTTTTGACCTGTTCCTTTGTTTCTCCTTTTTGAGAGACATGTGTGATAAGGACTTACCTGTTATCACTAATCCACATTATCTGCAGGGATGCTGCCTCAAGCATCTATTACTCTGTGCACCAGAATCTGTTATTCGTCCAGCTACTGCTGTTTGGTATAACAGTTATCTTGTATGGTTTTCTGAGGAAATTTAGTTCCAAATTAATGCCAATATCCAGTAGAATGGTTTTCAAGCGAAGGATTTAAATGTAGAAAACTTATAACTCTGGGCTGAATTAAAACAATAAAGGGAGGAGGGGGAGGTCTGGCTTTGAAATAGGTGATACAACATGAGCATGACTGAAGAAAGAGGCAGTTCACCCCATGGTCATCCAAGGGGTTGGCAGCACAATCAGGATTGAGGTGGCCCTTATGCCTTGAAACTGCTTCCCATTGGTATGATGCCACGTGATGAGCCCTGCTGTCTTCAGTGCTGCTACTGTCTGAGAGTTGCCAGCTAAAGGTTTAAGACTGGTTGTCACTGCCACTGCACTGCTTGCAGTGAACTCCTCATTTAGTTTTCTCATGGTGATAATATGTAACTCCATCTGAATTCCCATTATGCATTGGAATTAATAGCTTCATTTACATGCCACTGCTGCAATTTTTTGTGCCTCTGGCACATTGATCTGTTTTCAGTACCAGCAGATACTGTAATTGTGCTATTCCCAGACTTTACTCCCACTATTTGTAAAGGTCCCGATTCTCTCTCCTAGGGAATGAACGGTAAACAGCTTCTAAAGACCGTGCTTTTTTCTCCTATAACCTAATAAAGCTCACTCACTAGAATATTCCATATTGGAAATCACAGTCGGTAGCGCCAAAGGGGCAGGTCACAGATTTGCCTGAAGGAGGCATGATCCCATTTTATACTGTCCAGGTGAGCATGGGCCTTCACCCATGTCAAACTTCACATCCTTGTTACACCTTCTGCTTTCTGTACGACTGAACTCCCTGGACCAGCCTCAATGTCATGTATTGCATTTGGTCATAGACCCTCAAGACATCAGGACGCCGCTGCTAACCAAACCCATGATTGCTGTCTGATTGTTAAATATACTTTACCCAAGTCAGGGTTCCCCAAAGCAGTCTCACATCATCCAAGGGACTGTTTCCACATCATTATTTGTTCTACTCGTGTTCTTGCTTTGTTTTCTTGCATGTCAGTTGATTCACAGTTGCAGTTATTCACAGTAGTTGGAAGAGAAGCTGTAGGGGAGCTCTCACCCTCTCAACAGCAACGATGCCCAGTTGTCCCCATACAAGCCAATACGTTTTGATTGGTATCCTGCTGATTTTACAGAACATGCTGTGGTTTTCTCCACATCTAAATGTGTTCCAGTGCTTAATACTGGTCTTAGGTTTACAGGGGATTCAAAATACCAAAATCAATTCTTTCTCTATGGCTCACCTGAGCCATAAGTAATGCCACCTAAACTTGGGATGACGTTTGCTGATGGCCATGTTGATCCTCCCACTGGTCCACGCTGCTTTCGATTCATGTTGCAGTGATGGGTGTTAGATTCTGGCTTCTTGGTGTTGTACAGCTGAGGGGTCCAACCTTGCCAGAGCTGCTTTGACCAGAGGATGTGCCAAGCACTGCAAGCTCAGACAAAACATTCTGGCTTGTATCATGCATCCAAACTGTCAGCGACGCTGTTCAGTTTCTCAGTTACCAATTGAATGGATGGAGTCTACAATATTGCCTGTTTTTGTATGCAAGAGCTGCATCCTGAGCTAAAGCTACCAAAGAAATTACACTAATCAGGGAAAGCCAGAATTTCATGTGTCATAAAACTACTTTTTTCCCATGGTTTTGTTTGAGGAGATATTTTTTCCTGTTATGACTGTTCATTAAAAGAATTTTAGCTCCAGGATTCATAGTGGGTGATTTACTGTAATGGTAAAGATTTCTCATGTAACATTAACAAATACAAGAGTATAATTGGGTACATGAGGAAGCATTAGCCCAGCAGCATGCTGAGCGAGGGCTGGTACATGTTGTAGCAGCCAACCAGTCCTGAAATTGAGAACACTCATTATGCAGCCTGACCTGTTCTGGAGCAATTCTGCTGATAGTGGCTTTGCCTGAATTTTTAGTGCTGCTAGAAGATGGATGATTGATGGCTGGGAATAATAACACTGCAACTAATGTATGTGGAACTTCTCACTCACAGAACTCAGGGTACTCTTGGGTTTGTCTGTTTTATGGATGGGAGAATTACAACTGATTTTCTGCAAAGCCATGAAAGGTTCACAGCGCCTTTGGTGCCTCTGGTTATCTGACTCACCTGCCTCTTCCAAGAGGGAGCCGATTGCTGCTCCAGGATGCTAATTCCCCAGTGCATTTGGTTTTTTCACTCTGGTTTAGTTGCAGCCCTGAACATGGGAACAAATCCCCTCTGTCCTGATATGCAGTGATTCAGTTGACCCATAGTCTGTCCACAACTGTTTTTCATAGATTCATAGGAGGTTCGAGTTGGAAAGGAGCCTTAACTCTCATCCAGTTCCAACCCCTGCCACGGGCAGGGACACTTTCCACTAGAGCAGCTTCCTCCAAGCCCCCTCCAGCCTGGCCTTGAACACTGCCAGGGATGGGGCAGCCACAGCCTCTCTGGGCACCCTGTGCCAGTGCCTCAGTACCCTCACATGGAAGAACTTCTGCCTAAGAGCTCATCTCAGTCTTCCCTCTGGCAGGGTAAAGCCATTCCCCTTGTCCTGTCCCTACAGGTCCTTGTCCTAAGCCCATCTCCAGGTTTCTTGTAGCCCCTTTAGGCACTGGAGCTGCTCTAAGGTCTTCTTTGAGCCTTCTCAACTTGAACTCCTAGTCCAATTTAGACCTTGTTTAGTGGTCGCGGAGCATCTGTCAAGAGAAAACTTGTAAGCTGTCTTCTGCCTCTTGCAGGGCACCGAACAGACTTGGCACAAGGTTCTTTCTTGGGCATATTTTGATTGCTACCATGCTTAATCTGGGGCTTCTCCACAGTCTCTGATGTATTAGGACTGATCCATACGGCAGAGGAGAGCTCGTGTTCCACTTGCATCCAGCAGAAGACAGCAGAGACTGTCATTTGACCTTCCTTTTGCCTGCAATTGCACACCCATGGGCAACAGTATGGTGCTGTATGGAGATTTTTCTTGGGCCTGTGTCCTGGCTTAAGCAGTAGCAGTCATTTTTCTCCTTCTTAGTAGCTGGTGCAGTGCTGTGTTTTTGACTTTAAGCCTCGGAACAGCACTGATAGCACCGATGTTTTCAGTTGCTGTTCATTAATGTTTACTCTGACCAAGGACTTTCTGAGCCTCATGCTCTGCCAGGGAGGAGGGGAAGCCGGGAGGAAGCAGAGACAGGACACCTGACCCAAACTGACCAAAGAGGTGCTCCATACCACAGCACGTCATGCCCACTATATAAACTGGGGGCAGTTACCCGTAAGGGTTAGATCACTGCATGGTCAGGCTGGGTATCGGTTGGCAGGTGGTGAGCGGTTGTATTCTCTTCCCTTGTTGTTTCCTTTGTCATTATTATTATTGGTGGTAGCAGCAGTGGTTTGTGTTATACCTCAGTTACTGGACTGTTCTTATCTCAACCCATGGGAGTTGCATCCTTTTGATTCTCCTCCCCATCCCTCGGGGGGGGGGGGGGAGAAAGGAGGGGAAGTGAACGAGCGGCTGCGTGTCTGAGTTGCCGACTGGGCTTAAACCATGACAGCCTGAAAGCAATGCAGCATCATAGGTTGTTAGCTGCACTGAAATGTAAAAGCAGCATACTTGGCTCTTCTGGAAAGAGAAGATTGTTTCTTCTTCTTCCATATTGTTTCAGTGCGTGTGACTTTCATTAGACATTTGGAAATGCTTTGGGAAGGCTTTTCTTGCCTTGGCTTATTCCTTGGATATTGCAATGATGAATATTTATGGCTAGGTTAGATCCCTTCATGAGAAGGATACCTATGGAAATTGCTACTTTAGATTCTCTCTGGACTGTTAAAAGCTTTTCCAAGTGATCCAAAGGGAATTCTTCACATAAAGATGTAATAAAATTGAGTGAGTGGAAATAGGGGAAAAAGGCATTTATTGAAGTGGAATGGAAAATAAGGGGTCTGGAAAAGTGAGCTGCCTCTGAAAGCAGTCCAGTCAAATGCCTGCAGATGCAGGCACAATAGATTATGGAAATTAGTCAGAATAAATTGGCCTGGATGGCCTCAGCAGCACTGTTGTGTCAACGGGTCTCATTGAATATGCTCAGAAGCATGTAACTGTTTGTTTCTCTGCCACATGTGTTATTCCACAAAATGAGGAATGAGCTTGAAAATGATACCTGAATTAATTTGTAGTTTCCCCTGGACTCTCAGCGTTCTGTGGAAACAGAGCACTGGTAAAGCAGATCACATCATACTGCTGTTCTGCTTTAACTGGGTCCTCCATGGTGAGTCTTTTCTCTTTGTAATCTGTGTTTTATTGATCGTTTGCCATTGGACTACAGTAAAATGGTTTTAAACCCCCAAATGGCAGAATTGTGTTATTTGTAGAGATACTATCAAGGGCTGGATGCCCAAAATTTGATTAAGGAAATGAAACCCTAATGGATCAAATCCTATGCTGTTTTGACCTTCATAGTGTTTACCATCACTTTGTACCCGCTTTGTATTCATATTTTGTGGTTATGAATTTCTTGGTTAGTAATATTTGTTAATATTTTCAGCTGTTTGCTCTGGCAGAAAAGTTAACATAGGAGAGAAAAAAGATTCTTCAGCCTGAAAGCAAACACTTCAAACATGTTCCTCTGGTTCCTACGTGTGCACTGTAGGTCAGTCACTTTTTGGGTATATTCTCTGAAAGCCCAGTTCTCTGGTGAAGCACTGCAACTCATGATGTATCACACTGTCCTTTCTGCTGAGCTGCTGTGGTGTAATGCTGTTATATTTTGCCGTAGTAAATCAAGAGAGGTTTAATTTGGAAATGTAATTTAGATATGCCTTAGGGAATAGAAGTCCGGAGATACTTCAGTGATGCTTTTGCGTGTGTGTAGATATACGTATCTCAACTTCTCAGTCTGATTGTCCCCTGTGAAAATTTGAATTCCTCTGCCAGAAGGAGACTCCTTTTTTTTTTGGAATATAAACCAAATATTGTGTTGAAAAACAGTGTTTCAACAATAATGCAAAAGCATGCGCGTGGTGCAGAGGAGATGCAGAGCCAGGCCTCATCTCTTTAACAGGAACTCTGTTCTTCATTGGAATTAACTTGGCAAGAGGGATTTAATACTGGAGAGCATGACTAAAATATTTCTTTAGCTACTGTTCAAGCCAACATATTTTAGCTACTGGTAAGTGCATTTTCTTGAATCATTTAAGTTTGCATTCTTTGTGGGAAGTAAAATACTCATAATACGTGTGTGCAGGTTCAGTAGCAACAATCAGTAGGAGCTCTGCTGTTGAAGACAATACGTAATGTGGTTCAATCACTGAAAGTGAAAGGTAAATAAATTCCCATTGAAAACATGATGCAAGTGTTAGTAGTCAGTGTATTTAATGTCTGCACTCACAAATAAGTGTATTTTGGGGTAAATCAGATGCGTGCTTTGTCTGCATAACTTCAGTGGCCTGTATTCATATGGCTTGTGAAAACTAGTGTTATATCTGAAGGCTAAATCCAAAAGCTGGGCAGGTGCTGGCCTTCCTTTTCTACACTGATGCATAATTTAGACTATGGATGGAGGGATGGCTCTTATGTAGCTTGTGTGTGTGCGCAGCTGCATCAATGGCATCACAAACTGTGCTCTTTATTCAGACCTGATTAGTTTGGAACATTTAAAATTACAGCTAGAACTTAATGATCAATAGATCATTCATAATTCTTGACATGCTGCTTTAGAAGACAAATGGCTTCTGTTTTAAGGACTTAAAGCCATCACCTTTGAAAATCCAGGGGTATTGAATTGCTCTTGTTGGGTCTAAAAACCAAGAGCTAGCTCTGTGGTGTGAATCAGCTCGCCTATGATCTTCAGTGCTGGAGACTTGCATAGATTCTGGCCTTGTGCCCCTAGTATTTAAGCTTCATCTAAAGAGGCTGCAATACTTGGGCTTCTGGCTCAAATGCCAATTAGGGATGACAGCTGTATGAATATATCTAGTTTTGTGAGTGTGAGCTGCAGAAGAAAGGAAGTCTCTTGCAGTGGGCACAGTATGCTATGAAGCTGTAGATCCATATGCTCCTTTGGGATCACGCTCAATTTTTTGGTCTTATTTGGTCTTTTTTACTAGTTGATTTCCTTGCTTAATAGTAAAGTAACTTCGTGCAGGAAGAACAAGGTACCTCCATGGTTCCTTTGAAAGCACTAGAACAGGGGAGTAGTAAATCTGCTTAATGAGGATGCATTAACACTTAACACTCTTGTCGATAACTTCAATTAATGTCAGGCATGCAGCTGTGGATAACAGGGCAGGGACAGAAATCAGCCCTTTTAAAGAGCAGAGAACGCTGCTACAGCTGGTTCTAGTTCTTGCTAACTCATGATGGGGTGGGGGGGGAAAAACCCCACCATGCTTCCAAGCGTTGAGATCTTCTTTTCAAAGGCACCTAGTAATTGGGTGTTTTTGAAGGATTCCTGTGCTGTTCCACAGGCAATAGGAAAATATGGACTGATGGCAACTTCAGAAACACTTACCCGGCTTTGAAGCCTATTTGTTTCCTGCAAATATCAGGTAACTACAAGAAAGACCTTCAGCAGTTTGGGAGCTGAAGGGGGAAAGGAGGTTGAGATGGAAGCAGCATGAAAATGAAATGGCTTAGAGTGATTCTCTTTTAAAATGAACACAGAAACCTTGCGTATTTTAGGTATGTAGAGCTTGATTGTGTTCCTACTTCTGCCAGTGGGCTGTAGAGTGATTTTTGGCTTAAGAACAAAGGGAGAAAGGGGGAGTTAATGCATAATGTTGGTGTAATGATACTGTCCTCTTTTGTGAGGTATCTTGATGTTTATTAGCATCAAAATCTAGCTGTGTTTTTTTGCAATAGTACTTCCATTTGAATTACAAGTAACAAGCACCCACCAAATGTTTGAGGTACAGCTTAATCTTCAGCTAAGTTTTGGAGGAGATGAAATGTTTCTTGCTGTTTTCTTCTGTTTAGTCTTATGTTTGCTAGTAAGGCTGGCTTGAAGAGCTGACATCAGAGCTGAACTTGTCTTATTCAGGAGGCATCCACATGGGAACTTTCTCTTATTTCTAGTTTCTTTGAATTTTAACTGAGTTTCAAACTGTCTGGGGCAAAAAGTAAGTCGGGGGTCTAGAAATGTGGATGTACTCATAGGGTATGAGGCTACAACCCCCTACAAGGCACTAATTCTGAATAAATAAGATGTGGAGTAATGAACAGGTCCACTTTTGTGTTGGTTTAAATACAATGATGAAGCTCTCCTGGTTAGTGGAGGGCTCCATAAAATGCTGCCAAGTAGGCACAGGAAATGGCTGATTGGATTGAAAATGCCACCTCTGACTTTCTCATTCTGTTTCTGACATATGTAGAGCTATAATAATTTGATAACCACAGTAAAACCGAACACGCAACGTTTGACCTGAGTTTTAATATGCAGAGTCTGATTTTGCTATGGTAATTTGTCCTCAGGCTTCATAATTTGAAGAACAAAGCAGAACGTTTTGATTTGACACGAAGTAGGTGATGAGCACGTCAAGGGAGGTTCGCCTGGTGGTGCCTTTTGTTCCTCCGGTGGAAGTGAAATATTTTCTTTTCAGTTAAAGTGCAGGCTAAGAAACAAAATCCCTCCAAGAATGATTCATTTCTGGTTGCAGTGGTGGGCAAGGTTTCATGAAGCTGCCGCACACATTCTCAGTGGTATCGCACAGCAGTGAGGGGAGGTTTACTCTGACACCTTTTCTGCTTTGTATTTGGTGTGAAAGCACAAGTATTTTCCATAGGGATGTGATTAGTTTTTATTTCTTGAAATGGAGCTTATTATTCTGGTGTTGGCAGGGGTGTATAAATGGTGCTACCACAACACTGAGCCTTGCTGAGAAACACAATGTTTTACTGTGAAGGTGGATGTTGCCGGTGCAGTTCATTCTCCATCCTGTGTGGGATCAGAGCCAGGTCGGCACATCAAGTTTTGCTTAAGGGAAGCCATATGTACACAAGGTGCCTGCTATCATGAAGAAAATCATCTCCTGATATCTCTTTGCTTAGAGGAACTGTGAGGTTTAGGTTGCTCTGGAGGACTGCACTGCGTCTATGCTTGTAGGTACTGCTAACGTGCTGTAATGACATATGTCTCCGTAGCTGGGGAAGGACAAGAACCCAGCAATATATTTTTCTGTTGTTTCACCTCTACCCACAAGAAGCAGTTGAGAAGAAACTAACGATAGTCCAAGGCCACAGTTTTAATGCCTTTTTGGGTAATGATGCTTTGCAACTTTCAAAGGACAGAACTTTTTTATGAAGTATTTCTTTTCAGCTCCATGCTCTTTGGGTATTGGGACTAAAATTACTACGAATGTCAAGAGATGTAAATCATTTGTTGGACACATCAGGATGAAACTTCCTGTCTCTGAGAGAATGTGTAACCCCAAAAAGAAACCTAAAATCTGACAAACTGGGGGTTTTCTCCTGCCATCCCTGAAGTCTTCAATGATACCTGCATAATCCTCCTCGACAAGGAGCGCGCAGTGAAGAGGCAGCCTAAGCTCTGTGTTTTCCAACCACCTTTAATAGAGGGGGGTGTCAGGTGATGTGGGAATCTGTTGCTTCTAGTGAGGATCAGTTTCCTTTTGCATCATGCCTCGATTGTATTATGGACCCATATGCCTCTATAGACCTGGTTTTTATTCTATTAGGAGCCATGATTATTCCTGATGATTTTCCTGTAAATGTTAGTCTTAATGTATGTGTGTTTAAATGAAAGACGTTTAACAATTAGTTTTACTCCCTTAGTTTAAAGCAAGGAATCTACTGAGTGAACAATGCTTCCAAGAAGTTTTACATATGTCATTTCTCATCATGATTCTTGAAGGGTATAGTAATTACTTGGAACAGCTTAATTATCTTGACAACAGGGCAGCAGAGCTAGGCTGTGCCTCTGCATTTCAGTGTGAGGTTGAGAAACCCTTATGGCAGTGTTAGTTGTCACTTTCTACCCAAAACTTAAAACTGGGCTTATCTTTTGTAGTGCTCCTTATAAATGTGCTGGAAGTCTGCCCTGGGTTCAGCAGCAGTCATTTTTCTCCTTCTTGGTAGCTGGTGCAGTGCTGTGTTTTTGACTTTCAGCCTCGGAACAGCACTGATAGCACCGATGTTTTCAGTTGCTGCTCAGTAGTGTTTACTCTGACCAAGGACTTTGAGTCTCATGCTCTGCCAGGGAGGAGGGGAAGCCGGGAGGAAGCAGAGACAGGACCCCTGACCCAAACTGACCAAAGAGGTATTCCACACCACAGCACATCATGCCCACTATATGAACTGGGGGCAGTTACCCGTAAGGGTTAGATCACTGCATGGTCAGGCTGGGTATCGGTTGGCGGGTGGTGAGCGGTTGTATTCTCTTCCCTTGTTGTCTCCCTTGTCATTATTGTTATTGGTGGTAGCAGCAGTGGTTTGTGTTATACCTTAGTTACTGGTCTGCTCTTATCTCAACCCATGGGAGTTACATTCTTTCAATTCTCCTCCCCATCATTCCGGGAGCAGGGGAGGGAGTGAGCCAGGGCTGCGTGGCTGAGTTACGGGCTGGGCTTAAACCATGACAAGGTCTTAATGCGACAGGATACGTTAAAATCAAGTGCAAGTTGTGTATGTGAAATGACTGACTTTTTGTCCTTGTCACTCAAAGCTCTTGGAAGTAGCTTGATGGGAGGATATAGAAAACTTGCCTCAGGGTTTGTCACTTCAGGAATAATAGAGATCAATGGAGCTCTTGTGTACATCTAAAATCTGTGTTAGAACCAGATTGCAGTTTTTGGAGGGCACAAGTTCAGACAGAAGAGTTAGCAGTGAGCTGCTGCTCTGGATGCAAGAACTCTGCCTCAGTTTGCTTGAGGGGTTGGAAATATTCAAGAAGTAAAACATAGTGCGAATGATTGACACCTTCTCATAGATTCCCTGAAATAAGAGTATCCCAAAAAAGTATGTCCTTTAAAATATATCTATACACATAGTTGAAGATGTCCCTGCTCATTGTAGTGTTGGACAAGATGACCTTCGAAGGTGCCTTCCAACCCAAACTATTCAATGATTCTGTGTATGTGTATGCACTTCTGAGAGCTTTTTGTGCAGTTCTTTGGCTCGCCTGGAGATGGCAATGTGGCAGTAGAATTGTCACACTGGGGCCTACTCCCAGGAATACATAGAAATTACATTAAATTAATAATAAAGAAAGCTCACTTTGAGCTAGATCTGCAAAAATATAGGGAATAAATATGTTAGAAACAGACAGATAACGCAGCTGAAACACAGCTGATTGAGCTAAATGAGAAGCTTTCTGAATGGTAAATTAATTTTTTAGTGCACCCGGACACCCAACATACTTTGAATGTCGTGTAACATCCATTTTAGTGAATTACTGACAATAAACATAAGCCGTGGCCCTTTGCTGCTGCTCATGGGCTGCATGACACGGGCCAGCACCAACCGCTGCTGCAGCAATGCAAACAGTGGATTGCCTCAGTTCTCAAGGTAGTCATTGCGTTTATGTTTGTGCGCCTACATCAGGCAGGTTTCTTGTTTATCAGCTCAAGCCTGGAAGCTTAAATAACTTTCCCAGAACATTTTTGTTTGCTTGTAGCTGAGAGAATGTTTTGGAAAAGAGAATGAAAAGGTCTTGTGCTTAATTACAGCAGAATAACGCCTGCGCTTGTAGAATATGCTTCACATCAGCTTGTTTCTAAGAGTTGTGCTGAGTATTGGTGTTATCCTCAATTCACAAATGGAGAGACTGAGAGGGAGATGCACCTCCTCGCTGCCAGGTCAGCCTGCAAGCTAGTGGCAGAGCTGGGGAGAGAAGCCAGGTCTATTGAGCCCCAGTTCATTAGGCTGTGCTCTCAGCAGAAGGAACTCCTATTTCTGTATCTGAGTAGACTTAAGTGCAGAAAATCCCCTTGGGTTCTTTGGATCATTGAGAATAGAAGAGAAATGGTAAATGATATAATTTGGGAACCCTCTTTTATATGGGGCTCTGGGGATATTGGAAATGTGATTGCAAAATTCTTTCATGGGAGACACTGTCTGCAAACTGAGTGCAATGGGTTTTGTTCACTAAAATATCCTGGCTCAAAGTATTTCCTTTAATTCCCCTTTGGGGTTGAGACATCCAAGTTCGGTAAGCTGTTTTCTCTGCTGTTCCAGGTTGGTTATCTCTTGCACTGTGTTATTTCTACTGCTCAAGTCCCCACTGTTCTGTTCAAATACCTTTGCTGATGGGAGGTAAATGCACTATTAATTATCCCTTTAACATGTTATACTTTGTGGTGTGTTGAATAATGCATTTAACACACTGTCATGATGTACCTGCACCTTGCCAGACACTTGAAATCACATCTGCTTGTTTTGTACTTCAAGATGTGGCTATTTGCTTATGAAACACTTGTTGCCCCAATAAATCTGGTTTTGCACAGTTGCTGTTGCTGCACATCTGCAGGACAGATGAGATGCTATAACGAAGAGGTTGAGTGTTCCCACAAAATGAAAGGGGATGGTTTTTCTTTTTTGGTTTGTTCCTTTTGGTGTGTTGGGTTTTGTGTGTGTCTCATTCCTCTGTAGTGTTACCTTAGAAGCTGTTTGGGGGCAAAAGGAAGGTTAGTTCTGATCCTCACAAGTTGTGCATTGTAGTTTTAGTTCTGTCACAGTTGCTTTGTGTTGCTCTGGCATGCGACCCCACCACACTTAGTACCCCAGCTCCTCAAATGGTGACTTCAGTACCTCAAACCACTTCCCTGTCCATGCATGCTTTTTCTAGCTGTGTCATTTGAAGACCTTACAGTCCCAGGCAGCTTGCATGGAATATACACAATCTCTGGCGGTAACTCACTGGTGTGATTTCAGATGCAACATGAAAGAGGCAGTGTTTATTGCAGGGAAATGCTTTAAAAAGACTTGATGTCTCATAACACCTGGCCTCATAAAGTCAGGTTCAGAAGCACCCTTTGCGTTTTCATTCCTGAATATAAACTGAGCATTTGTGACTAGTGTTCAGCCACAGGAAGCAAAAAAATCAAGTTCTTCTATGGTATGGCTATGTGGGGTTATATAGGAAAAGGAAAACTGATACCAAGTGTCTCATTTGGGCATACTTGATTTGAAAAGCAAATGAAAGAAGGACCTCGACCATCTGCCTAATGCTGTGCTTCTATTCCTGAGTCTTTTTCTGATGATAATATTCTGGCAGCACTATGGCATCCAAGGCTACGCTCCAGACGGAGCAAAGAATATAGAGAGTGAGCAGCAATTAAGCTGCTGTTGGGCCTGGCCTGTGTGTCCATGGAGGTGTTAGTAGAATTAACTGGATTCAGTCATAGGAGAATAAAAGCTGAATAAACTGTTGCTCATCTTTTTACACTTGGATTAATTGCAGCAGTTGTAATCTCCCAGTTGACTTCCAAATGCTTAGTTCAGGATGTGAGTCAACTTTTAGCCTGGACAAGTACTAAACTATATGTCCAGTGCCTGGGGAAGGTGCAAATGTGGGTTTCTAGAGCTCCAGTCTGACCATTTGTGCCATGCTCTACTTGGTGTTCCTTAGCCCAAGCTACTGAGGAAGCCAGTGCAGGATAAGAAGGACGATTGGAGGGCATGCCTTCCGGTTTAGATTTAATGATAGAAGTTATGAATCAAGATGGGTAAGGAGAAGACACAAAGGGGATGATTACTGTGGGATTTCCTGAAGGACCCATTCACCAGTGTTCCAGATGCAGCTTTCAGCTCTGAAAAAAGGCAGCTCTGGTTGGATGATGGGTGACAAATCATTGTGTGCTTGTCTGTGATTGCGCTGTTCTTTAAGCATCCCCTACCAGATAAACTGGGTTAGGTAGACTATTGGATTGACCTTCAGCTGGACTTGCATTTTCATAGGGAGAAGCAGTTGATAACTATATTGTTCTTGTTGTCTTGTGGAGTTGATGGCTCTATCTGCATGGAATAGAGGGGTCTTTTTCACAGAGTCTGTGAAATTTGAAAAGCTTTTGAATGCTTGCATAGCATTTGCTACAAGAGGGCTTTTAAAATGCAGGTCATTATTGTTCTGTGTTGAGCTCTGGGTAGTGAATGTGGGTGTGTTTCCTTTTCAGAAAGTTCTATTTATATTACAGTGATGCTGCAGGCCAATTTCTGCATCATTTATGTGCATTTATCATAGAATCCCAGACTGGTTTGGGTTGGAAGGGACCTCAAAGCTCATCCAGTTCCAATGCCCTGTCAAGGGCAGGGCCACTTTCCACTAGGGCAGGTTGCTCCAAGCCCTGTCCAACCTGGCCTTGATGATATTTATTGATGATTGTTTATTTGGAGAGGTCTTTATGTTGTCAGTGACTTAATGATGAGAATCAGAGCTTTAGGATTTGCAGGGGAAAGGAAGTGCTTGACAGGCAGTGCTAAAATGCTTTAGCCAATCTCTCATTTTAACAATAGGGAATAAAATAACCCGAGTGCAGAAATAGATATTTTTGAAGCAGAACATAATGCTCATCAGCATAGATACACACGTAAAGGACTGATAGGTTTTAAAACTGCGTCAAAGATGTGTGTTCAAAAGCCATATTAAAAACAGTTGGTGAGGGCTCGTTCTGCACCTCATATGTTCCAGAATGGATTAAAAAGGGCTTAATAGGCAAAGGAGATAGGTGTCTGGAGTGGCTTTTCACTGCTTGCTTCCCTGCTCAGACAGGTGTATAACCCTTTGGTTAAGACTCCTGTGAATGACGATGATTCATTAGTTGAAGTAAATTCATTAAACTCTGAAACGGTGGGAGCATCAGGAAACAGGAATATCGCCTCTGCCACATCAGCAGTCCCAGACTCTGGGATAAGTCATGTATTGAACAAAGCATTGTTTCTCTGGGGTGAACTACAGCTTTAGGAGGAATTCCTGGTGGGGACCACAAAGGTGAAAAGCTTATCTGTTCCTCAGTTTTCCTGCCTGATTACAATAAATATTATGCCATTTTCAGATATGTCACTTCATTGACTAATATGTGTATAATGCCTTATGGGCCCCTCCAGGAACTCTAGCAAAGCTATAGAAATGTATTTAATATCAACTCATTCAAGTGCATTAACGAAACAGAGCATCAATTGCAGAGAATCAGTGACACGATTCCTTTTTTCCACCCTGACAGCACAGCAAGCATTGCCAACCTTGCCTGCGAAAGAAGCATTGCTGCCTGAAACTGCAATTGCTGCACCAGTGGGCTTTGCTTCTGGCCAGAGAAGCGATACAAGCCTTGTGCCGGGGGCTATCATGAAAGGGTGTTGAATTCACATGAACACCTTAGAGAGTCCCAGCCTGGTTGTGTATTCTGTGATGAGGGTTTCCAAGGATTTTTCCCTGGTACACATAGTCCTTTCCTGTACTAATGAGGACCTTGCTGCTGCTGCAGCACAGTCAGACCTCTTTACAGCTCCAGTAATAGCGTGAAGTTCAAATACACTGAGTCACTAGACAACATCTTGCCCTAAATCAGGCTGTCCTTGTTTGCAGCCTGTAGCAAAAGCCTGTCTAGGGCTGCTGTGCCAGCCTAAAATGTCTGCGACTTAACTATTCACCACCTTCTGTTAAGCTTTCCAGGATGCCTACAGTGAACTTGGAAAAGTCTCCTGTTGCGTTTCGCAGCAGCTTTCCTGAAGGTAATTAGTTAGTTGTATAATTGCCCAATTGTTCCTATTGGATTCTGAAGTGTTTCCCTTCCTCCTTCTCTCCCTCTGTGCTTAATTAAATCCACAAAATTACGGTTTGAAAATGGTTTTAAAGGCGAATGCTTGTTATGGATCAGAGGAACTTTGTGGGCTGCTGAATGCTGTTCGTCTAATTCAGAGGCTTGTCCCTGACAAACGTGCTTCTCCCTCGTCTGAGGTCCACAGAAATGAAGCAGATGATCCGATGCTGTTGGGAACGGCTACCACTATGAATAGAGTTTATACAGTATTGTAGGAAGCAACGAAACAAATCTGTTCTTTGTGAACCTCGGTAGGAAGCTGTAGGAAATACTTCTGAAAATGAGATTACAGATGGCATTAACACTGACCCACTCAAACGCATTCTGTCTAGCTGTGAGTGCGTCAAGAATATCTGTGATTAAGATACGCTTGTGGTAGTGGTAAGGAGCTGTAGCTGAGTACTTCCAAAGGCAGCAATTTTCCCTTGGAAAACACAGATCTACTGAAACATTTCACATGGTCATTGAGCAGGTTTTGATAAGAAATGTAACTGAAACTATGGTTCTCTCAGTTAATGGGGAAGATACCAGGTTGATTTGATGAGTGTGAAGAGGGGCAATTCAGGGTTATATATTGTGCTTGTTTCATGGAGAATCTATTTGTTTGCTTTGTACTGTGGAAGAGGATGTTTTGAAGTCTCTGTGTTTTCCCATTTCCAGCAGAATGGCACAAACAGACAAACCCCCTCTGCTTGGAGAAGGGGTGTTTGCTGTTCTTTGCCTCTGTGCTCCCCACTTGCAACAGAAGCAGCAATCAGATATTGTTGTTGTTCATGGTTCTTGTCATGGAGCAAAGTCTCCGTGGTTTTAATGGGAGACAAGGGAAAACCTTAGCTGGATTTGTCTAGCTATTGGTAGGAATGGTTTGTGATGCGCTAAGCAAAGTCCATAGTGACATTTGTTCAAAGCAAGGTTTTGAGGACTGGAGTTTCTATCAATATAAAATAAAAATTGAATTATAAACTACTTGCAAAGTCTCTCAATAGGAAGAAATGAGCCCAATTTGAAATGGAATTATAATAAGCAGCAAAATTAAACTGGCATTTAGGTATCTGACTTACAGGGAACTCCGAAGGGACTAAAGGCCATCTGCATTCCTGCAGCTCTCCCAGAGAGAAGCTGAAAGTCCTGATCTTTCACCACTTGCTTTAAGTTTGGCTGGCAACTGCAATATTGCATGCCTGAATCCTTAGTGCCTGTGTTCCAGAGGCCATCCCAGTGCAGTCAGCCTGGCAGAGAGAGTTTTACCTGGCAGTACATGTCAGGTCAGGTGCATTGCTGCAAACAAATGCATAAGTACTGTCAGTGTGAAGTGTTTGCATTGATTCAGTCACACAAATACACCAAAATATACCCCTGGATTCTGGAAATGGCAACCCTGGAAATAATTGTAATGGATATTTCTAAGAACTGGTGACTTCTGCAGTCCTGACCATTGAATCCTGCGAAGATATTTGCAGTTGGGTTCCCTAAATCCCCAGTCATGCAGTGCTGTCACTTCCTAGAGAAATCCATCCTTACACAATGTGCATATTTATGCTCCTCGCTAAGAAAAGTAGCTCCCAAAAGCTTTCTGGCTGTTTAAAAGCCTGTCTGCTAAGTTGCTGAAGGTCAGGGTATAACAGCATGACATCAGATGTGACACCACTGCTAATCTAATAAGAGGAAAACAGATGTAGGATGCTCCTATGATTTCCTGCTTATTAAGAACAGATTTATCCTGTGATTGAGTCTTTTTTGCCTTCTGGAGATGTGGATGCTTAGACAACACTCTTAAAAACGCATTTGAGAATTAAGAGCTGGTTTGGCATAGTGTCTTCCCTCTCTGCTGTTGACGCTAATTTAGTAATGAGATGAATGTTATCCCCTTCAGAAGTAATTAGAACAACTGTTTTATGTGTGTGTGCATCTCAGACAAGTATGAAAATGCTGCAGATTTCATAATCTCTGCCAGTTTTTCTCAAGACAATTGTCTGGTTCAAGCAAACTCTCCCTTGCTCAGTGGCCAGAGTCTGAGCCATGAATGCCTGGTTTGAGTTATCGTTTACTGCTCACTTATGTGGTTTTATTTCCAGTGTCCTATTTTTCACACTTGATTGGGTTTTTGGTTGAATATCTTCCAGTGCCGAGCACTTACTTACAGCTCTGCAGTCAGGACGGCTGATATTTCTTGTGGTGTAAATCCGCAGAGATCGGTTTAATTAGTTCTCATGGTTACAAACCCTAAAACTCAGTTACGTGATAGGTGGGAGGATGGACTGGAAGTCTCTAATTTTTCCTGTGCAAACAGACGTTCCTTCCCCAAAGCCGTGACAGGCAGCGGATTTATCCTTTCCTCGTGTTAAACAGCATTGCCAATTATCATGACCTGTAAGCAAGAAACGCCAAAGGTTCATTAATTTTAAAGCTGAAGTTAAAACGTGGTGGGAGTAATGCTCGAAAGGATGCCATAAGGGTGGCCAGGTGAGCGTGAAAGCACATCAGGGGTTATAAGCTGAATCCCCATAACTCCAATCTGCCCAAATGAGGACACTTCAAGCAGATGTTTTACAGCCTTTCCTCAGTGTGGTGCAGCTGCTGTTCAAGCCTTGGAAATACCGGCTCCTTAAATTAACAAAGAAAACCAAGGTGGAAGGTAATGATGTCTGAAAACAAACTAGGAATGGCAGGCTGCTGGAAATGAGGCAGGGTGGATTAAAAAGAACATCAAGGTCTTTAGCAGGGTTTAAATACACCTGCCACCATGGGAGCATTTGAAACCTGTGTGTTTGATCATGTGCCCACTTGTACTTGTCCAACATCCTTCCCTGAGAATTTAAGTGATGTGGTGTGGAGCAAGGAGTAAATTTACTCCTAAGAACTATATCCTAAATCCCTGTTGTCTTTGTAGGTCCCTCATGAGCCTGCTCCAATGTCCACCAAATTTATAAGTGCTCTGAACTGAGTTAAGATTGGAGCCCCAAAGAATAGAGTTGTTCAAAGTTTGTCTGGATGATCAAAAGTCAAGACTCGAGCAATGCTGTTGTAGTCCCAGAGCTTGCCTTTGGCTGCAGCATCTCTGTGTTCAATGAAATAGCAGCACAAAGCACTTCTTCAGGCTTTCACTCTTTACATTGGAGACTGATGGTGCACACATGGCAAATACTGCAGTCCTTGCTTGTCCCAGTGTCTTCAGGGAGGTTGTTCTTATGAAAAAGGGCTGTGGGGTCAGACCCATGCACTTTTGTAAGATTGAATCCTCAGCTGGAATTGCATCTGCTGCACTCCATTGGTTTTACTTTTGCTTAACAGACCATAAACAATTTGTTTACATAGACAGCTTTTCATCTTCTACAGTGAATCATAAGCGAGTTCTCCAGGGATCAATCCCTAGTCTGGTTGTTGCTTTTCATTTATATACCAGGCTTGGATGATTTAGATCATCAGTGTTTCTATCTGAATTCAAAGGCAGCTGGTTTATATCCCTTTCCTTGCACAAAGGATCTTACTAAAAATCTACATTATGGATCTGGCAGATTAAGCTTTTCTCTGAAATACATTACTATAAACTAGAAAAGAGATGTTATGACCCATTTTGCCGCAGAGAACCCCAGTCCATCACTGCTAAAAATACAGGTTGCTCTCTCCAAGTAGTCCTACTTTTAATGGTCCTCTGGTGATAATGATGAGCTTTTTCTCTGTATGTGCTATTGACTGAAGGGAAAGACAATGTGTGCTGCAGGGAATGTCTTACAGCTGGAAAAAGGTCTGCAATGACAAAGTGTGCTGAGGTGATGCCCTAACGGTGGCCAGGTGGGCATGAAAGTGTATCCAAGAGTTCTTGGCTAATAACTGAATCTGAACACTTCTGCTATATATATATCTGCCTCCTGAGAAGGGCAGCCTGGGGCTCAGGAGTATGGAACCAAAGAGAATTGAAGAGAGACCTTCTGCCTGCAAAGCTTCATGCCCAAGGCATGACTTGTTTTTAGTCAGCTGTGTAGTAACCTACAGAGCAAACGTGGCACATGCAATTCTCTCTACTGTCTGTATTTTGCAGAGTTTGAATTTGATTTTAAGTGTTAGGTATTTTATTTCCTTTTTACAACTTCTTGGATTCAATGCACTTGTGTTTGTGTAGTTTTGACTCCAAACTCTGAAGAATTCCAAACTGACTGCCAGCTGTCCATGTTTCACATATCATTAGTTACTTAGAAACCAACCTCTTCTTCTTCTGGAGCCCTAATAATGTATGAATCTTGATTAAAACATTTCCCCTGAAATGTCAGTGTTGAGGTGACTTCCCTTGCTTAGATACAGAGTAGTAACAAAGATTAATAGACCATGATGTTAGTATTAACCTTAGAGGAAAGCAGATGCTGCTGCTACTTAGTTGTGAAAAATACTGGATAAAGTCTTATGATTCTTTGCAACTGCACAAAATGCACTTAATTCAAATTAAGCCTTAGAAGATGCTGCTCTTTGCTGTCAAATTGTTTGTTTAAGTAACTACTTTGGAGCAAATAATTCATTATCTTCTCACCTTGCGTTTGGTGATTGCTTATAAGAAGAGTCCACTTTGAGAAGCTTTTCCCTTTGTTACATAAACATAGATCCAAAGACTTTCTTTATACTCCAGTAACCATAATTTGTATTCCATGACATGTTATGAGTTTCTTGTTGTATGAATGTCTTAAAACGAATTTATAAATAATTATGATTCAGTGAGAAAAGTCATTAAGGTGTTTAAAATGTTTGGAAGTGCAGGAGTTGAAAGAGTAGTTTGATATATATGGTGCGATGGGAGTTGGGAGCTGTAAAGGAGCGCTATTGTAGTTTAGCAAAGAAATCTAGAGGGCTTTGACCACAAATAACTAAAATTACTAGTTGTAGGAATAGCATAGAAGAGAATTTAAAGACACAAGAGCATGACCAATGTTCATTAATGACAGCACAGTGCCCATTGACTTATTGTGCTCTGTGTTGATCAAGGTAAATGTTAAATGCATTTATAAATGTTTAAATATGTGGTGGTCTGCAAATAATCTAGCTGATAAGGCATTACCAACAACTCCTTCCCTTTCACCTCTGTAACTGTTGAAGTCTAAGAAATGCCGCTTACGATGTTGCAAAACTCTGGCGTTGGGACTCCAGACTGCTCTTCATTACTCTGGATAACAGAACAGCTAAAAAAAATCCACTCTGTTATGTGATTCCTGGGATCTGCGATGAGTTTCTGCTCATGCTTTTCCTTTTTCTCTTCTAACCTGAGAATTGTAGTGCTAAATTCGTGGGAAATAGGTGTACGTTGAATGAACTATGAATCTATGCTGAGTAGTATAAACTTTCCACAGTGAATTGCTCAATTGGATTCATTTGGAAGAACAATTAATATCAGCTCTAATTGGCTTATGTGTCCCAGCGTAACTTTTCCTAACTATTTTATTTAATGCATTTTTAATTAACTTAGAATGAGCATTTGTGCATCGAAATATCAATGCAAATGTGTGTAAGCATTTGATATGCGCATCCAGCTGCCACGCTCTTCAGAAAGGGATTTTGTTTCAGTCCGATTGCTCTTGCCAACTTTGCCTATGGAATGTGCCAGAATCAGTTGACCGTCAGGACTGGGACCAGAGCTGCAGCACATACGCAAATGCCTGTGTTCAGAATAATCGCTATGCATTAAATCCCATGACAATAGATTCTATTTCTAGGTACTATTTATTTAATCATCTAAACTATATTACTGACTCTCTTAACGTTATTGTAGCCACCAGCTAAAATTATTCCATTGCTAATTAGCAGTATCCTGTAGCTTTAAGGCAGGTAGTTTGGATAAGGTAAGAGTGTGGAGACTGGCAGGAGACCTGCTGTCATCAAGCACAATGTTGCTCATTCCTAGCAAAGGCCTTTTTCAGCACGTTGATTTATACAGTGTATTTATATTGTGTCCAGGTTTGCTTCATGGTCTTGGTCTTACTAACCTGTGTTTAAAAAGGTAAATAAAGCATAAACCTAGTTATTTCTGGTTGTGACAGAAGTGATAGAAATAACCAGCATTTCTAGGCTACTACTAATAAACTGATAGGGGAACTTTAATCCTCTTGAGGATTAAAATGTCGTAGTTGAGGAGGAATTTTCTTGATGTAACTGCATAAGTCAGGCTGATAATGTAGAAAAAAAACCCCCATGCACAAAGCCAACAACTCAAATCTATTCCCTGCTAGAAAATGATACAGGAAATACATCAGTTTTGTCAGTAGCTTACTGTAAAGCAGAGAATCCAAAAGTGGCTAAACGCTTCTGGTCGTGTCTCTTGACCCCTCTCTTCTCAACCCTCAGGTTTTGAGATGACTGAAGTGTGCAGGCATTGAGAAGGAGGGGTTAGCTCACGGACTCTCATTGGAGCTGTCAGGGAGTGTCTGGGCTTTTTCTTTAAGGAGACACTTGACTAAATAATACGTCTTACGCAGCATGGAGGGATTGCCATGGCAACAGTTCATTTGGAATTACGAAACAATTAGATATTAAAACTCCCTGTAATCCATCGCCGTGTAAATGACTGCCAAGAGGCAGGTAGTGACTTAAACATCTGCATTTCTGGGGGTTAAAGAGATAATTCAATTGATGTTTTAAGTTGTAACTGTTCCTCTCCAGTTTTCTTCTGAAATTACATCACTTAGAGAAGAAAAAGATGGAGTAATGCCTTCAGGAGATGCCTCCTGCCCAGGGAGGAGATATGTGGCGTGATCAGGAGTACTGGAATGGATATTTGTTTGCTGCTAATCCATCATTATCAACTGGCTGAATGGATTCAAACCAAGTGACTGCATTTGGATGAGGCTGAATTCTTTCAATTCCCTGCTGAAATCAGTAACTGCAGTTCATGAGGATTAAGGGGTTTGCCCTTTTCAACTTCAGGGAACACCTAACTTGTACTTCCACATGAGTTTGGGGAAAAGTGGACTAAGACAGGGGTTTTCTTCCCTGATAAAATATGCAGGATAGAAAAGTTTTCCTTATCATTGTGCGGCATTCTTTTAAATCCTGATGCAACGTAACATGAGGAAATAGGATGTGCTTTTACCTGCAGGCTTTAGAATGCTAGAACTGGACAAATTCCTTAGAGGCACTGAGTAATGAGAATTAAAGCATCTGCAGGAGGTTATAAAACAAGGTGATGTCCCAGCTCAGAACAGGAAACTTGTTGTGTGTTGCTCTGGTGCTGCCCTAACAGACATAACCTCTATGAAACTGGAGGTGGGGGAGAGGAAAAGACATGCAGAAAACCCAACCACTGATCTGGGATTTCAGTGCCCTCACAATTCCCTTAGTGTACGTATGGTAAAAGGTGTCAGACTAGTCAAACATGCAGGTTCACTTTCACTTGAGCTATATGAATGAATTATATGATAAGGAAATACTGTCTAAGGCTCTTGACAGCCTCTTATCACCTCTGTTTCAGCAAAAGCCTGTTTGCATTCGCGATTACTGAATCAGTCTCTTGTGGCTGGAGCTACTACTTGAGTATACAACATCTTTCCTCGAAGAAGTGGTTGGTGTAATTTAGAGGAATAAGATGGTTTTTGATTCAATGATGCTTCTCCTCAATTTTAAACACAGGGGTGAACCTAAATGACTTCTGAGACTTAAAGCCCATGTTCATCACTCTGCATTTACATGCTATGTTAATAACCTTGCTGAATGAAAGATCATGTACTAAAAAGATGGGACTGGCTCCAATGGGTGGTCAGCCATTATGTTTAAAGTCTTAAAACCCTGCAGAAGGTGCCTTGCTCTATGGTTCCTCTATTGTGCTGCACCCTGGGCTGGATACAGTCAGTGAAAGACTGTATTCAGAATGGAAATAATTGCTTTTGGATTCGTGAGCTGTAACCACAAATTATTTCCTGCACCACTGTTGTCAGAAGAAACTGTTCTCTTATTTCCAGCTGAGGGACCCTTTGTGTAGCTGGTGCTGTCTGCCATGATTAGATGGAGTATTGCGCTAAAAAGCTTCTTAAAGTCCTTTTTAGGTAGATGTGTCCTTTTTAACTGAATTGGTGTCCTGTAATAATAGTGGCTTTGAACAAAAGACAAGCGCACACTCCCCTAACCCAATGTATTGTTGGTGACTGATCTTTAGTAGGAAGTGGGCAGCTTCTTGCCTATTTTACTTTCATTAATGAAAACTCTGGTGTTTTGGTGTAGGAAGTCAGTTGGTTTTGCAAGTTCCTTGCAGGGGTTGAAAACTTTTCTACCTCATTTTTCAGGCTGTTTGGCTATAAGCAGGGCATGGAAAGGAGAGGGTTTTTTGACTGCTGGAATTCCACGGTAAATGTCAGAATGAATAGAATTAGAATTCTTATATATCACCACGCTTCTGCTGTGGGTATGCAGCTGCCTAATGGTAAAATGTCATTGCTCTGTTGTAAGCACTTGTGGGTATAATCCAGATGTGGGGATGATATTTTGGCTGCTAGAGGTCAGTTTAGAAAAGGGCATGGAGAAAGAAGGGGAAGGAAAAGGGCGTCCTGCGAGCAGGAAATGATGCTAAAAGTTTTGTCTGCACTGGAAAACTGCTGTTTAAATGATGTTGGTGTGATTGAACAGCACCTTTTCTACTTTAGAATTAGAGAAATTGGTATAGATAATGTTTCTTATACAGTTAACGTCCCTGTGGGGTCAGGGGCTGCTATTTTGGTAGAAGGCGTCTTCATGACTTAAAGGGCAAGTGTGTCGAAGCTCTGTTGGTACAGATGAAGGCTAATAAAGGTTAACACATCTGGGGAGAGCCATTGTAATGACAACAATAGCAGGAACTCGGCACAGCAGCAAAATCACTTCTGGCTTTTTATTAGAAGGCAGCACAGAGGGAATTCCTGTATGGCAAATTCCCCTCTCCTCCTGTGGCAGGAGGCACTTGCTACCTCTCACTGTCATATCCTTGAGAGAGCAGCCCTTCTGTTGAGGACAGTTGGATTGTGGTAGCATCTCTACCAACCTTGTTTCAAGAACATGGGAGTTGTAACCAAGCTAAAGCTGCTGGTGTTGAGATGCCTACATTAAACATGAGTGCTGGTGCTGCTGTCTGTGATCTGTGTAAAGCAGATGAGACTAAACTCCCACCTCTCCCTCAAAACTCACATCGAGAAGGGTAATGAAAGGTAATCCCCTATACCTGACATTCCTTGGAGCAAGAGTTTCCATTCACAGAAGAAAACCTGCTAAAGGTGCAATTGTTCTACATTGACTGGTGATGCTGTGTTGGTGTGTTTGGTTTCTTGTTATTTGGAGAGAGCAGAAACATAAGTGGCATTATTGATAAAGGCTCCCACATCTCTTTTCCTCCTCTTCTCACCTCCACCCAGTGTCTGGTAGCAGTGCTTGCCAAATTAGATTTCCATCTTAATTATTCCTGACATTTTCTCCTGGATGCGATGATCTACTTGAGGGATTTGCAGTTTAACATGCTAGTCATTTCTAGTGCATGGGAATGTGAACGGAATAAATGGGGCTGGGCTGTTTCTTCTTGTGAACTGTTTAATTTTGGATGATTGCATCAAAGCGCAGGGAAGTTTTTTGCCAAGTTAATAAAGTTTAAATTATAAACACTGCACTTCAAGGGTGTCAGCAAGTGTGCTAGGCTGAGGGTCTGTTACTCTGTGTTGAGATAGCCTGATAAGGAAAAAAGCTTATTCCAAGTATTGATTTAAAAGGATGCTCTCTGTGAAATGGAGAAACTCAAGTTATGTTAGGAGGTAATCTGAAAAAGTACAAGTTTTTTACCCTCAAGTCAGCTTTTTTCTGTCCCAAGGTATAGCTAAAAATCTATAAATAATAATATAGATTGTATTTTATTAAAGAATATCCTAGGAATAATGGGATATCAATTTTAAGGCAGCTCTGGCCTGCAAGAGCTACTTGAGTCAGTATTAAATGGTCAAGTCTGACTGAATATTCTGGAGAAGTTTCTCAGAAAGATTAAAATGCTGCTATTAAATATTGATGTCCCTCTATGTTAAATTAATAAGTAAGTGAAATAGTTGTTAAGTTTCTAAAGTCTAGCAGCTTTGGAAGGTAATGAAACCAAATGTTCTGTTTTCATTGAAAACATAAAGCAATGAACAATGGAATGATTGAAGCCAGGCTGGTAATTCAGCTTGTGTCACACTATCCCTTCAGTTTTGGGTAATTGGGAATATCTGTACTGCTTGACTATGCGTTAAATAATGTTGGTTGTTCTATGCATTACAGAACCTCTGCAGAGCTCTCATGAGCTGCTACCATTTAATTAATGGCTAGAGAAGTAATCCAATTGGGGAATATGAATAGTATCGCTTGCTTGATACAGTGAAGCAGCAAAGTACATACATTGAAGAACAGATATAGAAGTTTCATAGCTTACTTAAAGGGGGGGGGGGAACTAAAGCCTTCAGGAGTATTATAATTGCCTGATGTACAAAGAATGTGCAATTAAATAAGCAATTAGTTATGGATTATTCGCTCAGCCTAACTGTTGGATGTTTGAGTAGCACGTTAACCTTGAAATGACTGTTTTTATAGCCCTTATTGTTCACCAATAAATTAGATCTGCATTAAAATATACCACCCTTCCTGGGTTTGATCTTGCAAAGCAATGTTGCTGCTGTTTATTGCAGTGCAGCTGGGAGACTGAGGCAGCTCAGTGGTACAAGCTGGATGCACATGTGGATGGTCCCTGCCTCAAATACTTACGAACAACCAGGGAGTGAGGAGGAAGGGGAAGAGGCAGGATGCTTTCCTTTAAAAAGGGCAAAGCTTTGCAAAGAATTTAAAGGTCGATTGGTTTTTAACCGATCAGTCTCTATAATAGCATAAAACCTGAGCCTAGCACCCAAATGCAAGTGTCCCTCCCCTGTCTCAAACTTATCTGATTATTAAGAGTGTTCAAAACTAGGCAGGAATCAACCTTAGGAAGCCTCAGGTTGTGTTCCAAGGACCATGTAGTAGAAACAATTTTTAGACGTATAGTCCCACCTACTTACTGCAGCAGGGGAGGAGAGAGAAAATACAGCGCGGGATTATTTGATACCATCAGTTGGCAAAGTGAACGTACACAGCAGGACTTGTCTGTGCAGTGAAGGACTGAAATGTGCACTGAACACGTCCAACCTGTTTGAGTATTCAGTGGCTCTGGGTGTGCTCCACAGCAGGCACCACATGCCTGGGTAAACTGGCAGTAACTGGAAGGTATTGTATAAAACTAGTGTCATTAGATCAAATTGAGTTCACTTTGTGAGCAACATATGTATCTACTTCAGCTGCTTTGTGTTATCCAACGACAAAAGGGATGTTCAGCTTTAGTGTGTTGACACCTCATTTTTCTTCCAGTCTTGTCTAAACAGGTAATGCATTTTTTCATGAGGAAAGGAGAAGAAGGATGTAGTTCAGAGATATTGGTTGCTGTCACAAATGCACATGTGTCTGTGCCCTCTTTCCTAAATCCATTATTGCATTACCCTGGCATAGATCAGTATGTTTCTGTCTGACTGCACAAGCTAAACAATCTAAGGTGATTGCTATTAAATGCCTCCTTACATTTCTCGATGCAATCCATCACCAAATAAATTCCAGATGCAGTCAAACAAAATCTAAAGTGAGCACATCCGAAGGCAATGAACTGTGCAAAGCAACTGATGTAACTGAAAATCTCAGAACCTTCCCTGTGAGATTGGCTCAGGATGTGATGTCTAAAGGGAAGCTGATATTAAAGGCAGTGTTAGCTGTTCTCTGCCATTTGCCTTGGCACTGACACACTGTCCTCCCCAGCAGCTGATACAAGGTTTGATTGTGGTCATTCTTCTCTTTACCAAGTGTGATCCTAATGGTAGCAGTCGTGTTTCTTCTTTTGCATTATTCTTTGATAGAAAGAGGGAACAAGACAGACGAGAACCCCCCTTCTTTTGAAGACTCATCATTATTTGAAGTGCTGATGGAATTATATTCCTCATTATTGTAACTGTTCCCGCATCAAAAGGAGAAGAGCTAAGCAAACCCTAGAAGAAAGATAATGATTCTTTTTCTGGTTTCCACCTCCAGATTGTTTTCCAGTGTAATGAGAGCAGTGTATTATACCAAGCAATAGAGACATAATAACACATTCACTTAGCAGAAAGAAAAGCTGAAGGAAATACCCCCTTCTTGTGTAAAGTGGTTGGTTTCATCTTTCTATTTTAATGCTTATAAAAGCAAGTGGCTTCTCATCAGACTGCATTATTTTCAGGGATCTGAGATGGGAGCAAATACTCTTCTTGGCAGTACTTAAAACCTAGGACAAGCTCCTCAGCCATTGCATGTTGGTGGAGTGTTGTTTTGTCCTAAGGATCAATGAGTTGGGTCATTCGGAGGTGTACCCATGTGTGGATCTCCAATTGAAATATGCAGTGCACTTTATGTTTAGGAACATGTAGGGATGCAGGACACCTTAGGACTTCTGCTACCATTTTCTTCTTAATGTTCTCATAAAGAAAGTGTGAGTCTATGATTGAATGTAGAAGTTTCTGGGCTTTAATAAAAGGAAGCAGAGCCAGGCAGACAGATTCTCCCTCTACACCGTCAACTGATTGTGTTAGAAATGGAGAGTTGAAGTTTTCATTGCTTCAAGGCGCAAAGCTGGTGTTTGAATTCAAAATAAGTCAGAAATAGTAATGTATTCAAGAAATGAGTTTAATGATGTATTTAAAAACTGTTAAATTAATGTTTCTCATTAGCAGCACAGCCTAATCATTCTTTGCTAGCAGGGGGAAGAAAGCAAAGCAATATCATAAAAGATCAAATAGTGATTCAAAGTGAATTAATCCAGCATTATATAAATCAGGTAGCTTCAATAAAACTACTAGTTCAGGCTGCAGTTCTTATGGGCAAAATTAAAACTAAAAAATGCCTTAATGAGAGCCTTTTCATTCAATCCAGCTGACCTATTTATTTTTAATTGAGCTACAGGGTGCTAAACATTCTGTGGAGGTGATAATTGCAGCAGTAAACTTTGAAACATTTCCCTCTGGACTTAATACCTTGTTTTGTGGAGAATAGCTCAGAATAGGGGAGAAAATTGGTACCTTGCTGTGCTGGGAGTTGCTGTTCTGCTGCTGTTCTGGCTGCGGACCTGGTTTATGTTATGTAAATACCTTGTGGCTCTCGTTACCACGTCTTTGCTGTGAATAAGCCAACATTTACTTTGCATGACATCGTATGTGAAGTAGTTGAAAGAACTGTTTGAATGGGCAGCAGCATAATAGCTGGTGGTGTTAACTTAAATAATTTGTAGATTTAAAAGCATGGGATGCTTGACGACTTTCTTAGTGTACTATTACTTTTATATTTATAGTATATTTGTATCTCTTTGGCACCAAAGTTTTCTTATAGTCCTAGAAGTAAACATGTTGTCCTGATACAGTTTAATTCTTAATAGATAAACGAGAGTGGAAAACCAGATCAGAGGCAGGATGAGGAAGGAACTAAGAGCTTTTCATGAACGTCATCATATGCACTGAATAACATTATTGTGGCCAATGATGTGAACTGGAGCTGAACGCTGGTATTGTTGTTAAACAGGTATTTCCCATTAACCTTTTTACTGGAGATTCAGATTTTATTGAATTTTCCAGTCACTAATCCCCAGGCACCATTTTGAGCCTTGCAGCCCGAAGAATAGCTCCCACAAAATAGGCTCTTCTCAAACTTTCACATGAAGAATTAAAGATAATCTGAATGCCCAATATTGAGGCCTCGAGGATTAGCATCATTTTGGCAGTGTTTAAGTGAGGTTGTGAAAGCAGCTTTGTTACAGTCTGCCTGAGGAAATATTAAAAGCCCAGATAAGATGAATGCAGTCCCCACAATGGTTTTTAATGAAGATAAGTTAGGCGTCTAAGCCTCATGTTGATTCTGGTTCGGGGGGAGGTAAGAACATCCTGAGCTTGCCTGGTTCCTCCAGTGCTTAAGTATGTGTTTAGTTTCTAGTGTGCAAGAAGACAGTTTGTATTACTCATGCTATTGAAAGGCCCAGTATCTAATAGAATTGAACCCATAGATCTTGTTCATTCCATGACAGATATTTACTGCTGGGTCATAGATATGAGTCCATCTGGCTGATGACATTTGTTGGCTCCCTGAAATGCCTGTACGCTCATGCACATGACAAGCAGCTTCTGCAGGTAGAATGACCTGTAACAGGAAGAATAAAACCAGCAAACAACCATGAATTGAATTTGGGATTCTGCCTGGTTATTTTCTGCCTCCTTTTCTAATCAGCTGATGCTGTGAGAAGAAATGTTATAAAAGGCCCAGCTCTGGAAGTCTTCAGCGTTGTGTTAGACTTTGTAGTTTGTATCTTTAGCACCGTTGCCAGTCCCAACTATTCCAAAATCACTAACCAGGGTGTCTCAAAACGATGAGGAACGAGTTATGGAGTAAGTAAATATCTTCTACTTTATCAGTGTTAAAGGCACACGGGCGTCATATTTGCAAGTTCTGGCCACTGTCTTTTATCTTTTAGAACCACAGAATCAACTAGGTTGAAAAAGACCTTGAAGATCAAGTCCAACCATTACCCTAGCACTGCCAAGTCCACCATATCATGGAGTGCCTCATCTACACATTATTTGAACACTTCCAGGGATGTTGATTCCACCACTTTTAATTGAACAAAGTTTGTATTCTCATACATTCCAACAGCAGCAGTTTGAGGATCCCTTTCAAATGATACAAATCACAAAAGTTGGCAATACCAAAGATGAGGGTTGACATTCCTGAATATTTAGAGATACACAGTTGTCCCTCTCATACATTAAAGCATGCACTTTTTGCAGCCCAAGTGTGTTAAGTAAGACCTGAGCTACATATTACTCAATTTTTGGTGAAATCAATGGGAAGATATCAAGAATATAAACCCCTTGGAGCTGTTGTCCTGAAATGGTTGTGTACAGTCACTAAGTAGGAGGCAGTGGGCTGATGGCCAATAAACAGCATGGTCCCATGCAGAAGATTAAGACTCTTGAGTTTTCTCATGTGTATGTGCAGAGCACACTCTCCTCCTGCTCATCCTTTTCCCCTCTCAGACTGTTCCACAAAGCTGCTGGTTGCCTCTAAAGCGAACCCAGGCTGTCAAGCTCTGAAAACACCACTTGCCAATTTTACGGTAGCTATTCCTTATGTAAAGCATCATTAGGAGTTATTCAAACACCTGTAGTGGAGATAATCCTAGCAGAAGGAGTTACGGACCACTAGAGTGCTCCAAGCAAGCTGAGAGCACCAGTCTTTAGTTCATAAATGCTTTATAATGGAGGGGCTAGGTGCATCTGGAGCAGCAGTGTCCCCTCCCAGTACTCTTTTGGATGGAAACGGATACAAGCAAGAAAAAGCTTGAACAGAAGCATTCTGAGATCTTGGTGAACTCTGCATACCAGCAGATGATCGAGTGCTGAAGAAGGTTGAAGCTCAGCACTTCCTCATTTCGCTTTGGCTTGTGGAAAGCATTGAGGTTTGTGTGGTGAATTTCCTGGAATTGTCCATAAGCACCTAATAGGCGTATTTGGGAAATTCAAACTGAAGATTAGCTGCAATCAGGAGTCAGCACCTATGTTTCAGCCTGACTTGAAAGGAGGCTGTTTAATGCTGAGACTTGCAGTGCCAAGTGAGTTTGCAATAAAGAACTTCATTGTTTATTGATTTTAGAGATGGATGTGGCCATAAATACTGCTCTAATTGTTTTAAATGTCCAGAATTGCATCTGAATTTCAAAAGCAACCCAAGACATATGGAAATTTTGTATTCAACATAATGAACCTGAATATGACTCCAGACCTTATAGCAAGGGCCTTCTTCAGTTTGAGTGGTACAATTTTGCTCTTCAACTCCTTCTACTGCTTGTAATGCTTTATAAGCAGGGGATTAAGTGATCTCACACAAGTTAAAAGCGTATTGAAGAACTGAGGTGGAGCCAGCTCACATTGTATGCTGTGTGATCCTACAGACCTTGTCTGACATAGAACCTTTGAAGTCGATGGGGTTAATCCAGGTCTTCATCTTTGTAACAGAGATCAGTGTGCGGTTTGAATGTTCATCACGCTAAAATCTGAGGTTCTTCTCCTGGCACCAATTGCTTCTAGACTGGGTCCTTATAATTTGCTTTACAAAGGTGGCATAAATTAATTTAGATATGGATTCAATTTTCAAATGCTCCCAAGCTTTGTGTATCCACTTCACTAATCCAGTGGTGGATTTTGGTTGGACTTCTTATGGTCTGATTGAAAAAATCCTGTTGAATTGAATTTAATTGTTTCCCCACCATTTAGAAGTGGAAAAGAACAGGCAATTTATCTTGCTTAAAGGAATCTGTATGATGAGTTAAATCTGCATGTTTGGTGTGATTCCTGTGAAGCCCTGGAATTCTCTCACTAATTTTTTCCTATGTATTGAAGTCTGCCACTAAAAAGTAGCTGAGTGTCTTTTCAGTGTTAAAGTACTACCCTTCTCAGTACCCCTGGGCAATAAGGACTGAAAAAACCAAGTGGGTGGCACAGATCTGTGCTTTTGCTTTTCCCAAAGTGTCCTAAATCCATGGGAAGCAGATGCTGTGCACAAGTGCTCTTCAAAATCTCTACTCGCATGGCTTGCTCAGTGACACTTTAGGGCTTTGTGGGAGCGTTGAGAAGGGGGGTCCTGATTCCTTAGGGCCCCTACCCTTACGTAAAGGGCTGAGCTTCCAGACCTGTGAGACTCTGCCGTAAGTCTTGAAAAAACATGGGAAGACTTTTCATTTCTGAAACATGCTTCTAATTTATATAAAGGGAATAAATCATCCAGGAATGACATGCTGTTAGATCCTTGTGAAAGCGGAAGGGAGCACCGCCTGACTCTGTTGTTTCTGCTGTGTGATTTCTGTATTTCCAGAGTTCCTGTGAATTTCTTTCATTCTCCTCTACCGAGAGATTTCTTACAAAGCTTCAGGCTTAGCAGTGTGTTATTTATGATGCTCTAAAGCCATTTTGTTGTGGACAGCTTGTTCATAAATGATAATGCAAATAAATTGAAATCTCTGGGTGCTGAGGGCTCTGTACTGGCGTGTTGTTATAAAAGATCATAAACCCCTAATTTCTAAAGCTCCCCTGGATGTGTAAATAAACAAGAGGGGAGTTCTGAGAAGTTTGCCCTTATCCAGGACATACAATGAATAATTAGAGAAAGATGAACTGATTGGGACTTGGAGTATGCTTTCAGGCTGACATCACCCCACTCCCTAGGCTTGGTTCTGCAAGACAGAACATTGCCCTCACTCTGAGCTTAATTATGGGCTGCTGCCACTCTCATTATCCAGGGAATTCTAAGAAATAGCTTTTGAAGGGGTTGGGTATGGTTTCAGTGTGTTAATAGGGAGCTAATCACCTGTTTAGGATTAGTGTCTAAAGGAAAGTGTATTAAACTAAATGAAAGTGCTTTTAGTCTGGAATAACTGCCTCTGTATGGTTTTTAAAATATAGCGATTGCTCTTTAAATTCATGCCTGGCTGTAACCTTGAATTAACTTTCCAGTGTAGATAAGCCTCTAGATTTAGGTGTCGCCTGTTTGGAAAGGGAAGAGAATGAGTTATATAGGGATAGGAACTTATGTAGGAGTTATGTAGGGATAAGGAACTGCCACAAAGTCTTTCCATAATGTTAAACATGAGGGAGTCTCCCATAACCCATTACTGGACTTTTTCACCCACCCCCCCTAGGAAAGAAGAAATGAATTGTATTTAATTTCTAACTATCACACATCATTTCACATCAAACAACATGCCAGATCTTTAATAACATAATTACAGGGTATGCAAATATCAATCACTGTCTGACTCAATTTGATTATGCACCTCCTGCTTAAAGTGGCAGGGCTCAGCCATGGGTGCCCACCTGAAAGCAGTGAAGCAAAAGTCAAGCTCAATTTGACTGCTGTTCAAAAGGAAAGTAAATCACAGCAGGTATGGGGATTTACTGTTTTCAGTATGAGAATTTAACATAAACCAGAGCATACATAGAAATTCAGTGGGCATTTGGCTGTGGATGTGAATGCAGGCACAGCAGGGAGAGGCTCAGTGTAGTTTTAGGAACAGCTGCACAAGGCAATCTGACCCAGATGACCCCATGAAACCAGTTGATCCCCACTGGTTTTATACAAAGGCATCTGTGTGGTGGTGATTTGCTACCTGGGAGGAACCAGGAGTTGAAGGTTTGTGTAGCTTGGTGGTACAGCGAGGCTTTAGGATGTATCTGCTATAATAACAAACGGAGAGAAGGAAGTCCTGCCTGATAATCCTTTATCTCAATTAGCAGTTCTGGCATTGGCAACGAAGATGCTGAAGCCTGCTCCTAGCACAGGCAAGTATTTCTGGGCATCAGCAGCTTCTGTAGAGCCCACAGCAAAAGGGAGAGGTACAGCTACATGGGAGAGAACATGAGCATGTAAATGGTGATGATTTGAGCTATATAGCTTGGGGTCTAGCTAATGAGGCAGGGGTGGGAAAATGATGCCAAATTTGCTAGCATAATTTGTTAGTCCTAGAGAGTAGAAAGCTTTTGAACACTGACTTCAGGTCTGTGAACTCTCCAGGTGAAGGGTCCCAAGAACAGAGGGTAAAAGGCCTTTTGTAAACATGGTTCCTTTGATGTTGTGATGAAAATAAAGTGCTCTGAGGAAAAATCCTGTTTTGGTGCCCCTATAAACAACTTCCTTGGTCTACCAGATAGACAAGTTGCAAAGTGTGAAACTGTCAGTGGAAAAAAGGCTGCATCTCTGAGCGGGCCATAATCATCTTGGAGGCACCTGTGTTAAAAGCTGGTGTCAGGATAAGCCTGGCCTATTATTCTTGCCTTTCTTTGCTTTAGTGTCTACAGGTCAACAGGTGCCCACTTAAGACTTGGCTCTATTGTGCCTCTGTTTGCCTTTTTGCCTGTTGAGGCTGTAGTCCAGCCAAGCAGAAACTGCTGGGTAAATACACCAGAAAAATACATCAGAAAAGCAGAGTCACTTGGGAGGTTATAAATTGAACAGTTTACTTGATTTCCATTTGTGCAGGGAACTACTTCAAGTACAGATCATGTCAAATAATAATAGAGTTTCTGAGCAGCCCTTTGGTTAATTCTGCTGGTCTGGGGCTGCTTCTGGCTCTGGCTCTTGTGTTCTGTGTTAATCTGGAGTCAAATGTGCTGTAGTGATATTTGCAAGTGCATGTTTTCATTTTACCTGCAGTGTAAGTTTTATGCGGCCGTTACGTGATGGTTAAAGGGCCTTTTGTGATGACTCAGAAGATCAGGTGAATTTTAAAATACTGGGCATTTAAAACCTCATTGCTATTTTAATTGAACAGAATTTTAATATCTGAATGACATCTTTATTAATACATTAAAGATGTTTAGTGCTATTAATTGATATGTAACTGGGTAGCACTGAATTTATTATGTGGCTTAAAATACTGACTGGTGTGTTAAAGCTATTTCTGCTTTGCAGTCCTGTTAAATGCCAGCTATAATTTGCTATACAGACTGTTAGAGACCTGACTATTGATTAAGTTACCTACCAGTGTGGGCTCAATATCTGTCAGTGAGCATTTATTATAAAGAGCCTATTACATGCCTTGTTTCTGAGCATCAGAAAAGTGAAGGCTCTGAGATGAAATCTGGTTGATGAGTGAGATAAGGAGTATGGTATTTGACGCCCTAGCAACAGTCTGTGCAAGGACAGGGATGCTGGCTTACCAAGTGGCAGTTCAAGCATTGGTTTGGCTGATATACTAAATAATGAGGTTACTGATGAAGCTTTAAATTCACCCTGCTATAAGAAAGGGTTGCTATTGACCCAGTTCTGTTTATTTTCAATTCTTTCTTTAATCTGATCACCATAACAGCCTCACAAGCAGTTGCATCTGCCAGGCTGAAAAGGCTGGGACAGGAGGGAACAGGGTTAGTGGAAGTGATCAGGGTTTGATGGGGGATCTCAGCTGTGGCCTCTTCTGTAAAATTAAGGGAATTAGCCTCCTGTTTTCCCAGCTTTTGCTTGTCTTGCTTATTTTAATAGAAGCTTTTCATGGGAAGTTATATAAAAATCCTGATGGAGCCTTATGGCAGTTCAATATTCTGTGGAGATCGATCATTCTCAAGCTTTTTCCTACTTCCTGTGCTGTTTTAAGAGCTGGAGTTTGCATTTCTTCCAGCAAATTACTTGCTTCTGAGGCCTCTTCTGTGGAAATTCACTTAGGAGAGTCTAAGCAGCATGTTTACAGCGTGGAAATATGTGTGAATGCTTTCCGGAAGTGTGCTTGCTTACTTGTATCCCATTAATGTACAGATGCTGCAATGGAGACAAGGGCTCACTCTGCTCGTCTGTATTCAGAGGCATATCAAGAAGCAGACTGCACCCCCAAAAAATGACAGTCAAGGCAATGAGTGGTAAAAAAGAAGGATTATTTACTCTTCCTGCCTAGGTGGGAGGATGGAAATAAAATGGTTTGTTAGAATCACATAGGGAGTCTGGAAGAGGTCAAGGAAATAAACTTGTTCTATTTTAAAAGCACCTATCAAAACAGTGAAATCACCTTTTTTCCATCTCTCAAATCTCGTTTGATTTTGCTCTTATTCAGCTTTGTATTGAGTTAGGAGACGAGGACATAATTTGAATGGGGAACAAAATGAATGGGGAACAACAATCACCCTCTCCACCACCTTGCAGCCATTTTCCCTTTGTAGCATTGTAAATATGTTGGGGCTTTATGATCTCTTGCAATTAACCTGTGTAGAAATGAGCTCCAATGTCTTGCTGTGGACAGTTAGCTCTCATGGACATATAGGCTTAAACTGTTTTGCTTTGGATAGAAGTTGTATGTGATATAGTCCTGTTGGAGTTGGAGGGGAGGCTGGGTACTCTTGGGTTTTAGTTGAGATTTTGGGGAGGATTTTGAGACGATTCATAACTCAGCACAGAAGAGCATTACCTTTCTTTGCCTTTTGTTTAGGCCTTCTGCAATTTATGGACAATATCTTCCTCCTTTCAAGATGCCACAGCCAGCAGAAAGAGATGTAAGGAATTGTTAAAGGTTCCCTAAGTCATTGAACCATTACCCTAGCATAGGGTACCTCTCTGATGTAATGATATTCATGAAAGAACCTAAGCACAAAGGAAGGGAATCTAATAAATACCTGAACTTCAGCTCACTGCAGGTCATTTTTCTGAATTATTTAAGCACAGTGTTTGCTATGCGCTTCTATCATTTCTCAGGTGAGGGTTTATTACCATTTAATTCACTTAAATACCTAAAATGGCTTTGATTCAGGAGGAGAAAGTAGACAGGTAGGTAAGAAATACGGCTTTACTCCCTTTGGAAGATTGAAGTGGATGCTACTGGTATTCACTTTCAGCTAGAGGACTTGAGTAAGATGTGTGCAGATCATTTGTTGTGTCTTTTGCACTACTTGGCTGTAACAAAGACTCCTATGTGAAAATATTCCCTAGCGCTGTAGGATTTGGCATAATATTCATTCATTTTGCCTCACAATAAAATCTTTTGAAGTTGAATATGTATTAATTGAGATGCATTGATAAAAGACAGCTCTGAGGTCAGTATATGCATGAAAGTGTGGTTTTTTAAGTAGACAAAATCCACATTAGAAAACAAACAGATGTAGGTGTGGCCTGAATGGGAAACTCTCACTTGTATATCCTTATGAAAGGCAATAAACCATGTGGCATTTTATTTCTGTGTTTAGAAATAGAAATTATTTATTGTGGGTTTGATTTATAGCCTCGCATCTCTTTAACAACGTTAGTTTCAAGAGGCAACACTAGGTTGGATCAAATCTTGAGGACCTATTTTGAACCAAATCCTGAGCTACCTCCAAGATGTAATGGGTTGTCTGATGACAATGTAGGATGAAGTCATAGAATCCCAGACTGGTTTGTGTTGGAAGGGCCCTTAAAGCTCATCCAACTCCAACACCTGCCACGGGCAGGGACACCTGCCACTAGAGCAGGTTGCTCCAAGCGCCATCCAAGCTGGCCTCAAAAGCTTCCAGGGATGCTGAGGTCAGTCTTAAAGCTGATGTTCTCAAACATGGAAGGGATGAGTAACTGGCTCCCACGCAGTTCCGTGACTGCCACATTGCAGAAAATCTTCTAAAATATATTAAAAAATAATTAATTTGTTTTGAATCACCAGAAATTTTTAACTTGGAATGGATTAATTAAACCACACTGGTAATGCTCATCTAGATTCAAGGTAGCCTTAGGTCAATTTATTGTATTCCATTTATGAAGGATATTAAACTGCACTGAACAAATAGTCTTCATGGGGATTTAATACAGTCCAATAAATCCATTTTAGGACTTGCTGCAGATTAGTTTTATTGTGTTCTTGTGTAAAGATGAAGATTTTTAAGGGGGGGAGCAAGGAATTTTCAGAAAAATAGTTTCAAGCTGAAAGAAAGAATTACTTTTAATGTATGTGTTAAAGGGGTAGTTTACAACCTTAGGAAACAATACATTATGCAAAATTTAGCCAGTTAATCTGTCCATTATTTGTCAAACAGTATGGTAAGGCTGAGATTTATTTTGCAGAGGATAACTTATTCAACAGAGCTTAATCCTCCCCATCTATCACCAAGTGACTTTACACTTGCATACATTTTCCCATTATTTGACCAGCTTTTACAGTGCTGGAAATGTAGTGCTTGGGCTGTTAAGCCTCTTTCCCTCTATGCTTGCTAGAAACTAGCTTTGCTGCTTATAGAGTATTTTGTGCCAAATGAGGTTTTTCCCAGTGATTTAGCCACTGTTTGCTTCAAAGCACCACCAGCCTGCCTTGCCTCATTGATTTGTTGCAATTTTTTCCCTGGAGGGTGCAATTTGCTCCCACTGAAAGTAACTTTGTAGATCTTAAAGAGTTTGGTCAGGAGCAGGAATTAGAGAGGATGCTTTCCAGATGAAGTTCAAGGGAATGGGGATTAAACCGCGGGTAATAAATTACAATAGCAGCATCACATTTATAACTGAAATGAGAAGACAGAAGAGATGTCACCCTGACATTGTTCCCCAATCCCATCAGCTGGAAGCTCTTTGTCCACCGTGGATCAATTTGCATCTCTTCTCCATACAGGAAATCTGCTGCATGGGACTAATAGATGCTTTCTGAGCTGAAAGGAAGTAGGGAGAGGAAGGTAACTGTTCATCATTTCATGGTGTCCTTCTGTGACTCTGCCCAATGCCTATAATGTGATTCACTGAAGGGATAAAAGGACACTTAAAAATGTAGAGGCACAAGTTCTTGGCTTTTCCTCTCCACTTCTCTCTTTCATTAAGCTTAGGTAGTAGCTCAGGTGAGAGGCGTCTCCTTCTCTAGAGAATTCAGTAATAAAAATGATGTTATCTATCTGCAGAGGTCTGCTTTGAAATATTTAGTCTGTTAAGCTGTTCCCAGCTACTGGTGATGCAGATCTTTGCTCGCTGAACCAAGCAAGGTTGAGAGCAAGCTGGTAGAGCTTCCGTATAAAATGGTTGCTGACATCCCTTATTGTATCTCCTTTTGATAAAGCCACCGTGCCGGCAGGCGGGCTTCAGATAAAGACAGTTTCTCATTTACTTGGGAGTTACTCATCTGAGCTTAATGGAGACACATCAGACTAAAAGAGGACTTGGACTCATTCTGCTTTGCCCTTGATAGTTTCAGCTCAAGCTTTCCCATTGACTCCACTGGGAGTTAAGGCTTTTTTGGTATTGCTTTGAGGTTAATAACATGAACCATCAAGAAAAGGGCCTTGGCTTGAACAGAAGTTTCCCTGTTGAGGATACCTGGCCACTGTCTTATCTTCTACCTTGATGGGTAAACTTTCAAAGGCACTTTGAGCAATCAGACATCTTTTCCCCAAGGCTGATGGCATCTGGCTACTGCTTCTTCCAGAGCAGCGAGATTTACAGCAAGCATTTTCTTGGCATTTATTTATGAAAGCCACAGTTGTGTGCCCTGCAAAATCCTTCCTCTGTGTGACTCAGCCTGGAAGGTTTTCCATGTGGTTTTGTCTCTGGCTGCCTGCATATGTTTAATGATGGGACTCTGTTGCAGTGATTAGATGAGGGCAGGGGTTGCCTGTACATGTGATGGCAGCAGAAGTTCCATTTCTCCCTCTCACTGCTGCAGGGTGCAGCTCACAGAATTATTTTCTTCTGGCACAATGCAACAATGGTTGGAAAAATTCCATTGGGATTCAAAATAGAAGCTTGACACTTCAGTGCTAAGTATCATAGAATCATAGAATAGTTAGGGTTGGAAAGGACCTTAAGATCATCCAGTTCCAACCCCCCTGCCCAGTATCCTTTTCTTGCACTTCTTCAAGGATGGGGGCAATACTGGTAGCATCTCTAGAGAGGACAAAAGTGATGGGAGAGTCTATAAAGGCTGAAATAACCTCTCAAGTTTACTGATGCTTTAGGAACTGGAGTGAAGTCAGCTTAGGTATTGTTTCTGTTGTCTTTAAATTAAGGAGATTTTAATGTAGTGTCTTAACAAGCAATGCTGAAACACATTAAATAGAAACCAGTGACAATTTCAAAGCTGTGGTTCAGGATCCTAATTAATGGATGAAGTCATGCTGCTGAATCCCTCCTCCAGGAGAGCATTACAGACACAGTGTTTTGTTTCCAGAAAGCAAAGAGCATCACAGAGCCTTTTTTTCCCCCAGAAAGGGGATGTTTAAGCCGAGATGATTCAGACGTCTGAATGAATGTTATGGATTTTGCAGGGGCACACAATATCCTTTGCCCTTGCAGAGAAAGCTTCCATGAATTATATTCCTGCAGCTTCTATTTTGCTTCTAGCTTCTAAATTGCTGGGATTAAAGGCTAACAGTGGTTCTTTTGGTTCCTTATCTGGGTGTTTTCTATTTGAATTCACTTCTAATCAGAGTTTCTTCCACCCAGCCCTTCTGCAAATGCCTCGGACAGTCACGTGGCTGATTTCCTAATGGCAGCTCTGATCTTATTGACCAGCAGTTGTCAAGGAAGCAGCAATGGAAAACCAAAGGTAACAGGCAGCAGGAGCAGAGTAACCATTAGTACGAGGATGATCAGGGGTCTGGAGCACCTCCTGTATGACTATAGGATGAGAAAGTTGGGGCTGTTCAGCCTGCAGAAGAGAAGGCTGCGTGGAGACCTCATAGCAGCCTTCCAGTATCTGAAGGGGGCCTATAGGGATGCTGGGGAGGGACTCTTCATCAGGGACTGTAGTGATAGGACAAGGGGTAACGAGTTCAAACTAAAACAGGGGAAGTTTAGATTAGATATGAGGGAGAAATTCTTTACTGTAAGGGTGGTGAGGCACTGGAATGGGTTGCCCAGGGAAGTTGTGAATGCTCCATCGCTGGTGGTGTTCAAGGCTGGGTTGGACATAGCCTTGGATGGCATGGTTTAGTGGGAGGTGTCCCTGCCCATGGCAGGGGGGTTGGAACTGGATGATCTTAAGGTCCTTTCCAACCCTAACTATTCTATGATTCTATGATGGAAGAGAGGACCATTTGGTGTTGGCTTGATAAATGCCATCACTACAAGGTCATGATAAAATACCTACAAAATGGAATGTGTAAGACCCTGCCTAATCTCCAGTTTCATATGATTGTACCATGACAAATGGAGGTGTTAGACCTGATAAGGTTTTAATAAAAATGCAAATACAGTAATCCTGCACTAGAAATACACAGATGACAGGTATGAGCCATAAGTAAATTCTTTAAAGTAAAATAATCTACTTGTTCTGGCCATGAGGATGATGATATGAATCCATTCTTTGTGTGTGTGTGTGTGTTATTCTGAATATTGTGGAAATATGGTCATAGAGAACTGCAGTTGTACTTTGAAGGCTGCTACAGTCTAGAGGGGGACCAAATGAAATGAAGACTCCGTTACAGTGATTGCAGTATGCACATGTTTTCTGGCCTGGAAAAATTTAGTGTCCAAGTATTTAATATGTTATAAAGCATGGGAGAGAAAACAGTAGGTACAAGGAAATGAAAGGACTTTCCAAAGTAACAGCAGGTCAGTGACTGAGCTGAGGTTTCTTGGCTTATAGCCGAGAGTCTGGTCTTGTAGTCAACCATTTCCAATGGCTTGTAAATCCCAGCATTTCAGTAGTGATTCAGGAGGTATCACAGTCTACCTGGGGCTGGACTGATAGAAGTCGAATGTCAAGCAATTGCTCACTGGGGAAATAAAAATCATCCTTTTCTCAGATGCTACTCAAATCCTCATAAAGTAAAACTGTGGCAGACAACTCAGGACTAAGCCCCTGATTTGTGCTAGAGGCAAAGGGAGCAAGCCTGGAGTTCCTCAGAGGTACCACAAACAAATAGTGCTGCAAGGTGCCAAAAGCTGAGGATGCATTTGTTTTGTTCTTGATGCGGAAAGCAAACATGAGTTAAAGGCCGGACAAGGATTGTGTGGTTTGCTTCTTTGCGTATGATGGAAGTGATGTCTTTTAAGATCTAAGCAGAGCTGTAAACTACAGATGCCAGAAAACCTATCAGAAGTGTATGGAAATGAAGTTTGACTGGTTTGGAATGGGGTGAGGTGAGATCCATTAGTGCGGGGAACTTGGGAATGAAACAATCCCTCTGGATAAAAGAAAGCAAATGTGCTGTTGGACTCTGTAAATGCCTGTCACCGTGGAGCTGGGTTATTCAGCTAATCAAGGTTTCAATTAGCACCTTGCTCAATTACTAAGCTGTCCAATGCTCACCTCTCCCAGTGATTCTTTCACGGCTCCTCAAAGTGTGACAGCTTTCTGTCACAGAAAATTGGTCTCTTCATAGTACCCCTGGAATTATTTGCTTGTTTTTAGACATGATGGTATATATTAGATGATAGTATTTGCATACACATATATGCACACACGCACTCACCCCCTGCTCGTCCTTCTGATGTTTTTGTCTGGTCCTGATGCTGAACTGTTACAGTGACAGCTCATTACTGTGCTTTGCATTGCTACTGATTTCTGATTTCATGTTTTGTTTCATGTTGTCAATGTGACCGACAGCTTTGGCTGCGCTAAATAAGCTTTGTATTAGTGGCCAGGTCAGCTCCGATACTCCTGAAGCTGTTTGGTCTGAACGATATCCCTTGTTAGCAAGTTACAGAGGATGAGTGAATCTATGTTTATAAGATTTTAAAAAGAGAGAGTACAAATCATTCTGCAAAGCTGTCAATGGATTAGTGCTTGTGTGACCCAGATGAGAATTTGGCAGGCAGAGAAACCATTTCTTTTGATCAGATGAAGACAACATTTCTGCAGTGGTATGTATTTCTCGGCAAGTAATTAATAGATGATCCCTGTCCCAAATAACTTAGTCCCGGTACTGCTGAGCATGCAGCATCCCATTCCTAAGGGTCACAATGCAAGATCCAAGCCCTCTATTAATAGGAAAAATAAATACCTACTGCTATCGTTTATACCTATTTACCAAGTGTTATGAAACAGAGCTGGGGAAGAGCCTGCTTGAGTTGATCTGAAGTTGTAAATGACCAAGGCGAGTGTTGTAATCAAGGGTCTAGAAGACAGAATGAATATCAAACAAAATAAAAAGTTTAGAAAGGCAAAGCAACTGCATCAATAGATCATTGAACACTTCGGACTGTTTCATAGGTGCAAAAGCCCATTGTTGAATTCCCTGTGCAGATTGTTTTATTCCTCTGTTTCATGTGATTAAAATGAATCCTTTTGCTTCATAATGCATCCCTAAATAGTGCAGTTCAAAAGGCTGATAATTAACATAGACCATATGGAGGAAGGGATGCATCCTTCTAATAAGAGACTGAAGCCAATTATAAGTAGGAGTTTCACCTGAAGTAGAGAAATGAGTAAATGTGATGATGCAAACCCTTCCTTAACTGGGAGTGATGTATGCGCTAGCTTGTTGCTCAAGATGGAGTTCTCATTGAGTATGCAGTACTCAAAAGCATCTTTCACAGCACAGGTCTTTTTATCTGTACTTGCATCAGGAGCTGGGACAGGCTAAGATACAGAATGAAAGTTGCTTTGTAATGGCCCCAGCATTCTGTATTTGCATATTCTGCTTCATTATTGAAAAATATATCATTTGTTAGATATTTATCTGCCTTTGATTATTAAATGTCTTCCATCTCCTCTGATCTTCCCTTATGCACAGAGAAGCAAACATCTCATTTTTAAATAAACTTCAGATTTTCATTGTCTTTTACAATGAGCTGGGGGTTGAAAGGGAAAAAAAGTGACTGCAGATTAAGAGAGATTATGCATTATCAAAGTAAATCCATAAGCTATTTCGCATCCAGGACGCAGATCTGAATGTACCTAAACCCAAACGTATCCTGCCAAAAAGCCCAATCTCAGTGTTATATTGAACTCCTTCAAGTGCTCATAACTGCACTGCATCCTTCGTGTTATGTGCATATAACACAATGCAGAGCCTTTCTCTGAACTCCAGAGAAAAGCAAGTAAATATAACTTCTGAAAAGGTGCTTGGTTTTGCGTGCCCAACCTGAGATCATTGAACGAATCAATTTTGGAAGCCTGAATGTGGTTTGCACCTTAGGAAAGTTGGGGTCTCTTGCAGCATCTCAAGGTTGGCATCCAAGGCCACTAAACCTTTTATAAAAGCCTGAGTTTTATTATATGATAACAATCAATCTTTATTGACTAAGGGCTTGAAGTGAAAACTACTGCTAATATTCACAACACATTTGGGAGCGAGTGAATGAGGAAGAGACAGGCCTTCATTGCGAGCAAAGGATTTGAGGGATCAGAGTTTAATATCTGCAATCTTACTTTGAGACTATTTTAATAAATATTGGAAATGAATGCTACATTCCTGAGAGGTGAAAGAGCGGAAGGAAAGGAGGAGCAAAACCACAGTGCCATATGAATCGGCTCTCTGGGAGAGGCACAGAAATGGCTGTGATTTGTAGTTGCTTCTGTGCAATGCAGAAGTTACGATTATATGTAAATGTCCATGCACACAAACATGATTGTCCCCTATCTGTGTGTCCTTTGAAACTCCACATGTTTCTTTTCCCCCTCTGCGCATGTGATCTTAGAAGGCCTTCAGCCACACCGATGCTTCCTACAAAATGCTCTTTGGCTGCCCTGGTAATGGTCCTTATACAAAGGACTTACTCTGCCCTTCAGAGGGACTGCAGAAAGCCACAGGAAGCCAAGGTACATCGAGGGAATAACGCGACTTAACAGTTGGATCAGTCCATTTCATTTGCAAGTTCTAATTAAAGCACAAAGGGAAGGATGGAGTCCATAATACAATGTTTTTAATGTGTCTCCTGCTGTGATTTTCTGTCAGCGGAAGAAATCAGCTTTCTGGGTCACAGTCTCCTGTGAATGTTTGGAATTCTCCTACTGAGCCTCTGAGTTTTCTTAATAAATGCATATTCCGTATCCAGCATCTCTGGAATCTCGATGTTCCGTTCAGTTCTGAGGTCTGGGCACTAGAAACGTCAGGCTTCAGCCTGGACAATTCCATAGCTTGATCACATCCCAGTCGCACCAGGAAATATTAATGCATTACTTAATTTTCCGTCCTATTTTCATCTACATATGCAAAGCTGATGGATACTTTTGTGTTTTATTTCTTTCAGGCTGAAAATATAGATATGGTTAACTGTGGGGTTTGGTTTTGCTTTCATAAACTAACAACCTAGATTTTACTCCTGTTGTTGACAGAAGAGATTGAGTTATTTTCCTTGGGAATGGATTTTGTTGACAGGATGGATTTAGGCTGTTGACAAAACACATTTTGTTAGCATGGTGGCCTAAAGCTTTGATGAAATATGTTTTATTGGCAGGATGGGTTGAGATTGGGGTGACAAAATGCAAACAGCCTAATCCATTCTATTGATAAAACGCATTTATCTAACTATCAAATCCATCCAGTTGACAAACCCATTTTTGTTTGAAACTGAAAAGCACCTTTTTGAGAGGAAGAAATAAATCCCCACAGAGCTGTGGGAGGCAGCTCAGTTTATTGAGAAGCTGTGCTAGAGCCTCTCTCATGTGCTGTGGGAAATAGAGATGTGGACCTTTACAACAGCAGCATTAGAAATGGCAGGGAGACAACTGCAAATGGAAATAGCTTCCATTTCTGCAGCATGACACAGCCCTACAGAGAGTCTACACACTTCATGGATGCTTTGCAAGTTCTCTCTTATTTTATAGTAACCTAATGGATTTTCAAGGCAGATCTAAAAGCTGTGTTCCAAGCTGACCCAAAATCAAAATTGATCTCTTAATATGAAAAATCATAGTGTCAATAGCTATGTTGGGGTTTGCTATCTACAGCCCATCTGCCAGTTGAAGCAGTGGGTTTCACAAGCGATGCCTATCTATTGTTCGTCTGCTTCCCTCTGTCTAAAGGCAGTAAAGACTTGGTTTTCTTCCCTTACTAACATTTCTGTCTATCTGAGAGGACTAATTCTTTCTTTCTCTTAGGTTGTCCCATTGGTTAATATGATATAGTTCTGAGTTTGTCCATTCTTTGCTTCAATCTCAGTGTCTTTTTCCTGAAAGGCTCTGAGTTCAGTCTGATCTGTTAAAGGCTTGCAGACAGCAAATACATGACAGCAAAATTCAAAGCTGTCTTCAGGCTTTTATGTTTCCGATGTTTTCCTTCAACTCCCTGTTCCCAAAAGGAGGTATTCCCCTCCCCTACATATATACAATCTGTTTCTGAAGCACAGGAAGGGAATATCATGTCTTTCCTTGACGTGATATCAGATGTAGCATTTTGACCATGTTGACATTTAAAGGATTCAGAAATGTAATTCTCCACTCTATCAGTGGAATCGTGTTCTTCATGTGTCAGAGGGTGCAAGAATCAATATATTAATACCACAAAGCAAACATGTTTGACATTTGAAGTGTTTTAGTTTACAGTTTCTATTTAAAAACGTTAGATGTGACCAGGCAGATGAGAAATCCAGAAATTAACATTCCTTCTCCAAACTTCATCTTATCTGAGAATGTTTTAAAACGTGATATCTGTATTAGTGGCTTCTCTTACTATGCATAGAAAACAATTTTTCCTTCTCTCTGCAGGGAAACTAACAGAAAATAAATTAATGTCCATGTTGAGATGGTTTTGGCCTTTAGGTTAGCTCTTGAAACATAACTGTGTGCACTCCTACTGCTGTTATATAGGGGGAGATGTGTCAAAACAGTTATTCTTTGGCACTGTATGTTTTGGGGTAATGCGCCGAGGTAAAGAGCATCTATGCTGCCAAATTAAAACCATTTTAGGTCAGTTGTGATCAAATGTTAAGGGCTTCACAAACAGTGAAGAAACAACAAGGTGAGCAAGTCTGGAGGGCTGAGGCAGTTTTCCTCGTGAACTGTTCTACTCTTGGTCCAGCGATTGCCAGTTTGACACCAAGGCATGGGGTCCTGGGGAAGATCTGCTTTAATGAAGCTCAATTGTGCAGTAAGGACAAGCTAATGGCATGGCTGGAAAGATGCTGGGGAAGGCTTTTCCCTGCAAGAATATTGCTTAGAAACCTCCCATCAGGGCAACTGTCTGACTGTCAGAGTGACTTCTGACTTGGAAGGATGTTCCCTTCTATTTATAAGCCCAAAATGCAGCAGCAGCAGCTTCTCTCGTAGGTGCCTGTGTTAACTGAGGAGGGATACTGGCATCTCAGCATGACTAACGTCTTGTAAGCAGTGATAGTGGTTTGCTTCTGTCAGAATTAGCATGCTTTTTGCCTCCAAGGCTAGTCCCAGCAATGTGGTATTATTCACAGAGGTGGTGGGGTATGTGAGGTTATGTTTGAGAGCACCATTAGTTCACTGGAGACGCAGAGAATCTATACAATATTAAAGGCTACATTATTTTTAATGGCCTTTTTGTAATATGTGTATGAGCATATGTGTAGAAGGATGAAAAGAAACAAATGAATACTTCTGTTCTAGTTAGCTGAGACCCCAGAAAGGGTTTGAAGGCAATGATAAGGTCTAGGAGCAATGAGACCAGTAAGAAAATATTTCAGTGCTAATCTTGCTGACAGTCAGCAGAAGGAAAAGGGAAAATGATCCATAAATGCTTTTATATGCTACTCGCTGCTCACAATGTGCCTAAAGGCAAGGTCTAACTGCCTATGGAGAGCTTCAAGCCTGCAGTTAGTCTGGTTTCCAGCATCTTTCCTGGGAGGTGACTCCACATGCGCAGCAAGAGGCAGGCTGCGTTTTTCCTTGTTTCATCCTGTTACTTCCCAGCTGTTATTTACTGAGCCCTGGAAATGTGTTTGCGTTCTCTCTGTTGTTCTGCTGTGTTTCCTCTTCCTTTGGTGTCAAACTGGGTTTACCTGGCCTGTGTGAGATGGTATTTGTTCTACCATCCTAATTAATTATGCTGACATGGCTGGTGAAGAGGATGCCAAGCACTGTGGCATTAGCATTCAGAAGTGTTTTCTCTGGAAGAAAAAAGGCAGAGCACAGAAGCAAAAGGAAGCAAAGAGCTAATGAGGGAGACTATGACCCTTTTGAGGTCTTATACCCAGAGGCTCATGCATTATTTCAGCCACTGTGCAATTAACTCCTGTCATTACTGTACATGTGTGCAAACCCTTCCAGGGAGGTGTCCCATAGAACCAAAAGGAAAACTGTAACTCTTTAGTAGGCTTGAGAACAGAGAGTGAATTTTGCACATCCCACAGTCTGTCCTGAGGGATGCTTGGTGCAGATATTGGAGTAGAACCTTGTGCAATGGCTCATTTCAAGGAAGTGGAAGCAATCCAATAGTTCTGTATGCAATATTTACTGTCACATCTGTATGCAATATTTACTGTCATATCTGTATGCAATATTTATTGTCATACACTCTAAGAAAAACTCATTTGCATGTGACAGTCAACAGAGGCTGTAAAATAGCCTGCATTGAGTGTAACTATCACTGTTGAATGAGTTAAAATACCAAATGATTTATGAATGTTGTTTTCCTTGATTAAAGAAGATGATGTTGGTTCCACAGGGTATTGCTGTTCAACAGCTTTTCTTCCTCAAACTTAATACCACTGTGTAAATTTTCCACTCTTCATTATTCCAATCTTCTTGGCAATTCACCCCTATCCCTTTTACCTCTACCCACATGTAGAAACATTCAGTCCTGGGAGAAAGATCCTGCATCTTTTGACACTGATATGCTTCCTCAAACATGATGCTTTGTCTCAGTTGTCCTTTCAGATCCTGATTTAATAAGTCTAGGCTCATAGGTTTTGTTAGGGACCATCTATTTATGCAATGTCTGCATGGTCATTGGCACAGGGGAGTTCTGGTACTACTGTTCATTCTGGGGCGCTGTTACTGTAATAGTAATCCTCAGCCTGGTAGTACAGACTTATTTTAGGCAAATCTCTTTACAGTTAAGTTTTTCTTGGGCATACAACACAGATTCTAACAGATTACTCATCAATAGTAGGAAATGCACTAAACCACTCTCCTAGTTAAGAAGAAAATGCTGCAAATTTTCTGCTCCTACATAAGGTCTGACTTAATACTGGTTTTAGGATAAACTTACAGGATTTCTGTGTTTCCTTTCTATTTCTTTTGATTTGGTAAGGCTGGGCAAATATTGGCAACACTGAGGGTGATGGGAAAAACCTCAACTCACTTCAATGAAGCCAGGAGTTTATGCACACATTTTGCCCTACATTGTGCAGTGTGTTGAGATTTGGGAATGAAAGTATAGAACAAGTGCAAAGCATAGTATTTTTAAATGGAAATGAGGCAGAGAAAATTAACCTGCAGCGAACAGAGTTTCCTGATAGCAAAGTAGTATTAAAAAAATCATTAGAAATCATTTAGATCACTAATTTGATGGTTTGTGGCAATGAAATTCTGAGGTTGAAAGAAGTCAGGATCCTAAGCAACAAAATAGGTGCTGATTTCCAAACCACAAACAGCAGCTGGTAACACTATACCAATGAAATTCCTGTGGAAGACAAGTAATTGATGCTGGACAGGGAGTTGAAAAGCAGAGGTTTAATTTTAGATTTCCAACTGCTATTGCTGTTGAATTTTAATGCATATATATTTCTAGCACTGCTCTTTCCTTGTTTAGACAGTAAAGATAACTTGGCTATGAGTTTTACATAGCAATTGCACCTATTCAGTGGTTACCTTTTAAATCTGGTGCTGTAGTTACCACAGCAACAATAAAATGGCTTAGTTATAATATGAAAACTTTATTTACAGAAGCAAATCTGGTAACATGTCATGAACCCCCTTGAAGAAATACATATGTTCCACTAAAAATTACTCAGTGTTTCTAGGGTTACTGTATCAATACATTAACAGTTCTATAGGTAAGATCTTGTCAGTATCTCCCTTATAAATCTGCCATAGTTAGTCCTGCAACCAGCCTGAAATGTTGCATTGCCAGCTCTCAACCAGTGAATGATTAAACAGCAGCACCCCAAAACGGATCGATTCAGTTCAATGCAAACATATGTAAAGACACCTGAGGACTGATGATAACATGAAGGTTTGAGAAGGGTGCTCTGTACGTTCATGTTTCATGTCCTGCATTAGTTGCTGGCTGGACTTAAACCACAGCAGAAGCGTACTTTAGTCATCAGGGCTCTTATTTATGTTAAATGGATAAGGTGGGGGAGAATTACCTGCAGACTCCTTTTATCTCCAATAATTGGTTCACACTGTGAATATGGAGAGTTTATGTCCCTTTTAGTCTTCTCAAGCCATCACTTTCCCAAAGGCAGCAATGCACAAGAGCATTTTCATAGCTAAACTGCATGTAGAAGGCAGAAGAAGGTTGAGATTATTCTGCCACTGAGATTTCATTGCTCACCGTATTATACCAGGCTTGGAAGTTGCTGAGTTTTTATGCCACCCTTTCCCATGTGGTTATTCGCAGCTCTGCCACACATACAGGAAATTAATATATTTCCATCCAAAGATGCAAACTAGGGAATAAAATTCAGTTAAAAACCAGGTTGCTGAGAATCACAGCAGAAGAGCACAAGAGCGGCCCTGTCTGTAAGAAGTCCCCACGGACCTAGCAAAGCCACATGTGACACATCTGGAAACGAGCCACACTGAAAGAAACATTTAACTCTGTTATTCCATATTTCCAGCCAGAATTCTTGACACCAGTATTTTCACTTGATAGTGAGGTGTGTTGGGATGGGCTTTAATAAAGTTGCTGAGTAAAGGTAGGTAGAGATAGTTTTTTACCCACCATGTACTGATCAGTAAGGCTGGTGTCCAGTTTAATGCAAGTTTAATGGGAGCTTTGTTTGAACTAGACCTCTGTGACAATATGACGCACAAGCTGCCACTAAGGTTCTGAAAACCTCCTCAAACCTTTCTTGCAGGTTAGAATAGGATTAACAACGTGGAGCATTAAGACAAGCGTTAGGAAGAAATCAGTTCTAAGGAAAAACAGAGGAATTCTCATCAGACAGTACACTGGGGCAGCTGGATGGCTTTATGTGAGGAAACAACCACCATCCTCTTAGAGTATGTGGAGACCTTAGTGCCTCTAAATTCAGGAGTCTTCCTGTTTAGGAAAGGATGCCATGTAATGGATAGATGGGAACAGAGAGGCCATTTCATGGGTCATGATCCCACATTTTAGAAGGTGTGGGAAGTGCGAGCCTTCAAGGTGTTTTCTCAGTAGTGGCAGATGCCCCCACTGTGTAATTCAGGAACAGAGTCATTCCAGGCTGATCCACCAAGCGCCAATGTACCACCCTGTGCCCACTGACATATACCCAGAGAGAGACCATGCCCAGTGGCATATGGCAAAACACTGACCACAGCAACTGGGAAGGCCCTGAGGATCCGCTGTATTTGGTGGTCCTCCAAATGTGTTTTTGAGGTCTGAGCTGTGGATAGGGGTAATTCATCAGAATACCTGTGCTTCTTGACAGCTACAATGAGCGCTCGGTTAAGGTAGATATCAGCTTACAGGCACACTGATGGCCTGTATTTAATCAAGGCAATGTCAGTTTGGGTGGTCTTGTGCTACAGAATATGGTTGCACAGTTGTGAATGGGTAGTTGCACAAATTATATCCACTTTTCTACCTAGATCTCAGCTAAAATAGTTTTTTTCAGTATCTGGCTGGATTATAACCAATTGATTTCTATCTAACCTATCCAAATTGGCTATGGTCCAGTCTTTTTACACTAGCAGTTCTAATCTAATTTGAACTGGCCATTGGTGAGGAATCTTACTTGAAGATGTAATATCTTTTTTACTTCTTTCTGGTTTTAAATACAAAACTCCAGATGAAGAGTTTGGGATTTTATTTTCATGTACTTTTCCTTCGAGCAACCTCAGAATAGCTTTTTGTTTAGGAATTTGCTTGAACACTTAACATAAAAGGTGATTCATTCCATTTGGTTAGTGTGAATGGAGTGTACTCTTTCAATGCCAGGCGGCAGAATTAGGTAGCTGGAGAAGAGATTGTGTGCTGTGCCACCTAAAAGGAAGATGAAGATTTCTTTGATTTCTACAGCAGGGATATAATTCAACTATTCAATTGGATCAAAGAAAACTGGATCAGCTAAATTGGCTTGGGTGTTTTGAGTAATTTTAATGAATCTCCATTTTTACAGCTGATAGGTGCGTTTTTATTCCCATGCTGTCTGCTTGTGAGACTGAACTTTGGTAGCAACAGCCTGACAGGAAAATTGGATTTCAGCACATGCTGCTGTCAAAATTCCCTCTTTCATTGGTGAACTTAGACACAGTGAGCACGGAAAGATATTTTCAGCCCAGCCAGGATGTGATACCCGCAGTAAGCGCCAGCCGTGCAGGTCTGGGGTTTACCTGAGGATAGTTTATTACATATGCAAAGCATTGAAATAAGGAAAAGGAAAACTGAAATATGTCAGAAAAATGGTTTCTGGGCTCTGCTTCATCTTTTAAAATCGGTGAGTTCCTACCCAAGTGTCCCAGTACAAGGGATGTTACAACAGAGCTATAAACGCAGGTAGAGCATCAGATCTGGGGGCTCAGGTTGCACTCTTGTAATACCCTTTATGTTAGACCTGACCTACAGCCAGACAGGTTCCACCAAGCATCACACATTAGCATGTCCTGTTGTGCATTTCTAGCCAAATATCCCTCTCTCCTCCCTCCCAACTTCCACTATGAGCCTGGTTTCAGTATGAATTAAATTTCATGCACTGGCAGGTGGATAAACATCAAGTAAATGCTGGTTAACATCATGTTGAGCAATGGGAGCTCAGGCTGCAGCATGCATTTGCATGCACCTTGGTAACTCTCCTGTCCAGGATTATTTGTGAGGTTGGGGTTATTTTGCTTCTTGCTCTTTGCTTGTGTTTCAGTATTAATAGCCAGATGTGGTACATGAGTGATATTGTGTGGACTCTGTGTTCTTTGCTACCCTTCATCTCCTTGCTGAATAAAACCAGTGCACATGCTTGAAATATTTCAGTGGCAAATCATGGACAAGTAAAAATGAATTAAAAAATAGCATTTTTTACCCCACATGTAGTGTATAGAGATTTGCTGATGAGCAGCCTTGCATAGAAGGTTGTATATGAATGACCTATCATCATCATAGGCATGGCATACACTAATGTCCTAACAAAAGTACAGGAGTTAACATATCTGTTCCTATAAGGGCAATAAAGCTGCATGCAGCGCAGTAACTGTCTGGAAGGCTTGCAGGGGGATGTCACTTCTGAATGGCTGAAGTCCTTTTGCCTGGAAGAGAATTTGGAGGAAATGAGAAGGGTGGTTGCAGTCCCTATGGGGCAGAGAGTTTATTTTCAGAGGCAGGTCTCAGAGGGATGGACCCTATTGCAGCTGCATCTGAGATGCTAATCGCAAATGTAAAAGCAAATGTTGCAAATAAGGGTTTCTTTGGAGAGAATATATTGTTCTCAGCAGAAAAAGAAGCAAATATTCTGCAGAATTAGTAAAATCCTGGAATGGGATTTAAAATGAAGGATTCTTTTTTATTTCCTGGGAGTGGCTGACCTTCCTAAGTGAATTGCTGATGAGTGCTGCCACTGCTACCCCTACATTTCTTATTCAGATATGAAAGAAGCCCTTTAACCAAGTCGTGGTGTATATACTAAACCCAGCCATCTGCTAAACTGTACCTGACCCTGTTACTGTTTCTTAATTACACAGCACAGCCACAAACTGCAGTCAACCTCAGCCTCACCATCTGAAATTACATTTTTACCTATAATCCACCTGAGGCTTTTGCCAATTTTCACTTTGTCTTCAGTAGCTGCAGCTCTCAGAGGGTGCCTTCAAAAGGATCATCAGTGGTCACTGCAAGCCTTTTATGCCGTTTAATTATGTGGCTAGGTTGGGGAAAGAGGAATTAGGGAAGATGTCATTGGAGGAAAAAGTGACCAAAAGGTCTTCTCTTTATTTAGTTTCTTCTGCTATTTGGCAGAAAGTACCTATTTAAATTGCTGAAGTTTGCTTGTGGAGCATGGTAGTAGTGTCTCTGGAGCAATATTACAAGGCTAGAAATCCTTTCACCTTCTGAGGTTTTCAGTCCTCCTGCTTAGAGTCTCAGTGGGCAAGGTAAGGATTGGGAACAGTGTTGTCCTTGATGTTTTACACAAAGTGGAGTATAAAAGGGGGTTGTGAAACAGTCGGAGTTGTACAGAACAACTGCTTATACCTGGCTATTACTGCATTTTTTTATGTCTTCTCATTATCTCTAAAGCTGATGGAATAAAAGAAATGAATTAATTTCTAAAAGGTAATTGCATCTTGCTGAGCGGTTGGAAAGGCCACCTGATTCATTAAGTCTTAGACCAAAGCATTTCAAAGCACATTAAGAAACCCCATCCACTCTTCTCACTGAGTAAGATTCACGTGAAGGTTTCTAATGTCTCTAATCTGTCCTGAGTACATTACTGATGTGCTGTTTTGTACCCCCTGACTTCTAAGGGAAATAGATGTAAAGCCTTAACCAGTGTGTATTTATGCATTTTACACTAGCTATTGTCTCTCTTAGCCCAGCATTCCCTTGGGAAACAAAGTCTCTATTTTTAATCCAGTCTGGGGAGAAATAACACCTTTTAGAACATTTACTTTTCCTTCAGGCAGACCTCTTCCCAGCAGCTCTATTCCAGATGTGCCTCTAATATAATGGGGAAGCAATTCAGGCTACGTGGATTGAGAACTCAAGTGTTTAATTATTTCAGTGGAGCATGCTAATTACAGATATTTGTGGCCTTGCTCAGTGCACAGCAGAGTTTCTTTCATGAAGAGCAGCTACAACTTACAGAAACTCCATTTGTTTTCTCTGAGGGCCTACAGGACGTTTTCAAACAGCGATGTAGATAGTAACTGAACGTGTTAGAATACAAATGTTTAGAGGTAAATAGCCTGTTTGCTTAAATGTCATCAAAGCGTTTGTTGCATCAACAAATCCTCAAGAGTTCTGGTTTTTCATACACATTTTAATACATATAAACCAAGCATAAATTTGCAGTTTAAGACACACTCCCACAGCACCAGGGCTCTTTTGCTCTCTAATTGTCTCTCTTAAATGACAAGCGTGAAATATATAGCGCTGTCCTAAATCACAGCTTGCAGATTGTTCTGTCAATTTGCTCACTGAATTGTAGTCCTTCTTATTAGTATTTAAAGAACAAAGTCTTTTTCCTTCAACTTCACAATCTGGGGTCAAATGCAGCATCTTTTGTATTGCTTTATATCTGCTTGGAAAAAACAAGGATCAAGCTTAGAGAAATACCTCTATTTTAAGGGAAAATATTCAATAAAGTAGAAATGATTTAAAGATTGTTAGTTACTTTAATTAGGAGTGATTTTGAGATGAGTGATTTAATTCTGTTGAAGAGCAGGCTCTTTCAACAGCCAAACGTGGCCCGTCATCATGGGTTGGCAACCTGCGCCATTAAGCTGCAGTTTATTCCTGGGCCTGAATTTGTAGAATGAAAATAAGCAGTTGATTAAATTGGATTTATGTCCCAGGTGTTGCTGTTTGGTTTGGGAGCTTTTTCATCGGATGATTTCCATTTCTACAAATAACTCTATCCTTTTCATGATCAAACCTCTTCTTAGGTTCATTGTCATTCATACCGTCACAGTGTTGGATTCTTTGATACCTCAGGTAAAACACATAGCTAATGTAGATGTTATGTCCATCAGTCACTCTGCCTTAAAGTGCTGGGGGTATGACAAATTGCATCTCTCTGTAGTTGTCTGTTGTTCAGCATCTTGCTTTCTGCCTTGCTACACCCTTGATTCATATTTGTTTTGTGCATCTCTGAGTAATTGCTTCACCTGCAGTTATCTTTACAATCCATGGGACTAAAATCTGACTTTTCTTATTTTCACTTTTCTCTGGTCCCTTACATTTTCCTTCTCTTAGAAGTACTTGCACACATTCACTAGTATGAAACTTGGGGATGAGTGATAGGAGAATGCTCTTTTTGGCTTGTCTTTGGGGTGGTTTTTTGCTTAATTTAATTCTTTGCACATAGAGCCACCAGCACGAAAGCTATCAGGGACCATGGTGGCATCTTGGGAAGTGCTCTGGATTCCCCTGTGTTGCTTGGCTGATTGCATTATCTTAGCAGTGGAGTGAGAAACAGTAGAGCACAAGCCCTTTGGGGAATCACTGAATGCCTTCATGCCAGCTAATTTATTGTTAACGGTGTGTCACTTCTCAGCCTGGGTATTTGTCTATGCTAATTCTTTCAAATGAAGAATTACTATCACGGTGGTATAGCTAATAGGAGGTGCTTGAACAGTTTTATTCTCCTCATCCCAGATCTTGCCAATCGTAGTAAAGTATTGCTTGTAATTAAGAGAACTCAGTTTCTAGCTGGAAGTATGAGACTCAGCTGAGAGTATGAGACTCAAAGTGCTTTTTCCTTTAGCATATTCTTGGGTCATGCTTTGGTCTCTGCAAGGCAATGAGGCTGCCCACATCCCCTCGTTCATGCCCAAATAGCTGTTTTTCCTAGCTATTCCCTTCAATGTGTTATAGATCAGAAATCTTTACAAAGGCTAAGAGACTTCCCAACAAAGCTAAAATTGCATCTTGTGAGGGTGTTCAAAGGGCTGAGTCAAGGTTTTGGGCAAGCAGCTGCTTTGGAAAGGATACATGGCCAGAATCTTGATTGTTCTGGTCTTACTTTTCATGACATTAAAAAGGCCCATGTATCTGGGCAGTTTTGGCTCAAAGTTATGCTCTTAACCGCCCTTTGCTAATAATATCTGTTCCCCTTCCTTGCAATGACTTCTTGCCTGACCTTGGACTGGTCCAAAGGGTTAGATCCAAACAAATGTGTCCCACATGTACCCCAGGCTCCTAGTGAAACCCCAACTCCCGCAGGCTTAGCGATCATTGCACCATGAAATGAGGGAGACTTGTTCTGCTTTAGTGAACATAGAAGCATGAGTGGCTGCAGTCCAGGACCAAAGGCCTGTTAGATGTGACACAGGAGAACACTTCATACACGCTTCCTGCGGATTGCAAAAATGGCTTGAACAGCAGCAATATTTGCTATTAAAATGAACAGTCTGTAATGGTGTTATTACTGTCAAAATAGAGATATGAAGATAATTACAGCCTCTGTCCTCTGCCTATAAGTGGAGCTCAGTAAAAATGACTTTGCATGTCAAAAAGTAGATGAAATTAGGATTAGCCCCCTGAACACAAGCAAGGCCAGCCAGAACAGATTGCTCTGCAAACAAGTTTTCTGTTGAATTTCCTGCCTGTGACAGAATCTCTGTATGAGCTTGAAGTCACTTTTTCTTCTTGTGTCTCATTTCTTGCTCTGAAATGAAGATGATTCCATTTCACGGGACAGGATAAACTGCAAATCCAGCTTAAGCATTATTGCAAGATTTTTCTTGTCTTCCCCCATATTTCTAAATTACTCTGATTGTAATGTTTGCATCTGATGAACAGATATTCCCCCCTGGCAACAACTTGCATACAAACTTGTCTTTCACTTTGAGCAGAACTATGCAGCCTTGGAAGTCATAGAATCATAGAATAGTTTGGGTTGGAAAGGACCTTAAGATCATCCAGTTCCAACCCCCCTGCCATGGGCAGGGACACCTCCCACTAAACCATGTCACCCAAGGCTATGTCCAACCCAGCCTTGAACACCACCAGCGATGGAGCATTCACAACTTCCCTGGGCAACCCATTCCAGTGCCTCACCACCCTCACAGTAAAGAATTTCTTCCTCATATCCAATCTAAACTTCCCCTGTTTAAGTTTAAACCCATTACCCCTTGTCCTCTCACTACAGTCCCTAATGAAGAGTCCCTCCCCAGCATCCCTATAGGCCCCCTTCAGGTATTGGAAGGCTGCTATGAGGTCTTCACGCAGCCTTCTCTTCTGCAGGCTGAACAGCCCCAATTTTCTCAGCCTATCTTCATACAGGAGATGCTCCGGTCCCCTGATCATCCTCGTGGCCCTCCTCTGCACTTGTTCCAACAGTTCCATGTCCTTTTGATGTTGAGGACACCAGAACTGCGCACAATGCTCCAAGTGAGGTCTCAGGAGAGCAGAGTAAAGGGGCAGGATCACCTCCCTCGACCTGCTGGTCATGCTCCTTTTGATGCAGCCCAGAATACAGTTGGCTTTCTGGGCTGCGAGTGCACACTGCCGGCTCATGTTCATTTTCTCATCGACCAACACCCCCAAGTCCTTCTCTGCAGGGCTGCTCTCAATCTCCTCCCCGCCCAATCTGTAGCTGTGCCTGGCATTGCTCCGACCCAGGTGTAGGACCTTGCACTTGTCATGTTTAAACTTCATCAGGTTGGCATCAGCCCACCTCACAAGCGTGTCAAGGTCCCTCTGGATGGCATTCTTTCCCTCCAGGGTATCAACCCAATCGCGCAGCTTGGTGTCATCGGCAAACTTGCTGAGGGCGCACTCTTGTGGTAGAGAAGGTCTTTGGGGAAAAGGCTCTTAAGGTTAAATAGAAACAAGCATGGGGATAGGCATGCAAGCTTAATTAAATTCAATCACCTTGCAGTTTGTCTTCTCCTCTTCATGCAGCTCTGTATTTAAGATTAAGCCCTGTTTGGGTAGCATGAACCCAATTACTGCATTTTAAAACCAGCAAGAGCTGACCAGCTCCAGGTGAGCCTTGTGGGGCTTTTTCTCATCAGGATCTAACTTCAGCTGTACAGCATGGAGCGGTTCTACCATAGATCAAGATGCTCTGCCATTATCTATATTTCGTGGTGTCAGTACAATGACAGGCTCAGTCTGCAGAGCTGTCACTTGAGCCAGTGCCGTCAGCCTGCATTCTGCAAGGTTGTGCTCTGTCTAAAATTAACATTACTTTCTGTTGGTGCCCAGCATTCAGAAACTCCTTATCAACAAAAAGATCACTGCAAGGGGTTTACTCCTCATCCATCACACTGTCACTACATCACGTTCCCTTCAGCCACAGTTTCCTTTTACTGTATTCTGAGTTTTTACATGAGACTTCTTCTGTCAAGTTTGGTTTTGAACTTGTAATTCAAAACCTGTAATTCAAGTAATCATTTGGTCAGCTCTCCAGATCTTAGAGATTCATTGGGATCCACAGCTGCTAATAGAATATAAGGCTGGAAGTTTAGGGAGAATAGGTTTAGTGGTTGGGGGAAGGTCCATGTGGTTTTTGGTTCTATGAAGCACCAATGTAACCTTTCACGACTCTTCTAATCTCTCACAAAACCACCACGTAAAAACTGGCAAATTTGTTAAAAACCAAAATACGGTTGAATTGAGGTACACAGAAACCTGTGGAAAGGGAAGTTTTGCATAAATCTGACTGAATCCACAGGCTGCTTTTCAGCCATCTCTTGGTGCTATAGAGTTATATAAGGAAATTTGTGGCAAATCCGCATTAATAATAGCAATTCTCTGAAGAAGCAGTTACCTTTCTCTGTGCTGTTGCACCCTGGTGCTTACTGCTGAGAAGCTGTCATACTAATCAGGATGAGCTGAGTGTGTATGATGAATACAGCTTTGTTAAGGACTCATTGTGAAAGTGGAAGGAGGGGTGAGAAAGCAACAATGGTAAAAGCAGCAACGATATCTTGCTTTGAAGAAGAAAAACCCTATCTGCAGTGCCTAGGGGGAAAATGGAGCAAGAAAAACCAGGTCACAGTAAGGATACACTGAATGAAATTTTGTAGAGCTAAAGGGCCAGGTCTGATTTGTACCTGTTATAGAGCAGCTAAAGCTGCATAGGGAATGTGAAGGCTGACATGTCTAGCTCCAATTGTTGCTGATTGCCAGCCAGCTTGGAGATGCATGCTCTTTCCTTGGTGAGGGTCACGTAGCTGTGAAGGGAGGCAGAAGGATGGAGCTCAGAAGTTATATATCCATAGGTTCAGGTTAACTGACAAGTATGGCAGATACTTCCTATACTGACAGGGCTATCTCAAGGTACCTGTGAAATATCAGGCACAGCCATTCATCTGCCTGCGGCATCAAGACAATAGATCTTTCTGAGATGAAATTGCTTGTGGTGTTATCCTGCATGACACTGTTGGCAAATACTTCCTCTCTGTGGCAGCATTTCTTCAGGCTGTAGCTCTGAAGGACTTGTGTATTGGCTTTATGTAGGAGTTTGCTGAAATTAATGGAGCTACTCAAAGCAGAAGACATGCAGAGGCTTCACAGAGTAGAAACCTGCAGGTTGGCAATGATGCTTTTCTATTTCCTATTCACCAAACCATGTGGGTTTTAATCAAAGTAGTTAAGAAAATGATGGGGAAAATAATGCACAAGGGTCATTCCCCCCCAACCCCTTCCCCCTTTAGGCTTCTTTAACAAATATGTGTTTGTTAATATTGTTAATATATGAACAAATATGTATTTGGTGGAGCCATGCCCAAGTTTCAGCAGTATCCGTGCTGATTTACCTGACTGGTCATGTTCAGCTTCAATATTACTGTTTGCTTCTGGAAAGGGGTTTTCTGCCCAAACCACTGCTTTTGCAAGCTGTCTGGAGGTTGTTAGAGCTTCCTCTAGTACATAGAACCCAGTGGTACAGTTACAGGTGTAAATGATGTGGCTTTATTTAGCTACTTGATCACCATTTTGATAGGTATGAAGTGATATTATTCCTTTTTTCCTCCTGCTGAGGATCTCCCATCCTTGGCGTACTGGTGTTTGCCCTGGGCAGGCTGGATTGTACTGGACGCAGGGGAACAGGAAGCGTTCAAGGTAGATATTGGGTCATGTGGCTAATGCCTCATGGAAGCTTGAGGCTGAGGCGCTCTGTTCCCGATCCCGCAAGGAATGCAGGTACATATTTATTTCCCTCTCAAAAGCTTTGTATCCAAGTATTTTGCAGTGGAAGGGCAGTGAAACTGAGTTATGATGTTCTGTACACAGAGTCGTAGTGGGAGGTTTAATACTCAGCATCTGCCTCAGCGTGGAGGGCTGCAGCAGCGCACCGGCGTGGGTTTTGTTTGTGGGAAGTTCAACAAACTAATAGTAAAAACTTAGAGGGAAAATCAAAGTGGAGCTACCACCAATAGTAAGGTAACTCCTGGGGTTGTGGGGTGGGGGGAAGGCTGTCTTGCAACTTCATTATTGCTATCGATCACGTTTATGAAGATGATATGAAGTTGCAAACTGCTCTAATACCGAAAAGAAAGGCAGTTAGAGCAATGCAAAGTGGTCCATCACAGAGTGGATCTGACAACTTTATTGCTGCGATGGACTAATATTGCAGTGGGGAAATACAGTACCCATAAGTTATTTTGAACCAAACTGCTGTAGCCAACGTGTTACGATATGAAATTTATGTTTTATGAACCTCAATAATTATAGTGAGTGGTTACCAAAATGTACAAGCAAAGGGAATGTAATGAGATGTCGCAGCCAGAGCAACTCCTCTCTGTTCCATCTCTTACAACCATTTTGTGCATCTGTTAGCACTTGAGCTCAGAGGGACTAATCCAGCACCAGCTGATGCCGATGAAAGGACATCTATTATCTTTAGGGACTTCTGGATTAACACCAGGTTTATTAAAACTCAGTCTGGGCCCAGTTGGCAGTTTGGAAGGTGAAAGCATCTTGTTTCCATGAGTGTCTTAAACATGACTTGTCTGGGATGCCTATCACATATTCAGCGTTTCTTCAGGTTTGAGGACTCTGCTAGTATATGGGTAGGTAAAAAGATGCATAATACTGAAGTGGACTTTCAGATGTGTCTTTAAGGATCTGTTTTTCAGCTGAACAGAATGCTTGATGTATTTCTGTATTTTTATTCTCTTGAAATGCTTTTATATGAGACATTTAAGCCTAAATGTGTGGAATAGGCTTTGCTCATATAAAAAGAGGGAAGTTCTGGACATACAGGCTCAGCTCCTGACTCTGGCTTCACCTAAGTTGTAAAATCTAGACTGTGCCTCTATCTGCAAAGTCTGTACATTAATACCTCCTCATTCAAAAGGTATATTATCAAACCAGTGATGATTTTGAGATCCTTCACTGGAAAATGTGCTATTGAAAAGGCTGATGGAAAATGGAAATATATCAGACATTCCCGAATTTTATCAAAACGTGCTTTGCAGAATATAACCTAGAGCCTAACTCACCATGAAATGTATTATTCGCTTAAATACTGCATTCCTCTATTGTGTTCCAACTGAACAACGCTTCCTACTGCTTGCTATCAGAAGGAACAGTCTGCCGCAACTACTCTATAATTGTTCTACTAATGTATGCTTTATTAAACTCCTGCTGTTCTCATGAGTGGTTTATCTACTAAAAATAGTCTGATTAATAAAATGGATGTCGATTGTATCCATCTTTATGTATTTTTCCCATGGAATTAGGCAGTACTAAACAGTAATTTGTTTTTTCCTTTTCTTTTAGTGTTAAGCAATGCCTATTATTGTCTGCAGCAGTGCTAGTGGGCTTTTAGTAGGGTATTATTAATTTATATTCAATTCAGGTCGGCAGTGATGAGCATTCAGGTGTTAACTGGTCTGTTGTGTCATGGCAATCGTGGAACAAATTCTGATGCCACAGCTCAAGTGAGCTGAGTCTGGATGAAGGCCCTTTTCTTAGACTTTAACCTTACAAAGTCTAACAATAAACGTAGTTGAGGAGCCCCCATTAAAATCACATCTGCATAATTGCATGCTGTGTATTTTAAATTCCCTCTGTAGTTTCAGATGGATCCAACACAGGTTTGTATGTCCTTTGGCTGTTTCCAAATCACAACAATTATGATAGCGTTTCTCTGGCTCTTTTCAGGCTGCAAAGACACTTGAACAGAGCTCTGGTGAATGTCGTTATGCAGATGTAAAGCAGTATTCCATTCTTCATCTGTGTCATATATTCAGGTGTTAATGGTGTATTGTTTGGAAACTACTATTTTGTCACAGAATATCAGTAAAAAACTCCTTATTAAATAGTTCAGTGTCATGATACACTATTATGACAATATCTGTGCATGGCATTTGGGACTCTTATATGTTCCCTTTAGGGTTTTGGAAGGAGAAATGTGAATTGTAACGGGATGGGCTTGCATGGGGGCTCTTCTGCACCCTGTACAGGCATAGCCTGGTACTGGGGGTCCTGAGGGAAGTGTAGCCTTTGCTGGTTAGCTGATCACCACCTTTGCAAGGTGGGTGTTGAGGGTGGCAGAGCACTGGAACAGGCTGCCCAGGATGGTTGTGGAGTCTCCCTTTCTGAAGACATTCCAAACCCTGAATGTGCTCCTTTGTGACCTGCTCCAGGTGGCCCTGCCTTGGCAGGGAGCTGGACTGGATCATCTCCAGAGGGCCCTTCCAGCCCGAACGATTCTGTGAGGTGCTGAAGGAATAAAGGTGTGCAAGCACCAGGCAGGGGCTCTGAGAGCAGAGCTCTGGGGTTGGCAGCACTGAGATGCTCTGTGGTGAGTTCACCTGCTCTGACCAAGCCGCAGCCAAAGCTGGCAGCATCTTCCAGCCATAGGCAGAGCCTGGGAGAGCTCCTGCCTGTGCAGCTCTTGTCCCACCACACGGGGGCACTGGTAGATGCAGGGGCAGTGTTCCGCAGCTGTGTGCAGGCAGTCTGCAGCCAGGGACGCTGCCCTGAGATTGGGATGTGTCCGAGGGAACTCTTTGGGGTCCGGAGCCCTCCCTTTTATGTGAGTGGTGGCGTATTTTGGATCATTGGCCATAACGGTGCAGAGACCCATGTGACATCCCAAAGCTGCGGTTGATTTTAGTGCAGCTTTAACTGACTTTGAACAATACATTTCATTTTGACACTTCATCAGGGGCTGGAGTGACAGGACAAGGGGTGGAAACTTAAACAGGGGAGATTGAGATGAGCTCTTAGGCAGAAGCCCTTCCCTGTGAGGGTGCTGAGGCGCTGGCACAGGGTGCCCAGAGAAGCTGTGGCTGCCCCATCCCTGGCAGTGCTCAAGGCCAGGTTGGACACAGGGGCTTGGAGCAAGCTGCTCCAGTGGAAGTTATCCCTGTCCGTGGCAGGGGTTGGAACTGGATGAGCTTTAAGGTCCCTTCAACCCAAACCATCCTGTGAGTCTGTGATTATGCTTACTGAAACGACGTGTTAAACCCATTGAAATAGCACTATTGGCTTCACTGGGATTACTGCCCAGGATTAATTTGTGTTTTTCTCCAGTGGTATGTAGCAGGCATTCACTGTTCTGAAAAACCATGGAATAGGTGCTACGCAATCCCTCTGCTTTCTCAGGTGAATGGCACCTTTCTACTTAAAAAAAGCAGCAGGCTGTGAGGTGCTGCTCTGCAGCATGGCATTCACTTCTGTCTTCCCATATGTTTGATGAGAAAGGTCAGCAGAACACTGAAGAAATGAAGGTTTTTTCTCGGTGAGCATCCATCACCTGAAATGGGCATGCAAGTTAACATCAAGTGGGTTTTGACGTTGCTTTATTCATGCTCTCTGCAATACAAAGACCATGAGAGTCCTGGCTGCATGCAAACCAGCTTCCTTGTTCAGAGGAGATCCTGGCTGTATTCAAACCAGCTTCCTTGCTCAGAGGAGATCCTGGCTGTATTCAAACCAGCTTCCTTGCTCAGAGGAGATCCTGGCTGTATTCAAACCAGCTTCCTTGCTCAGAGGAGATCCTGGCTGTATTCAAACCAGCTTCCTTGTTCAGAGGAGATCCTGGCTGTATTCAAACCAGCTTCCTTGTTCAGAGGAGATCCTGGCTGTATTCATACCAGCTTCCTTGCTTAGAGGAGATCCTGGCTGTATTCAAACCAGCTTCCTTGCTCAGAGGAGATCCTGGCTGTATTCAAACCAGCTTCCTTGCTCAGAGGAAGCTCCTGTTGCTCAGAAGTACCAATAACTTAAAAGCCACGTCAATAACTCTCCAAGTGGAAGCCGGGCTCTGATGTGACCAAGCTACAAACCTCAAGCTGAGATCTCAGAGGTTTTAGAATTTGCTGCTTCCAGTGGCATCACTCCCTGTCAAGCTGGAGGACACATGTATGGCTCTTTGTGCCATGCTTTTGAGTGTTTCAGTCTTCTAATGTGTTCATCTGCACAGAGCCTCAGAAACAGGGCAGGCAAAGAAGGGAGCTTCCTGGCTTGCTTAATTTCAGCAAGTACAGTAAAGGGTTTTGCAGGAGTCTCCTTGGAATATGTAATGACAGTAAGGTGTTTTCCTTTAATGGTGCTGCATTGATCCTGTGGATCTCTGCCATTCTTTTAATTGCATTTCCTTTTCAGTGTGAGTAATCAACATTAGTAAGTGGTATTTTCTCTCCCAAACAACAAAAATCCTGAGCGAGATTTGAGGCTAAATTGTCATGCAGAAAAGCTCTGCAAATAAAGGGTTTGGAAACAGTCTGATGTACATGTGTCAGGCATACACAGTGCATTTAAAGTACAGGGAATCGAGGTTGGTCTGTTGTGAACGCAACAGAGAAAGCTGAGAAGTGCAGTCAAATACAAGGCTCAGCAGTTTTCCTCTGGCTAGGAGTTACATGCTACTCAATACTGCTAATCTTTTCTGCAAATGCAGGGTTGAAGCCTGCTCATCAGTTGCTGATATGCTTAATTCACTGCAAGTGCCCACAGGTATATTGTACTTCATACTGGCTTTTGACATCTTGGATTTTAATTAAGCTTACCCTGTAGGAAATAAGATGCTAACAACTAAGCTTGCCTCAGTAACACAACATGATGCCTAGAATGAAATCTGTTGCCTATGCCCCTTCCAAAGCCTGTGCTTTTTAGTGTATAACGTCTCCAGAGGGACCAGGCTGTGTGCAACATGCAAGCCTGCCATGAGAAGAACAAGGCATGCTTAATTTCTAGTTTACTGTTATCACAACTTCATCAGGGTGGGAACGTTTGTGCAGTTATTCCATCATGCTGGGGAGAGAACCAGAAATGAACATAGTTTATTTTAGAGTAGGGAGGGGAAAAAGTGCCAAAGGTTTGAATACAGAGGATGTTCTTGCTTTAAAGGAAGAGTGCCTTTGAGAGCACAGAGGTCTTGTTTGACTTGTCAGCACCACTCTGGCACTACCCTAGAGTCAAGAACAGCATACAGTGAGGTTTTCAACCGCTTGCCCATGCTTAGCACTGGAATCTGGTGATAGGGAACATTATTTGGCAACTTGGTGTAATGGAAGGAGCCTTTGATACCTTTCAGACTCAAAGCACAGACACTTGGTCAAAACCTTATGGGGAAATAACTTACTGTGCATCAACTGATACGTGGCTTCACGATGCCATTCATGTGATGTGCAGTGTAATTCTTGGTGCCTTAATCTTCTTTTAGTGGTGGTTAAATCAGTTTGAACCACCCCATGTTTGCCATGGGAAGCATGTGATGCTGTGGTCTGGAAAGGAGCATTTCGCTGCTCGAAAGTGACCCTGTGCAGTGTCAAAGCTGTGGTCTGTGCACAGAATCCCTTTCTGCCAAGTGGTGAGTGATTGTCTGACACTGCTGTAACTGAAGGAGCCAGCCTTTTCTGGGGCTGGTCACTGAACATACAGAAACCCAGCTGCAGAATTCCCAGCCTGAAAGAGCTAACAGGCATCGTTGTGAATGCCCCATCCCTGGCAGTGTTCAAGGCTAGGTTTGAGGGGGCTTGGAGCAACCTGGTCTAGTGGAAACTGTCCCTCCCTGTGGGCTTGGAACTGGATGAGCTTTAAGGTCCCTTCCAGCACAAAGCAGTTTGTGATTTTATCAGTGTATAAAGATAAAAGATGAAAAGGGAGAGGGACCGAAAGGGAGCCAAAAGAAACAATGAGACAGCTCTGACTAATGTAAGAAGGACTGATTGCAGCATAGCTTTCTAAAAAGAGCTGAGGAGGAAGAGTTTGGTGTCAGACTCTGGTACTGGAGCTCCTGCTCGCTGCAGCAACATTGCTTTGTCGGAATTTATCCTGTCATGTCCTGGAGCAGGGAAGCTGGTTAAGGAATAGTTTATTTGCATGTGGTTTGCAATGTTTGCCCATTTCAATCCAAATGTATTTGTTTCTTTTTGTTTTGAAAAAGCTTTGAAAAAGCAATAGCATAAAATGCAGCGGCAGTGAGGAATGACTATAGCTAGGCTTGAATAAAACTGCAGCGGGATTATACGGTTTCCTTCATTTGCATTATGGGAGAAGAGCAATCTTCTCTTCCAGGAATATAGCTAAATCACAGGTGGCCTCCAAACAACTTTCAGCTTTGCCAAATATGCATCAGAAACATTATTTAAACATTTTCCTTGCCTCCATTCTCCATCTGCAGTGTCTGCTAATCCTGCCTTGCAACACAGAGATGCTGGAAACATGAGCACATGGATATTTCACAGCCGGGAGTGGTCAGATTTGGTGTGAGACCAGGGCAGCAGTGCTGGCACCTAAGCTACTGAGGAGGATAAAACGACTTTTTCAAGGGCAGTCAGAAAGAACTTTAACAGTTAAGTTTCTCAATGGTGCTGTGATCAAGGAAAGAAGAAATGTGGCTATGGGGTGATTTTTGGTTTATTCTTCCTCCCCGTTAGCTCAAGATTGGCGTTAATTGCAAACCAAAGTACAGCTCTTTGCAAACTACTAGCAGAAATAGTGGGGATATGCCGGTTTGTAACACCTCTATGCTACTCTGACGGGCTCACTTGAGAGACCTTGCACTTCATGCAGGACATCTGAAAGGAAAACCTTTTACAAAAGCTGCCTCTGCCAGTTCAAATAGCATCCTCAAAAGACACAGCCGCTTCAGTGAAGACTCAACTGCATCGCTTCTCTGCCCTCTTGAACTTGTTTTTCTGATGCTGAGCTACTTTGTCTTTCATTTCTCTGACCTGGACCGCTCAGGTCACAGATGTTTGGAAAGTGATGAACAGAAGTTGCCCTAATGCACACTGCTATTTCCAACACCATACAGTGTGACAAGCTGATTTTAGATGTCCAGGTCAAACAATTCTTTTCAGTTGACTGCATCAACCGTCCTGGGTGCAGTTGTTATCTTCTATGTTAAGGCTTCGTCTTGCAAGGTGCTTTTTGTTGTTTTGACTGGGCTTGGGGGTGCAGATGGGACATTGCTTCAGCAGCCTATGACTAATGAGTGTCAGACTTCTGTTGTCACAATGGGACACCAAGGTTCTGGCTTCCCCTTGCCTTGCCCAGACCCTTCCAACATGGTGTGGTTAATACAGCCCAGATGTGATATAATGTGTCCAGGAAGCAGGACTGCTGGACAAATCACTTCATGTAGGTGCTTCTGGAGAAGAGAGAGTCAGAAAATGCTTTAGCAACTTAAAAAAGGGGAAAGAATAGGCAAAGAATTAAATATTAATCTGTTTTTTTTAGGAGAGTAGAGTAAGGGATCAGATTCCTTCTGGGCTTAAAATGATTGAATCAGTGCAGCCTGGTATTGACCATGTACCTGAATTGCATATATCTATAGTACCAGCTGTACCATGAGAAACAGTTGCTATGTTTACCCTAGTACCTCAAGATAAAGAGCATCCAGTAGCTTCTATGCAAGAACAGCCAGCAAATTTAATGTACTTTGTGTTTATTATTTCTGTTTGGACTCATGAAAGGTCCTGGAAGGATGATTTTATTGCCTTTGCTCCTGACTGCTGCTCTTGGGAGCCCTAGGTCACTGCCTTCATCATTGAAAAGGGGATATCTAGATTTTTCTTGTAGCCTATCATAGGTCATTTCTTCCTTTTAAGGGTTGCAGATCTGGGAATAGACACTGGGTTTGAACCCCAGGTTAATTCTTAGGCTGCAAGCCCACACTTGTAATAGGTACTGGCAATTCCTATGTAGGTCCTGCTGCTGCTCCTGTGTCTGTGTGATCTTTACGATCAACTGGACACAGCAGATGTGTATGGCAGCAGTCTTGCAGGCTGCTTCCCTGAGTGTGTGCTTTGCTGGCTTCTTCTGAAACAAATAAGCATACAGTGAAGAAAGAAGCAACATTCAAACCTCTTGAATGCTGCAGAAACTTGTTTTCAAATCACATTAACAGGTTTAGACTTCATGAAGAGATGCAGTTTCTGCTGCCTCTCAGTCATGATTGGTCTTCAGTATCCTTCTGGCTTTTCTGATTCATTTCCCTTCTAACTGGGGAAATGAAGGGGTTGCTGGTTTTGCTTCATGTGCTGTGTATAGTCTTGCTGGTCATGTAAGCCTATGAAGAAGCAACAAGGTCTTTACATTGCAGTATTGGTCTGAGCCAGGGGAGATAGGCTTTTTATTTCCTGGCTTAACCCACTTGCACCTTGGCCCTGTCATTCCTCAGCTCCGTAGAGAGCAGATCCAGCCAAGTCTCCCTCCACCTGCATCATTATGCAAAGTAGACCTAATACTGGTCTTGATTCCGTAAACGCTTCTGTGGTTACCTATTTGTGTCCTTAACTTGAGTGGTCTCCTTTCCTTCAGACGTAAACTTTGGCATGTACGTTGCCTTTGTTTCCCAGCCTCAGCTTTTGATCAAGCCTTGGCTATAAGCACCTCTCATACAGATGGTGTTAGAAAGTTAAATTACATTTTTCCATGACTGCATTGGCAATTGGTAAATGTAAATCCGGAATTAAGTACTGTTCAATTCCCGAAGCTCTTCACAGTCTGTTGGGCTCTGCAGCGTTAATATTCATTTATTAAATAGTATCTTCTTGAATAATTGTTACTAAAAAGGTCATTGAAAATCCACCTCTGAGCGTTTGCGCTAATGGTAAAGTCACCTAGGATGCTCCAGGTTTCCACTAGCTTTCATCATTTCCTTTCTATTGTATCTACAGCTATAAGATATAATCCAAAGGAGTGTAAGATCTTTGAGTGATGCTCTGCATTAAAGCATGTTTTATCCAGGCTGTGCTGAAAGCAATAATGCAGTGTTGTGTTCATCTCAAGCATGCCATAAATACTGCAGTGTAATTTTCACATGGAGTCTTCGATATATACAATGCCAGTTCAGATAAACTGTATCACGGTACAGATAAGCTATATTACAGCAATTGCTCTCCAAAGTTTTCAAGTGATGATATTTTGGGGGCTCCCATGAAACAACAGAATGTTCTGTCTCCTCCTTAAAGGACTAGGCTTGGTTAAAGGAAAGGACTGTAACGTAACATGGAAAACCAGCTTGGGAGGACAAGAAACTTTTTCCAACCTCTGTTTTTCCGCAGATCAAGGGGTTTTGGTTAAATTGGCCAGCTCTCCTCCTCTCTGTCTTTGGAGAGCTCAGCAGCTGTGTGGGTAGATGGCTGGTAAATAGGGAAAATGCCAGCAGATGGGCACTAATGAAGGCATGGACTTGGTCCTGGGTTGTTTTGGGAGGAATGAGATCACTGGGGTACTCCAGAGAGCTTCTCTGAGAGCCTATCATTAACTCATTCTTTCACTTTACATCTGAGTCAATTAGCGAAGTTAAAATGCCATTTTCTGGGCCAATGGCATGAGCTGCAAGGATTTCGGTATCCAGTGGGGGAGTGAACGCACATGTGCCTGAACTGTGGGAAATGCTAATTAATGTATTTCTACATAACTAAAGTAAACCAGAGGTCTGCAATGCTAGAAATGGTACGAAAGTGCAGAGTGACTTTTCCTGATACTTTAGTTTCTGAAAGTGGGCAAAATTGGGCTGTATGTGGAAGAAATTACATATTACAATCACCATTGTAGATGAGGATGGAAAAAATGGATTTAGGGCCCAGGTGCTCAATCCTCAGCAGCTCTCATTAAGAATTTCACGTGACGTGTTAATAAAATTTGAGCTCTAATATGAAATTTCGGGCCAGTTCCTCTTTAGCTTCTGTATTTGACAAAATTTATGTACATAATTTCACCATTTTCCTTGAAAATTAATTTTCCGAAAGGAAAAAGCATAGGAAAAAAGAAAATTGAATAATAGCTTATAATGGAAGTTGGGAAAGAATTGGGGAGGAATAGGAAAAACTAGGTTTCAAAATGGAAAGTGTTTTGTATAAAGATTGATTTCAAAGTCATTAGAGTAGATGGAATCTCTTTAGCAGTGTGCCTTTATTAAAGCTTGTAAAGTGATTTGAGCTTACTTGGGGGATGGAGCTCGGAAAGTGAAACGTGTCATTGCATAGTGGAATTAAATCCCCTTTTCTTTTCCAGCCTCTGGAACTCACATGCCGTGGTGAGGCTTTTTCATCCCAGCTGCTTAAATGTCAAGAATTAGTTTTTATCTGAGCAACCCGTTTATCAGACAAATCCAGAAGTTCAAAGGAAAATAACTGAAGGCAAAAGGAAGAGTTGAAACAGGCTCACAAATACATTTCTGTCATGGTTTTATTCTCTGGAAATACGTAGTACCACTGTTCTTTGCTATGCATAAATAAAAAGTCAGGCATGCCCTGGAGCAAGCACAAAAAGATCCGTTTAACACCATCCTTAACGCTTTGACCAGCAGCCAGATGACAGACTCCGAATCTGTTACAGGTCTGTGCAGTTCCAGAGCCCAGATTCCCATCCATCCTGCTCCCTGTTTTGTGTAACCTTGCTTCGCAGAGGGGCTGAAATGAGGACCAGAATTCCACATTAATTTCTTTTCTACTCTGCTTCACCCCCACCCCCCCATAAAAAACAACTGAGCAGAAGTCATCGAGTCTTTCTTGATTATAACTCTCAGTTTGCTGCCTAACTATTGTGTCCTGGATGTTTCATTTTCTCTTCAGGTTAGATATAGACTGCTTGAGACACTCCTGATTATACGTGTTCTGTTCCTCCCCTGCAGTACTTCATGACAGAAAGCTACTGTGGTGAACTCTGATCTTTGTGCTTTCTGAGAGCTGACAGCAGTGCCTGGAAAATGGCATGTTTCAGGGGAAAGTAGAGCGTGCGGTAGGAAAGGCTGCCATAAAGAAAAGCACCCCAGAAACCCAGGGGAGGTGGGTGGTCAAGAGTAGAACTGATGCTGCAACAGCAAGAAAATGTGAGTGCAGAAACATGGCAAGACCATGGGGCTGTGCAAGGAGATCGTGGTTTGCAGACAGGAAAGAATAAATCCATCATTATAACCCTTAGCAAAAGAAAGGAAGTCTGCAGAGGAAGGTAAAAATGCCTGAAATAAGGCACTGGAAATTCCAGAAACCAAAGAACCCCTCTGTCCATGTATGGTGCTCAAAAAGGGCTAGTGAAGCACCCGAGTACCTTGCCTGTGTGATGGCAATAGCTCTTTCACTCTGCACTGGGTTTAGACATGATGCCTGCTTGCATCTGATGTATCTACATAATCTTACAGTTATTCCTTAAAAGAAAGACATTTTTAGATACCCAGCACTGTGGTAATTTCGCCCTAAAACAATAAGCATGTATATAGTGCAGTTCAGTTATTGAAATTATCAATTCCCACCCCTCCACATAACAGATATACAATACAAGAGACACTAATAGGAAGAAAGTAGCCTTGTGTGCAAGAGCAGGAAATTCACACTATACTTCTAAGAGAATTCATTTCAGTTCTTTAGTGGCTCCATGCTGTGTTCTGTGTGAATTTGAGGACATGGGATGTTTATGGCTGACCCATACCAAGTATTCTTTTTGCAATGAATAATGCTTTTTTTCACCCAAGACTAAACTGTGCTCTGCGGTTGAGAGTGTTTGCGTTGTCTTGAAGAATTCCAAAGGAAGATTTTTCTTTTTAAGATAAGAATATATCAAATGCTACCTTTTTTTGGTGCAATGTTTCCTGAAGGGATGCCTGTTGTTTGCAGGAGAGCAAAGGAACAGGAAAGCCTTGAGGTCTGTGAGGTGCAGGGTACTGGAAAACTCACCAAGTTTTATTAATCTCATTAGGTGTCTCAACTGGTTTATACAGTACGAGTTTCCTAATTGTGTTGGGTTCTGGGGTTCTAAAGTGAAAATGGGGCACTGCCACCTAAATGGCAGCAGTCATGTGTAAGTGGAAGATGGGTTGAAAGAAATGGGTGAGTATTCACTGCTTAAGTGTTATAAATGCTATAAATGACAAGACTAATTGCAGTCTTAATTACAATGGCGTAATTCTGGAAAAATAGATTAAGGCATTAAAGTTAGACAAATGGAACAGCTATTAAATGAGTGAGATAAGAATCAGGCTATCAGTTCGTATCTCTCCATGTATGCATGTACACTGAAGGCTTCTGTAGCTTTAAACCAGTAGATATGGCTGTTGGTTTATTCCATATATATATATATATTTAAAACCAGGCTATGAAATGTAAGCAATAAACTTCAAGTGGCTGTCACTGGTGAATGGGCAATATTATCTCTGAGCACCCAGGCATGGAGCAATAGTGATATATTTTCCAATCGAACACACACACTGTAAATTCATTACCATGTGAAATACAGTAACTGTTCTATAGCTACATTCCTTTTCCATTCTGAGCTTGTTCCTACATCACAAAACAAATCCATGTTTTGGCCGAAGTTAAGTCTCGTGGCATGCCTGCAATATTCCTGCCAGTGTTGCTCTAATAGCACTGGGGCACTCTGTCATCAAGGATCGTCGTTTGGATAATCCATGGCTGTAATACATCATTTATGTGCTATTGTTTTGATAATGTATGAAAGCAGTGCATCATTACAGGACTACCAGCAAAAACATCCCAGAGGCTGTCATGCTTTGTAGTGGGGAGCGGGGGGGAATAAATAATCTTATAAATGTGGAAAAGAGATTAGTTATTTATGGCAGCTGAAGTAGAGGGGGTTAGGAGGGAAGTAGAATGAGGAGAAAATATAATGCAGGGGTGTTTTGATTTCCAGAGGTGCACAAATCAATAGGAGATGCAGGTGTTTATTAAATCCTAAAATTAGGAAAGGGAATATCTGCATTTGCAGTTGCATGCTTTAAGCCTAATGCCCTTTCCACTCCTCTTTATAACTGCTGAAAGAGTGATTAAGGCATTATTTGGACCCAGGAGACATGAGCTCAGTGCTGGGCTCTGCTAACTAACGCCTTTCCCCTGTCAGTTCATACATACAGAATAGACACTCATACGCCTGTGCTGTTTTGTGCTCACCACTAATGTAATTGTTAGAATTAGATGGGTAATTATTAAAATTATAGTATTAATAGAGGGTCCTTTTATTTAATACTGTACATTCACATACTGGAAGGCTACCATAAAGAAACTCAAGGCTAAAGCCCCGGTGGAGTTTGACACTTAAATAACACATGGTTCAGGCGTCTGGAGTCACTGTCAGGCTCTCTGTGATTAAGTTCTTTATTGAAGCTCAGCATCAGCCCTGTAAGCGAAGATGACTCGCTATGATTATCAGAATAACTTGGCACAACAGGCTCTTTTTGTTCTATGGGTAGAAACAGTGTGTGCAGAGATGGGCTGCCTCTGGATAGCTCAGCAGTTACTCTCTTTTAAAAGAAAGCTGTGTGATTTCATGCAGCTTCTTTCATATTTTAGATCTCTTTTTGCTGTTCAGCTCAGTGCCAGCAATGTGGCTGGTCTGGTAACATCTATTTGCATTGCCTGAATTATTACCCTAAAGCATCCAGGTATAGGAGGCTTTATGCAGTCTTTGTGAGCAGTCCTGTCTGTTCGCAGATAAGGCAAATTGAGGGATGAAGGAAGTGCAAACATTTGTGATTACTGCAGATTAATAAGAAACTAATAAATAGAAATGCATTGAATGGACTCTGTCATGGCTCTTGGGCTGACAGGGATTGCATTTTAACGTCACAGATCGGGGCCTCATGAGGACCTTCTCATCATTCTTTTCCTGCTTGCCATAATTGTACCTCATTTCTCTTCTTCTTTCCAGCAGGCTCTAAAGTCTCACTCTGCTCTTTTTATTCTGAACCAGAAAGTAAAAGAGCCTTTCAGGCTCAGCCTCTCCCCGTTTCAGGTGATTACAAAGCCAATTGTCCCCAGATTTCTTTTCAGCCTGCCTCACAAGTCCCGGTTTCTATTTCCAGCTTTTGATCACTAATTCTTTCTGTGGTTGAAATGCCTGTCTGTGTTGCAGCCTGTCTGATTAATAGGGTTTGCAGTAATCAGAAAACCCAGTACCTAGTGGTAAGATACAGACATCATTATGTGATGGGCAATACCTTCAATGCACGCTTAGACATCTGGGATTGGTTTTTTAAGGAGAAAAGCTGGCCAAAGAAGTGTCTGGAAAATTATTACGGCATCTTGTGCTTCAATTTGGATAGCCCTCTGAGGCTTAATCTTACTTTTGGGGTCAAGAAACATCTCTTTATGGTTAAACAGGCTTTAAGGCTTGGAAGTCAGTTTTTGTACTTGTTCTGTTTAACTGATGTGCTGTCTAAAGTTAGGTCAGAACCTAAGTTTGGTTTGGACTGATAGGAAAAATGTGGAAAATGAAACTGAAGAATGAATCATAGAATCATAGAATAGTCAGGGTTGGAAAGGACCGTAAGATCATCCAGTTCCAAGCCCCCTGCCATGGGCAGGGACACCTCCCACTAAACCATGCCACCCAAGGCTCTGTCCAACCTGGCCTTGAGCACCACCAGCGATAGAGCGTTCACAACTTCCCTGGGCAGCCCATTCCAGTGCCTCACCACCCTTACAGTAAATGTACAGTGAATGTACATTTGGCACGAGTTTTTCATAGAGCTCTGCTCTGCTTCAGAATTGGAATAGAAAAGTGGAGGCTGTTGATAAAGAGCTGTGAAAGCTCTCATATGAAGGGTGGGTACGGTGCATGTAAAAGTTCGGACCTGGATGATGTTTGTTTGAGTAAGGGTTTTGTTTGGTTCAGTTTTAAATTTAGGAAGTGAGTAAATTTGGGGTTTTCCTTCAGGTCTTTAGTTCTGTCATCATCCCAGGAATTTTGAGTGATAGATTGGGAAGGAAAGACTTGTTGGCAAAAGGGAAAGCTGTTTCTTCTGATCTACATTGCCCTGGTTGCACTGCAAGTCGCCATCTACACGGGGTTCATGTTCTCCAGCTGCTGTGGAGCATGGCCACGTGGGTTTTCTTGCTTCATTGGCATTAGAATACTCACAAAAATCATTGTATTTCCATTATAGCTTCTGAATGGGCTCTGCTAATTCATGGGGCAAAGATTGCAGTTCAGTGCACTTGTGCGGTGCCTGGCAGGGGTTTTCCTTCTCCCATTGGAGCTCTGGGGGTGCTGCTGTAATGCAAAAACATATTCTCTCTGATTGTTTCCTCTCTGTCCTCAGCCTCCTTCATCTGCTTGTTGATCTCATCTCACCTGCTGTGTCCCTTTGTATTCCTTGTTTTCTCTTTTCTCTTCAAACAGTATGAGCATGAAAGCAATCTAAGCTAATCCTCACCTTGCACTGCATCCTCGAAACAAATCCCATTTGGAACAAGCAAAGCAGTCCCTTCCTGAATGTTATCTCAGGGCTTCAGTCACTCAGTTTGGCTCCTGGATGTGATGGCAGTTCAGGTTTTGGCAGCTCAGCTAGTATGGATTTCTGCTTACGATGATCCCTGCAAGGAAGCAGTGGCTGGCACACAGGCATGCAGAGCAGGAATAATTTGTCTGGCATCCATCTCTTCCCGATACGTTTGGTGACACCAGCAGTCCTCATGGGTCCTGGAGAATGTTAATACTAGAAGATGCTGACTTACAAGCGTAAGTGCAAATTTTGGAGGCTGTTCAATGATTGTGGCTTAATTATCCTGTGGATATGCGATATGAATGCACAAATGAAACTAAATAAACTTGATAAAGGTGATAGCCCAGTCTTTGACTCTGCAGCACTTAATGTCTCTCTGCATCGCTTACAAAGTAAAATGAAGCTGTTTGGGGCTTCTGGGGTTTGTTTTCTCTTTTCTTCTTAAAAACAAAACAGTGATGAAAGACTTCAGTGGCTTTTGATCAAAACGTTAAACTGAGCTACAGTCAAGCTCCTCTAGTTGCATTCATTTGGACTAATATTTGTTGTTGCCAAATAATATAACTCAGTGCAATGAAGTTTTGCCCCACTCACTGCATTAGACCGAGTTGTACTTGTTTTTCATCTGGCTATATAGAGCAAAGGAAAATAAGCTTCTGGTTCATGGCTATGACCCATACATGGTAAATGATTGTGGAAGGGACAGCAGTAGCCAGTGTGGTTTGTGTTTTGTGTGTTAGAGGAGTTGTCCGGTTACAGGCAGATGGCCGTTGCACCAGTCGGTGTTTGTCCTTTTGCCCCATGCTTTCTTCATTCTTGGCAAAATTGGAGCCTGTGTGCGTGGCTGTCATCTTGTGTGCACCAAGCTGAGCTTTCTCACAATAGCACTTTGTATTCTGGTTTCTGGGAAGCGAGTTGTAGTCTCTTCTCATTTGTGGAATATGAAATAAAGCCCAGAAAGCAGCAATGTAACAGCTGGACCTCCCACATAGCGCAGGTCAGAAGATGACAGCTATTAACTTCATACTGCATGTGTTAATCACCATCCACACAATGTGTTTAATTCTCTTTTCATAGATGTTATTGTTTTGAATAGCGCACAAGTTTATTTTTGTCACCTAGAATTGAGTTATTTTTACCCTGCTTAAATGCATTCAGGCAAAGATATTGTGGCAAGCCATCGTTTTCAGATACACTAACGTTAAACTTGCTGATGCATAATGGTGCCAGAAACACCAAAGCTGAAGAAGTGGAGTAACATACCTTTTGGTGAGGGGAACCTATGGCAGACGCATACAATGAAGTTGTCTTTATTCTCTCCCTTTCAGGAAATTCAAAACCTACCAGGAAATAGCAGTCTTCCAGTATCTGAAGGGGGGCTATAGGGATGCTGGGAAGCGACTCTTCATTAGGGACTGTAGTGATAGGACAAGGGGTAACAGGTTCAAACTTAAAAAGGGGAAGTTTAGACTGGATATGAGGAAGAAGTTCTTTATTGTGAGGGTAGTGAGGCACTGGAATGGGTTGCCCAGGGAAGTTGTGAATGCTTCATCCCTGGCGGCATACAAGGCAGGGTTGGACAGAGCCTTGGATGGCATGGTTTAGTGGGAGGTGCCCCTGCCCATGGCAGGGGGCTTGGAACTGGATGATCTTAAGGTCCTTTCTAACTCTGACTATTCTACAATTCTATGATTCTAAGTTTCATCCTTTTTTAAGTGATACCTTTCAAAATCAGAAGCAACACAATTTACAATGAATATGGTTACAAATCTGTAAAATTGATGAAAAAGCCCACTGAAGTGGGGAGCAAGGTTGTTTGCAACCCAGCAAATGGCCTGGCACCTACTCTAAGTGCATTTTATTCCTTGGCAAGTAATAACAGTTCTAATTTTCTGCTACTTCATAATGACTTTATATTGATGCTTTATCCAACTCTCAGCTTTTTCACACAAAACGAGCAACAGTTCTATCTTTCATGAAGAAAGTACGGGTGAGCACCTCTTATCTTGTAATTAGAAGTGGAAGAAGAGGGGTATATTTGAGCAAGGGTGTATGTTTTCTAACAGGACCTAGATCCATAAAGGGTTGAATCATGCTAAAGGTGTAAGAAAGAAAAGACATTTTGTCAGTTTCAACACTTAGTTTGATTGTCCCTTTGGTGTTTTCTGACAGACTCTGGTGGAAATCAAGTCGATGTGGAAAAGGTTCTATCCAAGTGCAATGATTGGAACTTTCCCATAGAAATAAAACAGCTTTGTGATTCCATTAAAAATCCAGGTTAACTCACCTATTAGTGCTTGAATTTTATACTTTGCTCTAAATCCCCCCTACCTAGAAAATCCAAGGGGTCTTTCTTTGACTTCACACATTGTATTTCTTCTGGTGCCGTGTCATTAAACATATATATCTTCTCATGGTTGCTGGTTTAGCTTGTGCCTGAAGTGCAGGGCCCCTGTATTCACCATTCATAAAGCATCCTTCCAGGTAGTCTAGGCAGAAAAACTCATTTGCCACATTCCATGTTAAGGAGAAGGGAAGAAGGGTGGGAATCTGCATGTCCTCAGAGTTGAACACCTCAATCCACTAAATAAAACTGGTCACGGATTTAAGGCAACTGTCAGGAACTGGGGAGCGACACTTTCCATCCTCTGCTCAGCCACAGTACCCAGTGTGACTCCAGACAAGGCTTTTACCTTCTGAATTTCCATTCCCTCCATATCAGTGTAATTTTTCCCAGTGCAGGATTAGTGTCACGTTAGTTTGTTAAGGTCCATGAGATGCTCAGATGCTATTCCCAGCCTCACGAGTTCTGAGCACAACAGCGCAACACAAAAACCAGATGGCAGTAATGAAGAGAGAGGCTCAGCAGTATCATTCGACTTAATTTCAAAGCAGTTTTAATGACATAGGCTGGGTACCGCTAACAAATGCTTCCAGAAGAAGTGGTACACTGCTTCACAGTGCTTACAGCACCAGGTTGCCTGGATTCTAGTTATTTGGTAGGAATTACAGTTACCTTTTTGAGGTAAGGTTTGGATTTGTAAGTCAGAAAGACGTGTCATGTGAATACTTTAATGCCTTTGATCAGTTCTGCTCCCACAAGAGAAAGGGTTTGCCAGCAGATTGTCCTGTGACTTGTTATGAAATTGCACTCTTGACCATGTTGTCAGGGGTTAGAAGGGATGCTCTCTTTGAAACGTTGCTAATTCAATACATTTACATGAAGTGTTAAACCATTTTGGTTTTTTCTCGGCAATTACTTGTTTTAAGCAACTCATTGTATGCTACCTGTAGGCCTTTTATCCAGCTTATTAACCCCAGGGGTTAAGGGCTGGGTGAAAGCCCAGTTTGAAAGATCAGTTTCATTGCACAAACCTTGTAGTCATGTCTTTTTAGGCAAATACACCATTATTTTAAGTTGGGGTTTTGACTGCAAAGTTCATACTTCATAGTACTAACACGCTTGAATATCCCTATCGCACAAATGTGTTTGTTTGAGGAGCAATGGGGCAAGTGTGATCTACCCCTTTTAAACACCACTCCTTCAAAATCCAGAATACCTGGATGTACACTTCAGGCCATCAGAGAAATTGCTCCAAATTGAATATGATCATTGCGGTTTACACACATCATAAATGCAATCAGGAACAGTAGTACCATGTGTGTTATTAGGTGGTGCGCCTCCTGGAAGGACCATCTTCATTTTGAGGAGGCCTTGGATGAATGTTGAATAAACTCAATATTCAGTTGTGAGCTGCCTGGTAGAGGTGCACGCTGACCCCGTGTCCAGGCAGGTATGTCTCTACAGATGTTTTCCACACTTCGTGAAGGATGAGGTGTTCAGTTAAAGGGAAGACAGATGCATAGTACAAGAAAGTGGGATATTATCACTGGTTCCAAGTGATGGGTTCAATATTTAGCTTTAGTTTTGCTTGAATTTTTAATAGGTATCTGCCAGAATCTTGGCTGGGTTCCACTGAAAAGCAGAGCTTTACTGAATTAATCTCTCCAAACTCCCATGCTGTGTGTCTGTCAGGTTTGAAAATACTCCCATGTTGTTTTGCAGGGAACCTAACACTTGGTGTAGCTGATGGAGCTAATACTGTGACACCATGCTGTTGTAATCTGCCACACACAGTGTTCTGCAAATCAGCACGTTTAGCAGTTCCCTTCTTCCATCTTGCACTGAGCTGGGTCCAGAAAGAGCAAAACATCCCGAGTAAGTGAGCTGTCAGGAGCCTGCTGTTCCTTGTGAAAGCTGAACCAAGTGCGCAAGGAGCAAATGCAGGAACCCTTTGGGTGAGCTCTGACTTTCGTCATTCACATAGCACTTAGAATCACAGAATCCTAGAATGGTTTGGGTTGGAAAGGACCTCAAGGTCATCCAGTTCCAACCCCCTACTATGGGAAGGGACACCTTCCACTAGAGCAGCTTGCTCCAACCTGGCCTTGAGCACTGCCAGGGATGGGGCAGCCACAGCTTCCTTGGGCAGCCTGTGTCAGAACCTCACCATTCTCATAAGTAATAATTTCTTCCTAATATGTAACCTAAATCTCCCTTTTCAGATTTGAAGTATAGTGAACACCTTGCTTATGGTCTATACCTGCCTCCTTTTGATAGCCACAGAATTCCTTTCATTGCAGTACCTGAGTACTGGATTAGTGGAATTGTTCTTCCCGTCTCTTAGCTGAAGTTCAATCATCCCAAAGGGAGATTGGGGTGTCCAAGAGTTAGAGTAAATCAATGTCTTTTAGGCATGGAGGGGAAAGAGGTTTTGGCATGGGGAAATCTGAGCCAGCTCCTAAAAATCAGACAAAATGTGCACTGAATTGAGGCAGTGAAATGTGAGTGTTAATTTCAAGGAAGCAGAGAGTCATGGACTTAGGGTTCAAATAAAAAAGGCAAATAAATGTTGCATCATGATTTCTTCTTCCATTAAGAAAGCATTCCTTAAATATGGGGGTTCTTTAAGGACTACATTCAATTGCTTGAGGGAACCTTTATACTTTAATATAGAGTATGAATGGTTCTATTATCATACATATTTCTGATGTGTAATTAAGCACCTTTAAAAAACAGCTCACAATTAAAGTGAATAGTTTTAATTTCAGTAAGCATTAGATGCTTTATTCATGGAGAACATTAAAAGGTACTTATGTAAGGCCTGAGTCAAAAGAATAGATGAGGAATAGCAGTCAGAGGTGCCAGCTCTCCTGGAAGAAGAGATTCAACGATTTCCAAGAGTTACTTCAAAAGCAGCAAAATATGTATATGTTAATATAATTTCAGATCATTATCTTCCATTAGCTGATTTGGGGCTCAGTAATTAGATGACTGAATACTCAAAACCACTGCACAGATTTTATGTTGGCCAACCTTATCAACAAATTGTTTTTATATGACTTGCCAACTGTATCCTGGGCTGCATCAAAAGGAGCGTGACCAGCAGGTCGAAGGAGGTGATCCTGCCTCTTTACTCTGCTCCCCCCAAGACTCCACTTGCAGCACAGTGTGCAGCTCTGGTGTCCTCAACATCATAAGCACATGGAACTGTTGGAACAACTCCAGAGGAGGCCATGAGGATGATCAGGGGCTGGAGCAGCTCCTGTATGGAGACAGGCTGAGGAAGTTGGGGCTGTTGAGCCTGGAGAAGAGAAGGCTGCGTGGAGACCTCAGAGCAGCTTTCAGTGTCTGAAGGGGGCGACAAGGATGCTGGAGAAGGACTCTTCATCAGGGACTGTAGCAATAGGACAAGGGGTGATGTGTTCAAACAAAAACAGGGGCAGTTCAGGTTAGATATGAGGCAGCTCTTCCCTGTGAGGGTGCTGAGGCACTGGCACAGGGTGCCCAGAGAAGCTGTGGCTGCCCCATCCCTGGCAGCGTTCAAGGCCAGGCTGAACATGATCTCAGGGTGACACGATCTAGGATGAGGCATCGCTGCCCATGGCAGGGGGCTGGAACTAGATAATCTCAAGGTCCTTTCCAACCCTAACTACTCTATGATTCTATGACTTTTTAATTCAAATCAAGTATTGTCATCTGTCTTGGAGGATCCTTTCTGTATGATTGGGTGTTTTCTAGGTGTTTTTGTTGTTGTTTGGTTGGTTTCTTGTATTTTCAGTTCACTTCCTCCATAAATGTTAAACAGATGCTGGTTTAAATGGTATATTAATTACCACATAATGAATCTCAGAAAATCTAATAAAGGACTAATTGGTGCCCATTAAAGTAACACTGACATATTCCAAATAATGGAAGCAATGTTCGGTATCACAGAAGCAAAAGAAAAAACTAATCCACCTCCCACGGGGAATACTCTGCCATTTGATTGTTCCTTTGGAAGAAAAGCTTTACCTGGATGCCACGGAAGGCAGTGAACATATGAGGTGCAGGTGTGGTGTTCATCAGCCTTGCTGGCTGTTTGCATTTGATTTTATTGATTTCTGCCCAGGAGAATTTGAGCTGTGACAGTGTGATTTTGAAACTAAAGGTGATGGTATTTTGGCTCTTTTTTTAATGCTGTAAAAGCAGTGTGTGATGGGGTGCTGTCCTCTTTATATTCCCTGGATAGATGCAGTCCTCAGGGCATCTCCGTGGCCTCTGGAGATCCTGGATGTGTTCAAGTACTCCAGCTGTTTAATCTAAACCCAAGTGTGGTCGGGAGTGTTGTGTGGCCCTCCCAGCTGGAGGCTTTTTGCTGCCTTTTTGAAGTTTGATTTCAAATTCTGTGAAAAGGGATAAACCTGATGGCTGATGCCACAAGATGCCAAGAGCTCAGCTCCGGGTAAAGTCAACGTTTAATGGAAATGTCTCATTGGACAACTGTTGTAATTTCATATCACCCCTTTCTCTTTCCCCAACGCTCAGGGCTTGTGTCAAGCATGGACAAGGCAAAAATGATTGAGAGGGAGGTGCCAAGAGTGAGGAAAGGAAGAAGAACATAGTTTTTGAGTTTCTATTCTTCTTTCCTCTTTCCTGCAGTCTAAATCCTCGTGTGTTGACGTTCTGTTTTCATTGCTTTGCCAGAAAGTCTTTTCTCCAAATGTATTTATTAGCACCCAGCTGCCTGGGCTTTCTTACACCCGTCTCTTTTGCTCATCAGGCTCTTGTCATGGGATTTGCTAATAGCTTAAGCATGAGTTACCAAGGTCAACACCAAAATGATGTGCTCCGATGTGGAATCTCTTGTTTTTCCTAGCGGCACTAATAAAGGCTCAGTTACAGTAACACTGCCTCATCTGCCTTTTGCTGACATTATATTTTTCACACTTTAGGGTAATGTTTTTGGCATGTCCTTTGTTTCCTTTACTTAAGGCTCTCTGAGCAAATTTCTGTCTTGTTCCAATCTCGACAAGTTTCTCTTGGTGGTTCATTAGCCCTGATGCCTGTCTCTTCTCTGCTTCTCTGTCCTTAAGCACATTTCCACTGCACCTTTCTGTTTGTTTGCATGCTCCCACTCTCAAGTAAAGCCTCCACACATTGATGAGATTTCAAATGAGATTTGCAAAGAAACAGAACATCAGACACATGCGGCAAAGCTCTGGGTGCAAAGAATGCATTTGGAAAGCTGAGTGCTTTGCACTTTCCTTTTATCCCCCATCCCAATTTAAATGTCAACACTGATTAAACTTTCCCAGAAATGAATCCAAAGCTTGTTTGGATCTTGGAGTTTCATTTGGTTCTTTCTTTCTTTTGCCTTTTCTTCCACATCATCTTCTCTTTCCCCTCCCCTCTCTCCCCACCTTGTTCCTGCTCATGGAATTCAGAAGGTTTCAAGCAGACTCATTTCAGGTTCCCTGCTTCTCCTACTATCCATTGGTCAGAAAACCACAGCACTTCTCTTCCCCCTTCTGTCACTGAGCTGCTCTGTAAACCTCCCCTTTACTTATTCTGTTTAATTACAGCTGTGATGGATTCAGGCAAAGATGATCCCATAGGATGCCTGTAGCACACTAAGGATGCAAAGCTGTGACTGAAATTTTCATCTCATTCAGGAGTTCATATCCAGGTAGTAACTGCCTGAGGAATGGAGATTGGGAACAGGTCTAAAAAAATACATTTCATAGGCTTATTCCTTTCTTTTTTGTTCTCCCTGTAGCAGTTTTCCAAAAGAAATATGTACTGGTACTGAATTAAGGACCTGCTTATGTGTGTGTGCAGAGGATTTTTCATTTTTCATATTATACCCTTGCTCAATGATGCAGATAACTCATTTAGCAAAAAGCAGAATATCCAGAAATGGTTATTTAGCATCCTTACGTGTGTGCAAAATGCTCAGTATTTGGGTCTCTAATTGTGCCCATAGCCTTTAGCTCCAGGAGTATTATTAATAAGCTCCGTGTTGTGCATCTGCAGATGTTCCCCGATCTCTTTTCGTGGGGAGTTATATAGCATGCTGAATTGTCATGCAAGCAGTCTCTCCACCACAAAGGTATAAAATCAGAAAACTTGGATAAATCCACCAAGGCAACTGAAGGAATATGGTTATTTTAGGCAATAACTTTAATAGAATGGGCATATACATAGCAATAAATGTCCCTGGCAAGGGTCACAGCACAAGGTGTTTATTACTGTAAGAATCATTAGTGCTGAAAAGACAGATTTCAAGGCATTTGGATTGTCACTATCAAATGTCATCTTTGATATAAAAATGTAAATTTCAGGAGAATCTGTCGACTCTGTTATAATTGAATTATCAGAACAGGCACTTTTTCATCCAGCACATGCTGCTCTCAGCAAATTAGAAAGGGAGCAATTAGCAACTGCCAGTTTGAGATGGGACTGTTGCAGCTTCTTGTTGTTTTAACAGGTACTTAAAGTGTGATGCTCCTGTATGGTATCAGCCAAAATAACCTACTTGGTACTGGGGTTCTTCCACTTCAGACTTAACCATTGATTTAGTGACTGGCCCAGCCTCATGAATTATGGGCGACACTGGAAAGTAGGCGAAAATAGATTCAGTTGGGACTTTGACTTTGTTACAACATCAGTCTGAGAGCTGTTTGTAGACTTAGGGCTCAGTTCCCCTTTAGTTTGTAACTCGGAGCTGGCTGGAGTTATTCCTCACTTTGGTAGAGCCTATTTTTCTGCCTCCATATAAAATCTGGGGAGGCTGTTGTGTGCATCAAATACTTCAGAAAGCTGTTGTGATGTATTTTCAGAGCCAAATACTTCATCAGTGCTGCTAATCTGTGTCTTTATTGCATCTTTTAAACCTTGGGTCTCCTTAGCAGTCATTTATTTCTTGATTTGTATTTCCCAGGTAGGGAAAAAATTAAGAAGGGGCTTTGAAACCAGGAAACTTGAAACCACCTTAAAGAAATAAATATTATTGAAGCAAATCATGCTGGTGAAGCCTGTCAAGGATTAGCAATGTAAGTGATTTGTAGCCTGAATTCTGCCACTGACTTTATAGAAGCAGCCACTTTATGAACAAAGTAATTGATGCCAATTATGCCTTGTATTAGTTTTTTTTTACAGTGCACATAGATGATTTCATCAAATGTGGGGTTTGCCTTTTAAATGCAAAACTCCAGTAGAAACTGAAGGTACTCATTCTCTGAGATCAATTAAAGAGAGAAACCAAACTAAAACCCTAAACCCTCAGAACTCCTCTACTACACAATAGGAAACCTGCGTCACTTCAGTGGGTCCATCTATAAAGCACTGCACTATCCAACACTTTAGACCAGAAATAAGAAAACAGTGCCTATCTAATGTAAAAATATAGCTGCACTGTATCTAATTTGCCTCTTTTACTTACTTGCAAGATCCATAGGGTGATGTGGGTGCTTGATGTTTACAGGATCAAAGTCAGATGGGCTTTTTCTTGCTAACAGAGTCTTAAGATGTAGTGATTTTAAAGTTTGGAGAGATTTCTGAAGCTCAAGTGTTTGTCAGGTAGGCATATGAGGAAGGAAAAACCCTTTCTAATTTGAATTTGTGTTCCTCTGGCATATGCAGTAGATTATGCTAACTGAATGGCTTATGGAAATGAAGTCAAACAACCGGCAATAAAAGTGAGCAGGAGCTGACTGACAAAGTATAACAAATATTTGACACGTCCTGTAAATATGTGGCATGGTCAAAATCCATTTGAGCCACAAAGCACCGAAGGCATAGTAAAGTTTAACAGCACCATTTCAATTTTACCCATTTGCTTACACTGTTTTATTATTGGGATCTTTCAGCTATAGATTTTTGAGCTCTAAATTCACATTTTAAAACAGGAGGTTTCAAAGGTGTCAAAGGACTGACTCCCTTAGATGTGAAAGATAGATTTAATCGCCCAGTATTTATCATTTTCCATCCTTTGGCACAGCTGCAACTTGTGCTGAAAGCTTTCCGATGAAGCGGTGTCCCCTGGATGGAAGGAAAAGTTGTAAACTCTGTGGTTGTGTTTGAGCATCATGTGAAACACTGAGTGGGGAGTACAAGTGAAAGGGAGAGAAACCAAAGAGAGGGCAGCCAGAAAGGAATGAAATGGAGATGACAAACTCAAAGGGAGGGATGCATCGTTTAGTTGCATTGAAAGTTGGGTGAAACAGGGATTTGTGCAATCCCATGGTTGATCAGTGATCAAATAAAGCAGTAATAGCTGGCTTTGTAATAACTTGCCTTCAGGAAAAGGTTCCTCAGCCCTTATTGATAAGGTTGCTACAGGTCCTGTGGTAGCTTTTGTGGGGAATGCAGTAGTGGCTGTGATTAATCGGTTGCTCTCTCTTGGAGGAAGCTGCAATCAGCTCAGAAAGCAGAGGGATGCATGGGGAGGCTCTTGCAGGAGCAGCAGGGGGGAAAGTGCAGCTGAGAAAATAGAAATAAGGAAGCAGAAGCTGCTTTAACTTTTATTTGAGCAAAAAGGCGATTGGTTTTGAAACAATAAATGCAGCCTTGGAGCCAGGGATTGAAATACGGATATTGATGTGCTACTCTGTAGATAAAAGAGCTTATGAGGGGAGAAGTGGAGGCTGCAGCGGGTTCTAGTGCCATGTAAGTGTTGCTCTTCCTCAAAATTCCTGTTTATTTTTGGAGGTCCTTCAAACTGTAGGAAGATATTCCCTGTAAGTCCATCTGCCTTCGGCATGCTAACACATTCCATAGAGTAACTGTATTAAATCTTCTGCTGACTCCTTCTGCATTAATTTTTAATGCTGCTTTTCCCATTGCTTTCTTCAGCTAAGTAGTTCCTCAGTGCCTGTAGGTGCTGTAAAACATGAACACATCCAGGGGTTTTTATTTCGGGGTCTGCAATACAGTGCAGGTAATGTTGAGAAGGACAGTTTCAAACATGTGTAAGGTTTTTATCCCATTGCAAGTGTCCAGAGCCCTGTTTCATCTGAAAATTAGTGTGAAAGCAGGCAAGAATCCCACCTATGGACTTCACCTGGAGGGATCGCAAATACAACATAGCATTTGTTAGTGGCCTCTAGGGGAAACGTTACTTGCTTGCTTTCAGCAGTGCAGTTATTCTCTTCCTCTTCTGAGTTGATTATTCACACAGTAATAATAAAATTTCTTTAGATTAGCAGTGAAAATAAGTGAAAATTAAGTGAAAATAAGTGGCAGAATATTATAGGCACAGACGCTGCCTCACTGCTATTTAATTTGAACTCCTTGAACTGGTTGGTTATTTTGGGCATGCATGTATCCCCATGCAATTAGATATATGTGTGCCCTTGTTCTGTTTCTGAAATAGCCAAGTGAGGTTGAAATTCTTTCTGCCACAGCAGCTTATTGCCCGTGTAGCTAAGCCTGAATTCAAGGAATAGACTTTAATGAAATTCATGGAGGTGATTATTATTAGTTGACCGTTAGGAGCTTTGTCCCAGTTCAGTTCCCAGTGGATGGTTGTCCAGGTTACAAAACCTGCCATTACAAGTGGAACTAATTGGCCCCCTTGTTGCAGTCATAACACTGTTACCAGTAGTTCAGTGGCCCAGGCGTTTGAACCCCTCTGTAGGCAAATGCTCATTAGTCTCTGATGGTATTTGCTCTGAGCATAGGGACTCATTCTGCAGAGAAACTTAGATGAATGCCTAAGTAGAGCAGTGGAATGCAGTAAGAGGTGCTTGCGTAATCTCCCTCTTGACAGTGCCACTGCCTTTAATGCCATTTCTACAAGTACCAAGCTTGTGCATCAACATGAAGGGACATTTTCCTGGCGGTACCTCTGCTGTTCAGCTGCCCTCTGGTACGAGGCCGCTGGGAATCTGTACGACAAGAGAAACTGCTGGGGAAGCATGATGGTGATTTCTTTTCCACTGTCCAGTCTCACCTTCTTACTCCTTCCCCAGACAGGAGAGCCAGGTCCCCTTCCACTGCCCAGCCCTTGGGACTATGATGCATTTCATAGCAGGGATTGCCTTTTTGGTTGACTCTGGAGGTCCACCTATGGCTGATCTTCAGGGGCAATCAATCCTGGATGCTACCAGTTATACTAATTAGCTAAAGGATAGTCTGTGTAGAGATTTTATGTCTATACATGAAGCTGAATACCATTTCAAATCTAGGCTTGCTCGTTCTGATACTATTTTGTTACTGCCTTTGAAGCAGCTTTTGCAGACTCTGCCATGCAGAGAAACAAGCCAATAAGGGCTGTGGCGAAAACTTGTCCTGATTCAAAGCAGTGGAACTATAACAGTGGACATGGGTATTATATTCATAAATGCATTAAAGAAAGGTCTGCTATCTTCTAGTAGAAAGACTGAGTAAATATTTCCCTCCAAGTTTTAATCTTTCGTCCTTTTGCTCTATTTTATAACTTCTGTTACTCCCTTTCGTTCCTGCTTACTTTATTCCAACAGATTTTCCATATGTAGAGAAAAAACCAATATTCTCCTGCATGGCTTTCAGTTGTAAGTCAATGGCAGATTTATTGGTGTTCTCCATCAGTATGTTACATGTACCTTTATTTATATTTGTGATCAAGTACTGGCCAGGTACCTGGTAACTGAAAGGGTATTTAGGTAAATACATGTCACCCTTGCCTAGAAAGAGAAATAGTACTAGAAAGAGATTGGATTTATTCGAATATGTGGACAATACATAGGAGATCCTAATGGGTTTTTCCTTCTATGCAGGCTGTACATTGAGAATTGAGAAAAGATATGCAAGATACTCTGAGTAAAAATAATTGGTCCATGTTTCTTGGGCTTCCTGATGTCTAAATCAGGAATTATGTCACAGGGGGTTTTGTTGCATACCTACCAGTCATTTATTTAAAACAAGTGTAATTTACAATGGCAATGGGTGATGGGCAGGGAAATATCTGCTAATCTGCTTCCAAGTGAATGAGCAGTTGTGAAAATCCCATCCCAAGAGTGATTTAATCTTTAGAGCCTATGTAATTTTCATTAAGGGAAAAGGCAGAAAGAAGTACAGGCAGATCTGCAAGCTGTCAGCATAGCTGAGTTTGTACTTCTGAATGAGATTCCCCAGGGACAGGATGTACAAGATAGAGAAGAGGACATCGGGAGTGGTTTCTCTCCATACAGACAGTTGATGTGGGAGGGCAGAAACAATGAAATAATCTGTATGAATTTAGGAAAGAAATGGAGAGGAGGCATTAGCTGGAAAAACAAGTGTGGTAAGATCTTCTGATTTTTTATTTATTGAGAGAACAAAGTACCTCTGAACTACCTAGGGAGGGAAGCAGCTCATTGGATCAAAGGAAAGAGTGTGCTATGGAAGGGAGATGGGGGGATGTAGGGTGAAATCAGTGTGGCTGTGAAGGAGAAGAGGGGAGGGTATTCCCCAAACTGTGCTGGGGAAGAGGAGAAAAGCTATGGGATGGAAGGAGTATCCAAGGAGGAAAACCAAAACGAGATGAGTCACTGGCAGTGAAAAACCCCAAATTCCACAGCGTACTGAGAGATGGAGACTGAAACGGGGGACACTTTGCAGAGTAACTGATGGTGAGGAGTGACTGCTCTCAATAACTTACTGACAAGTTATTTATTCTAAGGCCCCACGGGTAACATGAAGAAGGTTAATTAAGAGCTGAGCTATCTGCCATTCAAGGTGGAACTGTACTTTAAACAGGCTCAAGTAATACAAGCATTGCTTTAGAAGAGGTCTCGCACTCCAAGAGCTGCTTTTCTTTTTCCCCTTACCTCTTTCCTCATTCTGATTTTGCTTTTCTGACTGTACCTTCTTCCTATCCTATATTAAAAATGATCCCAATTAATACTGCAATGTGTTTACAAACACACAATCTCCCAGCCTCTTTCCTGGGAATCCTACATGGTGTGCGCTTGGTGGGCTGTGTCAGTGCTGACACTGGGATGGCTTTGCCATGGAGATTTGGGTTGCCATGGCAACTTGCACCTTGTTGAAGGCAGCACCCAGGGCTGAATTGAATAGAAGGAGCTTTGCAAAAGTGAAACAGCAAAATCTCAGGATCCGGTATTTAAACATCAAAAAGAAGCCAAAAATTTTCCTGGACTGGAAACCTGGACCCTCCTCTGCTTTGAGAATAACCAAATTGAATACATGGAGTTCTCTTAGTTTAAGTATTAGTAACTAAAATATCTATTTAGGAACAGTCACTGCAGAAAAGCAGTTGCTGTCTTTCTGCTGCTGGCAAATTTAAAGGCAATTGGTTCAATGGATCTTGTTGCCTCAGTTTCCACAACCATATAATGGGCATGTGAAACAGATGGAAGGAAGATGGTGGTGGTGTGGAATGCTTAGAGGAGATCTAGTCTTATATGTAGGCAATGCAGTTGTGTGTAGCATTGTAGTTACATGGCTTTGCCCTCTTGCTTTTGGATGGGAAAATCCCCATCTCCCTGCTAACCCAGCCACGTATCATGTAGCTTCCAAAACTGGAGGACCTCTAATCTTTGCAAACAGACCACTTGGGTATACCAGGGATTTAATGTATTGCCAAGGAAAGCCAAAAGTCCACTTACTGTATGTGCCAGTCAGAGTCTTAAAAACCTCTATTATGTATGAGAAAATAACTGAGCAAATCATCAAAATCTTTGCTTCATTTGGTTTCATTTTCTCCAGAGCAGAGGAGCTGTTTCCATGTATTTTCCATATGTGTTATGCAAGCTCTGAATGACATTTTGAATTATTAATAAGATACAAACTTCAGGCAAAATTACTTTTGAACCATTCCTCAGTGCTTGAGAATTTTTATCATGTAAATCTATGCCTTTAGTTTTTAAATAAAAACCCATATGGAGAACACAGCCAATAGAGTTGCAGGTCATATGATCATGAATCTATATGTAGCCATTTTTCTTACATATAGTTAAAAATTCATACATAGAATCATAGAATAGTTAGGGTTGGAAAGGACCTTAAGATCATCTAGTTCCAACCCCCCCGCCATGGGCATATATATATATATATATATCTCTATACATGAGCACTAATATGTGTTTGTGAGAGGTGGATGTATGCTATACAAGAAGAGTTTTGTGCAATGGTAGATACAGGTATTTCTTGGTGGAAGTGGAGATAAAAAGGAAAGTGCTTTTTTGGCTGCCTGTGTTCAGCAAGAGGGTCTTCTCTGAAAGCATTTGAACTGGCAGGCTAGCAACCTGCATAATACCACATGTAACTGCAGCCAGTCACAAATATACAGTCATCACTACGTGAATGCGACAATAGGTTTAGTGGGGGAATCTTCAGGGAGATAGAGAACATTTCAAAGGAAAAGCGAAGTGACTTGGCTTCACCCTGCTGGGATAAAGAGCCACTCCCAACTCTTTAGGTGCATTTACACTTGACAGTAGGACACAACTGGGCAGACGAGGAGTGCCTTTGCTTTGCATCTCATTGGAATGGTATTAGGATGGTTTTCTATCTTTGTCCTCCTCACTGTTGCTTTTGTTGTCCTTTCTCTCGCTTATCCTTGGCTCATATGGTCAAATACCATCTTCCCAGCATCTCTTATAGCTACTTCTGGTTCTACATTGGGTTATAAACCAGGGTGGATGGGGCTTGGAGCAACCTGCTCTAGTGGAAGGTGTCCTGCCTGCGGCAGCAGGTTGGAACTGGATGAGATTCAAGGTCCCTTCCAACCCAAACCATTCAATGATTCTATATAAAATGATAAAATTTGCTTAAAAGCCTGCTCTTGAAGAGGGGTTCATCCTGAGCCTGCCCTTGAGGCTTAAAGAAGTTTGCTGTATGCTGGCATTTGCTGTAGTCACTTCAATGCAACTTCAATGTAGTCACTTCAATTCGGGCTACTGGTGAATGATAAAAACATACACCATTTAGAAGTCTTTAGCACTTACTTAGAAGTTGTGGTTGCTCAGCAAATGTTATGGTGTGGCCTTTATTCAGCAATCATTGGAGAGCAGGAAATTGCTAGAAACAAGTTCAGTTGGGAAGAAAAAGGCGAAGAAAGGAGGAACCCCCCCTGGTCTGGAAATTACTATATACAAACACACATATTCCATTTCACTGTAAAGATGTATTTCAACCCATTTCAGAAAGATTAAAGTTGGCAGCTTTGCAATAAGATGATTTTTCCATCTTCTAAAGTTAATGGCATGATAGATAGAACTTTCATCCCTGAGAAGTCAAGCTCTTTTCTCTTCCCCTTTTAAGTGGTATTTTCTTGAAAGGTACAATCAGTTGCTTTTGTTGCAAGCATCTCAACACGTACTTTCTCGTGTGAGTTAAAATCAATGTCTGATATAATCTCTGTTGGAAGTCAGAAATGAAGCTGCTGGTTTTAGCTACTAAGTGAAATTTTGTGAAGATTCTCTCTGGCAGCGTTCCTTTCCAGATGTCTGAAGTTTTATCCCTAAAACGACCATGGAAAATAAGTTTTAAGGGCCTCCAGCTGCTACCGGAAAGTTTTCAGGACCTTGTTTTGGTGTTGTCTCTGATTTCCATGTTTGTGTTTCAAAATATGCTACAGTGATGACTACTGAGGCTTCTGTAGACCAGAAGTTGGGGGCCTTCCACATGGGATGCTGCTTGGTTGTGTGGATTTGTACTGGCAGGAGAATATTTGCTGGTTTGGAGAGCCAAGATAATGACTGTGTTCAGTTGAAAATAAATAACTAAATAAGACTCTGGAGAGAAGATTCTTTCTGGTGGCATTGAGAGGGTATATGAGTAATTCCAGATGCTTCCCGGGAGATCTTCCAGATGAGCTGACTCCCAAGCTGCCTATTAAAGAAGATGGAATAATTCTATCCTGTCTGCTCACAGGATGCCCACAGACAGATCATGATTTTAATGGTTAGGTCCTTCAGCTACACTTGTGCTAGACACTATTCAATATGGAAACTTGCATCTCTCTTGGATTGTAAAAGGGATTTGGATTAAGCCCACAAGGAGAGCTTGGCAGGCTTTGGGCCATTCATACCACAGTGTCTAACTACCTGCAAAATATCACGTCTAATGTTCCACAGCTTGTTCTGCTGTGGAATTAATGGATAGGCAAAGGGTCATTGTGGATGCCTGGGAGAAAAATGAAGCTTGCTTTCCTACAGGCAGTGTGGGACCCTGTGGGAAAGGCCATCTTCTAAGCCTTGTCACTCAACTCTTTGCTGTGGCTGCTTTGACAAGGGCTCAATTGTATTAACTGCCTTAAATAAAAGATCCTTCTGTTAAAAACACATGAATCAAACCTCTTGCCAGGGTGTCTCCAGCACATTTGTGAGAGAAGATTGCAGCTAGTCGCATCCTTAGTTTTTGCCTATGGCCTGGCCATGTAAACTGCAGTGATAAAATCAGCTGGACCCCAGGGAGCAAACAAACTAAATGGCTATTTTACAATATAGAAACAATTACAGGATGACATTTGGCTTTAGGTTAATTTCTCTGCCTACTCTGGAAAATTGCCATGCGTAAGAAAACACATTGACTACATTATTTCCAAGGATATAGGAAAAAAAGGCAGAAATACCAGCATTTCAGATAATGACATCAGCATGATTATGGAGTTATGTTAGCTTCAGTGGCAGGTGGAGAAATAAAACTGATCTCCAATGATAAAGCTGTGCTGCATAAATAAAGAATCCATTTGTTTGATATATGGATTCTTTGTGGATGGCTTGCCAAGAAGATGCTAACATCAGCTTATCTGGATTAATACGTGGTATTAGAGGAGGAAACCAACATCAATATTCCAGCACTTTGCACACAACCTACAGTAAGCCAAGACTCAGATTTATTGTTATGTACTGTCCATCCAGGAAAACCCTGGAACCTCTTGGGCAATGGATATTAAACCTGGAATGTTTAAATATAAGCCCATAGGATGTTTTAAGACAATCTGTTTCTGCTGGTGCTAGGGTCTGGCCTGTGCAAAGCTGCCCTGTTATCCAGCTGGTGGTGCCATGTTTAGTGGATTATGCTTGACCATGGGTCTTGTTTTAGAGTTGCGCAAGGGAAAGGGTCTGTGTTTGGATTCCACTGAAATCACCCAGTCCTTTTATTGCTGTATGAACTGAAGTAACTACAATGTTGTTACCGTTAATGACATATTGGGGTTGTTCAGCCTGGAGAAGAGAAGGCTCCTTAAGGGGAGACCTGAGAGCAGCTCCCAGTAGGCTACAGGAAACCTGGAGAGGGGCTTTGGACAAGGGCCTGTAGGGACAGGACAAGGGGAATGGCTTTAACCTGCCAGAGGGGAGACTGAGATGAGCTCTTAGGCAGAAGCTCTTCCCTGTGAGGGTGCTGAGGCGCTGGCACAGGGTGCCCAGAGAAGCTGTGGCTGCCCCATCCCTGGCAGTGTTCAAGGCCAGGTTGGACACAGGGGCTTGGAGCAAGCTGCTCCAGTGGAAGGTGTCCCTGCCCATGGCAGGGGGTTGCAACTGGATGAGCTTTAAGGTCCCTTCCAACCCATCCTATGATTCTGTGTCTTTATGCCTGAAGCAGTTTGAAATACTTCCTAACATCAGTTTTTAACTGCATGACTCTCCCAAAAAACACATATCAGAAACACTTAACACATTGCTTTTTCATTTGTCTTTTTGACCTGTTTTGTATTTGTACAGCTCCTGGTGCAATGCAGCCACAAACTGAAAAGGTGTTATGTGTCCAAGTAACAACCTGGAAAGGCAATAGTAATAAGATGGAGGTAATCAAATATTCTAATCATGCAAACTCCTTAATTTAAAGAGGGTGAATTGTCCCATTTCACCATAGGAATACTAATTCAAGGTCTGAAGTTTTTAGACCAGATTTTTGTTGGAAAGTCTAGACAGTAACAGAATTAACTCCTAAAGATCTCAATAAATGGTTTATTATATTTCAGCCCAATGCTGATCAGGATGGCCAAGCATTAGCCATGAGAAGCACTTGTGGTACAATTCACTTTGTATTAAGTGAAAACCCATCAGGAAGAACAGAATTAGAGGATGTTTCCTTAGTTACCCTGTAACAGTCATAACAGTCATCTAGATATTGTCTTGGACTTCTTGCCCCATTTCTTTTTCAGACTAATTTCTAAAGGAAAGAAGAGCAAATTGCCATTTTCAGATCATCAGCAATGAAGCACTGAATTCTTTAACAGAAGGGGAAAAAAAAAAGCTGCTGGAGTGCAGAACTGAGTTGTAGGCTGCTCACTGATGCTTGCTAAATTGTATAATGGGTTTCAGCTTCCCTTCATTGCTACAGCTGTTGGCTTCAATCTGTTTTTGTGGTTCGATTAAAATAAGTTCTCTTTTTTTGGTAACTTGTCAATTGCCCCGTGTTGGATAACATAAATGAACTCATCCTTTTAGGTAAGCTGAGTCAAGGTATCTGATCAAGAACAAATCCCTGAGATACTGAGATGCTACAAGGACATATAGTGACAGGACAAAGGGGGAATGGCTTTAACCTGCCAGAGAGGAGACGGAGATGAGCTCTTAGACAGAAGCTTTTCCCTGTGAAGGTGCTGAAGCACTGGCACAGGGTGCCCAGAGAAGCTGTGGCTGCCCCATCCCTGGCAGTGTGCAAGGCCAGGTTGGACACAGGGGCTTGGAGCAAGCTGCTCCCATGGAAGGTGTCCCTGCCCATGGCAGGGGTTGGAACTGGATGATCTTAAGGTCCTTTTCAACCCAAACCAGTCCCTGATTCTATGATTATTTGAAAGCAGCAGTCTTCTTTCTTTGTGCAGGGTGTCAGGTTTAAACAGGCCAGAGGAATGCAACTTGGGCAAAGAAAGAAATATTATTCCCATTTTACGGCTGGGGAGTTTTAGCACAGGCAGTTGAAAGAACTTACACAGTCTCATATAAGAGCAGTAAGAATCTGAATTCAGATTTAGTTCCAATAAGCAGCTTTTATCACAAGATTGTTTTTCTTCTTTTTATAACTTGTAGTTATAGCATATGCATAAATAAACAACAGGAGCCCCTCTACTTCTTCTGTTCCATTCCTAATTCTAATCCTAGTTACATTGGCCAGTTTATTATCTGAAATATTTACTTTCCACTATAAATGGAAATGACTTCTTTCCCTTCTTTTTCATGTTTGATGGTCATAATATCCTCTAGCATTCTATTACTTCTGGGTACCAGTGATAGATCTAAATCGTATGATGTTGCTCTCCCTGTAATAAATTAAATTAGCTTTAATAGGAAACCTAAGTAGCTGTAATGGTTTTGGTTTGTTTTTTGTAAGTAATGGGTAAACTGGACTTTCTGTAGCTGAAATTGTTTTCTGAATCATTTATCATACTGTGTAAATTAGTTTAAGAACAGGAAAATAACCATCCAATGTCATTCGGAATAGATTGTGTATTTATAGGGACATTGTTCATTAATATTTGAGGACAGAGTCTGAACTGCTATTTGTCAGACACGTTGTTGGTTCAATGCTAGTTATACCGCAGTCACTTAGGTCCCCTAAAGTCTTGCTCGAAAAGAGGGAAATGTCAGGGAAATTTGGATCAAATGGTGCTTTAAGCATCAATGGAGATAAAAAACTCCTAAATTTATGCCAATTGTCACAGAGAAAATAGGTTTACCTATAGTGTGAATTTGAGGACCTTTCTAAAATATTCCAGGTGGAAAGCTTCTCCTGGAGTTCTGGTGCTTCAATTACAGTTTCAGCATTGGTTTTTGTTGCTCTCGTAATTCACCAAGGCAAAAGTATTGATCAGAACACGAAGTATTGATGATTCACCTTGGTGCAATTTTGTACATCTGCTTTGTGCTTTAGTTTTATAGCAAATGTTTTGACACTGAACTGTTGACTGATAAATATCTTAATAGCTTCTCAGTATGCTAAATGTCATAAACTTAATTGCATAGCATGATTCTCTGCCTTGCTGCAAAAATAGAAGCATGGAATTTGTCATGGTTGGTTTGATGCTCGTGAGAACTTGCTGACATGGGACCTCTGACGTATAGCGAAGCAACAGGGGATGGAGAGTGGGCTTTTAGTGAGAGATAGAAGTTGCTCACTGCTTGCAGGCAGGGTGCTTTGTGTGCACTGATCACCATGAATTCTGGTTCAGGCTTGGAATTAAGGTGAAATGCTGCTGAGAAGTTCACATATTAACAACAGGTCTATGAGCTGTCGCATTCAACCTTGCTTCTCAATTGCATTTTTCAGCACGCATCTGGTATCTGCAATGCATGACATTACAAGTGAAATCAGCCTTCAGAGGGTGCTTTCTGTTTAAAAGTAGCAGACATTTGATGGAGTTACTTTACTCCTGCCCCATTTTGTGGCTCGAAGAGGGCACACTGGGGGAGAAGAGGAAGTCTGGGTAGGCAATGGCTTAGCTCGGTGCTAAACTGAGCACTCCTGCAATCCCTCCAACTTGTGCTGGTGGCTGGCAGAGGACCATGGTGCTGCAAGGGCAGTTTAAAAGCCTTTCATTCCTTCAGCAAACCTGAATGAGGAGAGAAAAACATAGCTGTGTGATTCAGATTTATTATTCCTGAGGTTTTTTCCTATTCTGATTTTCCTATTCTTTCTCCCATAGTGATTTTCAGATTCATCCTCTCACAAACAGTGTGTTGGCAGGATTTTCTGTGTCTGTACACACTGCTGTGTGCTGGTATTTCAGAAGATGGCATGATTCAGTATGGTGAGGCTCGTGCCAGTTTGTTTTACTCTTTGTCTATTCTGTGCCTCCTACCTGTTCCCTGAGTGCTCTGACTTAAGGAGAGATGAAGTTCATCCTTATGCCAGAAAGTCTTCTTGTGCCTGCAGGGTGGATCTGTCAAACACAGCGCTGGCACAAGAGTGGTAGATGATCTTTCAGGTATTCAGATGGTCAATGCTGCCCAAGGCAACTGCCAGCCTTAATATCTGCAAGAGGAACAGCCTCAGATCCATCATTCAACACAGATCAGCTGTCACACAGCATAACAGCATCTTGCTACCCTGGGGAATCCTGAAATCCATGGCGTTATTGTGATGGGTTCATGCTTATCCTGTAGGTGAAGAAGGATCTGGGGAGCACAATTACCTGTAGGAAAAAGCACCAGAAGTGCTCAGCAATAAACCAAGTGCTTTTTAGTTATAGGTCTTGGAATGAAGGGTGTATTTTGTGGGCTGATATAGGCACGTTTCAATAACAAAGCTAAGTATTCCCAACTAAGAGAAAGTTATCAATACCTGAAACTTTAATACATGAAAAAGTAACATGGAATATGTAGGATATGGAGCGAGCAGTAATTTTAAATATAATCTTTTTTAAAGCAATTCATTAACTTGATGTTATATTGTTGTTTTATTCTGGGTTCATTAACTATATACAAAATAGCTTTTCGCTTCATATAGACTGTGGGCTTAATGAATATTCTAAAATGGTGTTTTATTAATATGCCACCTTAATGAGCGGAGAAAAAAGGCTCCAAAAACCTTTAAATTGTGTTATTTGCAAGGCAGCATGAGAGAAGCAGAAGGTACCAGTGAATTTCAAATTCCCTTCAGAAAATAAAAATCCAAAGTAATGGCTGCAGCTATTTGTGTCCGACATAAAAATTGATATAACATGTGGTAAACCTCCTATTGGGTATTATTACAAATGATTGATTTCTCTCTCCCCCTACAGTTTAGATGGCGCAGTGCTTACTGTACAAACAACACAGGCAAAGTCAACATGTTTTACAAGTAAATAATTTACAGCCACTCTGTGGAATATGGAATAATATTTTACAGTAAGTGACATTAATTAGGGGAGAAATATTCAAATGGTGAAGAATGGGGAGATGACTGTTGCAAAGAGAATGTTTTTACTTGCAGTCTAAATGCAAATCAGGAGCTGGGAGAGTCACAAGCACATTGCTCTTGAGGGAGAAATAATTCCCATTAAGTACCCAGCTCTAACATTACTGTAAGAGTTGGGAATGTGAGCCAAATCCAAGTCAGTGACGGTCTTCAATGCTGTCATTGAAGGTTTTAGATGCGTTTTAGATCTGCTTTAATTAGAGGTGAGATATAGCTCATAGTCTTGGGCCTTAATCCCATAAACATTAAAGCATGTGGTTATCCTCACCCACAGCAGCAAAGCAAGTGGCTTAGCAGGATTAGTTTCATAGACTTGGATTTTTAAAGTCGGTAGAGACTGCTGTGGTTTAAGCTTGCTCATAAAATGTGTGCTAGAAGCACATTAGTAACTCTTGAGTTGATCCTCATGATAACTTCTGAATGAAGTGAGGTTTTTCAGAAAGACTTACTAATAGATTAGTTACCACTTCCCATCCTCCATCAACAAGCTGTAGTGTTATAGTGATAGCAAAGAAATCTGCGTGTCAATTATGGACCTGTCTAATTCCACCTATCAGCTTTGAGCCACTCTGCAGTTCAATATGTGATTTGATATTAAAAATCTCTCGTGCAAATAGATACAAAACAGATGTACTCTGTTACTACTCTGTAAGCTTGCAGAGGTTTGGGTTTTTTCCAGGTTTAGCCTTGCTTCAGAATGAAGAATTTCTTCTGCTAAGCAAGGCCCACGCACATGCAGTAAAAACAAAGCCCAAATGTGTGAGTTGATTCCTCCACATACTTAAATCAACGCAACTCTCTTGTCTGTTGAGGGTTATGTACACTGATGTAGAAGAGGTCTTGCCCATGCGTATCACACACATGCGGACCTGCATAGAGCACGAAATGAGCACACCATTTGGCTGCTAGACTGTGTTAAAAAGCAGATATTTAGTAAATGCTTTTCTTCTTTGATTTGAAATCAGCTTGATATGATGCCCCATCCCTGGCAGTGTTCAAGACCAGCTTGGACGGGGCTTAGACCTGGTCTAGTGGAAGGTGTCCCTGCCTATGGCAGGGAGTTGGAGCTGGATGAGTTTTAAGGTCCTGAGGAGAGCTGAGCTTAGTGTCATTGTGCAGTGTTCCTGCTCTAGAAACCTTCCTTGGTTTAAGCCACCTTCTTCAGCCTTAACGGGATGAAAAGGAGTGGGAGATAGGTGTGTGTGTATATGTATATGTTTATATATATGAGTAGAATGTGTAATGCTATTTATAGTAGAACCCTGTATAACAGAAGTCTATGTATAGATATGTAAAGGTTAAATAAAGGGCATCGATCATCAAAAGTAACTAGAAATTTACAGGCAAAGAATAAGGGGGCTAGATCTCGACATTGGTTTGGGGAGACACCAGTCATTTGAGACACAAAGCCTTATTTAGCTCCTCAATTTCATATTATGTACCCTAAAAACTACCCACTGGGTGTTGGAGTTCATGATAGAAAGGTCTGGAGACGAAGTTTCATGTGGAAAGTGATTTTGTTGGTTGCACCCCGATAAATGGGTTTTAAGATGTTAACAGCATGTGAACATAAGATGCTTTTACAAACTTCAACTTTCAGTAATCACAGTAAAGAAAAAAAGAAGAATAAAATACTTTCCCCTTTTATGTGGAAATATGTTTTATTTTGGAGTAAACTGTAAATCTAATCAAGGAGTATTATACTCTAAATCACCACTTACAAAAAATTCAGGGGGAAAAAAGAGCTTTTCAAGACTTTTTTCACCCCCACATTCACTTAGAACAAATGCACACAATTACCTCTAATAAAACTAATGTGCGATTGATGTAGAACAGAAGACTTCTTTCTCCTGCAATTGGGAGACAAACTGATGGCATATAATTTTCTCACAAGCATTGTGACTAATCTGGATGATTTACTTTGGGGTTTCCTCGCTCTCTCCAAACCCAGATTTCACATGTTAGATGTAAATTAAGCTCTAATAGCATAAAAATAAACAGAAACAAAACCCTAATCTGGCTCCTGCTAATTGCAGTTAAGTGGCCTCCTACATAGGCACTTAGTAATTGGGAACTGCTGATGTTTGTACATTGTGGTGCTTTAAATGGAATGTTCATGCTCCCTGTAAAAGTAATTAGTATTATGAATGATTCTATCAAATATCTGCTAAAACTGGCAGGATAATTAAGTAACTGTTCTGTTGCTTGACATGCTACAGAAGCCTCTCTACTCTGCATTGGGCTGACAGAGCTGCAAAATGCTGTAAGTAGGTGCTGACTGCTAAGTTAACTGGGGAAAGGATACCTGTGGAAGGGAGGGAAGTGTTTGGGGATAACGGAAATGGTAGGAATTTGACTGAGCCCCCTTTGTGCCAGTTCTCCAGATTCTTCCATGGTGCCTGATTTATTAAAGTCAGCGGCAAGGTGCTGTATAGAACACAAAGACTTAAATCTGAATCTCTAACTTTGAAGTTTTAACCATGTGCTTTGAAAATACTGTAGTTTTTACATTCTGAATTGTGTTTTAAAGCTTGCAGATGTACATAGAATCATGGAATCAACCAGGTTGGAAAAAAACCTGTAAGATCATCAAGTCCAACTGTTCCGCAGCACTGCCAAGGCCAGCACTAACCCATGGCACTGAGGGCCTCTTCTAAATGGTGTGTGAACACTTCCAGGTATGATGACTCCAGCACTGCCCTGGCCAGCCTGCTCCAATGCATGAGCACCCTTTGGGGAAGAAATTGCTCCCAATATCCACTGTAAGCCTCCCCTGGTGCCACTTGGGGACATTTCCTCTTCTCCTGTTACTTCTTACTTGGTATTTAATGAGCTGGACCATCATTATATTCTTACATATCATAGAATAATAGGATGGTTTGGATTGGAAGAGACCATAAGGCTCATCCAGTTCCACGGGCAGGGACACCTTCCACCAGAGCAGGTTGCTGCAAGCCCTGTCCAACCTGGCCTTGAATATTTATATCAAGAGTATTTGTTACCTAATATAGCTACTTCTTTTTTGGCAATGCTGGCATAAACCTAAACCACAGTTACTGATGCATATCAAGCCTGCTAAGAAATTGCTACCTGCCTTTCTGCCCAAGAAAACTGTATAATAGCAGTATGTTAATGTTATTTAGTGGTCAGTGGGAGAAAAAAGGAAATCACTGTTCAAATAATTAATGGAAAGAAAAGCTGAGGGGTCGTGAGCTTCGTACAGTTACAGAGATTAGCGAAAAGCCATTGCAGTGTAATATCTGATCAGAATAGAAATGATGTATATACCCTTTCCATGGTTATAAATAGCTTCACAAGGTTTAAGGCGGTGAAGAATGTGTTGAAAAAAACCTTCTGTAATCTTCTGAAGTGTGAAAATTAATCACTGATAAGTGTTTGACAGCGTGGGCTCCATATTCCAGTGCGAAACTTTACCTACCACTGAAACTTTCATTAATTTCCGATTTCCAATTTCTGTTTTGCTGAGGTTTTTATTTTTGTAGGGAGCTTATTTGGAATTTTCATAGAAACATCAAAAATAGACTGATTGTGTTGAATCTTTTAGAAGCAATTAGGAGCCCCTAATGTGCCTCTGGTTTTGGTCCAGCCTAAATACACTTGTAGCTTTATTCCTTCCTCTGTCTACACATCCTTTGCTGTTGGGTTGGCTGTGGATCATCAGATTGAAGTGCTGCAGATGAGCACTTCAGCACCTGGCGTTGTGCGGAGTGAGATCAGTCTCACCAATGAAGTGTAAAAGCACTCTTGCTACTTATCTCCTAGTGAACCATTCCACTAACAAGCCAGGATGAACTGTACAGCTAGTTTATTAAACAGTATCATTCAACAGGAATTCAAACTGTATGGTTCTCTGTGTGCCTGTACATCACAGTGCTGTTTCTGAGTTGTTTAAACATTTCTATGCATACTCTAATTCTGTGCTTCAGAACTTCTCCTGGCATCCTCAAAACACTTGGCCTTGCAGAAACAGGTATAATCTTATCCTTTCTGATCTCAAGAGCTCTTTCTTTGATGTATTCTGCCAGCCTTCAGGGGCAGTCCATCGTTCTTTAGACATCACCTTGAATTTGCATCAACCTTTGCTAGCTCCAGAGGAGGGACATTGGCATTTACAGCATGGACCTGGTAGAGCCCAGTGCTCCTTTCTCAGGGGGATGTGTGATCCCATTGCCAGTTCATGACACATACTGCACTATACCACTGCATTGTGCATAGATGATAATCACTGCAGTCTGTGTACTTTAGTAAAATCAATAATCCTACTACAACTTCTTTTTTTCTTTTTTATACATCTCATTCTTTCAGGGCAAAAAAAAATGTGCTTAAAATAGCACTGATTTTGTTTGGGTAGGTTGGATCTTGTTTAGTTCTCTCCTTTTTATCATTTTTAGTTGCATCCATTCATATAGCAGCCTTCCAATATCTGAAGGGGGCCTATAGGGATGCTGGGGAGGGACTCTTCATGAGGGACTGTAGTGAGAGGACAAGGGGTAACGGGTTCAAACTTAAACAGGGGAAGTTTAGACTGGATATGAGGAAGAAATCCTTTACTGTAAGGGTGGTGAGGCACTGGAATGGGTTGCCCAGGGAAGTTGTGAATGCTCCATCCCTGGCGGTGTTCAAGGCGGGGTTGGACATAGCCTTGGGTGGCATGATTCAGTGGAAGGTGTCCCTGCCCATGGCAGGGGGCTTGGAACTGGATGATCTTGAGGTCCTTTCCAACCCTTACTATTCTATGATTCTATGATTCTATGTTATTTGGTCTGTTTGCTAGCTTTTTGACCCTCAGGTTTCATGGACTGCATGACCTCCAGAGGGCAGTTGTCTCTGCATTCTCCATCCTCTGGAGCCTGCACGTAATGAAGATGAAAACACTAAAGTCTGATTATGCACTGTGCTAAACGAAGGGTTGATCTATGATTTAGGCGCTAAATTGGCACTTGATATGTGAGGGGAGAGACAGAGCTCTCCTACAGGGTTTCTGTGTGATATCAACAAGTCAACTAGACTAAGATCTTAAAATAACTTAAAAGCCTCAGCTGTGAAAATCGCATTGAAATTCTGTTTCTTTGGGTTTCTTAAATGCTTATATTCTTAAAAATAAGTATCTATCCTTAATTTCTTGGTGTCTCAAATGTTTTCCTGCCCACTATTCCTAAATAACATATATGCGGGAATACCCTTGTTATATCTATGTGTGTGTTCATGGATCCGCTCAGTAAGCAGAAATTACAAGTATCTTTGAAGTTCACAAGCATTTTTTCTGCTACCTGTAAAGATGAAAAGCTGTTGTAGCTCTGCTATGTCAAATATAGAGGAATTTATGTTTATATCTTTTTATTTTCCTAAAGTTTCAAGTCTTATGGAAGAGGAAACAGCGATTGGTATTGAGAAACTGAAGGAAGTAACATCACGCAGGCCCAGGACAATGTTACACTCTTGCTGCTCACCCTTTTAAGCTGAAGGTCCACTGGGAATACAGTTTCTTGCTGAGATATGCTGCATGCTGTCAACAAGTGTGTTTGAAACACACAGTGTGGGTTAGCCGTATGGTACCCAAGGGAGCAGCCTTGCCACACAGTCACACTACAGTTGATGGGTTGGAGCTGTATGTATTATAATAAACAGATTTTTCCTATTAAATTAGCTTGAACATCTCTGGGAAAATCAGTCATGCTCCAACACTGAGCTTGTCTCTGGATGTGTAAGAGGACTGGGGAAAGTTAAAGGCAATTTATGTATCTGTAATGCATTTCCAAAGGTTGAGTTTTGAGTTCTTTCTATCCACAGCATTTGGCTGCACAAAGTAATCTAGTGATGGCTGTTCCATGCTGTCAGGAAGAAAGTCTTCAGTTGTAGTGCACCACAGAGAGCACAAGAATGCGACTGTTGTCTTTCTGTTGTCGAGCTGTTTGGAAGGCTCTGTTTAGCTTAACGTGAAACCTTCAACTCAACACTCAGTGGCAGAGTTTGCTGACAGCAGAACTTTCGGTTTATTCCAAAAGGATAAAGACACAGATGTGTTGCTAAATCGGTCTATGGGCAGCCTGGTTTCTGTACAGGGAGAATAAGATATGGGCTTGTATTGGAGTCTTTAATGAGGTTTTGGATTTCTGTGCTATTGCTGTCTAAGCTACCCTGGTGAAACTACATAGACTTGGTTTACATGACAAAGTCTTTGCTTGAACTGTAAGTAAAGCTTTAGTAAAACATGGAACACATCTGAGTGCTTCCGCCTCCTTCCAGTGTCCTTCTCACTTTGTTTGTATAGCGTCTCCCATCCCATTTTTCTACTTGTGAATACAGAGACAGTATTTTATTGTTGTAAAACATGAACTTTTGGCCCAAAAGCAGGTGCACCTCGTAGCTTTAGATCTCTCCCTTGGCATCCTATCAAAGCCTAAGTATTTTGACAAAACCTTCTGGAAGGCATCAAAGCAGGAGAAAAACAGGAGAGAGAATGCTTGATTTTATTCCTCTTCCTGCCAGCATGAAAATCTGCTCCTCAGCTTCTTGTCTCCTTGGCCCCACTAATGACCTTTCTTGCACTGCTGGTTTCAAACTCTTGACAGCTCTTTAGAATCAGGAGAGACTTTGCATGATCAGAGTGATAATTTTCAAATCACTTTGTGGCTGAAAGGAAGTTTAGGGAGCATTATTTATTCAAATTACAAGCATGAAGGACCACATGGGAAATATGGAAGAGTGCCTTCTGTAAATGACAGCTTAGGGAGACTTTCCAATTGCAGGAGACAGCTGTATCCCAAAACTTAATCTAATTACTATAGCATAGTGAAGAATGTCACCCTGAATAAAACTGATACCATCATACACGTCCATGGTAAATTTTAACTTACATATAGCTGTGTTTGGGATAACCTTTAAATCTGAAATCCAACTCAGGGCTGATGTGATACTTTTGTAATCAGAGGAATTTGAGCGTGTGGAATCTCTTTGCTCTGAGCAGATGAGCTCTGCTCACAGCTGTACAAAGTTCAGAATAGCCCTTTCCTGGAACACATCCTTCCTTCCTAGCACATGTAACAAATGGTTTGTAAACCTGTGTTTGGTTGCCTTTTTCAAACCCTGTATTCCAAAATGTTTTCCAGTTGCATTTCAGAACTGTATAAAAAGAGGGAAATCACTCGGCACTGGTGCGCCGCCTCCATATGCTTCTTCTGTTATGTTGCACATGAGCAATTGTATGATGACTTGAAGAGTTGAGTCTCTGTAAGGCCTTCATTTTCAGCGCTGGTGTATGCCAGCGAATCTGAATATTAAATCAGATGGAAACCAGCAGCTTGAAAACATGCAATCTGCTCTGGGCTGAAATGCACATCTGTCTGATGTGTACTGCAGGTCCTTGGCTCCCACTATGTTGTTTGAGATAACAAAAGAGCGTGTTTTGAAAGCTCTGAATGTTTTTTGGTTTGGCTTTTTCTCTTTTTTCATGTGTAAAATGCTGAATGGACTGTACTGGAGCCAACAGTTTCTTGATTTCCCCCAAAACTAGATTTGACAGAATACAGCAATGCCATCTTTTCTTCTCCTGTTGACCCAACACGCTCCCACCCTCCTGGCACTGACAGCACCTTTCCTCCTGAAATGCTCTCTTAGATAAGATGGAGAGAAATACGGATACCACTGACTTTGTGTGTCTGCTTATTTCCCAGTGAATTCAGGGGAGTCAAGGAAATGCTCAGCACCTCAAGGACTTATCTCAAAGAGCAATCATGCAGGCATTGTGTGCACCAGTTAGCGAAGAGCACAGAAACTGATTTCTGCCAACAATAGGCAAAAGCTGCCAGGGTTGTTGCTTGCCTGGGAGAACCCACGTGCAGCTATTTGGTGATAAACAGTGTAAGGGTAACGTTTGTGTGCAGCAAGGAGGGAGCAGACCTGCATTTTAAAGTGCTGAGGAAGCCTGCAGGCCAGCCTGGTATTTTTAATCAAAGCATCCTTGAAAAATGGAATGGGTACAGATGTGTGTGTGCTTAGACTGTATCCAGCGCCAGTGGTTTTCTGGGGCTAGCTGCTGCACAGCAAATGCTCAAGTGGATGTTGGATGTGTCTCTTGTATAACTGAATCTTTCACATGGAAGTGTAGTAGGAAAAAGAAACTCTGTAGAAATATCTTTGTGTTTTGATTTGTTAAAAGCATTTGGATTTCTACGAAGTTCTTCACGGGTACTTCAAGGACCCTCCCTAAGGGGACAGATCTGTATCAGCAGGGAGGTTAGATGTCATTGCTGAATCAAGGCTTCCTGTGTTTATCATTTTTGTTATATAATGGCACACTTATTTATAGCACAAATTGCCAGCAAGTGGGGCTGTGCTTTTGACGTGAATCAGTAGCAATGACTGAGGGCTCCAGCAAAGCTGAGTCTCAGGAAGTGGCAGTCTTGGAGCCCTGATTCTGTTTTCACCTTTGTGAATTAACTTTATTAGGGACAGACACTGCAAATGTATACACAAGAGGGAACGCAGAAGCTGTCTAATCATTTTCAGCCTAACCCATAAAATCTGAGGAGGTTTGTGTATACCATAAGTGTTTTGCTGTTGGACTCAATCCTCCCAGGCATGGAGCGAAGCACAGAATGAATTGGAGGAGCTCAAAGTTTCAAAAATATAAGCCCCTTAAGCCTTGCTTCTGCTCCTGCCAATGGCAGAACTTACCTTGCTTTGGACGCCAGGCATAGCCAAAGCCAAACTGAAATGGGTGCACATCAGTGGCAGCATCACACTCTGCAGATTACATGAACATCCGGAACTGTGCTGCTAAAGATCACTGTGGGGGCATGGAAGAAGACGAGAACAGAGCTGCTGGCTCCAAGGCTGAAGCCAAAAATCCCTTTGGCTGTGGACAGTTTATCTGCTAAAATGCCATGGTGCCAGAGGGTGGGTGGAATTTCAGTGCCAAGGGACAGCGCTGCTCCCCATTCCAGGACTGGCTTCCAAAGCTTTTTGCCATACTTGCCTTCAAGTTGTGGTTTCAGTCTCATTTGTCCCTGGCAAAACATTAGCATCAAGATTTTCTCTGTGCTGTAGTTTGGCCAAAGCTTGAAAGTGGCTTTTTTCTTTCTTTTTGTTTTAGTTGTTTTTAATATAGTAACAAAATGTTTCCTCTCTTGTGAAAAGCTGTCACCTGCAATATGGATGATGTGTCCTCTGCTTCATATCTGGTCAACCATCACTTCAGGCTAAAATCCTGTCTCTGTTCTGGTCTTAGTGCATTACTGCCAGTTCAGTTCTGACTGAAAGCAGTGAGGTGATGTCTGTGTAGAGCTGTATATGGAAGAGATATTAACCCATGTGGTTTTTAGACTCTGTGTACGTGTAGGTGTGTACAAAGGCACATCTTTTATATGTGGGTATGTACACACACGCACAATTCCTCTAGCTTTAAGTCATGCTCCTGGTAAGAAATGCAGCAGATCATAATGGTGATTGACTGGGAAATGTTCTCCTGTTGTTACAGATACAGTCGTGTTCTTTATGAATGGATATACAGAAAATAAACCTTACATTTCTCATTTGCAAAATCTCAAAGGCTCAGCCATAAATTCTCTTGTTTCAGCAAACCAAAATACTCTATTACACGCACAGAGCTCTAACTGCACTCCAGTGTGCTTATGCCTCTGTTCCACAGAGCCTATTTTGTAAGAATAGCTGTATTTGCCATTGCTAATGGCCAGCATGGATGTTTACCAGACACAGACATTTTAGTTTCTGCTCTATTACTTACAGCTTCCCTGAATACTAAAAATGCCTTTATTTATGTTGCAGAATGCGTGTTTGAGGACTTCTCCCATGGCTCTGCTGTAGATGTCAAGCCTCAGACCATACCAGTGTTGTATCAGAGGTATATGGTAAGCATTAGTTCATGTTTCCCAGCCTGCATGTGTGTACTCTGATGATGAAGTTAAGTTGTATTAAATGTGAAGTCTACTCAAGAGAAGTCCTGTTTGGCTCATGACCATTGCATGTGGCTCCTGTGCAAACTGCTTAACCAGGCAATAACTGTCTCAAGCTGTCCTCTTTCTGATAATACGTGTACAAGGTAGTTGATTTGGTCTGTGGTGTGCAACATACTTGTTCTTACCACCAGTGAAAGCAGTGACAGTGATTTTGTGGTCTCCAGTAAGCTTAGGAGCATGTCCCCTCTGAGAAATGCAGAAAACATTAGTGGTGAGGTGATGTATAAAATGACTTTGATGTTGCAGATCTGCCACAGCCATTTCAATAGCTGTATAATTAGATGTCCCAACACACAGAAACCATTATGTGAGCTTTGATAATGGAAAATCTCAGATGTAACCATGTGAAGATGCGTGCGTGTCTAAATATGCAGGTGTATTAGTGGGATTTTCAGGAGCACCTGCTTGGGTTAGATGCCTAACCCCATAGAAATCAATCCTGGATTAAATATAGTCTCTGAACATCAAATACATTTAGGTTCCCAATTCCTACTAGGCATTAAAGTGTCTCACAGGTGAGGATCCCGTGGAGAGTTACGCATCTGATCTTTGGGAATCTAGGTCTGTTCCTGTATTTTTTCATAAAGTCCTGTGCCTTTCTGCATCTTTCCGAGTGTAAAGCATTTTGAAACCTAAGCACATCCAGTCTCTAAAAAGAACACTTTGTATGGCATTTAGTTTGTACAAACTTTGGGATAAAATGTACTCAGTAGATGAAGTATTATTGTGGTTTGGCTCTTTTTTAAACCGCGTTCTGCTATTAAGGTGTACAGTTACGTCTTCCCCTAACCTTCCCAGAACATAGATAACAGCAATGATTTGTCTTGTAAAGCTCCCTGAATATGGTTTGGGAAATTAATATCTTCATTTAAAGATGAGCAGCACTGGAGTTGTTGCTGTTTGAAGTGTCAGGTAGGCAGAAGATCACGCCTTAATTATTAGTCTCTAAGCACCACTGATTTCCGAGTTGTCTGCTCCAGGCATCATTTGTTTGGTACATCTCTGACCTTGGTTCATTTGACTGATAACAAACTTTGGGGGAAAAAAAATAAGCCTAGCGAATATAATTACTATCTTCTTATTAATACAGTTATTTATGAGACAGCTGTCTCCAGTTCAGTTGATGGCTGGAATAACTTTTGCAAGAGCAAAATCCTTGTTAAGGTGCAGCTACACCAATCCCTTTCCAGAGCTCTGCTGCAGTTTTGGGGTGAGACACTTGGTTGATGCCAGTGGCCTCCAGCCATAGAGCTGCACTGATCAACATCAACTGTCCTGTCAGCTCTGAATCTGAATTTATACCCGCAGGACAGATTCATCAATAGCGTTGCTTGGTGCAGCTCCGCTTGCAGTGTTAATTATACAGTTCTCCTACAGCCTGAATCTGTGTTGACTTGGAAGATGGATTAATTACCTTTGCACTTGCCATTGGCCTTCCTTTGTTGGTTAAGGATTATCTTATCCCCCCCTCTTCTCTTTGTGTATCAGAAAGTCAATTAACTGTTTTCCCATCTGACTTGAAATCTATAGGGGGAAAGAAACCCAAACCCAAACTTTTCTAAAGCTTGAACTGGAGTTTAACCAAATGTCTTTGTCGCAACTTTGCAGCTCAAGGCAAGTTTTATTTTCCCTGTAACCCTGAGAATCCTTTGTTCAGTCTGGTTTACCAGCTGAGGCTGGATTCTTTCCACGATTCTCACTGGTTTTGTAGGGTTTTAGGTTCAAAGAATGTTTTTATTGTTTCTCTGTCTTTGTTTTTCTTGCATAAAGATACATTTATGGGAGTGAGAATACTAGTATGACAAATTAGGCCAACATATACCTATTCTGGTGCATTAGAATAGGTATATTCACAGGTCTTTAAATTCTGCACAAGGCAGAGGGTAGATTTAGATGAGCTCTTAGGCAGAAGTTCTTCCCTGTGAGGGTGCTGAGGCATTGTCACAGGGTGCCCAGAGAAGCTGTGGCTGCCCCATCCCTGGCATTGCTCAAGGCCAGGTTGGACACAGGGCTTGGAGCAGCCTGCTCTAGTAGAAGGTGTCCCTGCCCATGGCAGGGGGTTGGAACTGGATGAGCTTTAAGGTCCCTTCCAACACAAACCAATCTGGGATTCTATGATCAACAGAAGCATTGAAATTAATGGCTGGACCATATGATCCTTGAGGTCCCTTCCAACCTGATATTCTGTGATTGAAATTAGTGATTAAATTCCAGCTCTGCTATCACAGAAGGGTTACACAGCTTCCCAGGCAGTGAGCACTGTGTTGCAAACTCCTTCCCTAATGACTTTCCCTAATGCCTTTCTTCCCCTTGCAGCTGGTGGAGTGGCATGATACAAGCAGGGTCTGATTTGAGCTGTAAAGGTGTAAATTTTCTTGGGTTGGAGGCAATAGTCCCTCTTCCAGCTGTCTTGCTGTGCACTACAACTGCTGCACCTGCTGCAGCTGACTCCCTGAAGGCTGTGAATCACTGCCTTTTTCTGAGCAAATAACCCAAGCCCTTGGCTTCTTCAGAATGATTGGGAATATTTTTTGCAGAGCACGAGTCGTGCATCCTTGTAAGCAGGTTGTATTTCTAAAGGGATTACAAAGGATTATGATGAGTTACTAAGATCTGTGCATCTTCTCCAGTCCTCTTGCTTGCACAGGATTTATTGGTTTAGTAAAGTCCTGACGAAGATCGTAGATTTTCCCAGAGACAGCAGGGAAATTAGTATTCCTTTTGCAAACACCCTGGTTCCATTCCCCCACAGTGACACTTGCTGAATAATGTGTGAGAACTCTCAGTGACTCCTTCCTAGAGACCTGTGAAATCTGCAGAGATAATTACCACAGTAGGAAATGACTACAAATAAATGCAGTTTCCCCCTTGTTTTAGCAACTTTCTGAAATCGCACTTTCTTTCCTCCCTGTTACCAAGTGCATAGTTCCTAATTTTGTTTCAGTATCATTAAAACGATTAGATTTTGATTCATAAGATCTATCCACCTACTTACAGATGATTGCAACATTCAGTTAAACTGGAGCTGCAGCTTTGTGCAGAACACAGTTGCTGTATGGGCTGAATTATAACCAGTTCCTCAAATCACTAAAACTGGTTGTCCCAGACAAGCACTAAGATTAAACCCATATCATCTGATATTAGGCATTGATGTAGTCAGCCTTGCTTAATGCACTCCTACACCAAATCTGACTCGCATGGGACTCACCCCTCTCGTCGTCTGCTGTTGACTGAGTTTATCATGTGCAGTTTCCTAATTTACATGAGTCCAGGAGCGTGAATGTGACATGACAAAGGAACCCACTACACTTTGTTCAGTTCCTCGGATAAACAGTGATCCATAGGATGGTGCTAACTTGACCGGTGTGCTTCTAAAGCTGCAAAGATTTCTGTTCTCTAAGGTGTCTCTTTGGATGGATGGGTTCATCTTCTTGCCATGGTTCTTTGGTGTTTTTGTTATGGCTCTTTTCAGGTTCTCTGGCTTTGAGCAACTGTTTGTCTCTTTGCTGAAAGAAAAATAGACAAGTTCTCCCAAAGTTCTGTTCTGGTTTTTATTATTTCTTTTAAGAGATGTATTGAATTTATTTAAAAACAAACAAACAAAAACCTAACAAGGTTTTAAATCTTTAGACTCGGTTTTCTATTCCAAAAATTATCCAGGTATTAGGATGCTGAGTAAAAATAGCTGGCATGTAGGATGTCTCAGGAGACTGTAATCACAATGTAAATAAGATTGGATTATACAGGTGAGCAGTCAATAGAGAGTTTGTGGGTCAGGGTTAAAGGGAGAACAGAGATGGGAGACACTACTGTGGGGATCTGTTACAGACCGCCTGACCAAGAGGACTCGGTGGATGAAGTGCTCTATAGACAGATAGGAGCAGTCTAACGCTTGCAGGCCCTTGTTCTCATGGGAGACTTCAACCACCCTGATATCTGTTGGAGGGATGGTACGGCCCGGCACAAGCAATCCAGAAGGTTCCTCAATTGCGTGGAAGACAGCTTCCTTCTGCAAGTAATAGAGGAGCTGACAAGGAGAGGTGCCATGCTTGACCTCGTCCTCACCAACAGGGAAGGGCTGGTTGGGAATGTGATGCTCCAGGGCAGCCTTGATTGCAGCAATCATGAGATGGTCGAGTTTGAGATCCTCAGGACAGTGAGAAGAGCGTGCAGCAAGCTCACTGCCCTGGACTTCAAGAGAGCAGACTTTGGCCTCTTCAGGAACCTGCTCAGTAAGGTTCCATGGGATACAGCCCTAGAGGGCAGGGGGGCCCAAGACTGTTGGTTGATATTCAAGGCTCACCTGCTGCAAGCTCAGGAGCGATGCATCCCAACTAGAAGGAAGTTCAGCAGGAGGGCCAGGAGACCTCCTTGGATGGATAAGGAGCTGCTAAGGAAACTGTGAAGGAAAAAAGAGGCTTATAAAAGGTGCAAGCAAGGTCAGGCAGCCTGGGAAGAATACAGGGATGTTGTCCGGGAAGCTAGGGACCAGGTTAGGAAAGCTAAGGCCCAGTTAGAATTAAACTTGGCTAGGGATGTTAAGGATAACAGGAAGGAATTCTATAGGTACGTAGCGAATACAAGACAGACTTGGGACAACGTGAGCCCTCTCTGGAAGCTACCTGGAGAACTGGCTACCCTGGATTTGGAGAAGGCTGAGGTTCTTAATGACTTCTTTGCCTCAGTCTTCACTGGCAAACACTCTCACCACACCACCCAACTCTTGTAAGGCAAATGCAGGGACAGTGAGAATGAAGACCCTGGGCTCACTGTAGGAGAGGATCTGGTTCGAGAGCATCTTAGGAGCCTGAATATATACAAGTCCATGGGACCTGGTGAAATCCATCTGCGGGTCCTGAAGGAGCTGGCAAATGAAGTTGCTAAGCCACTGTCCATCATATTTGGGAAATCATTGCAGTCAGGTGAAGTTCCCGACGACTGGAAAAAGGGAAAGATAACTCCTATTTTCAAGAAGAGGAAAATGGATGAGCCAGGGAATTACAGAGCAGTCAGCCTCAGCTCTGTGCCTGGCAAAATCTTGGAGCGGATTCTCCTGGAAGGCATGCTGAGGCACATGAAAACCAACAAGGTGCTTGGTGACAGCCCGCATGGCTTCACTAAGGGGAAATCCTGCCTGACCAATCTGGTGACCTTCTATGATGGGGCTATGGAGCTGAAGGACAGTAGAGCAGTTGATGTCATCTACCTGGACTTGTGTAAAGTGTGAACCCATCACCCCTTGCCCTATCTCTACAGTCCCTAACGAAGAGTCCCTCTCCAGCATCCTTGTAGTCCCCTTCAGACACTGGAAGCTGCTCTGAGGCCTCCATGCAGCTTCTCCAGGCTGAAAAGAAAATATTTTCTTTGATAAGAAAATAGTGAGGGATGGCCCCAAGTTGAACACTGAGTTGTTCTGCAGCAATGGAATTGCAGAACAGAGTTTGAGTTATCTCCCTGTTCTGTCTGTAACACAGCCAGGAACCCAAATCCCACCTTCTGAACCCCACTCCAGTGTCTGAGCCCACAGGATAGTCCTCATCACTATTCCCCATTGGCCTTTCTCTTTTCAGTGGATTAAACCAAGTTTGGATCCATACTTTCAGTTCTAAACTTCGATTGCCACCTGGGCTTTGTGGGCCAGCTGGATCTCTGCTTCAGCTAAGCTGTGGGTAAGCTGCTTAGCCTTTAGCAGTAATTGAATCAAAGCCAAATTCCCAGGCCCAGAAGGTTCATCCCTATTTAAACAAAGAGACAGCAACGTGTGTGTATCTGCTACTGAGGAGGAGGAAATTAGTCCTTTGAAATTGAATCCAACAGGGAGATTGTATGCCTTTACAATTTGTGGATTTTCCAATAAATGTATTTTCGTCATATTACTTTGCTCATAAAAGTGCTTTCCATGAGTCGGTCTGAAAGACTTTAGGATAATAAATCCCTTGTCATTAACTCAGCAGGGCAAGTTTTTGCCTTTAGTGGCCACTTTGAGTCATCCTAATTTTCCAGCAGAATTCAATTTATATACTAAGTAGATAACAACCTGGATTCAGCGCAGCACCCATCCCTATGGAAAACTTTGACCTCAATGCCTTAGTGTAGAGGTGAAAGCTATGCACAGAGCTCAAGCAAGGAATAACTGAGGTATACTGTCTCCCAGCAAACTCAGACCACTGAGTCCCTGCATTCTTTGCTGCGTCCCCATCATGTAAGACAGAAAAACATGAAGACAGATAAAACTGAAAAGCTTCACAATTTTTTACTGCAAGTGTAAAGCAAACAAGAAGCCAACATCAAGATTTCCTAACCCTGAAATACTGAATTTGACAGTTTAACCTATAAAATATTTCTCTTCTTCTATTTGCAACCACTACTTGCGTCAAATGCATTTGTTTTCTAAACTGTTGATGTGAAATGAAGCTTGTTTCCCAGCAGTGAACAGTTCCGGAGCAGAGCTGACACCCATCTGATGAAGCGAGTGTGTACCTGGGGTATGCTCAAGTGCACCTATGGCTGTCATTTTATACTGCTGGTTAGTAAAGGTGGAGCACTTTCCCGCTGCTCCACACGCACGTACACAGCAGTCACTTTTATCCAGCTGTTGCTTCAAACTATCTGGTTTTAATCATCTGTAATTATTAAAATGTTATGCTTTTTGATTGGATGTCTGTTCAGGGAAGCAAGATGAAAGTCAAATATGGTAACTTTTTTCTTTCGGTTTATTCATAAGGCCTCAGGAAACTAATGAGATTTATTCTGTGAATTAGTTTATAATTGTGCTTTAACTGCACTGTGACATTTAATAATGTCAGAAGGATTTTGCTTTAGGCAGAATGATTTCAGCCTCTGTAGAAAATTAATTACCACTTTCTGAATAAACTGCTTTTTGTGTGTGTGTGTGTCTGAGCTAAGCTGCATTTTCAAGGTTAAGCGGCTTTCTTAAGGGGAAAGAAAAAGGTGCAGCTGTACCTTCCTGGTTCACATGCAAGAAGCTGTGTCAGTCACAAACCAGAACCTATTGTGATGATCAGATTTCTTTCAAATGCAGCCTTAATTTCCTTGTTCCCCAGTGTCCAGACCTTGTGTGCCTGGTCTGGGAGCTCCTGTCACCTCCCGCCCCCCCAGCAGTGGGACCTGCTCCTGTCACGCTTAACGGGTTCAAACTTAAACAGGGGAAGTTTAGATTGGATATGAGGAAGAAATTCTTTACTGTAAGGGTGGTGAGGCACTGGAATGGGTTGCCCAGGGAAGCTGTGAATGCTCCATCGCTGGCGGTGTTCAAGGCCGGGCTGGATATAGCCTTGGGTGGCATGGTTTAGTGGGAGGTGTCCCTGCCCATGGCAGGGGGTTGGAACTCGATGATCTTAAGGTCCTTTCCAACCCTGACTATTCTAGGATTCTATGATTCCACTGCTTTGCTTGTACAAAGCTTTAGTGAGAACCCATAAAATACCTGCAAACTGTCCTGCACAAATACCACCTTATACTAATGCACTTAACATGAGGACGCTACCTTATTCTCCCTCTTTCATTGGGCCTGCAAACCTTTTCAGCAGTAATGGAAGTCTGAATTCTATTTTCATAGGGGAGCTAAAGGACGAAACTGCTGCTGAATTTACCTACTTTATTTCACAGGATTAGAGTTCAATCAAATATTTCAAGTGTGACTCAAGCTGAACATTGACAAGGCTTTCTTAAAGGTGATTAGGTGAGGAAAATAGCCAAAAAAGCTGAGGAAAAGCTGAAAGCTTGGTATCCAGATAATTTCAGGTGTGCTTATACACGTGTTAGATTGTGAAATTAAATAGAGGGGGTTGAAATTAAATACCAGGAGTTGTTTGCAAAAAAAAAATGCTCATTTTGAGGTTCAAATGTTGTGGTTTTTATGAGTGTGTCTCCCACTACTAGGAGCTGCTGCAATTGGTGTAATTGTTGCTTTGCTGTGCTGTCAGGAGTAGATAGTGACACTGGAGTGTGTGGGCTTTGCAAGGGTGCAGCAGCGTTCAGCTCCTTAAACAGCAGGTCAGATGGATTAATGATTGTCAAAATGACAGCTGCATTTACATGCCTTTTAGCCAGATCGCTTTATATCGGATCTAGTGTTTATTGAAGTCAGGGAAAAAAAGTGGCCTTTGCTTTAGAGGGCATGGAAATAGTATTTCTGGACAAATACTTGTCCATAGCTGTACAGACTCCAGGCCTTGAAATACCTGCAAAGTTTCAGAAACTTTCAGTATTAGTGCTCCTGTTCACTTTTCCTGTGGTTGGGAATTCCACTGACAGCTTCCAAAACCCCTTCACTGCTGCTGAAATAGGGAATAACTCCTTGATGATCCCACCCAGGCTATGACCAGTTTAAAACTTACTCTGGCTACTCAGCACACTCTCATTGTCCCACATACTGTTATACCTCTGTTTAAAAGAAAGCTCAGTAAGAAACAGCTGTTGTCTAAAGATAAGCAACAGAGCAAGGTGGTGATGTGCAGGGAGATCTCATCAGTGCATTTTTCCAGGAGGATTCTCCACTCTTTGCAAGTCATAAGGGCGCTAGCTCTGACTGGTGGGCACAGCACCATGGCCACCAGTGCATCCCACTGGTGGGGAAGTTGGCTTCGTGCATTCACTCCCCCCCAAAGCTACAGGGAAAAGAAACAAGGGATACTGTAAATTGATTTGTCTCCCAAAGAGATCATATTGAATCTAAAGGATACTGGAATGACACTGGTTTAGAGGTTCATTGATGCTTTGGGAACAAAGGTGAACAAAGCCAAGATGAAGCAAGCCAAGACTGCATGCCAAAGGGTGAGTTTCTCTCATTTACCCTACTCTTAACATTTGTTGCTCTCTATTCAGCTAGTTCGCAGAGTGTATTTCTGCCATCAGGTGGGATTTTCATTGTTTCATTGTCCTTGCTGGTTTACAGAGCTGGCTGGCTGCTTCAGGCAACAAGGTGGTGCACTCCCCAGGGTGATGAATTTAGGCTCTGGTTCTTTGGGAACCCCAAGGCAGACTGTTAGTTTCAGCAGGCCTCTATTATTGCAGTATAAATTTGTCTTCTAGCATCAACCTGCGCTTAGGGATTCTCATGCTATGGGCTGTCATTGGAGAAACCTCCATCCTGCCAGTGGAATACAAGTTAGCCCTGAAATTCATGCCACAATCAATAGGATTTTTATTGAGCTAAATTTCAACCCATTTTTGCCTTTGGAGGTTCATAGATCAATCTCATATTGGTATCTCTGTTTTGATACAGGTCAATCGTTACTACAGCTTCTCCTGGACTTGGTTCACTGCTGTCCATGGCTGTCACAGGTGGTACCACTGCAGGTTAGATGATTGTGTTGGCTTGTTCAAAGCCATTCCATGTCAAATATGTGTTACTGGTCTCAGATCAAGTCAGATTCAACCACTTTCCTTTGGTGCTAGAACTCATCAAGAACATAAGTGTTGCCCAGACTCCTCAGTTTCTAATTAAACCCACCACACTTTAAAACGGATGACTTCTCCCAAATATTTAATCATTAGAAGTTTCATTGTAACAACTTCTTCAGGGTTCTTCCAATTAACTTAACAATAACTGTATCTTGGGCTAATAAATGTTCAGCTGCAGGCCTTGAATTTATTAGCCCAGGAAAATGGTTATTGCCTCGTAAACAGGAAGCACCTTGAGGTGATTTAATGACTCAGGTTTCGTTCACCCTTCCTAAAGTTAATCTAATAAACAGTTGAGAAAGATATTAAAAGTATAAAAGCCAACAACAAACTTTCCACTGGCAATTGCTTAATGACAGCATTGTGTTAATACATATTTGAAGAGTCAATCCACAGCATTGCAGGATAATCTGAAGTTATCACTCATGTAATTCACGGAATGTTAGATAACTTCTATTTTATCATGTGAAGAGAAGAATAAATAATTGTTATGGTAATACACTGCCTTTGCCATTAGCATGATGTCCTACATCAGTGTTCAAGGACTGCACCTGAAGACATGCAAATGAATTGCATAGTCTTAATGAGGATAACAACCTGCTCAATGCATCAGGCAGAATTTGATGTCAAGGTTGGGGGCTGCTGATTTTCTGTGTCAGTTTTAAAATGCTGGGTAGTATGTTACAAAGAAAAACCACCAAAGAACTTATTGTGCAGTTTCATACCTATCCTCGTATTTTCCTCTGTGGGCTTGCCTGACAAGTAGAATTTGGGGTGGGGGCAGATGGGGATGGCTGTAAAGGCAGGCTGTTAGAATGACAGACTCATTTGGGTTGGAGGGGACCTTAAAGCTCATCCAGTTCCTAAGCCCCTCTCCAGGTTTCTTGGAGCCCCTTTAGGCACTGGGAGCTGCTCTGAGGTCTCCCTGGAGCCTTCTCTTCTGCAGGCTCTCAGCCTATCTCTGGAGCAGAGCTGCTCGAGCCCTGCCTTATGCATCTTAGTTTGATGATTATTTCAGTGTTCTCACATATCCACAGCCTTTTTTAACATCCGTTCAGTTCTCCTTCTTGTCCATTGCTTTCTTGTTGCAAAATAGGATCTTGCAGTTTTGTAAAACACTGGATGAGCCAAGGACAACCAGCACCATCTTATTAAAATCAAAGAGATCTCACATGCTGTGTTTTATTGTGAATGAGTCAGACTCTCAGTACTGAAGGCCACTTTCACCAGCTTGTTTGGGCATTCACAGTGTGGGCAGGTAACTGGGATTTCTAGGAAATTCAGGGATTTAAATTGGAACTCAGCCTTCCAAACCTCTCGGACTGTGAATTTTTCGCTATGCCTCTGAAATCTTAACCTACAAGCCTTATTTTGCATTAATATCTATTCTGTCCATGAAGAATAAATGATATATTTCAGAAAGTTTCATTAATATTGATGAGCTTTACATATGGCTAGTTAGCATTCAAAGCAGTTCAATTTGTTAAACAGAAAGAGTTTCAACCATTAATTATGTTCTGGTCATTCAATTTTCATCAAATTGAATAAAATAATGTGTTGGAACAGAATGATGTGTTTGCACCAGAAATATCTTCACTGTTTCTACCTAGGACAAAAATGTCTGGCTCAGCATTTTCCACACACATACACGCACACCCCATTTGCATGGGCTGTATTTCAAGTATTTATTTGGTTTTGCTAAGGTTATGTCCAAAAGGAATATGTATGTTACTTCGTGTTGGAAATCTTACTCCTTATTGCTTACAGATGCCACACTGAAGCTGGTAGGGGATTGAGTTTACTTAGTATTTTACTTAACTGGGATAGGAGCCAAGTGTAATTTCATGGAGGGAAGAGTCCTACAGACCTCTTGCATTATAGTAAAATCTGGGTTCAAGATAATTAAATTCCCTTTGGATAAGAACTGTTACAAGTTTTTCCACTTTCTTTTAAAAGCCTATAGGAGTGTTCTAGTAGGAGAGAAGGAACTGAAAAAGGCAAACTGGTGTTTTCCACAGCTGCCTGCTTCCCATAAAGGGAAATATTTCTTTGTACAATAGAAGTGATTTTGACATGTATGTGTGTGCCCGCACATGTATTTGCCAAGGAAGCTTATTGTAGGTGACAGAAATGAACTGAAATTGTATTTTCTGTAGTTGAAAAGCAAAATGTGAATTTGAGTGTTTGAATTCCATGTTGTTTTGGCAGAGTAAGCCTGCTTCCTGTTTCACCAGGTGAAAACACATTGGACTGTTTTAACTGTGAATTACACAGAACATTTAACAGGTATAAAAAAAAGTGAAGGCACAGAAGTGATCTTCTTTGCCAGTCATCTCCTTCAGCATTGCAGCCAGTTTGAAAGCACCTTATCAGTGCTTATTTGAATGTTTCAATTGCACACTTGAAAAAATACCTCTGTGTCGTACGATGCCACCACACAGTGAATGAATCCAACCCAAACTTTACATTTTGGCAATTAAACCAGCTGTGAAATAACATTTTAATTAAAATCAAGCAGTTTTGCTTGGCTTTCAGCGGTTGATGAGCTGTTGGTTGAAGATTAACTTAGTACGGGCCGAAGAAATGGTTATTTAAGGTACTGGAAAGACAGTGGTGTTCAGACTCATGGATCATTCGCGCTGATCTAGAAGGGTTATCCTAAATTAGTACTTTATGATGCCTACTGCAGCTACGCAGAAAGCAATTCTTTCATTTTTCTTTCCCTAAAGAGATGTCACTTGAGAGACTCAGTAAATCCCTAAAATGAGTCTTCCTTAGTTACTACAGAAGTACTTCTAAAGCAGTGTCAGCAATGCTCTGTCATTAGCCTGGAGTAAAAACTTCAATCCTTTCCATAGTGTGTCTCAATGTTTGTCTTGTGGGCCCCAAGAATCACTTTCAGAATGGGAGAAGAGGGCAAGATGGACAATGGATTGTAGATTTAAGTAAGATTTTTCTCCTTTCAGTGTTTCCCTGAATAGCTCAAATGCTGGCATTCACCAGAGGAATCATTAGTGCTGGTTATTCACCAGAGGAATCATTAGTGCTGGTAACTCAGTCACTTTGACATTAAAAAAGTAGTGTAGAATTGACTGCTGATTGCTGAAGAACTCTACCAGTGCACAAATGGCAGAATATAATGGGGTTCCCCTGTTAAATTATCCCAATGCACTTGCATTGCCAGGTACTGAGCAGTCTTTCCCCCCTCCCCCAGATTTATGTGCTCTCTGTCCATGAGTCTGTAGACTGACACTGCAGTTGACTTCAGCTTTGTTATAAGAAAAGGAGCTAGAAAAAGACATCTATTACTATTCAGAAAGCAGAGAACTGGAAATGACTCGTTATCCTTGCTTTGAACAGGGGGTTGGATCAGATGATGTAGATGATTCTAGGATGTGGAAAAGGATGCAGTGTAAAATTGCTTGAAGTGGAAGGAGTATCTTTTGGTTTGTTTACAGTCAGTGAGTTGTAGCTCTGCTGAACAAGAAAACCTGGAAAGGTTTGATGTTGACACTAGTAAGGCCATCTTCCTCACAGTTTATGTAGGTTGCTTTTATCAGAACAAAGTCAATACACCTACCACTAGCCACTTCCCTTTACTCAGCAAACAATTCTGGCTGTTTTGCTTCTGAAGTGCTTTCGGCAGACTTCAGCATAGGAGAATACTCTGGGTTTTATGCTTTCATGTTTTTGTTGGCCTCAAGAATGGCTTGAAATGAATCAAGTTCTCTTTTCATTTGTTCTTGTTCCCTGCAGTCAAGTACCTACACAGCACTACCGCAGTCAAATAGCCAGGTGTGACCTGACTTCTTCAGAGGAGTAGATTATGAATTAGAAGAGTATAGATCTGACGCAGTTGTCTGCATCATGTATTTTGGGGGCAAGAATGAAGTAAATTCCATGGAAAGGCTGTGATTGTGTTTTGGCTCTTTAAAACTTACAGGTATGGCTGTGTCAGAGGGTGGCCTGCAGCAAAATGTGCCAAGTTGGAAGGCTTCTCTACAAGATGCCACTTACAATCCCAACTCCTTTTCGTATGAGGCTTTGGGACTAAAATCGCCATTCCTTGGGATGGGGTAATACTTGTTTTTTTGTGATAGGAAGAAGATGCCTGCAGCTAGCAGGAATGGGTGAATATTGCTGCAATGGTCCAGGGCTCAATCCAGTGTTTAAAGGTCATTGGAAAGGTTCCCAGTGGCTGTAAATAGCACCGGATCTGGCCCATGTCGGAATTCCCTGAAAACCTAAGATTGTTTTGCATTTCCATATTGATCACAGTTCCAGTTGCAGTGGTTTGTTCCAAACCAGAGGCTTGTCCCAAAGCTGAGTGAACTCAGGATACTCCGTTATTCCACCAGTCCTTCAAGACCCAATCTTGCCTCACCATGCAGCCGCAGTTAAATTTCTCTTAGCAATTAATGCTTTATTGCAACAGATGCCATGATATGAGTAACGCTGGAGTAGCTCGAATGTAGCTCATATGATGTTCTGCAGTGAGGAAAGGCAGCTGCTGGAAAACACGCACCTCTTAGGGATGCACATACAGAAAACATTAATCTTCTTTAAGGAGGCTAATGAAGTATTCAGAGATGTGAAGGACTGCATTTTATATCTATTAAAATTAAGCACTGATGAGACAGCTTTGGCTAAATCTGGGTCTTCAGACAAAGTAGGCAGCCTGTCAGGAACCATTTGGGGGATGTCCAGGAAATGTTATTTCAACAGGAGAAAAGGCTACAGAATCACTTGCATTCAGAAAGCAGGGTAATCCCTTGGCTTTATTACCAAGTAACTTTGATGTAGCATTAAAACAAATTTGCATTTAAGTACCTAATTCTCTGTATTTCCTCTTTGGGGTAATCCTCTCTTTTAGGGAATTTTTTTGAAGCACGCTTGGATTGCTTGTAATAGTGTTCCTTTAATGAGAGATGGAATCAGTATGTTACAGTAAAGTGTGTGCACCCGAGAGATCTTAGAAAGACGGTGCTTAGAGAGACATGATGTTTAACTACCTGCATCCTGACTCTTAAGTATATTCTCCTTTATCTGCTTGCAAATAGAAGTGTTTCCTGGAGAATGATAAGCAGTTGTAGTGTAATCAAGAGGAAGTCCCTTAGCATCTGTGTGTCTTAGCTGTACTGCTACTGATAGAGTATTTACAGGGCTGTTGTGGTAGAAAATATACACATGTAGTGATGCTCAAAGGCATTGCTACTGCAAATTGAGCACACGTACAGAGGGAGGAAGTTGATGGAATTTCAGCCCTGAGTGAAAGCACTATTTCATGTCATATCCAGCAAATTCCTGCCACCACTTGACTGTGTGCTTCCAGGTCTGAGAATGCTTTGTGGTTTTTTCCCTTTCCCTTTTCCTTCCCCTTTCCCTTCCTTTTCCCCTTTTCCTTCCCTTCCCTTTCCTTTTTCCATGACTCTTTAGTTATGTGCCTCTGTTTTTTCCCATGTATAAAATGTTCTTACTGATAGCTTCCTAAATGATTGTGTGATCCAGAAATATGGAGCATGCCATGGAAACAAGAATGCTTTTTTCCCCTGTTAATAATGTGATATTTGTGAAGAATTTCCGACTTCTGTTCCCCTAGACTCTATTTCCAATGCTTTCAGTAGTGTCTAAAGGACAACTTCTAGTTGACCACATTTGTCAAATGATGTAATTTTTGTTTAATAGAAATAGTGTCCTAGAGGCCACACTAAAATGGAAGATGTAATCCTGAAAGTTCTGAAGTTGTCTTGACACGTATCCACTCTTCTGTCAACTGAGAACACTTCAAGCTTTGTAAGTGACATGCAGTACCTTGGAAGCGATATATATTTGCTCTTAGGGTCAGGTCTTCCTGAGGGTGGCATTTGGTCCAACAATTTGTCACTCTATTCATGGACCATAAAATAAACTTCAGTTCCTCTGTTCTGCCAAATCTCCAATAAATATTGTGCAGGAATTGATCCCTTGGTTTTAGACTACAGAAAGCTCTTTAAATCTGAAAGAATATGAAGAACAAGAGATCAAAGGAAGCATTGGAAGATGACTTGCACAAGGAGAAAATTTAGAGCTAAAACAGTGCCAGTGATTAGGTGCTGTGAAATACTGAAGGTCTGGATGTAATTCTTCTGGAGGACTTCGTACAGCATCTCCTGGGCTTTTCCTGGGAGCAGCTGGTACAGCAGGGCTGGTTCTGACAGCAATGTGGACAGGAGGGATCAGGAATGCGACCTGAATGGGTAATTCCCAATCTATTAGAATCTTCCCATAAGCTGTTGTTACACTTTTATTATCTTTCCAGTTTTGTTGTCGAGTAGCCCAAAACAAGAAATATTCAAGGGCATAAGAGAAAATACCTTATTTTGCTTCTTTTTACCATGCATGTTGTGGAGTGATTTCTCTTTTTCTAATTCCCATGGACTCAAATAGTTAATGCCTTCTTTTGAAGACAATTAAAATGGGAAATCTCTTTGAGCAAGAATTACAGAGGTGTGTAATAATAGCCTTGCATTTCCATACACTCTGAAAGCAGGCTGAAGCTTTAAAGCAAGCATATTGTCCCATTCATCATCTTCCATGCAGCATTTTTACTTTTAGCAAGGGACATACATCATAAGGCTCAGCAAGTTTTAGGAATGGATTCTCAACATGGACAGATGGTGTGTAAGACGCCTGATGAGAGGGCTGACTTTCTCAGAGTGTGGCAATGTCAGAAGAGAAGACAGCTTCTTGGGCTGTTGTCCCATTTACCACAAGTGACCAGTGTTTGAAGTGCAGCGCGTTCAGCTGCTGCAGCACTGAGCCCAGGAAAAAATTCTTCCACGGTCCTGAGGCAGCACTGATGCGAAGCAAACAACTGCCATCCCCTATGTGCTGGCATCTGAAGGAGTGGCAGAATTCGTGAGCTTGAGATAATGGCCTTGCTAAGCCATAGACAGAGCTGGACTTGTCCAGCCTGGAGAAGAGAAAGCTCCTTAAGGGGAGACCTTAGAGAGCTCCCAGTACCTAAATGGGCAACAGGAAACCTGGAGAGGGGCTTTGGACAATGACCTGTAGGGACAGGAATGGCTTTAACCTGCCAGAGGGGAGACTGAGATGAGCTCTTAGGCAGAAGCTCTTCCCTGTGAGGGTGCTGAGGCGCTGGCACAGGGTGCCCAGAGAAGCTGTGGCTGCCCCATCCCTGGCAGTGTTCAAGGCCAGGTTGGACACAGGGGCTTGGAGCAAGCTGCTCTAATGGAAGGTGTCCCTGAACTGGATGAGCTTTATGGTCCCTTCGCAAGCCATTCTGTGATTCTACGGTCTGTGAAGCATTTTTAACTCCCTACTGTAACTGGGAATGACATCCTAAAGGGATCTGCTACACGTTCCAAAACAGAGATGAATTAACAGTGTGATTGCACCCTGAGCAGCCTCACATAACTTGCAAGATTTTTGTCCTTTGAAACTAGCCACATACTTCTAAAGGTCCTTCTGATCCCAACTTCTATTTTCTTTTATTACAGTGCAACATCATTTTTTAATCAGCTTGTGTATACATTGAGCATGCCAAGTGTATGCGGTTGCTGTAGCTTCCCAAGCTGTAAATCCGCACCAGGCAGCTGTTGGATTTGCTGTACTCAAAATAAGATTGCCCACATCCTGGCACTTGTATTTTAACACAGGAACTGGGGCTGGGAGAAATGAAGCTTTTATTCTGGTGCAACAGCAAGGAGAAAGGGAAATTACTTAACCTTTCCATTTCATACAGGAGAAGCCTGCAGTATATTTGGGAGCATCCACAGGCATTGATTAGGATCGTTCCATACCACGTATTAAGCAGGCAGGGAACAGAAAGACTATAAGAAATCTTTCAGGAGAATTTTAATATCTAAGTGCTGCTTCGATATCTCAATATCATTTGTCTAAGAATGGGTTGAATGCTGAACGTGTTTGAATACTGAACAGGCTTCAGTGATGAGGGAGCTGAAAGCGAAGTAATGCCTTTCACTCTGTATTCCATGGACGTTTTTCTGTTTTCTTTAATATCTTGGCTGAGAATAGCTCTGCTAATTGAAGCTTTTCTTTTACCTGTTGTGCAGAGCCTTGTATAGCTTACATTTTGATTAATTTCTTTTATTCTAACAGCCCGTAAATGGGTTACAGGGATGGAGCTGACAGCTTCCTACTAAGAAGCCTTCTGAATCGCTCTTGAGAGGGACTATCAGTTTCCTTTTCCTTTCACTGAAGTTGCACTTTTTCTAACCCTTGTTAAATATCTTCATTTTAATGCATTAAAAATATTCAGAAAGAAATGAAGTCATTTCTGGCTACATCGGTCTGTATTATCTTTATGATAAAGCCTTATTATTACATAAATTTTCTTTCCCCCTACTTCACATGTACGTTAATAGGCTCTCAAACGGTTAAGGAAGGGTCAGTGTCATGCCACATCCCTAACGCCTAAGGAAGGCTCCCTACTTTCTGCTCCTGAAAGGAAGTTAAAGCATGACTGTAGATTTGTCAAGGTCTTTGATACAAGCAGAAGCAATTAACATTAATTGTTCAAGATCATTCTTGTTCAAGATCACTCTGGTATTATTTTTCACTAATGAAAGTGGAGAGTTAATTAGTTCTTTCTTACTAAATGCGTTAGTCAAATACCCTTTATCTCAAACGTGAGGGGGCATTTGGGCTACAGGACGCAGCACTGAACCTTGGAAACCCATTTGGGAGGGAAATGTTGCAGATGTTGCCACAGGGTGGTAACAGGCACTTGCCTTTATTTGTGTGAAGGAAGCCTTCATGTCAAATGTCTGTAAAGTTGTCTTTCACCTCATGTTGTGGTAATGATCACTGTGGGGTAATTGGCTGGTGTTGGTGCACTGCATTTTCTTAGCATGGAAAACTTTGTGCCTGAATGCTTTTAAATGAACCAATGGACTACCATGAACTTGTTATTTGTGACAACCAAAGGCCAGAGGGTTGTGCTTCTGAAGTCAGCATACTGTGATTGTGCATACAAGCAGTACATGCCAGTGGCTGTGGATGATGACTTTTGGTAGTGGCCCACAGCTTGTTTCCATCTTGCCTGAAAACGGAACCTTTCCTGTGAAGAAGTTCTATTTTAGAAATGGGAAGCGTGGAAGCCCTTTCTTGTGTGAGTCTCTGATCAGATTTATCATTTTTAGATGCTCTCTTGCTCCTTATGTGTGCGCTCACATGGAATTAGTTGCGATCACCAGTAAATAAAACTAAGTGCAATTGAATGGGGTTTCCAAGGAGCTGCCTCTTCAAGGTGTTGACTCTTCGGGCTGAGGTACAATGAGGAGCTTTTTTATAATGCAGATCACAATATAGCTCTTAATTTTCCATCTGAGATGCTCAGATGCTTCCTGCTTAGTCATTAATAAAATAAATTAACTTCAACTATAAATAAATTTAAAGGTTTAAATCTTAATGAGGTCATAGAGGTGGAAACAAAGGAGACGGATGCATCAGTGAAACTGGGGGATGTTGTGCAGTCAGCAATGGGAATAGTAAGAACCATCCTCTGCCTCTGATAGCTAAAGCACAGGACTAGAACTGCCTACTCAAATCTGGTACCAGTGGGGAGGCTGTTATCTTGTTGATGTTGAAATTTCAGAGATTGTCAAAAAAGGGAGAGAAAAAAACGGGTTTGAGAGTTCCGTCATTGTGCTTGAGATGACTGCAAAGACCGACTTTTTGGAAGTTACAGTCTTGCTTTAGAAATGAACCTGTCCACCAGCAGTTAAAAATAACAGACCTGGAGTATCTTGGGTGCCATGGTTTAGTGGGAGGTGTCCCTGCCCATGGCAGGGGGGTTGGAACTGGATGACCTTCAGGTCCTTTCCAACCCTAACTCTTCTATGATTCCATCTTAAGTGTTCAAGGCCAGGCTGGACGGGGCTTGGAGCAGCCTGCTCTAGTGGAAGGTTTCCCTGCCCGTGATGGAGGTTAGAACTGGCTGATGTTTAAGGTCCCTTCCAACCCAAACCAGTCCTCGGTTCCTATGATCCTTGAGTTTACCTTACTCCAGGAAGCTAATGCAGCTCATGGAAAACAAAGTTTCTGTTGTGGGTTTGTCCATCTGCCCTGAGCTACAGGAAACTCATGCTATTATTCACTTGATTACAGATGTTCCTAAGGGTGGAAAGTTTCATGTTTAAAGACAACTCCTGCCCCGTCCATCCTTCCCCAAGTACAACAAACCCTCTCTTCATTAAATTGCCTTTCGTGCAACATCAGCCAGCAGCACCAGGGGCTGGCAAAGCCTCGCCTCCTCTCTTCCTCTGTGGACTTGTAAAAGGGCAAACACCTGCATGTCCTCGATGTAATTAGGATGTGATGGGACAGTGTCTTCTTCCCACCAGCTGCCAGTGAGCCGGCTGCACTGCTCAGGCGGCCCTGAAACACTGAGCAAGGTCAAAAATTCTGTGAATCCTATTAAAAAGCATATGTAGAAATGAAAGCTTTCTACTCTGTGCTCAGTCCCAAAGACATACTGTGAATCTCAGCTGGTCAGAGTCGGACATGGTTCATCTGTTCCATGCATTTAGTGCCAGGGATTAACGAATATGAGCTAAGCTGGGGTGGCTGAGTGCCCGCGTGAAGTGCAGAGGGAAGAGCTGGGTAGATTAAGGGCAATTGGATCAGCGTGAGCAGGCCCCTGAGATGCACAGCAGTCCAGATGGCAGGGTCCTACAGTGAAAACAAGCAATGAACATATCTCTAGCAGTATCAGCTGTGTGTTTCTCTTAGAAGAGAGGCTCAAAGTGACTAAAAATGGAGATTTCAGGCTGAACCCCTTGGCGTGTGGAGGACACAAGGCCTTGGTACAGTTTTATCAGCCAACCTGTTACTTCTGTTAGAATTAAGGTTTAAAAATTCAGGAAGCAGGAGAAGCCACTTAATGCACAAGGAGAAATAACCATAGCCTGTGCTTTTCATTTTGTTGGAGGCCACCACAGATCTCATTGCCGGAGGAAGGGACCAGCAGAACTGTGGGATGCTGCGGTTAAATCAACAAAACCCTCTATCACCACTGAGATGATGGCAGTGTCTGAATCCAATTTTATCTCTGTAATGCGTTTATGGTGCAGCATTGCTCAGTGAAACACAGGGATCAATTCCACTTTCTCTTTGTGCTCCAGATTATTCTTTCTGATTTCCCTGTGTCAGCACAGGAATGGTTGTTAAACAGAAATCACTTTCTTCTTCACAGAGTGCCGTTAAACCCAGAGATGGGAGTTACCCACTATAAGATATAACCCTTTCGTGGCAAATAGAGTTTTAAAATGCAGTCAACTATTGGCCTAGTTTGGTCACAGAAGTTTTAAGGAACACTTCTTAGGGTAAATCAGGTTTTAAATTAGGTTTGTGTTCGAAGGGACCTTAAAACTCATCCAGTTCCACACCCCTGCCACAGGCAGGGACACCTTCCACAAGACCAGGTTGCTCCAAGTCTCATCCAACCTGGCCTTGAGCAGCTGGACAGCTTTAAACAAATGCACTGCTGTTTAGAGATCACGTACGTGGTAAAGGCTGTCGAATTGAGGTCTGGAGCTCTTATAGAAATGCTGCACTACAATGAATGTTGGGCTGAGATTCAGGCTCGGACAGAGTTTTTGAGGATGTGTTTTGTGGCACTGAGGTTTTGGGCCTTGTCATAGTGTCAGAGAGGAACAGAATTTGCAGAGGCAACAAATGTGAAAAAAGGGATTTTTGCTTTATAAATAGAAAGCTGCAAACAGGAGAAGGTTGACCTGGTTGGCAGAAAACATGCAAAACGCTGTTTTGCTTTTCTTCATTGCCAAACTAAGGCTGCAGATTTGTCCCTGCTGTCATGCTGGAGAAATCCAAGCTTCTCATTCCGCTTCCTCCTTGACCTGGACAGAGTTCACACCGTGTGTGAAATCGTGCTGGGGAATAAATACAACAACAACACAGGCAAAGCCCTGTGCCCTTTCAGCTACAAAGTGCTGTGGTGGGTATGCCTGGATCTAGATGTCAAATTAATTACCTGAAGTTTAATTAGCTGTAATTGGAGTGACCTATAATTTCCTATTACTTGGCTGGAGTATACTAACAGATGCCCTTTGCCTGTCCACTCTGCCTTCCTTTCACTTAAAAGCAGTTGCTGATGCTAATACGAGATCTATGGGAATGGCAGGAAATTAGCAGTCATTTCTGCATCTGTTTCAATTTATGAAGAACACGAGACCCTTTGACTTAGAGGAAATCCAAGCAGCTCAGGTTCTGGGCCTCCTGTTCAGAAATGCGTCTAATTACTGTTGATACATGGGTTGACTTGTGCTGAATGGTTACTAATGAGAGCCTTCAGCTCTGCCCCATAGCAACAAACCGCCCCTTAGAGTTCTCCACCTGCTTCCTCCTCATGAGAGAGTTGTTCATTTATTCTCTATACAGAACTATATCCTTTCCTAGCAGGAATAGTATTTCCCTATTTTTAATCATACAGTCATCATAAGGCTGCTGGAAATATACAGCTGTGATAATAGTACACCTATACAGTGTGTATGTATGGACTAGTCCTTTAAATAGTCCATCTGACCAAGGTGAAATAACTTTTCACTACCCAGATTTAGGAAATGTTCAAACACAGTTAAGGAACTGATTTTCTTCATTGCTTTGTTCCATCATTCTTCCTGCCTCTGGTGATAACTTATGCAGTAGGCACAGCATTGGAGACTCTCTTCTGTTTAATCTGCTCTTAGGATATCATCATGGCAGTCACACCAAGAGTCTCTTCTGAGAGCTGGGCTGCAATTGGATCTATTTGTTAATGCAGTCACACTGACAATACCCCCTATCATACAACTGACGGGAAACGTAGCGATGTTCCCAGTGTGGTCTAGCAGGTAAACATGCAAGAAATTAAACAAGAAAATGGGGAAAATATTGCCCAAAGGGTAGGAAAGGAAGGCGGTGTAGAAAGCACTAAACCCTAAGGGCTTATGCAGCTGTAACCATTCAAAAGGCACTTGGAAATTAAAGAACTAAACAGGGTTTGGCTGAATTAGCAGCAAGATAGGAGACCTCGAGGGAGGGCCCAGGTGCTGCAGATGCTTTGCTTCAGCAGGTGCTGCTCATTCTCCACATAGGTATTTAATCGGTGCCCCAGGAGGAGCTGAAAAGGAAGGGAAGTTCAGTGTGGTTTGTGTCATGTGTTGTGTTGAAAGTAGCTGCAGTGCTTCTGCCACCCGTTGGTTTGAAGCTAATGTGCATTCACATTCCTTCAACTTATTAATCCTTCAGTTAGAGTTCTTTTTGCTGTAGCCTTGGAGATGTTGGTGTCTGGAGGTCTTTGATGAACCAAGCCAAGCCTTCTTGAGCAGCCTGTGAAGTGTTGTGTATTGAAAAGCATGTTTGGGATGAAAGGAGCCCCTTAGCTGTTGTGCTAGAGAAGCCTGCGCTATGTTATCAAATGAGCATGTTGACAGCCTCTTCTGATAGGTACAGGATGGGTCCCTATTGCTTATTTAGGAACTGCTGTGGTAAAAGTGACTGGCAGTGATGATATACAGTGTGAGTCTTACCCTTCATTTTGGTGTTGTTTACCACTTTAATATCCTCATCATTCCATCCCAACACACCCAGTCGGTTGGCAGCACCTACAGTAAACGTTCGGAGCAATGCAGAGATATTCCAGCTGCTCCAGCCAATGAGCCGGATTCAATTGGATCTCGGCTCAAATGCCTCTACACAAATGCCCGTAGTATGGGGAACAAACAAGAGGAATTAGAGATGTGTGCACGTCTACGGGGGTATGATATCATAGGCATCACAGAAACATGGTGGGATGGCTCCTATGACTGGTGTGTTGGAATGGAAGGTTACCGGCTCTTTAGGAAAGACAGGCCCGGCAGACGGGGAGGGGGAGTTGCTATTTATGTTAGGGATAGGCTAGAGAGTATGGAACTCTGTCTGGGGACAGGTGAGCAGTCGACAGAGAGTTTGTGGGTCAGGGTTAAAGGGAGAACAGAGATGGGAGACATTACTGTGGGGATCTGTTACAGACCGCCTGACCAAGGGGACTTGCTGGACGAAGCGCTCCATAGGCAGATAGGAGCAGCCTCACGCTTGCAGGCCCTTGTTCTCATGGGAGACTTCAACCACCCTGATATCTGTTGGAGGGATGGTACGGCCCGGCACAAGCAATCCAGAAGGTTCCTCGATTGCGTGGAAGACAACTTCCTTCTGCAAGTAATAGAGGAGCCGACAAGGAGAGGTGCCATGCTTGACCTCGTCCTCACCAACAGGGAAGGGCTGGTTGGGAATGTGACGCTCCAGGGCAGCCTTGATTGCAGCGATCATGAGATGGTTGAGTTTGAGATCCTCAGGACAGTGAGAAGAGCGTGCAGCAAGCTCACTGCCCTGGACTTCAAGAGAGCAGACTTTGGCCTCTTCAGGAACCTGCTCAGTAAGGTTCCATGGGATACAGCCCTAGAGAGCAGGAGGGCCCAAGACTGTTGGTTGATATTCAAGGCTCACCTGCTGCAAGCTCAGGAGCGATGCATCCCAACTAGAAGGAAGTTCAGCAGGAGGGCCAGGAGACCTCCTTGGATGGATAAGGAGCTGCTGAGGAAAATTCGAAGGAAAAAAGAGGCTTATAAAAGGTGGAAGCAAGGTCAGGCGGCCTGGGGAGAATACAGGGATGTTGTCCGGGAAGCTAGGGACCAGGTTAGGAAAGCTAAGGCCCACTTAGAATTAAACTTGGCTAGGGATGTTAAGGATAACAGGAAGGGATTTTATAGGTACGTTGCCAATAAAAGACAGGTTAGGGACACCGTGGGCCCTCTCCAGAAGCTATTGGGAGAACTGGCTACCCTGGATTTGGAGAAGGCTGAGGTTCTTAATGACTTCTTTGCCTCAGTCTTTACCGGCAAATGCTCTGACCACACCACCAAAGTCTTGGAAGGCAGACGAGGGGATGGTGAGGGTGGGGACCCTGGGCCCACTGTGGGGGAGGATCTTGTTCGGGACCACCTTAGGAACCTGAACGTACACAAGTCCATGGGACCGGACGAAATCCATCTGCGGGTCCTGAAGGAGCTGGCAAATGAAGTTGCTAAGCCACTGTCCATCGTATTTGAAAAATCATGGCAGTCAGGTGAAGTTCCCCATGACTGGAAAAAGGGAAAGATAACCCCCATTTTTAAGAAGGGGAAAATGGATGAGCCAGGGAATTACAGAGCGGTCAGTCTCACCTCTGTGCCTGGCAAAATCTTGGAGCGGATTCTCCTGGAAGGCATGCTGAGGCACATGAAAACCAACAAGGTGCTTGGGGACAGCCAGCATGGCTTCACTAAGGGGAAATCCTGCCTGACCAATCTGGTGGCCTTCTATGAAGGGGCTACGGAACTGATGGACAGGGGCAGAGCAGTTGATGTCATCTACCTGGACTTGTGTAAAGCCTTTGACACTGTCTCCCATGGCATCCTTCTCTCTAAGTTGGAGAGACATCAATTTGATAGGTGGACCACTCGATGGATAAAGAACTGGCTGGATGGCCGCATGCAAAGAGTAGTGCTCAGTGGCTCAATGTCCAGCTGGAGACGAGTAACGAGTGGTGTCCCCCAGGGATCGGTGTTGGGACCGGTCTTGTTCAACATCTTTGTGGGTGACATGGACAGTGGGATTGAGTGCGCCCTCAGCAAGTTTGCCGATGACACCAAGCTGTGTGGTTCGATTGATACATTGGAGGGAAGGAATGCCATCCAGAGGGACCTTGACACGCTTGTGAGGTGGGCTGATGCCAACCTAATGAAGTTTAACCATGCTAAGTGCAAGGTCCTACACCTGGGTCGGAGCAATGCCAGGCACAGCTCCAGGTTGGGAGGGGAGGAGATTCAGAGCAGCCCAAGGAGAAGGACTTGGGGGTGTGGGTCGATGAGAAAATGAACATGAGCCAGCAGTGTGCGCTTGCAGCCCAGAAAGCCAACCGTATCCTGGGCTGCATCAAAAGGAGCGTGACCAGCAGGTTGAGGGAGGTGATCCTGCACCTTTACTCTGCTCTTGTGAGACCTCACTTGGAGTATTGTGTGCAGTTCTGGTGTCCTCAACATAAAAAGGACATGGAACTGTTAGAACAAGTGCAGAGGAGGCCACGAGGATGATCAGGGGACTGGAGCACCTCTCGTATGAAGATAGGCTGAGAAAATTGGGGCTGTTCAGCCTGGAGAAGAGAAGGCTGCGTGGAGACCTCATAGCAGCCTTCCAATACCTGAAGGGGGCCTATAGGGATGCTGGGGAGGGACTCTTCATTAGGGACTGCAGTGATAGGACAAGGGGTAATGGGTTTAAACTTAAACAGGGGAAGTTTAGATTGGATGTGAGGAAGAAATTCTTTACTGTAAGGGTGGTGAGGCCCTGGAATGGGTTGCCCAGGGAGGTTGTGGATGCTTCATCCCTGGCGGCATTCAAGGTGGGGTTGGACATAGCCTTGGATGGCATGGTTTAGTGGGAGGTGTCCCTGCCCATGGCAAGGGGGTTGGAACTGGATGATCTTGAGGTCCTTTCCAACCCTCACTATTCTATGATTCCCTTGTTATGCATAGAGTTTATAGGAAATGTCTTTTTAAATAGCAGGAGTGCTCTGGGACTACACCTGATTTATTTCAATTGTGCTTTACACCACTTTTTACAGTGCTACGAAGATTAGAGAACCTTTTGCATGTCTGTAATGGTATTAGAATGCATAAGAATATAATCAAGTTCTTCCACTTAAGGTCCATATCATGATCTAATCCTCTAGCTGCTACGCAGGCAAAGAAGATTGTGTCCTATGCTCTTCCATACATTTTAGGATCACATAATGTCCTGCTGGCCAGGAGCTCAGTTGATGGTGGCATCTGCTGTCCTGCTTTACCCTTTGTAAACCCTTTAAGAAATGTGGACTCTCACAGTACATGCTTTTATCTGTCAGGGGATGAGGAAAGTAATCCCTCCCTTCCACCACCTGGTAGCAGTTCAGGAGCTTCCCTGGATATCCCCTGTAATATCTGGCCGTGCAGAAGTGCTATTGTTTTCCTGTTTCTGTCTGTAACTCGCCCTTTCTCAACTTCTACCCAGCAAAACCCCATCACTTTGTAAAATCTGTTTGTGACAAATGACTTTAATAAGTTTTTTGCCACCCAGACTGATTTGTCTGCTTGTCTGGGAGCTCAGACAGGATCAACACCTCTATTTCAAGAACCTATGTGATGCTGAGGTTGAGCTAGAGACCCCAATTCCTTTCCACCCTTCCTCCTGTTTGTGTTCAACCAGCAGCTCCACCAGTCCCAGGGAGACTTCAAGCCCTGTGTTCTTGTTTTCTGTCTAGTGCCAAGGAGAGGAGAACACTAACGCTCACATGTGTGTGATTATACAAGTCCTCTCTTTTCATCTCAGGTGCTTTAAGTAAACTTAATCTTGTAATATGTGGTCCTTTTTCAAATGCATTCGTTCCTATAGAGATCAGTAGTTACAAAATAAACTAAAACCTAATTCTGAAATCCCCCTCTATTGTGAAGTTGTTTGCAGAGAACAGCAGCAGGAAGATCTCATCTGAGTCGACTGCAGTAGGCAGTAGGAATGCAAATGCTGCAGAAAGCAGGGAGTCCTACAGTGTTCTGGCAGCTCTACATAGAGGGAATCCGAGTTATCAGTTATCTATCTGAAGTGGAATGTTTTGTGTAATCACAAGAACTAGTTGCCTCTTTAAAATTCATGCTCCTTTTTTCTGCACTCTGTTTTTTGGTGTTATGAACCCTTCCTCTGCACTACAGTCATCTTGCATAGCCAAGTTTAAAAGGCTGTTTCAGAGGTCCCCTTTGGGCTATCCAGTTTTATATAGACAGGACACCAAGGAACACTGAACTGCCTATTACTTTAGAGCAGAAACAGTGCTGCAATGAGATTGATGGTGGCCATGTGCCTCCATATACCATGCCCACTGCATAAATTACTGCCTCTTAAGGACAAGGCGCAGCTAACTTCACCTAAAGGCTGGCTGTGCCTCTATTTGAGTTCTCTCTAATGCAGGAGTATGTAAATATATATACCAGGCTATGAAAACTGTATCTGAGAGTGGGGAGGGAATGTAGCTGGAGTATAAACCATTGCAAATGGCAACGAAATCTCTAGAAGGCACTGTATTTGAACCACACTGGTTCTCAACCAGCTTGGCATTTGTAACATGGCAGGGTGTTTTATTAGGATCCATTCCCCCAAGGTGAATTAAAAGAAGGATTAAAGAGGCCCTATAAATCAGATTTTTATAGCTGCCTAAACCACCTGCAAACCATTGGTACTTGTTTGCAAAGTCTACCATCATTCTGCTGTCAGATTGATTTGGGTTTCATTAGCAGAGCTGGCATTGCCTGTGCTGGCAGGGTCTCCCTGCTGCATACATTACTAGGAGTGTAATTGTAAGCAATGTCTTAATTTTGTCAACAGCATTCCAGAGTGCCAATGAAACCCTTTATGCACTATTTTTAATTGTCTTGGCTGGATGTTTTCTCAGTGAATTTTACCTCAATGGGAAATAACAGGAAGAATTACTTGAGGCTGTAGTAGTTAGTACAGGCAGGAAGATGCTGTATGTGAAACCCATGAAGAACATTTACCAAGGGACTCTCCAGTATTTGTAAACAGCTTCTAATTCAAAAGACAAAATCACTTCGGTGCTGAGGATAAGTGAAGGAGCATGTTTTGTAGTATGGTGGCACCAGGAAGCATTGCAAACCCAGATCCTGGAGGAAGAGCTTGGTTCCCCAGGGCTGTGCAGCCATTGCACCATCAGGAGGTTGGTTGCTCAGATCAGTATTTTTCAACCTGGCACAAAGTCTATAAAATCTGTATGAGCCTCCAGCACATTATACGTGACCAAAATAAGTATCCAGGGGGGTTACGCTTCCCCTCTCCTCAAGTTTTTACTGATGTTAGCTGCCTCAAACATACGGAAGAAGATAACGGGCTGCATGGTCTGTGTCTTATTGTGAAACGTCTCAAAACTCATTCTGTATGAATGAGGTGCCTATAAATATGTAATTAATGAACACGAGAGAAGCTAACAGCCAGCAATCATGTCTGTGTGCTATAAATCCTGCATAGTGTACGCTCGCTAAGTTACTCTGTACCACGATTGATTTTTACAGTTGAAGATTTCGAGTAGAAGGAATCTTTTTCTATTTGGTTGTGAGTAAATGTAGGTACTGCAATAAGATTCAAATTACGATGGGAGGGAATGCATTTGCCCTGTAAATGTGGAGAGTTAATGTTGTGGTGTGTCTCTGCATGAAGTAAGGTTGTTGATAGGTCTATTCTTTTCCTCACTCAAAAGTGTTCATTATTAGCAATTTCTGTGTATTAAATGGCATAGTAGTGGACTTGTTAAATGTGAAAGTAGGAGTCCTTCTGTTTCAATTAAAACCAATAGCAGATTTTGCTAATGCCTCTTTTACAAATGAGCATTTATTTCTCTGAAAAACCAAAGGTAGAACCAGGGGATTCTTAAAAAGCCCTTCAAGGCTGCTGCTCTGCTCCAGCCTCTCTCCCTCTTCTCTTCCTGTAAAGCTCTGGACTGAGATGGCCATTGCAGGAAGAGCTTTTCACATCAATCTGGACTGGATTCTGCTTGCCAATACCCAGAGAGCCAATTTAGCTGTCTACTCGAGTATGTGATCTAAGTCACACTGAGGTTAAAGCCTTATCTAAATGCTGTTAAAGCCAATGCCAAGACCCCATAAACTTAATTGGGTTTAGTGTAGATCTGCTTTATGGATTTCTTTTTGTATCTTAGCACTTTTGGGGTTTGATCAGTGAGTACCTCTTGATGATCTGTAGTTAAACTTGTCTGGGACAATACAATGTATACTTACCTTGATTCTTCTAAATAAGTGTGGCATATGTAACATGTAATCTGGGTTCACAACTAATATGTCATATTCAAGGAAAACTATCCACAAGAAGTGAGCCTGATTTTTTTTTGCCATCAAAACCAACCTCCATTTGGTAACCTGGTAGTTGTGTTTTATGTTGGACACCTTGGATAGGGACCAGTCCAGCTCCTGTTTACAGGTTTTGGAATTAATTTTAATGAATGAAAGGCTAAAGCAGTGAAAATTAATGCATCTTTGATAGATGAGCTGCCTTAGATGTCACACTGCTGAAATCCTATGTGCAGAGAAGGCATGGTGTTAACTTTGCTCATAGGGGAGAAATCTGTTATCATTCAGCATCACAAGCAGGTTCTCTTTCATGATGTTCCTGTATTTCCACTGACTTCAGAAAACGTCTCCCTCACAAGACAGTGGCTGTGATAAAGGCTTTATTCGCACTTTATTTGCATCTATATTCATTTAGGCAGGTTTATGGAGATAAAGGTAGAAGCAGTTGTGCCTTAAATAGATACTGTCATCTGCACCCCAAATGATGCCTCATATTAAACACTTGGTTTTGACAGTGGGGCAAGCTGTAGATGCCCTCTTGTTGTCAATTACTTGATTGAGTGAATAATCTTACCAAGTTTGGTACAAATAATCTTACAACTGAGTGCTTGCCAATGTGATGGGAGTTTGGCACTTTGAGTGCTTTTCAGTGCTCATGATTGATCTATAGACTGGAGAAGGAATGGATTGCAGTGTTATTAGCATCCTTGTTAAGTTAGCAGAACTATCAAATATAGGACTTGTCATTGGCTTACTTGTGATTCAGAGCTGGGGTCCCAGTTCAGAAGGGTTTTCTGGTGGGTTAACATAGTAATGAGAAGCAAGGATTGGTGATACATCTCTTGCACGAAGTGATGAATTCAGTAGGACGTTTTGTGTTTGCTTCCCAGAGACTAGCCTTCTATGAACATGTTTTATTCATTAGCTCTTGTGAAGAAATAAATGACAGTGATTATTAAACATTCGTAGCATTTAATTTATTCCTCTTAAATTCTTCTGTGGCTTAATAGCTAAGGAAAAAGTTTGCAAGGTGATAGTGCAAGACTCCATCTGTTCAGACACATTAAAGGAACCAGAGAACAACTTTGAAAGGATGAACACTAATGGTGGTGTTATTGCTCTTGCTGAGTTTAATTACAGAGAATAGGGACCGATAAATATGTCTACAGGGCATATTGATTGCTTGGTGAATGTACACGTCTATTTAAAGGCAAAGTCAAAGATGTTCCAAAGGGATATGACCCATCAAGACAAGCACAAAGCTGAAAGGCGAATATCTGGCGAAGCGAATGGTTAGATTTGCTTTCCACGCTGCTCAAAGATACTGTAAAAGGTCACTCAGTGCATCACATGAGTAACTGTACATGTGCTTCACCACAGAAGGGCTGGGGTTTGAAGGGGCCTCTGGAGGTAGTCATGTCCTTTCTCCCCTGCTCAAAGCAAGGTCAAGTAGAGCAGGTTGCTCAGGACCACGTATGTCCATTTGGGTTTTGATGATCTCAAAATGGAGATACCACAACTACTGAGGTCAACCTATTCCAGTGTTTGAGCTCTCTCATGGAAAGCAATGCTGATATATAGAATGTTCTTATGTTTAAATTGAATTTACTTTATTTCAGCTTGTGCTCCTTGTCCCTTATTCTGTCTCTGGGCAGCAGATAAGAATCCGGCTCTTCACTCCCCCATCAGGTACTTAAACGCATTGAGAGCCCCCTGAGCCTTCTCTCCTCAAGGCTGGAGAGCCTGAGAGCCTCACCCTCACTGTATCTGACAGATGCTATGATCCCGTAATCATCTTTGTGGCCTTTCTTTGCCCTTTCTTGAGTGCCTATAAATGAAAGTTTGGACTTGGAATGTTTTAGGTTGCCTTCAGGCAAATAATTTCATTTCCAGTTTAGGATTTTGTCTGTTTAAAGAAAAAGAAAGTCAGGAAACCTGAACCAAACTGTCTTCAGCCACTTAAAACTCCCAAAATTTCTGCCAGGCTTGCAGGAAACTCAACCCATCATTGTTGTAAAGAGTGAATTTAGCAAAAATAACAGATTTCCCCAGCGAGACCAGTAATTAGAGCTTGCGATGGTGTTTATAATCACTGCGGATAGGGCAGTAAGTGTAATTTAGTAGCAGTTATTTTCATCCTTTTCATTAAATGAAACTTAAGGTTGCAAATGTGTGGTTTTTTTTTGGTAAAGGTTACTTGGGTGTTTGTCTCCTGTAGGAGCCAAATGCCCTGAAGACCCTGGATTGCTTATCCAATTACGGCTGATTTCCTAACTAAGAGTTTTTAGATATTAATTTTTAATGATTTTTAGATCACTTGCAAATGCCAGCAATATTGCTCATGAATCATTGTCCTTTCGCTCAGCTCTCCTGGATTAATATAAATTCACTTTAATTACACTTCGAGTTGGAGCAACTGCATTTAATCCTACCTGGTTTTCGAGGCAGGTATTTAGCTCAGTGCAGCTCATTAAAGAGCACTGGTATAGGTTAGTGGTGTGATGAGATGTAGAAGGACATACTGGGGGAAGGGGAATTCATGTGCTGCTGGAGATAATGCAGCTTGCCTTAAGATGCAGTATTCTCCAGTTAAGCTGTATGGTTTTCTTTTGCTGTTTTCTGTTAGTATCATGTGTCAGCTCTGTGTCCATAGACAGGGATATGACAGTCAACACCTTATATCTTAAATATGTTGATATTTTCATTTGGATGTTAATGGTTTTTGGTGGAAAGATTCGTGATAGTTTGCAGTTGGAGGGTTGAGTCAGTGGTGTTTGGTGTTAGTGAGTCCATGTCTTTTTGACTAGCCATGATGTATGGAGGCATTCCAAACCCACCCCTTGTGTGAAGGGAGCTCCTCTGCCACTTTAGATATCCACTGGGGTATAAACACCATAGTTTCATATCCCTGCTGTGCTAGAACAAATGCAAGGGAAAAATCAGTTGCAACCAAGCTGTGTTGAATATGATGAAACTACTTTTGATTTATATTGATGGGAAGGGGAAGCCAAATTGAGCCCAAAGGTGAAATCAGAGGCGTGAAATCTCATGTAACCCACTGCCTCTTTAAGAAAGCATCTATTCCTCTTGCTAAGTATCAATCCAGGGGAAAGGACCTGTGTGTGTTTCATTTTTCTTTGCTGACTTTTTGATGCGGTTAAATTCATGGTGCTGCAATGAAATACTGCCAAGGAGGCCTCGCAGCAGAAGAAATAGTGCGGTGTTCTTCCAAAGCCAGCAAGTGCCCAGCAGCTTTCTCTTTAGCATAATTAGTAAAAGCACTGCTCCACTATGACCTGTAAATCACTTTTTCTCTGCACAGGGCACTTCTGTTAAATGCTGACTCTCTTCTTTCTATCCACTGTCCAACTAAACAGGCAAAATGTTAACACCTTAGCACTCAGTGAGACATTTGGAGTCTGTAATCAACAGAGAACTTCTGCTTGCATAGAGTGATTGAATTTCTCCAGCCATTCATTTCTGGGCGACTGATGAACTCCTCATTTTAGGTGGCTGATGTCATATTTATAGTGGTTGTGGGCTTTTTTTATTATTTGAAGAAACCTTGTTGTGACTCACATTTCTTTGCATGTCTCAGTTCCCAGAGGGAAGCATTGCTTCTAGCATTTGCCTAGGCACTAAAACCCTCGCTGCTCAATCGTTTCACAGTGGAAAGGCATTTCAGTGACAGACCAGTCCTACTGGCTTCAGAAGACCGGTAGTGTCGTGGCTGAAGCACTGTCTCAGCCTCTGGCTTCATTTCATTCCCACTCTTCGAATTTTCCTGCCACTTGGAATCACCAGAGGGAATTGATCTGAAGGGGAAATAACTGACTCGCACTTTGTACTTTAACCAGTTTCAAGAAGAAACCCACCTTCCAAACAGCCTCACTAATTTAGCTGCCCGATGGTCTGGCCCCACTCTTACTCTCCTGGTCTTTACTTTCTTTAAAGGTGATTTTCTTGGATTTGGATTTATTTTAACTTGTTTCCACTTGGTCCTGTGCTGGATGGTTGGGTTGTTGCCTGTGTGCAGGAGAGACGGTCCCAGAGTAAAGCCATGGCTCCTAGTACATCCCTGTCCTAACCTTAGCTCCAAGTGTTTCTTTTCTAAGCATTCATTGACATTTAAAATACCAAGGTGATAGATTGGAGATGTAACTGCAGACCCTTCTTCCATGAAGCTGGGGAGTTATCCTACCATGGCAGGATTTGCTTTTTTGGAAGAAACCCAGAGCTCTTCTGAAGCAGAGGGCAGCTGCCTTTACATTGCTGGTGTGTAGTAGATGGGATTGGTTATGCCCAGTTTTGTATTGAAAGGCCAAGTAGTTATTTTCAGGGTCACAAAGTGAGAAAATGAATGAGCTGGCAATAGCAGCCAAGAGTCCTCATTCCCTATCTTGTGCTCATAAATACTCTGCCTTCCCCTGCCACCTTTGCAGGCATCCTTTGCTAAGGTGTTCGGCTGAACAGAGCACAAATGCACAGGGCGACTAAGTAAGGCTCGCAGCTTTTGGAAGGTGAGAACAAACTTTGTTTCTTGCTGCTGAGCTGGTCGCTCATCTCCCAAACCCTCGAGTCCTTTTAGCCAAAACTGGGCAGCCTCTCCTGATGTTCCTGGGAAGTTGAGTGTTTGGAAGGTGGTTTATGAGATGTGGAAGGATGTGGTTTGCGCACTCTCCTTTCTGACATTGGAAGAAGTCACTAAGCCACTTAATTTTTCAGTACATCGCATAAAATGCAAAGTGTATTTGATGAGGAGCCACTTACACAGTTCTTTACAACGTGCCGACAGAGTTACGAGGCTGGGCAACAGCTTTGTTGATGAAAGAATAAAGAAGTCCCTTTTTTTCCTTCTGCCCTTTGAAATGGGCAGAATAAAAATTTTAATTACTTGTTTGTCTATAAATAATTCAGAGGGGCTATAGGTTGTGCTTATACACACGCACACACAGTGAGATGCATATCTAGTGCTGGAAAATTGCTTGTGCCTCTCACAGGTAGTAAATTCTCCAGGTATTTATGGGCAGTCGTAGAGGCTCCCGTGCATGCTGACAATCGTTTGTCAAGGTGATCAGTAAAGGGCAGCAGAGTGCAGCAGGAAAGAGTCTTCTCTTGCCTGTGAAGGCGGGCAAGTATCAGGCTTTCTCTACGTGATTTTTCCTACAGAGAAGTGACTTATCTTGTGGGCAGGAAGAAAATCCTCACCTCTACAGGCTGAACAGTGCCAGATTGCTCTGTTATCCATAGTCTTGCAGCCATTCATCATCATCATCATCACATGTTCTTAAGCCCTTAGCCTGGAGTCCCTTCTTTCCTGAGGGTTTTAAGAAGGGTCTGTATTCTGCATTTCTGGTTTTATACCTGTCAGCACAGTTGCATCGCCAATGAGATGACAGCAAGGTCTTGACTTGTGCAGCTTATGCTGAGCTTTGCATTAAGTACCTCCATGCGGCCATTTCCTTACACATGCACATCTCTGCCCAGTCCTTCCCCTCTCCCCAGGTATTCTGGAATAATGCCTTGCAAGATGTAGTGTGAAGGAATTTGTAGGTGAATTCCTGTTTGAATACAGGAAGATCGATAATAGAAGATATGAGAGGAGTTGTGCATGAGAACAGGTAATTGTATATAGAAACCCATGACTTGGAGCTAGCTACCTATCAATAGAGAATGTGCGTTGCTTTTTTGGGGGGGAAGAAAGGAGATTGAGTCATATATCAATTAACTTTAAGTCAGATAAGTGGCTGAGGATTAATTTACTAGATAATACTGGAATCTGCAAGGATGGGGAGGATTTGTTGGAAACTATTTAAAGTATAATTAATGTTCCTTTTAAATACACAGAGAGATAACAATTAGTTGAAAAACTCTTTTTATTAGAAAATGGACCATTTTCAAAGGAAAATAAACGTTTAAGCGTCCATTCCCAGCTGCTGGAAGTGATGTGTTTTCATGCAAGACAAAGGAGCTTTCCAGAGTTACACAGGAGAGGATCATGTCTTCATATTAAAGGGCCGGAATGGAAATGCCGAGCTGCTGAGCATTTTTGCAGGCTGCCCATTAGGAAGCTGATAATATTAATTGGAGCTCTTTTGCCTGGCACGGGGCCTCTGCACTTGCGTTTGGAGCAGGGTTTGCTTTGTGCCCGTCGCTGTAATGCACTGAATCATTCCCGGGGTTCTGAACTGCTTCAGTTTCTGCTGGCTTCTCTTCTTCCAGCGGTGAGGTACCAGGAGAAATCAGCAGCAGTTCTCTCTGTTTACCCTTTGGGGCAAAGTGCATCTTCAAGAAATGTAAATATTTCGATTGCTAATTTATACCCTTGGCATTCAGGGTGACTTTTTCAAGTGACTGACGTGCTGTGATTAGCTGCTCGTAGCCTTGTAATTAGCTGAAATGGCATTTACATTGCTCTGCCTCACTGCATGTTTTGCTGTGTGGGTAAGCACTGGGAAGGAAAGCACTCATGGGTACCACTGCAGATGCTGTTTAGCTCAGGGACAGAGCTTCTCTTTCAATTTAGCAATGTGTTAATAATAAAAGCAATTCTGTGCCACCTTTACTTATAACACCATAAAAACTGAGCCTCTGTCTAATTTGTGTACCCTTTGAGAGTCTGGGAGGACCTGACCTGGGAGAACTACACCCATGAAGTCTTTCCTGTGTGCATACACTGATTGCTTTTGGTTCCTTTTTACCTTTGATGTGTTTTTTCATTCGAAGATCTCAAAACCTTCCACATTTTTCTGCCGAGTTGTTCACCTCCAAAGCATTTAGAGGTGTTTTTTTCTGTTTCTGCTGTGGTTAATAACCTGCAGAAAGCCCATGCTTTATGCTGTGGATCTGAAGTAGTGTTAATGTGTATCCTTCCACTGAGGTTTTGATTTTGTGTCTTATTGTCTGGCATGTTTATTACCCAGCTTCTGCAGTGGCCATCTGATGTATTTTAAGTACTTTGTTGAAAACAGATGACGTTTATGGGTAAGAGTCAGATCTTTAAAAGCAATTAAGCACCTAAGATCCTCTCAGACATTGCCTGCTTGTATAGGAGGCAACGTGTTGGGGTCTGTTGTCCACTGCATTGTGGCTGAGATCCTTTTAGTCGATCAATGCTATGCCTCAGCTTCTGTTGTATTGCCTCTGGGTTTAATGCATTCCTGGTGCTGGTACAGAAATGAAGTTTGAGCCAGCTGCTGTTATCAGGTCTGTAGGAGAATCCTCCAAAACTCTTTGCCATCCATTTAGCAATGTGGGTAAGTGCTTCTGTTTAGCTGGAGAAACCAGATTATGAAAGATGTTCTTTTATCATCACTTTTACATCAGAAGGAGTGCAATAGTATTTTTGCCTGTCAATAGGAAGCAAAAGTGCCTCTTCCTTCTGATTCCTATAGAAGTGGATTTCACATTACTCAATACAATGCATTTCAGTGATTGGAAATGTCAAAGTGATTAGGGAAAGCTGGCGTTTTGAAAGTGCTGGAGTGTGTCTATGGCTACACAGCCTGGCAAGAAGCTTCAGATTATCTTAAGCTGCTAAAACACAGGCTTTCTAACCCACAAATGTGACATTAATTTGTCTTGTGGTGCAGATTATGGAGGAAAATGCCCCTGCTTGGCTTCCTCTGGTTATGTTGTGCATTCATAGCAGTTTCTGAGAGACCCAAATCCACAGGTTTTATTTTGGGTATGAAAAATCTGTCTTACAATAGCTGCAGTCCAGTATTTGCTTGCATTTAGCCAATTTACTGAGATCATAATATTGATGATGGCTTCATTTCCCCATGAAAGGTGATGTTTCCTGATACAGTCTGCAGCTCCCGCCTTCCAAACAACTGTTACTCAGAGCTTTGCAAGACCTTTTTCCATCAGGAACATGTTGAGTATAGCCTGGCTTATTTAGGAAGTGTGTGCACAGGCCAAATTCAGATTGACTTGAGGCCAAGTTAAACACCTGAGCACCTGAACGCAACGTGCCTGGCTCTTTGTGATGCTTTAGGAAGTGTGTGTTAGACTCCTGTCACAGTGAAAAAAAGAAGGGTGACCCTGGCACCTCCAGAAGATGACTCAAGCTTCTGCAGAAGTGCCTTTAAAACTAAAGAAGAGGAAATCTTTGTTCAACCTCAGGCGAGTATGAAGTAAGCCAAGCAGCTTTACACAAAATGAAGATATTAAGTGTGCTCCCACCCAGATGATAGTTTTATAACCATGTTTCTTGATGCACAGTTAAAAATAATTCTGAATTAGCAAGGCTCTCGGTGCTGCTGACAAATTTGGTTTTCTCCTTTGAGATAAGGTTTTATTAAGAAGAAGGTTTTTCCCCTCTTATGATTTATGGTAACTCGCCCTTTATCAGAGCACCAGTTTCAGGTTGAAGTCTGTAATAGCACAGCTGATGGAGGAGTTTGGGCATGAAGAAGTTGTCAATACTAAAAATAGCCTTTCATGTCAGCAGAGCCTTTATTAAAGCAAAATTGCATTATTTGCTAAAAATGGTCCAACCCTGTCCTGCTCCATGTGTCTGTTCTGTTGCCAGGTTGCCCTTGGTGAGGGTTCTTCTTACTGTTCTTGCACATGAGCTTCTGTGATGACCAAAATGAGAATGGATGTGTTGTAATGAAAAATAGATACCTGATTTGAGGTCCAGGGAGGTGAAGGGGGTGTAGGGTGTGGAAGACATCGTTCACATTCAGTTAAAGGCATTTACTGCTGTAAATCATCTCCAGCTCTGCCTTCGAGTTATCTTGCTCCAGCAATGACTGAAGCCCACCTGAGGGACAGTCTGGGAAATAAGTGATCTCAGAATGGATCATTACTGGTTAAGTAAGCATAAAACATCCATGTATTTTCCCACAGTTCTGCTGTGGGGAAAATAAAAGCTGTCTGTTTCTCCCTATTTACTGTAGTGGGTTAGCGATAATCACCATTTATGAAGTCACTCATAAGAAAGTAATAGCCTGAGTAGTGCTTTGGGATTAAAGCACATCCTTAAATGATACTACATGGAATCATTTGTGTAATGCAACGCTGATCTGTAGCCCTGAGATGGGTTTACATCCCATGATTGACCAAACATTGTTGGCTTTATTGGCCATGATGATATGTAGTGTTCTTGTATTTTTCCTTCTGCGGAAAAGCAGCTTTTGTGGCTGGGGATATTTGGCACTGGTGGAATGCACAGGGCAGTGAGTGGAGCTTCCCTTATCCAGGTGATGGACAGTGATGTTCGCACCAGCTCCAGATCGATACTGGGTTTTTCTTGTGCCAAGTGACTGCAGTTGCCGAAGGGGAAGGGAGCTGTGAAGAGATGAAGGTTAAGAGCCGGGTAGGTGAGTAACTGGAAAACAGCCAGTTGCCATTTTTCTTTGTAATGAACACCCAGGACCAAATTCAGTGGCAGCATTACGCCAAGTGCTTGCGTTAGAAATCATAGTGACAGTTTATTTGCATCCAGGGAATGCAGGGAACCAAGTCATTCAGCCTGGGGCCCCCTTGAATAAACGCAGTACAAGATGAATTAAAAAATACTAAAATGGTTCCTAAGCCAGTTTCTATGATGGTAATGGTGAAAATGTCAGCAGACGGGATTGATTTTGTAGAGGAACTGTCTCAAAACACATACATGTAGCTGGAGTGTTGGGTCTTGATGTTGGATGTGTTGAAACTGCAGTAGAAGGAAGTTTTAGACCAGATCTTAAGTACTTCACAAACATGTTCCTGTGTTAACAGCAATAGGCTGACACCAACACTCCTCCTTCCCCTCAAACACTCTTCTGTGCTGTTTTCTCAAGAGATGTGATCAGGCTTCAGTGTTGGGTATGAAGTGATATCTGGGAAACATAGCAGTTGAAGAGCTGTGACTTTTGCACTGTCAAGCAGTGCCCTGAATGCTTGACATCTCATCCTCATGTCTCATTATGGAAACCACTGCCTCTAGGAGCATGCAAATAAGCCCTCTCATTACTAAAACATGGATTCCAGGCAGGTCATACTTCCATTTGACCCAGGGGTTTGGTTTTCTTTCTTCTAAGAATCTTAGTTCACCTTTGTAGATCAGAAACAGCTTCCCTGATGGTCTTCTGGATTCTTGGTAAAAGCCTTTAATTTGGAGCAAGGATGGCAATTATGCTCATAAGAGAGCTACAGAGATGGTTTTGCTGCTTTGGATGACTGAGCTAATTCATTATTTGTATAGGAATCTTTATTACTGGATGGTCATCCATTCAGGACTGTAAATCTGATTAATTTGAATGCATGAGATTTGCAAGATGTTCCTGGTTTGCTTTAAATATAGCTAGCAAAAACTTCATTGCTTTTTAAGTAACTTTCTGGCAGGTCTGCAGTTAAAGCTGTAGGCAGCATATTAAGTCCAAGAAGAGAATCTGGTGGTTAAAAATGAGTTTATTACGTGGACAGTACCAACAGCTTAGCTTACGTTATTTAGCAAAGGGCATCTGTCTCCCCGCCTTATTAGATGAGGAGGAGGCAGATAGAAACACAAGGAAGAGCCAATCTATCCCCCTACACTGCTTCCACTTTGCCAAAAGGCGCTGTACTGCCTGTTCCAGTGGGCTGCTGCAGCTGGGAATACATCTGCTGCCGCCGTGCCTCTCACCACAGGGGCTGTCCCTGAAGGTTTTCTCTGCATTGGCAATCTGTCAATAGAAATATTGACAAGGGCTGTCACACTGCTGGGTATTTTAACCGCATCAGCTTCCCTGCAAGGAATATGACCTGTGCGGAGGTGCTGAACAACAGTTGCACACTTTGCATGGATAACAACAGTTGGAAAAGAAATGTCCCATCAGCCTGAAATATGAACTACAGATAAATGGATGTGATGAAGTTTTGTTTTGTAATTAGCAGCAGATTGACACTGTCTAAATCAAATCCTTCATTTTCGATCATGTAATGTAGGGTCCTTATTCTAGAATATGCAAGAAGTTATCACATATTGCCAAAGGGCTCAAGGAGGGAATGTCCACAGTGCCAGGGTTCAGGAGGTGATGCCAAGACTCAGCGGTAGGACTGAGGGCGAAGTAGATTTGCAGGTAAACATATGGGAAGGACACACACTACAGAAGGGTACTTCTGAGACTGAAGACCTGAATGGAGATGAGAGAACCTGTATTTGGTTCCATATATCAGCAGGAGCTGCCTGTAATTTTTTATAGTCTATGAATGAATTCCTCTATTCTTGGTACCTGGTATCAGCATGGGTGTGCCCTAGGGCAGTGAAAATAGATGTTAATGAGTAAAGTGGGCACCGCAAAGCTTTTCTGCTCAAGGCATCCTAATATATGCTAATAGCAACCAATGAAGCTAATACTTGGAGTGCTATAACTGCTTAAGCAGCTCTCCAGCAGAGATTGATTGCTGGGGGGAAGAGAGCATGGACAGTGGCATGGAAGTGGCTGTGTCTGCTCCAAGGGCATGTGCAGCTCTTTGTCCTGAGCTTGTAAAGAACGCAGGCTGATGTTAATGAAAACGGTGCCTGAATTACCTTGAATAAGAAGGTAGTTCCTATAATACATTCCAATGCATGGAATGGCTCTGCCAGCATCCTGTGTAAACCTTAAGTGAAATTTGGAATGGCTGCTTTAAAAGGAAAATAAGACTGCTCACCAGGGTTTTAGCTGGTTTTTAAATGGGGCCAGTGGAGGAGCAGCAAGATTGGCCTGGGCAAAGTAGTTCAGTTTCTGGCTTTATCACTGGTGGAAATGTGATCTCTACACTGGAAAGTGTCTGGGTATTTTGTTGTGATTCTGTGGATCTTAACTGGGAAAAGAGATTGGGAGAGGAATAGGGAGGGTCTGTGGGGCTGAAATCCATTCAGATGATCTGTCAGTTATTGTCTATTGCTGTTGGGGCCTGGCAGCTTGGACATGGATGCTGTGGTTTTTTACAGCCCTGCCTAACGGAGCTGGCCTTAGTGTGTCAGTAGAGCCTAACGCTCTTCGCTCACGTCCCATCTCTGCTGCAGCCAACTACCAAGAACAGCAGTTAAGCTTTTATCAGCATTTTGATGCAAGAAATAGGGGCTTTTTGGCTGTTAAGAATGGTTTCAAAGAGAACAACTGCAGGACAGCTCTACTTTCTTCTGCTCAGCTTTGATGAAAGCCTCTTCACAGTTATTTTTAAGAATCACAAGGCATTTGCTTGTTGCTAAATATAAGACGCATGACTCAAAGAGAATGCTGAGGTCCAGATTTTGAGCAATGAATCAGGGAGATGCTTTAAGCTCTATTAAATCCCGCTTCATATTTTCAATGTTGCCAACAAATGTAAACAACAAAGCTGAAGCTAACATGTTGTTTTGGTCTGTATTTTTAGGATGACATATGCTGCCGAGTCTCGAGAGCACCTCACAGACATGCGAGTGCTTTAATACTGCGCTCTGTAATGATTCATGTCTACGTGACTTTCTCTTTTCCCTCCTAACTTGGACTTGTGTTGTGCTTCTGAAGGAGACTGATGGTGTTCTCATTGAACACTGCACCTTGTTTGACCGTCCCTGAACAGTTTTGAGTCTTTTTAAGGAGTTTAGGCATCTAAAGCGTATTGGCATAAGATGTTTGGGTTTGTGGCATTTTTTTGTGCTTAAGGTGTTTTTGAAAATCTCAAGGAGCATTGATTTATGCATTTAAGCATAAATAAGGTAGATCCCTTCACAAAACTTGTTACAGAGAAGCTGCCACTTGTGACTGTGAGAAAGAGTCTAAAAAGAACAAACCAAAACCACATCAGTCAAGTTTGTAGAGGGAATGACCGTGATAATGTCTCATAGATGGTTCATTCCAAAGCTGGTGTTTAAACCATGCTTCTTCCAAGGACTTCATTCTTTTTGCTTAGGCTACAGTCATGCAGCTTTTAGCCCATCTTCAGTTGATTTTCAAAAGGTTCCTTCGCATGCTGTAAATATTTTAAGTCCAGATTAAACGAGGGAGCATCAGTGCAAGCATCCAGCTTCCCATACAAATGTATTCTCCTTTTGGAACTGGCACAGAGCTATTTCACTGTGCCTGAAATGCAGCTTAGGTATTTAAATGTTCTCATTTTTCTGTCTGCGATTGGGTGAGCACAAAATATTGATGCAGCTGACCACAAGTGCTAAACCATCAGTTACATAGAGCCTAAGGATCTGGCTATATGAGTGAATTCAGATGTGCATGTCTAACTTGGGTTTGTCACTTTGGAAATGAACCCATTTGTAAAGGTTGGTGCATAGGTAACTCCTAAGGAATGGAATTACATGTTGACTTTTTTGTTAGGTGTCTTTCTGTTCAGTGCTGCTCAATTAAGGTGTAATTTCTTTCAGTATCATTCCATTACATAGAAAAAAATCCCTTTACAAAGAGGCTGTAGAAGATTAGCATGAGGCTTATTCAATGCAGAGAGAAGGATTTGAGATATCGTTGAAGTAACAAGAATCGTTGTTCTATAGGCCTGACTTCCCATTTACTGCCTATGTACAGAGTGTGATTCTCTTTTGTGCTAAGGGGTTTTCCTGCAGTCCTGACAGGCACAAGGTGCCTTTCTGCCCAAAAAGTGGATTCATTTGAGTTTTGAAGTGCTGCCTTTCTGCTTTTCCAGTACTGGGACTAAGGCAATTCATACCAAATTTACACCACATCTGAAAACTTGCATTGACTCTGGGTTTGAAGCTGGAAATCCTAATCAACTAGAGTGCATTATCAAGCCTGATAAATCTTACGAGACCTTTTAATCACTATAGCTTAGAGTTAGTGCCAGAGCACACAGCCAGCTGTAATATATACGACTTTCGGTAAAGTTGCAGAATTCCTGCAGTTTATTTAGGATAAGTATTAAGATGTTCTATCCTTGCTTTAAGGAAAGGATTTAAGCTGACTGTAAGCTTAAATTGCTGGGTGTTCTTTCTTCCCAATTTAGAGTTTGTCACAACCTCGGGGTACCATTGTAACAGCAGCAGGTCTTCGGAATGGCTGTGCTAATTTTGATGTGTGTGAGTGCACAGAGACACTTGTGCTTCATTATACACCATTTCTTACTTTTCAAAGTGCAACTTTTGGCCACTTCCATGATCTTCCTAAGTGCTGCACTGAAAATCCCTGCATATCACTATGGGCAGGAGCTAAACATGGAATCATAGAATCACAGAATAGTTAAGGTTGGGAGGGACCTTAATATCATCTAGTTCCAACCCCCCTGCCATGGGCAGGGACACCTCCCACTAAACCATGTCACTTTCTAGCTCAGTTCAGTAAGCTTTAGGCTGAACTTAACACTCTTCTTCCATATTTTCAGCCCTTATGTTTTTGGCACGCCATTAGTTCCCTCTGCTGCTTACATGTAAGAACAGATTTAGCATCTCCAGGTACCTTGGAACTCACTTGATGTAGCTGGGTGAGTTGGTCCGTACTGATGGGGTTTGTGCTGTGGATCAGAGCACAAATTGGCACCCACTGCCCATGCCTGTGACAGCAGCCTGACCATGGAGACAGGTAGCAGAAGCAGAGGTACTCGGGCTGCTTGCCATCTCCCTCTGGACATACACAGCTCCTGCTCCAGTGGTTTGTAGATGGCATTTTATTATCATCTTGCTAACTCTGTATGGGAATGATCCTTGTAGAAGCAGAGGCTGGTCCAGCCAAAGTGGTTTCTGCTGTAGAGAGACACTGTGTTGCATGTCTTGATGTGTTGTGGAGGTGATTGATGTAGCCCATATTCAATGTCTCTGTCTTGGGTAGCTGCAGTTAAGAGTTGTACCCTGCACTTGAAAGCAGGATGGGAAAAACCATTTTCACTTCTCAACTGTGTATCTATAAAACGTTAAACCTGAAAAGCTCTCCCCATGTCTTCTCTAAAGAAAACAGATAACTTTGGCCTGCTCTGTAATTGTCACTCCTCTTCCCCTTGGCACTGCTGGGACACGTGTTGCTCATACCCTGAAGGCAGACAGCAGTGCTAAATTCTACCTGCCTGTGAGTGTTGCTTTATTATCACGAGGACTCGGAACTGAGCAGACTCTGTGCAGGAAGATATTTCAAACTCCTCTTACACCTTCAGTTTGGGAAATTGCATTTTGCCATGTAGTTTTTAATCTGTCAGTATAGCCCATACAAAATGACAAGTGAGCATGATTTAATTTTATGATAGCACTGCATTAGATGACCACATTATGTTGTTGTAAAAGAGGGATTTGAAGTAGTGGTGAGCTTTGCTCTTCCTTCCACATTTGAGAGTCTTGTTTCTTGAAGTCTGACAATAACATCTTAAGAGTGTTAAGAACAGCTTTACTGTTGTCTCCTGGGGCCTGTTCATGCATATTTGGCAAAATAGGTATCACACAGGCACTGAGTGTTTTGCATTATTTATTTCACATCATTTGATCAGGACTTATCAAAAGGTTTTGTAATGGAGACCAAGTCCAATCCTTTATTTCACAGATGGGAAAATCCAGGTCCAGGGAGCATAAGCAATAAGCAGATGGCCAGAATCCAAATCCCCTTTTGGTTATCTGTCCATGCTTGTGTATATGAGCTTGCATTGTTCAGTGGAGTGTGACCAAGAGCTACTGGATATGGCACATCTACATGCAGAGGCCAAGTAGAGCCCACAAGCACTAGCTAGACTCACAGGGGCACTGGACCCATGACCAAGTCCCAGCCCCTCATGAACACGAGGTGCATGGCCCCTGGTCCTGGAATTAATGGCGTTATTGCGGGCATCTCTGCTCAGAGCACAGTTGTGCTGAATAAATGCAATCTAGCTCCAGGGAGCAGAAATAACAGTGGCTAAAACTGTATCAGGCTGATGGGCCTCTTCTTTGTTAGCAGTAACTTCGCACAGGGGAACAATGAAGTGGTGGCTGCTCTTGGCTGTTACTTGTAAGGTTGCACAGCTTGGGCTTGGCTTCACTGACTTTTTGTCGGGATAAAATTGAGCTAATACTGCTCCTGTGTATGATCCTGGTAAAACCTTGTCCAGGAAATCATTTACAATCCCAGGCAATCATATTCAAAGAAGGTAAACTGAAGCAATTGCGAGCAGAGGTTTTAGGGTGGTTGAGGAAATGATTAATGAGTGATTAGAATACTCATGCTTCATTAGCTGATCAGGGAAAACTGTGATGAAGCATCCTGCAGGTCTATACAAGGGAAGAGGAGGAATATACGAAAATTAAGGCTGAGGTTAAACGGAGCAGAAGTGGCCAAATCAGGACCTGGGAGGAAGTTAGAGCAACCTCAATATTCGTTTCAAACAGCTTCACAACAGGAAGCATGCAGGCAACAAAACACTTTTTGGAAGATGTTGTTCTATTAAACTTAATTAAGAAAACCCAAACATCAATAATATGAGGGTTATAATCTTATGTTCTTTATTTTAATGAATAAGCAAATTGCTTTAATCTCTTCCAAGTCTCTGACGCTAAACACTTTATACCATCTGAGAATCCGACCCTGAGCTTTCAGAGGTAAATGGCTTCATTTTATCTGCTGCATCATCATAGGAAGATACACGTGTTCATGTGCAAGGGAAAAGAAGAGGGAAGCAGAGTTCCGCAGTGTCCCAGCCAATGAAAAATCCTGGGATTGCAGAAGGGCACATAAATGTTTGGCGTCTGTTTTGGGCACTTGGTGAGGGAATGTAAGGCAAGGACAAATAGCAGTTCTGCGTGATCATTGTGCTATCTATCCTACTGAACCATGGAAACGAAACAGAATCATAAAATCCAAGGTGAGCATCCACTGAAGAGTTCCTAAAGGGCTTCTTGAGAACATGCCAAATTCAATACATCTTCAGGTGCCTTAAAGTTCATGCAGAGAAAACACACTCTGCTGCCAGAACTTATTAGAATGTGCTCTTATTAGAGCTCCGAGGACAATTGCTTGGAAGGCATTTGGTTCAGCTTCTGTATCTTAATTATTGAAGTGATGAAAGTCAACAGGGCTAATCTGATTTGTGGGAGTAATTGAGGTCAGGGGAAGAGGGAGAGGAAGGGGAAGGAGGTTCAGCAGTTAATATAAATGAAATGATAACTTTCACTTTGATAAGCAGAGAGCAACCTAGAAATAAGTCAAGCAAATTTCCCTCTAAAATGTATAGGGCTTTGAAGACAAACCCCATAGATTTTGTCAGACTCTGTAATACCCTATAGAACACTCGGCAGAGAGGGAAAAATCACTCTTGTGCAAAACAGTCCAGTCCACTTCCATTATCCTCATGCGCACCATAATTAAAGGAATCTTAATAAATTAATGCAAACTATTACAGAGAACACAAAGGAAAAATAATCTCCAACCTACCATGAGTTGCAGTGTCGGGAGTCCTGCTGGTTTACTTCCTCTCTATTTTATTCTTCTCCCCAGGATGAAGTGTTCCAGTTAACACTGTGTTATCATGGACCAGCAGATAAAGCTGATGATTTGAAAAATAATGGGAAGCAAGAGGGCACAGTTATTCCTATGAATTTCCTTATTTCTTGGTATTACAATTAGGGGTTAGACATCTCCATCCTAGCTGATGTTCTCATCACATTCCAAAATCAGACTGCCTTCGCATTATTTAATTGTGAATTGAGAACTATTTCTAGTGTAATAGTTGGGCTCTAAGGCAAAGAAATTGAGGGAATAGATGGTAAAAGAATAATAATAAGTGTAATAAATGACAGTTTGTGGCCTCCAAATGTGGCAGTCCCATTAAATAGCATTTGCTCACTGATGTGTATCAGATCCACGCACCCTGTCAGCAGGTGGCATGAGCAAAACATTCTCCCACATAGTTCATATTTACCTGTGCAGAAAAAGGAATCATCCTCAGGCTTGTTAGTATGTGCTGACAGTGTAAATAGTGCTGGTAGGGTGCTAATTGGGATAATTCCTCAACATCCGAGCGCAGTTACGGCTTTCGGAATTGCCTCTGACAGGGCAATGACAATTTCCTACACTGGTGACACAGGGAAGACAATCTGCACTGTGTCGAGCCCCAGCCATGCTCGCAGCAGTCTTTCTTCTCCCCAGGTAAGCAGGGACTGAGGGTTAAATTGCTCTGAGGCTTTTAATTTTATGATAGGTATCTGTACAAAATGTTTCTACTGCTGAGTGTGAAGGGAAATATCCATTTTTTAGCTTTTTCTACCTTTTTTTCCTTAAACCCATGAGATTTGCTCTAAGAGCTGCTTATTTGTAAAGGAAAGGAGTTTACTTGAAATCAAAGCAAGTTAGAAGCTGCTTTTAATGCTGATGGTTCCCTTTATCCACAGCTTGGGAATTAGCAGTCTCCAAATACTCGTAGTTGGTGGTTCCTTGTGGTGTAACCTATGACAAAGGCTGCGTAAAAAGCTTTCCTGGCCTAAGGAGTGAGAGTGGTTGGTTATGGTGAAGCGGCATAGGATAGGAAAGGGAACCATCCCTCCTTTTGGGAAGGAGCAGTGCAATGGTTTGTTAGGTAATAGACTTGGAGAGATGCAGGACACTTCAATCCTAATGCTTCCTTAATTTTGCAAGGAGAGATCAGCAGAAAGTGAATTTATTTGGGGTTCTGGGTTCATTGATCCCCACTGAGGGGTCCAATGATGCAATCAAAGGTCTGTAACAGTGCTGGTCAGTACAAAGATAAGGCTTGATGCTGTGCGGTTGAGCCTGCGTGACTATGTAAGTCATGTTCCTTTGCAGTGATTACAGGAGCTCAGATGAAGCTAGGCTTTAAATATCTGCACGCAGCAGGGAGGGTTTGGATTCTGCATAGTTTTTGGATTGGAACTTGTGTTCTTCTTGCAGTGAGATGATCTAAATAGCTGGTATCTGAGAAGGAATTAAATGGATTACCCAAATCTCGTAGCTAAGCTCTTGCAGATGACAGAGGGCTGCAGCATTGAAGAAATCCTCAGTTACAGACTGGACAATTAAGGTGGAAAAGCAGGTATTAGGCTTGCATTCATGTTCAATATTTGCAAGAGTATTTGCAAATTGAAGAAGGCAGCATGATCAGTATCTCAGCTATTCTGGCTCTCCCATGTGAGAGACATATGAACCGTATGAGTGCTTCACATCCTTCCTCAGTTTTCTGGAAAGCTGTCTACTTCATGGAGGCTGAGAAATGAAATTGAGTAGCTTCTTGTTGAAATTCTTACTGCTTTTGGGTCAGTTTTACCATCAGCACCCGTGGTTTGTACTGCTCCTCTGGCAGCTCCCTTCAGGGCTGGGCTGACTACTGATAGCGCTCATGAGTACTTGATCGCACCACTGCTGAAATGTTGAGTTTCTGCTTTGCTTTGAATGTAAATGTGAACTTGATCAGCTCACAAGGACACTTGTGTTCATACAGCATTCATGAATGCATGTTAAAAACTGCTATAAAAGGACACTTCTTGTCTTCAGCTAAATTGACAGCCACTCTTTCAATATATACGAGTTGTGCTTGAAAAATCAAGACAGGATTGTCTCTTTTCCAGCTAAGAGAGATTTCTTTTCAATGTCTGCATGAGTGAAAATCTAAGCTATTTGCTCTGATGTTTCCTTTCAAGAGGAAACATCACCTTTTGCTTTGTTTTGCTATAAAACTACTACTTTTCCCTTTGCTTGTCTCTCTTTAAACCACAAATTTCCACGGGTATGCACATCTGTGATTAACCTTTCGTTGTCATTCAGAGCCTTCTCAGTACAAGGAGTGTTTATTGTTTAAGAATCATGATGTTTAAGAATCAAGTTGCCTGAAGAAGAGAACTGAAGGTGATAAATTGTAGTGAGCAGGATGCTTTTTTCCTTATGTTGGGCTTTGTATACCTGCTTGCAACATGCAGCAAATCAGGAAGTCAATTCAGCTGGACAAAATGAGGCTAAAGGAAAAAGGGGGAGATAGGGAATCATCTGCTTTTCTTCGGCCGTTTTTGCCTGTCTTCAGTAACAGGGTATTCCATGCAGTACCACTTAATGTCTAAGCAGATGCACATTGACTGGAAATGAGCAGATCTTTTCTGCTGGACCAGATTGTGCAGATGGATATCCTGCCCTTAGATAGTTATCACTGCACAAACAGACCATTGTCCCGCACTCTGCTCCTTGCAGGGATCACGCAGACTGCCTTTAATCACCTTTGAATGAAGCCAGCCAGCTTCACTTACAAACCCAGTCTCAGTTATTAAGCTAACTTGGCTGATTTTGCTTAAGGCAGAGTACGGAGCATGGCCTGCCCTGTCTGTAGATCTTTGCAGAAGGTAACCTCCAGCCCACGGCTCATGCTGCAATGCAACAACATGTTTACCCAAGCTGGCCATTTACGGAACAGATGTTTGAATCGCCTTAGTAGCAGAAGTGTTAAATAGAGAAAAGAACGACTTGGAAAGAATTTATTATATCAGGAGGTTTTTTTCAGTACTGGCATGAACAAAAGCACACCTTGGACCTTCTCCACAGTAAAGTCTAGAGATTACCCTAAAATCAGGGTAGGCTAACTTCATGTGTCTCTTAATTCCCAGTCCTTTAGTTCATACAGCTCTTTTCTGCAGCTCTAAGGCTCTCTTTAAAACTCCTCCATTCTCACATTTCACCTGCTGGGATCTCAAGGAAAATACTGCTTAGAAATACAGCACACTCGTGACAAGATGAGCGATAGCCCAACTCCCAGTAAGCTTTGACAGGCGGGCTCCAAAGAACATTGCTTGAATGATGTGAAATGTTTCAGGGTCAGCTTTGTACCCCCTCCCTTGCTGAGCAGACAGACATGAGCACCAGCAGAGAACAGTGTTAGTACAAGGGGTATGTGTGTCTCTTCACTGACCTTCCCAGTACAGGGCTGGACATCTTTATTTCAGCTGCTGAACTGGTGCAAGAGAGCAATGATGTCAGACAAATCAGAACCTTGAGGGGTGTCCTGAGGTCAGGACAAGTTTCTAACGTTCTTCAGCTTTCCAGAACAGTCTACATTGTGATTCAGAGATTCGGTATTAGGATCTAGGTTACTTTAGCACTTGCTTAGGTTGAACAGGCAGCCCTGGCATGGACTTCATTTTCCTCCAAATGCATCTCCTTCAAAAGTAGGTTGAATTTCTTCCAGTGGCATGTTGAAGTTGATGGAGATAGCGCCATCTCTTTAAGCTGCTCCACATAAACAGGAAAACACTGTGTATTTAAATCAGAAACCTGGGGGTTGTACAATCAGATTGAGATCTGCCATATGCACGTCTACCTGAAACTTGAGGAGTTGTACCGGTTCAGACAAAAACTGTTCGCTGTCCATATCCCCAGTGAAGCAGCAAGAGAACGCTGAGCAAACACAATTTGGCAAGGTTCGTTATACTAGGTCACATGCATGAGGAAGGATATTCAAAAGGAAATGGAATCCTAGAATGGTTTGGGTTGGAAGGGACCTTAAAGCTCATCCAGTTCCACCCCCCTGCCATGGGCAGGGATACCTTCCACTAGAGCAGCTTGCTCCAAGCCCCTGTGTCCAGCCTGGCCTGGAACACTGCCAGGGATGGGACATGGCAGTCTTGAAGGGTTCTCTGTTTTGCCCTGGTATTAGTATAGAACTCAAATATTTCTGTCCCTGGATAAAAAACCGTGTGTTGTAATACCTACATACCACAGGATGGAGTTACAGCCTTAACTTTAGATTTTCTTGCCTTCTAGCCAAACTATTAATGTTTGTAATGTGTTTGGGTTTTTTAATACATTGTACTTGCAACAGATGTGTACAACTGTGTTGGGAGAAGATTCTTCCATATTTCAAAGAGCAGAAGAAGGTTACACCTGGCACAAATCCTGCCTATGTTGTACGTTGAGGGTGTGGGTTGTACATGGTGCTTATCTCGTTACTTTTACGTGCTTTAATCTGCTGTGATTCAGTATTCAAGAAATTCACTTTTTCAGACGTCCTGTGGACTCTGTCAACAGTTGTGTTCCATATACTGCTCCCATCTAGGAAAATACACTGAGAAGAACAGTCTGTGGGCGTCATGGAGCTGGTGCTGATGTGTGGGATGGTGCTGCAACAGCAGCACAATGTTACTACAACTGTGGGCTGGAGGCAATAATGAGCAGTAACGGAAAATCTTCCAGGAAGGATTGCTGCTGAGAGTGAAAAGAAAGCATAAAGGCACCTTCTAGAGGGTTTTGTTTGCTTGTTTGCTTTTGTTCTCCTGCTGAAGGAAGAGGCTGTGCTGTAAAAGTAGATGCTCTTGAAATTCTCTCTTTGAAAAGAGACTAATGCAATGAGGCTGAAATACGGTGGGTCCTGGAGCTGGCTCTGCAATACAGCTGCTGTGATGGGGAGAGGCATTCCCAGAGGTTTCGTCTCCAGGCAGCCAGGCTAACCTTTAGCAACATTAGTATTCTTCAGCTTCTCTGTCTGTGGAAAGGTGATAGGATTTAATTACATACTGAAAAGCATTATGAAACTGAATCTACTCGTGTTTGTAAAACACTTGGAAACCTTCAGGTTGTAGAATTGGCAGTATTAAGAACTGCCATCTACGGCACCCTTGCAGCTTTGTGCCTGTCAATCAGGACACAGGAGTACTTTCTCTTGGGAACTTCAGTAATGTCCTTTGTCATTAGCAGAGCTGCTTCAAAACAGGCGGTGGTGGAAGTCTGCAGAGCTGCCTTCATGTGATGGCAACTGACTCGCTTCTCACTTCCCAGTTACTGCACAAACAGTTCAGTTTTTACATCTGTCCAAAAGCTCATCTTCAATTTTAAGCATTTTTAAATCTAAAACAATAATTGGAGTCAATTTCAGTAAATTCTTAATTAAAAGTTAGTAAACCTGCTTTTTTAGTGTTAGAATTTTTGAAGGTATTTGTATCACTAAAGAGTTATTAAAAATACTCTGCCTCTGTGTATTCATGAGACAGGTAACTCTGAAGGCAAACGGCGTTCTGACATTCCAGCTCTGCTTTCCCCTCTTGAGATATTGGTCGTCTCTATTTCCTTTCCTATTCAGTATTGTAACCAAATATTAAGTGAGGTCTTGGATGTTATGCCCTGTGCTGGAGAATTAACATGGAATCCTGGATTTTGTGAGCTTCTGGACTTCTGTATCCTCAAAAAATAGTTGAATACAAGGAATCTTTATTATTTGGAGCTGGTTTTGCTTGGTCTTTTGCCTTGTCACTGCTCATAAAATGAGGCCAAGTAAGATTGGGTCAATACCTGGATGAGAAAGCCGAAAGCAAAGGAATTGGCATTCGTGAGTCAGTGATGAGAGGTTCTCTGAATTGGTGCTTTGTAGCACGGAAGAAACTGAATTACCACCCTCTGGATGACACGTAAGACTAAAGTCTTTTGAGAAGTGATCCAATCTGTGAGGATCTTGAATGAAAAGAGGAACACAGAACTCTAACAACTTAAATACTAGATGTGACACTGCTTTTGTCTAATTCATAGTATTTTAAGTGTTCTTCTCATATGATTCTCTCTTTCCAGTGGTTCTCACTGGGAGAAATCTCAATTCAACAGCAGTAATGTACTGTCGGAAGCAATTTTCTTCTGCTGATCTCATTTCTCACATCATCTTGTATTAACCACATGTCACTTTAATATTTTTCTGTGTGTGGACTTCAGATCACTTTAAACTATCTGCTTCTGTATATTGGGGTAGGAGCCTAAAATGCTTCTATGCTCAATCATACACTGAATTTAGGGATCTGGCTATAGGCTCAGTTTTGAGAGGATATTCCTGAAGATGAAGGCATTGCAGATTTTAACTTATGTCCAGGTGTGTATCCTGCCCTAAGTGGAGAGATAAGGACTTGATCAATCTGTTCTATTAATGGAGGTGTACCTGTTGGGCAGAGCCTTGGGTGGCATGGTTTAGTGGGAGGTGTCCCTGCCCATGGCAGGGGGGTTGGAATTGGATGATCTTAAGGTCCTTTCCAACCCTAACTATTCTATGATTCTGCATCAGAGCTTTAGATTTGACCTGATGTGGGTTTTGGAAGGAAATTATACTTGTTTTTTTGGGTTTGTTTCTTTTAAGAGATATAAAGAAATAGACTGGAATATAGAATAGAAATATAGTGAGATATATAAAGAGATGTGAAAGACACAATGATTTGTGTAGTACTCTATTCTTGTCCTGTGCTCTGTCAGCAGGACTTCAATGTCTCATAAAATTCTTCCTTGGCTTTTCCTGCTGGCTCCTAAGCTGCTCCCAGAATAAACAAATAGCAAGTCCTTATTTACAGGGCTCAGTTTGCTTTAGGGATGCTTTCCAAGACGTATTCTTCAGTGTTGTCAGCAACTCTGTTCCCACCTGCTACACTGACCACCATGCTTTTGGGAGGACTGCAAGAGTAGTATTGAGATTTAAGCTAGCTTTCAAAATTACTTTTGGCTGAGTAACATTTTCACAGCATTATTGTCATCCAGAACCCTTAAACTGATGGGAATTGAAGGGAATGTCATGGAACAAATGATAGAATTATTCTGCTGTGAAGTTGGTACAAATGGGAGCAAAACCTCTCCATAAGTAACATGATTACATGGATATTAGTGTTAGAGTGCTGTGCTGCTTCTAAACCGTGCACACCCAAAGATATCCAACACTTTACTGTTGAAAGATACTCCTGAGAAAATCACTGGCTACTGCTGGCTGCCCCAGGTAATGCAAATGCGACATGTAGTTATTCTGGTGGTGTGAAGTCTCGTGACACCCAAACTATGAATTTCTTAATGTCTGTAGCCACCAAGCAGGTATAAAAACAGGAGTTTAGCACTAGTGTGTTACAGTTAGCTTAACACCATGTGTTCAAAATAGCCTAATAGAGCTGAGCAATCAGTCATGGAAACATGTAAGACACAATGAGAGCACCCAGCCTCTGGCATATGCGCGGCCAGGTGTTGGAGGGTGAAACTGGAAGTACTCACAGGTTTCAAGGCAGGAAACAGTAGTTATGGTCACTTCCTTGGAGCTTCCTACACAAAGCTCCCTGAGCCTCAGCCGGCAATGTGCATGCCAGCACAGTAACTTGTTTGATGTAGATGGTGTCTGTTACAAATACATCATGCCTTTATTTAAAGTCTGAAAACAATGGCAAATTCACTGCATCCCTGGATGTGTTGTTTGCTAAATCAATTTTCCCATCAAAAAACTGATGTCTGACTCCAGGATGCGGCTAGCTTCAGAGAAAGTGCTTTAATCCCAGCATCTGCTAGATATCTATAAAGACATCTTTCTTCCATAGGTACTTCTAGATCATCATAGGCCAATAATAATGGGCTATATCATCTTCCTGCAGCAGATGACTATAAAGCTGTCAACAATCATTTGGGTTTATAGAGACAGCAATTAGACTAGATGTTTTTATTAAATTGTGAATGTTACATGAGTAGTATAGAAGAAAAAATAACCCTTAGTCAGAATTATACTGGCAGTATACATCATTCATATTTGGGATCATGAAGCATTTAGAACAGTTGCTCTAGGAGCGCAGCAAGATTGTTCTTGGTATGGCAGAATAGATTCTGTCCTTTTAAGGATCGCTCCCATTGATGCAGAGTAGCTGTTCAAGGGAATGTGTTTCAAAGCAATTAAAATGGTGCTGACTCTGAGGTAAGGTGGTGAGGAAGCTTTTTGCACCTATGAATACCATGAGAGATCAATACGTTTTCTCAGGAACAGTGTTTGGCCAAAGTCTGTGCTCTAAAATGGTCCTGATTCATAGAATAGTTAGGGGTGGAAAGGATCTTTAAGATCATCTAGTTCCAACCTCCCCCACTATAGGCAGGGATGCCTCACCCTAGACCAGCTGAAGGTCTGTGCAGATATCTTCACCTCCATTTACTGCTATCAGTAGCTCTGCAGACAGAGATGTAACGTTTCCAGTTTTATACTGATTTCTAATTGCCACGTGATAAAGAAACATCAAAGGGTAATTCTTTATCTGAAGCCTTTAAAAGATGAGCTGGGGTTTTGGGCAGTAATGAGAATCTGCTTTATTAAAAGTAGCTTGGCAGCCTGGTCTGCTGCTGTCAGCCTGAGAAGTATTCCAAAGGCAAAAGGAGAAATAGCAAAATGTAGTTTTTGTTGATCGGTGTTAAACTGGATTAAAGAGAATCAAAGGATGTAATTGGAAAGAATGAGTGTAGGTTTAAGCGGGTTTTAGAGAACCTAAAAGCTGTTTGTGAAAGGGCCATTTTCCTGAGTAGGCTCAGGATATAGAATTGAAAATCTTTGAAGCAGAGACTCTTAATAATAGAGAAAAAACACCAAATAAAATAAATGGATCTAGTGATACTTCCAGGAACCCTTTGGTAACGTGTGTGTTCCACAGAATGAATATACAGAGCATATATAGCTGTGGCATGACATGGTTATGTACCAGTTGGGCTGAAGCAGAAGGAAGTGGACTAGCAAGATGCAAAGAAATATGAGGATTTGGTGTTACAGACGGCAAGATGGTGATTTTTGTACCTGTCGAAGCTTCACAGTAACACACAGTGTGTAGTAACCATCTGAATAACCTGAAGAAAGTGTCAAAACTTGTCTCACTGGATTTCCTTAAGCTTAGGCTGGACAATGAGTTTTCAGTTGAATGTCCTGAGCAGTATTTTTATGACGGGAATGGCAGGTAAAGCTGAACATGTGTCTGAATTTCTGTCAAAATGATTGAAGTGAGAGGAAATGTCCATGTGGTGTTGATAGGGAGAAAATTCTATGGGACATATTCTCAGCTACAGCGTATCTGGAGAGGTTTGTGTATGGCAGCACAGGAGACAGGGTGACAATTATCCTTTTCTTGTTCTTTGGCTAGTCATGCCGTAAGTAAAACTGGATATTATGTTTTCATTCAGTGAAAGATTCTCTGTGTGTATATTCTGGACACCTCCCACTAGCACAGGGTGCTCCAAGCCCCTGTGTCCAACCTGGCCTTGAACACTGCCAGGGATGGGGCAGCCACAGCTTCTCTGGGCACCCTGTGTCAGCGCCTCAGCACCCTCCTAGGGAAGAGCTTCTGCCTAAGAGCTCATCTCAGTCTCCCCTCTGGCAGGTTAAAGCCATTCCCCTTGGCCTGTCCCTACATCCCTTGGCCAAAGCCCCTCTTCAGGCTTCCTGCAGCCCCTTCAGGCACTGGAGCTGCTCTCAGGTCTCCCCTTCAGGAGCCTTCTCTTCTCCAGGCTGAACCAGCCCAGCCCTCTCAGCCTGGCTTCATGAAAATTAAATAAAATCTCAGCTTTGGGTCCAATTCTGAACTGGTGCAGTTTGTAGCCACATCCCAAGGCAGTTGAAATGGTATTGATTCAAGTGAAGGATCTAGCTCTCCAGCAGCAGATGGAGCATTGGAAACGCATCTGCTTCCATTTTGTGTCTGTTCCTTTGACACTCCAGCTCAATCCCAGAAAAACAGGGAAGGTGGGTAGGCAGGACACAACCCCCCAATGTGGCTTTATTAACAGCTACCAGTTTCTTTGTATCATTTCAATTATGGTCCCCTGTAATGAGTTCAATATACTCCTGTAATGTTACTATAAAGCTGCCTATGGGTTGACAAGAATATATGGTGTGATGTTACAGTCCTTTCATAACATTCCCGAGTAATTAGGACATAAAATTGAACTGAAACTTTAAACCACATTTCAACTCTGTTCTATATATATTACTCTTCAGCAGGCAAGGACAGTAATTTAATATTGACTTCTGGCTGCAAGATTACCATATAATCTAAATGCTAATAACAATTAAAGCACAGTGTGGTGATTAAAGTGTCTCTTGGAATATTGAAAATACAGGTAATAAATTGGGTAAGAGTGTGAAGCAAAGCCAGAATTTAAGGGTCTCTTGTGAAGGTCTGTGCTGAGAAAAACAGGCTGAGCTGGCGGAAAGTTTTTGGTGCAGTTTGTGCACTTCTTTCATGCTGAGCACTCAAACACACAGTTTTGTTTGATATATTTTTATTTCAGGCTCAATCATATGGAAACCAGGCCTTTGAAGCCCAACTCTGTACTCTTATTTTTCTTCTCCCTTTCTACTCACAATAATTTGTCTCGGGAGAGGTTAAAGTAATGGCTTCTCTCACAAATTGAGAGGAATATTCTCTTTTGACAGTTCTTATTAATGAAATCCACACTTCAGAGTTTTCTAGGAGGCAGAAGAATCGTGAAAGGCAGCAAAATCAAGAAAGAAGTGAAATGCATAAACCCTTTAAAAAGATACAGCCATATGTGAAAATGCATGAGATGTATTAAGCAAGATGCACGCCGTGATAAATGTGCAGCACAAAAGGTCTCTTGGCTCAGCTGTTAGTTCTTCCCAAACTGTGTTTGTGTTTAGCTTTGCTTGTAGCTTCAAGCAGAAGTACTTGTTCCCCTAATATGCTGAATTTAATGGATTTTTAATGGGTTTATTCACAGTTGCATAATGGATCTGGAATATCAGTGTTGGAGCAATCAGGATCTACATTCTTGATTGGCTCCTGCCTTGCACTGATGGCTTCCTGGGTTACAGGCGATGTTAGAGGTACCTGGTGCCATGGCTGATGCCAGTGGATCCCTGATATGTCCTGAGGTCTGCACTTAATCCTGTTGCCTTTGCCTATGCAATAATATATTGGGGGGGGAAATACCTGTGTGGCTTCTGAATTCAGATTGGCAAACCTGCTGCAGTGGCAAACCTTTGGGAACCCTTTGAAGATGTTCCCTGGTGTGCTGATGTCAAAGGGAGGTCCTAAAGCCTCTGTGGTTGTTTCAGTCAACCGGACCATTTCAGCTGCTGAATTAATTCTCTTTTGAGAACTGAATTATTTGGTTTTAAGTGATTTAAAAAAAAAAAAAAAAGCTTTTGAAGATTGTTCATTTTTTCTCCGTCTCTAAATTTCTCCATCTGCTTCCACAGATGCAGAGTGACCCAGCAGTGACTGGAACAGTTGTCATAGCGCGCAGTGGCTGCCCATGGATCCCCAGCCACTGCTGCCTTGTGCTTTTTTATCAGCCTGGCTTAATTTTCTACATCGGGGAACTCTCAGGGATTATTCTGCCTTTTTTTCTGGTTTTCCTGTTGTATTTTGGGCAGAGGAAAGGTGTAAATGAAGCCTATAGAAAGAAATCAGTTACCAACCCCTCCAAGAAGCTGTTGCAGCAGTTTCCCCCCCAGCAGTGCTCCTCTCCCTGCCTGTAGCAGGGTTTACTATCACTTTGCAGTCGCCTGCTCCTGGAATTAGCCCTTGAGTAACAGGGCCCTCAACACTTGATCAGTTTTAGAGAACAGGGACCCACATTGCTAGCGTGTAAACTAAACTTTGCTTTTGGTGCAGTGTTTTGTATAGGATACGGCATTTAAAAGAAACATGATGGGGAAGTGTTATGTTCCACAACAAAATATATAACAATTGACTTGACTTTCTGTTCCTCTTTGTACTTTGAGAAAGGCAGACTGAAGAGAAATAGTCAATATCGTTTTGGTTTATATGTTTCTACTTCCTTTGCTGTTCAGATGTCTTTGAATTGTCAGGATTTATACAGGTAGAGATGCTGGTTTGTTTTCTGTTCTTTCTCTCTTCTATTTCTCTTTTTCCAATCTCATATTTCAAGGTTTCCTTGGTGCATCCAGGTTGAGCACAAGAAATCAAACCACCACTGTCTCTAGATTTCCCTGTGTTGCTATGATAGGTTTGTAGGCAAGTAAAACAGTTTAAAAAACACAAAATCCTCATTTTTGCCATTATAAAAGTTCATTGGTGATGGAGTGTGAGCAGCTGCTGTTCATCTCTAACCAAAATACGTAACCTGCCTCTTCCCTTTGGCATCTTGGGAAACTCCTCTGAATATGAATTGAACAAGGAGAAAGATCCCTATGTTGCTGTGACTTGGGAATCAAAGGTGGCGAGTTGTCTATGGGCAATATTGTTTAAAGGGAAGAGAGAGGAAAAATAACTCCATCATTCTAGTAACCACTCTAACAAAATGCAAACAAAATGGAAAAGGCTTTTGTGTCTCTTGGTGTGTTTGTGAGCTGGGATTTATATTGCACATAGATTATTCTTGATGAAAACGTTTTGACTGCTTTTTATCAAAACCCTTCTGTGCTTTAAGTGCTTCTCTTCATCATAATGGATTTTCCTGATAGATATCCCTGCCTTGAACCATCTTAACCAAACCCATTCCAAGCTTTACTTCTTTAGAATTTAAGGATGTGGTTTTATGATAATGCTCTTGCTGTGGATGTGGAACAGTACCCAGGGGTTGGAAGCATTTATTATTGTTAATAATACATGTTTAATAGATCAGCCTTCTTCTGGAGGTTGCAAAGAACTTGATTATTTCTGTAAATGGGGATTATTTCACCTAATACTGAAATGTCCTCACCTCATGGGCGAGAAATAGGATGGGGCATAACAGTTTGGCATGAGAGTTATGCAATGGTTTATACAGCTGTAGTAGAACAGGAGAATCAGACTGAGGGAATGAAGCCTCCTTCCTTTGTGATCACAAAGACACTGCTTTGCAAGGAAAAGCATAAGGGCTCTTTGTTGTCCTCTTGCTTAGGACACAAAGGAAGCAGTTGAGTTGGGAGTAAGGAAGGGAAGGCTGGTGAGCAGAGATGAACCAGTCTCCTGGACGGCTTGCCCTGCAATACCCCTACACGGTACACATTGATTGCCCAGATGGGTGTCACAGGGACGTGGTCATCTCTGGAGCTTTGACACCAAAGTCAAAGTCAGCTACAAGTAAGAGGTCTCACTGTGTGTTGTTGCACTTCGGTAAATCCTGATCTAACATAGCCAAACCAGTTAACTAAGAGATTATAATCTATATCCATAAAGATATTTACATACTTAGCTCTCGGTGATCTCTCTTTTTCCTTTGAGGATCTGGGTCATAATCTTGTTCAAGTGACTGTTATGGGCACTTGATTGATGTTTCATTGCTAAAGCTCCCAAGTGGAATTCTTCTGAGAGGCAGATCAAATGGTCAGTTTTTTTCCAGGGTATATTCAGTCTCCTAGAGTTCAGAGCCCTAAAAGTCCCTGCTGTAGATATTTCGGAGTGTGTGTAGTTCCAACACTTTCATTTGGTGTATCTTTAGACCATTTTGAACTGCGGAAAGTTATAGTTGCAGAAGGGAGGAGCAGTGGAGAACTTGGTGGGATGGGCACAATTTTGTCAAGCAATGTGGACAAGAAGCTGCCAAACTTGTGTGTGCAGGAAAGAGAGGAAGGAAAGCCCAAGAATTTCCCACTGGGGAAAGGAGGGGAATAACTCGACAGTGTCTGAATGGCTGGAAGTGCTCTTTTTGCATTGGGTCTTCCTTCATTGAATAACTTCTGAGTGAATCAGGAGGGCTAAAGTTTCAAACATAAAGAACAATTTCCATGTTGTTAAAACTCAGATATACAGAGAGCTGTTATCTTTTGTTTACCTCTTCACTTCAAGCAGGCAGCAGACAAAAAAACTGAGGCACAGATGGAGATTAAAGTCGTGGGGAGATGAGGAAGGGTTATTTGCATGAAACAACTGAACGTGTGCAAGTAGGAGGATCTCTGGTTATATAGCGTCTATCAAATATATATTGGGTAGAGCATCTGCTTGAGCCCACAGGAGAGAATAAGTCAATCTGCAGAGGATTTGCTGTGAAGCCATTAGTTTCAGCTGTGTTTGATTCTTCACTCTGCTGTTTGAAAGGTGTACTGCTTGACGTTCCCCAGCCCAAGGGCAGGACATGGAGTTCATGTGGAGCCTCAGGACACTGATGTTAACATAAAACTTTGTCTTTATGCTTATCTGTGAATGTCTTGCAGAAGATAGTGATAAAGAATTACAAGATTTGAGTCTCCTGGCAAGGGATTTTATAAGACGAACTGGAAAAACTAGCTGATTTTAATTTCAGTTGATTATAGATGGTTGAGCAAAAGCAACAGGAGCTACTAGTAGAAAATGGTCCCAGGAATCTTTCGCCTCATTAGCAATAAACTGACTGAACCTGTAACATGCAAGTGCCTATGTGTGTGCTCTTCTAAAACACAGTTACAGTGGTATGGACTGAGTACTCAAGTGAGATTGTCATTGTTGTAGGCAATGGAGAGTTTAAGACTCTTTGGTAAATGTCAAAGTAAAGGGATGTTGTCAGGCCCTGGGTCTCTAAACTGTATCATTGCTTGTGTGGAGCTATTTAGAGGTACCTGGATGGAATAGGAAGTGGGCTGTGCGCTCAGTAATGGCCTGGGTAATACCTAAGATGTAAGGCAGAGTGATTTCTTCAGCTTTGTTGGGAGATATCCGCAATCCCTAAGAGAAGGGCTTTGAATTGTGCAAATCCACACTGCCCCTTATCATTGCTAATGTAAAGACTTTGAACCCTTGATTCTGTTTTAAAGACATTTCTGGGCCAGTAGGTTTCAAGCTTTACTGCTGCTGGGTGAGTTTTGTTCTCCTTGGGGGGTTTGTGTCAGTCCAATCTTTCTGTATTGTGGATTCTTCCAGAAAGGGGTTATAAATCTGACTTTGGAAACTTAGTTTTGGTAGCTGTTAGAGACACTGCAATAAACCCCGAGGACTGATCACCCGTATCAATTCCCTCCTTATTACAGAGGTTATTTCCAAATAAAGAGATGTTAAGGATAAGAAATGCATACCTCACTTGTCAAATGCCATTGCTATTTCTTACTGTAATTCCACTGCAGGTTGTGTGAGCTAATTGTCAAATAAATTTTGCTTAATTTAAGGTTAACAGAACTGAATTTCTTAACATTAACTTCAACCAGGAACTAATTTAACTCACTGAATTGAACCTGACAGTTACATCTGTTTACCTTATTATCTCTATTAATTTGCTTTGCATTATATTTCATGAACGTGCCCCATCCCTGGCAGTGTTCAAGGCCACGTTGGATGGGGCTTGGAGCACCCTGTTCTAGCAGAAGGTGTCCCTCCCTGTGGCAGTGGGTTTGAACTGGATGAGCTTTAAGACCCCTTCCAGCACAAGCCATTCCATGATTCTGTATTTCCTTTCACAGACTAAACTTGACTGGCTTTCCTTTTAAAACCTGTTTCTAGCATTTTACTTTCTAATTAGCACTTCATTTTCCATCCCGTTTAACCCTGTGACGTGATGATATTCTCACGAGGAGTAGCAGGCTGGATTTTTCAGCTACTTTAAGTTTGGAACAGTCCAACATTCCAAGCACTGGTAGCTGTACCTGTTCTTCAGTCATGAGTTTTAACTGACTCTTAGACCATTGCCACCACCCCCTCCACTTTTAGGACTTTGATCTTACAAATTTAGGCTGGTGAGGGGATTTATTTATGCACAATCTCAGAGCTGGCTCTGAACTGCTGCAGGTGAATGGCAGAACCAAGGGAGGTGGTCCTGACTCCTATCTGGGGGCACTTCAGCACAGGCTCCAACAATTCAATATGCAGAACAAAGCAATATCTTAAAACAGTCTGAGAAGCAGGCGAGACTTTGTACTAAAAATAACAAAGACTTTCCCATTGAGCTGCTCCAGCTGAGGACTGTTGTTTGTTCTCAGAGATAATTAGCAGCATCCCCCCAGCTTTCTGAATGGCTTTGTACACCTAACTGACAGTTTAAAAACACAGAGGAGATACAGCCAGGCTACTCAGAACATAACACAAAACACCGGATTAATGAGTCATCTCCCAGGCTGACGGAACAGTAAGAGAAGTCTTGAATAAAAGGAAAAGCCACTCATTCAGTAATACACATCATCTGTCTTTCCAGCTTGTTTACTGCCAGACCATCACTCTCCCTGTGAGCTTCCTTGTCATTACAGTGCAAATCCTGAGTCTTTCTGGTCGATGCCAACCACTTCAAAGTTGAGACCTGCTTTTTTGGTAACAGGAAAGAAATTCACCCCTTCAGAAGACTGATGTGAGTGTTCTAAAACCCCATACATACAGCAAAGTATTAGATATCACAACTCAAACTTTGAGACACAGAAGTACAACTTCTAGAAATAGTCTTTTGATTATTTTTAGTTCGGAATTCTGTAACTTCTGTGCTTTAGTGAAAATAACAATTCACCATCTGTACCAACTGATAGGCAGTTAATCCCAGTATGATCAGTACCCATGAGGCCAAATCCACAGATACTCACACCTCTGCATGGTTGTGGCCTTAAGCTCCATGACAACCCAGCTACCTTCATTTGGTGCATCTCTGTTCTGGTACTGATTGTTTCACTTCTCCATCTGCCAAGAGAATTTCTTTTTAATTTCCTTTTTTAAATCATTCATCAAAGTTGTAATGTCGTTTTGTTACTAATTCCTTGCATTTAGTCCTTGGACAGGCCTCTTCAGTCATTGTGACCTATCTGATAGCAAGGCAGTCAATGACTGATAAGCAAAAAGGAAACTTCCTTTGCTCCAAACAGTTTCCTGGCTCTTAAGAGTTCAGGACCCTCCCAGCCATGGGATTGTACATCCTACTGTGTATATGTCATTGGTTGATGATGTTGGGATTTATGTTTGGTTTCATCCTCAGTTGTTTAAATACTTGCTGTGATTTTTCTCTTGGGCAGCACAGGTTGAGAGCCAGTGGCTGGCAAGCATCAAATTTCTGTCAGCAGCATTTTATTTGTGCTGATTTCTGGGTGACTGCAGCATGACATAGAGCTGGCAGTTGGAAAAAGTAGGTGTTAAGAGTGAACTATCTCCATCCTAGTACATGTGTTGGGACTATATTTTATTTCAGGGAATAATGGGCATTTTCTGCCACATTTCCACAATGACATTAGTGTTTAAAGAGTGGGTTAGAGACAAGAACATGGCTTGTTAGATCAAAATTACTATGAATCAAAGGTTTTGATCGACAAGGGAATGCACAAATTAAGTACCTGGTGGCTTTGATTTCTCTCATAGATTCACCACTTTCAGTTTGACAGCAAGCTGTCAAAGGCCATCACTTCGAAGTTATCTGCGTGCACATCTTCCGGCGCTGAATGGGCACGATAACCTGGGTTGTTTCCTATCATAGATTTTGCCCATCATGCTGCTTGTAAAGGTTTTCTTTATCTACTAGATGTGCTTTTATGACAGTCTCGGTATTTAATATGATTTCAGTCTCTGTTATTGGAATATGCATATGAAATGCAGACGAATGTCTCTGCAGCAGAGGATAATGTGACCTCAGGATGTGCTGTATGATTACAGATGATATGAAATTTGTCTTTTGATTGAACTTTTATGACCAGGTATAAGGGCAATTTAAAAGCAGAAGTGTTATACGTCAGGATATTTGGAGCTGGAGAATCCAGTCCTTGGAAAATTCCTACTGGGAAAAGCCAAAATTCCTGTAAAGTAAATGTTAATATTATTTTTGTTTAATTTCTAACAACTAAAACCAGTATTTCTATTACTGCCAAGGCAATAGTAATTCTGATCTCACTTTGCCTGTATTTAGCATTATTGCAAGCGTCAAAGGCTCATCATTCTTTATGCAGACTTGAGACTATGTTGAGATTTTTCACTTTGCTCAAGAAGCATTATAGGGTGCAGATTAGTTCTTAAAATAATTGGAAACCGAATGGTTAAATTACATCAAAATGAATTTTGAGGGTCTTTAATGTGTCTTTGAAATGGTCTTACTGTCATTTTTAAGCATGATATGGGAAGAAAATATCCTTGTCATGCTTTGCTGGCTGGCTGTTTACATCCTCCCCTAATGCAAACTCCAAGATCTGTGGATGATGCTGCTATAATGCAGCTGCACCTGGGATTTGTGTTCTCTTTGCTCCGCCTCCTGCCCAATGTGAAGGATTCTCAGTATACAGTTATGGTTTTATGCAAATGAATTTTCAGTAATCTTTGAATGCTTTGTGACAGAATTTTAACATTCTAAATACAGAAAACATCACTATTTCTGACATTGTTATCAAGTTGTTCTTTAAACCTTGAGTATCTAGCACTTTCAGAAATCATGCATTTGTTCGGCATCCTTCATGCCCAATACAGGTGGAACAAACTTCACACTGTCTGCTCAGCTGTATTACTCCTCTGTTATTTAGGTTTGTACTTTTGGGCCTATTCACAATATTAGACTGGACTAAAACCAGAACTTAATTCCTGTACTTGAAAGCAAAGTCCTCAGTTTATCCAAGCTCTCGTGAACTCAGGTTCTCCAACGCACTTTTACCGAGCAATGTGAAAGGATTCTGGTTTGATAATGCTGACTCAAAATGAAATATGGTTGAGGCTTTATTCCTCTAGTAGAAAGTGCCATAGAAAATGTAACGAACTTGATCAATGCAGAGCCGTTTCGCTTGCCCAAAGCACATTTTCAGGCATAGATCACTTTCATTTGTGATGTTTTAACATCCTTTAAATAATACAATAATGCCAAGGAAATAACTCATCAACCCAGCTCTAATTGCTAAAGAATGCAGTCATTGGAAGAAATTGGTGATGAATATAGAGCTTTATAGTTGCTCCATGTTCCTGGTGACATTTGGGGATGTCACATTTCTTTCCATTCACCGTTTTTCGTTTCTTTCTGTAGTTACTCTTGCAAAAAACAAAATGCGCTGAAACTTAAACGCAACCCCATGTGTACTGGGGCTCTAAACATTTGCCTATGGCGGGATAAGCCCATGCAGGCAAGTCTCTTGCAGTTGTTTTTAACTGGGAATAATGAGCATGGCTGGATTTGCTAACACTGCACCAGAGCAGTGCCCAACTTGTCTGTGTTTCTTCTCTTTTATTGACTAATATCAGCCCCTTCCAAGAAAACTGTGGTTTTACATGCACAGTGCACAGGTACAGCTCACAGAGCAGTGACTGATGGAACTGACAGAGAGGTTCTTGCCTGTGCTGTGTACACAGAGACAGGAAGAAAAAGACTTCTCACACTGGGCTTCCAATCTAAGTGGAAGCCACGTGTACGTAGGAGATGGGCCTCTGGATTAATTCATATATTCCAAAATGAATATCCCCTATTGTTTGCCTGTTTATTACTGTAGTGCCTGCTGATTCTGATCAAGATCCCCAAGATAGATGCTGTGTACAAACATACACTGAATGACAGCTCCTGTTGTGCTGCACTTACCTAACTAGAGAAATAAAGCATAGAAGGAGAAAAGCATCTCTGAGTTGCTCACACATCTGGTCAGCAACAAAGCTTGAAGGATGATGCTCGCTGTGGTATATCACTTGCCAGTCTGGATTCCTCAAGCTTTTTCCTCTGCCTTCCCAAAGCATCAGAACGTAGAAGTGTGGAAATATCAAGAGAACTGAGACCCAGGAGGTATTAAACAGCAGTGGCAAAACACAATAACCAGCAGAAACAAACAAAGCATCTCCTTGGCAGCATGCAGAAAATGCTCAGGCTCCGTTCTTTAAAACATATACCGAAAGGAAAAAGAATCCAACTTGATAGTTTAATATGAAAGCTGCTTAGGACTTGGCCAATATGGATATGTAGGAACACTCTGACCTCAGTAAGCTGAGTGTCCTTCACATTCATGTTACGACTTTGGGCTGGGTTAATGCCTCCTGTTCACCTGCACTTGAAGGGGAACAAGCCTGTGTTGCAGTAGGGATGCAGCCACATTCCACACGGGGTTAGGTCTGTGGAGCTCACAGCGATGCCCACCTGATGAGATTTAAACATTGGTGCTGTGATTTTTGAACCAGTGCATGAGTCTGCATGGTTTCTAGTGAGTACATCTGGTGTGCTCCAAAAATGTCTACTCTGCTGCATCAAAAGGAGTGTGACCAGCAGGTCGAGGGAGGTGCTCCTGCCCCTTTACTCTGCTCTCCTGAGACCTCACTTGGAGTATTGTGTGCAGTTCTGGTGTCCTCAACATCAAAAGGACACGGAACTGTTAGAACAAGTGCAGAGGAGGGCCACGAGGATGATCAGGGGACTGGAGCACCTCTCGTATGAAGATAGGCTGAGAAAATTGGGGCTGTTCAGCCTGGAGAAGAGAAGGCTGCATGGAGACCTCATAGCAGCCTTCCAATACCTGAAGGGGGCCTATAGGGATGCTGGGGAGGGACTCTTCATTAGGGACTGTGGTGAGAGGACAAGGGGTAATGGGTTTAAACTTAAACAGGGGAGGTTTAGATTGGATATGAGGAAGAAATTCTTTACTGTGAGGGTGGTGAGGCCCTGGAATGGGTTGCCCAGGGAGGTTGTGGATGCTTCATCCCTGGCGGCATTCAAGGTGGGGTTGGACATAGCCTTGGATGGCATGGTTTAGTGGGAGGTGTCCCTGCCCATGGCAGGGGGGTTGGAACTCGATGATCTTGAGGTCCTTTCCAGCCCTTACTATTCTATGATTCTATGATTATTTCTGTCACAAATTTTGAGCGTGCAGTACTTTAAGTTGACTTACTAAATATAATTTTCTAATATGCAGTTGTGGAGTAATACAGTATTTATATATATATGCAATTCATAATACAGAATTAATTGGATGCTTTCTGTATGTGGTGTCACTGCCCACGGCAGGGAGGTTGGAACTAGATGATCTTAAGTTCCTTTCCAACCTCAGCTATTCTTTGATTCTATGTGTGTACTGGAGAGTGATATGCTCCCCGTGTTGCTCCCTATCAGTGGCTGCAGTTTAATGGCTAATGAAGAGCAGCTCAGGCAATACGCAATTCAAATCGGTGCAGTTGGTGTCAAACTATATTAAATTTCAGCATGATTTTACTATGGTAAAACTTGCTGCCCTTTGCCTTGTGCCTTAAATAAAATAATCTTTACTTGCCTAAGACCTCTGTGGTTTGGAAGCAGAGAAGTCACAATGTTTGGAATTCAAAAGCAAGATCAAACTTAGTAGTTCAAGTAGAGAAAAACTACTTTTTCCTAGAGAGATGACTGATTGAAGAGGGTAGATCTCATTTAGAAAGGAGGCGAGGGAGAAGGCTCTCACCAGAGTCTGACTTTCTGGCAAACGTGTCATTCTTCTGCTTATTTATCATCTCCCCTTCCTAAATGTCAAGTGTAATAACAAGAGGTTTTAATAAACCTGTCAGAAATGTTTCATGTCAGACTGAGTGAAAAGGTTATGTATAATAACAAAACCAAGACCTAAACCACTACTAAATTGAGCTTCAGGAGGAGGAGCCCTGGTCTCAGTCTTTCCTGAGAACTTCATGCTTCACTGCTGCATTGCTTAGAAAAATAAATCTTTCGTAACATGCATTAAACACAGAATCACAGACATGCATGCAGCATCTAGTAGAAGAAGAAGTATTTTAAGGTAGCCATTTCAGTACTGATGACTCAAACTGAGGAGCTGCTGACAAGCTCCCTTTCTGAGATATGTCAGATAACGAGAAATACCCTGGCACCTTCATGCTCTCTGAAATGGTAATTTTTTCTGAAGCCAACAAGGATGAGAATAGTTTTTTGGACTGAGTTCAGGAAAGTACTTGCCTCACTGCTTGACTTTAACTGGATACGTGCAATTTGTTGCTATTTATTAAAAGCACAGAGTACATCTTATCACTGAGTGAGCTGCTGTCCTCCCCCGCTTCCTCCAATGCATTTAATTCTCTCCTTTCCATCCGCCTGCATAATCATTCCATTACAATTGCTTGGGAAAGAAGTAATTGGTTTCAAATGTTCCTGGTTGACCAATTTATATTTGAATACTCAGTTGGGCACCCTGTATTCTCCACTCAGTGCTCGATGTTGCCTGTATTACTGATGGCTCCCTGAGTGCTCATCTTAAAGATTTCCTTCTCCCCACGCTCCTATTTTTGCTTGACCTTGCATAGGCATATTCATAAGAGGATGTTGTTGTTAAGATGTTCTGAACTGAATGGCTGTGATAATGTATACAAACTGCCCAGCTCAGATCACACATCAGGTGGTAGAATTACTGCTCTTGTCCATTTTACTGCTATTTAATGATTTGTATTATGTTCACTCCCAGAAGCACAAAATAAGGGGGCCCCAATGCACAGCATGCTGAGTGTGCGTCTACACGAGGTCTGGGGAGGGAAGATGCTGCTTTTAAACAAAGGAAACACTAGGTCAAAGGAATGAATATGAGTACTGTTGTATCTGAGGCCCCATGGCTGGTCAGTGCCAGAGCTGGGAATAGTCACTTTCTGATTTAGGATGGTGGGTTTCTCCCATAAGCAATGACGTTTCTTTACCCAGCTGAGTGGTAGTAGATCCTCAGCTGGCTTAGGAGTATGTGTGTTATACACATACCTATGCAGCACACAGAAATGAGACGCGAGGAGCCTTTCAGAAACATGGAGTTTCTAAGCCTTGCTCACTGCTGATAAATCTGTTGCTGCTTGTGCCATCCTGCCACTTCTGTGCTTTTCTCTCAGCTCTCCATTCATGTTTTCTCCCACCCCATGCCTTGGAAAAAGAAATGAGTGTTTGTTTGAGGCAGCTGACCTATTCCATGTGGCAGTGTTCCCCTCACAGTGACACTTGATAAAGCATATTGAAGTGTGAAGTGAAACTCTGAAGTCCTCATTGTGCTGACGGTGACTGATTTCACATCAGCTTGGTTGTCCATGTAATATACGTGTGTTTGAAAAGATGTAAAGGTGGCAGTTCAACTGAAAAGGGAAATGCTTACTAAAATGAACAAATCTACTGATGTCTATTAAGTTATTTTGTAATTTCTAAGTAGCTCCAAACAAGCTCTTCTTTTCCCAGGGCCCTCGTGAAAATGAAGCCCATAGTTTAACTAGCAGAGAGTAATGTGTTGTTCACTGTTTCTTCCTTGCCTTTTTTTACAGCTGTTTAACACCAGCTCTTCATGTTTGATCAAAGATTCATGCACCACTCAGGTTATTCTACTTAGAAGTCTAGTGATCAGCAAGTGCCTTCTGGGACAATGGAATTCAAACACGCCATGTATACTAGTGGTGTGTTGATAACTTCCCAGTGATGGGATTCATGAAATATTTAAAGAGCAAAATGTTTTAGGTTAGGTACGCACCGACAATAAGTATGTACTGTGCTCTAAATTAGAAGAATGATTATGGTACCAGTCAAAGGCAATGAACATCTTCATGTAGGCGAGTTCTTTTCTGCCCCGAGCCTCTGCATCTAATTTGGGTGTTTGGATTCTTTATGCTGCACTGCCAGCAGAAACTCATTGGATTAAACATTACTGCAGTTGAAATTCACAGTTGTTCATTCAGAAACGGCATGAGGCTTTTCCTTCCAATGACAGATATTTAAAAGAGGGATTTGTGGTACAATCTGTACAACAGCTTCAATTAATACACATGCTTCCTGTTTGTGAACTCTGATAGATGTCACAGCAGTGCAAAATGTCCCATCTGGATCCTCTTCAGTCTAACCTTCCCCTTAAGTCTATGAAATTCGTTGCTAGTAGTTACTGTGCCCTCTGGTTAAGAGACAAGGATGAATGTTAATGAAAAACAAAGATCAATTTTGTCATAGCCAAAATATATCCAACAGGTTAAGCTGTGATGCGTAAAACTTAAGCAGAAGGCTGAAATCTGGCTCTGGAACAGATGCAGCACAACAGTGAAATAAGAGGCTTTAATAATCACATGAATTTGAAATGAAAGCTGAGGGAAAGAAGTAGCATGAAGCAAAACAATATAATTTGGGGGATTTGGAGAAGCGAGGTTCTGAAGTTCAGTAAGGACTGTGAAGATTAAGGTGGTAGCTTGAATGTTGTGAAACACAATGAGGGCAGAGAACTGATTCTGTACTGTTTACTTATATGGCTTTCATTTTCTTGATGTGCTGGATGAAAGACAGGCATGAAAAAGAAGTATGAAAATAGAAATAAAAACCAAAGGAAATTAGGGGGAATTAATAAAAACTGTTTCAGAAATTCCTTTGCTCCCCTTGTTCATTGCTGAGTATTTAGAGGTTCCCATGGCAGCTCAAGGATTTAGATTCCTGACACAAACTGTAAACGTGTTACTTCCTTAAGCGACAATGTAATTTTACATGGGGCTTTTTCTCTGCTCAGGGTATGCTGGCTACTGATAGCCAAGATTGTACTGGGACTGTGTTACTGCTATCATTTAATACATGCTAAGGGACTCCTTGGATTTTAACTTGGCCAAGATCTATTACACAACTGTCACTTCTTTCTATTCTAGTGCCTATTTACAAGCCTGAGTAGCAGCAGAAGCGTGCAGCCAGCCCTTGTCTGGAGTCTCTCCAACTCTGAACTTTCTTCTTGCGTGAGGAGAAATAGTTGTGGAGTTTCTCAGTGATTTATGCTCAGACATTTTTCATCTGGGAACTCTTGAGAATTGTTTTAGCACTCTCACACCTCTCTGATTCATTTTTCTCTGGGAAGCTATTTCTAGAAGGCCAAATTGCAGGGCAGAGATGTATTAGGAGATGGGGGGTGTTAGCTGGCAAAAGGAATTGTAACATTTGTTTCCTGATACAGATAGTGCTTTAACTGTAATTCTTAGCGATAGACCAATTTTGAATTCTGGTGTCTTCTATTCTCTAGATGAGAGATCCAGTTCTGTAAATCATAGCAAAAATGTGGTATCTTTATTGTGTCTTATTGAAGTTTTCTTATGTGCTCTAGGACTTCAGTGAACTGAGGCTTTAGTGTCAGGCTTGCATCTCCTATCTACTACATTAGAAGATGACAGACAAGATGTGTTCATGTGCCAAAAGATTACTTGGTGGTTTAGAGAGAAGACAGGCACTTTATTGCTGAAATGTGTTCTCTGGGATGTAGGTCCAAAAAAGAATTTACTAGAAAGAGAAGGTGCTTTGTAGTCTGACTAAAAATTATGAAATATGCAGGGCCCTATTGTGTATTGAACTCATCTTGATGGAGAAAGTACTCAGAGAAGAAATAGACTTCTATAATGCAATTACTTCTGTTTGACCCCAGAGATGCAAAGCTCACTGGCTTCACCCTTGTTTAATTTAGTTGTGGGGAATAGATTGTATAGACCTGAAACCCATTTTTATCAAGGCTATTATTCTGATAGAGAATCTTACTGACTCTTTGTAATGCTGAAACAGAATAAAGGGGCCTTGGTAGAAATGAAAGTTAAAGCTTTGGCAGTGCAGGTTTCTGCTATACATTACATTGAAGGTATACATTTTTTCTAAGTTCCTTCTATTAGCAATAAAGATTATACACAAGCAATAGTTGAGTGGAAAACTGGAAGCACAGATTTTAGACACAAATGTCTACTACTGTTTACCAAAACCAAGGGTGCAACAATTCTGTATTGGCTGGTTCATGAGTTGACATGAATCCTTTGTCACTATAAGTATTGGCAACTTGTATGCAGTAAAAGCTAATGATTCCCAACTATTAAAATGAGGTTATAAACAGGAGATTTAAATTAGGATTCAAATTCTAGTCCATGTCCCAGCCATTACTAGCCTGGAGAGCGACATTGCTCTTTGTTACCTAATTAGCACACCTTGGAGATTTGGCGTTGGTGCCAGTTCCTTGGAAAATGTGGGTGCCCAACCAGGTCTTTAAATAGAAAATCCACTGAATATCCTGAAAACCCCAGGATTATCATTAACAGAAATGGCATAGTTAAAGCACACTTTCAAACTTCCACTAAATCTTTAGTTTCTTCTCTTCTTTTGACCTCCCAGGAAAACTGATGAAGGGATTCTATATTAATGCTATTGCAACTGATAATTTAAGAGAATGTCTTTATTTTCTGGGGAGCCTACTACTGACAATATTCAGAATGGATGAGCCCCGTGCTTCAGATCAATAGGTATTTTCTTTTAGTGCTGATTTAGCTTTGACTGGAAAGGAAAGCACTTAACTCAGGCGTGGAGAATTTGTAAGTGCGTATATATGTATTCATGGAGATGGCAGTTAGATGACCCACTTTTCATAATAGTATTGAAATAGTAACGTGTTTCAAGTAAATAGCAAATGCCATCCAAACAGTTACCATAGTAATGATAAAAGGAATTTAATTTCAGTCAATCAAATGAATATTGAGTCAATCCAGTTAATTTCCACAAAGGTATTTACACTCAAATCATACCAGTATTTGATGATATTTGAACACAGATTCTTCTACAGTTGGCCAACACTTTTTTTTTTTTCTTCTTAAAAGCATTTATAGAAATGCTTTTAAATCATTTTTGTGAAAATACAATTGTTGAACATGGGCCAATTGCATTGTTACTGTGAGACAGTGTTCAATATTTATTAGTTTTCTATATCTTTATGAAGGTAGACAGCCAAGTCAGTGGGAATAGAAGTATCTAAGAATGCTGCTTAGGAAAGATTTATAGCCTGACCTCATTTCTTTGGAGGAAGTGGCTCAATTCGTGGTTGAGTCCTTCTTGTATTCTCGAGCATTAGAAAACAAGAAGTTTTCATCTGTCATATACAGATGAATGGACAAATTCCAATTGATTTGTTCACGATTTTCCTGGAAATTTCCTATATGATCTTGATTAGGCTTCTGTTCTTCAGCTTGCGTATTCATCTTTCTTGTGAAATACCCTGTTCAGGATAAAGTCAGCGACTTCAAGTAGAATGTATTAGAAATGGCAAGAAGATGGATCTACCTTGTATGGTGTTTTTGCTTTACTAACCCAAATTATTCCACTATTGCATCATTTACTAATTTTAAGCATCTATTGCCAGAGCTTCATGAAAAGGAAGGACTGAAATGGAGTGGCTGTATTATGGGTTTATTTCAGAAGAAAACAGAATCAAAGATGGTACTTCAAGTATAGTTTTTAACACAATTGGTCCAAAACTCTGGTGCTCTCTTATACTGATTACTCTTCTTCATTGTCTTGATTATTCTGATCCATGTCAAAGGTTGAACCTCATTAGAACCTAAAAGCAGTAAGGTCCAAGTCTGCAGTCTGGCAGCCAGAGTCTGGTACTCAATAGACTGTTCACAAAGCTCTTTCTCAACAGTGACTCATGCTCTACATTTTTAAGGGCAAAGGGTCTGTGTTCATGGAATTAACCCAGTCAGCTACAACCGCTGCAATTACAGTCTACCGTCAAGGTTTTGCATTTTCCAGGTTCTCCAGTAGTGTCCAGTACCACAGGGTATGCAAATCAGCAGTGGGGCCTGGCTTGCCTGTAGACTAAGCTAATAAAACACAGGAGTAAGCAGTGAATTTGATATAATTTGGAGGTTTTGTTTTTTCCCTCCCCCCCATCTTGCTTTTAATAGAAAAGGGCCAGGTGCCTTAGAACCAGAAGCTGCGTTATACCGAAACCCAACTGGCAGCACTACAGTTTTCTGTTCTGCATTTCCAGATTCCTAAAAGGGCCAAGTCTTATCCAGGTACCAGTCCTTTAATGGTCTCATATGATGATGAATCTATGCCTGCAAAGTTGATGACTACATTTCCTCTGAATTACTTCAGCTGTTAACGTTGCTGATGTTTATAAGCGTTGAGCAACTATTGAGAAGCCTCATCTCACCTGAAAGACCAGAAATGTAGCTCTTCATGAACTATCTTTCTTTATCTTTCATTAACTCCATCAAATCACGGGATCTTTCTTTGACAAGTGACAGCTGGAAGGTAGGGCCACTTGGAGGAGTGTCCCTGAAGACACAACAAGGGATAAAGATATGCTGTTAATCAGGGAAACGAACAAGTTGTGGGTTTCTTTTCCCCTTTGAGTTGCACAGGCATTGAGAAAGGCACAGACTTGCTGAAGTATCACATCACGTTACTGTATTCCTTTAAAAATAGTGAGTTTTGTTAATGGTTGCTACTAATGATAAATATTTATTTCCACTTTAAAAAGGAATGCCATTGCGGCTGTCTTCAGAACGTCCTTGAGTACGTTTTGAGTGTGACTTTAATCAAATGTCATTTTAACTCTAGTCCTACTCTGCAAATCTCTAGCGAAATTCTATTAATTTTCAATTAAACTTCAAGTAAACCAATTAGCATTTTCATTTCTATAGAGCAACAAAGGCAGAATCTGGAATGAGTCTATCCAGTTGTTCACAGAGGAATAAATGGTCTGGATAGATTTCTCCAGTGTATCTTTCTGTGAAACTTTGTCAAGTATATTACCTTTATCATTTTCTCCTCTGCTTTAGGCTCCAAATTGGATTTCCTGTGGTACACAAAACGGTATTCAGCCACTTCTTTCCTTAAGCTGTATTGCAGTATTCTTTCTCTCTTCATTGTAAATCTCTAATATTGCTTTAGTGTGTTTTTACCAAAGTCAAACCAGCATCTAGCTGAGGCAGGCACTTCTGGTCCTGAGCAACTTCAGGGCCCCAGTTTAACGGGGCAGCAGAAGGAATTTTTCCTTTTCATTCTAAATATGTGAATAAAAGTGCCTGAATTATCACAGCTGGAAACAGGCTCAGACCCAGATCATTTCTGTCTCCATCCAGTATTTCATCCTCTCTTCCACTTTCTCTTATTGCTACCTCCTCCTCACAGACAGACGTGATCCCTGCTCTGAAGAGCTTCATTATAAAGAATATATAGTCCCTGAGAGGGAATCCTGGAGTTCTTCCAGGGTGGGTATGGTATCATAAACTTTCATCATTACTTCAAGCTTGCAGCTCTCTGTAGTGGTCTGCCTTTCCTCTAATGTGCTAATCTAACCGCTGGGTGCTGTGGTCCCCTAGCCTCACTTGTGCCAGCTCCAGTGCTTCTCTGACCCTGTGTAGACCTGCTGGAGGTCAGAAAGCTTATCAGAAAGCTAATGACTGTTTTCTTTGGCGGGGTTAGTTTTATGCCAGGGTTAGCTGTTTGAAATGGAGCCACTTCAGCTGCCATGGAACTGCAGCTCAAAGCAGTGCTGTAGCCAAGCTGTAGTTATGTCCGTCTCATCCAGTGTCCTTTAAACCTGACAGTATGAGAGAGAACTCCCCGTGGCTAGGCTTCATACTGAACACGAACACAGCAAACTGAGGCTCCCTCCATAGTTCAGAAAGGACTGTGCTTTCTCACGGGTGCTTAGAGCACCTCGGGTAGTCCGTCCTGTGAAATCCCAGGGCCAGAGTTGTTCCGCCAAGGATCTCCACAGAGCCCAGCCACCTAACTCGAACAGTTTATCTCTGTTTAGAGCAGAAGAGATTCAGCTTGCCCAGATATAAACCAGAGAGCCCTGGGCTTGCAGAGTCATGAGCAGCCCTGAGCACTGGCCATGAGCCCATCTCTTTACTATAGCACTACACGCTGCTATCCTCTTTGCCAGGCCATGGTACTCAGAGGTCACTGTGGCCTCAGAGAGCCAGCATTGACTCGTAAACACACCTTCCTTTGCTGTTTTCATATTATTTCCCTGATAATATGAACAAAATGGGTTTCCTCAGCTGTTGGAAAGGTGTGAGTATGCAACACAGGCTTTCATAATAAAGCTGTTATCTCCAGAAACTGCCATGCAACACATTTGCCTCTAATTCAGATGCTTCAAGGTGCTTGCAGTGTTCAGAAGCAGGTGGTGGCTCAAAACAAAGCCCTAATTAAAGATCCCCTGACTGTTCTCCAAAGCATTCATAAGTTGGGAAGAGAAGAAAGAATCTTGGGTGTCTCTACTGGGTATCTGTTGCTTTGGTGTGTCAAGCCAACTACAATGAGGTTTTTGCACCCACTGTTAGATGAAATACCTGACAAGATGTGTATATATAATGTGTAAATGAGCCTTATTCACCTGAAGAACACATAAAGGGTTAAGTTACCAGACTTAAACTGGGAAGCCTTGCAGCTGGAGCTGGTTGTGAGGAGCTGCCATGGCAGCTGTGTTGAAGGCTAGTGGCTGGGGCAGCTTGTGCTGGTTTACCTGTGGTGAGGGTTAAAGCTCTTTATGGCAGCTGAGGAGCTGCTGCCCTGCGTTGGTTTTGCTTGGGCCGCTGCGGGACAGCGGGTGGCAGCACCTGAACAGCAGAGAGGAAGCCTTCAGCCTGAGCCAAGCTTCGCCTCCCGGCTGCCGGCACCCAGCGGTGTCGGGGCGGCCGCGGCGGCCGGTGGGGGAAGCCCGCGCCGGCCCCGGCCGGCTCCCTCACAGCAGCACACAAAATGGCCGCCGTATCGGCTTGACGCGTGGGCGGGGAGGGAGCACATGGCAGCGCTGCCCGTGTCCCGGGACTCGGTCCTCACACGAGGTGACACTGGCGAGAGGAGGAGGGAGGAGTGGAGATCCCAAGGGAGATGCCCGAGGGAGGCACAGCGGGTGAGCCAGGTATTTTGCTGACACAGCATTTGGCCTTTCCTCATTACAGCCCATGCAGACTGGTATAGTTAAGTGGCTCTAACTTATAGAAACTGGAAAAATCATGTTAAAATAGAGCAGGGAATGTGTATGTGTGGGCAAGAGGAGTTTTTACAGTATTGTTTTGGTATTTAAGAAGAGAACAGTTGGGAGGAGAAAATCCAGACTTCCTAATAACATACTGAAAGATAAAATGCAGCCAAGAGGTTAGGTGGATTACCAATGTGCAGCAATTGCTGTCCGTCTTGAAGCTTGAAAAGCAAAATGAAAGAGTAATAAAACCCCTGGAGTCTTTCTGATACCCAAGGGAAGAGGATGTGAAGCAGCTTGTGGTAATGACGCGTGGGCTCCGGTGCTGGGGAGAGGTGACTGAGTGCTGATGAGCCACCAGGCACTGTGATGTTGCACAAGCTGCAAGGGAAAATCTTCCTGTTCAGCACCTATGCTCCGGGGCAGGCATCCAGATGGCATGCGAGTGGGCAACATGACAACACTGAGCTATTCTGGGCGGGTAATACATGCAGAGCATAGCCAAATTGAATCCACGTCTTGGAGGTTATGTGGGTCTTTCTTGTGGCTCTGTTTGTTTCAGTTTTAAGTTATCAAATCACTTTAAAGTTTCTTTCTACTGTTCTCAATGCCATTAAGTAACCTGATGAATCAAGAGGTAAAATATGTTGAGCTAAAGGCTGAGGTTTTAAGGTACAGGGTTCTACATTTGAGGTTACTTTTGCCACAGAACTGTGTTAGTTTGAGTTCAGTCTCTCCAAAGCAGAAGACTCCAGAGTTGCCCCGCTATGAATAAGAATAGCATCCTTGAAGAGAAGAGTTCTATGTAAATCCTCTTTCATTTTCTTTTGACCTTTTTTATTTTTCAGCAAGAAGGTCTATGCAAGCTTGTTAATGCTACAGGTTATAGGATTGATGTTGTGTTTGATGGAAAGCCATTCTCAATTCTGATTTACTTTTGGGTCACATTTCTTTTAATGGCACAGGTTAGGCTTGAAAGAAATTGGGATTTTGTGTGTGTGTGTGTGTTTTACTTTTTTCCCCTATGATTCTGAAAGCGTTTAACTCACTTCTGTCTGACAGGTCGTGGTGAAGAACAGAATGCTATAGTCCATGAACCTAAAGAATGAAAAAACCTCAATATGACTCAGTTTGCCTTATTTTAGTAATAGTACTATATTACGTGATATTATGCTGTGTGATGTGAGAATATGGAAATTGAGCATTATGTGGGAAAACTGGGACAATCCTAAACTGTTCTGATGCGTACTTTAGGGCTTGGTGCAGGGTGCTATGCTTTGGCTGTAGTAGCAATTCATGCTCACTTTGTCCTGCTGTAGGCGTTGACAGAAGGTGCATCACAGGAGAGGACTGGGCTCTGGGTGGCATTTGCATTTCAGCAGCTGAGCCAACATGCCTTATGTTTTAGATTATCTGTTTAGTGAAGCATTTTAAAATGATGGCCTTGAGCAGTCTAACAGCATTGCTGTGACCTCTGTATTTGGAGCTATTGATAATAATAATTTGGGAGTCACTTTGTGGTCCCCTGATGAAAGTGAATATGTGATTAGGTATTTGAATTAATTATGTTGCACTTGAGTTAACTGAGATGCCAAAAGGCTGAATGAGTCCTCAAGGGACTCACGACAAGTTGGTGGCAGAGCTGAGACTAAAACATACATGGTGCCTGTCTTAGCCATAGACAAAACTGGCAATTGCTTTAATTTTACTTTTTAAGGAGGGGACATGTGTTCCAAAATACAGGCTAGGCAAAATACCAAGCAGTGAGGAAAGAACAGCTTTGCATAAGCAATATTGGTTTTTATGTTGTCCTCAGTGGTGTTTCTATTGCTTGTCTCCCACAGGCTGAGAAGGGATGCTTTACAATGGAAAATGCACAGTGTAGACTGAGAGCTGAAGAGCCTATAGAGAGCTTCATTTGCAGATCCTTCATTGAAGGTATGTTATAAACATGCTTTTGTAAATCAATGTAATTTATGTAATTGAGGCAACAAATTAGAGAAAACAACCCAGTGACAAACTATTGTAATTATAGAAAATCAGCCAGCTAATTGAAGTAACAATCTATCAACAAAATTTATCTATTTAAAGGTTACATAGAGTAAACATGTTACAACTCACCACCTTATATGGAGTAATTGCAAGGGTAATGCTGGTGAAGTGTCTTTTTCCCCATTACAAAGGGGGAAAACATAAGTCCTGTTTTTGGAAGCCCTGTTTTTGGAAGTTGGGTAAAGTTAAGTTTGTGTCATGCTTTTGCTGCTGCAGCTGTCGACAGAATCTTTGAATATTGGGTGAGACCTTGGAACCAGTGAACTCTTTGGAAAGCAGTTTTTGGTTTGTGGTCCTGTAGGAATTCTTGTGACATGAGTTTTAATCAGTTGTGACAAGTGTGTCTTGTGTTGATGTACAGTGTTTTTCCCCAGCTGTACTTGGAATGCTGTTTTCTGAGCTGCAGTAATCATAGTTTATTATTAAAGTTGTTCAGTTATTAATTATTACTGTAATTAATCATTTTGAGTAAATAAGCTCATTATTTGCATTCATGCAGAATTTTTAGTGCTTATGCCTAACACAAGGAGAAAATGAGTGGGAGCAGAGGTAGTTCTGCTTAGCTACAGTTGTTTTTGACATGGTGTGTAATTATGTTTAATTCCATTTAGTACAGTGCAAACGTAGTAAATGAGACTAAGTATAAGCACGACTTCCCTTGTACAAGTATCCCAATATTCTGATACAGTTATGGTAACTGGAATGGCAGAGGTGGAGATTTTACTGTTAGGGGCTTTTGCCCTACTCTACAAGAACATAGGCCCATTTGCACGATAAAACCAGCATTACTGATTTAAATAAGGGTGCAAAAGTGATGGAACACTGCTGCTTTACCTGTGGACTGCATCTCTCCCTGGGAATGCTGGGGAAGAAACAGCCCTTGCTGCAGTGTTAACAGAACCTGTACCACTAGTAATGCTGCATGTAAACACTTTGCGAAAAGGTGATGGTATAAATAGCAGAGAAGTGAAAAAAGCATGTGGGGACTGGTCCAGGTTCCCAGCACCAGAATTGTTATCTTTACAACACAGACTGATACAGCATCAAAGACAATGCCAAGTCACAGTCGCGGTGATAAAGCATTTACACACGTGTTCTTTTCTTGAAAAGCAGTATGAAAGAGGGAAGAGATTATGAACTTCAAAGAGCTGCCTTTAAACTAGGAATATTTACACACAGACCGTGTCATTCTTCCTTCACTGAGGGAGAGCAGTTAGGAGGAATTCAACAGGTAGCTTGGAATAAGGCAGCAGTGATCAGATAGAAGTGTAAGTATAGCTCCAGACTGTTGTTCTGTAATAACAGTCTACCTGTAATGTAGGTGCCTTTGGAGTCCTTAAAAAGGAAAAAAAGGTGTGTGTGGTATTTTGGTTGTGGGTTAGACCATTATAGATGTTTTATTTTCAAGAAGCAGGTTAAATACATTCACAATACTGTACTGCTAAGCAGCTTTCCTCATTGCTTCAAAGATCCATGGAATTGTTTTGGGGGTAGGGATGGAGGTGAACTGGTTTTAGTCACTGCATGCCTGGTTGAAGGTGCTAGGAGGCGACAGATTTAGGCAAGGTTTTTTCTGTGCTGCTGCAAACATTTGTGCAAAGCAAAAACTATCAAAATACAAACCCCCAGGGAAATGAAAACAGAAGTGAAATATAGCATACTTTGATTAACTTTTTCAATGGAAACAGAACTAGGCCACTACCAAACACTTTTGCATAGGATTTTATTTAAGATTTCTGGGCTAATTTTATTGACCTTATTTGATATCTCATTTTATAACCAGTTCCATTTCAGTCAATAGTAGAATCTGGGCATTTAAAATTTTTTCTGATCTGTTTCTTAGTCGTGAAACATCTGCATCAGAATTCTCTTTGTCCTTGTATTTAGTACATGCAAAGTTGTCATGAAAATATTTGAACCTCATGAGTGATTCTTTGTTACACTGTTCTCCCATTCCCTGGCGCAATCTGGCTTGTTCTCCTCTCTGTGATAAGATTCATAGTTGGAAACTTTTTGTGGTCTATGTATTTATTTTACCCTCACTATTTTTGATATGTATCTGCAGAGGGAAATGAGCAGAGTGTAGCCATTCAGTAAAGGCTGAATCTTCTTTTAGTAAGAGTTATGCAAACACATTTAACTTGTTTACTGAACAAACATATATTCACAAAGCTTTGAGTTACACTGGTGACTTCTGCTACAATGTAGAGTGGAAATGAACACCGGGCTAAAAGTGGGAGAATGATAAAAAGGGATTATAAAAGAGCTGTATTTTCTGTAAAGAACAAAGCTATTTTACACTTGGTTGCAAAGCCCTTCTTTCTTGGTAATATATATTTAGAAAGATTTAAGAATACTTTAGCATTTTAGTTGCATACTGCAGGATTTCTGAAGCTGTGCACTTTCTGTCGGGGCTTGAATAAATGAAATACTATCTTAGCACAGTAATACAGGACAGTACTTATCTAAGCAACTCTTAATCTTAAATGTACTTACTCTGACGACACCCCTGTGAGTTACAGAACTTCTATGATCCTTTTTTAGGAGTAAAGACTTAAGGAACAAAGGGGCTCAGCCTGAGATTGTCTTTTTAGGCTCTTTGCCTTGATGTGAGTGAGAACTATGTTACCCAAATGTCTTCTCTGTCTACATTTAGTTTGGTAGTGGTGCAGTCCTACCTGACGCAACATCTAAATTCCTTCAACAAATAAAATAATTAGGAATACCAGTGAGTAAGGAATGTTCTGGGTTAAGTCGGTGAAAATGAAATTATTTGGTTTTAATACATGGTATCAGTAAATCCTTTTTGTGGAAGGTAAATAGAGTCTGGACTGCTTTTTAGAGGAACTGGCTGAGTGTTAGCGGGATTATATGCTGTGATGTCTGCGATAGCACACCTTCAAAATCTGAAATTACTTAGAGTGATCTTTCTAAATGTAGAAAGGGGAGATGGAAAAACTTTGAAGTCAAGACATCACTTTGGGTTGTCGTTCTAGCAGGTTGTAACTGGCTTTGTGTAGGAGAAAGCCCCCTACACTCCTCTAGTACCCAGATGTAGTAAAGCAATCTGTGATCCACTTAAACTACCTGAAGTGTTCTGAGATTTGTTGGGCCAGTGAATAAAATTGAGTCTCCATTTATGTGGTTATTCCCCAGAAGCAGAACCTGTGTGGTTTGGGTTGCTGTGCTTCAGACATGGCTTACAAAGCTGCCAGGACACAAGTGTGCACTTCCCTTTTCCCCAGTTGAGCTGGCGCCTCTTTAAAGCACCTATACAAATAAATGAATTTTTACTGCTGCCTTTGTCATATAATTTAATTGTACGTTCCTGATGGAGCCCTCATTTCAAGTGGGATTTCTTAAAGCTTATAAACTCTATAACTGGCTTATGGTTTTCATTCTATATGGCTTGAACTTTATGATTTTTCTGACCCAGAAACAAGAAAACTTACAGCAGTGCCTGAAGTCTTAGTGCAATGTATTACTTCGGAGTCCCAAGAAGACGTTTTTTTTCCCCAGGTCAGCAAATACTTGTAGGTTTTGATAGATAGTCTCAATTATGTCTCCAAAAATGAATTATGAGTTGTGAAAGGAACAGAATACATACACTCTTAAGTCTTTGGGGGATTCAACTCTGTAGTTCCAGAGCTCTTTCTGAGAGGAGGAGGAGGTTATAAGACTCAGGGAAAGAAAAAGAGCTTTATTCCTTGTGCTAGCAGTACTAATGAAAGCTGATGTGGAGTGTGTGTTGTGTGTATTTGTAAGTGTATCCATGTTGCCTGAAAACGTGTTGTCAGCATGTCTTTTTGAAAAAACAACTTTTCATCAAAATGCGACTTCTCAAGGGAAATGATTTCTTATAAACATGCTTTGGTTTTCCTCAATATGAAGAAAAATTCCCTATTTACAGCATACAGACACTATCACCACAGTACTATGTCCACAGAGTGTGGGACTGACTGAGGCTCCAGAGCTTGGATTTCTCCTGCAGCCTGTGCCACGGCTCTACTTCAGTGTGCAGATCAAGTCAGATAACTTGGTTTTACTTTTATACTTATTCAGTGGGAAAAATTCAATTGATTTCTTTAGTTGCTTTGAGATTCCTTAATAAATGTTGTATCCATTGGCTATTTATGTATTGCCCATGATATACTGAAAAATCACATGCGCAGGTACTAGGTAATCATAGAACAGTTAGGGTTAGAAAGGACTTTAAGACCATCCAGTTCCCCCCCCCCCGCCATGGGCAGGGACACCTCCCAATAAACCATGCCACCCAAGGTTCTGTCCAACCCAGCCTTGAGCACCACCAGGGATGGAGCATTCACAACTTCCCTGGGCAACCCATTCCAGTGCCTCACCACCCTCACAATAAAGAACTTATTCCTCATATCCAATCTGAACTTCCCCTGTTTAAGTTTGAACCCATTACCCCTTGTCCTCTCACTACAGTCCCTAATGAAGAGTCCCTCCCCAGCATCCTTATAGGCCCCCTTCAGATACTGGAAGGCTGCTATGAGGTCTCCACGCAGCCTTCTCTTCTCCAGGCTGAACAGCCCCAATTTTCTCAGCCTATCTTCATACAGAGGTGCTCCAGTCCCCTGATCATCCTCGTGGCCTCCTCTGGACTTGTTCCAGCAGTTCCATGTCCTTTTTATGTTGAGGACACCAGAACTGCACACAGTGCTCCAAGTGAGGTCTCAGGAGAGCAGGGTAGAGGGGCAGGATCACTTCCTTCGACCTAAGTTACAATACTATGATTTCTTATGAGTGAGGGTTTTTTCCAAGGGGTTCTGAGAAGACTAAGCATCAGATTGCCATGTGTTTTCTGTCATAATTGGGTGCTTCAAGAAACCTGCATTTTTATGCACAAAACTACTTTTTTTTTTGTAGAGATGAGATGTCGTGGGAAAGGTCTTTCGTAGTTCAGTCAGACTGTATGGGTTTACTTAATTCTTTTTTGCTGGTGTGACTATCTTGTAGATGCATACCTGTATCTGAAGTAGGCAATATGATATCCTGGTTAGCAATCAGAGAGGTGCCAATACAGAAAGGCTTGTCTAATTTTGTGGGGCTTTCTGTGACTTTTAGATCAATCTAGTGCCGGGAGGGAGGAGAAACCAAGCTGCTTGTGCCTGAGAAAAGGAAAGAGGCTGGTGGTATCAGCTGGCCTTTATCAGTGGCGGCAAGAAGGGTGTTTTCACTGTCATCTTTTTCCTTTTGTCTAATTTGCATCCCCTTACTGGGTGCTGAAAACCAGCCTTTTTCTTTACAGCCCATGGAAAAGGCAAACCAACCCGTTCTTTTCCCACTCAGGTTGTATTTCTGTTCTTGCTACTTTCCTCTGGACTTCTTTCAGTTGATGTGCGTCTTTTACCTGTCTATATCTGTCCAAGACGCATGCAGTTTTGTTGCTAGATTCTTACTTGTAATGGACAGAGTTGTATCTCTTTACCTTTTGTGGTAGGGATCTTCCAATGTGGAAAGTCCTTGATCTATGAAACTTTAAGTGAATCAGAGCCTTTATTCTTTTTAGTAGCTTGGCTGCATGTGTCCATAAACATTGCTGTTTTTTCTTACAAAGCTTTTAATGCAGCAGGGGAAAATAAGATATGGTCCTTCTAAATAAAACAGCAGCAATTGAACTTACATTATTTGTGGAAGCCAGTTTGAAGTACTATAATGGTTTTAAACCAGCTAGTGTCTTATGCAAAGATAAAGAGAACTTAAATGGAAGTAGAGCGGCACAGTTAAGGAATACAGTTTTAACAGCAAAAGGTGATTTTTATGAGGATTTATTTTACATTCCTAGCACTTATTATACTGCTCAGTAGTGCAGATCATCTTGGCACTTTGCAGTTCCATTAAAGGTGCAGACTTTCAAGGAGAAGAGTGCATAGTGTGTGGCAGGCTGCAATTAAAATCTTGGGTATTGAACAGTAAGTGGGAAGAGTTGGTTTGGGGCGTCAAAAAAAGAGAATGCACTAAGTGTCTATTTACTGTTTAAAGCTCTGTAATGCTTTTTTTGCTCTATTCACTGGTTAGATCGACTAGGGCTTTGTAACATCATGACTAAGCAAGCAGCATGTTCGGTACTTTAACTAGACTTGTCTAAATGAAGTTATTTCTAAGGTTGTTCATGGTCCATGAAACAGCTACCTCCTGAGGAGAAAATAAAACACCCTGAGTGTTTCAGATCAGCATCTTTGATGCTACATGGCCAGGAGGTCTCATCATAAAATGTTTTACCTAAATCAGGGTGTGGGAGCGAAACACCCAGAGACCAAACCACCACCGCCAAATCTTTCTTTGGGAGAACGCACCGTGGTTTGGATTGGTTGCCATTGTGTTTGTATTCACAGGGTTACCCTTAGGTTCAACAGGAGCTGCAAGTGCTCTATGTTCAGAAAAGAGTTTGGAAAGGTGTTTGAAATGCGTAGGAGCAACTGTGTCAAACCTGTTACTGTGCTTTGAAACATATTCAATTGACTGAAACTTCCCAAAAATCCCATGCCTACCGTGGTGAGCAGAACTAATAAACTCTTTTGCCCAAGCTTTTGTCTGCAGCACCTGAAGTTGGAAGTTGCATGGTAATATGCTTGGAGGCGTATTTTGAGAAAGTTATACTATGAAAATACGGTGGAGCTTTTAAGCTCTTGGGAGTTTGTAAGTTTTCCCCTTCTCTACTCTGGCAGTAGCCATTTACAACTGCCTTTTTTAGCCACAGGAAATCCCTTCACTTGAACTGAAGAGGTATGTGGAAAGTATTGCCTCTAAAGGCAACATCTGTGCTGCTTTGTGAATCACCAGCCCAAAAGGGTGCTGTATATGCTAATCAGCTTAACCACGGTCATGGGAAGGAATGCTGATTACTTTCTGCTGGGAGTGGGTGCTGTTTGACCCCTAGGGAAGTAAGTGAGCCCATAATTACTGCAGACATCTGCAAAGATGTACTGCTCCAGGTTGTCTTTTTGTTTCTGATCAGCTGCTTGCCCGAGTGTGTTTAGGTTAGGAAAAGGGGGAAAATCTTCAGTTAATCAGAATTTGATTACAATAAGAGGTCAGAAATCATCGTACAGTGTTGTTAATTATTAGCAAGATGATATTGTATGATGAAGTAATTGCAGTAAACAGCCCAGCTGGAAAAAAATGGTTCATGTTTTCATATACTTTGAACTTGTTCCCATCCCTGTGTTTTATTTGCATCCTTGTTAATTTCTTTCTTTGGCTATGTAAAAACCTGACATTTACCACCAAGATAAATGCATCATTGTCCTAGGAATTTTTTAGGTGGGTGAGAGAACAATGTTGTGTGAAAGACTTGCCAAAGCCCTGTGTCTTGCTTGTGTAGTTAATAGTATCCTTTGTATGTCTTGGCTGTTTCGGGTACAATTTTTTCTGGCCTGTCTCTGTTTCAGGTGAGATCAGTTGGGCCTGGCCACACACTGGATTAACAATAGAGCCAGCAAATGACTCGCTGATCCCCTGTGTGTCTGTCTAGAGCTTCTGGAAAAACCCATTTCTTTCAGAAGTCTTCAGGCATAAGTGTTTTTCTCTCTCCTTAAACTCAGTCTTCCCTCTGCTTGCCTTCAGTTCAGGATTACTTTACTTCAAGATGATTAAAAATATGATTTACATATTAATCTTCTCCTCTTCAGTAAGTAAAAAGGCTCTTTAAGGGATTATAAATTTCTGCCTCATTTTACTAGTGCCTCAGTGTATAAGTTGAGGTGAAACTGTAATGTTCAGGCTGAAATCTTACACCCCTCTGGAATTTTGCCATAAATGTGATCTACCAGGTATGAGAAGTTGATACAGCTGTTTATTTTATCACTTCCTGCATGGCCATTTCCACCTCGAGCCGGATCACTGGATCGAGCTTAAATACATTCAAAGATAAGCTGTTTCACACCAGCTATGAGGTATGGGTTTATGTGTAGAGCATTTGGAAGGATCCTACTGATAAGTAGGCATTTGTAGTGGTAGCACAATGGTCTGTGAATATCTTTCAGTGTTCTAATTTGAGTTCTTGAAATAGGCTTAAGTACTTTGTAAACCTCTTGTTGTTCCCCTGCCAGGGGTTTGTATTGCAAATAAAAAATATGGATGCTAGCAAGAAATTCAGGACAAAGGTTTAATTCCACATGACTTTGTGCATTTTGCTTATACTGTAACTATGCTGGAAGCTGTGTTAGAGATAATTTCTTGCAGTGGGAGGATAAGGACATTTTAGCTTTGATGCTGGATGCAATAGAGTTGTACTTTCACCTGGGTTGCCTGATGGACCCCCCCCCCGAGGCTGGTAGTTTATTAGCTCCAGCAAAGCGTCACCAGAATGTGAACATCCAAGCTGATGCTTGTGCAACAGCAGTTATGTCTGTGTGGCGCTGTGGCATATCAGAACACCTGAAGGCAGGTATAAGACTTCTTCTTGGGTAGAAGACATAATGCTTTTTCACCACTGTGGTTCAGAATCCTCTTCATGTTCAGTAATAGGTGGCAACGTAAGATATTGAATCCGCTCATCCTTTATGACGTTGGCAATAATAAAAGATCTCCATCACTGTGTGATGTTAGGATGTTGAAATACATATTCAATATGTCTTATAAATTAATGGGTCTTTGCAGATGTTGAATTTCAGTTTGGGGGAGGGGGGAAGAATAAAAAAATGAATTTTTTTTAACCTTAAAATGTGATGGTCCAAGCAAGTTTTAAACCCATGAATGCATATGTAACTTGGATCAATAATTTAGTGAGTCCATTTCTAATATCCACATGACAGAGCCAGCATTTTGTAAGAAGTGAATGGTATTGATTCACCCAGTAAGTATAATTAAAACAAATGACAATTCAAATTTTATTAGGGTCTGTTTGAGCTGTTTGGATTGTGCATCCTCTTGGGTTGCAAGGAAGGGAAGTGTAACTGATGCTTGATGTGTGAGGCTCTGTGTATTCATGTGTGCTGCTAAAAAACAACTGAGACTTTTAGCTTTGAAAAGAAGTTGTTCTGAAGGGTTAAATGGCTTTAAGAGTTGCAGTTCTCTTAGTGGAGCAAATTATTAATTGCATTTAGAGGTGTTCAAATTTGGATTGCTTTGTGTTGAATACTGGTAGTGGCCTTGTGTTAAATGAGATTGTGTGGCTCATCACTGGTGCTGTGAAGTGCAGCCGAAGATCTGGATTTGGTTTCCATCTCTTCCACAGAAACACCGGGTGATGCAGGAGAAGACATTCCCTCAATCTGTTAAGAAATGAATAACAGTTGGAGCAGCTTCAAGCTTAAATCAAGAAACTAACCCATCTCCTGAAGGGCATTTAGTGAAATCTTTAAGGTCTTTGTAGATACAGTCCCAAAGGTGACCAGAATTCTTCACTGAGTAACGCTTTGAGCCAGTCAGTGTTCCCATACAGGCATTTCTTAAATTACATCAGATTCTCTCATTGCAAGAGTTCTTCTGGGAGAATTTCATCTCGGTGATCTCAACTTGAAACTTATCTTGAGATAACACTGGGGAGTAGATTGCCCTTCACAAATATGATAAGCAGTGTAATGAAATAGCATGATAGTACTTTCACAACAAGGTAGACACAATTTAAGCATAGAAACAAAATACTTCAGCTTTTGGCTAACAGGTTAAAAATTGTAAAAGGGCCAATTACGTATGGCACAGTGCCTTTTATATGGTAAAACACATTTTTTTGCAACTACAGATCCGTGTCTATAAGAAAAATCAAGGTTTGGAGGAGTTAGCTGTATCCTTTTTATTATGCTACTAATCCATCCAATTCCTCGTACTTACCTATCTATTCATCCTCCTCTTATCTCAAGGGCACTTAAGCTTTTGTTGTGATCCATGTGGGTAGCCATCAACTCATAAATTATACTAGAAAAATATCCATCAGCCTGGCAGGTCCTCAGCTTCAGGCCTGAACCTGAGGTTTATTTCTTCAGTGAAACCGAACTTTGTTAATAATGTTGTGTTGCTCACTCCGCATGTTGAGGTGCGGGGGCTAAAGGCAATCGTTCTTTAAGTTACAGACACTTAAAAGTCACACAAAATGACAAGCAGGGTTGCCTTTTTTTTGGAGATGGACATTGCTGCTTTAATATGAAACATGTTCATAGGCTATAAAGAAGTAATTCCAGTTCAGTTATAATCCGTGAAGGGCCTATTAGATTTTTGATTGCTAGGCCTATAGCAGGATTACACAGCAAAGCAGAGAGATTGCATTTGTCAAAAGTGACAGAGTTTTTTCAAGAAATCCATACCACTGGAGCTATAGAAGATTCAACTTAGTTTTCCATTATTGGAAAACCAGATTTATGAAGCATTTAGAGAAGTACTTACGTTGCAAGATAAGGTTGGGAAGGACAGACCACTAGGCTGAACTGAAAGGTGTCTGAAAATGTATCTTTCTTTGGAAGGGGTGACAAAACCTGTCTAAGTAAGCATGCAGATGCTCTATGAAGGAATATAAGCACCCTGTGAGGGTAATCTGCAGCATGGTCTGAGACTCAAAGATGTTGTGAAGTGTGTACTGGTTTTGGGTGGGCTCCCCAGCATGTTGTATGCTGAGTGGTGGAGATGTTGATTGTCCCAGTCAGATGTTCCCAGTGTCCTGTGGTGTGAACATAAAACCTACAAGCAACCTAATAAATACCTAAAGAAATCCTGCATTAGCTAGGTGGGTTATTCTGTAAGTTGGGAAGAACAAATTACTACCTGGAAAGGTGGCAGGAGGTTGATTTTATGTCGGTGAGGTCTGGCTTCAGGGGGGTGTTTTGCTTCTGCCGCAGTGTCTCCCGGTGTTTCTAGTAAATCAGTTAGGTCTTACAGAAGCTCCTGTGATATTTATTTTTGTGGGTCTTTGTTCTGTTTTCAGGTGATGCACTTTCAGAATTGGGGAACAAGGTCATTAAACATTGTCTTTTGGCTCAAGGCAGAGTGGAAGATGCTGTGAACTTAAGGAAAACACTCCCCTATACTCCCCACAGAAAACCCTCACACCTGACAAACTATAGAAGTGCATTCAGATCTCCTTATCCCTTTGAAGAAAATGGGTTTATTAAATCGCAGATGAAAGATAGGGAATTGTTGATGTTATCTCTCTTATAGACACGATCCAATTTAGCTGATAGAGAGCTGAACCTGAGGAGAATTTTCTTGTTTGGTTCCTTCACAAACACATAGTTAATATTTAATTTGCAAAACGTGTGCTGTGTTATGTCCCTTTTCACACCTTTTTATCTGTCATGAAGAGTATGGAAAAACATAGAACTTGTTACATTTTATTCAGTTTCTGGAAGCAACCTGGGCTTTTTGAAGGTCAGCAATAGCCCTGGGTGTCTGATTCCAGAAACTTCAAATAGGTTCTGAATGCTCAAACCCTTCTGGCTTTGCTGGAGATGCTGCATCAAGCACCTGTTAGTAGCTTGCTTGTAGATTTCAATGGACACCTCCAAACTTGTAGAACTTCCCGTGGGAGTCCCAAGCACGCTGCTGTTGAGTGCCTTTGGGAGTCCCATGAACAGGAAGAGGGCATGGTTTAACTATGTGAATTCAGCAGCTAATTTCTGCATGCCTTTCTGTATCCCTCCTCACTGCACTAGCAAAGTGCATTGCATTCGCAAGCTGAGATAGGAGGAAATGAGTGGCTTGTCTGGATCCAGCAGGTGACATTAGGTAATGCACTGACATTGAAATTTCACTGTTAACTCTGATAGTGCCCTTTGAATTTCCCTGTCTGAAATGAGGGCTCTAGAATAGAAGCACTCTCCCGTAGCTCATTAGTGTGAGCAGACTGGATGCGTGCTCTGCTTTAGCATATAATCTGTGGAGTCTTCTCACACTACTTAGAATATTGTGGATTTCCTTTAATGATGAATGCTCTGCAACAGAGAGCAAATTGAAGCATAATGGCATGTCAGTTAGAAGTGAAACAAAGTGAAATGAAATACAAATAGAAATAGCAGTTCTTAAAATGAAAAATAAAAAGGGCTGAAGATCTCCAGGAGGATACATTTGATAAAATGTTTCAATTCAGCTTGTTCATCTCCTCTAAATACTAGCATGTTCCTCCCTCTGAACCCCCTACATTACAGAAAGCACTGGCAGATACTGCAGTCAGATGTGTGTAAAAGAGCTGGGTTTAATTTCCTGTCTGTTATTCAGTTGACTGGATCTCTTGTTTGTAATTTGCCATCTGGGTGTCTACAGTTCAGCAGTAATTCCGGTTAGATGTTTGCCTGTTCAAGTGAGATGCCTTGACATGGGGAAGTTGGACATGGGTTGGATTTTGTTTGGTGTTTCACGTTTGCCATGCTTGTGCTTCTCAAAGCTAATACTGTGTTCTAGGATAGTTTTTGCTATGCTGGCAGTGATTTTTGTTCGCTTGTATATGAAGCAAACCATTGGGAGCACCCACCACTTACCCTTTCTAGTATTATTCTGTGGTTTTGTCTACTTCAGAGAGTCCAGAAAACTGATTTCTAATGCAGCCCATGTGAACTCCACCAATGTGCATGCACAAATCCATGTACAAAAGCAGCCACATCTTGGCTGGGCTTGTGTGTGTTTCTTGAAATGACTGTCACAACCTTCTGACCAGGCTTTTGCTTAGGTACCTTTCTGCAGCACCTTATGCTGCTTTTGTACAGAGGAACTTTCAGAGCCTTAAGAATTAAAGCTCCTTGCACTGATTTGATTGATGGTCTTTTTACCAAATGCTGTGCTGGTACTTGTGCATACAGCATACAAAGTATCACACGCATTTTCCAATGGAATGACTCTTCTCAGTGAAGAAAATCCATTCTCTGCTCTAGATAATGTAGACCAAAAGTCAGATAAACAGTGAAAAACAACTGGGGTAACCAGGGATTAGCAGCCAGTGCATTATGTTGATTACCCACATTGTCTTCAGCTTAATAAATTCTATTTTGCTGTAAGTCAGTTAAATTGTGTGTGAAAATAGAGAAGGTGGAAAATGAGACTGAACAAGAGGGTTAAGTGACAGTGTGCTATTCCATACACAATTAACAAAGAAAGAAAAGCCCTCTTGAGGAAAAGAAGAAAAGGAGGTTTTGAAGTGTAAAATAAAATCCACAACTCTGTTTTAATATGGGAAGCTGAAATAGTCTGTCCAGTGCTCATCATTAAACCCATACAAAGCAGCTGATGAAGTACTTTTAAATGCATCATGTGGCACTTGCAATACTGCAACATTGACATGAGCTATTGAGTAATCACTACAAATGGGCAAGCAGGAAGTAGCAGTAATTAATTCCAAGTCATAGTTTTGGCATCCCATTCACTGGATCCAGGTCCTATGATTCAATACGTGCTTTGGCAGATCCTGTTGTAGAATGACTTTCTGTCGTGAGTGAATCCCTCCAGAACTGATGTGTCTTTACTCATAAGAATATCCTTTCATCTAGGAGTTTTTAAAGAGCTGTTTGAAAGGCTCAGTTAATATTGGCCCTTATTTACTTATCTGCTTTGGTTATGCCTTGGCAATTGTGGAATTTTCAGTGACAAGAAAACTGAAACATGCACAGAACATGTGATTGGAACAGGCTGGTTTGGCTGGGGAGAGAAGTCAAAGCAAATGAAAAAGTACTTTGCAGTGTAGCTGAGCTGCTTACCTTGTATTCTGTCAATCATTCTATTTCTGTGTTGAAGTTAGGAATTGATACCCAGAACTCCATTGGATCCAATGATTGGTGAAAGTGCTCAGAAACTTTGGAAAAGTGGGCTGCTGTATAGGGAAGTAGTGTCATCTAGTGGTTAAGGAAAAAGACCAGGAAATCGGGACTCCTGGGTTCTATTCTAAAATGTACTACCTACTTGTTGGTTGATGAGTTTACTTGGAATCTCAATATGCCATTTCTCTGAGGGAAGGGAGGAGGACAATGACAGATGAGCTTTTGGCTAAACTGAATTCTCAATTTTGAAAGAGCAAAAGGCTAAATGTAGGAGATGTGTGTGCCACCATCAGAACTCTCTTGTACCAAGGAGATTTGAAACAAACTCAGTCCTGTTTCAGGCAATGCAAGGAGAATGGCTGTGGTGTATTTGTATTTGAGTAGGACCAGAATAGTTTAGAATTTGGCAGTTTTCTATCTCAGAGTGCCAAATCCAGGCAGAGGCTAAGGAATCTGCTTGTGGGTAATGGAGGGGAGACCAAGCGGCTTTGTGTATGTATTCACTAGTAGGTGGCTTAAAAGCATTTTATGGTGGTTCAGTAGTACTTTTGTTCATTGCTGATGATCACTTCCAGTGTCAGCAGTTTGAGGAGGACTCCCAGCTGTACCTTCTGTTTCTATCAACTACAATTCAGTATTATCTCCTGCTGCTCTTGGCAGCAAACGAGCTGGGAAGAAGGGTACAGTATACTAGAGCTGAATCCCAGAAAGCTTGAATGTGGTGCAGTTGGGGAAGAGGAATGCTGGAATGGATTTCTCTTTTCTGCCCTTTGTGAGAAGAGTCTCTCCCTTAGTAGGGCAAATCTGCAGCCTTGTAGTCACTGTGGATCCTTATGGCATCTTGGATACCTGGCTTTGCAATGCACACTTGTCCAACTAGGAAGATCCTGTCCTGTAGGCCAGCTGGGAGTGGAGGATGGCAGGACGAGCATCAGAGCATTGTATGTAATTTAGAGTTAACAACCTTTCTCCCTGCATTTTAAAGGTTTCCAGTGAGCAGTAATGGCACAGCCAAGCCTGCCTGCTGTAAACTGTTGGCACCAAGGAGTGAATGTAGATGAAGTGCCCTCAAGCTAACACAGTGCAGCAGCCTTAAACCAAAATGACACGGGGTTATTGGTCCATGGTTTTTTTTGCATTCAGGGTTGGCTTTCGTTGCTTCCGTGGTACTGGAATGTATCACTCTCCTTTATCAGAAATGACCCATGTATGGTTTAGGAAAGAGTGATTGATTTCTTATCTGTAAAATAGAAAAAGGTACAGAAGAACTAAACCAGGGATTTTTTTAACTATTTCTTTATATAATTCTCACTAAAATCAGTGGAAGTTATGCAATGGGAGTAGCTTTAAAAAGGGTTTAAGTTCCCTGATGGCAGAAGCAGCTGAATCCTCACCTCTCATGTTCCATATTAGTGCTGTTTGCTTCTGTAGCATTCACTCAGAGGCCAGTCCTTACATTCAGCTCTCTTCTGACATTCAGATTGGCTCTAGGTATGGCAGATACTCTCTTAGGTTTGTTGACTCATCATGCTAGCAAGCTTTCACTGGCTCAGTGATCCCTTTAGTAAACAGCCTCTGTGATCCCCACAGGGAATAAATGGTGTGAGCTGGGGACATCTTCATATCTACTCTTCACATGCTGCATATGGGATTTTTCATACCACAGTTCTAAATCTGGGACTGCTTTAGTACTCCTTATGTTGCTTTCCCAATGGCCAAAAGCACAGGGAAATTTTCAGGTGGAAGGCTCTAGTAATTCCACAATGTTTTCTTCCACCTCCTGCTCTGTGGAAGCTTTTCTTGACTACCTTGACTATTCATGTTACCAAACAGTGTAGTCGTTTTCCTGTTGGCACTAAGAAAATGTTGGGCTGGCTGACCCCTCTGAGCAGCCTTTCCTCACCAAGCTGGTGTGGAGAAGCGTGTCTCGGTTGCTACATGAGCCTGAGGAACAAGGCACCATTTGGATCTGCAGCCTGGGCAATATGACTGAACAAGCGAAGCAATATAAAGGGCAGCTGACTGCAAAGCTGTTAGCATTCAGCACGGTGCACAGCTCCAGCTTAGTGTTAGCTCTACTATTATAATTCTCTGTTAATTACACAGTGTTGATTATATAACTACTTAGCAGTTCCTCCTCTTTTAATGAGCACAGCTGTTTTCTGTCCAGCTTCCACAGGGAAAATTCCCCATCTCTAATTTAAAAGTAATACATTCAAAGGAAACTCCAGAGGGCTCTTGGGCTTGCGCTGTTTAATATGGTTTAACACTCATGGTGCCTGCAGGCTTCCTTCAGCCTAGAGAGCACTTATGTCCTTTCCCCTTACCCTCTTCAGTGAATCTTTATAAGTAATAAACTTCATTATTAGCATTAAAAACCAAACAAAGCCCTCACCTTGTTATGAGTAAAACCATTTTATTTAGGCAGACTGATACAAGCTGTCATGTAACTGTGCTAATTTAGATCCATGCACTGTATTCACTGCTTTTCTGATGAAGTGGACCAATGGGTAGTTTTCTGCCAAAACCTCTCCAAAGAGTGAGTGATATAAAGCTGTATTTGCTTGTGGTAAGGTAGATGGAGACAAAAGTATTAACATCTGGAGACCAGGAAGGTTAAGGTGCTCAAGCATTAAAGGAGAGTAATGTGTAGGCAGACAGCAGCCCTGTGCTGAACAAAGACCTTCAGGTCACTGCTTGCTTCTAGGTTCATGCCAGACATCCTGCAGCAGTGACAGAAACACCTTAACGAGCTTGCAGAGGGCTCAGTCCAGGTTTATGCAGTGGTCTGTCAGTGCAAACATTTTGGGCATGGACAGTTTTCCTTTGGAAAACATGTTTTTGTCAGAATCAAAACATTTCAAGCCAGGAAGATGTAGGCTTAGCTGAAATTTCAGGTGGAAGAGTTGTCAAAACAAATCGCTTCAGCTCTCTAGCTTGTCTTTCACAGAGTTCATTTCATGAAGGTTTTTATAACTTTTAATGTTTGAGGTGTATGATAATGTGCTGTCATGTTTTGGCACTGGCAGAATACAGTCACTGTGGCCTGAACAGAGTGCAGGAGAATGCTCAGTATTTCAGTTTATTTTTAAAACTTCTGGTCTGTAAGCAGTTTTGAAGGACCTCCCAGGAGGAAGTGGCTGTAGCAGGTCTGTGGCAGGTCTGTAGCAGTGGCAGGAAGCCTGTAGCAAGAGTTAAGCTGGTTTTCCTAACTGGAGGCCCAGGATTTCTTCTTCATGGTTCTCTGTTCTAATCCCTAACAGGATCTGGGACTTCCTCGAGCTGTGAACTTGACCCTCCTAATTTTTAATATTTAAGAGCTTTAATAACCGATAAACACTTGAGCAAATGCTTGAACATGCTATGGAGCTGCAAGTTGGTTGTAACCCCCTAAAAGCGTTCTTGTTGATGTGCTTTAAAAGCACCACTCTTATCTGTGACATCTCTTAATCATTTATTAGTCTGTGTACCCTTTATAGGTATAACTTTAACATAAATTGAGCCTGCCTTATCTGCTATTGAGAGCAAAGACACTATTCCTAGAAAGATGATGCTGTATCTGGAAGCTGCTCTCTATCTTTGCCATTTCTAGACACTGCACAGATAAATATGTCTCTTTAGCTAGTGTCCTTTTGTTTCCCTGGTACGCTTGATTGTAACATACATCAAGTTGTTTCCCTCGGGGGGCTGTTCAGACGCATCTTGAGTTACATTATGGTAATAATGTTCATTCTTTGCATTAATAATTACACTGAAGGCCTCCTGTTCAGCAGGGTATTGTATTTCTTTGATGTTTTCCTTGCTATTATAAACTGCTGTGCTGTTCCTGTGTGTTTCTGCTGACACTGCATGTCACCCCTTCTCCCTGTTGTGTTGGTTTTTTCCTCTCCGCTACTTTTGCCTCTGGATACTAACACATCATATTGGGTAAAATAGAATTAGGGGCAGCTAATCCACTCAGGCCCTAGACCTGACAGGTAAAGACAAAGTGGGCATTGGTATTGACTACCACGCTGCTCTAGTGAGCTGTTGTAACACACCCAGGAATTTCCAGGCTCGGTTGCTTGAGGCAACAAATGATACAAGTGTAAGGTAGAATGGCTGTATAAGAACAGTGTTTACAAGATGAAAAATGAGTTGTACCTGTTTAAGAAAAAGGCAACTTTATTGTAGCAGTTGTGTGAATGCAATTTACTGTTGTAGGTTCGGTGTTTATTTTAGTTTAATAACTTTCTACACAATTCCATTGATTTTGCTGGCAATGTACTAAGGCTGATTTTGGCTCGTAATGACTGATTTAAGAAAAATTGATTTGTAATACTCAATATTTGCATGCACTAATGTCCGGATGATCAGGGATGGCCACGTTTGAGATATAACTTCTTTGTCTTTTTTTGGACCTGAATAATAAGTGTTTTGGTCCTGTAAGTCCCCATTTTGAGAACAAGTAGAGAAGAGTTTGGTGTGTTTTATGTAATCTGTTCAAGTTTCCCTAAAGAAAACTGCAGTCAAATATTGGAACATTTATTATTAATACTTCATAACCTCTTTTTTGAATCAGCAGTGCCCAAAAGGTTTTTATTCTTTTTTATTTTTTGTCTTTTTAATGTCATTCAGTGGCTGTCCCTGCCATCCCCTGCTTTTTCCTCTTGGAGTTACAGCTGCAGTATCTGCATCAGCTATATTAATAGAAAAGGGAAAAAAAGGGAGGAAAATACTGAAACAACCAGCATGAATGTAACTGGAACTTCAGTTCCTGGGGGCTGGAACTGGATGAGCTTAAGGCCCTTTCCAGCCCAAACCTGTCTGGGATTCGATGATTGCCTGACTACTGACAGTCAGACACACAAGCAATGCAGGGTCAGACAGCCATCAGATGTGGAGCACAAGGTCCGTCTCCTGCCTGTTTGGAATTTTATCAACCACAGAAGGACTTGGAACTTCTATAAGTGACACTGTGGCAATGGCAGATATAGCTTTTACCATGCTTACCTTACTCTAAACCAGATTTTAGGATAAAAAAGCATTCAGGTGTTCAAAACGGTTGGAGAACGGTACTGACAATGTCAGAAAATCTTTAATCTCCCCAAATGGTGATCACTACAAACTTGTCATCTTATTACAAAACCAAATCAATGATACTGGGGTTTCTTTTTGCTTTTACAGCATAGTATGTGCTGAAGAATTACACTGATTACTTTGCCAATGCTTCAAATCCCAATACAGGGCCAGACAGGGCTCTTCATGTGGGGAAACTGCTACCCACCCCTCCAAAGTCTTTATTCTGTAACTCCCTGGCTGGCAAGGAGAAGATCAAATACCAACTCTGGTATAAACACATTTTTTGGGGGCTGGATATAAAGCAAACAGGAATCTTTCTACTGATTTCCATGCAAATCTATGTATTTACATCTTTCAGGAATTACCTGTTGTGCTCATTTCTATGATCTACATGAGCAGAAAAATGTCTTAAGTAGGCAGAATGATTTAAGCCTGAAAAATCATTCTGCCACTACAGAAATGGCCTTCATTATAGACCTGTTTCAGTTAATACTAACAAAAGACCTTCCTGAAACTTCAGGCCTTTGAATTCGATCCCCAGACTGCAGCAGTTTGTAATGATTTTACCAGTTTAAGCAGCAAACCCCACAAAATTCATGACCACATCCAAAGCTTTTGAAAAACTCCTGCATGAATACAGGGAACCTAAATCAAAAGTTAGGGTTCTGTCCCTGCTTGTCAAACAGCTGTGGAGAAAACACACATAAAGCCAAATACAGAGAAATACAGGGCAAATAATAGAGAATAAACAACATAATGTCATTGCAAGGATGCAGGAGCATTGATTTAAAAGATGAAGTCTTCCCTCGGGTAATATTCTAGCCCATCATCTTTGCTTTAAACCTGTGAAGATCCATAGGAACAAACATGCTCTTCAGTTTCTCAAGTGTCAGAGGATGGATTATCCTGAGGAGCAGAGTTCAATATAAGCTTAATTTTTATTTTCTCATTGAGAAGTAAAATGTATTTAACAGAAACCTCCTGGTTTTGGGTTCTGTAGGTCAGATCCTTCACTCAAAAACCCCAACAGATGTACAGCAAAGATAACAAAGCTCTGGTTTGACATTCTGTTGTTAGGAAGAAGCACCACTGACCTCCTGCAATAATTCACAGCACAGCTAATCCTGTAGGTGCATGGAGCTCCCTGGGGGTGATGGAAATCCACCAGTCAGAGAGCATCATAATTACCACTATACTTTGATGATTTTAATAAGCTGTGAAAACAAAAGGCAGGTTAACCATTCAGATGGATCTGACAGACTTCATTAAAACCACACAGCATCTCCATGCTGAAAGGTCTCATTTGACACATTTTATCTCCAGGTCAAAACACAGCCCTTTGATCTTTTCCAAATGAAGTCCTGTTGCATTTACAGAACCTGCCTCTCCATAACAAAGAAAGATGTGTAAGAGGATAGCAAGGATGGCAGAGGGGAAAACACTGTCTGACAAATTAGCTTTAAAAACCGTCATTATCTCTAACAGCACTTGGGTTATTTGTTTCTCCCTCTGCTGTGGCATCAGCTAGTTGCAATGTATGTTGCCACCACTGAGCTGGGAACTGTGCCCTTCCATGGTGAGAATAAAGAAACCAGGAAGAAAAATGTTTCCACTGTGGAACTACTACCCTCTTTATTTTAGTGATAAAGGAAGACAGTAGAGAGTGATAGAAACATGACGACATAAATTATCAAAGAACACTGAAGAAGAACAAACTACTTTAAAAGAATTGAAGCAAAAACCACAGAATGTTTGGCTTCAATAAGAGGCTACAGGATTGTCGTGGTTTAAGCCCCTCACGCGGTTCGCTCACTCACTCCCCCCTCTTTCTTTCCCCCAGCTCCCTGGGGGATGGAGAGGGAGAATCGAAAGTCTGTAACTCCCATGGGTTCAGATAAGAACAGTCCAGTAACTGAGGTATAACACAAACCACTGCTGCTACCACCAATAATGACAAGGGAAAGACAAGGAAAGAGAATACAACTACTCACCACCTGATACCAAGCCCGATCCCGCAGCGAACCCCCACCGTTCCAGGTCTCTGCCCCTCGTTTTTCCATCCTGGGCATGACGTGCTGTGGTATGGAATACCTCTTTGGTCAGTTTGCGTCAGGTGTCCTGTCTCTGCTTCCTCCCGGCTTCGCCTCCTCCCTGGCAGAGCATGAGGCTCAGAAAGTCCTTGGTCAGACCAAACATTCTAAGCAGAAACTGAAAACATCGGTGTTACCAGCGCTGTTCCCAGGCTGAAAGTCAAAAATACAGCGCTGCACCAGCTACTGAGAAGGAGAAAAATGACTGCTGCTGCTGAACGCAGGGCAACGGTTTTATGTGAGAAGTTTTCAGTTCTCTCTTGCACTGCATGCGCTGAGGAGCAGCTGCAGGCATGGACTGGGATGTGAGAGGCATGATTCCTTCCCACCACAGGGAAATCATAGAATCATAGAATCATAGAATAGTTAGGGTTGGAAAGGACCTTAAGATCATCCAGTTCCAACCCCCCTGCCATGGGCAGGGACACCTCCCACTAAACCATGCCATCCAAGGCTACGTCCAACCCCACCTTGAACGCTGCCAGGGATGAAGCATTCACAACTTCCCTGGGCAGCTCATTCCAGGGCCTCACCACCTGTACAGTAAAGAAATGGTCTATCTGAAATCCAGAAGAAGATGGAGAAAGTCAGTCTCTCACTCTGTGTCTGTGGTGAAGCCAACAGCCAATCCCGCTAAGTGAAGTGGCATTTTTCTCTTTTCGTTGTTGGCAGCTAGACAAATAAAAAGGGTCTTATCCCAAAGAAGAACTTCGTGTCACCCTATCATCCCTATCTTAAATATGGAAGGTAAATTTCAAATGTCCTTTTACCCTGAAAAACCTAACCTCTTAAACACAGCGTTTGCCTCTCTCCTTGCTGCAGGATTCCTGATTTTGTCCAGCCAAAAGTACCTGGCTAGGAAACAGCAGCTCCTACAAGAGAAGGGAACGCCAGGAGCAGATCATGGGAGGGGGATTGCAACTAGGTTGATCTTAAGGTCCTTTCTAACACTAACTGTTCTATGGCTCTATGATCTGTAATAAGCAGCCAAAAGATGGACAAATATTTGATGTATTTTTAAATCTGTCAAATAAGAGCTCTTTCTCAACAGAGATAAAAGCAAAATTCTCAGTGTTTCAGCTGCAACATTTAAGCATGTCTTTATTTTAAGCCCGTTTTTCCTCCAGAGATGCTGACACAGACCAAGCAGGATTCTTCCTACAGGCTGCTCAAGAAATATTTGAAGCTCCTCACTAAACATTGGGATAGTAGAAGAATACCATAAGGGAAAGAACCAGCCAAATAAAGATAATGGCAAGAAATGAGTGCCATGAAAGAGGATTTGCTGTACTGAGCTTAATAGGATCACATATCACCTAAACCAGACACTGTAAGCAAACCCAGGCAGCCACTACCAGCCTCCTCCTCCCTCTCCAAGGCAGATGTTGGAGCTACAGCCAGCAGCCTCTTGGCATCTGTTTGGAATAAACATGGCCATTTGAGGCTTCTAGGAACTAGTGGCTTAGGCTAATTACCCTAATGAGGATCCTGCTTTGCTCTCCCTCGACTTCCCTCTTGCTACATGTCTTTTCTCCTTAATACAAAAGCAGTGTTGGAAGGCCTCAGTCTAATGAGTTTCATGGTGTCAGGCCAGTTCCTCTCAGAGCAACCTCCAAAACCAAACACTAATAAGGCCCCTTGTTGCTTGTGCCTGCACTGAAGCCAAGCACAGCAGAGGTAGTAAGCTGCCTTCTATATTAGCCTGATCTTAAACTGACCCCCACAGTTTTAAACTGAATTACAGTGGCAAAGGGTCAGCTATTAAAAGAAATACATTCAGAGGCCTCACCTCAGGTTGAGGACAAATCAAATATTCTAGGGTTTGATGCATCCCTGCCCAATGTAATTACAGCTTCAGTGAAAGTCACTGTATTGATTTCAAACAGGTAAGAGTGAGAGGAGGCATTCTTGCCCCTGCATTAACAGGACTTTGAGGTAAAAATAGGAAAAAGTCCTTGAGCCATGTAAGAGGGAACTGTATTGGTCTCCAGAAAGGGTTTTACTATATTTTACAGTAGAGAAAGTTCCTCGTCTCCAAGCGTGTTCCCCATGCTGAATTTCCAGCAGAAGGAGGGGACAGATAAGGGAAACGATAGATCAGCTTGGCACAAGTCACAGACTGAAGAGGCTGTTGAAGACATTCTTACTAGAACTTGGCTGCTTCCTCATCCTGGCCCCAAGTTAGCAAAGCTCATGAAGGAAAGAAGACAGCACATATGGAACAGTGTTCAAGTTAACTGGAGCAATCGTCTGGGGGTGAGTTGAGTTGACTTGCTGGTAACAGATACCCACAAGTAAATGCCATCAACAGGAAAGCCAGGACAGCTCAGAGGAGAAAAACCAAACTCTTGTAAATGATTCCTGAGGCTGCATTGTTCCAGAACAAAATAAGGACCTTAGGCCAGACGCCCATTCTGAAGCCTCGGCCATCACGCCTCAGCTTCACTCACTATTGTGAAGAATGTAAAATCAATAGGACGATGACAGAGTCTTGGCACACATTATGTTATCCGCTCTGCCTGAACACTACAAAAGAAATCTCTAAGAGTTTTCTAATATGACTGTAGCTTTTGCTATGATTTTTTTATCACAGAATCCCAGCCTGGTTTGTGTTGGAAGGGACCTTAAAGCTCATCCAGTTCCAACCCCCTGCCATGGGCAGGGACACCTTCCACTAGAGCAGCTTGCTCCAAGCCCCTTCCAACCTGGCCTTGAACACTGTCAGGGGTGGAATCAATAACAACATTTAGGTATATAAAAGACAAAGGGTTTGAGTACTATTTAAAGAAATACTTGGTCTTAGGAGGACATAAAGTAGTATTTAAAGAACGTGCAGTATGAGAGTAGAACTGTAGGTGTCTTGGAAGACAAACGCTGCAGGTGTGCAGTTGGATTAAGTCAGTGCTTTGGTGGTGTTGGTCTGTTATTTTTGATTGCTTTTAAATAGTCTTCAGCAGTTGCTCTCAAACAAGGACCAGACCCAGACCTCAGCAGACGCCACAGCCGTACTCTGTGCTCATTATCACCGCACAGCTCCTGCTGAAGTCCATGAGAACACTGAACAAACGCAGGTACCTGCCTCAAACCCCAGAAACTTCCTCGGGAATTCCTCAGCGAGATCCTGTTACTCTGTTTCAGCCTCGGAAAACAGAGTAGGTGGGAATTTAGGTGCAACAGAGTTCAAGCCAAAGGGTAGCATTTAGCAGTTGATGTCTTCTCTTCCCTGTTATGAAGCCCACTGGAGTCAATAAGGGGTTTGTAACAAAACTGAAGGTGGAGCAGTAAGTGTGAAAAAGAACATAGCAGTGAGCAGCTGATACAGGAGAAGCAGCTATAGATGTTAGTCAATGGTAGTCAAGAAGAAGAAAATACACTTCTCAGGAGAAGACTGCATTCTGCATCTTCCTTTTAAGAGGCAGATTAAGCTCAGGATGTGCCTGTCTATTGTGCAGTGGTGGGAAAAGACTTGGAATGTGGACATCCACCTTGTTTTCTTCTCTTAGGGCTCTACACACTTTAAGATCTGCCCGTTACTAATCTCCTTTCAGAAGATTTTGTGGGATTTATGTGGCTGCAGGAAGGCTAGGATGCAATGAGTACAGGAAAGCAGAATGTTTAAATCGCCATCATCGGAGTAACTGAAACCTAAAGGTGATGAGTTCAGGTCAGAATTTGTTAGAGCTCTTGTGCTGGGGATCAGCAATGAGAGCGAGCACCTTTCACCCTTCAGACCAGTTCAAATCTGGGTCAGGAGTGGCTACGAGCAGTAACAGGGACACACTGGAAACAGATTCTCCTTCCTAATCTCAAAGCAAGTGGAGTTGCGCTTCCCCTCAAGGCTACACTGGGAGCTCCCCCAACTGTTTGTACATCTATCTCCAGGCAGGGACACCAGAACACACTTAAACAGAAGACACTCTGCACAGGCACAGAATCAGTGCTGGCTGTCAGCTGCACCTTCCCTTTGCTTACAATTCCCTGCTCAAATTGGAGCTGGGGAGACAAAACCCCAGATATTTGCAGAGGCTCAAAGAATATGCACTCTACTCACTGTAAAAGAACCCACCATCTCAGGCACACACTGAGCTACCGCTTAATACAAAATTCCTCTCCTCTGGGCTGTGCTGGGGATGTTTGCAGAGTCAGTGCAGGAACAAAAACCATCCCAGTTAAACATGGGTGCTGCCATAAGAAGACTATATGGCATGTTGTGGACCTGCAGGTATGCTGAGGGAGATTAAGAGCAGTATCTACTAAAACAAGGAAGTTAACTTGTTGTCTTTTCCACTGATGGATATCACTGTATTATCCGTGTCCAGTAAGGTGCTGGTCTGCCGTGCAGTGCATCTGGTGACCTCTTGGTTATAACACCAAGTTCTGGAACTTTGATTAGGATGAATCAGGTCTTGCTTCCTCTTCTGCAAAGTGATAACATATTTCCACCACTGGACAGACTCTTGTAATGATAAATGTTATAATTCTGTTGCAGATCTACTTTTCTGAACGTGCTGGTGTCTGGAGCCAGGCTTTTATGAGTGGTTTATCTTCTTCTTTCCTCTGAAGGTCCTTTCTCTGAAGGACAGTTCTATGCTTTACTTTTATGGACCATTCCTTGCTTCAAAAGCTTGAGCAATAGCACTGTCCCTGTTACCTTAGTTTGTTAGATTATTCCCTCCAATGAGCTTCCTGTTGCTGTAGTATTGCCAGGGGTCATGATATATGAGGTTAATAATGAAAATTAGAAATCCTTAAGAATGCCTTCTTTTCCATTCCAAAATATACTTTTTCCCTGAGAGGTCCTTCTTTATTTGGAAGCAAGGCACCAAAAACACAAAATGATTTGTCTTCACTTTGTCAGCAGCCTACAATAAAACTGCCTGTAAGATATTTACCACGCTGGCCACAGATTTTTAATGTGCATTGAAATAAGAACTGACTTTCTTGGGACTGTGATGGAGTAAAGTCAACTGTAGCCTCTTAGTTGCTATTCATAACACAACCTCAGTCTTTGTCTCATGCAGTATGTTACACAAATAAATGATCTTTGAGATTTGAGAGCTTGGCAGGGGCTGATGGAGAGTCCTTGGACTGTGACAGTTCTGAAACTGGTGACTCGATGTGTTTGGCAACTTGAGTTTGACTGTTTCCAGAGGTTACTTGTTTCCATCAGCCAGTTCATCTCCCAGCCCTGCTCTCTTCCATACATGAGGCTGCTAATGTTATGGAATCATAGAATAGTTAGGGTTGGAAAAGACCTTAAAATCATCCAGTTCCAATTCCCCTGCCATGGGCAGGGACATCTCCCACTAAACCATGCCATCCAAGGCTATATCCAACCCGGCCTTGAGCACCACCAGCGATGGAGCGTTCACAACTTCCTTGGGCAACCCATTCCAGTGCCTCACCACCCTCACAATGAAGAATTTATTCCTCATATCCAATCTAAACTTCCCCTGTTTAAGTTTGAACCTGTTACCCCTTGTCTTATCACTGCAGTCCCTAATGAAGAATCCTTCCCAAACATCCCTATAGGCCCCCTTCAGGTATTGGAAGGCTGCTATGAGGTCTCCCCTCAGCCGTCTCTTCTCCAGGCTGAGCAGCCCGAACTTTCTCATCCTATCTTCATACGGGAGGTGCTCCAGTCCCCTGATCATCCTCGTGGCCTCCTCTGCACTTGTTCTAACAGTTTCATGTCCTTTTTATGTCGAGGACACCAGAACTGCACACAATGCTCCAAGTGAGGTCTCACGAGAGCAGAGTAAAGGTGCAGGAGCACCTCCCTCGACCTGCTGGTCACGCTCCTTTTGATGCAGCCCAGGATACGGTTGGCCTTCTGGGCTGCAAGCGCACACTGCCGGCTCATGTTCATTCTTTCATTGACCAACCCCCCCAAGTCCTTCTCCTTGGGCTGCTCTGAATCTCTTCTCTGCCCAACCTGTAGCTGTGCCTGGGATTGCTCCAACCCAGGTGTAGGACCTTGCACTTGGCATGGTTAAACTTCATCAGGTTGACATCAGCCCACCTCACAAGTGTGTCAAGGTCCCTCTGGATGGCATTCCTTTCCTCCAGCGTATCAATCGAACCACGCAGCTTGGCTATATGTATCTGTAAACCAAAGCCAGCTGGATTTCTTCTTTTCAGGGTTGCTGTTGAGTTACCAGTTATGAACCCTCTCCTAAGAATCAGAGAATAGTAAGGGTTAGAAAGGATCTCAAGATCATCTGCTGTACTAGAAATTAGCTACGAGGGGATGAGGAGTCTCAGTGCTGCAGCACATTGGTTGGTAGAAAGATAATTTCATTCAATATACCATTAGCAGAAAGCGGTTTCCTGTCAGGACTGGGTATTCCTCGAAAGACTTAGATCCAGACCACATGGAATTCCACGATTAGGCAACTTTCATCTTCATGCTTTAAAATAGATGTTGTCTGTCTTTAAGACAAGGGGAGATAACTTGTTTGCAGCAGAAGGTTTATGAGACATGGTTAAGAAATTAGTCGTAACTTTCAGGCACAGCAGGTGACTGATTTCAGTATGGTTGAGGTGAATCCCATCTTGTGCATTCTTCTGCCGTGTGGCACAAGTGAAAAGCTTATTTTTAGCTTTACTATTTCTGGCTTCAGGTTTTTGAGACAGTGCCAATGTTCCTCTATCATTTGAATATAAGGTTGTGTGTAGGAGATTGCACAGATCAGCACTGTTACAGGCGAGGGCAATTTCATGTACACAGTTTGAGCTTTACATTTGCAGGGCAAATGTGAAGAATTCTGTTGAATGCAAATTGATGTAAATTCCCAGAAGGAAGAACCCCAAAATGTGTCGAACTAGTCACATCTGCAATAGGAGAACTGTAAAAATAGAGTTGAGGCTCTTTTTGTACCTGTCTCCTCCTATCAGTTTCATTCACCTCTTCAGCAAGGATTGTCAGTAACCTTGGCAACTCCGTATTTGTTTTCTCTTTTCTCCCCTGCTCCTGTAGCAACTGGAAATGCTCATTTTTCCTTATTTTTCTTGGTGGAGGTGTCAAGCTGGAGTGCAAACCACATTGTGTTAAAAGAGGAAGAGGAAAAGGCTTTTCTAATGCCTATTTTATATACCTATAAAGGAAAGCTTTGGAGTAGCTGAGGCAGCTTAAATGTGACTGTAATGTTTGAAACAGGGTTATTTTGTCAATGTTGATGCATGGGAAGTTTTTAATTCCATCTAAAATGGTATTGAAATAAATTCCTGTGCTAAAAGACTGAATGAACATGAAGAATTCCTTATGTGCATTCCTTATGTACATTTTCCAGGGTTTAGGTGCCCCCCAGGGTGGCTAAGCGTGCTGTGTTCAGCTTTTGATCTGGTTAGTCTGGATGCATTATGAGCACCTAAGCCTTGCGTTTTAAACTGGGATGCTGTACCTTGAAACTGAAAACCCTCTGGTGTGTTGCTCTACAGTTATGATATATTGTGCAACATTAAAAGCTGTCCACTGCTGAAGGACTCTGATGGAAGGTCAGGTTTGTTGATTACAAAAAAAAGTAATTGAAATTTGTTTTATTGGGGGCAGGGGAAGGAAGGGAAAATGATTTCTGTGAATCTGATAATAGAAAACATTATGGTCATTTATTTTAGTTTCTGTAATTGAATTTCAAAGCCTTCAAGTTCAGGTGTGTGCACTGCGGATACATCCAATTCAGAAACTTTCTGCAATTCCCTTGTCCACTCCTGATCAATTGTAGTGATCGAATAGATTTGTCTTTCCAGAAGTTGGTTCTCAGACTGTAGTTAAAGAGCAATCTCTAAACTAGTTACAATATTGACAAAGACCTAACATAGGTCATGCTTCTAATTGATGTTGACAGCGCCTGCAGAGCAGAACTGCTTTGAAAGGCAAACAGAACGTAATTTCTTTCTTCCTGCATGGGCTGGGTAGGCAACAGGCATGCTCTTGGATTTGCGATTTGTCATTTTCTCTTTAACCTCTTGCTAATCTGGGTAGAGTTACTGAAACTCGGGAAGCTGAAACCCAAGCCACAGGACTGGATTTGGAACATGGAAGGTTTTTCAGCCTGAGTTATAATTGGATGCAATCTGCAGTGCTTCGTTTTGTGCTTCATTTTTCATCAGCCTGCACATGTAAGGTACGACTGCTTTTTGGGTGACATTGAAGGGATGTAATAAGGAAAGGAAAAGCAAACTTGAGTCCTGATCTTGCAAACACATCACTGTGTTTGTTTTATATGTTTGTCCATGACCCAGACAGAAGAAAGGTGATGGCAGGAGCCACGTTGATGAAGGCATCTGCTGAGGACCTGAATGGTGCATCTGCTTGCATGTAAATTCAGGGCACTGATTAGAACAGTTGTCCTTCAATCTGACAGAACTGCTTTTGCACTGATAATCTTTAAGCAGTTAGAAATGTTGAGGCCAGCAATGACTTGTTTTCCCTCTCCTAAAACAACAATTATCCAGCCATGACAAGAATAGAAACAGAAGGTGGTAGTTTCTTGCACTCTTTAATTGCCTCCCAAAGAGGATAAAACAGTTACTTAAAAAGACCACGTCTTCATCTGCAGTGTTGAAATAAAGTCATTTGAGGATAACTTAAAAGGACAGATGAAGAGTCTTGGTTTGTTAAGGAAAGCCAGATCTAAATTAGCTACTGGCTCAACAAACTTGCCTACCATTAGGCTTTCTTTGTGACATATGAAATAGTGCAAATAGCATTGGGAATTAATGCATGGGTTCCAAGAAAAGAAAAAACAGATTTAGGTAGCTGGTATTTCAGAAGCCATTGGAAGATTTTATGATGGAAAAGAATGGTCCAGTAGTGAGGGAGCAGGTCTGCGGCATGGATTACTCTATAGATACCCTACAGTCTTCCTGTGGGATCTCAGGTCAAGTGTTTTGAATGTCCATGGATTCAGTTCTCAACTCTCTCCTTGTGAATGTGTGCTGGTTTCAGGGACTTACACTGGAGACTGAATTCTTTACGTAGTTTCTGTAGTCAAGAGTGTCTCCATGCATCTTTCCAGCAGGCAGCACATGACAGAGGTGTAACTTAACTACACTGGGTAAGTTCCTCCTACTCCACTGACATTAGAGAGGTCAAGGGGAGATGTTCCCATTTAGGGTTGTTCAGACTGTGTGTTGCCTCACTGGTCTTCCCTAGGGGAAGCGGATAAGTGGCTGTGGTCAAACTGCATGTCATATGTGCTACAGTATTACTCTCCACATGAAAAATAGTACAGGTACAACTGTAAATAGAGATAAGCAAGTGATACTGCTGATAATGTCACATCCAGTAGACTTGTAATGGGAGCACAGACACAAGCTGCAGACTGCTGCATCATTGTGCCGGTGAGGAGCTCAGAGCTGAATATCTCACATACCCACTCAGCCGTGGGTTTAACCTAAAGTCACTCCAGCTCCTGGTGTCCTTCCCTACAAAAGTTCAGTGCCTGAATGTGGCCATAGTGTTCTGTGGTTATTTCCAAAAGCTGTCAGCAGCTGCGATGGTGTCCTGGAAATACCTACAGTTTATTACAGTTTCTACATGCATCTACATACTTAGAAACCTCAATTGTGCAGGTGGGATGTCTTAAAAATGTACAGCAGAAAAGTGTTACCCTGGAAGTTCTTATGCTGGCTCTAAACAATCACTTGCATTAGTTTCCCAGTTGCGGTCCTGTTTTCCTCGGGCTGAAGGGATGAAGATCCTATCTTGATCTGGGGGGCTGGCCTTTCTGCTGATTCCATCTTTGTTAATTCTCCTTCCTGGTCGTGTAGTTTCTCTGTTCTTTGTCACATCTACCTTACCTCCTGTGGTACTGTGTGTGTTTGCTTTCTCTGGGTGTGTGCCTTCAAAAACGGGATGCTCTGGAGGTTTTCAGAAATCTATTTCATATACTGCCCAGGTGGTTGGAAACTTAAAAATTCCTTTTAACCAAAATGAAAGTCAAAGTTGAAGGCAGCTCTAATGAGAACCTGCAAAGAATAGTTCCTGGGGGCTGTTTCCTACCTGACTATTTTAGTAATTACTCCTTTTAATAGTGAGTGGCATACACCAGAAAAAGCCAGTGTGGGAAATGCTTCTGCTGCAGACAGAACACGTGCACAAGAAGGGGAGTTCAGGGGAGCAGCATAAAGTAGACCCGTGAAAACATATTTTGCTGGTATAATTGCATTCCTGCAAGGAATTTTTCCAGCATAGAAGCACCTAGGAAAAGCATTACCCCATCGAGCCAATATTACTCAAGGCAACCTCCTGCAGCTGCCAGTCATTCTGATTGCATTTCTCAATGAATAGGATGTGCACTTGCTTAAGAGCTGTGTAGACCCCACAACTTCACTCATATAAATCACTCAGTGTAGGTAATTTGTGTTCCATATTAAGAAAATCCCCATGCTATTTCTTTACTATTAGATTTATCATATTTAGCACCTGATGTAGTAGGATTTATTCAATTTTCCATCATCTTCTGAGCGAGTTGCATGCAGTTTCATTAAGAAGAAGTAGAGTTAGCAGAGACCACGCAGCCGGGCTGTTGGGTGACTTTACTGCAGGTTCTATTTTCTTGCTGCTGGGGAGCATTCAGCAGAACCTTTGTGCTTTTATCTTTCATTTCCTGGTGCACCTGATGGATACATCAATGGGGAGGCAGCCAAATCGGGAGAATCATCCAGAAATGCCGAAACATAAAGAACATTGTCTACCTTCAGCCTTTGTATGGAATCATTTTAGTGCCTAATTGTATTTATAAGTTGTGTTTGATCAGTGTGGGAAACAGAGGGAGCATTGCCTTGTTGTGACTATTTGGGGTTTCTCTTCTCTTGATTCCGTGTGTTTTGGTTAACCTCTCTGTTATGTGAAACAGGACTGAAAGTTTTCCTCAGCACTTGTCAAAACAGAGCATTTCCATTTCATTATTCTCTCTGGCAACAGCTAGCACAGAGTGTTTTGGGGGAATGCAGTAGTATAAAAAAGCTGGTTATTTATGACTTGTCAGGCCTGTCATTGAAGAGTCCACCCTTCCGTTGCTGGATGGCCAGGTAATGGCACCTGGTGGAGCTGAGCATTGAGAAGGTCTGTGCCCCTGCATAGAAATCACAGTCCTTTTAAAATAGTTCTGATCTCTTGAGAATTGCTTTGCCCTTTTTCCTTGTATCAGGGTTCTTTATATTTGACCTTATCACTCTTTTCTCCCTGCAGAAGCAGGTTGAATTCTGATAGTGGTGAGGCTGGATTGTTCCCCTCAAAAGCTTTCAGCCAGGATATACTTGTTATAGAGTGCTGCTGTAAGAGTACACATCTTGCAGTTAGTCTGTGGGATGAGTGCTCTGCAATTGTTCTTGACCCTATGGAAATGACTTCATTTACTGAAGTCAGGTGCTATGGAAAAGGTTTCAGTGTTGTGAGCCTCTCGTGCTGCTGGGAAGGTACTGATACAGGCTGCTGAACTGAATTGAGAATGAACCTATTGTTTTAGATCAGCATGGCCTACCCAACCGTCATGCCTGGAGAATGGCAGACCCTGGTGGGTGTTGTGAAATGCCAAACTGGCCCCAGCTCAGGTATTGTTCAGTTTATCCAGTTCTTGGTACACAGGGATCCCTTGTGAGCATTGATGTCCACTGCTGAGAGCCATGAGCAGGGAAAATCCTAAACCCTTATGTGCATGGCTTCAATCTGCCAGAGGGGAGACTGAGGTGAGCTCTTAGGCAGAAGCTCTTCCCTGTGAGGGTGCTGAAGTGCGGGCACAGGGTGCCCAGAGAAGCTGTGGCTGCCCCATCCCTGGCAGTGTTCAAGGCCAGATTGGACACAGGGGCTTGGAGCATCCTGCTCCAGTGTGAGGTGTCCCTGCCCGTGGCAGGGGTTGGAACTGGATGAGCTTTAAGGTCCTTTCCAACCCATTCTGTGATTCCATGACTCTATGAATTTTCTTTTCATTAACCTTGAAATTCAGCTCCAGTTTGATCATTGTGCATAGACTGTACTTGTATTACTGCTGATAAAGAGATTGTGTAAATGTCAGCTTTGGAATGTCTTCATTTACAAGCTTCAGTGGTCTGATCCTTGGAAAGGCAAATATGGCATCTCCTTTCTACTTTAAATGTACCTGATTTGGGGAGGGGCTACAGAGTGCATTTCACATCTCAGGCTCATTAAATCCTGTGAGGATTGTGCATTACTTTGAGAGCAGTTTTTGCATACAGAAAGCTGAACTGGGGTACTCTGCAGCAGCAAACTCAAGGGCAGGATGGGGATGGAGGGACCCAGGTTTTGTGAGTTTCATACGGGAGACATGGTCTTGTGTGGCATTCACAGAAGTCACCCAAGAGGGACACAGGTCTAGGGACTGCAGAGCTCAGTGCTGGGAGGTTTGTGTTCCACATCTGTTTACTCTGGACAGCTGGAGGGACAATTCAGCTGCAAGCTGGGAGCTAGGAGGAGCCTTTTGTAACCTGAAGGATGAAAAAGGAGCAGGAGTTGGTGTTAAAGGAGAAAGAAACCACCGATACTTAGGGACTGGAAGAGTTTCTGAGATAACTCTGCAGGAAGCCTTTTAAGAAGCTAAGCTGTGACAGTAAATACTTGCGTTGTACATCCCAAAGCTTGTTTTACTTTCTTTTTTGTGAACCTACTCTTTAATTTATCTCTGTCTCCCTCTAACCTGAGCATGAAGTGAAGCTCAGGGTATCAGTTCTGTTGGAAACTTGTAGTTTCATCTCTTGCCCCAGATGATAGTAAAAAATCAGAATTATCTGTAAAGTAGCAAAGGAAAAATGGAATTATTACACTGAAACAGTTCCAGTAGCACTAAAGAACTTGAAAAGCCATTCATTGAACTGATAGAAAAGTTGAGCCTTTGAATGAAAAGGTTTAATTTTGTTCCTGTTTTAGCATTTAATGGCAGATTGTGATGGAACAGGGTTATTTCGTTGTCGTTAAATCCGATACTTACTGAGACCCAATTCCACACGGTTCCTGTGAGCTGCACTAAGATTCCTGCGTATTGGACCCTTCTCCTAGTGTAATTTTGATAGAAGTGAGCACCATCAAACCTGCAGTTTCAAAACCGGGAGATTTGTCTGATTTAGGTCATCTTAAAACAATGTCCCTGAGTATCGAGTCAGCATCCTAAATTGTATTTCATAAGGAAAGGTGAAACTGCTCGAGCACAGCTCTATTTAAGGTACAATCAGCAGGGAGAATATATTTCACAGTACTCTTCTGGGAGCTCTGAGCAGGATGGACAACAGCCTCTGCTTATAATCAAGTTGTTAGATATGAGAAATCCTGTTTCAATAAATTTCTGTCATATCATACAGAAAAAGTTCTTGTTAACAAGTTTTACCCAGGAGAAGAAAACCTGTAATGACAAGTTAGAAGTAACAAGTTCTGCTTAGCACCGACAGGTCAGCTAAGACAGTGATTTTCAAACAAAAAGAAGGTGGCAGTTGTCATAGCCCACCAGGAAAAGGATTATAAAATCAGCTTGCTGAGAGCTGCTCTGCCACCAGCCCTGGAAACGCACCTGACTGAAAAAGCCACATCACCAAAGGGCTTCAGCATTTCTCCCCTGGGTCCCAACTCATCCAATGGTCTCTAGTTTAAGCAAATTTGTAAGTTGTAGTTTGAACAGTTATTTATTTTCTTTCTGACAAAGACAGATCTATTTTTTTAGGCGACTGCTTAATTGTAAAATAATCTCACTGCGTTAGAAAGTTCATTCCCTTCTCAAGTGAGAAGCTAAGAATAACTGACATGATTAACTGCAGAATAAATCTGAACGAACTGAATGAATGAATTTGTCACAAGCGGCATGAGCCCACGATCATTTGCACTATATATTACCCAAGTCAGAGCCTTGGTTTTATGTGATCTGCAGGTACTGCACCAGTAGGAAGGTTGCGCAAGATAATCTAATGGCCCTCTTTGGGAAGTCTATATTTTGGGGAGATATTTCTTAATGAAGCAAGTCCAAGAAAGATCAGATAAGCAACAATGAAATTCAATGCATTTATCATTATGGAGCTTGAGCCTCTTTTCGGACAGCTTGGTATAAAAAGCGTACATAAAATAACTAAACATTCATAAAAGACTAACACCCATTTGCTAATCCCATTTCCCCCAAGTCAAGGTTCAAAGATGACTTTTGGACAGCTGAGAATCAAAAATAAAGGGGGTGCACTTTGACTAGAGGCACAGGTAGCCAACAGAGCTGTAAGCACATAAGAAGCAGTAAACACATAATGTGACACTCCATCACTAAACATATTGGAACAGTTGTGTAAGATAGGAGCACAGAACAGTCTGAATGCCAGCTTCATTCCTCCATACACCCTAATGAATGGGAAGCAGGCAGAGACACCCAAACCACTTCAGTTACTGACAGCAGCATGACCTGTTACTGGGACATCTGAGGGCATCTCAACTTTACATGCAGCAAGTTCCAATTCCTGTAACCATCTACTCAATTCAGCCCAGCTGGGCTATTTACTATATATTGATCTGGGCAGCGCAGGTAAAACATAGCAGCAACACTATTTCATGTTAATAAAATGCTTTTCATTATGATTTCCACACACTTAGTTACAACTATACACTGCTTTTATACACCACTGTCAGACTGGGGGTTTAACATGTAAATGTTCAAGTAAGAATCCCTGTCAATGTTCAAGGCCAGGTTGGACGGGGCTTGGAGCAACCTGCTCTAGTGGTGGACGGTGTCCCTGCCTGTGGCAGGGGGTTGGAACTGGATGAGCTTTAAGGTCACTTCCAACCCAAACCAGTCTGGGATTCTGTGAACTCTACATGACTAAATACCACACTTCTTTAATAAAGATGCTTGTGAGCCACCTCTGAATGATACTGCTTGTACAAGAAATAAAACCAAAATCCAGTTTAGCCAAGGCAGTAGCAGTCTCATCATCTCAGTAGTGAGGACTCTGCCAGGAGAAGGCAGAGATGCTGTGCAGGTTAGGCTGATGCATTTGCCTAAAGAAAGTGTTACTATGGTAAAACACAGATGTTGCTTTGACAAATGGTTAATTGTGAAGGAGATGGGGATTTTTGCTGCTGTAGTTGTCTGAAAAAGATGTGAAGTTAAAAGCTGTAATTTTGCATTAGTATGGTTAAATGCTGTTCCAGGAGACACTGATGGGAGATTTGGGAGATGCAGGATTAGGTGTTTAGGTCCAGATCCAGTGGTCCTCTCCACAGCCTGCAGGTGCCTGTTTAGCGATTGAGACCTGCTTCAGGATGGGGACAGAGGGCTGCACTTCCTTCGGTTGAAGGTGTCATCACCTCTGAGGATGTCAAACATGCAAGAAACTTGTCTGTTCTACTCTTCATGTGTTTAACCATGAAGCAGATTATGTATCTATATCCATTGTGTCATATAGAAACATTTAACATTTGACTCATTTCATACCTGTTTGAAGCTTCCCTAGTGAAACTAATGTGGTTTTGAGTAATGGTTTCCTGCTGAAAAAGTGCACCCCAAGAAAGGAAACATCTCCCATTAATCTTGGGAGCATAGGATGTGTTATTGCTAGTAATTACAGTAATTAAGAGGAAAACATAACAGATTACTTTTAATAAGCCTTTCAGGCAGGATTTTCTTTTAATTTGCAGGCTCGTTTATACCTATTTGTTGTTGTTTTTTCACCAAATGGAGTGAGATTCTCTGCACACTCTGAAATGACCTTTATTTGTTGGCTGACAGATACAATAACACAGCCTAAAATCAGTGATTTTTTTGACAGACAGAGCAAGATACAGAGTATCTTGATGGTTTTCAGTACTTTATGTTTTCAGTAAGTGGAAGAACTTCTGCTTTCTCCATCCATTTCTTCCCTAATTCTCTTAATATGGGGATATCCATGGTAAAAGACAAAGAGCTTTCTTTGGGGATCATATTCCCAGTAGTCCATGAACAGCATGGACTATTTTCCTCTTGCCTTCAACCTAAGCAAAATGCTTCATATTCTCTCACTGATTTGAGTATTTTGGCTTGCATGAGTTCATCTGTTTGTTCAGGTGATAGAAAGCAAGGTCTGTATTTTTCAGGTCCTGTTTGGTAGGAAAATTGTGCAGAACTTTATTGTTTCAGTGTTTACGAGCTCTTCTCAGTTTCCAGGCTATGCGTTTCCATATGCACTTGCACAAGCCACAGTTGAAAATGCAGTACTGCAGCAGGACTTTTCCTCATGGTTGTTACTCTTCTCCCTATTGAAGTCAGTAGCTGTTGTGACAGTGTCTGCAGAGATGGTTGTAGTTTATTTACACAGTATACCGCCAAAACCAGTAACCAGGACTTGGAACACAACTGTGTTTTCACTTCAGAAACATCATAATCCTTGAATTAAGGGACAGAGCAGTGGAATTGTTCCTTAAGCCTCTGAAGCATTGAAAATTCCAACAATAAACTAACTCTCTGCAAGTTTACGGAACTGTCAATCACCTAAAATGAGCCTTTCTTCTTCCAATCTCATTTCATTCAAATAGATGAACCCTCATTTTCTCCTGGTCAAACTTTTAAGCCATTTTCCAGTTTTTATGCTTTTTAAGTTAACCTTCAGACTAATGTGTTTGTGTAACAGACAGATACACAATGGTTCTATTTTAGTCTTGCAAGTAACAAATCTACTGCAAATAAGGTTTGGATAATGCTTTGAACCAAGTTTCTTTACTACATTAGCCAACCTCATGATTTGAATGATACCACTTTTTTAAGCATTCTATTTATGTCGTAGGCTATTCAGAAAACCAGCTTGAAACGTGAAGAATCTTGTATCTAATTTCTGGTGAGGCAGAAGATGAGCAGTAAGCCTATAATCTTCTACCAATTTATTCACATTCAACAAAATATTGCCTGAAGTGAATAGCTGGTACAACTGCCAGTAATTTTAACTTTTAAGTCTGTTATTTCTCAGGCTGCTTTCTCCACATCATTAGTGCAGAGCACAAAGTAAATCTTTCTTCAGCTTTCCTGTTCTCTGCTTCTCCTCTATTGGAATAGATATTAATGTGAGGAAGTTGCTTCGCTGGAAACCTGTTATTTTGGGGACCTGGATGGCTGTTCAAAAGGAACTGGGTGGTGGGGTGGTTTTAGTTTCTGTTTTCAAGAGGCCACTTTTTACTAGTCCTGTTTAGTAACCTAGTCATCTCAACTCAGGGCTCCTTTTGGAGCTGCTGCTCAAGGCTTTGAGGGCTCTCCTCCTGTTTATTGTTCCAGAAGCATCCTGAAGCAATCAGTTCAGACATCGTTTGAACACAACTGAAATACATGACTTGCTTAATTCTTTCTGGGACCTGTAGCTATTGCTAACCATGTAATCTGCCTCCCTAAGAGGATTTTTCATGTGCAAATCTTTGTTTATCAAAACTGTGCTGGTATTTAATTTTGGTTTTGAGGGGGCGAGAGGGAAAACTTTGAGTTGTAGAAGACCTTCAGAAGAGCAAACTGTGTTTTGAAGCACATTTGTCACCGAGTGGAATTTCCATAAGCACTGTAGATTTATTTTGTGCCACTCGAGTTTAAAATACATCTGTTGAAAGTGGGAGATGATCTCCTCCATTGTTGCAGAGTTCTTTAGCAGTTTCCATTTAGTCTTTAAGGCTTCCGAGTAGGAGCATAACAACCAAATGTTTCCTTCTTTGGATTTAGACCCTGTTTGGTGTAAGTTGTCTGGAAATCTGTTCTGGAAGTTAGTACAAGTGTACCCACAGCAGGAAAAAGCACCTAGATCTCCTGGTTTCCATTCCTGCTTTAATCAAAAATGACTTCTTTAACCCCTTTCTTCAAACTCAGTAACAGTATTTGTCAGGGCTTTTTTAGTATGCATATCTGCAAAGGTTTCTTGCACTGGCCATGTTTGTCTTCACAACCTAGTATTAAACATAGCTGTTTCTGATCATTTAGATTTTCCATGGATTAAGCTCTTTTCCTTTCGGTAGCTTTTTTCTGTGGTTATTAGTGTTAGGTCAAGATGTGACCGTAAGTTTGTGCTGTGCATTACAGAAGAAAAGGGAACATTTTTGTCCCAGTTCTACTGATCAGGTTGTTCAAGAGTTACCAAAACTAAACTTCGCCTTGAACTCCAGCCCTGGGAGATGCTCAGCCTGCTGCTTACAGATATGGGTGCTGTCAATGCCTCTGTGTTTTCCCCTGTGTTATTTGTTTGTCAGGCAGAATTTAACATTGTGTATTGTTCCACTTGCTGAATCCCTTCATTTTCTTCCTTGAGTTCCACCAAAACTCTTCTACAGTAAGAGGAATCTCTGCAGCTACCTCATTGCTGTATTTCATATGTATTACCCAAGCATCTCATACTTGTTTTCTCTCACTAGCATGTGACAGGACTGGTTGTGCATTGTGGTTAGAGAACATCTGAGTGCTTAAAGAACATCTGAGGTGTTTAGAGTGGTGAGAAACTTGGAAAGAGTTAATCTGTGCCCACAGATGACAGAGCTACTGGCCATCTGTCTGCACCAAAAATTGATAAGCATTGCTGCTTTTAATAAGTACTGTGTTAGGAGAGTAATTGGAAGTTGCATAAAACATGAATTTGGGGCTTTGGGTATAAATAACAGCATATAGTTGATAAGAGCTTTAAAATACTTCTATAAAAGGTTCCACTTTTGTGATTACTGCAGTACTAAAACATGTAATGTTTGTCATATAATCCCATCTGATGAGGAGGATTAGTAGAATAAGGTTATTTTCTAAACTGCCATGTCAAAGTTTCACCATTATTAAAAACTATATTAGAGAATTTGTCCTTTAGATGTAGAGTTCAAATCCCTGTGAAATGCAGGTTAGCTTGTGTTTGTTTGCCTGTTGTCCACAGCTTTAGAAAAGATTACCCTAATTCCATCAGTACAATAGAAAATGAACAGTCTATGGAGAAAAAGGTACAACTGGAGATGTAAATGAGGCCAGAGGTGTAACTGCTATACCTTAGCTTGGTTGCAATTAAACATGGTCACGAATATTTAAGTTAATTGCTACTTACACCTCTGAATACACTGAAACAGATCTGCTTTACAGGAATGCAGCATAAAGCTTCCAAACATTAAATGTTTTGAGATCAAGTTATGATAAAACTGATAGAAGAGTGCTTATCAGTGCTATGGAAGCTCAGGTATTAAGGTTATCACTGGGGGCATGGGGAAAACTAGATTGATATTCCTGTTGTGCCTGAGTCAGATCAGGCTTGAACATTTGTTTCACCATCTACAGTTACTCTTTGTGATTGCATCCTAATACTTCTCTGGGGCTCTCTTCATGAAAAGCATCTGCTACCTCTTTTATATGTAAGGTGGAGGTGAAGAGTGCCACTGTTGTAGTAACTGAGGAACGCCTCTCCTGCACCATTCCCCCATGCAGATACAGGGCAGGTCACTCACCAGCTCTTTGTGCAGTCCTGACAGAAGAAGCGTCTCCAGTGGTGAGAGGAGGATGTGAAGAACTATTATCCCAGTAAATTAATTTCCATGTAATTGCTCTTCTCACTTTTGAAGTGGCCCAACCCATCAACCTTGAGCATGATGTATCAATGCTATGTTAAACTGATGCAGTTCGTGTTCTCCCTTTGTATCCATCCTCAATGCGTATTAAACCTTGTTACCATGAGTTTAATCATAGCTATTGTGATTTAAGCATATGTGGTTTTCCAGTAAAACCAGATACAAAGCAAAAGGGAGGGGAGGAAAAGGAAAGCTCAGTTTACAGTGTGAACTGATGCAACCTCTCACCAGCTGTATTAACTACTGAGAAACTCCAAAAGGGAGTTGACATGGCATTACTATTCCTTTACTACTCTGTTTTCCTGTTAAACCCTATGAGAGAGTTAAAGAAAAAGCATATTTTACTATATGTGAGTTCGTAGAAAAGTCTAATTCCCTATAAATTAATATCGCTTCTGAAAATCAGATTCTCTGGTCAGAGGCCTGTGATAACCATGCTCACATGCACTCAAGCCCTTGGCTGTTAAAGGTGGGTTGACAGTTCATGAAAGATAGCTTGTGGTAACTGCAAATGTGGTTCTCTATATTTAGGGGACTTCATACTGCAGCCTGCAATACCCAGCATGTTTGATAGCATGTGAGAATTCTGCACAAGTCTGAGACGGCTTCTACAGGATGGTCTGCAGCTGGTTTGCATATATTGATGTGCCTCTAAAAGGTAGCTGGCAGCAAAAATAGCAGAGGATAGAAAAGAATCCAGTCAAGTAACAGCTATAAATTGTCTTTATGAAGGTATTCTCTTTTTCCATTCTTCTGGCTGTAATTCAGAATACATTCAGACAAACAGTTGCCATTTGGGCATTGAAATATACATTCCCCTTTAAGCAAATCACTTAAAGACATGTTTAAGACTATCATAATCTGTACTAGCATCCAGAGCTTTGAAGATCTCTAACATTAAATGCTTTCTTGGTCATGTTCCTTCATCAGTTACGAGAGGACATCAGCTCTCATTCTGCCACTTGCAGCTTCCTAGCCATGGATGGAGGCTGTGCCAGTATATGTGGCCCTACACAACAGTGTTAGCACTATAGGAGAATAAGCTGGAGGTCTGATGTCATTTGGGACTAATATGGGGCACAGTCCTTTTAGCCTCCCTACTAAATAAATCACTTTAATACCTTTCATTCCAGGAAAATTCCCCCAAGGCAAAATACAGTGGAATTAGGGATAAATTGTGTTGTTACATTCAGCAGAAGTGGCAAGAAATGAAATGATCACATTTAGGACTTTTTGCCCTCCTTTTGTTCTAATAGTTTTTAATTAGATGGAGCAACGTTCGCTTTGGCTTTTCTCCTTTGTGCACCATTATTTAGGGGGTGGAGAGATGGATTTTGTTGTTTAAATTTGTGGCTTTTTAGGAGGAATGTGATATGTGCAGGAAGTGAGTGGGTGCTTGAGTTCCAAGTGAAAAGTCTGTTCTATTTGTCATGAGGGTGAATTTATGTTACTTAAACAAGGTTTTGTTCTGTTTATCTCTGAATGGCACTGCTGTGAACTTCAGAGTAACTCCACATCCAGCCAATACCTTTAATCACAGCATATTGTGCTGTGGGTTACTCGGTTTAGGACGCATCACAGTTGGTGCATGAGGTACACTGCAGAGCTTTAAAGAAACCAGTTTCAAATCCTTGCAAGTTTTTCATGGCTCGTGATCAGAGCCTTCTACTTCTTAGTAACGTGTCACAGTACTTATGGACAGGAATAGAGTGAACACAACCATGTTGTTAATTCCTTTTTAGCTGTTTAACTGAACACACAGAGAAATTACCAGTCTGTGTTAATTGATGTTGAAATGTGATCTAAGTAAATTTGCTTGGAATTTAAGATGAAATAAGTTTTGACCGAATACTCTTTTGAAAGGCTCTCCCTTGTAAGCTCCCCACCAAAATAAATCACTTTCATTGAATTATTTACAAGACAATATCATAGGGAGAGCTTCAAAAACCCTCCCGGCAATAATAAAATGATCTTCACTGTTACAGTCACAATTTGTTCTGGATAATTGGCTGCCTTTTCCCATTGGGAACAGTGTGGTTTTACGCACTAGAGAGATGCCTCTTCTTGCCAAGAGGACAAAGTGTTGCCAGTCATATGGACTAAATCTGTATCTCAGTTTTCATTTAATCAAATAGTTGATATCACAAACTTGCCATTCAGATTTGCAGTGCATCAGGAGCAAACTTTCCTGCTTTGTTTGCTTGTTTATTTTTAATTATTTTGCCTCTCAAATGGGTAACTTACTGATAAAGGAATAGCACTGGACCATTCTGTGCTGTCACGTAGGTGTTTAAATGTGGACTGTGTTCGCAACTGGTTGTTTACAAAGCTTAATGGAAAACAAGTTTCTTTCTGTGGAGTTGGGGGAAGTTAAATATACAGAATTCCATTGCAGTCCCTCAAGTTGCGCTCATCCTTTTCATGTTCAGTTGTCATCTATTGCAGGGCATTGAGGGGAACCTAACACTGAGGGAAGGGGAGACTGTTGATTTCTATGCATTCTTTACTGTAAGGGTGGTGAGGCACAGGCTTCCCAGAGAAGTGGTAAATTCTCCATCCCTGGCAGTGTTCTAGGCCAGGCTGGGCAGAGCCTTGGGTGACATGGTCTAGGGTGAGGTGTCCCTGCCTGTGGCAGGGGTTGGAACTGAGTGATCTTAAGTTCCTGTCCAACCCAAACTATTCTATGATTCATATGGGTGCTTTGATCATGTCTGCTCCCTCCTCCTCCTCCTCTACTCTTGTGAGTAGAGCTTTTTGGTGAGACTTGTGTGTTATTATGAAGTGGTGTGCCATAACAGTTGTGTTAACCTGCTGCAGTGAAGAAGACTGATGAACACTTGCACCTTAGAGAAGGGAAAAAAGTTGAAGCAGTACAGGAATGCACAGTCAAAATCTCTGTTTTTTTAGCTTAAGCATTATGCCTTTAAACCCTCTAGTGAAAAATGAGAGATTTATAGAGCAAGCAGACTTGTACTGTCCAAAAGTCAACAGAAGACTTGTAGAAAAGCATTTTTAATTAACCTACATAACTCTGTAAGAGATCTGTCTAGCGGGGTTCAAAGTGTAACAGAAGGTCACATCCCTGTCCCACGTGTTATGTTCAGAACCATTCTGTGCATTACAACAAATAAAACTAATACAAAACCTTTTCTGTTTTAAAAGACACTTAAAAAATGAGTATATTGTTAGAAAGCAAAGAGAGGGAGGATGGGGAATGAGCACACTGTCATTCCGTTACTGTTGTATGGTGTGGCCAGTGCCATAATTCTGTCATCTTCTAGTTCTGTAAGAACCCTTTTATCCTTTTCAGCTCTGCTCATGCTAATGCAGCAGTATTAACTTAGCCTTTCTTTCCTGACAGCCACAATGTTTCATCGAAGACCCTAACAAAGGACAAAATGAATAAAATACCTTTTCTCTCATAGCTCATGAAAACTCCTCCAGGAGATGATGTCTTGAGCCTGGGATTTTCCAGATCCTGAGAACTGGGTGCCCAGTTCTCCTCAACTACTTCAGCGAATCCTCCTTTTCTTTCCATAATTCAACATAAACATTTGCTCAAAACTGCCAAACCCCTACATATGTCATATACATGTACATATTAGATCTAATATTTCAAATAGTATTTTCTACTAATATGATTATACTCTCTGGCAATGCTTGTAACAGGTATGAGAATCCATCTTCCATCCAGACTTCTCATTGTAATTTCTCATTATTTAACGAAAGCTTAAAATAAAGTGTCCAAACTTATGTCACAGCCCCTCCAGTGCTCTGAATATTTCATCTTTCCTGAATGAGCTGCTTGGCAGTTGGAGCACACCCTTCGGACAGACTTCCTGATGAGGGGGGTTTCTGCCAGTATTCATTACCTGCTTTCTGCCTCTGAGCACCTGTGATGAAATTATGGAGAGGATTTTAGCATTTCCTTCTGTGCAGTGTCAGGACGGGAGACGTAAGACATGCTGCTTATGAGCAGCGCTCATAGAATCATAGAATCACAGATTGGTTTGGGTTGGAAAGGACCTTAAGATCATCCAGTTCCAGCCACCTGCCACAGGCAGGGGTGCCTCACACTAGACCATGTCCCCCAAGGCTCTGTCCAACCGGGCCTTGAACGCTGCCAGGGATGGAGCATTTATCACTTCTCTGGGCAGCCTGTGCTGGTGCCTCACCACCCTCACAGTAAAGGACACCATCAAGGACAACTTTGAGGATTGAGGCTTGTTTGAGCAACAGTTCCCAGTTGCCAGATTTTATTAGTGGATGTGTTTATTTTCTTCTCAATGTTTAGTTGATATTTCTTCTTTGTTGGGAGGAAGGGGTTTACATGCGGGACCGAAGATCACCTAGATGGTGCTTTCCCCATAACTCGGGATGGATAATCTCTCTTGTTGTGTAAATATGAATGGTTCTGAAGGGGTTTCTGTTGTTACTGATTAGTGCCTGATGAAAGGTTTGGCATTTATGATGTAGAGAGAAACAAAGCCATTTCTCAGAATGTGTAACATACTGAATCGGAGGTAGAATACAGTGACTTTGTGTCTGTTTCTAGCTGCAGCCAAAACCATCAGCCTTCTGTGAGCTCTGAAGTCAAGAGGATGGCATTTTAGTATCATTCTGTGACTTTAGGCACTGATATAGATAAAATCCTTGATTTAATTCTCAGGCTTAGGTGTATATTTGTGTGCGTGCATGTACATCTGTTCAGAGTTTTGTGTTCCTGGTAGATAAATACGCTGGGAGCTGGCCGTGGCAGCTGAGATTCTACATGCTGCTAGCCTGAAGCCTGAAACTCCAGGCTCTGTAGGAAACATTTGCTACAATTCCTAGCAAATTAGCCATTCTTTGTTCATTTTAACATCTAAGTTACCTTGGATAGATGTAATTCTGTTCCTTGTGTATAGGTTCTCAGAAAGCGTCTTGCAAATGCCTAAATGTACATGTTTATTTCCTAACACCCACTGGAATTCTAGGCTTGCATGGAGAAATGTGGAAACCACGTTCTGTGTATATTGATGCCTTTAGGAAAACACCCGTATTTTTCTTTAGTGACAGGAAAGTACTTGGGAATAAGAAGAAAGTCTGAACAAAGAAATGGAAGTTGTTCTGGAATTGTATCATTCTGAATGAGTGGAGAATCAGGCCAGATGTGTCCTGGGAGGGCACTCAGCTTTGCTTTAAACAAGCTCCTCTGCCTCTGCTGAAGTGCTCAGGAGACAGCTCTGCAGCAGAAGAGAAAGCTTTGCATCAGATACGCTAAAAATATCCCGTGTAAGATGATGCAGGTTGAAAAGTAAGACTTACATTGCTGTTTACAAAGATCTTTACAGTTAGCCAAAGAAGATAAAGAGTTCCGCAGAGCTTTGTTGTGTGTCAGCTGGTAACTTTTGCCATTTTTAAACCTGTAATATATTCATGGACATATGTACTCATATACAGAAAGAGGATTGAAAAACCTCTTTATTTTGAGCTGGAGCCAACAAAATGTTTTGAAAGGAGGCAGTGGTGTTGAGATGGAATCCCAGCTAAATAATGGGTGTGAAATCCAGTTGCCCTGGAAATGTATTACTTTCGGGTATCTATTATGTAACTCAGTATGTAATACTTTTTAACTATGGATGGTTGAGTGTGGATTCTTCTCTCTTGTTATAAGCTTAGAGGTGTTCTGATTTTCTGGGTGGGCTGGGATGGGGAAAGGCATAAGCAGAGACTCTGCTTTTCTGGGATGTCTTTGCTTCTGAGAAGTTTGCTGGAGACTGGTTATCAGTTGCTCCCTGTCTTGAAGAGAGATAAGGTACAAGTGCGCACCCACAAATCATGATTACTTCAGCTTCTTTAGTCTAAAACCAGTCTGAAAACTTCTTGTTGGTAAGACTGAACAGAAGGGGAAGTGTAGCTGCTTTTTCAGCTGTGTTCAAGACAACTGGTTCCTACTGGCATCAGCCAGCCTTGAAAGTGTCTTTGTCTCTGCTTGGTTTGACCTTGGACTTTATCTGCTGAGAAGCAGCATCTTTCTGCCCATCCTGGACATCAGTCACACACCCTGGGCATGTTCTAGAGGCATCAGCAGCCACGTGTTATCTTTCAGTCATTTAAAACAACTGTTTTCAAAGTACTGGACAGCACAGTATGTTACTGGCAAAGGATTGTTAATACCCTCAAAGCCAAGCTTAGTTTCACATTTTGAACGTATTTGTCTGATAGAATGGAAATAGTTTATAATAATAGTTCCATTTTCTCTTTTCTTCTGTTTAAGACATAAATTGATAGCTTCTCATTCCCCTGTTGTGACAAGATGTGCTCCAAATGCGTTCATCTTGCCATCAACAGGCCTTGAAAAAATACTCTGCTGGAATTGAATCTGAGAGTCCTGAATCTAAATGTAAACCCTCACCACTGCAGTTTTAAAGATTCAGTTACAGTAGGGTAAAGGCATTAATACATTCCCACCCCTGGAGGGGAAAATGATGCTACCTAATGCCAGGCTGTGTTACATCCTGTTCCACAGGCATAATCCTTCAAAGCTGTTTCTCTTCTGCTGTGTGGCTTGAGCATCACCGCATACATGATTCTGCAGTGCTTTGCTTGCTGTGCAGTTCACATCTGCTGGAGTGGCCTTAATTTACTGTGCACTAAAGGTATTCTTTTAGAAAAGAGGAAAAAAATCCTCTTTTTCAGTCATTTGCTGCTGTCGAACCTTCTTCAGGTCCACTGGATGGGGAAAAAAATTGACCCTTTTGTTCCTAGTTTGCTGCTCTTTTGCTATAATTGTAGCACAAATCAGTTGTTCAGCTTTTAGTCTTTATAGTTAGATGGTTCCAGTCAAATGTTTGGGTTGTTACAACATAAGAAGCGTCTTTACCTGTGAGGTTTCGGATGATCCTCTAAACCAAACAATAACATAATATTGAAGAAATGACTGCTTCCAGAAATCCCTCTTACCCTCAGTGGGAAATGCAGTGTATGGCAGGCTGCAATATGTTGATATGGGAATATTTTTAGGGATGTAATTTGAGGAAGAGATCTTGCCCAATCTGAATAACAAACAGAAGGGATACTTAGGGCAGGAAGCAGACATCTGGGACCTGGTTCATTCTCCATGCAAGTGTATTGACTGATCACCGATCAGGGATTCTCTTACTCATCCATTGCAGCTCATCTGGTAATGCTCTGTCACACTGGAGAATGTCACCTCTTAATGTGGTGTTGCGTGACAGCATTGGTCAAATGTTTTGTAACTTAATCCAATTAACATACAGCTAATTTAGCATGACATGAGCTGTAGCACTTCAACTCTACTCCAGCTTTGTTCCTCAAACTCGATACTAAGTTGTCCTGACACCTAAAAGCTCTGTAATCAGTCACCAATTAATTAGCATCAATATGTCTGATACTTCACATTGACTGAAGTCTGTCTTGTTGCAAATGGCTTTTTGCTTCATTTTATGCACTTAGTGGAAGATACAGTCCTAAAAGCCATAGACAGATTTCAGAGATCCTCCATATAATTTGTTTGCAAAGTCACTTTAGGCCCATCCTTGAGTGCTTTCTGCACCTCAGCTGGTGTAGCTGAGGCAGGAAGCTTAGAAACATATTCTGTGTGTTGTTAGATTACCGTAAGTACAAGTTGCCTGTTAACTCTTGACTAACCTGAAATAACAGACCAGTTGGGCAGCTTCAGAGGGAGGAGCATGTTACGAGGGTGTCCAAGTCCTACCTAGCCTGTCTCTGACAACTGCTTTTGAGACGGGGTTTTGCAAAGGCAGATCATCCTTCTGTGTTTGATGCTTTCATCTTCCTTCACTAAGAGAGATGTTTGCTGTGACTGTGAAGCTAAACTGGAGACATATGCTATGTGTGCAAGCATGGACAAAGGGTAAAAGGTGCAATAGCTGCATGTGTGACAGATGGGGCAGCTGAGCTTAGTACTCTATATTATTTCTATAGTATATAAATGCACAGATACCTAAATTGCTCCATTTGTATAAAGGAACTTTCAAGAGACTTCTTTGCTTGAGTGTCAAGCCATATGAGATGATGAGGTCTGTGTGGTTCTACACTGACTCATTGTTATCGTGGGTCCAGGTATTGGAGGAGTCTTTGCATTGCCTTTGGCTGCAGGGAGTTGGTAGCTACATCAAATGTTGGAGCTTGTGCCTGTTCTCCTGTGCTGCTGGGCTCTGTTAGGTGTCTGTGTCTCTTCTGGGTTCCTGTTAACCTCGGATGGTTTCACCAAGCATTGTTATCCAGGTCAGATGTCTCCATCTGGCTCGTAACATCTGCAGCGAGAAGGGAAAACTATGGGAAGTTTGCTGAACGCAGATGGGCTGATGGCTGCCTCTGCTCATCACTCCACAGCACGCACTGGCTCTGACTGTGGGCAGTGAGGAAGCTGCAGTGTTCGCCTGTTGTCATCCCCTCTGGTCACAGGCGCTGCCAGGGCTGTGCAGCTGAGTTGTGAGCACTGCTGGAATGCAGCAGATGTGTCACAGCAATGCGCCCAGCAGCACGGGCTGCAAGTGATCTCATTTTAGTACTTCAGGGGACTCTCTCTGAAACAAACAGTGTGTGCATGTGTTGTGTTTCTTTTTGGCTGGCAACATGCTGTCAGCTTCAGTTTTAATCTCTGTTGGAAGAATTAGTATTTGGTTTGTTGGTTTAACTCATTTCAGAAATGACTTCTGTGGGTTTGCTCTAATTCAAGCAACATCCATCACTGAAGATGATTTTCTCCATCAATGAGGCAGTAGAGATGTGTTCATTTCCATAACCATCCACAGTGATGCATGTTTTCAAGGTCCACTTACGCAGACACTCGTGTTTCTTTTTCCGGAATTCCCCTCAAGAAAGATGGAGAGTTGTCTGACAGAATCAGATGAACCCCTATTAAGAATATTAATACCACCATATTTTCATTCACAGACCTCAAAAAACCCTTTCAGAAGTAGTTAGTAGCATTTTGTATACAGCATGCATATAGTAAATAAATAAAACAGTGAGAGAGAAGGAAAAGTGACCTTCCCTGAGGCCACCCAATAAATAACTTTGCAGCCTGGGAGAAGAGCTCCTGTCGCTGGAACATCTTTGCCAGAGATAGAAGATTGGAAATGTCAGAATTTGGAATAAGAGGCTCAGTTTGTGCTTTATCCAGCACCCAACACGGGTCTCATTTCCAAGAGTGGAATTGGAAACATGCTCTGAGAGATAATCTAAATATGAATGCTGTTTTCCTAAACTCTGAATTAATGAGTGTGAAAAAGAGTCACTGAAAGCTGAGTTGAGGTGATGGACCATCAGTGCGTGTTTGAAGCATCCTGCACTGCCTCGCAGACGATTCCTTTAGAACTAAGGGTAAATAAATTCCCAGTTGACCAGGAAGTGAATCTGAAGAGGTAGCAGGTGTCCGGCAAGGCTGGAGAAAGGAGATGTGAGTTTCTAAACTATCCACTCAAGGGAGGATATTGAAATGACCTTTTCTTACTCTGGATTCCTTTGTTAATGAAGGCAAAGTCTCTTTAAAGGGCGGCAAGTCTGAACTTTTGTGGATGGGGTTTTCCAGTCTGGAAATTTGACTGTCTCTTCTGTTACATGAGCCTCTCTATCCATTGCAGTCTTTAAATATTAAATATCCTTCAGGCCACTATAGTTTAGGAGGTGGTTGGTGGGTACAGTGGGAGAATTTTGTGCATTTTATGAGTGCAATTTCAATCCAAATTCTGAGTTTGTTTCCCTTTCCGAAGATGTCCATAAAATCACTGTAACAATCAAAATATGGATCAAGGCTCATAAAGCAAACTGTTGTTAATGAAGTCACTTTCAAGGGTTTGTTGCCACTGACAAATCAGCATCGTCAGTTTTTTCCCAGCCTAGAGGACAGACTCCTGGAACCAGGAGCTGTTGCCAGCTTTAGTTCTGCGAGATGGATCACTGCAACTCTGGAAGCCCCTTGAACTGTGATTCAACAGGTGCTGCTCAGTGTTCTGGTGCGTAACAAAACGTTTAATGCTCTCTTGGAAAAAATATCATTGTAGATTTGCGTTATTGAAACTCTTTTAATTGGTGCTGATTTTTCACAGCTTAAAGTGTATGGGGAAATTTAGGGTCTCTGTGTATATAAAATAAACTGAAGGAGAACAGAAGTGATTGTGGTTTTTAATGTATCTTCTTCACTACAGTGTAAGTTCCAGGTGATCACACTGTATTCACATCATTCTTACCTGTGTGGCTGATGGCAATGTTGAGTTTCAGGGTGGTAACAAAGCTTGGTGCCACCACTGTGTTGCCACCATTGTACTTACACACTTTGGTGTTTTGCACTCTGCCATGTAGAGGGATCTAAAGTGTCTTCTGAGGCTGCTGAAGGGCTCATGGTTTAGAAACTGGTGACTTGGGGGTGTTGTCAGTGCAAGGGCAAGAGACCATATGATACTTGCTCTGCAGCCGAGAAGGGATTAGAGGCATTTAACTGTGTATCTTGTATCCTTCAGGTTTTATGAGCAGATCCTTTTATTCTTTTTAATCTTCACAGAATAAAAGGGTAGAGGGGAGGAAAGAGGAGAGGAAATGATCTTCTTACAACTTTAGAAACTGTTTGTGTCACTGAGCATAAGAAACTGCCATGAAATGGGAATGAGGCAGTAAATTGTCTCTGCTTCCATATTACCAACGCCATTATTTTCATTAAACATTCACAGGCACAATTTCAGTTACTTAAATCAACAGCATGACCTACTTTAAAAAAAATCAGTTGGAAGAAATTATACCTTTAATTATATTCAGTGATGGCTTTATAAACTTTACGGAGTGCATAAATGTATTAATGTGCATGTAAGGTTCCCACATCAGCAAAAAGGCCAGTAGAGCGGTGAGGGGTGTTTGTTCTCTGTGTATCCCTTTTGTGTAGTTGGCTTAAAATACCTTTGCATTAAAGCTCCAGCTAGGGAAAACAAAAGAAGTCCCTACATGAAGTGTACTTGGGCACGCAATACACTTTGGGGAAATCATGTTGAAGCTGCTGATACAATTATTTTTGGTGGGGCAAAAACTTCATTGTTCTGACTCTTTGGGTCTCTCACTACAGGAGAGACATTGAGGTGCTGAAGGAGGTCCAGAGAAGGGCAACGGAGCTGGTGCAGGGCCTGGAGCACAGTGTGATGGGAACGGCTGAGGGAGCTGAGGGGTTCAGTCTGGAGAAGAGAAGGCTCAGGGGGGACCTGATCGCTGCCTACAACTGCCTGAGAGGAGGATGGAGCCAGGAGGGGGCTGGGCTCTGCTCCCAAGGAACAAGGGATGGGACAAGAGGAAACGGCCTCAAGCTGCACCAGGGGAGGTTTAGATGGAGCTGAGGAACAATTCCTTGCCCAAAGGGTGCTCAGGCATTGGAACTGCCCAGGGCAGGGCTGGAGTCACCATCCCTGCAAGTGTTCACACACCATGTAGATGGAGCACTCAGTGCCATGGGTCAGTGGCGGCCTTGGCAGTGCTGGGGAACAGTTGGACTGGATGAGTTTAAAGGTCTTTTCCAACCTGGTTCATTCTGTGAAAATTCCAGATTAATGTTCAGTACCTTCAGCAGTCACTGGGAATAATCCAAGTAGTATTTTTTCTTGCAAAAGACTGAGCAGTTTTAATCTAATCCAGAAAAGACTCAGAACTACAGCTGTGTGAGAACTATAATTGATTCAAAGAATCCAAGTATTGCTTTATACCTTGCATTCTTTCCCCGAGGATGTAGACTAGGAATGGGTGTCCTCAGTTCTCATTCCTGGTGATACTGAACCAGCTGCTTCACTAAAGACAAGAAATACAAGCAAGCAAACAACTAACCACTAATCCAGGTATGATAATGAGTAAATTCAGGTCTCTAACACCTTGTACCTATGCTGGAGTTCAGAAACTCCATAGGTGCAAGTCTGGAGGACACTCTCACTTCCATTTCAGCTCAGAGGCAGGCTGGTTGCATTATGACAACTGCTGCTCTATAGAAGTATTAATAATCCCTGTTTCCTATGTGCCAACATAAATTTTATCAATCACAAACAAGAAGCATAAAACTAGTTTGCAGTAGTTCTTTCTTGGCAGCTTGATAATCCATACTGCAGGAATAAGACACTCTCTGGGGCTCCTTTTCATCACTGCTGTAGTGCATGAATGCAGAGCTTTTATATTTAGTGTATCTTAGCATCGGGCAAGGATATTATTTGGCATTATCACAGTACAAGTGCTCTGTGTGCAGGCCTGCTCCCATTCCTGGGAAATACTAAATCTCACCTTCCTAATGTGTGATCATACCCTGCTGTAATAACTGTTAAAAACAATTGAAAAAGAAAAATTGAAGTACCCCTTAGCTGAACTCCAGAGATGTATTGCAGTAGCACTTTAATGTGCGCACCAATCCTGCGCAAATAGCTTTCTATTTTAGGTGCTTTGCATTTAGGAAAAGAACACCCCAAAGTTCCATTTATATTGCAGATGCAAGGCTACCAATATGCAGGCAGATTAGCTGCTGTCATCTCTTTTATCATGGGCTGTCGGCAATCCACGTCAGTTGCAAATTAAGTCGCATGGAGGTATAGTTCTCAATAGAAATCAATTTTTAGTACAGAATGCCTTATTTGCAGTTTTATGGCTTAAAAGTACTTACATGAACTGATTTATTGTTTGCAGTTAGGAGGGAAGGCTATTGAGGGGATGACTCTCTGCTTTTGACTTGGTCTTTATTGGTGGTGTTTGCTTTCAAATATTAAATGTAAAATATTACACCATTAAATATAAAATTAGTCTCAACCATTACAGTGGACTAATGTGTTGTCACATGGGAATTCACGTGATCGGCAAGGTTCTACCCAGTGAATAATCTTCTATTATGCAAGTTATATTTCAAGCTGCCAAAGAGTGCAAAGGTGAGGACCAGGGGTTGCTGAAGGTAATGCAAACTGTATCTGAATTACTGTGTTTATTTATTAATAATGATGGCAGGTGGTGCCATTGAAATAGAACAACAGGGTAGTGGGATCATGGCATAGGCCATGTCCTCCTCCATAGCCATAAACTTGTTTCAGTGAAGGGGTCCCATTTGGCTTCAAGTTAAATTGTCTACTGTGACCGATGCTTGGTTCTAATAGAACTGTGTTTGGAGCTTTAAGTAAGAATATAAGGGGAGACCTTAGAGCAGCTTCCAGTGCCTAAAGGGACAGACGAGAAACCTGGAGAGGGGCTTTGGACAAGAACCTGTAGGGACAGGACAAGGGGAATGGCTTTAACCTGCCAGAGAGGAGATTGGGAAGGGCTCTTGGGCAGAAGTTCTTCCCTGTGAGGGTGTTCAGAGGAGCTGTGGCTGCCCCATCCCTGGCAGTGTTCAAGGCCAGGTTGGACACAGGGGCTTGGAGCAAGCTGCTCCAGTGGAAGGTGTCCCTGCCCGTGGCAGGGGCTGGAACTGGATGAGCTTTAAGGTCCCTTCCAATCCAAACCAGTCTGGGATTCTGTATGTCTTAACAGAATGGTGAAATGAAAATCCACTTCTGCACTTTGCACTTGGATTTAACCTCTTGTTCATGTCACAATTGGGGATTTAACCTGAATTTGATTTGCAGAAACGGAAGTTCTCACTCAGTGATCTGTTTCTTGTACACAAATAGAACATCAGCAACAGGCAGATAGGGCTGCACGGAGCTGGAATGCGGGTGTAAGGTGCATTTTGCAGTGTTGGACGCGCTCATTTGGAAAGGAATAATGTCACTTCAGCTACAGCTTCTGAAATCTGACCTCGTGGTGGTAATACCAGTGTTCCGCTGGTGAGTCTGGGGCTACAGCCAAGCTTTTGCATTTCATGCTTGCCTCCTCGGCAGTGCTAGTTCTGTTTGTGTTGCCAGTTTTGCAGAGTAAATGTCTGGTTGCATTGCCGCTTGCCTAATTGTGAGGTGTAACACAAACAACTGAAAATAAGGGGAAAACTGTATCAAATGAAGTGCGCACCACCCTGACACTACTGCATAACCTCCAAAAGTGCTCTGATGGAAGAAACCCTGCTGTCTGCAGCCATACCCTTCCAGTTTGTCATAGGCTTGTGTTTGACTACTTCTCAAACACCACAAGACTGTTTCCACTATGATGTGGTCACTTGCAATCAGTGCAACAGACAAGATTTTTCTGCTTTCTGTGCTTTTAATTTTGAGGCTGTCATTCATTATTGTCTTCCAGTGCTGCCTTATATCCGTATGTTCATGCTCATTCAGGTGGCTTTTCTTCTTAAAAGGTGGAAATGAGAGACACCTCTGTGTCTTGATTGAGATCTTCCCTTTTTTACTTTTCAGCTACCGCTCTGTATTTCATAATCCTTGCTCTGATGCCTTAATATTGTGGAAACCTGCTTTCAAAATTGCTGTTCATTGTTATTCTTGTTCTAGTGTACAAAATCTCTGTGCACCCAATGGGGACTTTATAATACATGTAATGTAGCTGATTGACTATAGTGTGATAGGTGAATTCACTGTAATAGCATCCTCTGGAATAATTCCTTCATAAAGCCTCATGCTGGGACTCGGTTTTGAAGAGCGTTGTTGTATGAGATGCTGTTAACTGAAGTAAATATTGGTGGACCTGGTCATGGTATGTAGTATTGACATTCTGAAGCTGATGAGAGCAGGAGGCATGGTTCAGTTATCTGGTCACTGAGTTTCTTAATGTTATTTTCAGCAGTGACACCCAGAATCCACTGTAACAGGCCGTGAACCCCTTCCATTAAGTGCTGTACAGGCAAGACAAAGGTGGCTCCTAAATGCAGTTGAAGTAGTGGTGTAGATGCCCACCCCAGCCGCAGGAGAACAACGTACTCTGTAAGAAAACAGACATTTGTCATCTGCTCTATGGGGTTCAGATCAGAGGCAAAACCAGAATTTTCTGCCCTGACACAAAGCATGTTAAACTCAAGCTTAATGATACGTGTAGGAGTAGTGCATGTTGTAACAAGTGGTGTAGGGAAAATTTAAGGCATTAAAGACAAGGCTACTCAGTCAAATAAGACTGTTGTCAAGCTTATGTGATTGTCATTGTTGCAGCCTGCATATCTATATGGGAGGGAAGGAAGCTTGAGGGGGCAGATGAGGATTTTAAGAGCATTTTAGGACAAGCATAGCAAGTTTCTTGCTGTCGGTGTGTGCACTCCCTGCCGCTCCTGTGCTTTATGGTGGAGGCGTGCGAGTGCCTGTTTTGGGAGGAGGGCTGAACCCCATGGTAGTACACAGAGCTGGCAGGCACTCAACTCCCCCTTTCACTTTAGGTTTTGTCAGCCTGTGAGATTTGCTGTTTGTTGTTTATGGGCTCTGTTTTTCTCTCTTTCATTCCTTTTATTTTCTGCAGAAGAATGTGCCTCAAACACAAAAGGAGGCTGGTGATAGACAAGCCGCTTTTCCTCATCTTCAGGGAGTTACTGTCATTTGCTAAATATGTGACCTGCTCTGTTTTGCTCTCTTTGCAACTTGGAGACGAATATGTAGTGCAGCTGGGAATCAAAACCAAGTGAAAACAAGCTGGTACAGGAGCTGCAAGCTCAGTGAGTGCTCAGCTATTTCTCCTTCCACAGCCACAATTCGTGCCTTCGTGCTTATCAGGAATGTGTGACATTTGTGCACTTGATGTGCTGGGTCCTCGTTAGTTTAAAAGCATCTTGGAATATGCTGTGTTCTGCTGATCAGTCGGGAATCTGGCATCTATGGTTTCTTTCTTTTCCATGTATCCTGGAGTCAGGAAATAGTTCTTGAAGGAAGCTATGTGTTGTCTTAGAGCATGGAAGATACAGTGCACCTGCAGCTCTTTGCTCTGAGTTCCTGCAAAACGCAGGGTATTTGGATCCTCTTTCTCTCTTTGTGGTGTTTATTGCTGCCAAAACATTCATAAAGGTGTTGCTGAGGTTTGTACAGACCATGTCAACGCACCCTGTAACCTGTAACACTGCAGGCAGAGAGCTGAACCAGCACAACTTGTGTGAAGCGGACTGAAGGTAGTCAGCGAGTGACAAGAGGTTTATTGAAATACTGAATATCAAAGTATTGTGTATCCGCTGGTGTGATAGTCTGAATAGAAGGAAGCAGGTGGGTATGGACAGATGGAGTTGAAGGAAACTGTGGAACAAAAAATAAAGTGTTAAAATAGAGTTTGAAGGAAATAGCAGGATAACTCCTAACAAGGGCTGTGGTACCATGTCTCGTTAAGGCTTTTCATTAAGGTTTTTTGTCTCAAGTGCTTGATACTTTCATGATTCTCTCCTGTATCCCTGGATAAACAGATGAGCTGATCTTCATCAGAAAGGAAACATGCCGTTTGCTCTCTGCATACACAGAAGTGCCTGGGGCATTGAATTTGCTGCAGTCTCTGTTGAGCCCAGTGCAAAAGGTAGAGGACACCAATAGGACATTGCTATTTTCTCCTCCAGACTTGCCCCTTTAAATCTATTTAATTTGATATTTCCTTGGATTGCTTCTGGGAATAACAAGAGGTGGAAGGAGGGTTTTAAATCATTTTATGCTCCAGGGTGAATTCCCTGGGACTTTGAAGCATAGAAAACCCCTCCAGATCCTGAAGGAACAAGTGAACCTGAGGTGTTGGATCTTGAGCTGCACTCCTTAATAATTAAATGCTATGTATGGGCTGATGGAGAGGATCATTTAAACCCTGCCTTTAAAATTTGGTTTTATTTAACTTTCAACATGCTGAACTTTGTTTCTTGTCAATACACTGGTGTTACCTTCTGGTCATGAAGTTAAGTTTGATGCTGAGGGAGTCCTTTTTGATGGTGGTGTTCCTTGTGCTTCTCAGCTTCCGTTCACTACGCAGGAAAGGCATCCAAACGTGCTTTCCCAGTCTTCCTGGCTGAAGGCAGTGAGGTGGGTTTATTGTCCAAATACCTTGTGAGGATTCATTCTCCTTTCACAGGTCAAGTGCTAAAATTACTGTGCTTCAGACCTCTTACCCTGAGGATTAATTAACTTTATTCTCTTGCCTAAGTAGCAACCTGAATGTCATTTTTCTCATCCTTATTTACAGTAAGCTCACTTTATTCACCACAGAGGCAGGAAGGGATTCTTAAAGTGGACATAGATCACGTTTATGTTCACTTAATTCCCCTTTACACTGCCAGAATGATCTAAATCAACCTTAGAGTAGACCACAATCAGATACTCTCTGTCAATGGTCTTGCAGTGGGAACCACAGGACAGCTAATTCATTTAGCCTGCCTTAACAGTGGCTCACTCATTATTTACACAGTTTACAAGTCTTTGCAGTTATGTTTCATAAGTATCACAGCCAGAAAGATGATGCCAGGAGGAACATCTCCATCTATTTAGCTGTTCTCCTGCTTATTCAAGGCACTGTTCATTTTCGCTATCCATACCTGCCACGGTTGAGCTAAATTCTGGGGGTAGGAGAGAACTTAGGAAATTGTTGGGGAGTTCCAGTTGACCTTGGAAACAGCATCTCTGTCAAGTGTTCCTTCCCAGAGAACCTGCCTCAGTACCATTGTGAATTCAGGTGCCATTTAATCCTTCTCAAGCAGTGCCATTGGTCCTCCATGGTGTCCCCCATTTGGTCCCAATGGCCCCCATTGCTTTTTTCCTTCTCTCTCCTGTGGAGTATATGGAGGTGAAACTCTATCAAAAGCTGCCTGATATAGGGGGGATATGTAAGACACATGCCCAGCTACTGGGAAAGGATCTTTTCAGCTAAGCCAGACATTCTGGCTGAGGCAGCTGAAATTCCACTGGGAAATGGCTCTCCAGTGTGTTTACTGGAGTACAGTGTATTTATTGTACTGACCCAGGATGTGAAAATTCACTACAGCTACACACTGGCACAACCCTGTAGCATTAAGCAGCATGAGAACATAGTGTAGAAGGAACAGTTAAGAAGCATCACTGAGAGGGACTTCTGATACTGCTTTCCTCTGCATTGTATACAGCATGTCCCCTCTATCCCAGCTTCTCTGGCATCCTGTGAATCGAAGAGGATTATTTACTTTGCTGTTAGTTAATAACATTTCAAGCTCTTGAATAGCTCATCCAAGTGCAAATGATCTTACTGTCCAATTACAGAGCATGCAAGTGCTAAGGGAGGAGAACAGCAGGACAGGAGATAGATGCTCTCAGCAGGATTGTGCAGTGTACCTTCTTCTGTATGTCAGTTCTGAAAGTACGACATCATTAACTAGACTTTTTGTCCCCCAAACCATGTACTGTTGGCAATTCTATTCATAATAAGTACTCTTCTATTAAGCAAACTATGCAATTACTAATCCATTAGCAATTCTATTGCAGAAAACTTCATTACAGTGTCTATTCAGGAGGTGCATTCTTGACAGACCTTTTTTGGGGGGTGGGGTGAGGGAAAGGGGGAGAGTATTGTTTAATTATGATTTAAAAGCTTGGCTTCCTAAACTTAATGAAGAAATAATGAGTTATTCCATAGTAGTGTAGCAAAATCTGCTCACAAATTAACTGTACCTCCTATTCTCTGCCTTGAAAGCTTCTTATGGCGTGCTCTAGCTTCCTACCATTACTCTCCTTTTTTGTTAGGAGTAAGAAGATTATGTAAGAAAATGGCAGCAATTATGATATTAACATAATGGGAACAATTAGTACAGCAAAATCCACGTTTTAATTGGATGCAGTGTCTTTTCAGAAGGTCGTTGTCATATCTTGATTTACCTGCTGATTGTTATCATGTTCCTTTCCATTAGCGGGGGTGAAAGCCAGGTGAAGACAAGACAGCAGGCAAGACTAGGGGAAAGCTATGGAAAAAGAGCCTTGGAGCTTTGATAGCTGCCAGGGGCTCAGTTACAGTGCTCATTGATATATTCCCCTTGAGCCCTTTTGGAACGAAGGATGGAGCCTCTATTTTGTCCTGGGGAGAAACCCTTAGAAACCCAAAAGTTGGATTGTGTGGAAAGTGTCAGAGTCAGAAATAAAGCCGGAGCTGTTTTCACACCAGCTCAGCTGAGAGAAGCACGGATCATGTTCCCCTCTCTCTCCCAGTTTGCTTTTCCTAACTTCAGACAAGGCAATTTATGTCTTAGTAACACTGTTTTCCACACTGAAAGGGATTAGAAATGTTTCTTTACAACTTGAGGTGTTGTGAAGTGTAAACAGAGTGTGGTGCAGGAGGCTGGTAGTGGGATATAAGCTTTCTGTCCAACTTTATTAAAGCTTGTATTTAATTTGGTTTGAGCAAATAGCTATGTTTGATTTGAAACCTTTCCTCAGGTGAAGAGGGAATTGGAGAATGTTTCTTTTTTCCCCCCTTTTTTTTCTTTCTTTAATCTAGTTTTGCCCTTTCTCAGGTCTTTCCCAGAAAAGATCCATTTCTTGTAACTGATTATAATATTCTCCTTTTCAGTCACTTGGCTCTTCACACTGCATTTCTTACTCGCTGCCTTGCATACCTAATCCCAAGTGAAAATTGGAGGAGCCCCATCTGCAGCACTAAGCGCTGCATGACAGAATTGGAGGCACATGGCTCTCTGTGTAAAGCTGTCTGTTTATCCATATTAATCTTTCTTCCCTTGGGCACCTGAGTGAGGCCAGTGCTCCCTCCCTGCTCCATCCTTCTGTCTGTTATGTCACTAAATGTCATGAGCTCTGACAAACACCTGATTTATGATGGACGCTTAAAAACTCCCTAGGAAAGGCAGGAGCTGCTTTGAAGAAAAAGCAGAATATTAACTTGAAGATATTGAGCTAACAGAGTCCAACAGTGTCTGTGTTAAAGGATGCTGAAAGGGATTGCTTTGGTCCAGACATGTTTAGTCTGGGCTGAAGGTAAATCAGTAGTGACTGATTTGCCTTCTGTCCTACATTACAGATATATGGGCTTCTTTACAGATAGAGCTAGGAGTAGCTCTCAGAGGAGTAGAATTCCTATTTTTATACTTGCTTTAAGTGCTTGGCATTCTCTGCAAGTTGGTAACACTTCTGGAGAACGAATATGACTTAGGTATGTACTTATTTACTAGGTTGTTTCGGAAAACAGGCGTTTTCACCTGTGAATCCATGCCTTACCGAGCCGAGCAGTGTTTGGAAATCCATGGCAAGTTGGTTATAAGCCATCCCACGGGTTAGTTGCTCCTTCTTGCTTCTAGTTTTACTGTTGGATCATTCTGGGATTCTTGGGGGTCTTCTGCACCAGGAGCATTGGGCTGACTTCAGTAGCGTTTAAGAGTGTTTTCAGGTATGAAAACCACTGATACGTGCAGGTTAAGACAATCAGATGCATGATCTGCAATTACAATTTACCTCTCCGTTCTCAAAATAACTGCAGGAGCAGGTGACATGTATTTTCTCTGCAGCTCCAGATTTTTATTAACCGAGCAAACAGGTTTGTCAGCTGTTCTTGCACTTAAGAGTTAGGATTAGTTGGTTGTTCTGCACTTAAATGACACCCTGACTCATTTAGGAGGTGAAGTGCTTTGTTTTTCTGTCTACAGTTTGGGGTTTTTCTAAGAGTTATAATTATTTCCAAGGGATTTCATTTCCCAGGTTTCTTAGTCACACGTCACTGGAATTAACACCCAGATCATCTTTACTGTGCAAAGAACAACTGCACTGAAGTATTTTCACCAGCTACAAGAACATCCCAGTTTCCTTCTCTGTCTTCTCAGTTGACCTTTCTCACTAGGCAGGTTAGCTCTTATTTTGCAACTAAGCTGTTGCTGCCGTGGTTTATATGAAGCCAGAGGTTTACAGATGCATATGTGTATAGTTAAAACCCTGATGTAGTGGTCACTGAGCAGACAGCATGTGCTAAGCTGTTGGTGGTTTTGCAGTAGAAGACTCCAAATGCCCCACAATAAGAAGCCCATGAGAAGAGTGGTGGAAAATTGTCCTTTGCGAATGAACTCATCGTCTACATGTGCAGCAAAGCAGAAAGAAGACAGTGACACATTGACGTATTTGTCACTGCTTATCCCGTGTAAAGAAATTAATCCTTTCATGTGGTTTCCCTCCCCACTGAAAATTTAATTCAGAAAAGCGACTTTTCCTGTCTTTCCTTCCCTCCTTTTCCTGCAGCCTTTTTAATAGTGGCTTGGTAATCCCATGGAATTTCCTAAGTACAGAGTTGGAAGAAGAAACTCCATTTTCTTTATTTGTGTGCTAAAATTTCTGTATACCTTACACCATTCCCTTTATGCTTGTGTTACCTTATCTGAGAAAGTTAGACTAGTTTGGGCAGCACCTATGGAATCTCTGTACTTTCTTCCCCTGGGAAGTAAATGGGAGGTGGTTGTGTACTTGCTGTTTGTGCCTACGTGATGCTTCTGCAGGCATCATCTTCAACCATCTTGAACATGTCTATCCAGAAACTGGAGTCACTGAAATGCTGCAGTGTAGGTCTAGACAGGAATAATACGTCACTGGTGTATTGTGTCCTGCTCCCAGGGAGGTTGGCACTGAACCACTGGGTCTGTTTTACATTGACACAATAAGGTCTTAACACCTTTCAAGTTATTAGCCCTTTAGTGGAGGCTGCTCTCCCTGACCTCAGATGTTGTAGACCCTGTGTTCTGTAAGCTAATCATGCAATGCTTCAAGTGCTAAAGGGCATGGCTCTTCATTGGGAGAATGAGAGCCTGAAATTCAGCATCTCAAAGGTCTGTGGCCTTGCACGAGGACAAGAATTAGCAGGTCACCTGTCCCAGCAAGAGCGGGGCTTCTGTCTTGAGCTGCAGTGCAGAGTGAGATTGATGGTGAGAAGTTGCCATCACTGAGCAGACTGGCATCATTTTACTGCAGTGTGAAGCAGAGTCTCCCACATCCCAGTGGGACCTTGGAGAGCAGGAGCTTTGCCATCAAGCCCCATAGGCTATATCGGATACCCTCTGGTATCTCACTGGCACTCCAGCGTGTGCTGTCATGGCAGGCAGAGTTTCTTTGCCTATAAAAAACCCCTGAGGATGTGTGAAGCTGTTTAAAATGGTACCACAGCAAACTTCTGCTGCGGTTTCCTTTGATTAATGGATAGCTGAAGGAAAGTATTTTGCAGAAAATTTACAAATTGGAAAGTGTTTGTTTGGGAATATCAGCTATGTTTAAAAAATGCATTACAGCATTGTCATGAATTGACACGTTCCATTGATCATCCGCTTCTGGACAGAAAATGAAATAAAAGAGCCATTTCTTCAATCACAAGTAGGCATAATAATGAACGTGTTTCATTTTCAGGGTGTTTGGCTTCTCACATTGGGAAGATGGAAGATAGAATGTCATGTACAGCGCTCAGAACTTCGGGCTGGTGTGGGAGTCGTGATTCGACAGCTGCTGACTCCAAATATTTAGTTAAAAGTCAAGGAGGAAAAGTAATAATTTATCATTATTATTAAAGAATTTGCCTTCTAGGTAGAGGCATTTGTGGGTCAAAGATCCCAACCTTGCTGAATAAAAAGGGGCTTGGTTTAGTGATCACTGATTCAACATCATTTAAATGTTCAGCTCAAACAAAAATATAATGGAATGTAATGGTACATAAATTCTCCAAGGAGAAAATCAAGTCTATATGTATGTCTGCATTTTATATATCCTGAATATATATACGCAGCTTGACAAGGACATGGATGAAGTTATCTTTTGCTGGTGGCAGTAGAACATTGATGAAGAGCCCAGTAGCAATTATGAATTGGCTGGCACCAGCAAAATGTTGCAGCCCACTGGTCTCACATGGATGCTGCACCTACATCTGTAACGAGCTGGGTGGCTTCCAGAGAGGATGCTCTGCTCCTCGACCTACCTGCACATTCTGCTGTTGACTGCTTGCCAAAGGAGAGGCTCATTCAGGAGGGATGTGTGTGTGTGTGTTCTGCTTTTATGTTATGGATATATAGACTGAAAACATTTTCTTTCTTTAAAACGCCGTTCAGTGCTGTCATCTCAGTTTAACGAAGCAGTTGTTTGAGAGAACCAGGGAGGGATGGCTGGCAGGAGGAGGATTCTTGGCAACAGGGCACTGTCTCGCCAAGAATTTCTTACTGACTTTGCAAAGCTATTGGCCCTGTTTTAACCCAGGGTACATGCTGAAGAGTTTTCACCTGTCCTCTTTGAAATAAACTTAATTAGGCCTTAATTCTGTAGTGCCTACACTTAAACCTTCTGTCATGGTTTTGGGAGGTAGGGGTGATGGCAGCGTGTTACACTAGAAAAATAACTCCTTCTGCATTAATTGGAGCATCTCTAAAATTGGATCTGCTTTTAAAGAGTTTTCAGAATGGTTATTCCTCACTTGGAACTTTTGACCTTACCAGTTTTGTTATAAGATGAAATGGGTGCCGTTTGACTTGAGTGTTCTGATGCTTTGAATGATTTAAAGTGCTAATTTTCCTCTGAATTAATTTCTTGCATGATTTCAATGAAAGAAGTGTATTTGCTTTGGCTTTTATTGCTGCTCTGTAGAAGAAAGCTCTTCTGACAGAATACTGTCCAGCTCCATTGAGCACAGGGACTGCAGACCAGAATTCTGCTTGATGTGTTCATCCTGGTTGCGTGAAGGGTACCGTCACTGAGGTGTTCATGTTGCAAAAGGTTTCTTCATCTTAAGGAATTCATTCCAGACTTGCTCAGTTTCTTCTGTTCCCTGATTCGATTGGAAGAGCACAACTAAGGCAACAAATTGCGCATTGCCGCTTTTCAAAGGAATGATGGCAGCGCATAATGATGAGCAATTGGTCATCAGAAATACCTGTAATAAATCATGTTGAGCAGTTTTGAATCACAGAAAATGCTTACAGATGGGATCTTCACATGGAAAATGTATGAATAGAGAAGGACAGAATTGGAAAAGTGAGGCTGGAATTTGAGGATGTCTGAATTGGAATTCAGACCTCACTGAAATTCAGCATCAACACCTTTCCCCTCCCCACCCTGTCTCTTTAAGAAGATCCAATTGCTTAGGCTTGTGCTGTTTTATGATTTGCCTGCTTTTAGTGCTGGTCCCATGTATAAACTGTTGGCTCCAAGAAATTACGCTCCAAAATGCTTAAATTCTCAGAAACCATCAGTCATGCATTATAAGGGACACAGGGAGACAGTGGCACACTCAGAATTTACTGAATGAATTATGAAGCTTCATTTGGAGCACTTTCTCTTCAGCAAAAGTGCACACATGCAAAACCAGAGCACTGTTTTTAATACCACACATCTCTCTCTTGTTTAAGAGTCACTTTACTGCTCTAGAAGTGCCCTCTATCAATTAGAAACACTTTTTCTCACAGTTACTGTAGTCATTGGATCTGCTGCTGTGGTCAGGAGTTTTCTATTGATTCCTCTTATGGGTGAGGGATTTAGAGGCTAAACTGTAAAACAACTTTGCACTCTTCTGACAGTCTTTCTTTACTGTCAATCTGGGAATTGTCTCTTGTGTGACCAGTGCAGAGAAGTTTCCTTTGGTGGGATTTTTTGCTGTTTAAAATGGTGCAGACTCAGGCCTGGGAGGAGGAGTGATCTCTTAAAATTAAGCACGTGCTTAAGTGCTTTTCTGGATCACTGCCTTGATCTATTGATGTTCTCAGTCTAATGTGCAGGAGCCGTAATTGCCTCCCCATGTTTTCAGTGGCTGCACAGCATTAAATCTCTGTGCTCTGTCCTGGAGTTGGTGCATCACCACCACCTCTCAGAAATGCTCCCTAATGCTTTGAAGGTTACTGCAGAATAAGATGTTGTCTTTGATGAGGAATCAAATGCCTTGGAAGTCTTTCTGTGGCTGCTAATATTTCAGGTGGCAAAGGTGAAAAGTTGCGTGCATCAGTCTTGCTGTCCTTCTTGGGATGAATTAGCACAGCCTTTTCCTAGGGAAGCTGGAGAGAGCGCAGGTGAAGAAGCCGAGTCTCTTTAACTTGGACTCAGCGCTGGCTCTGTACATTTAGCAGGTTGGACAGGGCTTGGAGCAACCTCATCTAATGGAAGGTGTCCCTGCTCGTGGCAGGCGGCTGGAACTGGATGAGCTTTAAGGTCCCTTCCAAGGCAAAATTCAGGTTGCTCCAAGCGCCATCCAACCTGGCCTTGAGCATTTCCAGGGGCAGCCGCAGCTTCTCTAGGCTGTCTGTGCCAGCTCCCCCCACCCTCACAGGGAAGAAATAATGACAACATTAACGCTTTAAATAATCTTATACTTCATCCAAGGAATGTGAATAGAGGCTTAAGCGATGAGACTGGAGTCAGTTGAATCCATCTGCCGTAAAACACAGTGAAAACAGATTCTCTGTAACTTTGGTGTTTCTTTCAGTGCTGCAGTGTCATCTTAGCATCTCCTGGTGAGGGGGGGTACAGTGCTGGGTAAGCAACCTGGCTGCTGTGTCCTGGTAACAGATAAACAGCATGCTAACCAAAACTCTTGGCATTTTCTGAAGGAAACCTACTTAAAATATGACTGGTTGTAAAGCTATTGGAGATGGCAGCGTGCTAAATTAAACAGATGTTAGCCTCCTCTCGCCTGCTTTCTCCGTATTCTGAACAGGAACCGGCCTTTCAGAAGAGAAACTGTGCACTCGTTGGCAAAACGGAGGTATTAGAAGCATTTTCATTACCAAATGAAATTGTAATCAATCATCCTGGCAGACTGGTATTTTTCTTTGATCTGTACCCAGAGTGAGAGCTGTGAGAGAATTGAGTATTTCTATACAGCTTCAATCATGCTCCTTATTGCAGTGTTGGAGTGCATTTCGATGCTGTATTAATTGGCATCACTGACATCTCTGTCGTGTGGTTATTTGTCCCAGTGTTCAAGGCCTGGTTGGAAGGGTCTTGGAGCAAGCTGATATAGTGGAAGGTGTCCCCGCCTGTGGCAGTGGGTTGGAACTGGAGGAGCTTTAAGGTCCCTTCCAACACAAACCATTCTAGGGCTCTGTGTACATAGCAAAGTGTTTTCTGTTCATGGTTTGTCATTTCTTTGCTTTAAGGTATTTGTCTTGTTATTTTTAATATCTTTTTCAAGCAAGATCAAAAAAGCGTACCTTTTACTTGGAGTAACAGATGCCAAGAGCATTGCAGTCCTCTTCCCATGGGAAGAGTAACCAGAGTGTTGGAATTCACTCCCAGACCAGCCGCGGTGAAGCGCTCCATGCTGTGCAGAAGAGCTGCAGGCTGCTGTGGGACCCTGGAGCAGGAAGAGCTACCTGCAGCTTACAGTGAGAGATGTGCAGACATAAATGTACACGGGGATATTTTTCTTTGCACATTGAGATTTTCTTGCAGTAATGAAACCCATCATAGCTATGAAGGAGGAAGGAAAGTAAAAGAATCTGTTGTTTATAACAGTGTACTCTCTAGCAGTCTAATAGATCAGTAGCCATTATTTTCTGTTTCATGTAGAGGTAGGCTGCTCTTAGGTTTAATTTCAGAATCCACTGTACTTTTTAAACACCAGCTGTATTTCAGTATTGCATGTTAAAGAAAGGTTTAAAAATCTCCACAAGCCAAAGCACTCCTAAAGAAGTGGAGGAGGTGAGGTCAGGAAAAGCAATGGCGTGGGCTTGATGTTTGCTGGAATGAGAAGGAAATGCAGCAGGAACTGGATGAAGCAATTTTAGCTTTGGATTGGAGATTCAGGAGCCTCTATGGGTAACCCATTACATTGACTGTGGCTGCTGTGTCAGTCAGTTCTCTGCTTGCTGTGCCTGAGTGCAGGTTTCCCGATCACAGAAATATGCTTCCAGCTTTCCTTGTGATTTCTTGACATTAATAGCCAGCTCGGTGTGTGAAGCTGTGCTGCAGTGATCCCTTCCTCTGCTGTCATTTATGTTTGCTGGAGTTTTTTGTTTTTAATGGAAAGAAGGAGGTCCTTAATTTTAAAAAGGGGAATTAATCATTTATGCGAGGCAGCTTCCTTGGAAATGCATATTTATAACATGCTTTAGGTATGGAAACTGGGAAGTTGGAGAATCTTGTTTATGAAGCCTTCCCAATGCCATTTAGTATAGAAAGGAGGAGTTGGACTGTTTTGACTTTTGGTGCTTGAGCCCTGATTGGGTAGCATGGAAATTAATTGGCTATCACCTTGAATCCACAGTGTTTGCTGTGTGCAGAAGATGTTTCGCTCTGAGGCTGGAGTCCCAAATCAGGGAGGCAGGTGTTAGTGCTGGGCTCTGGGGTTAGCAGTCAGGAGACTTTGATATATCCCTGCTTCCATCAACTGCTTTATGTGTGACGGTGGCCTCTTAATTCATCTCTGTTCCTCTGGCCTGTCTGTCAAAATATCAATGTATATATTAGATCAATAAGAGCTGCTTGTGTCGGTGTGTAGGATGTACCCGAGCTTGGATTTTGCATGGGACCTCTGGCCCCCACTATTAGGAAATAGTGATGCTGCGAGGGCTGGAACAGCTCTGCTCTGGAGCCAGGCTGAGAGCACTGGGCTGGGGCAGCCTGGAGAAGAGAAGGCTCCTGAAGGGGAGACCTTAGAGCAGCTCCAGTGCCTGAAGGGGCTGCAGGAAACCTGGAGAGGGGCTTGGGACAAGGGCCTGTAGGGACAGGACAAAATAAAATAGAACGAATTATAAAACAAGACAAAAAAAAAATAATTAAAACTCTACTTCTCATTCCCATCTAATGCACAGCAATAATGCCAGGAAATCTATTTCCCTTTCAGGCCTAATTACAGAGGAGTTGTCTGTGTTGTGTCCCTTCAGCAGCCCCTCTGTGGCATCCCCTGCACTCAGCATGTACCTTGGCAAAGCTCTACCAATTCCAGTGCAGAAGGTGCTCGCCTTAGGAAGCCACTAGGCAGAAGTGCATGTTTTACAGCCCATAAACTGAGGGGATTGTATGGCTCCAAGGACTGATAATAGGATGCAGCCCCATTCATTCTCCCATCACTGGCTGGAATTTAGCCCAGACATGGATGAGGTACAATACATTGGCAGGCGCAGCATGAGGAAGCAAGGACCAGTGATGGTTCTGCTGTACCTTCTTTGCAAATAAACACCAGATATATTTCCTGCTCTGCCAGCTCAACACCTTCAGCAGCTGCACACGGGAAATTGTCTGCATTTTCTAGGCATTAGGCTTACAATAAGAGCAAAAGTTTTGGATAGAGCCATGAGTTCTGAGCAAACCAGCTCATGGTTTGGGGAGGGGATGCTGCCTCTCTGCAAGGTCTTTATGTATAGATAGGGGGGAGCTGACTTAGTCACAAGTTTCCCTGTGGTTTACCAAGTGGCACAGTTAAACTGATGCTTGTGAGAGGATTTTGCACTAATGGACTCATGGAAATTTCTTTTAGCAGAGGAAGGAAACGGGAGTGAGTGAGAGTACGTGGTAGGTTTATTCACACTGCTTTCTCTAGCTGCAGATGTGTTGGCTGAAGAGATTAAGGCCCCTTATCCAGGATCTCCTACCTGAGATGTTTGGTTGAGAGCCTGTTGTTTAACTGCTTGTTATTTAAACCCATTCCAGTCTATATGAGCTGGATTAGATTTAAATACCAGGTACTTGACTGAAAAAGGTTTGTTAGTCCAGATACTTGACTGAAAAAGCCCTCATGTGTTACACAGATGCACCAAATCAGAGTTGGATGTGGTAAGCGGGAAGGAAGGAATGGCAGGCTGGAGGAAGCCAGGATCAATAACCACAGAGTCACCATTTCACCCCAAGCAGGGCAAAGGCTCAGGTGGTATCTAGATGTCCAACACACTTCTGTGTCCACCTGAGAAGCAAGGTGGCAGCAGCAGCTAAATGTTGGCTCGTCAGCAGATAAAGGTTGGAATGTTTTTCTCTCCTGCGCTTGCAGAACTTCCAACCAACCATAAAAGTTGAGGGGTGTCAGGGTAAAGATCTATGCTCTAATCAAGAGGGATGTCTCCTCAGAGCACTGTTAGTTGCCAAGAAACTACTTTTGCAAAAGTGGAAATCTCTAACCACTCCTAAAATAATTGCCTGGCTGGACACAGTGTGACCTAGCTGTGCTCAGGAAGATTTCCTGGAACAGATGCTGCGATACCACACTAAGAAGCATGCTGTAAATACATAGACATTGCCAACTAAATGGGGAGTCTAATTGGATTTAAATCCTTCTTGTATAGGAAAAGTAGCAGAGGTTCCTGGCTAACTGAATAGCTATTGAGGAGTGTGGGTCCAGCACTTGGGCTTTTCTGCCCTGGCTCTGGGCTGTAATATCAGCAATTAGTTCTCCTTGCTTTTTCAGAGGGGAATCTCACACTGTATCGATCCTGTCTGCTTGGGCTATAAATTCTTCAGTGCCTGTCTTTTATTAAGCATTTACAAGGCAGAAGGGGCCTATCTCACTTCATGTTGTACAAATCACACTGACAGGTATCAGAACTGGTCCTTGCTGTTTCAAGAGCTGTTGTTCACACTTTGCTTCCTTTCATAAAAGCAGGTGGTTCACCGCTCCTCCTGAGTGCTCAGCTGTCTACAGTAGTTGGATTGATGGGTGGCACTTGATTCTCACTTACTGTGTGTACGAGAACTGTGTGTGCACATAATCAAAGGTTTAGTTCATGTTTTGCAAAATACCCTATGTGGAGATACTATATAGAGCAGTTCTCAGTTGAACAGATGGCAAAAGAAAGTAGCACTAGTAGCAGTAGTATTTGGGTGTTTCTGTGTGAATTTATGTAGTATGGCAGAGCAGCTCAGGTCTTTCAAGCTCACTTGTTTGAAACTCCATGGAGTTCCATCACTTTGTAGAATCTCTGACTGGTTTGGGTTGGAAGGGACCTTAAAACTCATCCAGTTCCTGCCCCCTGTATTGTGTACAGTTCTGGTGTCCTCAACATAAGAAGGGCATGGAGCTGTTGGAGCAAATCCAGAGGAGGCCATGAGGATGCTCAAGGTCTGGAGCAGCTCCCGTATGGAGCCAGGCTGAGAACACTGGGGCTGTTCAGCCTGGAGAAGAGAAGCTGCGTGGAGAGCTCAGAGCAGCTTCCAGTGTGTGAAGGGGGCTGCAAGGATGCTGGAGAGGGGCTCTTCGTCAGGGACTGTAGTGATAGGACATGGGGTGATGGGTTCAAACTGAAACAGGGGAGGTTCAGGTTAGATATAAGGCAGAAGTTCTTCCCTATGAGGGTGCTGAGGCACTGGCACAGGGTGCCCAGAGAAGTGGTGAATGCTGCATCCCTGGCAGTGTTCAAGGCCAGGTTGGACGGAGTCTTTGGTGACATGGTCTAGTGTCTGGTGTCCCTGCCCATGGCAGAGGGGTTGGAACTGGATGATCTTAAGGTCTTTTCCAACCCAAACCATTCTATGATTCTATAAAGAATTTTCTCGCAAATATTGTTCTGGTAGAAGTTTTGATCTCAGTCTTGAGTGAAGTAATTGCACTTTCCAGGTAGTTGGTGCTGAAAATGAGTGAAGGATTTGTTTGTTTCTGAATTATATAGCTGCACTTGAGAGGGTCTGTAATTCTGCACTGAGGTTTTAAACCTAGATCCTGAAAGCGCAGGCACACTGATGGTTAATATTGTCTTTTCACTGCGTAACGACTTTATTATTTGTATATGCAAAAGCTGAAAATTGAACAGATCTCTGTCAAAACAGCCGAACCATTGAAAATCCCTTCAGTCCTGTGTTTTTTGGGCATCTGGAGCTTGGAGAGTTAATAGTGTTGATCTGAGTGTCTCTAGCCATCCCTCAGCTGCTGTTGCTGCCGTGCTGATCTCTTGCCCTCAACTTTGTGCTGTATGAGGCCCCATTTTTTAAAAAGCAAAAGCAATTTTACTGTAGTCTCCATGATTTAAAGCTTTGTTCCATGCTAAAACCCAAAGAAACTTGGGAAGATTTAGGTCTGTACCGGCTTTTACAACAAGGAGGATTTAGATTCGTGCTTCCAGGAGACTTTTTGTTGCTCAGAAGTTGTGTGAGAAGTTTTCTTCAGTGGAAAGCTTGCTTGGCTGGAGGTGGCCAGAGCTATGGCAGGACAAAGGGTCTACCCAACCCGCAGAAGGTCTTCTCCAGCATCATGCGTACATAGCTGCTGAGCTGGGAACAGCACATGACATAATATAAGGCCTCAGTCGAAGGTCTTTAGCATCTGGACAAGGCATCTGCTTAGAGTCAAATCCACTTCTGTGATATGTTTTAGTGCCGTGGAGAAAGCAGTCGGAAATCATCTGAACCTTGAGCTATCTAAATGTGAACACAAACAAACTGCCTCCGGGGTACTGAAAGTTTTGCATGGTAATAAAAATTAGCTTAGGAGAATTACTAAGTAATTTCAAGTACCGTAAAGTAGCTGTTGGGAATAAAGTGTCCTAAGCGCAAAGCATCAGCCCAGTTACTGCAAGAATGAGTTATTATCATTAATTATCACTCTATTTTATAGTTATTGCCTGTGATTTCAGACTTTAAATACTCCAAAGCATAAACAATGTTAATTTAATTACGGTGTGTGAGTTGCTGCAGTTTGCATGCAGAGGAAGAAACCATTAATAAGGTTTATTCAGAAAGAAACTTCAAATAATAATTAGCATTTTAGGCTTTTCTAGTGCATTGGAATGAACCATCCTTCCTTAGCTTGAGCCCCGCTTACAGCAGATAGGCAACACAAGCTGCTCGAACCATTTAGGGAAGGCTGGAGAGAGCCATGTGCTGAGCAGCCCAAACCCCAGTCCCCTGGTATCAGCTCCTTACATCAGGTTCACTCACCTGCATGTGACTAAGCGCAGTGGTGGAAGAGCTGTTTGAGCTTTGGGGAATCCACATCTTGATCCTGTTGTTGAAAGTATTTTCACATAAATGTGAAACATCCCTCCAAGGCACAAACAGGAAACTAAAATTGCATTTCCTTTGGTTTATTCTATTGCTTTCCTTAACTTCATACTCTTCTCCAGTCGTCTGTCAGGAACCATTCTCTGACTCGTGTTCAATCTCATCAGTACAGCGGTCACATATGTCTGTTGTGTGTCATTAATAGAGAAGTTAACTCATACAGGACAGTGAGCAAATCACCCCCATATTCTGCTGGAATTGTACTGTCAGTTGTTTGCACAGCGCTGGTACAGTGTGAGGCCTGCTTATATACAAGCAAGTCTATTTAATGTTTGTCTTTCTGATTTAACATTACTGTGATTTCTGAAGTGGTCACCCAGTGCCAAATTTATTACCAATGTCTGTGTAGATTATAGCAACATTTTGCAACTGTCTTCCATTCATATAATCCTGTAAAACCAGCAAATTGATTGATGAGGCCTATGTGGATATATAGTCCGTAAGTGGATATGATTGATGTTTAGAATGTTAAGCTTTTGTAATCAAATCCCTTTTTAGCTATTTTAATAGCTGTTGTCCAGACTGACAAGATCATCCCACTGAACCACTTTAAGCTAATCCAACCATACTGCTTCTTTATTTTCTCTGTACTCTTTTGACTGTACAGGCTATGCTAAAAGCTACTGTTATGGACCTGGTAAGATTCGGGGCCACCTCTCAACTCTTACATGCCCATTATGTACATCTCCTGGTCTTAAAATGATTAACAACTTCCAAACAACCCTGTCCCTGGAATGGAAGAAAGGAATTTGCTGCAACGTTTTGATAACTCAGCTTGTGCGTAGGAGCTGGTTCCTTAGGTCAGAAATTGGCTTACACATGTAGCTGTATCTCAGACAGTAAAGGGCTTTCATGAATACGACACAGGTAGAATCTCTATAAGGTTAAACACAGAATGGACAGGAGCCATGGCAGTTTTGGGGGTACTCATAGGTTCTATGTAGCTTTCACATTCTCCTTTTTCTTTCACCTGGTTCTCCATATACATCATGGAACAATGTAATTACCCACAGGCAAGTAAAACTGCCAGGACTAGAATCCCCAGCTCTGAAATCTGCCCCTCTTTACATTAGCACATCAATGTCTCCCTTGTAGTGAGGGGCCAGAACCGAACACAGGATTTGAGGTGCAGCCTCCCCAGTGCCCAGTGCAGGGGCACAGTCCCTGCCCTGGCCCTGCTGCCGCACTGGTGCTGAGCCAAGCAAGGACGCTGGAGGCTTTCCTGCTGCCTGGGCACAAGCTGCTCATGCTCAGCTCCATCAATCAGCACCCCCAGCTGCGTTCCCATGTGCAGTTTCCATCCACTCTTCCCCAAGCCTGGAGAGTTGCAGGGGGTTGTTGCGGTCCAGGTGCAGGACCTGGCACTTTGCCTTATTGAACCTCATCCCATTGGCCCCAGCCTGTCCAGATCCATTTGTAGGATGCATCCTGCCCTCCAGCAAGCAGATCAACACTCCCACCCAGCTTGGTGGTGTTTTAATTAATAATGTTTCCATTTTTCATATATATAGTGTTTAGTAAGGCAGTCCTTGGTACTTCTCATTTATTTTCATCTCCATAGCATGGAGACCATCTTGCTACACAGCACTGTTCATCCAGAAGAAGGTAGAGTCGGGCCATAGCTTGAATTTCCTACACTTATGAACAATGTATTGTCAGTCTTTTTCTTGTAGATACTTCCAAGATGATTTTCACCTCTGCAGCTAATTTTGTGTCAAAGCCTGTACATTCATATGATGCCTAATGGCTTTTGAATGGAAATGAACTTTAAGTGGCTATTAACAGAAATTGGCTTTAAATTTATAATCTGGAGATAAAAGGCCTCTTGTGCTGTCAATGTCTTACAAGCATACTTTCTTCTGAATACAGAGGTAGGCATTATAAACTAAAGTACAGTTATTAGCCTTATTTGTCTTTCATTCTCGTTTGTACCTGCTGCTTCCAGGCTTATGTGGCTGATCTTGCTTCATATCAAAGCGAGTGTGGTGGGAATGCATCCCGGAGACCTGTCTGGCTACAGGCTGTTAGTGTGATGCTTAGATTTCTATCTGGGAACTGCATAGAGCTTTTCCATGAGGGCTCCCCCCTCACTGGGAACTCCCAGTGTTGAAAACAATGTTTCTGTGTTTTATCAGTGTCTGGTTGGGAAGGCATGGAGTGGCTCTTTGTGTCTCTTACAGGAGCCTCTTCTCAGCCTTGTTCTGAGAAGGAGCTGTGTATGCCATGGGGCCTTGGCTGTAACTTCTGCAGCATTTCATCTGGAAGCTGCTTCTGGGCAAGTTTCTGTTGTTCCCTTTCTGTCCAGCTTCGCATGGGGTCAGCCAGAGCTTGGCTCTGCATGTGCCATTATGGCAGCTCAGGCTCAAGACTGCAAAGAACACAGTGATTCAACTCAGCAAAGCAGATGCAAATGCTTAACTCGAAGATGCATTTATAGAATGGCATAGAATCACAGAATCACAGAATCACAGAATAGTAAGGGCTGGAAAGGACCTCAAGATCATCGAGTTCCAACCCCCCTGCCATGGGCAGGGACACCTCCCACTAAACCATGCCATCTAAGGCTATGTCCAACCCCACCTTGAACGCCGCCAGGGATGAAGCATTCACAACTTCCCTGGGCAACCCATTCCAGGGCCCCACCACCCTCACAGTATAGAACTTCTTCCTCAGATCCAATCTAAACCTCCCCTGTTTAAGTTTAAACCCATTACCCCTTGTCCTCTCACCACAGTCCCTAATGAAGAGTCCCTCCCCAGCATCCCTATAGGCCCCCTTCAGGTATTGGAAGGCTGCTATGAGGTCTCCACGCAGCCTTCTCTTCTCCAGGCTGAACAGCCCCAATTTTCTCAGCCTATCTTCATACGAGAGGTGCTCCAGTCCCCTGATCATCTTCGTGGCCCTCCTCTGGACTTGTTCTAACACTTCCATGTCCTTTTTATGTTGAGGACACCAGAACTGCACACAATACTCCAAGTGAGGTCTCACGAGAGCAGAGTAGAGGGGCAGGATCACCTCCCTCGACCTGCTGGTCACACTCCTTTTGATGCAGCCCAGGATACGGTTGGCCTTCTGGGCTGCAAGCGCACACTGCCGGCTCATGTTCATTTTTTCATCAACCCACACCCCCAAGTCCTTCTCCGCAGGGCTGCTCTCAATCTCCTCCCCGCCCAACCTGTAGCTGTGCCTGGCATTGCTCCGACCCAGGTGGAGGACTTTGCACTTAGCATGGTTGAACTTCATCAGGTTGGCATCAGCCCACCTCACAAGCGTGTCAAGGTCCCTCTGGATGGCATTCCTTCCCTCCAATGTATCAACCGAACCACACAGCTTGGTGTCATCGGCAAACTTGCTGAGGGCGCACTCAATCCCACTGTCCATGTCACCCACAAAGATGTTGAACAAGACCGGTCCCAACACCGATCCCTGGGGGACACCACTCGTTACTGGTCTCCAGCTGGACACTGAGCCACTGAGCACTACTCTTTGCGTGCGGCCATCCAGCCAGTTCTTTATCCACCGAGTGGTCCACCTATCAAATTGATGTCTCTCCAACTTAGAGACAAGGATGTCATGGGAGACAGTGTCAAAGGCTTTACACAAGTCCAGGTAGATGACATCAACTGCTCTGCCCCTGTCCATCAGTTCCGTAGCCCCTTCATAAAAGGTCACCAGATTGGTTAGGCAGGATTTCCCCTTAGTGAAGCCATGCTGGCTGTCACCAACAACCTTGTTGGTTTTCATGTGCCTTAGCATGGCTTCCAGGATAATCCGCTCCAAGATTTTGCCAGGCACAGAGGTGAGACTGACTGGTCTGTAATTCCCCGGCTCATCCATTTTTCCCTTCTTAAAAATGGGGGTTATATTTCCCTTTTTCCAGTCATCGGGAACTTCACCTGACTGCCATGATTTTTCAAATATGATGGACAGTGGCTTAGCAACTTCATTTGCCAGCTCCTTCAGGACCCTTGGATGGTTTGTGTTGGAAGGGACCTTGAAGCTCATCCAGCTCCAACCCCTGCCACGGGCAGGGACACCTTCCACTGCAGCAGGGTGCTCCAAGCCCCTGTGTCCAGCGTGGCCTTGAACACTGCCAGGGATGGGGCAGCCACAGCTTCTCTGGGTACCCTGTGCCAGCGCCTCAGCACCCTCACAGGGAAGAATCCTTAAATCTACATCAGGTTGTTTCTCTGGTTCAGGTTGCTTTTGTACTGCAAGACATAGAGCCGGAGGGTGTTGTTCCGTTTATGCTGACAACAGATTTCCATTGATTTTTGTTGGTGCCCAGCTAGATCCTCACTGTGGAAATCACCCTTGTGCAGAGCTGCTTTGCTTTAATCCAAGAGATGAATTGCTGCAGAGGCGCTTATGTCCTGACCCCTCTGCCCAGGGTAAGAGTCTCACCCCCTACCAGAACATCTATTCTTAGAAAAACATATTGAGTATCTGTTTGTTAATATGCTGCAGGGATGGATTTGGAGACAAAAGGGCATCTCTGTACTCGTGAGCTTTTAGCTGCTCTGGATCTGACTGTGAAAGCAACATCGCTGCACGGCTCAGCCTCACTGTGCCTGGGTACACTGGGGCAGGCAGTAGGGTCTGGTGCTGGATCCAGTGCTTGTCTGAGCAGGGCTTTCTGTTCTTCCCTCTGTGAAAATGCACATTCCTGAAACCCACTTGGCTGGAGAGGACCTGGAGGTGGCTTTGTTAGAAAGTAATATTGATCTTTACTAATCACGTGTGGCTACATCATCTTTCTCAGCAGAGCACGTCGGCCTGCGCTGCTGACGTGTATTACTTTCAGACCTGGGAGCCTGACAGATGAGGGAAGGTTACTGCTGTTTCTCACTGACAAGATCAAGTGGGGTTTTTTGGTTCTATTTCTTTGGGGGAGGCAGGATAATTGTGAAGATGGAGCAAGCAGCCTGCGTTTATTAGTATTCGCTGCTGTAGTAAAGACCAGGCTGCCAAATTCAAGTGAGGGACGGAATTGCCTTGGACATTAATACAGAATTGGGTTTTGGGTGTCAGGGCTGTCTAGTTTCCTGTCATACTTTTTCCATTATTCATATGGTGTTTCATGTTTAGTTAGTGCTTGGCAGGCAGGCAGTGTTATATATTAGTGTTCTGTATAATCTGTAGTCACAACAGCCATTAATGTGATGGACCAATATCTGTGTTTCAATGTTCAGTTTAGTTTAAGCATAAATGCATACCTCCTGGTTTTGCTACTGTGATTTTATACCTGGGATCCCTTATTGATACTTCAGGTCCTCTGTTAATCTGATTTCATTTCCCTTCCATTTGACATAAGCAGAACTACTGCCTCGTTTACAAGGTGAATGACTTCCCATCGTAATGTGTGCGTTGCTGTTATCTACTGCTCCAATGGAGAATATTCCAAACTCTTTTGCTGACATGATAGAAATGAGATTTATTCAGTCCATTACTACTAGTAGTAGCCAGGTCAAGCAGTATTAGACTTATCATGAGGGAAAGCATCTGCAGTTCATGAATACTTTACCCTGAGTGGGGGAGAGGAGGTGTGTGCAGGTATGATACTGTGTAATTTTCAGTTCTACTTAGTAGTAGTACTTACTTTGTTTATTCTTCCTGCTTTCTTTTAGCATGGATTTAAGTGATTAGAAGTCAGGTTTTAGCATGTTCACTTTTTGTTATGGTTAATAGGGGATGTAACCTCCTGGATGCACTTAAGAACAAACAAGATAGTAAGTGGAATGTAGCTGGTTTTATGCCTTGTAATACTCTACGGCCAAATCCAGTGTGGGATTTAGTTATCCTGTAATTCCTTTTAAGGAAAAATAAGCATTTTGGAAAGGAAAAGCTGTTTACAGCTATAGGAAAGAACGAAACCAAGATTTTGGTGCTTTTCAAGCATTTTGGAGCATGAGTTGAGGCTGAACGAGAGGTATGTGTGTGCGTATGGGATGTAGAGCCTGACGGGAAAGGGTAGGGAGAAAAGGAGAGAGAACCGGAGCTTCTTAAGGTGACTTGGCTGATGGAGGCAACCCACTAGGTAATCCCATGGCAATTTGCACAAGGTTAACTAGCCAGGCTAAAATACATGGGAGGAACTGAACTTCCACCTTCATTTCAAAGTCCCAAGTTAGGTTTTAAGCACAAAACTTTATTTGTAGTCTACTACATCATGAAAAATCAAGCGAGTTCTTTTAATCACTGGGATGAATACACAGAAATTCTGTACTTAGGCATTAATCAAAAGTTACTATTGCTAGCAGAAAGTGAGCCTGACAGCCAGGGATAGGTCTCTAGCTTATTCTGTCTGTCATCCATCATTTCACCAGGTCCTTCACACCCAATTCAATGTCAGTGTAACCATTACAATGTAAATGTGGCTATGCAAATTCCCAGGACCCTGATTATCAAACTCATTAGAGCTGTCCAGCCACTGTGTAAATGATCCCCTTTGATCTTCAGATACTCTTAGATAGTTACATACATTTTTCTACTTAGAAATAGTGCAGAAATCCCCCCTTGTCCCCAGAATGTGGCAGTTTATCTGCTTAATGCTTCATGCTGCCTTCCCCAGATTAGGGGGTTTTATCCTTACCAAAACCAAAAGAAAAATCAATGCAGGAGCACACAACAGACAAACCACTGGCAATAAAGCAGAATACACACATTTTGGAGAGAGAAAACTGTCAATAAGAAAATGGGGTTTTGTTTCCCATTTGCAACAGCCACAACAAATCACAAAATCATGAGGAGCCCCTTAGTTAGCTTTTTTCTCCTTTATTTCTCATGACATCTTCTCTTGGCTCTGTCTCTTGCACTGATTGGGTGGAGTATGTCAAAGGAGCACTGAAACTGGCGGGTATCAAGTATGATGCATCATTTCCCACTCTGTAAGCTGCTAGAAATAAGTAGTGGAACTAGGCAGTATAATTCAGCTTTTCCCTCCCATCTTTTTCTGATCCAGTGTTAACTCCGGGTTTGTGATGTTGCAGTTGTGGGTGGTGAATCCCGCTGACAGGAAACCTTGGGAGTGAATATTGTATGAAGTGTTATTACACAGACAAGAGAACTCCTGGAGGTGGATGATGAAGAGATGTCCCAAGAGCTCACAGAGCTCTTTGGTCTGTGTGTGTCATGAGGAGGAATCTTTTTCCAAAGGGGAACTCAAGCACATTTTATGGAATACTACTGGCTAACTTTGATCCGAAGTTGATTAAAGGCAATGAAAAAGGTGCTGTTCTTCTACAGGAAAAATCCCTTTCCCTGTAAAATTTTGGAATTGTTTCTTCAGAGCCTTCTTAATTATAGAAAAAAACCTTTTGGTTTTGTAAGTTTTTGATTTCCCTTAAATCCCGTAGAGCCCAGGCACCTGCGACAGAACGCACTATGATGCATGCAGAGAGCTCTCACAGAGCAGCACTCATCCTAACACTAATTCCCCTGATCAATAAGGACAATAAAAACACGAAACAGAGAGTTAATATCCTCCATTGCCTTTTATTTTTTCTCCAATTGCAATGAGCCTGGATACTTGGAACAGACATACCTGCTCTTTGGTTTTAGGAGACACTGTAAGCCTGGGTAGCAAATCATCGCACATGCCCAAAAGCTGTGGCAGTGGCAGAAATTCCCTCTCCAAAGCAGCTTGGAGACTTTGATGGGGAGCAGTGGGGAAACAAAGCTCAGGATACTGCCAGCTTCCAACACAGTGATGTACTTCCCTGCATCCACTCTCTTCCGGGAGAAATCATCCTTTTTCAGTGCTGTTTTTATCCAAAAAGTGAAAAGTATTTGCTCAGAGCCATTTCCTCCTGTATCCCTGTTGCATTCTTCCTGTACTTGCAGTTATGCAGAAAGGCTTCCTTATCTTTAGTGCACATGCAGAGGGCAGATTAGACCCCTGCACAAAGTACTACCCCAAGAAGTTGTAAAGTTAAATGCACTTGACATAGAGAATTATTCATGTCTGTGGCTACATCTGCATATTTTAAGAGTTTATAAACACCTCCCATATGGAGCCAGGCTGAAGACATTGGGGCTGTTCAGCCTGGAGAAGAGAAGCTGCGTGGAGACCTCAGGGCAGCTTCCAGTGTCTGAAGGGGGCTACGAGGGTGCTGGAGAGGGACTCTTCATCAGGGACTGTAGCAATAGAACAAAGGGTGATGGGTTCAAACATATCTCAGGACAGATCTTTACATGCCACTGAATCTATGCTCGCTCTGCTTCAACTGCAGTTTTCTATGGATGCTCTCCACAGGATCTGTGCTCCAGCTCAGATGCACTTCCCGTTAGCCATGGCAAACTAACAGGACTTTCAGGAAGCCGTGAGCTCTAAGATCCAGTTAATTGCCAGGAGCACTGGGTGCCTTTGATCCCAGAAGAGCTCCTTCCCCTCCACCTCCTTCCCTCTACATCCCGTTTTCTATAATGGATTATCAGAGACATATGCTGCAGGCATGGTTGAGCGGTCATGCACATAAAATAGATTACAGCAACGCAGAACCTACAAGAGGTGTGAGCAGGGGTCAGGGGTACTCAGGCAAGAATGGAAAGGCTTTCCCAAGGGGTTACTTCCGTGAAAATGGCATTGCTTTGTTACTAATGTGCTTACTAAAGACACTAACAGAGAAATAAGTAAGAATCATGTGGGAATAAGAACTTTTAAGGGAGGTTTTCTGTGGGACCATACTAGCTCATTTCCCCAGCCTCAAGAGCAGTTCTGACCTGCATGAGCTCACCAAAACGTGTTTACACTGTTCCTGAGCCAGGTCCGCAGCTAGTTTTGCAGGGGGAGAAAGGTGTGCAAAAAGAGCTGAATGTTCTGAGCAGCTTTCATGTAGGCGGTTTTACACAGAATTAGGTATCTCATTAGTGGAGGAAGTGGCATGCACACTCAAATAAAGGAGCAGACCATGACTTTGAATTAAATCCTGATCAACAGGGAGCATGGATTCCAGCTAACACAGAGTTTACTGGGGAAGCTGCCCACCACGGACCCTATCAGGGTCCACAACCGTCCTGCTCACCAGTGACCATGGAGGAAACCCCAGCTCTCTCCAAATTCTGCTTTCTTCCCAGAAAGGAAGGCATAATCCTGGTTCTTTGGCATTTAGAAATTGTTTCTTCCTCACATTAGCCAGCCCACACACTGTTGTACTCTCAGAAAATGCCTCACTTGCTCAAGGACCAACAAGGGACATGTTTCAATGCGAGGCACTGGCACAAGTTGCCCAGAGAAGCTGTGGCTGCCCCATCATTTTAGTGCCTGGTTGTCCTTTCCCTCCTGGAAGGTGAGATTTTAAGCAGAAGAATGCAGTGCACAAGGAGAGTAAACAACGTAATGGATCCAGAATTGTACAGCAAAACTACTACTACCGTTGGCAAAATGTAGGATACATCCAACTAGTTGCTGTTTTCCTTTATGAGCTCTTCCCAACAGGAATAGAAACGAAGAAGGAATCGACTGCTCTGGAAGGACAGGAAAAATGATGAAGATGAAGGTTTTGATGTATAAGGAGAGATTAAAGTGACAAAGTAGGAATGGCTTGACTAAACAATTTCTAAAATGGGACTATAAAAGTTATCCAAGAGCTGTTGAAAGGTACGTGCATTCCAGGGAAGGGTTTAGGGTCCGCTAAGGAATATAGCTTTTAGTAGGGGATAAAATAGCACAAAGAAAAATTGAAGAGGTATAATTCAGACCAAATGTGAGAGGTTAGACTGTGCTATTGACTCCGTGTCCCTTTCTTAGACTGAGAGAGTTGTTAAGATCTTCCTGTATGGCTCTTGATGAGATACTGCGCCGTAAGTCTTGGCTTACAAGATGCTGGTGTGCGCTGCCTGCCTGCAGGAAACAAGCAGGTGGGGAATGGGGAACTTGGGCTGGTTTGTCTCACTGTCTTACAGTTTAGTGCTGTAAATGGAAGCCATAAACTATTGCTTCTCTCCAGAACAAAGAGGGTTTTTCCTTTTGGGGAAAATAGTGTAGAAAATGTGGTGTGTAAAATCACAGGCCAAGAAAACAGGCTTAGCATGAAATATTCCCTGTGCTGGGCTTTGTAGATCTACTTTGAAGTTACAAGATATTACTGCATAGCTTGCTGCCTTTTAACACAGCACCTTGACTGCTTTGGTACCCACAAGCTTGGAGTCAGTAATGAAACACAGCTGCAGACCAGGACAAGGGTATGTGGTGGGGGTTTCAGCCAGGCACATGCTGGCATGAGAATCCACTGCATTGTGCAGTAATAGGAATTACAGTTGTTCCTTCCTCCCAAACAGCTGTGAATACAGGGTAACAGAAGATGTGACCTGGGCAGTTACCGCAGGGGCAGGTTTGTGCCCCCTTTATACCCATTACACCTGAGTCTAGGGATGATGCAGGCAGAGGACTAAGCCCACTTGCTCTCACTTTGAATAGAGAGAAGCTGAATGCTGATAAAAGAAGCAGGTTTCTGCTTTGCAGCTGCACATTCTCTATCTAGCCTTTCTTAGCTCCATTCAGTGCAAAAAGGTGGGTAATTATATTCAGACATACTCAGAATAACGTATGGGGGATAAATAAGCTATTTGTTGTACTCTACAACCCTGTAATTTAGGTATGGAAAATTGTGTTGGATTTGCTGGATTTACCAGTGGTTGATCCTGATGCAGGTGGTTGGGAGAATCAAGCTCTAAAATACATCAGTTTGCTGAGCATTAGGTCTTTTGCTTTCACTCTAAACAAGCCCCCAAAGAATACATGAGAGAGGCTTTAGGTTGTTATCTCTTGGGATGCCTGCTTATTAGCTGTTGTCCTTAGGAAAAAAGCAAATTGGAAAGCAGTAATATAAAATAGCTTCCTGTGTAATGCAGCATGTTGAAGTCAGTGATTTAGAGACGTAGAAACTCTGTGTACAGACCATCCACAGCATGAAGTGGGTCCTTGGGGATGTAAAACGTTAGAGGTCCGAAGACATTGAGGCAGCATCACTTTACACTGCAGATGGACTGGTTCTCAGTATCCTTTTGGTTGTTTATTTTTCTTCCTTTATTTAAAGCAGTTCTATTTGCTTTAGTCTCTCATGCTAAGACTGAGCTGACAGAAGAAAAATGCTCAAAGGCACTTTCCATATATTCATCCTTAAAAGGATCATCTTTATCTTTCCTTTTGCTTCAAGTTAATTCCTGTATGTCTTTCAGCATAGGAAGAATACTGTTACCTGCAGCACAGGATTTGCAGCTCTGAAAACATAAATACCTCCTGGAGTTGTACATGTCTCACTCTTTGCATTAGGTGAAATGAGTTTGGCTTAAGGTTTGTGGTTTGGGTTGTATGGGTTGGGTTTGGGGTTGTTTTTTCTTCCCTTGGCTGAGAATCAAAAGTACATTTCATTCAGTACAGTACATTCAGCCCAGTACATTTGTGTGAACTTATTCTTTTGATTTGGTTAAGCAATGAGAAAGTGAGAACTTGGTGTGGAGCTGAGTGGGTGGTATGAGGCTTACCCAAGGGAGAAAACCACAGCACCTGCATGGGGAGCTCTGAGCTTGCAGGAGATCCTCCATCTGGTAACTACCTGAAGGCTGTTGCTTTTTCACAACGCAGCTGTAAGGCCCGGTGGGAAAGCAGGGAAAAAGGCAGGAATGATGGAGGCTGAAAATCTGCATGTTGCTTATTTAACATGCTATGGATTCAGCTTTTGTGGTTTGCAGCTGAGAAAACAATTTCCTATGTGCAAAGTGAGTCAATGGGGCTGAATAGGACACCTGAAAAACACCAGCATGCTTTTCCTGCGAGTACGTGCCGCTTCTTCAGGGGCATGTTTTTCCACCATCAGTATGGACACAGTGTGTTGTCCCATTGCTGTAGAGCATAGTGCTTTGAGGATGCCTGCTTTTCCAGGGAAGAAAAGCTCACCTATGTACCAACCTGCATTTTCCTCTTTGCAAAAGATTATCACAGGCATGCTTTGCAAAACCAGTTTTCCTCCCTGATTAATATCCTTTCTGTTTTCAGTTCTGCTGAAGTTCTCAGCCTGTGCATGTCACCGTTAAGAATATTTTCCAGTATTCATTAATCCACATCATTCATATGCCATTCTTTAACGTTGTTAGAAGTCAGAAATAGAAGATACTTGGTGATGTGATTCAAAGTTTGTGATCATATTTTGTTTGTTCACTTCTGATGGAGTACAGCGCAGCTCCAAGTACCATGGAATTACCTTCCTATCTGTCTTCTTTAGTAAGACTGTTGTAAGCCAAGGATGCCTACAACACCTGGAAGCATAGAAAAGCTGCTGCTGGAATTCAGGTCTTGAAGGTTGATGTGTTTCTTTGAACATCCTTAAAAAAATGATTTTTTCCTGTTTGGGAAGATTGTCCTCAGAAACTGGCAGGGAGAAAGGGAATTCTCTTCTGTGTGTTTACGGTAACCGAATGCTCTGTGGTGAAAGAACTACATGAAATGAAGAGGTTTGCTTTATGTAGAGTTGGGGCATGAGCCTGACAGCATTTTGTCATGGAAGTAAAACATGGGAATGTACTTGCAGCTGAGGGAAGTCTTAAAATATGTATTTTATTTGTTTCTCCCCTTGAAAACACCTTTCTAAACCAAGGCACAATTTATATGACTGCTTTTGGGATGTTGGCTGAAAGCAGCTCGGCTCTATTTATGTTTGGACCTCAGGGGGCAAGGCACTTTGTTCAGTTAGAATAAATCACTTCATGCCAGCACCTGATCTCAGACCCGCAGATTGACTGTCCCCACGACGGGGCTGACACACAGCTACTGAGGGTCTCGACCTTTGCATTTCATCTGCTCACCCCTCGCTGTGTGCTTGGCCTCGCTCCGTTTATTCCTCTGTTTTCTTCTCCAGCTCATGGACCGGCAGCTTGAGGCGACTGCGATTTGTGTTCCCATGTCTTGGGGGCTTTTGGTGTCTTTCAGAGGTGCCAATAACTCTTATTGTATTCGAATAACAACATGAGCTCTTGCGGCATTGAAAGCACGAAGTAACACGCTGTATGAATTCAGAGCTCTTGTGGTTGCTTTTCATGAGCATCTTTGTATGATGCCGTTTACTTTGAGGTTTTGTCCATAGTTTTTATATGTAGCCTTAATATTTAATAGGAACTGTGCTACACTGTACAATGACCTCTTTGATTTGTGTGATGTATGCGCTCATTTTACCTACTGATTGTACTTTCTTTTTAAAGCAAGCTGTCCAGCAAGTTGATGGAGGAAATCACTGTGAAGTAATGCATGAGACAGATACATGCTTTAGTTGGCTGAAGAGTTACTTCTCCAGGCAGAAAAGTCCTAAAACAGCAACTGTTAAAGGGCATCCTAATCTTGTAGGGCTTTTATTTCTGTCGATGAGCTCTTGTAGTATTTTCATGCCCCTGTGCTGCTTTCAGTTAACACTTTGTCGACTGCAAGGGTCAGTTCTGCGATGTCTCTGATTCCTTCTCTGCCTTATTTGTGTGTTGGTTCTTTAGGACTTACCTGTTCTGGGCAAAAAGCCTCACTTGCATTGCCTGGGTGGATTTACAAGATTTGGTAGCATTAGGGCATGATTTTATTACTATATTTTTATTTACTTGCAGTAGAAATGTATTCTGGCTGCAGAAGAATAGAATCATAGAATAGATCATAGAATCACAGAATAGTTAGGGTTGGAAAGGGACCTTAAGATCATCCAGTTCCAAGCCCCCTGCCATGGGCAGGGACACCTCCCACTGAACCATGCCACCCAAGGCTCTGTCCAGCCTGGCCTTGAACACCGCCAGCGATGGACAGTACATGGAGGGGAATCAAGGAATGGAGCTTCAAAAACATTACCATGTTGCTGTGATAAGTAGTTACTTACCAGTGCTCCATCTGTGGTATGTAGAGGCAAATAACACACTTAAATTGTCTATTCATAGAAAGGACTGTTCAACAGATCAGCAAAACAATTTACTAATTGTGTTGAAATAACATTTAAATTCAAAATGTTTGGGAGAAATAAAAAGGTATCAGCTTAATTTCATCAGAATCTAATCAATGTGTGGTACTAAGAAAGGGGAAGTGAAGTTGATACAAGGTATTTACTCAGCAAATAAATAGGTATTCACTGCTGCAGTCTTCAATGGCAGCCACTTCTGAACTTTGCCTCCACTATATTCCATGGCAGGGAGTTAGACAGCGTTTGTATGCTCTCATTTTCCTACATCTGAAATTCATCGGCTCCCCCTTAGCTTTAGTACTGTGCGTAACGCTGAACAGTCCCTCCACTATTCCTGACACAGGTTCCTGTGATAGCCTGCAGGGATCACATCCTTCCCACCCCTAACAACACTGGTCTGCGTGATCAAACCTGTTATTTCAACTTTCAGTCTTCCCAGGCTGGGTAAAATGTGTTTGAGCAAGCGGATAGGTTTTATTGGGCTGTGAACTGGAGAACTCCTCTAATTACAAAGGAGAATCAAGCCAAGGCTCCACTTAGGAGAACACTGTTTGTTCAGCAGCATCTAATGGGAAAATAAAGAGTGTAATGGGCTCTCCTTCCTATTAGCCATTCCAGCAGTGCCACACTGGAGACCTTTGCCATTTATTGCCTTGTGTGAGAAACAAGTTTGAAACATGAAGAGGATAAAAGTCGCTAGAAGTTGGAGGGCGAATCTCGAGAGGATTTTATTTTAGAGACTAACACTTCCCATTGCCCCTAAGAGCTGAAATAATGGAAATAGAAGTGCAGTTGAACTCCAGTCAGCGAGCGTCAAATAGAATGTTATTAATGGGAAAAAAAGCAACTTTTTCCAAGCCCTATGAACAATAAAAACATGGCAGAAGCTTTTGATCCTGTTATAATTCAGACGACTGTGATGCTTGTTTTGTGAATTAAGTGGTAGAAGAAACCCATGTCTGAAAAGAGAACAAATCTGCAATTTATGCATTAGAGCGGGTCAGGAACTGGTCTGGGGGAATACGGATATCTGAAAACGGAGTAAAGGGCTTGGGAAAATGTAATTGACAGTCAAAGGTTCATCTAAAATTAAAGCTTGCCTGGATTTCTGTTAGAATAAAATTAATATCTGTCAATATGAGCTGGGTAGGCAAGTTTGAAGACTTACTCTTTGAGTGTTCTTATGGCTCCTTCCATACTAAGCATAAAAGCAACTTCTAACCTGTTTTAGAGTGGGATGAATAAACCTGTGTGGTGCCTCTTGCTTTCTTCCCCCCTCTTTCCTTTTTAAGTAATTGTATAGCCCAATAAGTAACATGGATGAAATTCCTCCTTCTTTTATATATATAAAGTTAGAGGGAAATTGAGATTTTGTATTTTCATCCTTATTTAGCAAGCAAATACTTTGTTGAATGTTCTGCAGTATAATAAAACAGGTTGTGGTTTGTTCCTATCCAGCGCTCCCCACATTTACATCCCAAGTGCTGTAGATAGATACAGACAATACTGTTTGGCACTGAGCTTTAAGCAATGTGCAAAGTATTGTCATCATCATCACTTCACTGGTGGCGAACTGGAGCAAGTTGTCCTAAACTACACAGTGAATCCACATTCCAAGCTAAGATTGGATCTTTCCTAAAGATTGTTTATAGGATGCAGATCATAGAATCATAGAATCACGGAATAGTTAGGGTTGGAAAGGACCTCAAGATCATCGAGTTCCAACCCCCCAGCCATGGGCAGGGACACCTCCCACTAAACCATGCCACCCAAGGCTATGTCCAACCCCACCTTGAATGCCGCCAGGGATGGAGCATTCACAACTTCCCTGGGCAACCCATTCCAGGGCCCCACCACCCTCACAGTAAAGAATTTCTTCCTCATATTCAATCTAAACTTCCCCTGTTTAAGTTTAAACCCATTACCCCTTGTCCTCTCACCACAGTCCCTAATGAAGAGTCCCTCCCCAGCATCCCTATAGGCCCCCTTCAGGTGTCAGAAGGCTGCTATGAGGTCTCCACGCAGCCTTCTCTTCTGCAGGCTGAACAGCCCCAATTTTCTCATCCTATCTTCATACAGGAGGTGCTCCAGTCCCCTGATCATCCTCGTGGCCTCCTCTGGACTTGTTCCAACAGTTCCATGTCCTTTTTATGTTGAGGACACCAGAACTGCACACAATGCTCCAAGTGAGGTCTCATGAGAGCTGAGTAGAGGGGCAGGAGCACCTCCCTCGACCTGCTGGTCACACTCCTTTTGATGCAGCCCAGGATACTGTTGGCTTTCTGGGCTGCAAGCGCACACTGCCAGCTCATGTTCATTTTCTCATCGACCAGCACCCCCAAGTCCTTCTCCGCAGGGCTGCTCCTTAAATTGAAGATGCATTCATTGACTCCTAGACTGGTTTGGGTTGGAAGGGACCTTAAAGCTCCTCCAGCTCCAACCCTTGCCACAGGCAGGGACACCATCCACTGGAGCAGCTTGCTCCAAGCCCCTGTGTCCAACCTGGCCTTGAACACTGCCAGGGATGGGGCAGCCACAGCTTCTCTGGGCACCCTGTGCCAGCGCCTCAGCACCTCACAGGGAAGAGCTTCTGCCCAAGAGCTCAATTCAGTCTCCCCTCTGGCAGGTTAAACCATTCTAAGGACTGCTTCCCTCTGGTTCCTTACTATTCCACGCCACAAAACCCAGCCAGCCGACCTAAATCAGCACCTACAGTCTCAGCTTAAGGTCAAATATTTGTTGGGCCCTTCCTCGGGTGCCATTGCAGAATAGAGGCACAGGCAGCTGAATTGTGCTGGTAGAGCAGCATTCCTGGATTCCTTTTTTCTCCCTTCTGCATCTCTGCCAAGATGCCGAGTCCTCTCGGGGAATGCCCAGAACACAAGCCCTGACCGGTTCTGCAGCAATTCCTGCAGTGTTGCTTCCCAGATATTATTTGAGGGGCACCTGCATCCATCAATGCAGTGCATGAGCAAACTAGGGCAAATTAACACCCTCTGTCATCTGAGGCGTGGACAGCGTCACTTCACCTCGTGTGCTTTCTCTAAGGCAAAGATTTCTCAAGACTGGAAAGGGTGGGAAATGGAGAGAGAAGGGGAAAAGGGAAGCTGGAGGGAGAAAACTGAAACCAGTGTGCTGTAACTGGAAGAAAATAGCAGAGTCTTCTCCCAAAAGCTGGTTCCTCTCTAAATTTGTATTAGAATATTCACAAGAGACAAAAAGATGACATTATGATGGTCTCTGTTTGCCTTTGATGCTTCTTTTTATTTAAGTCACTTTCCCTTTCCCTTCTCAGATAGCAGCTTCATTAATAACTTCATTGCGGGAATCATGTTTAAATAAGGGTGGAAACACACACAATAAATTTCTAGCTAAGTAACTTGCAAAGATACAATCAAAATCCTGGGTGGCAATAATGTTACCATATTAAATTTATGGCATCTGTTTAAACAATGCTTTGCTTCCTCCACTGTGTTAAATATTGCTTCAGGAGGTCTTTTTATGGACTATATTTTTTGTTTTATGGTGGGACTGGAAACAGGCAGTTCCACTGATACTTTGGTACGTTCAGCATGCTGGGCTCCATTCTACTGACTCTTGAAATAAAACCTTACAGCAACTTCAAATGCCCTCTTATAGCCTGAAAACTGGAACTCCAGAAACTTCCCTTCTCTTATACTGAAGCTCAGTGTGGCATAAAGACAGGTCACAGTGCTTCCTATGGGATGTGTTAGCAGAATATAGGGAAAAAGGGGAAAACCTCATCACCTGTGGGAACACCCTGGTTTAGGGAGAGTAAAGCAGCAGCAAAGCCACCCTGCAGGGTAGGGCAGCAGGGTCTCCCATCAGTCCCTTTCCATTGCTGATTTGGCATACAAGAAGTTCAGTGTTGTACACGACACAAGGAGCTTGCTTGGGGGCCATGTAAGCAAACTGTTCTGTCACGTGCATCTACTTCATACTCATGTCCCTTGTCCCAAGCCTCTCTCCAGGTTTCCTGCAGCCCCTTCAGGCACTGGAGCTGCTCTAAGGTCTCCCCTTCAGGAGCCTTCTCTTCTCCAGGCTGCCCCAGCCCAGCTCTCTCAGCCTGGCTCCAGAGCAGAGCTGCTCCAGCCCTCGCAGCATCTCCATGGCCTCCTCTGGACCTGCTCCAACAGCTCCATGTTCTTATTTTTGGGACTAGTGACACAACCCTAAAAGTGGCCAGCTAATGCAGCCTGAAGAAACCTCTACAGAAGGCTTTCAGCTTTTTAAAGACACTCTTTTCTTCTATTTAATTAGCTAAGGAAATTCAGATGATTTCTTAAGTGGGTGTTAGTTTGTCTACCGTCTTCCTTTACCCTATGAAAAGAGATTTCAGTAGGAAGGTCTCTGTTCATGCAGTGGGTTTAGTTTTGTGCTTTCAGTAGAACTGGTGTTTTGTGAGGGCGTTTGTCGGTTTTGAAATGCTGATTTATGCATGGATATTTGCGTGGATAAGAAGGCCTCAAGTGTTTCTTGCACGCTTTCTGCTGTTTCCTCAAGGAAACAGTTACCACATACTTATTTGTACTTCAAGTAATACATACCGTGTATGTGCATCCTCTGAAAACTTCAAACCCAGTATTATTGTAGAGGTCAATAGCATGGCTTGCTTTGTGTATGTATTTTAAAAGCCAGCTGATAAACCAGGTTCCATCATCTCCAAGTGATGGTAGATCTTGTTGGAGACAAATTTATAGCTATTACATCTTGTGCTGGTGTCAGCTGACCTTGGCAAAGAGAATCCTGCTTGCTGTCGGGATGAAACGTATAAATCTGTCCTTTTCCACTTTCTCTTCCTCCTGGTTTTGAAACCTTGTCTTGGACCTTGTCACCTGCTTTATTCATGGCAGCAACAGGATCCTATGGGCTGACATTGCTTCAAGGACTGGGGGTAATATTTTACACCTTTTTTATCCTCTTTTTTTAATACTTTATTTCTCTTTCTGTCACTCCCATGCATAAAGAAGTGTGGACACCTTTGGGATGCTGCCGAGATCGCTGTTGAGGATATCAGTAGTCAATAGCTTTCAGAAACTGAAAGTAATCTTATAATGCTTTCCATTTAGGATGAGGCGTCCCTGCCCATGGCAGGGGGTTGGAGCTGGATGATCTTCAGGTCCTTTCCAACCCAAGCCATTCTGTGAGTCTGTGATTTGAGTTTGGTTAGGAAGAGTCCTTGATTCATTTTGGTTTTTACCATAATCCCTTTGTTCAGCATCTCTGAGTAAGTTTTGCTCTGTGGAATCCTTGCAATAACTACTTCATCACAAGCTGAGGAATGTTCTGTGTCAAGACCCCTTTTGCTTGCTTTGCCCCATGTCTCCAAACTGTAGAGTAGATCTTTTCAGACACCTGAAATTGTATTGCATTTATTGAATGATCTGTAATAAAGTGGCAGCTCATTGTAGAGCTGAGGGAAGGCTTCCTGCCAAGCATCCCTTAGGGAAAGCTTCCTGCCCAAACGTCTCTGAGCAAGATGTAAGGAAAAATAAATCAGAACTATTGAATGCGTTTTGTTACAATATCTTTTCTATTTTAATATTTCCTATTATTTCTTGAAAATAAAATAAATCATGGATTGAAATAGCAGTTTACATAAGATCAAATGAAGGAGTTACTGACTTTCATTTGAGAAACAGGTCAAAGTTTCTCTGTTTAATGGACCTATAGCATTCATGGCTTTGCTTTTGGAAAAGCAATGCCAGTTGCATTCCCAACCATATGTTCTACAGCTCCACTTAATAACTGCAAACCAACTGTGGCCTTTGGGGCATGCTGCAGCTTTGACAAGAATGAAGTGCTGGAGGTGATTTTTTTATGCATCTATTCCTTAAAATAAGAACTAGTTTGTGTTTTAAAGCATTTAGCTTTAATTGCAACAGCACTGGAATCCTCTATCTTAACCATTAGGGATTTAGTGCTCTTAGCTCTGGAAAATACCACCTCCTTCAGCAGCCCCTCCTCTACCTGCTCATCCCAAAATACCGGCGCTGTTGGGTCTCATTAATTCGGAATGTTCTCCACAAAGTCTGACCTGCTTAGACCGCTCCTGAGAATCCTGGAGTCCAAAGGCAGATTTATACAAGCAGGCAACTGTTTGCATGCAGAGGTGCGGCGGGCGGAAGAAATACGCTGATGTCAGACACAACCATGCAGCTGGCAAATCGACTTTGGGTACTTACATATAATAATTACCAGTGGGGGGGGAATTTGAGCACAATCCTATTCGGAGAGGGCATGCAATGCATATGGAGCAGGCTTTGTCTGGTAGCAAGGTTGTGTTTCTCCCAATAATTTGGTGTTATTTGCTGTATTTTGCTTATAGGATTGCAGGAATTTTTGCAGGATAGAGCTGTTTATCTCCTTCAGAGTTACTTTGGGTCCAAGAATGTAGAATTTCATATAAACTTCTTGAGTGCTGGAGAAGGAACTTAGTGCAGCCAGTGCTGGCCATGGAATTGTGTTCTTAATAGCCAAAAAGAGCAGAAAATGCAAAGATATGTGGATGCATCTATATATATGGTATTCACTTTATGGCAGAGGCTTTAGTTTGGATATTTAAAAAACAAGCTCATAGAATCCCAGATAGGTTTGAGTTGGAAGGGACCTTAAATCTCATCCAGCTCCAAGCCCCGTCCAGCCTTTCCCCCTTTTCCTGTCCTTCCAAAAGTCCCTCTGTCGACCCTTTTAGTCACTGGAAGCTGTTCTGAGGTGTTTCAAAGCTGAGCTGTGTTCGCATCCACCCTCCCAAACTGGGTCAGGCAGCTGGGGGTGCAGACGTTTTTAGCGATGAGCAGTTACAGTGTGTGAAGTGGATGGATCTGGAGGAAGCAGGTTCAGATCCCTGGACTGACTTGGGAGATGAACACGTCCCAGATTAGAGTGCCAAAATCACTGTGCGGGGCTGCGTGTCTTACGTCTGCTGCATTGCAGGAGGACACTCGACTTCTCCCATTCCTTTCTCACTCACAACCCAGCAGTGTTACCACCTTTTTTTACTGCGATCATATCACTTCTACTTCAGACGTGTAACTTCTTCACTTGGCACAGATTTGTCTTAGAAGTGGTAAACGTGTTCTGTGTTTGAACTAAAGCTCTCAGAGTCACTGCTTTGCATCCCAGGCTGGATGCTGTGACACAAGGAGACAAAGCTGTTCTGGTTCGTGACTGATCTGAAATCTGCAGTTTATTGTCCTAAGTGGGGTGTTTTCACCCTAATATTTTTCTAGAAAATGAGCTCATAAAGATCCCTCATTTGACTCATTTCCCCGTCTTAGACTATTAATGCTTTTTCAACATACACCCCCAAAGACCGTTTGGTTTCCTTCCTCTCATAAGGCATTTCCACGGGCAGGGACACTTTCCACTAGCGCAGGTTGCTCTTTGCTTGATTTGTTCTAAAGGTTGGTTGGTTGGTTGGTTGGTTTTTGGTCTCAAATTTTGCTGACAACCAGCATTTGAAGTTGCTTCCAAGTTGAGTTGGAACAGTGCTTGACATGTCAATACAGAATACAGAACCCAATAAGCGTAAAATCGTTGCCAGTGGAAATGCCTTATTATGGGGAATGCAGGTCCAACAAACCTGCTGGGATAAAGAGCGGTCTGTTCGTGAAGTAATGAGAAACTTTCTAAAGGTTTATGGTCTGCGTTATCCTCCCTTGGCTCAGAGTCATGTATTTCTACTAAGGTCAGTGCAACTATATGCAGGCTACACTCACTTGAAGGTGTGGCCACCCTGAGTAGTCTGATCTACCTACCTGATTTATGCTCTCTGTTGCCATAGAAGAGGACTATTTAGAGATATACACACTCTTTCCTCCCTGTCCCCCATTAAGAGTTGAAAGTACTCTTACTAAGAGATTGAGGATTTTTTCTCCCTGCCCAGCAAGGGGCAGAAGGTTTGTACTGGAGCAGACTGTGTTTCTCGGAGTCTTGAGCTATCACGCCAGCTGCTTGAGGCACTTAGTGCTGGCCTGAAACCCAGTGAAGAGCATGGAACAAGTCTTAATTATCTCTCAGCTCACCATGGATTTATTGTTTGCCTGTTAAACTTTCCCTTTCAGGGCCCACAAATCTGGTTTCCATCACTATATAAATTCACCTTAAAAAGATACAGATGCAAAGGGAGAACATGAGGCAGGTTCTTACATGGCACTGCTTTTTGCCATCCAGCGTGAAGCATGTTCATCGTGTTACTCACGTAATGAACAAAGAGCAAGGTGATGATTGGTGCAGATGAAAAACACATTAAAAGTTACTTGTTGTATTATCATTGCTGGAGAATCATTTTATCTTCTGGGAATTGAACACCAGGAAGCTGGGTTAGCAGATAATCTCTCTATATGCTAAGGAAATCTCTAGGGGCTTTGTGGCAAGATAAACACACAAATAGCAATTGCAGAGCAGGGATGAAAATAAAAAGTAGATACTAATTTTTTGGCTCGATTTAGGGTTTTTTTCCAACTTAGTTATGCAATATACTGAAGTTAATGGTGCATTCAGTGGCAGCAATAGTAACAGTTGTAAATCTGACCATTAAGTCCTTGATTTTGTTCCATTCACTTGTGCTTAGGTAATATATATCTGCTAACAGAAGTCTACACTCTCTGCCCACTGCATGTATTTTAATTCTATTGTAAAATGTCAAAGAGCCTTTGTTTTAGTAGAGATGTAGCAGTTACTTGGGTGAAAAATCATCGCCTCCCAGGGAATTAAAACACTAAGGATGCAGCAGGGTTTTTTATTGAAACTCATTTTTGTATATGAGTTAGCTTAATTTTTATCACCAAATGCAGGCTGTGCAGAATTCCAACCAGACAAAGCCCAATTCTCTGTCATTTCTGCATGGGTGCAGTGCTGGGTATTCTAATCGTAGTAAGCATTTAGAAACATTAGGTAGTGAATTCCTGGATGAAAGAGAGGGTTTGGCTTCTTATTGTCAGCCCCAATTCCAGCCATTCTGCTCAGCAGTTAATAATAAATCAAGACCAAGGGGCATATATCACATCATGGGTTTGATCCTACAGTTGCTCCCTGGAGGTCTTTGCTTGTGTGAGGGTGGCAGGAACAGGATCTTTGAATATAAAGTATTGAAAGCATCAGCCGGTTGAGGAGACAAGGCAGGATTGAGTATACATGTGCCTGCTGCTTGATTCCATGTACAGATTCCACAGATTCCCCCCGCTGCTGGGAAAACACCAGCCAAAAGGGGCTGGAGTGGAGATTGGATTCAAATAAATACAGGAGCACATATATGTTGATACAAATACATAAACATGTGTGCAATGTGGCAACTTCTAAAGGGCCTAATGAATTCCTGAGACCGTCTGCCCTGGCTGAGATGTGAGAGGAAACTGTTCTTCCCTTTAAACTCAGTAGGTGAAGAGTGGCAGAAGGAAGGACTGAGAAGCTGTAACACTCTAGCGCTTGTATTCTTGCTGCTGCTTCTCCTTATGTGCACCGTCCTGCTTTAATCTCGTTGCCTCTATTTGCTATGTGGATTGTGAGCTTTCAGGGCAGGGTCTGTTCCCAACTGGCTGTGTGCAGAGCACAGCACAACATAGCCTCTTTCTTTGCTTTCGGAAGATGTCCTGAGGCCCCTTGTCTGATAAATTAAGATGATGCTTCTGAATAAAACGCTTTTCCAACCTGCTGAAATCCTAGAACACGGAATGGGGTAGCCTGTGTGTGATGAAGGATACACTGCTGCAGCACAGAGCTTGGTACAGGATGTGGTGTGTCCTCAGACCCTGGGTAAACCGGGTGATGAAGTGTTGGCGATCTAACAACACGTATTGCTGTCATTGCTCTTACTGCACTCACTGCAGTCACACCTTGGACTTAATTGTACACACACCCAGTCAAAGTGTTCCTAGAGTGGTTGTAATCTATAAACAAAATAGCTAAAGAATGGGAAAAGGGAAGTTTTTAGTGAGGATTTGGTTGTCTGTGTGTTCTGGTTGATAGAACTGAGGGAAAAAGCAAGCCGCACTTCCCTTCCAGTTGTATTCATTTGGGGCATGCATAGTCCATGAGCAGCATCACATCGCAGAACCACTGCACAGGCAGCTTTTTCACTCCTGGGTGATTAACACTGAGGAGACACTGTCTAACATATGCCTCCTCACCCAGAACAAAACCCCACAGATGATTATTTCATCAGAAGAAAATATTAATGCTGCCCTGTTTTACAGCCTGGAGTGTAACAGAGCCTGACATCCTGCTCTTGTATCTCTGCTCAGTACACATCTAGTTACTGCTGCTCTATCCCCAGTGCAACCTGCTGACAAGAGCAAGCACATTCACAGGGAACTGGGGTAGGAGCTGAGAGCTGAGAAGCTTTTGGAGTGGGTCTCTTTAGATACAGTGATGGTTTATCAGGCCTTTTACCCCAGAATTGAAATCTGAAGAGCAGTTCCAGGTTTTGGAATCTTTAGCTTCTTTTGCCACCTCAAAAAGGATAGGAAGGTGGGATGCAGACCAGATCTCACCACAAAATAATGCTCAAAAGAATCCCTCAGATCCCAACCTCCAGAAACCTTCAGATTTCTGGTAAGAAAATGGAGGTTTAATAAAGAAAAAGTATACTTTTAACTTTTTCAATCTTCACTTCCTCTCTGTTTAATGGACCTCCAGTATAATTCAGTGTTTGCTGATTGATAATGGTTCTCCACAACCTTTAGTGGAGGACCTTCTGCGTGCAAGCGCGTGGCCCAGGAGCAGTCCTTCTCCTGTGGCAGGATAATCTCATCTTTCACCACTGCTGCCATCACTGGATTCCCCTTCGTATTGATCTTCCTGCAGCCTCTTCTGTGCTTCTGTAGTGACCTTTCCATGTTAGTGCTGATACAATCTTATTCCTGGCAAGGACATGTACAACAAAGAGAAAGCCTGTTGCGATGCCATGTTATGTTTAAGAAGCCATAAATGCTGAGATAGGATTTAGAGTTCTGCATGGTCGTGCAGTTGCATCCACACGATGCCCAGTACTGCTTAGTTTTGCTTTTTAATCTGGTCAGAACTGGCCAGAGACTGCTCTGAAGCAGCACAGCTGCTGATCTGAGCTGCAGAGTGAACAAGTGCATCTCCACAAACTGCAGCATGAGTATATTTTTCATTTAGGGTTGTGATTATTAATGCAGTTTTCATTCCTTCTGCTGTCATGTTATCTTCACTCTGAATAACATCCTATATAGTGTGCAATCTTTTAGGGCTCATACAGAAAGCTTCTTTCTCTTCAGCAGTGGATGCAGTGTATTTTCTTCCCATCAGCATTTCCAAAGAGGACCTGGAGCCTTGGGCAGAGGTCAGGCTTCCAGCCTGTGCTGAAGCTTTCGTCCCTTGGGGTACCTTCACAGTGCGGACCCAGGAGCAAAGCCAAGTGCTGGACTGGTACAGCTGGTGCTATCCGAGGCAGACATGCTGCAGGGCAGGCTGGTGTGAGGAGGGAGGTGTGAGCCTGCCCTCGCCGTGTGGCTCAAAGGCAGGGCTTGCTCCATGGCTTGTCTTTATTTAATGATAAACAGACTCTGAGCTCCTGAGAAACATTTGCAAACTCTGCAAACGTTTGTTAGTGGATAACTTGTGAGTATTTCACCATCTGTTTCGGGATGTGTCTTCTGCATTCAGGGCAGAGCAGGCCCTGAACCTGCCTTCTGCACTGCCTGAGAGCACTGCTTCAAGGGCAGCAGCCTGTCTCTAGCCAGTACAGCTGAAAGACGTGTCAAAACATAGACTTCTCCCACATAGGTGAGATAAAACATCATCTTAGCAGATCATGTAGGAAAAGAATAGCTGAAGAAAAGCTTCAAATAACAGTTCACTTGTTTTAGACAAAGGTACTGTTTATGTGCATGCTCTAAGTGTTACACACCAGTATTACCAGACAAGGGGGAATGGCTTTAACCTGCCAGAGGGGAGCTGAGATGAGCTCTGAGGCAGAAGCTCTTCCCTGGGAGGGTGCTGAGGTGCTGGCACAGGGTGCCCAGAGAAGCTGTGGCTGCCCCATCCCTGGCAGTGCTCAAGGCCAGGTTGGACGCAGGAGCTTGGAGCACCCTGCTCTATGGAAGGTGTCCCTGCCTGTGGCAGGGGTTGGAGCTGGTGGAGCTTTAAGGTCCCTTCCAACCCAAACCAATCTGTGATTCTGTATCATTCTAACATTAAATGAGTTAAAATGGATTTATGTGAATCAGGCCCCTCTATATTTGTTTGGAGGGAGCTGGTTGCTCAAAGTGAATCTGTCTTAGCTGATTCTTTGAACTAGTTAAGGAAGGAGGGAATAATGTAGTGAGTAGAAATGGGAAGTGGAAAAGAATTTCAAAGTACCAGGCCTGCTTTGTCTATATAGCACACAATCTGTATCACAGAGTAATAAATGATATTGCACTGTCTGTATTCTCTCTGTGGAATGGACAAGGGTTTCTCATTTCATGCTTCATTCACAGCCAGCTACAATGATTTCACAGAGTCAGCACCTGCACTCACAACAATATATTTATGGCCTGTAGGAGATGCATCACAAATACTCCATTTCCACTACACAGCAGAACATGAGGAACAGGATCACATTGCCTGGGAAGAGGAAAACAGTCGAGAGGAGCAGCTCTGTGTCTGTGCCCAAATGCTGAAAACCTTTACAGAAACACCAAGGTCAGGACATGGCTTTGACTTTTGCAGACTCACATGGCAGCGCCATAGTGGCTTCAGTAGCGGCTTTATGATTCTGGAGGTGAAGAAGATGATGTTAATTTTAGAGAAGGGAGCCAGTTCCTCCCCAAATACAGGAGGCTGAATAGTCTTGTCATAAAATACTGTTGTGATGGACTAAGCATCCATCTTTTTGCCCCTAAGGAGGTGTTTTCTAAGTGAACCCTTCTTAGTCCTCCTGTTGTCTTACAGCCTGCAGTTATTTGGTATCTACCCTCCAATTTGAGTTTCTTTCTACATAACATCAATAATATTCAAAGAGTTTAATTAAATCTGAATATCTCAAAGATGAGGCATTTATATTTTTCTTATCATTGCAAGCCATCCCACTGAATTAAGCAGCCAAATTCAAGCTGAAACCCCAGGTAACTTTTTCTTCCCTTATCAGAAGTGTTTTTCAGGGTAAGGTGCTTTCTTTTACAGGAAAGTGAATAGCTTTTGGTGGAATATGAATGATTATCTAGAGAGATCTATTAGTGAATTAGCCAAGGAGAGGCAAAGGACTGAGCATCTTCTGTCTCAAACAAATAAATGAGCTACATCTGAAGATTTAAGCAATCTGATTTGCATAATGAACGTGTTTATGCCACATTAGAATCACCTGGTTTACAAATTTAGGGAGCATTTCAGCACTATTGTCTGCTGTCATAGGAGGAAAATGAAACATTTGGGTGACAATAGTTTGTAAAGGAACGTGACCATGTTTTACATAGCAGAGCTTCAAGTTCTTGCTTGAAACTCCCATAGCCAGATTGGTGGTTGAAAACGCTGGATGAGCACATCCAGCTTTTAATGTGTTGGGCAGGGTTTGCTTGTCTGAATTCTCTTCCGGGTGACTTAAACTGAGCAACTGGCTGCCTTTTCCATCTTCTGATATTTCCATTTCATTTTCTGTTTTCCATTACAAGCTTTTCCACGCAGTTACTACAACAGCATTGTCTAGTGCAGTAGTGTGTTGGTTTCAGCACGGTCCCTTCAGCCTCATTTTAGGCCGGTTTTCAAGATCACTAAGAAGAGTTTATACACTTGCGTATCTCAAAATCCTGCCAATACCGTTGGCTTTTTGGGCAACCTGTCCAGTGTGGTGTTTTCATTAATTACTCTGTGGATGCTTTTCCCTTATAAACCTCATTAATTTCTTTCTGACCTCCAGAAAATCAGTTCGCAAAACGTGAGCTACATCTCAGCATCTTCCCATACTTTATCCACTGACTGAGTGGGAGGTTTAGTGTTGCTTTTCCATCCATTTTGCTCAAAAAATCCATAGGTTCTTACAAAGCTGTGTCCTGTTTGCTCTGAGGTTTGTTCTGCAGTTCTTCATCTCTTGTGTTTATTTCTCCAGTTCATGTTTTTCCACTCTCAATCTCCAAACTGGGATCTCTGTAGAAACCGAGGTTATAACTGGCAAGGCAAAAATGTTTTGGATGTTTGAATTTGCAAACAGTGCGTTTGCTTTGCTTGGGGTCGGAGCAAGAAAGTCAGATCCTTGCCCAGGAATGCTTCCACATTCCTGGGAGAGAAGTGTTTCTGGAAATAATGATTTACTCAAGATGCATCACACTGGAACAGATTTCTCCAAGCCCTGTGTCCAACCTGGCCTTGAGCACTGCCAGGGATGGGGCAGCCACAGCTTCTCTGGGCACCCTGTGCCAGCGCCTCAGCACCCTCACAGGGAAGAGCTTCTGCCTAATGTCTATTCAAAATCTCCTCCATCAGTTTAAAGCCGTTCCCCTCATTATGCTGTCCCTACAGGCCCCTGAAAAAGTCCTTGTAAGGAGTCCATGTCTATCTGTGCAGCAGATCACACTGTTTGGGCTGCCTTCCTTTTGTCCTCTGCAAAACTCTGCATCACAGGCGCAACTACTTGTGTGAAACTGCTGTTAAGTCTTTGCTGATAGCACAGGTTGTGAGAACCCTCCTGCGTGGCAGCAGTGCAGGAGAACCCATTGATGTGCCCTGGGCCAGCTCTGCTCTTGCTTTGGCTTTGTTCTCAAAGTACCATGAAGTGGGTTGTTTATAATCTTTCATAGAATCATAGAATCATAGAATGGTTTGGGTTGGAAAAGACCTTAAGATCATCCAGTTCCAACCCCTCTGCCATGGGCAGGGACACCAGACACTAGACCATGTCACCAAAGACTCCGTCCAACCTGGCCTTGAACACTGCCAGGGATGCAGCATTCACCACTTCTCTGGGCACCCTGTGCCAGTGCCTCAGCACCCTCATAGGGAAGAACTTCTGCCTTATATCTAACCTGAACCTCCCCTGTTTCAGTTTGAACCCATCACCCCATGTCCTATCACTACAGTCCCTGACGAAGAGCCCCTCTCCAGCATCCTTGCAGCCCCCTTCAGACACTGGAAGCTGCTCTGAGGTCTCCACGCAGCCCTCTGTGAGCCAGGATTTAGCTTGCAATGAATACAATGAATTCGTTCTTAATTAAGGCGGCTGGATATGACTTACAGTTACTCCTCCACAGCCTGAAGATTTCAAGCACAGCCTCTGCTGTTCACACTCCCTTAGAGCAGCAGTCTGGAGGATGGACCAAGCTGTGTGCTCAGAGGTGTCAGTGGTGCTGGGGAAGCAGCATGGTCTGCTAGTTACATGGCAGGTACAGCTTGGTAGAGGGTTTTGTGCTTACACAAAACATTTGGTGACAGATTCAGAATGGATCGTGAAGAAACAACGTGCACATTCAGGTCACATTTATTAGTATCGGCTCTGGAATGTGTGTTTTTCAACACAGCAAAGGGGAGAATGTTATTCTGTTTACTCAGTAAGTGAAGGGTCTGTTACCTCCAAAGCGTGAGGCTTAGGTTCAAATCCATCCTCGCTATGGGAGTTCTGAACACAGGAGCTCTTGAAGCAGGCTCCCTTTTCACACGTACCTCTGCCTGAAGATGTTCCATCATTGCTTTTAAAGTACATGTTTTAACAGCGTGGCTCAAGTGTGTCCAGTTGTATCAGAGGACACAGTGCCAAGATGCTGTTTGTTATGCTGTTGCTGACCTCCAGCCTTGCAAACAGAGGTTATATACTTACAAGAAGCAGTCTTAGTCAGGTAGGGGATTCACCAGCCCAAACATTTCCCTGCTAAAGGTACCTGGGTTTCAATTACGAGACTGCACACACACGTATTTTTATGACCAGATTCTCAACAAGGTCATTCATCTTTAATTAATTGGAACTTAATGAAGCTGGAGGAGCAACTGTGAGTAAATAGCAGCTTCTGAGAGTTAATGCCTGAAATGAAGAGTGAAGTAACTTCCTTTGTCCAAGGGTTGGATCCTCTTTGGTTCCCAGTATTTAACTTTTCATCCCTTTGGGTGTTTTTTAAAGGAACCCAAACACACAGGACCCCCACAAACCAACCAACACCCTGAAAACACCCCACAGAGGAGCAGAGAAAGGAGCCAACGCCTCAAACAGGCCCTGAAATCACTTAGTTACAGGCAGATGGTTGGATTTTCCCCTGTAGATATTTGCTTTTGCTTTCAGTCACATCTGAACTGAGTTTTGGTGTCTGTTTTTTCTTCCTCCTTAATGCTTTCTGCACTGCACCTTTCAGAGGAGTTGCTAAAAATACTGTTCGGTTCAGGTCCCGCAGGGTCAGGGCACTTGATTTTTTCTCTTCCTGTTGCTGCTCTGGCTGGGAGCAGAAATACCACTGACAAAGGCAGTCCTGCTGCCTTTTCCCGGCTCCTTGCCTAATTGTGCAGAATAATGAAGACTGCACAAAAAGCCTTTTCCTGGAGGAATATCTGGCTATTAAGACTTGGTATCTAACGTGCAATCTATAATGCAGAATGCCTGTAGTGGAAAGGACCGGAGCTCTCTGATTTATTCCTCATCTATGAAGTTATAATCTTTAGGCTCTAACTGAAGGACTAATTTAGCTTCCAAATTCTTGAGTATCTCCTGGACAATCTATAATAGAGAATGCCTGTAGTGGAAGGGACTGAAGTTGACTGATTCATTCTAAATTGATGATGTTATTTCCAGACTCTAAATAAAGGGCAAATTTAGCATCCGAATTCTCTTTTTCTATCTCCTTTTTGGAGACTCTGACAGCGTCAGGTTTTATGAAGTGCAGCAGTGTTCCAGACTAGCATAAAGGTTCCTGGTTTTGTAGGGATTTATTTAGTGGTTTTATTTGCTTTCACTGAGCTCTGGATGTGTCTCCCCTTTCATTCTTTTCTCCAGTTCTTACACTAGTGATACGTTTTCTTGTACAGTGGTTTATAGTATGATGTTGTTAAAAAGCATGGATATAACTAAGAGTAAGCAGTGTGCACAGAGGTGTTGGTGTGATTTGGTTCTTATCCAGTGGCAACGTAGCAAACACCACGATGGAAATTGTAATTTATCAGTGACCTCCTGTGATAGAGAAGCCCTTGAATCAGAAAACAAACTCAAAGAAGAATCCTGCTTCTATAAAATAACTTTTTCAGGTCTTCAAGGAGAATCCTGGCCCTGCTGTGAGGGTAAAGGTCGAAGTTTACACGCTGGTTCATGGCCACCGATATTCAGAAGGCATAGTTTGTTGAAAAGGGTGTACCCTGTGTGGGAGAAATCTTTCTGAACTCACACCGCTACATCTACCAAGAGGGTACCCATTTTACAGCATAAGCTGTATGGATCATTGCATGGTGTTCTGCTGGCTGGCTGAAGGCAGAAGGAAGGGTGAATCCATGAACCAGGCAATCCAGCAATAGTATTCCCCCTTTTCTACCCCCTCCTAAAGCACAGATTTGCTGTCCTGGGTTTGGACTGGCACCGGTTCAGATGCAGAAGGGATTTTTAATTCAGACGTGTCCTTGATGTGTCAGTGAGGCTTCTGCCATGTGCTTCTGACTGAGCATTGTCATCACGCCTGCTGCAGCCGCTCCTGCGTTAAACCTCTGTGTGTGACGTTCTTAGGAAGTGACTGTGCTTCCCTATGGTTGGAGGATGTCCAATGCTGGAGCCTGACCTGCATTTGGACGTGCGTTCTGTTACTGATACTAAATATTGCAGTCATAGATGCCGTAGAATCAGAGAATCACAGGTTGATTTGTGTTGGAAGGGCCTTACAGCTCATCCAGTTCCAACCCCTGCCACGGGCAGGGACACCTTCCACTAGAGCAGGGTGCTCCAAGCCCCTGTGTCCAACCTGGCCTTGAGCACTGCCAGGGATGGGGCAGCCACAGCTTCTCTGGGCACCCTGTGCCAGCGCCTCAGCACCCTCACAGGGAAGAGCTTCTGCCTAAGAGCTCATCTCAGTCTCCCCTCTGGCAGGTTAAAGCTATTCCCCTTCTCCTGTCCCTACAGGTCCTTCTCCAAAGCCCCTCTCCAAGTTTCCTGTAGCTACTTTGGGTATTGGAAGACCACTGTGTCGCATATTTTTTTCCCAGATGTTGACCTTATCAGGCTTAAGGAGGATTCTTGGACAACTTTTCACACCAGCTCTCCAAGCTGTTCACTGAGTCAGAGTCCCACCCTTTTGGCTCTCCAGGGTTTAGGTTGGTAGTTCCTTTTTGTAAAACCCTCAGTTGAACTCAGAGAAGCTTAGGCTTGGCTACCCGCCAGAAAGCTCTCAAAGCAAAGCATCCCATGAGGATGATGTTTCCAACCTTTTGAATCTCCAGTGGTTCACTGCCGTTGTAATTGCAGTCTCCCATCGGAACAGCCTCCCATAGCAAGAAGTGAAAAAACCCACTAAAAGCACAGTTTCTCTCTACAAAGATAAGGCAAGTGATGGCAGCCTATAAACTACTGATTATACAAGATTTGCTTGTTGGGTATTCTGTTATCATAGGATGGAATTCAGGTTTTCAGGCATTATCACAGTACCCAGTGTGACTGAACAAATGGGATGCCTTAACAACATGCAGTAAGTCACTGAGCCTCCAAGAGCTGCAACTGGAAGCATTTAATTCCATTGACAGTTCTGGGCAATTAAGTCTCTGCAATAATGATCACATCAGCCAAAATTACTGGATCTTTTATGTTCAGATAACCACAGTTCCTAATTGGAATGTGGTTTCAATGAAATCTCTTCTCCCCATTACCAAAAGTTCCATTAGGGATCGGAGGGATCGGTGAGTGGTGAGCTCTGCTAGGGGTGAGAACAGCAATGAGAGTTAGTGCAGAGCAGTGAAGATGTCAGTGTAGTTTAAAGAGGACAAAATATTGTTGCTCCTCTCCTCTTCCCTTCTGCTGTTCTCCTGTTGTGTTCATACCGTATAGTGTGGATTTAATGAGACAGAGCCAAGCCAAAGCCACTGTGCTCCTTCTTTCAAAGGGGATCATGAGCCTGATGTTCCCCTGATGTGGCGTACAGTTCCTGGTCAGGAAGAGATTCTCTCTTTGCAGCAGAAACTGTGCTCACTTGGAGTTACCAATGCTATATTATGGGGAGAAACCTTCTATTAGTATCTTCATGCTTCAGTGCATTTACATATAGATTCATGTTTGTGCAAAGATATGACAATTAGATTATTATTCTTACTTCTTTAACCCATGTAAGGAAATCAGAGCAATATGGTACTGAAAATAAGGCATCTTTTACATGGCAGTACTTAACAAAATCTCCTGTTTAACCAGCCTTAGGTTCTACCTTTATTGCCTTGTAGTACCTAACAAGGATTTTTTCAGGTGTTAGATAAAGGCCTTGTTGACAGCATTAGCTCAACCCACCAACCTGCCTACTCCTCCTCGCAATTAGTACGATTTGGAATGTCCAATAAGTCTCTCCATATTTCATCCATTAAAGTGTGGGATGGGAGGGACTGATCTTCTAAATCAGCTCCTGCAAGGAGCAGGACAACCCAGGGGAACAGGCTGGAATATTGTAGTGACTGTAAGCTGTCAGGATGAGCTGAATGCAACTCCAGTGGGTCAGAGCACAGGCCTGAGGACGCATTCCCCAACCTGGAAGGACTGGTAGGTGCTCTTGTATTGTGGGAGTACAGAAATGTTTGGTGTTATGGGCAGCATTGTGGGGTTTATGCCTCTTTCTTAGGTTTTAATCTTTGAATTTCAATTTTAAGCTCTTTAGAATTCATCTCTCATTCTTTTTAAAGTGATGCAGGCTAATTTAATCAACACGTCTCTAAAGTAATAGGAAAGTGAGGCTAACTTTTGGAGATTAAATTTGATTTCTTTTTTTGCTCATGAAATAATATATTCTCACTTCGTGAGCAGCTTGCTCTCTTTTTGATGGAGTTAGAATTGTTTCTTTAATACATTACAAGCTCCACAGGAAAGTATCCTACTAAATGAATCCTGTGAGCAAAGGTCATTGATGCTGAAGCAACGTTGGCATTGCAGCCTCTTATGCCATGCAGGAAGAGCCAGTATGGGAATGTGCTGTAGTAGAAGGAGTTAAGGCAAGCCTAATATTGCCCCATTGCTGGCAGTGTTCAAGGTCAGGTTGGATGGGGCTTGGAGCACCCTGCTCTATGGAAGGTGTCCCTGCCCGTGGTAGGGGTTGGAACTGGATGAGCTTTAAGGCCCCTTCCAACACAAACCAGTCTGGGATTCTGTGATTAATGCCTGGATTCAGCAGAAGGAAGTATTTCATGGCAGTTGAAGATTGGTCATTATTTAAAGACCCCGAAGTTGTTACTGGTAACCCTACAGATGTTTTTATTGATAGCCCATTGATAGGCTGCAGCACTGGCATGAAACTCGTGGGTCCCATGTTTGCTGTTGCTTTCTGAATTGCCTTTGTCCACTGCACTACTTTTATCCCCAGCTATGAAATGAGGATGATGAGACTGGTCTCTTTAAGTGCTTTGGAATCAGTTGTCACAAAAAGAAATAACACTGATCTATTGGTGTGGTACTGCTGTGATTTGCCAAGGTAAGAGTGCTCCTCAGAGACTCATGTGCCTTTTTGCCCCCAATGTGGGACTTCTCTTTGCATAAGGAAGTTTTCATAGCAAGGTTTCAAACCCTAGCAAGGCACCAGTAGCAGTGCTCCATAACATTAGCCGCAGCGTATACTGATTTTGTATGGTAAAAACGACCGTGTAAGGGCAGGTCACTGGAGTATAGCACCTACTAACAGTACCCTAGAATAACTTGCTGCTCTTTGGCCCTGCAGGCACTGTGGTTTTAGCTTTATTTTGCTATACAACATTAAAACTGCATCCCTAATTGCATAGTGTGGAGCCGCGGTCTCCTGTTGAACAAAGGGATGTCTGTGGTTCTCCTCTGGTTCCATGTTATTTATCCTGTAACTGTAAGGAAGGAGCTTGTCACTGCGATGCTTATAGGGCTGTAGTAACGCTTGTACCTTTTAATAACCAAACATTCGCAGGAGTGCTCAGGAAGGCATCAAGTTAGATTTGTGTGATAAACAAAACGAAGAAGCCCTTAACACTTGCAGCAGAATTCGTTATGAAGCCAAATGGTTTCTGTGCCTGGGGTGGAACACAGGGAGAAAATTACAAGAACAAGGACATGAATTCCTATGGTTTCCAAAGCATCTTTTTTCTGTGAAATGCTTTTTAGGTCTGTGGTAAGAATTAAAGATGAGACTGGCCCAGATTTGCTGAACAGACACAAAGTTTGCGCACATGTTGGAGTCAGAACGCAGACCTAAATGTGGGAGCATCCGGTGTGTGGAGCGCTGAGCTGGGGAATGGGACATGCTGTCCTGGTTATGCTTCTGCTATCGATCTGTGCATTGTGTGTTCAAAAGCAGTTCTCCCCCAGTATCTCTTTTTCATCCCATTTTGTTTGTCCGCAGACTGTGGAAATCCATAGGGATAGATATCCTTTCACTGACCAAGTGTTTGTCCATATGCTGTTGGTGATCTGTAAGCAATATGACATTGTAAACAACAGGCATTAGTTCAAGTCCTGATTTCATTGCTGCAGATTTGCATTGCTCATGGATACCTTTAAATAAGAGCCTGTAATTGAAGAGCCCCATACACAAGAGATTGACCAACATCTGGGGCTATTTTATGTGGCACAGGTTGGAGACTACTGGGAGAAAAAGGTACTATTTGTGGCCATCTAATCCAGTTTTAGATTGAAAATAGAACAGTTGCAAAGTTGAAAGTATTGTGAAGTTTAGGACTCACTCGAATGCAAAGAGATCGCTTTAACACCTTTTATGAGTAAGGAGACATCAGCAACCACAAGTAGTTCAAACAAGGTGAAATCAGGTGTCTCTCAGGAGGGTGGCTCACACTGCTGGTTGTATCTCTTGGCACTGTCACAGTGGTGTAAAAGGGCACAGTGTAACTGGAAATGATCTTCAGGATATGATGAATTTGGGGCATTCCAAAGTGCCTCCTCTAGTAGTGAGTTTTCATTCGGGTCAAGCTAAACACTCAATCCATAAACTTGTCAAGATGCTTTGGGCCACTGGCTTTCCTGTTTTCTTTCTGAGAGTACCGTTAACTAATTTTAAATGAAACACAGTAATTCCATGTCTTGGGAAGGAGGGTTATTGATGGCATTTTGTGGATGACTCTGACAACTTGAAAGCCAGTTTTGCCTGGAGCCATTTGCCAGCACAAATCCAACTTCAAGTTCTTGTACAGCTCTTATAAAACTGACTTAGAGGCCTCAGTATATCAGTGTTAAGCTAAGATTTTTGGATATAATAAGTAGTCCCTAACCCTTATATATATATCTTACTGTTCTCAGTGGAAGGCCCATCTATTTTTCCATCTAGCTGCTCATAAATAACTAATATGACATGCTCTCACCTCAGCAGCTGCTTTTCTTCCCTTCCTTCTGCCAGCCATGCAGAAAGTCACCACACATTTGCATATGAAATACCAACTCCAAATCCCATTTGTGTGCCCTGGACCAATGCACAGGAGAATAATGAACCCCCAAGCAGTGCTCTTGGATCTCCCTGAGCCAGGTAACTTATCTCAGTGTGGCTCAGGTGGTGGCCTATGGAAATTGTTCTCTTATTCAGACTTAGCATATCCCTGCCCTTTGGAACCATCCATCTGAGCGGTGATTTCCAGCTTGCCTGTCATCATGGAAGCAGTTTGGGTCTGAACTTCTGCAAGGTCATCACACTTAAAACTGAGCACGTCTTGTGAATTGGAGGCGTTGTACAGAGTAGAGGCCTGAGCGGTGAATGTGTATATTGTATTTGTGTTACAGAAAGAATGCCTTCCAGATGTGGCTTTTCCAAATTCCTCTTGTTGGTTCTTCAGGGCATAGAGATCTTTGATGGAAAAGAAGAGGAAGAAATAACAACAGCAAAATTATTTCATTGTAATGGTAGAAAATAGTTACATAAAATATGGGGGTCTGAGAAATGTAATAAAACCCTCAAAACAGAAACTCAATTATAATGATGATGTTATTATTAATATGTTAATATTAATAATAATAATGTCATCATCTTCATCTTCAGCCTACCAGGGCATATGCACATCCTTCTGTACTCTGACTGCTGTATGGCTGGTGGTCGTGTCCTACACCACAGTGTCTCCAAAGCTGTCCTGTCTGTGCCACCGCTCTGTGTTCACTCTAGTGGCCATTCTTCCCCTTCTCTGTGTTGGGAATACCCAAGCCTGTCAGCCATAAAGGCCCTGGATTTCTCTTCTGGATCTGGGAAGCAGGAAAATGGCTTCTGTGTCTTGTGGGCCCAAGCATGAATCCCATCTGCTGTGCAGTGTAGAGATCAAGTAACTTCTCTGGCAGTGCAGTTGTAATACACAGAGCTGTGCAAGGTTGTTCATATTCTAAAAAATAGGGCTTTAAATACCGGAGATGTACATAATACATCAATCCATTAAAAATACAGGGAGCACCGAGATAAATCTAACAAGCGAGAAAAAGTAGTCCTGTTGAGCAGCTGTGGTACCGACATGGCAGAGCTATAGTTAAGTGGCAAGAACTCTTGCAAGAGCAGTTAGTGTGTAAATGTACACCAAGTGGTGTGTATATTGAAGTGCTCATACGTAGTGTTTGTGATGCAGATAATGGAGTTTGGGGAGATTTCTTCCCAATATAAGTTTATGAGTCAGAAAAGTGAAATCTGAGCCTCCATTTATCTTTTCTTTTAACAGCCCTTAAAAATATGAAGTCTTCTGCTTTAATAATCTCTTTTATAGTTAAAATGCGGCTTCTGTGTTTGCTTCTCAGTTCCTTCCTTTCTGCCTCTCTTTTTTTCTTCATCCTTCCCTATGGAGTTCCTTTAGCTTTGCTCATGTGAAATTTGGGATGAGACCCCGGTGCTTTCTGGAACTAATTTGGGCCACTTTATAAGCAAGTTCATGCTGAATGATGCGTTTTACAAGATCGGTTTCTATCCAGACAATAGCAGGCTATAAAGTGCGTATTTTGCTTCAGTTGCTAATTCATCCTTTGCTAATTAAAGGCAGGACTGGATCAGATATTTCTTTTGCTTTCAAACTATGAAACACCTCTTGGTAAGAGCAATTAAACTTCTAATTCAATCAAATACACTCCGTTTTATTCATGCAGAGATGTGATTCTTACGTATTAGTGTGAGTCCATCCAGGTGAATGAGCCCAAATGGTAAGGGGGTATCCAGTTACTTTTGTCTCAGCCAACAAACAATGCTGCTCTAATTAAAAGTCTGCATGGAATATTTATAACCAGGGAGAAGAAGAAAAACTCCCAACAGTAAGTCTGCCGACAGTAATGAGTGCAGAGTGGAGATCCTCCGAGTAAGGGAATCATAAACTCTTCTGTAATGTTTGTCTTGGTTTTCCCAGCTCTGAGGGACTGAATGACACATTGGATAAAATATATATGTAGTGTTATGAGAACATAAATTATTGTTCACTGCTGTAGTTACTGGATGAAGTTGTGTTCCTTGCATTATGTAGGAGATCAGAATTGTAGGATCCCAGCCTGGTTTGGGTTGGTAGAGGCATAAAAACTTATCCAGTTCCAACCCCCTGGAAGGTGTCCCATGGGCAGGGACACCTTCCACTAGAGCAGCTTGCTCCAAGCCCCATCCAACCTGGCCTTGAACACTGCCAGGGATGGGGCAGCCACAGCTTCTCTGGGCACCCTGTGCCAGCGCCTCAGCACCCTCACAGGGAAGAGCTTCTGCCTAAGAGCTCATCTCAGTCTCCCCTCTGCAGGTTAAAGCCATTCCCCTTGTCCTGTCCCTCCATCCCTTGTCCAAAGCCCCTCTCCAGGTTTCCTGTAGCCCCTTTAGGCACTGGAGCTGCTCTAAGGTCTCCCCTTCAGGAGCCTTCTCTTCTCCAGGCTGCCCCAGCCCAGCTCTCTCAGCCTGGCTCCAGAGCAGAGCTGATCCAGCCCTCGCAGCATCTCCATGGCCTCCTCTGGCCTTGCTCCAGCATCTCTACATCCCTCTTGTGGTGTTGTTCCCAGTGCTGGACTCTGTGTGTGTTTGTGTGCTGTTTCAGTGCTATGTTTCAGCCCAGGACACAGTTGGCTTCCTGAAAGGAAAAGATGGTTGTGATGTTACTTACTGGTCTTACAGACACAGGTGTTGGTCCATTCCGAGAGCCTAGTGGTGCCAGGGCTGAGCACAGATGAGCAGCTGATGCCAGGCCTAGAGTAAAGCTTGCTTTTCCTCACTAATCTCAAAATGCCTCTTGGAGTACTTTTCATCAGTGGATTTTCATGGACTTGGCACCATTGCTCCCGTGCTGCAGATTTGTGGGGACATGGAAAAATGAACTGCCTTACATCAGGGTCACCTCCAGCGAGTGCTGGAGCCAGAAACAGGAGTCTCTGCATCACTGCTCTTCTCTTCCCTGCCCGTTGCTATGATTTCTGTGTGAATGTGCCTGCGGTGTGTTTTTCAGAGTGAAATTTTTCACCGATGTTGCTGTTGGTGCTCCGTTTTCGGATGTTTCCAGCATCCCTCGTTGGGGTTCTTTCTCTCCTCTCAGGGACCTCCTGCAACAGAATGCAGACATGCTTTTCCTTTTAACATAGACTTCCAGAACCCTCAGCTCCCCCTCCCCAAAAGGGAAACAGTCTTGTTCTTCGGTGTAAAAATGATGGGTTTATTACTGAGGATGGTTTGACAGAAGCAGAAGAAATAATTTCACGTTGGCAAAAACTACAGCAAAGCCTTTAAATTCTTTTTTTCCATAGTCATTTTCAGGAGCCAAGTTTTCTGAATTGGATACAAGAAGTCATTAAGCTGGAATTTGGATTTGCATCATGAAATGCCCATAATAGAATCTGTCCGTGTGACAGAACTTTCTCCATCGCTAATGAAAGTTCATTATGGATCTTTGCATATTCTCCTCAATGAGGCCAACTCGTTCTGCCCCTGTAGATCAATTAACTTTCTCTGCCATCTGTTCAGCCAGCCATTACTTCTGTCAACATTGCATCTTCCAATGGCCTTCGCCATCAGGGCTTTAGGAAGCTGGAGAGGAGGCAGGAGTCGGTGTTTGCTGTGCGCTGCAGGCTGAAAGACCTTGAAACAAGGCTCGAAAAGAGGACTTTCTGATGAGGAACAGGGATGCTATGGAGAGCTTATTCTTCGCTGAATTGAAGAAATGTTGGATTTGGTGCTCCTTTGGTTTCCAGAGTCATGTAAGCCAATCTATCACTTCAGTTGTAGCACTAGCAGAAAAAGCCTGGTTCTGGTTTTGTAAAGGGATGTAATCTCTTCCTGACATTGAGTGGGGTTCAGATCAGCCCACAGGAGACCAAGGGGTATGGGCTACCAAATCCTGGAAGGACTTTGAACAGCGTATGGTGCTATGTGCTCATGTAGCTGTGAAGGTATGTCTCATCTCCTGATGTTTCTGCAGAACAGAGCATAGCAATACAGCTACAATGGGTTTACTATAGATTAAACATGCCAGCATTAAAAGATACCTGCAAATCCTTGGGTAGAAAAGGGGAGTTTCAACAGGTGGGATGGTTTTTGGTACAGTGTCTCTGTAGAACATCACTCTTTGGGGCTGTGCGAGGCATAAGGTTTCTTTTGCTTTTTGAAGAGTAGCAGTGTTGCTTTTTACCACTGAAATATGTTCTTAGTGGCTGTCCTGGATTTCAAATAGGATTGTTGAGTGCTCCTGGTCATCCAGGCAGTAACAAAGTGGGCTGAGCACAAAGAGGAGAGCACAAAGAAACTTTAGGGAAGAAATCCGTTTACTGTGTGAGAGGCTTCTGCCACGCAGCAAAGCAAAGAGGAGAGTTTTATTTTTAAATCATGAAAACCTGTCGGGTGTCTCTTAAAACATGAATCCTGCTTGCTACAGTACCTGCCAGGCCAGGCTGTTGAGATTAACTGTAAGCACCCTGCGGATGTTTCACCTTTGTTGTGGGTTCAGCAGCAGCAGTCATTTTTCTCCTTCTTGGTAGCTGGTGCAGCACTGTGTTTTTGATTTTGGGCCTGGGAACAGCGCTGATAACACCAGTGTTTTCAGTTACTGCTTGGTGGTGTTTAGGCTGACCAAGGACTTTGTGAGCCTCATGCTCTGCCAGGGAGGAGGGGAAGCCGGGAGGAAGGAGAGACAGGGCACCTGACCCAGACTAACCAAAGAGGTTATTCCATACCACAGCACGTCATGTCCAGGATGTAGAAACGGAGAGCAGAGACCCGGAAGGGTGGTGAGGGTACATGGGGGGGATGCACTGGGGGGGTGCACTGTGGGGGGGTGCAAAGCTTGGTTGAGCTGGGTGGTGAGCTATTGTATCCTTCCCTTGTATTTGCCTTGTCATTATTGTTACTGGTGGGGGTGCACTGGGTGGTCGGGCTTGATATTTGATGGTGAGCTATTGTATTCTCCTTTTCCTTGTATCTGCCTTGTCATTATTATTATTGGTGGTAGCAGTAGTGATTTGTGTTATACCTTAGTTACTAAACTGTTCTTATCTCAACCTGTGGGAGTTGTATTCTTCCGGTTCTCCTTCCCATCCCTCCAGGAGCGGAGGGAAGAAAGAGTGGGGAGTGAGTGAGAGAGCGACTGTATGGGTTTATAGACTTAAACCACGACAGCCTTCTATCATTACATCTGAAATACGAATACTAAAGCTACGGTCTGCAGCATCTCTTCCTTATTTGCTGCATAAGTTGGGAGGCAGGTACTGGGGAGAAGCAGGGGATTATGCACAGGCAGAGTGCTGCCTTCTGATTACAGTATCCAGAGGCCACCCTGGAAGAGGCAGTGATGTCCCTGGTGCTGACACAGGGTTCCCACTCTGTCACTCAGTAATTCTGTGCTGAAAGAGCTGAGTGCTGAGCTGCTCAAGGCCTCTCTAGGCTTCTATCATAATGCCATTAATAAAGAATTAATAGCAACAGAAAATCAAGAGCCTGCAGCAAATATCTTCCTTGAAGAACAACTTGAACAAACAAAATGGCAAACCCCACGTTTTCAGGGTGTCAGTGTTACCTGACTTGTTAGGCTCAGTTCTAGCACAGTATTACAGACCTCTGGCTTGCCGAGGTTTTCTTTCATCTCTGCAGATATGAATCAGTGTTAACAACGTTATAGTTTAATGTAGGAAGAATCTTTACAAGTTCCTTTGAGATGGGTTGTTTTCCTACACGGATAGTTACTCTGAGCCCTGTCTCGCTTGCCATTTCACTCTCCACACCCGGGTACTTCAGGAAATCCTTCAAGAGATCAGATTTTACCTTTCTTGTCAAGGTTGTAGCCCCTGTTTGGGTGAATGGTTTGTTGATGGCTTCCCTCCCAATTCTCCACTTTCTAAAGCTTAGAAATTAGCTTTGGAAAAGGAAAAAGCAAACAAACCACCCCCCTTCCAGCTGAAAATCCAAACTCCTCAGAGATGGAAATGCCTTAAAGATCTGCTAAGCTGTGTGATGGACTCCCAAGGGGAACTTTTTTAGTGGATATCTTTAAGTGTGGCTCAGAGCAAGTCTTGCGTTGGGTACTTCACAGAAGAATGCCCTCATTGGCAGAGAGATTGCTTTGAATTGGATTTATGTAGTAACAGGAGGAAGACAACAAGAAATGGCACCGAGTAAGAAGTGAACAAGCGTTTATTGTGAGTGCTAAGCAAGTGTTTGCTATGGAGAGGTGGCAATGGATTAGTAATAAGAATGGAACTGGGTACCTAGGTAGAGCTTGTCACCTCTGTCTTCCTGGATCAAAATTTAAAGATAGCTATGCAAAAGAATGGAATAGAATGGAATGGAATGGAATGGAATAGAATGGAATGGAATGGAATGGAATGTGTTTGAGGACAAGGACATAAGACATACCTGTAGCTTGGGATTCTCTGTCAAGAAGAGGGCTCCTAGTGCCATCATCCACTTACCCAAGTGATTGTAAGCAAGTCACTCCTGTACTATGCTCCTGGAGCTCTTCCATGGCATCCTGTCCCAACGGGAATGATGTGCAGACCTCTTACAAAATAACTTGAGGTGTGTGGATGCAAAGAATTAGATGGAGGCTTTTGGTGTTGTGATAATTGTTTAATGGTTGGGTAAATGCCCATCTGATAAGGTATTTAGTGAGTCTAAATTCTATTGTTGACATTAATCCTTGGAGGAGGATTAAACTCCAGTGAACAGAAGATACTTTGCTTCTAAATGGCAATGCTCACAGTTGGTTTATGTTTGTTAACTTGACCATTTTAATTAATGAGTGTCCATCTCTGGATGAGTGCAAGATCTCAGTGGAGGGGCTCTGGGTGCTTCTCTGAACTGAGCCTTTGTTTTCCAGAGCTTTCTTCAATGAACGTAAAGGCAATGCACAACAGAAGCCCAGGCTCTTGTAAAAGCCAAATTAACACCAGAAAGGTACTTCTGATTCTCGTTCCCTCAGTTTGATCAGGGGAATGAACAGATTATTGCAACTCAGTATCCTTATATCATCTCGTGCCATGGGTACGGGGAGGAAATAAGTATCCAAATCAGTAAATTGCTTCAGAGCTGCTTGGCAACTGCAAGTGACAAAATTGATCATCTGACTCATTTCTGACTTCCTTCAGAGAAGAGAAGCAGCAGAAGAAAACCAGCTCAGGATTGTCACAGGGAGTAAATCCTCTTGCAGGCTGTTCTATAATAGCATCAGGGCTGCAGGAGAAAAATGACAGACTGCAAACCATGCAGTAGTTCTGTGAATAAACCCAGCTCTACTGCCCTTTGACTTTGTCCTTTCCACTCCCTTTCATCCCCAGAGCAAGCTAAATACGACTATAACTTAAACTTGGTTGGGTTCATCCGTAAGTACTTCTGTATGCAAGCACATTCTATTGGTTGTGCTTTTTTGGATCTGTTTTCTTCCTCCGCCTGTTTTTTGTAACCTGGAACTGCAATAGAGGAGAACAAGGCACACACAGGGAGAGTTTGTGTCATGCATATCAAACACTGTCTCTAAAGGACTGCAGGAGAGAATCTTCTGTGGATAATTAAAAGTAGCTTAAAACCAATAACCTTTCCATTCTGTATCCATTAGCTATCTTATCCTGGGCAGAGGTAATCTGGTAAGTTTTAACAAGCCATTTTTCCACCCATGTGTTCTTACAGCAGGTTAACAACAGCGAAGTGAGGTTGGTCTTCGAGCAGCAGTCGGGATAGGATACTCTGAGTCTGAGTAGTATAGAATACTATATATACTTCAGGTTTCCTATGGAGTGTCTGCTCTGCATTCACACCGCCAGTACCTCTGCATGCAGTTATGTTTTGAGGGTTTAAGTGCTGAGGAGGGCTGAGGCTGTGATTGTGCAGCTTCGCATCTGGGGGGTAACTAAGCTAGTAACTAAAGGACTGAATTTGGCAACTGCAACACTTAATCAGTGTGTTCTTCATGTGTGCTTTGGAAGCGGATTTGAAAGAGTTAAACACTGCAATCTCTTCTCACAATCACTTGCTTTTGTGGCAATGAGGCGGCTTCCTGGGAATGCTGTTGCATTCACTGATTTCCTGAAGAAGGAGCCCAAGAAAATGTTGTCCTTATTTCAATATATAACAAATCTTAAAAGTAAGGGGGGGAAATAGAGGGGAAAAAAAGGCAATTTTGAGTCAGCTCCTGCTGGTAGTTTCATAGGGCTGTCCTAGGCTGTTTTATTTGGCTAAAGGAGAAGTTGGTGCTGTGGCTTGTCTTGAGTAGCAGTGCTGGTAACAAATGGTGTTTGCAATGGCTTTCTGTTGATGAATGATGTCTTGGCACACTCTCAGTACCTCTCTTTGCTGTGTTTTATTTTAGTTTTGCAAAAATGTGTTTTCAGTGAAGGCTTTTTCCCCTCTGTGCTGGAGGAAAAGGAGAAGGGAATTTGTAAAGGACTTCTCTAACCCTGTTTCCATTGGAAGATGCTGGCTGATGGCTGGTGCAGGCTTCCTTTGGGTGCCTGCAGTTCCTCTGTGGTGCAGCCTCCTTCACCCTGTGGAACAGATGAGATGGATTCCCTGTGGATTTATTGCCTAGCCTGGGACTATACAGAAGACAGCAAGAAATCCCTTGAGTACACCTGCAGCAGGCTTCGTGTCAGGAGTTCCAGAGAGAACTTGTCTTCTCCTTGGAAAGCAAAGCAGTTTTCTATTGTCTGACCAACTTCTGTCATCACCTGTGCTATTTCTGAACGTATTTGGTTTCCTGACCAGCTTGCTGTCTGAGTCCCACAGGTGTCTCTGTTGAGCTCCTTATCCATCTTGGTATCTGTGTCTCTTGCCTTTGAAGATGGTTTCCATCAAGCATTCTTTTCATGTTAGTATTAGCTCTAATTTAACTCCTCTTTCATTTCAGTTCCTATCTTTTTTCTGCCTTGACTCTTCCAATCAAAGCAATGGTCCATTGTTGGACTCCTGCTCCAGTGAAGAGCCAGGATGAAGGTCTGTGCAGTGGGGTGGGTGACCCGGGCTGTGTGGAGGCAATTAGATGTGTAATTGTCCCATCAAAGCTCCACAAGAATAGGCTTGTAGCTCCCAGAAAAGAAGTTGTGTCTTTTCTCCTTCTGAAGTTACTCCTCCATCTTTATAAGGGGATTGAGAGACTTTTGAATCCAACACAGATAACTCAAAAGTGCATTCGGAAGTTCCTTAGATGAGAAACTAAAACAGGGTCAGAGCCGAGATAGGTTTTTATAAGTGATTATCCTGCATTGTGTTGACAAATTCTGATGAAAGATTACCCTGCCCAAGCTGCCAGTATAACGCAGTGCTACAGAGAATATTCTCAAGTGATTTATTGGATTTGCAGTTACTGTTAGCAACAACAGCTTTTTCTGTACATTTCTTGTTGCTTGTATGGTAACTAACGCTGGATCATTCTCAATGGTTATTGTTGTGAATGTTCGGATGCTAAATCAAGATCAACAAATAGTAGGTTAGGTCCTAATCGACTACTTTGCTTAAGATGGTGCTTCAATTTCCTGAATTAGACATGTGGAATTGCTTCTTGGTGCTCTCTATGGAAGTACTTTGTATGTGGTTCAGTGGAGAGGCTGAGGTTTGGGAGTGCCACATACACCTCCTCTCTCTGCCGCAGACTTTGTGAGGGTCCTTTGGTGAATCATTTAGCCTCAGATTATTCCCATTCTCCAAATTCTCCTTGCGTTGGTGGAAAAAGGAAGGAAAAGCTCAGGATATGGCGCTGTTTGTTTTCTGCAGGAAGCAAAGCGGCACATGGAGAGACTGGCTGTTTCTAGACAGCAGAAAATGGGAGATGAGCTCCTGCTTTTTGTCTCCTGTAAGCAGAAATGAGCTGTCCTGTCTGGAATGTATCGAATGGTTTATTCATTATGGAGGTGTCTCACATCTTAGCGTGGTGCTGCCTTCCCATTTTTAAGAGCTCTTGTTAGAGGTATGAGATTCCTCAGGGTATTTTGTCCTCTCCATTAAACCCTGCAGCCCACGGGAGGAGCAGCCTCCCCACCTGCCTTGCTGCTGCTTGTCCCCCATAACTGTTGCTCTGGTGAAGTCGATGTTCTGCATGTATAGAAACCGCTCCTGCTGCAGCAGGTAGGCACCATCTACAGGCTACTAATGGGTTTTCAAGCTTTCCTCGAGCTTGGGTCAGGTGGGGTTTTTTATCCCTGTTTTTCCCACTTTCTTCTTTATGGAGAAACTTCTTCCTTCTTAGTCATGAACAAGGGATAATGGAACCACCAGTATTTCTTCGATCAGTAAATAACAGAGCTCAGAGAGAGGAAATAGAAAGCTATTGAGTGGAGTAAATGAAAATAGAATTACTTTGCTTTACAAGGTGCAGATAAACTGAAAGCAGTTTTAGGCACAGGCGGCAATACATTCTGTCATTCATATTTAGGACTTGGGATGCGTTGATGATATTTGCTTTGTTTCTGTATATTAAGATCTCCGACTGTCTCGGATCTCACTGTCTGATTTGTTTCTTTAACATATCTGTACAATGCAAAGAGCTTTTTATCAGATTTTTCAAAATAAGCTTTCACAGTGGTGCGAAGAGGCAGAATACAAAAAGGATGAGTCCAGAAGAAGGCAACGAAGATGCTGCGAGGGCTGGATCAGCTCTGCTCTGGAGCCAGGCTGAGAGAGCTGGGCTGGGGCAGCCTGGAGAAGAGAAGGCTCCTGAAGGGGAGACCTGAGAGCAGCTCCAGTGCCTAAAGGGGCTGCAGGAAACCTGGAGAGGGGCTTTGGCCAAGGGATGGAGGGACAGGACAAGGGGAATGGCGTTAACCTGCCAGAGGGGAGACTGAGATGAGCTCTTAGGCAGAAGCTCTTCCCTGTGAGGGTGCTGAGGCGCTGGCACAGGGTGCCCAGAGAAGCTGTGGCTGCCCCATCGCTGGCAGTGTTCAAGGCCAGGGTGGACACAGGGGCTTGGAGCACCCTGCTCTATGGAAGGTGTCCCTGCCTGTGGCGGGGGGTTGGAACTGGATGAGCTTTAAGGTCCCTTCCAACCCAAACCAATCCGGGATTCTATGAAAATGTATCCTCGAAACTGTTTTAAGCTGCCCTGTGCTGCCTGACTGCAGGTGAGGAGTAGAATGTGAGGATTTTTCACAGCTTTATTTTAGGTGCTTATCTAGTGCCTTTCACTGGCAGTGAGCGATTCCTCCTTATGGGCTTTGGTCATCCGCAAACCACTCAGGGAAAAGTGTGTCATTGCCCATTTTGCAGGGATGGAAAAATGAGGCACGAATCAATGATGAGGCTTGCTTGGAAATGCACTGGGAATGAACAACAGAGGTAGTATCCTGAGTGTCCAAGTGAAGATGTCTGTGCAACAGGCAGATTAAATGGTTGGTTGGTTTGTAGTGTAGAAGTGTGAAACAATTACCTGAAAGACTTATTCCTGTACCTCAAAACTTGCATTTTCTTGCTTGAAGGCCCAAAGTTCACCTTCTCTGAAGAGAAGGGCCAGCAAAAGAAAGCTTCTAACCCTTGGCTGTACTTACCCGTCTGCTGTAGCTGCCAAGAGCACAGCAAAGAGCCAGAATTTGCCACTTCCTGAGTGTGGTTTAAGCAGTAAGTGGCCAATTTTGGCCACAGCTCCTGTTTTTGTTTTCTCAGAAACAGCTCTGAACAGAAACACTCCCAGGGAAATGGAATTTGCTCTGGGCTTATCTTTTTATTGTGACTTTTAGGGCCTCTGCCAGGTAAATGTTTGGCAACTCACAGGTCTCAAGATTGCTGCTATCAGCTTGATGACAAAAATATGGGACTTTCATTCCTGCCTTCTGGGAGCCATGAGGTTCAGCAAATGACTGCCACTTTTTACCTCATTTCCCAGAGTGTCTTTTGAAGTGAGAAACACACACATCAGGCCCAGAAACACTGATCAGAGCCTGCCCCATCTCATCCCTGCTAGAGAATTGACAGCTGGGCTAAAGGGGAAGGAAGAAAAGCTCATGGGGTGAGGGAACCTCAATTTCAACCCATGCTGCAGGGACTCAGTTATTTTAGACCCAGTTCTGCTCCTTGCCCAGCAGATCACCACGTGTTCCTGAACCTCTTGGGTGTGTTTGACCATCATTCCCATTACTTTACATTTTGAAGTATGTAGAGGTTGAGAATCCACCCACGTGTAGGAGCCCAGCTCTGAGTTAGTTACAAGGAGTCAGAGTGCTTTCTGGTGGGTACGTGTTTAACCACTCACAGCTACTGAAGATGGTTCCACTTTGGGCCCCATCTGGGTCATGCAGGAGAGCATCAGTCCTGGCAAATCACGTAACAGTCATAGAATCATAGAATCATAGAATAGTAAGGGTTGGAAAGGACCTCAAGATCATCGAGTTCCAACCCCCCTGCCATGGGCAGGGACACCTCCCACTAAACCGTGCCATCCAAGCCTATGTCCAACCCCACCTTGAACGGCGCCAGGGATGAAGCATTCACAACCTCCCTGGGCAACCCATTCCAGGGCCCCACCACCCTCACAGTAAAGAATTTCTTCCTCAGATCCAATCTAAACCTCCCCTGTTTAAGTTTAAACCCATTACCCCTTGTCCTCTCACCACAGTCCCTAATGAAGAGTCCCTCCCCAGCATCCCTATAGGCCCCCTTCAGGTATTGGAAGGCTGCTATGAGGTCTCCACGCAGCCTTCTCTTCTGCAGGCTGAACAGCCCCAATTTTCTCAGCCTATCTTCATACGGGAGGTGCTCCAGTCCCCTGATCATCCTCGTGGCCTCCTCTGGACTTGTTCCAACAGTTCCATGTCCTTTTTATGTTGAGGACACCAGAACTGCACACAATACTCCAAGTGAGGTCTCACGAGAGCAGAGTAAAGGGGCAGGAGCACCTCCCTCGACCTGCTGGTCACGCTCCTTTTGATGCAGCCCAGGATACGGTTGGCCTTCTGGGCTGTGAGCGCACACTGCCTGCTCATGTTCATTTTTTCATCAACCCACACCCCCAAGTCCTTCTCCTTGGGCTGCTCTGAATCTCCTCCCCGCCCAATCTGTAGCTGTGCCTGGCATTGCTCCGACCCAGGTGGAGGACTTTGCACTTGGCATGGTTAAACTTCATCAGGTTGGCATCAGCCCACCTCACAAGCGTGTCAAGGTCCCTCTGGATGCCATTCCTTCCCTCCAATGTATCAACCGAACCACACAGCTTGGTGTCATCGGCAAACTTGCTGAGGGCGCACTCAATCCCACTGTCCATGTCACCCACAAAGATGTTGAACAAGACCGGTCCCAACACCGATCCCTGGGGGACACCACTCGTTACTGGTCTCCAGCTGGACACTGAGCCACTGAGCACTACTCTTTGCGTGCGGCCATCCAGCCAGTTCTTTATCCACCGAGTGGTCCACCTATCAAATTGATGTCTCTCCAACTTAGAGACAAGGATGTCATGGGAGACAGTGTCAAAGGCTTTACACAAGTCCAGGTAGATGACATCAACCGCTCTGGCCCTGTCCATCAGTTCCGTAGCCCCTTCATAGAAGGTCACCAGATTGGTCAGGCAGGATTTCCCCTTAGTGAAGCCATGCTGGCTGTCACCAAGCACCTTGTTGGTTTTCATGTGCCTTAGCATGCCTTCCAGGAGAATCCGCTCCAAGATTTTGCCAGGCACAGAGGTGAGACTGACCGCTCTGTAATTCCCTGGCTCATCCATTTTCCCCTTCTTAAAAATGGGGGTTATCTTTCCCTTTTTCCAGTCATTGGGAACTTCACCTGACTGCCATGATTTTTCAAATATGATGGACAGTGGCTTAGCAGCTTCATTTGCCAGCTCCTTCAGGACCCGCGGATGGATTTCATCCGGTCCCATGGACTTGTATACATTCAGGTTCCTAAGGTGGTCCCGAACAAGATCCTCCCCAACAGTGGGCCCAGGGTCCCCACCCTCACCGTCCCCACGTCTGCCTTCCAAGACTTGGGTGGTGTGGTCAGAGCATTTGCCCGTAAAGACTGAGGCAAAGAAGTCATTAAGAACCTCAGCCTTCTCCAAGTCCAGGGTAGCCAGTTCTCCCGATAGCTTCTGGAGAGGGCCCACGGTGCCCCTAACCTGTCTTTTATTGGCAACGTACCTATAAAATCCCTTCCTGTTATCCTTAACATCCCTAGCCAAGTTTAATTCTAAGTGGGCCTTAGCTTTCCTAACCTGGTCCCTAGCTTCCCGGACAACATCCCTGTATTCTTCCCAGGCCGCCTGACCTTGCTTCCACCTTTTATAAGCCTCTTTTTTCCTTCGAATTTTGCTCAGCAGCTCCTTATCCATCCAAGGAGGTCTCCTGGCCCTCCTGCTGAACTTCCTTCTAGTTGGGATCCTGACAGAAGTCACCACCTCTGTTGGTGCAAGTGCAGTATGGATTCCCCATCCTAAATATCTGCTAAATGTTGTATTTTTTGTCTTGTATGTGAATCTCAGGTTGGTTCTTGGGGTTTTGAAGGTTATGTAATAACATTACAGCATCTATGCAATAGTTGCAACCTGACGTTTCTTACTTGTGTTGGCTGTGGTTTCCATTTCTTAATCTTGTTTAAGAATAACTTACAAAATCAGTCGGGGTAATTCTCCATGTACTATTAATACCTGTCACTAGTTGGCAGTGACAATTCACTTTGAGCTCCCAGTGAATGGGAGAAAGGACATGGCTCTGACACCTAACAGATGATCATTGGAGGGGGAGGGAGGAGTAAAAGAACCTTTCTTTTGCCTCTATGTTTAAAGCTAAATGAACTACCAAGAGCACTTAAGGGACTTAAGGTCCAGAAGGAAGGAATGCAGTACCTTCCAGTGGAGGGAGAAGGCTTTACTCTTCAGCAGATGTTTGCCGAAGATCATAGAATCACAGAACAGTTTGGGTTGGAAAGGACCTTCAAAGCTCTCTAGTCCTCCCCCCTGCAACGAGCAGGGACATCTTCAACTAGATCAGGTTGCTCAGAACCACATCCAGCCTGGCCTTGAATGTCTCCAGGGATGCACATCCACCACTTCTGGTCAACAAGATGTGCTCTTCCTCAGCACACAGTTAGAAAGAAGATGATCTACTCCACATGGATCATAGCACAGGCCATTTATTCATCGTTCTTCCCTTTTTCCCTTTTGGAACTGTAGATATTTCTTCACCAGAAAGGAACACCTTAATTTACTCATGTTTTTCCCTATCACAGATGTAACAAACAGTAAGACACAATTCTAGGTGCAGAGCTGAGAATGCAACCGGGGTCCAGGAGCCCTCAGAGGAGGAATTCCAGTAAGATCTGCAGATGTTCCTTGCCTTGCAGTTGTCAGCATTGACAAAGCATTTTGCTGAGTGAGATGGTATCATTGGTTTGCGTTGTACGCACATCTGGAGCTAACGGCTGGGAGGGTCCAGGTGTCTTAACTGATGCTGGTAACAGTAATAAAAACATGGGGACATTTAGTCTTCTTAGAGGATGTATTTATGTACCTTATAAAGACTTCCACTGTCCCGTGAGTTGCTGTCTTGGAGTCTGATCATTTGGGAATTCTTAACTTTTTAAGATAGAGCAGCGCAAAATCATAGAACCATGGAAGTGCACACTGGCCTATCAAATCGTTTAGTGTTCTGGATGCAAAAAAGACCCTAAAGTGGTCATTTTAATGAAAGTGGTTTTGACTTGGTTTTCTTTGGGTCTTCAGTATGTTGAAGTTTATCTTGGAGCTGGAGGCAGAGGAGTCGTGTAGTGAAAAATGAAAGAAGCACTTGGGAAGAGGTAATTGTGGCTATTAAGCAGTTGACCAGCACTGCACTTCTACTGGGAAGCTTTTGTCTTTGCAGTGTCTACCTGTCTCACTGGTAATTAGTCGTTTAAGGGCTGAACCCGGCTCTCCCGTTTGAAATCAGTGGAAATACTGGAGTGTTGCTGTAAATATTTGATCCTCTGATAGCCTTTGATTTACGGGGCTGCCGCTGGTTTCAGCGAGTGCTCTGCATCTGTGGAGCTTACAAGACAGGGCTCAAGCTGTGGCAGAAAGCTGGCGTGTCAATTCAGGGTCTGTGGTTTGGGTTTAATCAATTTTTCTTAGTGAGGAGTTAGAGTGTTCCTGTGCTTGTATTAAAGGTAAGTGGTGGAGTTCAAACACAAAGCAAGACGTTATCTTCAGAGCAGTTTACCACTCCTACTTGATCAATTTTGCAGTATATTGAAAGAAACAGGTTTTTAGTAGAATAACGCATTGCAACAATGCAAGAAGATTTAGATTGCCAGCTTGGGGGCTTACGGACCGCTTTAGCTTCGTGAACTGGGTGTTCTGGTTGGCTCATGTCTGTAAGAATGGTAACGAGGGCTGTGCTCTTCATATGAACCAGATCGGATAGGGCTGGAGCAACCTGCTCCAGTGGAAGGTGTCTCTGCCCGTGACAGGGGGTTGGAACTGGATGAGCTTTAAAGGTCCCTTCCAACATAAACCAGTCTGGGATCCTCTGATTCGATGAATGTTATGGGAAATTTGCCCTTGTTCTTCACGAATCCTCACTAGGAGAGCAGCAAACACCAGAGCTTGGGCTGTTCAGAAACCAAGCCTGTGAATCTAGAAATGACATGGGGTCAGAAACAGGATTTCCAAATAGGTTGAATAGGAATTTCACTTAAGGCAGTGGAGCCGTTTTCCAAGGCATGTTCCTGTTCAATCATGGAAAACCAGTTTCATTGAGGGGTCTTATTTTTCAGCTAATGGTTTCGGGAATCTACAGTTCCCTGTTGCAGCTTTCCCAGATGTGGCCCACGTGGCTCTCACATTCCAGACAGCAGAGATTTTTCCTGGAATATGGAAATATTAAAAAGTTCTTTGCAGTCATTCAGTGTTTCCTTCCCTAATGGATTCTGTGGCACTTAGCATGCACTTACCTCAGGTTTTATCTCGCTGCCCATCGCTTTAGCATCTGAGGTCTTCCCATCAAAAGTAAAATCTCTTTCCCTGAAATACTGATGATGAGAAGGGGCAGGTTGTTTGCTTTAGAAAAGCGATAGAAAGAAATCCAGAATGTCAATGCTTAATGAAGAGAAGCAGTTGCATGTAAGACAGTGCCCAGGTCAAGAAGATGGGGTTTGTATTTAGATCTGAAAGAGATAAAGGCTTCTTCATTCCCTCATTTTCTAGTGTCAGAGGGTTTCAAGGGGAGAGGCTGTTTTTCCATGGGGTGATGTAACCCAGCTGGTAGGATTTCTTCCAGGCACATTGGTTGTGGTGATCTCTTTGATGTTTTAAACACCTCTGTTTTCATTGCCTTTGGATCATGTTCTCTTACACCTGAGGAACGCCTCTGCGGTGCTCATGGAGCAGTACAAGCTCACGGTTTTAAAGAGGTGCCAGATCCTGCTTTGAAGACCCCCATCAATCTTTTTGCTTGTCCAGTGCATCCAGTATGTGCGTACTTCTCCTGACAATTTGTGAGCTTGTCCTTGCAGCAGGTCCTGTAAGCTAAACCTGCCCTAAAATCCATCCTTTTCACTGGAAGACTAAGGCACGGAGATAGCGAGTTCCTTCTCTGAGGAGAGCATCTGTGATAACAGTGGCACTTGCACTCGTGTCTCCTGTTCCTCAGTCCTTTGATTCTAACCAAAGCTGCTGCTTTAAACCAAGCCCTGTCTGACCTTTCCAAGAGATCTCAAAAGTTTACTTACCCCTGGGGGTGTTGTGAAGCTTAATTAATGTTTGTCAAGTGCCTCGAGTTCTTTGGATGAAAGCGCTTTGGATTATTAATATTAATAATAACAGATGAGCCCCTGCAACATTCTAGTACAGTAGAAAGAATTAGCAGGAAGCAAGCAATCAACAACAACAAATCAAACCAGGAATGCCGCCGTAGCCATGGGCAATGCATGCAGCTGGTGGTCTGATAGATGTGACAGATGAATCCACTGATCGTCCCTTCGGTCATTTCCATTGTAAATTAAACTGTCTCCCATGTCCTCATAACGGCAGCGGTTTAGCAAGAAGTCACCTGCAGCATTAACTTGCTTTTTCCAGCTGAGGCTTTTTTTTCCCCCTTAATCATCTTCTCCAGGTCCTATTCAGACATGAGTGACATCAGCTGACATGTAACTTTTTGGGGTATCACCCTGTGAGGGTGCTGAGGCGCTGGCACAGGGTACCCAGAGAAGCTGTGGCTGCCCCATCCCTGGCAGTGTTCAAGGCCAGGTTGGGCACAGGGGCTTGGAGCAAGCTGCTCCAGTGGAAGGTGTCCCTGCCGGTGGCAGGGGTTGGAGCTGGAGGAGCTTTAAGGTCCCTTCCAACCCAAACGAGTCTGGAATTCTGTGTTTTTTTCAGGGGTAAAGTTGGCACCATTCCCATAGTCACTGCGGCCCATGTACACCAAGGGAGTCTTGCTGCAGTGCTTTCACCAGTTACCTGCTGCGAAGTAAAGTGGGTGAAAAAATAGCAAGAGAAACTGAAGGCGCAGAGACTGGATTACTCTGCCAATGCTTTTCAGTATATGAGAAGAAACAGAGGATATAGGGTCCCTGCTCCATGTGGAGTTTAGGCACTAAACTGCAGTATTTCAGGTGTTGTGACCTCCTTTCCTTGCACCGGGATGTAAGAGTCCAACCATAACTGAGAGTGCCATCCACAGTGCCCTTCTGATATGAGCAGCTATCAGACAAGCAGTAAACAGCTGCCTCATACCTGCGCAATCTTCGTTTTCTTTCGCTCCTCTCCTCCTATCATCAGAATGCAATGAGACACTTTAATTTCTTGTATATAAATTACGAGCAGAAAAGCTGCTGTAACTGCAGTAGATCATCGTAAAAATCTGGTAGATAGGAAAATAAATGAGGAAGCCTCAGGGCAAGTTCCCTCAGAGAAGGTGTGGTAAGGAATATGTATCTTCTTGGCCTATTGAACAAGGAGTTGGACTAGTACGGAAAGTGTATTAATGATTTGCGCAAGGTGTTTGGCAGAGGGTCTGCTGCTAATGTGTGTTTTGCTTGGTTCCTGTATCAAAGGTCCTACTGTAACTGCTGTTGGCCATAATAGAGTGACGCATTCCATGGAAAATGCTGGAATTTCAGGAGAAAACTTCGTTGTTGCAACAAATTTGAGGTTTATAATTGAATGCGGACACCAGAATGTTCTTACGTTGGATGTGTATGGGTGTGTGAAACAAAAGCGGGACAGGGAAGCAGGGCAATGTAAGTATTCCGTTTTCCCAAGGAAATCCCAGTATTCTCCCTGAATGCTTTATTTGTAAGTGGGCATGTTTGTAGCTGTACTTTTCTTATTGCTGAAGGATTGTTCTTGCCCATCTTAACTGCAGCCAGCCCCTCATTTCTTGGTGTGTGGAATGTAGCCCCCTCTCCTTCCCCGGCCATCACTCAAGTTGTCACATGCTCTGGAAGCTGGGATAGCGTCCTACAGCTGAACACCTACTCCTATGCTTTGCAAATTCCTTGTTTCAGCTCTTCTGCACAGCTCTTAAGGGCAGGACTTCATACCACAAGGCATAAATTCTTCCTTACAGCGTTTTCCATTGTGGAACAATCTGCTTGTTGACACATTGGGTCATGAGGCAGGGCAAGGCCTCTGCTGATGCATTGCACTACAAACTGATGGGAAAGAAAGTCACTAAAGTGGTGTGGCATGATATTAAACCTCTCATGGTGGCAGTGGCAGCTTTTCACACGAGGTACCACTGGCTTCCTTCACTCAGTATCATTTCCACCTTTCTTCTGTAGTCCAGCTTCGATCTAATGCACTATTGTGAGTTCTCTGATCCCACAGGTTGATTTCATCTTCTCTTTCAGTTCACCACAATATGCATGGTGTTTGTTTTCTGTTTATTTGGCAGGAAGCAACCCAGTTACTTGGTTATCTTCTCGTTTTCCTAGGTTCTGATTCCTACAGATAACATTAAATCTTGAGATCTTGGATACCCCCCAAGTGAAAACGACACTCTCTAGAGAATTCTTCTTTTCCTTCAGCTGCTCTGTTAGAAACCAGCCCCTATCTTCCTGCCTTTTTATTCCTAAAAAATAATGAATTTAATAAGGATATCAAAAGTTCTGATAGTTTTAACTCATATTACAGATTTATTTGCTATTTGGTTGACTTTGGCATGTGTCTTTGAATTTTAACTTAGTCAAACATATGCCTGTTGATTAAATTGCAGATACGCAGCATGTCTTATTTGAAGATAGCAATGCCACTTTTTGCTTCTTTTTGCAATACCCTTTTATGTCTGTTTTGATTAAAATGCAAAGAATGCAGCATGGAGAGACTAAATGGGCTGCTTGAAGTCAAATATCATGTCTAAAGGGGAAGATGAACAGAGGGAAAGCCTCAAGGGAATCTGTAGGCACAAACACTATGCTGCATAGAATCCCAGACTGGTTTGGATTGGAAGGGACCTTAAAGCTCATCCAGCCCCAACCCCCGCCACAGGCAGGGACATCTTCCATAGAGCAGCTTGCTCCAAGCTCCTGTGTCCAACCTGGCCTTGAACACTGCCAGGGATGGGGCAGCCACAGCTTCTCTGGGCACCCTGTGCCAGCGCCTCAGCACCCTCCCAGGGAAGAGCTTCTGCCCGAGAGCTCATCTCAGTCTCCCCTCTGGCAGGTTAAAACCATTCCCCTTGTCCTGTCCCTACATCCCTTGGCCAAAGCCCCTCTCCAGGTTTCCTGCAGCCCCTTTAGGCACTGCAAGACTGGTGTAAGGTCTCCCTTCATCTCTTTTTCATCCATTAGAGAATGTCCCCTGCCCTGCTCCTCCTTCTCTGACTTACCCTGCCTGTCTTTGGACAGCTTTCTGCGCTTCCCATTATCTCAACAGTCAATGTTCCACCAGTTCCTTATGACTACCACTCCCCTTCCATAGGCGCAATCAAAACACTGCTCATTTTGCCACTAACTTGCTCAGTCTTTTTTTCTCTTGCATTAGCTAACATGTCAGCCGTTGTTTCTTCATCATATTTATAAAGCTTGTGATTCAAGGATCATTTTCCAAGTGTGCCTAAGTTAATGTATATCAATGGTTAGTGTTCCTCTTTGCTGCTGCTGCTGTAGGAGTCGCTGGGTTAGAGCCGCTGTGTGTCCCAGTGGTGTGATTTTTATTCTGTCACAGTGTGCAAATCAGTTTTCGCCTTTGAGGTCCTGCCAGGCTGTCCTTTCTGGATTTCTTTCCTTAATATAAAGCAGTAAATCAATTTAGGACATGCTAGAACAAATGGTGGAAGTCATTCCAGGTATTAGCCAGCATATAAAGAACGGAGATGTGCAAAGATGCTGAAGATACAGGTATCTTTTCTACTGATTTATAAGATGCATTTAATGTGTATTCATTGAGTTTCTAGCTGTGGAGTTCAGTAAAAGCTGGTTCTTGAGTTCAGCCTTGTCTGAAGATGAAATCCAAGCATTTTTGGTACTGAAACAGTTCTGAAGTCACAATCTAAATAGACCCAGAACTCAGGTTCCTTTTAAACCTCCTCCCACAGCAGTCCTGACTTAAGGCACTCAAATATTTATTGGTTTAATAAATAATAGTCGTGGTTTGGAAAGACATTACTGTGATTTGAAACAATTCTGGCCAACAGAGATCAGCTTCTAGCAACATCGTCTTCAGGATAATCAGGGCGATGCCATGAATATTAAATAGTCTCAACTTCAGCAAAGGATCTTCCATGACATTATTGGTAAACTGGGGTTTTTTCTTCATTTCTTACTATTTGAAGTGCAGTAGAAAAGGGAAGTGGGTTTGGAAGTGTCTGAAGTCAGAAACTTATCCCTGTCCTTCAAGTCTGTGGCAAATAATTGGGCCCTGAAGGAATTGGCTGTTGGTTGTTCTCTCTCTGGCTGCAGCATGTGTGTGTTGGCTCTGCTTTGCATAGCTGCCTCACAGCAATACATTTGGCAGGAGCCCTAAGGACTGACACCTCAAAGGAGCAGGGAAAGAGTGCTCGAAGTTGAGGACTCAGGTTGATACGATCCAGAGCCCCGTTCAGTGGAGATACCCTCAAGGGAAAAAACTCCCCAGATTGGAGTACATTTGGTTTACTCTTAGGGGGTAAATTCCCTCTCAGCTTTTTATTGTTCACCCTAGGCTTCATGCCACTTATTAGCCTTTAAACCTCTTAGAAAAGCTATTTTGGTCTACCAGTGTGTGTATAATAATGTGTTCATGTAAGCAGTATGTATATGGTTTGTTAGAGGTTTGTTCAGGTTTGCTAGGGTGTTGCTGATTGCAATTTGGCTGGAGCCCAGGGAAATCTTTCACAAGTACTTAGTAAATTAGGACTATAGCTCACATTTTTGGATGTGATGTTGATGCTCAGGAGACCAGAGGGTTTCGATGGTCCATAGGAGATCAAAGAATTGGTGATCAACTGAAGAGGCAACTCAAGGCTTTCAGGGGCAACGTGCAATACTTGAGTTTGCTTTGGGCTAAATGATTTTGGTGTGGTATCATTTACATTCTGTTCCTTGTACTTAAACTCTGCTAACTCTTGAGCTCAGTTTCCCCATTTGTAAACTGATAGTCATCATTTTAGTAACGATTGATCATAGTAATTGTGCACCTCAGGTGTTGATCCTGATGGAGGGCCTGTAGATACGTGATATAAATGGATCACAGTTTCTTGGAACCAAAGTTCCGTTTTCTTGCTTCTCAAGCTGTGTTTGGAGACTGAAATGTGACTCTAGACAAACATCTGCAGCCCAAAGCAGAAAGTCCTTCATGCTGTAGAGGTATCTATTTTCTTCAGTGAGTCTTAGCCCAGGGTGAGGACCCACTAGGCAGATTCCAACTGTAGGACTGTTTAACGCTGAGCACTACAAGCAGTGGTGAATGTTATTATCCATTCAGGTACTTTCACAACCCTCTTTTCGTGCAGTTCTTTCGTGGTTTCCGATAACAGCACCCGGTTAAGCACTTGAATCAGTGCTGCCCTCAGCTCTGATGTAATTAAGCAGGTGTTTAAATCCCTTCTTAAATTAATGTCTTATATTTTTCTTTCTTAATCTACCATTACTATTCCTGTCCAGAAAAATAATGGGAAAACAAATGAATCCTGAAACCCCCGCTTTGGGCTTGTAAGGCTCAGGCTGTATCAGCCATGCAGAGGAGATGTATGGAAACTAATCCAATTTTTAGTGAAACAAAGGAGGTTTAAATGGAAGCTAACAGCAGCGAATGGCAAAACATCACTTTTGCAGGGAGGAAAAAAGTTAAATGGAATAAAACTCCACTTCCAAAAGGGCATTATGTGGCACTTTCCTCAACTAATGGCTTGACTGCTGTAATTCAGAATGCTCACAAAATGCACACATGCCCTGGTCATAAAGAGAATAGGGAAACAAAGAGGTTGCTAATTTAATTAGAAATGTGATAGATCAAGCTCTTTACTATTCATCCAAATGGAAATTTACACTAAATAACATTATCGTGAATTGGCTCAGCAACTTAATGGACTAAGACTCTCACATCGAACAGATTGCCCGGTCTCCTCCAGGTCCTGAAAACTGTCTCTCTTGTGGATACCTTTAACCAAGCCTCAATATATTCTTGTTATGGAATAAGCGAAATAAAGTCACTTCATCATTTTCATTATATTCATGTAGTTAATAGATGCATTAAATAGTTTCTCTGTAAAGTTTGCTGCTATCATGCCTATGACCAGGGCAAGAGCTACAGGGTCTTTCAGAGGGCTGTCATTTTGGGGAGTCAAGCATGCAGATTGGAGCCCAGTCTTGATTTTGTTTTGTATTTCGCTTTATATGGAAGAAGCTCTTCCCTGGGAGGGTGCTGAGGCGCTGGCACAGGGTGCCCAGAGAAGCTGTGGCTGCCCCATCCCTGGCAGTGTTCAAGGCCAGGTTGGACACATGGGCTTAGAGCACCGTGCTCTATGGAAGGTGTCCCTGCCCATGGCAGGGGTTGGAGCTTTAAGGTCCCTTCCAACCCAAACCAGTCTGGGATTCTGTGATACTGAAAGACGAGGAAGAGAAGTGTCCCAGACTTTCAAATGGCTTTTGAAGATGAGGGTCAAGCTCCTCAGTCAGTTACAATGCTGAGTTGGAGGAGTAAGAGGTGATACTCTGAAAATAATAGTGCCCAAGTTCTGTGCACCCTCCAAATAAATGTATAGTGCTGGTGCTTGATATGAAACACCTCCGAACATTTCTGTTATGCTTTTAAGTCTTTTAAATCAAAATACTTCCCATTTATACAACTATTACTGAACACTTGAAATAACCCTAATTCTTGCGGTTGAATTTTGAATCCTCAATGAAGTGGCAAAATAACACATTTCTGCTTGCTTCCGTGATTATTAAATCCAGACTGTGAAATACTATTGATGAAGAGTTCATTGCTGAAAAGGTTACTTTCCTAAAAATAAAAAGGAATGAGCCCTGTTGCTGTGCCAAGGCTCATTCCTGCTGCTGGGAGGGACACTGAGCATCCATTGGAAAGGTCACGGAATCTTTTGTATGCTAATACACAATTAGTGTGGCTGGGGAGGGGTGGTACATGTGGCATCAGCATCTCTAGGATGTATTTCGGAGCAAATCAGCCATTCCTGACAAGTGGAGGATACCCAGCCACCATCTCCTGGATGATTCATTTCAGTCTCTGTTAAAACATTGCTGTGTGATCAGCTCTGGCTAACAATTACTTTTCTTCTCGAGAAGCACCTTCTGGGACTTCATTTCACCCCGATATGATGATGATGATTGTTATTTTATTGCATATTTTATAGCTGATAAGGAAAAAGGATTTAGAAAAAGAAAATAAGTGACTTTTCCTTCCAGACAGTTATGCTGCTGTCTGCGTATGAAATACATGCACACGGAGCATGAATTTGATGTTACTCCAGGCATTGTATTGCAGTGGTAGCTGTGGAGTTTAACACAATCTCGTCATTCCAGTCCTCCCCCTCGCACACGCCTCCCTTCCCCTCTTGCTGCCGCACAAACCTGACCATCTGGTCAACATTTAGAGAGCAAACTAACAGTGACTCTGAATGGAAGCACCTGACTTGCTGAATGCCAGGCACCGCGGTTCAAATAGTAGTCACAATAGGCTTGCTCTCCCTGTTCCTGCATTGCTCAGGAACATCTGCAGGCTAGCAATCAATTTCCTTTTCCCCCTAATCATTGGAAAATGCATTTTAGAGTTTCTGGAATGACTTTCACCTGTCCTATTTCTTAACTTGGGTTTCACATTGGTTGTGCCTGCCCCTTTGTGGATGCCAGGGGATGTTCTCTTACTGAATTTCCACATTACAGGAATATTGAGTCACAGGCTTTTTTTCCTTCAAATGGCAGAAAAGCTGCTGCTGCACAGAGAAGTGGAATTGTGGGGGGAATGGGGGAGCAGAGCCTACAGGCACATAGGCTCCAAGTGGGCTTTGGCTTCCTGCCTGCAGTCAGGTTTCCTGTTAGAGTTACATTGCAGTAGGGGGAGGTTTGAACCCCACTTGAGTGCACAACTCCTCCTGCTCCCAAGAGCATGTAGCTGATGTCCTTGCTTTGTCCTCAGGCTTTCCCCAGCATGCAGCAAAGGCCAAACCTGTCAGCTCCGGAGGGTTTTCCAGAGCATAACGATTCTCCAGGGTTAGGAAACATGCACTTCTGAACGCGGGGGGAAAGAGGATGTGTAGGCAGTGCATGTTTTAACTACAGGAGAGGTGAGCGTTGAACATCCTCATCACAAGCAGAGGAACAAGCTCTGCGTGCGCTAAAGCTGGACAGAGTGGGATGACTGCACTCTGCCTGAGAAAACCCAGACAAAGGGGGCTTACAAGACACCTGGAGAGGGGCTTTGGACAAGGGATGTAGGGACAGGACAAGGGGAATGGCTTTAACCTGCCAGAGGGGAGACTGAGATGAGCTCTTAGGCAGAAGCTCTTCCCTGGGAGGGTGCTGAGGCGCTGGCACAGGGTGCCCAGAGAAGCTGTGGCTGCCCCATCCCTGGCAGTGCTCAAGGCCAGGATGGACACAGGGGCTTGGAGCACCCTGCTCCAGTGGAAGGTGTCCCTGCCCGTGGCAGGGGTTGGGACTGGATGAGCTTTAAGATCCCTTCCAACCCAGACCAGGCTGGGATTCTGTGATTCTATGATAAACCTGCCTGGTGCAGCAATAGGACAGAAAACTTGCCCATGCTCAGATGAATGTGCGCAGGAGCATTTTCCAGTTGCATCATGGTAGAGATAGAAAGTCCTCAGCTAACAATAGCTTTGTTGGAAGCACATCAGTTGACTGAGGTCAAGGAGAGAACTACTGCCAGTCTAGCACATTATCTCTTGCAATTACTACAGCTACAAATACTGCTGAAGACAAACACTGGAAATTACGATCATTATCTTTTGAATAGTTTTGCTTCTCCTTCTTTATGCAGCTGCCTTGCTCAACAAAAATATTTAGGTACTTAAGTATGCAGCACCTTTTGTTTGTGGTTGATGCTTGCATAGCATCAAAACAGCATCTAAAATCTCTCTAGCTGCTTGGGTTCCATCGAAGCTTTCAGTTTACAACTGTATGATGGTACAAGGGTCTAACTCCTCTTGCTTTTCTGTGTTTATTTTTAATTAACTTTTTATTGTTTTCAGCACACAAAGCAATCCAATTATAGCAGTTAAAGAACATTAGGGAAGAGATACACAATCCTCCATAAACAGTAAACAAGGGAACGCTTCTTAGCCAAGGTTTGCGCAACTCGCTACCATACATGAAAGCATTACATTGCACATAGGGCATGATTGTTGGCATATAACCCACCAAAAGAGTGAAGCGATTGAGGGAAGAGTGGAAGAGTCCCTCATTAGACAGCATTTTGTAAATGTATTTACTTTGTAAATGTGATGTGCGAGAGGGACAAAGAAATGTTGTAAATGCCAGAAGATCTTTTCCAAATCCTTGTAATAAGCTTTGAATTTAGGTGTCATTTATAAGCAAGGTTTAAAGGATTAGTGCCAAAGTGAACAGGTTGCTGGTCTTCCATCCCAGGACTGCTTTTGAGGTTGCTAAAACATGAAGACAAAGCAGATATTCACACTTCTTACAAAGCTGGAGGGTGTGGGAGGGCAGAGGCTTGACCCAGTTCCATCCCCTAAGCAGTGGCAGTGGAAGGCTGATCTTCAGGGCTGGGTTTCTACACTCCATCTAGCTATACTTGCTTATCAACTACCTTAATAAATTGTTCTTTATAGGTTCGATGACTAGAAGAGACCATTCAATCACTTTATCTGACCCCTTTACAAAGTGGGTCACAGAATTGCCAGATTAATGTTAATTGATTGCTGTAATTACAAGATTGAGTCAGTGAAAATGTTGCTTAGAACCGTATGTTATACTCACATGTAATAACTTGTCTAGCTGGACTACTACTGATGCTGCCATTATGCTAATACCATCTGTTTGTCATTGACGAACTAGTCTTAGAGCCTCTTTTACATGAATAATAATATTTCAGAGTAATTCAGATGTGTTCAAAGGTGGCCTTTAAGTTTGAATCCTGTATGTGCAGCTTAATATAGTCTAGGCCTTATTTCAGACATTATTAGTCCCAAATCTGACTCAAGTCAGGAAGTGCTCATTACCTGCACAGGCTTCAAAGGCTCGCCACAAGGTGCTTTGTGCTGTACCTAAAGAGTGAAGTGAAATCTGGAAACAGAGATGCAAAATAGAAGGAATTTTCACCCTGACCTTTCCAAGTTTTGTTTCTCCCCAAAAGAGAACAGCCAAGGAACAACCGTGAGGATTTTCAATGACAGAATCATGTCTTGATTTGCTCTTTCCTGGGTTTTTGAATGGAATCTTGAAACATAAGAGTTAGGGTGAGAGTTTTGAGTTAACCCAAAGCAACGTGATTCTTGGACAGATCTTTCTATTGATGGGTTAGAAACTTCCTTCTGCTCCGGCTTGAAGCAGTGTGTGAAAATGAATTCACAATGGTTCTCATGTATTTCTTCAGCATTTGTGATACTGCTGAGGGTCAAGTGTGAACGGAATGCGGTACTGGGCAATGCATTTCAACCTTGGACATCTGAGGGAGTATTTTCGGGGTTGAGGTCAGTTCTAGCTTGGTGCTTGCTTTGATTCTGGGTGAGAATGACAAGAGTTCCCTAAATGGGTGAGATGTTCTGGTGTTGTCTTTATGTATCTGTGTGTGTGTATATATATATTGGGAAATTGCCCCGAAGTAATGTATTGGATGGAGTATATCTAAGAGCTTTCTTCTTTCTAACTTTCTGCCTGACCCACATTTGAACTGATGAGCTAGTGTTTAAAATGTGCTAATAACGCTCAACCTCCACATTATCCAGGGATTATAATTGGAAGACAACTATTCTGGGTGCTTACTCACAAGCCTTTTATAATGGGGTTTTGTCTCCTGATCATGTGTCGGTAGAATTAAGTTGAAAACCAAATGCTGTGGAAAATTTACATGACACCCCTGAGTTTCATTGAGCAGAGAACACTTTTCAATGCAAGAGCGAGCTGCAAAGCTTAAACCAGGCAAAGAATTCATTATTTTAATGATAATAATTTACACTTGCATGGGAGCTTTCATCCAGGAAAATACCGTGATAGAATTTTCCATTCATAGTCTCTCAAAGATAGGGTAATTTCACCTTGGTAAGGATGTGTATTATAGTTACCTTTGCTGTTTGGGAAGGAAAAACTGAAGATTCTTCTGCTTTGTACAGTTGAGTGTTTACTAGAGAGATCTTTTGCATTTGTATTGCAGTTCCTTTCAGATCTGAATGTGGTTTTGAAACACTAGTTTGATCCTATCAATACCCCTATTATGTAAAATTAGCCCAGTGCTGTACACTTGGGAAATCTGAGGTAAGAATTTCCTGGGTCTCTTCTGTTTCTTGGCTGGTTTTTTAGCTCTTTGAAGTAAATCAAAGCAGTAAGAGGTAAATCAAGCGGTAAGAGGACATGGAAATCATGCCCTGAGATCAAGTCTACTTGTCCAGCTCAGCTGTGTCCTCAAATGTATAATCTTTTCTCTTAAAAGGGACTTCAGAGCTAGTTAAAATGAAGCATTTCCTTATGCAGTTTGTTGAATGCAGAGGGTGTGCCTTATATTCTGTTAACCTGGAGGGCAAGGAATGGGGTTGTAGGGAGCTGTGGGTTGGATGGATGGAGCTGTGCAGCTCTTGGGGCCTGATCCAACACACTTCATGGTGGAGATTTGTCCTGTGGTTTCAGTCAAGCTGTTAATATCTTCCAATACCTGCAGCACAGCCCATCTTTCTCTTCTTCTCACACATAAATAAAGCCGATTTTGTCTCTTTTGATGTATAATAAATTCCCCATAGAGAAACTCTGTTTTCTTTCACCTATTGTCTTCGTGGAGCCTCTGCGTAAATATACAAAAGCTTATTTCTAATTTGATCTAGTTTTTCCTTATGCAGTTCTCCATGCGCTATTTACTTGTGTAAGAATGAAATTGCCTCCTTTTCTCCTCTTTCCCCCAAAAGCTGGGGGGAGCCTTGCATTTAAACATGTGCAAGCAGCAGAAGGGAGACCAGTACCACCCAGTCAAAGCCATTTCATGGAAAGTGTTTCAGAAATGCTAATTGATCTGGATGAGCTTCGAAGGCATTTTACAGAGGAAGTACAGGATGGGTTGCAAGATCCATTCCCTTAGTCATGTAATACTGCAGTGTTTCGTTGCTGGATTTATATGTCACTTTTTACTACAAGTCTTGATTATGTCATAAAGATTTCATTGATTATTATTGGGGCTTTTTGCTCTGCCAGTAATCTACTTTATTAACTGGTGATGGGAGTGACAAATTTGGATCAAAATTAAACTTGTAGTGTATTGCAGTTCGTGGATGGATGGGACATTTATTCAGTCTTTGTTCATCATTATCGCAAGTGTTCCACTGCATTAAAACCTCAGCACTTTGGTTCCGTGGAACTTAGAAAACACTCTAATGTCATCGCTAACGACAAAGCTGTTAAAGCCATTCATCATTTCAGTGGCATCTTACTTGGCAAAGAAAGAAATATGTTTTTGTTATTTATTTTTCCAGGCACATTGAGTAAATATAGTAAAATAAACCCCCAAAATGATAATTTTGGACTATCTCCAGGAATTCGGTACAATAATATTTAATGGCTTGGCTTTAAGTGCTACATCAGGATAAATTGGAGTAGGTTTTGCTCGTATTTTCATGAGTGACTGAGGTACAACAGTGATTAAAGGCAGTGTTGATGTATTTATTAAGGAAGGTGGTCACCATTCAGCAGTCTGTAGATGCAGGGAACAGGCGAAACCTTTGGATTGTCTAATGCAGTGGGATTCTGTTCCTTGACCAGAAGTACAGCTAGGCCATAGGTTGTCCAAAGAGATCCAAAATGCATTTCAGTCGGGAAATCCCAGTTCTGCTAAGGCAGAATTTGGAAGGACCGTTTTACATCTGCATATTGAAGCCACTGTCGCAGGAAGATGGCTGGTTGCCACCTCTGGGTTTCCCTGCCAGCTACCTGGGAGGAGAATCTGAACAGTTCAAGGGTTATACTGTATGTCTTTATCAGCAAGCAGCATCTGATGGAGAATCCCGTCTGCTGAATTCCAGCAAATATCCCCAGCAGTGTTAATCCAGAGGCCAAGGTTCAGGAAGGACTTAAAGCAAACGTGAGCGTAACATTAACTGAAGCTCTGTGTTACGTGCAGGAGTATTATTTATTTCTCCCTACCCCCAGTTCTTTCCTTGCTTTCTTTCCGCCAGTGCCCTTATTAATGAACTGTGAAAGCTGACATTTCCAATAAGGAACAATTAAATGTGCAACTAAATTAAGTGAAGTCATTCATTTACAAAATAATAGCTAACTAGCATGAGGATGGTGAAAAATGATTGCAAGTTATGGGGTGGGGGGAGAGTAAATTAAGTCTGACTGCATGAATGTTCTTTAAATACTTCCGCTGCTCAGAAAATTAAATGGGAAGCATCTTATTAGCTATTTTGCATATGAGGCAGTAACGTGTACATTCAGCCTGACAGGTATTACAGGACAGAAATCCTTCATAGATGTCACTGTGAGGAAGGACCTTAAATTAACTTGGAGCACGTTTTTCTTGCAAAGGTACTATAGCAGGTCTGGAGCAAGGAATGTGCATTTAACCTTAGAGTGCTAGTGAAAGGCAGTGATGATGGTCCTTCCAGCCTTCAGAATGTTTCCATAAGGCTTTTTACTCCAGGCAGCAGGATAATATACAATATCTTTAGATGTTCAGGTTTAATACAGTTCACCACATCCCAGTATTTTCTCAGCCCCAATGGAAGGAGTTTGCTGGGTCCTTCTCTGTTTCAGCAGTGTGGAAAGCGCTCACAGAGTAAGGACAGAAGCAAAATCTCCTCTTAGAGGAGTTGATTCAGCAAATCTGTGAACGGTCCTCCAGACAATTTACCTTTTCAACCTTTTTTTGTGCTCTGATCTGTAAAGATAGAATTCACTTGAAACGCCAGGGATTAAAGGCTTGGGTATGTCTGCCTCAGTGCCAGTGTCCTGATGGCTTTACATGGATGTAGATTTCTTTCCTATGTGAGAAACTTCAGTCAGCGAGCGAGATTTTGGAGAGCTAGTGATCCGCAGCTGAAACTCAGGGATTTCACACCAAACCTGCTCACGCTTGTTGCTCTTGCAGGTGGAGTTTTCAGGCTGTCCACCCTTTGAGCCCAAACCCAACAGAGATACACAAACGCTGCAGGAATATAACGGAAAAGGATGCACATTGCTTGATTTTAAGGGAATGCTGATTCGCTGTGATCGATGCCAGCTTAAGGTTTGCCATGCTCCTTAATGCATTTTCATTTAAGCATGCTCTTTAAGTTTATCCAGGAATCTGTGAGGGCTCAATTTAATATTTTGGAATCTGTTATTCTCATGGGGATTTGTACAATTCACGGCTCTTCCCCTAAGGGTTTTTTATGTGAATTAATGTAAACCCATCTAACCTTCTTGCATGCACTCTCCAGAACCTTCACTGCTTTTATCGCCCCCTCCCTAGGCTGAGGAATATCTAAAAAGGAGAATTAGAAAGAGATTTGGACCCAGGTTGAAAAAAGCATCCATTTCCTCAGTTGTACTTAAAGCCCTTTCCTTTTGTAAAACAAGTAACCTGAATAAACATGTCAGGGAAGATTAAAACCTCATTAAGAAGTGTAAACAGAGTGCAAAGAAGAAGGGGGGGGGGGGGAAGCTTGGCTGAATTGAATAATGGTAATAATAAAATCACGAAACAATATTGCTAGTTAAAAGCCCTGTTAAAGAGAATGTACCGCTGAGATGGGAAGCAGAGCTGCTGTTATCTAACACTCAGGATGGAGATTTCTTTGCAATAATTTGATAACATTTTAATGAATAAATTAATAACATTATCCAGGAAATGGAGTTCGTGGGTAAAGTCAATTCCTTGCCAGTTCCCAAATCTAATCAGAGAAGTTCTGTTTGAGGACAGTCAGCAATGATGTGTGTATTCAGCAGTATTTGTCCCTGCCCATCTAGAAGGAGGCACAAGTGCTGAGGGTACCATTACAGCACTGCATGCATAAGAGGTTGACTTCACGATATTAATGCAAATTATGGCTTTAAGGCTGGCAATTATGGATTTTTATGTTACTGATGTGAGCAGGATTGTTGCATATCTGCTTTAAAAGCATTCGGGAAAACAACTCTATCTCCTTTTTAAGTGACAGACTTGTAGAGACAAATTCACTGAAAAGGAAAAGTATTGCTCATTGTGGAGGAAGAGCCGTAGCACATTTTGAGACCAGGATGAAGTTGTGTTAATGTATTGCCAATGCAAAAGATCTATTCACAAGATTTACTTTAAATGGGTAAGGAAGGGGAAAGGAGTAAAGGGGAGAAGTTAATGAAGGACGGGGCAAAATGGGTGCAGAGAAGTAGCATTTCCATAGCAAGTGACCAGATCAGGAGAAGGAACTGTATGTTTGATTTTAAGGTAAAATGTAATACAAGAGGAGGACTGGAATGTGACTTAGCACAAATACCTTGTGGTTATCCCCTTTGTTTCACTTCGAGAGAAGTCTGCAGCAGTAAATACTGCAGTTGTCTGCCTGGTCCTTCTGTGAGGATCAAGCACTGGAATTTTAATAATGAGACCTTTATTCAAGGCTCCAGAGGTACCTGCGAGAGTGATGGATGAGCTTGTATGCCTTCACAGCACAGTTCTGTGTGTGCGAGGGTGTTCGCTTCAGTGCCACGAAGAGCGTAGCTGTTAATAGTTCATTTGAGCTAATTAGCCCTGCTTCGTTCTTTTAGCTCATGAAGCATTGTGTGATGCAGACAATCTCTTGATGCCCCAATATGATTTTTAACACACTGCCCCAACAGCACTCATCATTTCAACAGCCCACCTGACATCTGGAGAAAACCCCTCTGGATCCTTGCATAATAACAGGATGTAATCCTTATCCTCTCCAAAATATCTGTCAGATTAGCTGCTCCTTCTCTAGTATCATCCATGTGCTGGCAGACTGCTTCCTATTTTTTCCCCTTCACCAGGTTTCCTAATAATACTTTACAAACCGAACGCAAGCAGTGCATCCGACCGTGTGAGTGAAGCAGCAGTACAGAAAAGACAAGTATTGATGGACAACAGCAGCAAGGAACCTGCTCCAGAGCAGGAGCAAACTGTTCCTGCAGATGCAGTCTAAGGGACTGCAGCTCTTGCACTGATGGATCTTACATGGTTTGCTCTTCACGAGTGCTTTTCCTCATGCAGTTCTCTCAATTCCTTTGCACACAGTTGTGATTCTGAAGCTGTAATGCTAAATTCAGTCCCTGCTGAAATTTAATTAGTATTCTGCCCTGATTGAGGCCAGTGTTTTCCACTGACTTTAATGCCTGAGAAAGGTACCTAGGGCCTGCCTGCTTGAAACACCTCACGAGAATGGGGAGCTCCATTTCATACAGAGATCAATGAGCATTCCTGAAGAACTTGCCCAGGATCACAAAGAAATCAAGCCCATGTTTAGGCATTCATCTTCAGAGCTTCATCTATTCAATCATGTTTCCCAAACCTGTCCCATAAGATGCCCACAATGCTCCTGATGAAGCAGTCCACTTAAAACCTGCAATAACCTTAGATGAATAGCCCTTCACTAGGAGTATTGTGGTCTTACTCCAGAACTTATCCTTTGGTTTTTGCTCCTTCAGATGTGTTTAGTGTAAAAGGATGTTGGAAGCCAGCAGAACTGTACTTGCCTCATCATACTGTCAAATACAGCAAGTTTCCTGCCTGGGGGTGGGGGTTCTGTTTAGAAATAGAAGATACAGTTAAGTATATTAACATAAATGCTGCTGTTATACTTGTGCCCTGTAGACATGATTTGTTCTCTAGGGAGAGCAAGAGAGGGAAAGGCACATGCAATAATTTGTTTTTCTCTAACGACAGCAATAAATTCACCTTCATCTGCTTAATGGTATTCATTTCCTGATAATAAGTCCCTATATGTAAGGTTATTCCAGGAGTTTCTATAGACTGCAAGCCGCTCAGATTTGCTTAGTGAGATGTCTCCCATGTGATCCTGCAGATGGATCAGTTTGTATTTGAATGATTTTCAGGCTTCCTCTAGATTAAATATTATTAAAATGGTTACTCTGTGGTAAGGGCATTTCAGCAAAGCTGGAGGTCTTGCCTGCATTGGGAAAGGTTTTGCAGAAGTCCTGTATCCAGCACCATAGGGACGTGGAGCTGTTGAAGCGAGGCCAGAGGAGGCCATGGAGCTGCTGCGAGGGCTGGAGCAGCTCTGCTCTGGAGCCAGGCTGAGAGAGCTGGGCTGGGGCAGCCTGGAGAAGAGAAGGCTCCTGAAGGGGAACCTTAGAGCAGCTCCAGTGCCTGAAGGGGCTGCAGGAGACCTGGAGAGGGGCTTTGGACAAGGGATGTAGGGACAGGCCAAGGGGAATGGCTTTAACCTGCCAAGGGGAGACTGAGATGAGCTCTTAGGCAGAAGCTCTTCCCTGGGAGGGTGCTGAGGCGCTGGCACAGGGTGCCCAGAGAAGCTGTGGCTGCCCCATCCCTGGCAGTGCTCAAGGCCAGGTTGGACACAGGGGCTTGGAGCAAGCTGCTCCAGTGGAAGGTGTCCCTGCCCATGGCAGGGGTTGGAGCTGGACGAGCTTTAAGGTCCCTTCCAATCCAGATCAGTCTGGGATTCTGTGATAACTGCTGGGACCTGCCCTGACAGGGCCCGCATGGGCGCGCAGGTGGCCTCCCCTCCATTGCTCTCAGTCTGCTCCTTCAGGCTAAAGAACTTAACCTGGTTCTGCTTCTCTCCATTTGCAAGGGTGAACCTGCAGATATAAAATGAGCCCAGGCCAGCACCAGCACTGGTGGGGGGCAGGATGTGTGGGGAAGGGATTTGTACAAGGTAGTTGTGGAAGAGGAGCAGGAGCTGCCGGTCTGTGTGTGGGGAGTGAGCAGAGCCTGTCCTGAGGAGAAGGCAGCGGGTGGGCAGTGTCACCTCCTGATGGAGTTATCCGTGAGAGGAAGGAAAACTTCAGTGTGTTACTGAAACACTGCCACAGAGAGGGAGGAAAACCCTTTGTGAGTGGGAAAACCTGGTCTCAGTGTGGAGATTTGGGCTCAGAAATGCTTTGAGTGGTAACTTCCTCCACACGATAGAGGAAATGTGTGTTTGGGGAGTGCTGAACAAAATGGCTGCTCAGAGAAGGGGCTGAAGGCTTCCTCACTGCCTCATCTGATCCCCCCTTTTTGGGGCTTATTTTGGGCAAAGCGTGAGGAGTTTTGTGTTCTCATTTCGTGAAGGGTCAGCCTGCTTCATCTTGTTCCTGTCTGGAAAGAGTAAATACAGCACTGTGGAAGGTAGGGAATGAGGCTTCTTTCCTCCGAGGGCCTCTGCAGCAAAACAGTAGCAGCTCTTCTCTGTCCTGTTGCCATTTATTGCTTCCCTTGGACTTCCTTGTTTTTCTATTAAATGTCTGTGTAAGTCTGGGAATCCTGGTCAGTGTTACTAGTTTCCTAGGGCTCTTGCCATGAAATTGCATGCTTTTTATCTGGAAGATTCCTATAGTTGTGTGATTGTGGGGAAGCTGATTTTCGTTTTCAAATATGCCCTTAGTCCTTATGGCTGCCAAGGCCGGCTCAGATACGTAGTTAAAATTGTTTCCCAGAACAGAAGGCAAAGCAATACCTAACACTTCATGTGTAGAAATTAACACTTCATAAAGCAGAAACAAGCCTGAAGCTTCGGGGACAGCGCAGGATGTAGTGCTGGTGGATGGGATGCTGTACTATCCGCACAGTTTTGGAAGGAGTCATTCCATGTCTTGCTGTCACTGTATATCCAGTGGCAGTATAACATTGGATGGAGAGAGTCATCCCCCTTACCAAAACCTAATAAAATACTTGGAAGAAGTACAAAAACCCTGCTCTGATCTTTCATAAGGAGATACCAGGGATAATGAGGAAGGAAAGGGAATGGACAAATTAGAGACAGTTCACAAACTGAGTAATTTGTGTTACTGAAGTTATTGTAATGTTCCAGTTTATAGTGGGGATATGTGATGGGGAACAGTAAAAATCCTCCAAAAAGAAGCAATTCACTGATTTCTTTACTTCATTTTTTTCCAGCTCATCTTTGCAGTGCGGAGAATCAGGATGGGTTTGGGCCTGAGAGGACATACGATGATGCTACTCGATAAGGTAGGATTCTGTTTCTACAGAGAAAACAAATGAGTTAATGCCTTCCAGAGTCCAGAAGTTAGGTGGCTTTTTTAAAGCCATCTTGCTTTTATAAAAGAGCTGTGGCCTGCAGTACCCAAGGAGGAATACTTTTCTTGGTTTTCATTAAGAGAGCTTATTCTATTTCATGAAGGAGTGAGAGACCAGGTTTTGTGGTTGACATTTATTTCTGCACACCTAAAATAATGTTTGCATGTTCATGCTGTTTTGAGATGTTTGTGGACATGTCCTCAGCCAGAGAAGTGCTCCCTAATGTCTGAAGAGCAGATCTGCAGTTAATTATAATGAAGTGTATCTGAAGTAGCTCAAACGTGAGAATGGTCTGCTGCAAAGGCTTTGTGTTTTCATGGATGTTAGCAAGATTTGGCTTTCAGACTTTGTTTGGATTGATAAGTATAGCAAGTCTTCAGCGTCTCAAAAGAACAGCCTTTCCTAATGTGTAAGCTGTGGTAGAGAGTCCTTATGGGCTGGAAATTGAATCTGTGTTGCTGTGCTGGAAATTGGGGGTTTTTGGAGTTTACAGTCTAGTAGCCTGGCTTGCACTTTGGAAGGGAATCCAATTTGCTGACTGAGAAAACAGGTTGATAATGATGCAAACATGGGAGCCATGCAACATCCGAATGAAAATAATTAGTGTATTTGCTTTGCTACTTAAGTAATTTATTCCCTAGTCAGCTGCCATGGAACCTCCTTTTCCCATAGATGTATAAATTTACCCAAGGATTTCAGGTATTATTAGCATTATTAGCATTAGTATTGTTGTTGATTACACTTGATGGGTTTAATGAACTAGAAACTGAAAGCACGGCACAGAAAGATGGGGAAAATACAATATAAAGGAAAGTTGCTGGTGATTTGGATGTATTTTTAAACTTAGGTGAATGTCAACTTTTTGTTTGCTTTGTTTTCTCTTAGAAAAAAATGCAGTGTTGCAATAATTAGTTAAAAGCTTGTTTTTTTAAAGAAGTACCTATTAACCTAAGGGCAGTGAAACACTCCTAATCAGAAACCTGGAGTTAATCTTTCTGGCCTTTAGGAGTATAAAGTAGTTTTGGTCAGGACTGGATACAAAATGCCAAGGAATCCACATTTGGAAACAAATTTTAATGGGCAGCTGGTACTCAGTGTTGTTGGGACAACTGTGGGTAGATGTGCTGACCTGAGAGTTGAGTTACATGGGTCTGAGTTTTGGTCGTGTTAGTGTTCGTTTTGACACACTGGTAAAGAAGGACAAACCCTTTGCTTCTCTACCTTTGCGGGAGCCTGAAAGCTTACATTTGATGTTCGTATTAATTTCTGTTTATTAACATTGGTCTCTATTACAAGCACAGATAATTTGTGACATGAAAAAATCAGCATTCTCTGCTAAGTATTTCAGAACAGCTTGTATTAGTCACTTAGGGCTCCTTTAGTTCTTTTTTTTGTTGTTCTGAATGATTAAGTCTTTCTATCTTCCTTAAAAGCCCAACCCCCTCAAAACCTGTGAAGGTTTTTATTGTGTTCTGTCCCTTGCAGTTGCCTGTTCTCAGAGCTTCATTTTGCCTTTTGGCCTCAAGAAAACAATATCCCATACTGCTTCCCTGAAGTTTTTAGGTCTTGCAAGAACTGGTATCCCCCAGTGCTCCTTCTTCTGTAGGTATTTAACATTTCAAACCAGAGAGACAGGGATGCTATTATTTCACCATTAGGCTTTAGTCTCTGCATAGTGGAGTTCCTCTGCTTCCAAACAAGCCCAGGGTTCCTGAATTAGGTTTAAGTGCTCATTCTCCAATGCATGCTTGGTTTGTATAATACAGGGGGGAAAAAAGCTTCTGTTTCTGTAATATAGAGAGTAACCTTGGTGTTGGTATAAATGGATAATAACAGCACAGTATTTAGTTCAGTGACTCAGTTCTTCAGCAGATAAATCTCAATTTGATGCCTGGTAGCTGTGAGAGATTCTGGCTGCAAAAGCATCCGTTTCCACTGTACTCTCTACAGGTCATGACACTAAACCAGCCTTTCAAATGTAATTAAAGATGTCATTTTTATATGCATGTGATTACTTGCAACTGTTTGACTCCATTTGTCCCTGTTTATACCACAGTGTGTTTTGCAAACACAGATAGTCTGTGGCTGTAGCTTTTAGCATTCTCTGTATGAAATTACATCACATGTTCATTTGTGGGGAATTTCCTTGTTTCTTTTCTGTTGTTGTTCAGGAGACAGAAATTCTTCAGGGTGTTTTCTGCATAGAAGGGTGTGCCTTGGTGAGAGCCTGCCCTTTCTGCCTGCTGCTGGTTTTTCTGGGCTTCAAAAAGCCAGACCAAATGACCAGAAGAAAACTTTCTTTATTAGCGTTAAACAGGATCCTGGAAATAACAGGAAATGAAGGAAAGCTATTAAACCCTCCACACATGCAAATAGAATTTAATGCATGTCAGCTACATAGCAAATACTGTGTTACCGAGTCCTAGTTCAGATGCCATCCGAGACTAGAAATACCCAGAGGCGGATGGACACTGTATAATGCCATACTTCTGGGACAACAGTAATTAAGTTACTTCAGTTATTCTTATTTTATTGTGCAAACAATATTATGCAGCTTATTTTTTCAGCTGTATTGGGTAGCTTGGACCCTCTTGACATAAAGTTGTGTCCTATAGATTGAGGAAAGGATTTCACTTAACCAACATTTCTTTATGCCTTGGATTTCCTTCTTCCCCTTCCTTCCCTCCTACTTTAGCTCTTGTCTTGACTTCATTCTGGTGGCTGCGAGCTTGGAATAAAATCTTGGCCCTGTTCAAGTCAATGAGGGTTTTGTCATGTGCTGAAGAAAAGACAGTGTAATCTCTATTAGAACATCAGAGTCAATTCCTGATGAGAAGGTGCTTCTTGCCCCAGCTGGTTCCAGTGTCGGTGACCTTCCTTACTGTCCTCAAAACCCCATCATCCACAAAAATAAGTAGATAAATACATTAGTTGAGGGAAGTTGGGAAATGAACGCATCCGCTAGCAGATCTCAAAGTGTTTGTCTTCCCTTATCAACCCTATAATGATAGTGCAGTGATGGCAGCTTAATGATAGCAGCCCCAATGATGCCATTCAGTGCCAGAGAGGTGAAGACTGCGCATTTTATTTTGGAAAATAATTATGCAGCTAATTACAGCACTTGAATTTCGTCCTTCCCTTCCCTGTGTTCTTGGGGAGGCTGGTTTGCTCAGCCTGCAAAAGACTGCATCAGTTATTCTAAAGGTCAAAAGACACTTGTGTTATGATTTGTAATTGCTAGTAATAGCGAATAAAATAAATACAGCATCCTTTTGGATCATTTAACTTGTTGCTTAACTTCTGTGTTACTGCTTCTACTGTGTGAGTGTTGGTACATACTCATACAAGTGGTTGGAAGAGGAGAAATAAACCAGAAGCTGAGAGCTGAACTCTTCTGAAATTCCTCTGAGACATTTGGAATGTGAATTCCAGCTGCAGTGATCAGAGGTAGCAATGCAGAATGATCTCCCTTAGGAGGACCTTTTGTTCAGAAGGTATACAACTGCCTGCTGAGGACAGTGAATTTTGGACAAGGCACCTGCAATGCCATTTTGACCATACTGAAACTGAAGAATCTTGGTAGGTGTTTACTCTGTGTGTCTTTAAGATCTCAACTGGCTTGCCGAGAATTAAGAGCATGATTGTATTAAAGTAAGCAAACAGTAATACATGTTTTGGACAGCTTTCCTCTTCCTTTTTTCTGCCCCTCATGCAGCTGCCTGCATGGTGGCTATGGAGATGGACCCCCCTTTCCTTCTCTTTGCAATTTCCATCCTATTCCTTCTGGTCAACTATTCAATCTCAGGTTGTATAATTGCTCTGGTTTCACAATGCAGCATGTTCCTCACGCTTCAGGTCAGCTCTAAGTCTTGATTCAGCCTGGTTCATTTTGATTTGCATAATCTCCTCAGCCCTCTATATTTCATTTAGACACCAAGGATTTAGTTTAGTTACAGTCTTGTGTCATTTATCATTTCCTCGTCTTCTTTCAGAGTTTGATTTAATCCCTTTGGTTTACTTTGAAAGACTGATCTCTTATCTGCACAGTGCTTTATTCCAGTGTGATTTTCAAGCCTTTGTGTTTTCTATCTGGTTCTTCCTTATTGTGATATTTATTTTACACCTAGAGATAAACTGCCTTCATCTGTGATTTTAAAGAAAGTAATGAATTTAACAAGCACCGTCTTGGCCAGAAAGCTTTACAGGGGCATTTGTGTACTGATGATGTTCATAAGTAAAAGTCCATCTTTGTCAGCAGTTCCTCTTTTGACAGCATCTGATACTTGATGCTAAAGAAAAATAGCATGAGACCAAGGCAAATACAGAACAAGCAATCCCTTTCCTGAAGCTTCTCCCCAGCCTCTCTGAAATAGCAGTTAGAAACTTCAGGAGGTGAAGGTGGCATCTAGACAATTGTGTTCTCATTATCTCACAGTTGATGCACTGAGTGAATGTGTCCTTTAGGAATTGTTCCAATCTCTTTTTAAATCCCATAATGTCTTCTATTTATTTTAAAATTGCTGTTTAGTAATTTCTCTGCGTGGCTCAAATATTTGCAAGGCTGCATTAAAAATCATGGAAACTATCTGCTTTATGGTCTTTGGGGGTTTGTGATTCAAATCCTTTCTTTGTAGCGAGGAGGACTGAAAGTGTCCTCATATCTACCTTGTGTTCAAAGAACTCTGGAACTTGGCCTTTAATAATATATTAAGTCATGCGGCAGTGGAATCACAAGAGATTCAGTAGCACTAAAGAAGAAAAAAATGCTACCTTTATAGCTCTCCTCTATAATTCTGTTGTAAATCACAGTGCCAAAAATGCCTCCCTTATTCTTGAAATGGCTAGTAGAATGCTGCTACACATGACGGCTCAATCCCATGCTCTCTTTCATGTATCCGTGGTAAATATTTGTACTGTAAAGCAGAATTTTGTTGGAGGAGCAGCAGCCTGGCTGGCTTGGCATGGGGAATTGAGGGGAAGCTTACTGAGGTCTTCAAAAAAGTAAGGGGATTCTGCAGCAAAGGAGGGAATACTCTATTTTCCATGCCTGTGAGAAATCAGAGCAGCAGTATTGGGTCTGAACTGCCTCAGGCGGGGCTTGGCTGTGTGTGTGTGCAGCTATGCAGGTGCCAGGCTGAGCGTGGTGGGGCTGCACAAACACACCCCATGTACATGTGCTTTTTGACATATGATTTGTAGTCGAAAACACTCTGTAGGCCATAGAAGTGAGGAGGGGAAAGTATTGTCTCTTCAACATCGGTAGTCAAGCAGGCAAGTTTAAAACATTTTGTTACTAATAATTCACCATTTCCTAGTGTAGGTAAGGCCTGGATGCTTTCCATTCTGAGCTGTCAAAGCAACTTGGTTTTGCAGGATATCTTGGGCGGGTGAGCATTTATACGTGTGAAGGTTTCAGAAGCAGGCTTCTGTTTTGTCTCTGTCAGCACATGCAAGTGCCCTGCAAGAAGCTGACATTGTAGTTAGAATTTCTCTAGGATAATTGCTATAGCACACTGAGCTTGTCAGATACCAACCCACTTTATCTTTGACAGTGTTTTTCAGTTTCTGCTGTCAACAAATCAGTTGCATTCCTTGATATGGATGGATTGAGCAATTTTGTAGGCATAGAATGCTGGGGGTCTCTAGTGCCTGTTGATACCATGTTTTTTCTGCCTACCTCATGTCATGGGGTTGGGATGCAGGTGGAAAGCTGTTGGTAATGATTGATCCATTTCGCACTGCCAGTGTGTCTGTAGACAGTCACTCTGGTGTGGGCATCACAGAAGGTAAATAGCTGGGGGAAGTGTTCTTAGTCACTGAGGTGATGGTGCTATGTTCTTGACTTCTCCATGTGAGTTACTCATTAAAATCACTATGTTGACAAGGTTTTACACATAGGAACAAAGGTGGTGATGGATAGTACACTCCTACAGCATCTACGCTACTAAAGAGTGGGATGCTGTTTGTGTTGCAGAGGCTACTCAAGAGGCCTCTGTTCCTGTAAGCGATGACAGCTCCTGATAGGCCTGACCAGAGTAATGAGCTAAATCCTCGTGGAAATGAGACGAAACTGAAATCCTCCCCTTTGTGGAGGAAGAGTACAAAGCCTGTTTAATTCCAAATACTCTTTGTTTTATCAAAACCTAGTTCCTTCATCACCAGAGTAGTGTTGTGCTGTTGTGCTGGCCGTTTGCTGAAGATGAATTTCAGAATGATTAACTGCCAAGCAAATGTGTGCATCAGAACACTCTGCAGTTCAGACCTTTTTCATGATTATTTTGGACAGCCACATTTGAATTTTTTTGAAGCCTCTTCTTTAGTTTATCTAATTCCAGTAGGAGGAAGATGAATATTGGGTAGTGTTGGAAAGATCAGTTTGTTCTTCCCAGTAGACTTAGGTTAAAGCACCTTGCTTAAGAGAATAAATGAGGTGTTATAAACTGAACCCACACAGAATGTGGCCAGAATGTTAATGGTCCACTTGTTTTTCACTTGTTTGCTATCAACATAAAGTACTTATTATCCTCAGCTTACACTGGCTCTATCATAACAATGAAATCAAACACTCTGCAGTCTTACTCCCAGGGCTGTAACCCTCTTACCTGGCTTGGTGTTCTTCCTACCGCAAAGCCAGAGATGCAGATGGAGATAAACTCATCCCTTTGGCGTGTGTCAGAGAGAGGTGTTGGAGCTCACTGCTGCCCAGCACAGGTATGTGTTTCTCTGAGCTGTGCCTGTAGAAGACAGGCTCTTAAATTATTTCTAACACACGAGTGCCCTTTCTCACTTGTCCTGGCTAAAGGCAAAACTCTTTCTGTGTGTTCTGCACATCATTTAGAAACTTTGCTTTTTGTTACAAGTAAAGAAACTAAAGAGTTTAAATGGCAGAAGTTGTCATTCCTGAAACTCCTGCAAATAAAATAAAGTAGTCAGTATTGCTCAAATGCACCATGTTTAATGGGTTAAGCCTGCTATTAACAGCTTCAGCCAGGCTCCAGTTTTGTCCACCTCAGACTTCGGTGTTTTATTTCATTTACAATCATCCAGTGAAAGTGTGCACTAGCATTCCAGCTCGACTCTATTTAATATGCACCAGAATTATTGTATTTGATATATATCAATTTTAAATCTGTTTCAACACAACCTTGAATGCCTTTCTGGCAGTATTTCACTTCATCAGTCTAGCTTAACTAGAGCTGCTTTTTCATTTTTTACTGCCCCCATAAAATCTAGGAATGGAACACTTCGATTTTTCTAGCAGTAATTTTTATTACTTTTAGCCTTTTTTTTAAGTACTTGTCACTGAGATACAGTACTTTGTACAGAGTATATTTTTCAGCAATGCATTATATTTTTATTTCAATTTATTTTAGACAGAATGTATAGCATAGATCTAAATAATACCTACGGTAGTTCAAATGAGTGTATTATGAATGTAATTAGAATGGATGTAAACTCAGTTCACCCACCAGGATTGTGTATTTCAATTGCCTGCCTCTAGTCATAGTCACTTCCAAATAAAGGATAACTCATGTTGCAGGTTTAATGCTGCACATAAAATCATATTGCAACACAGGAGGGCAAAATGAATTTATTGCAATTTTTATGTTTTTATTTTAATTTTTAGATTTTTTGGGATTTTTCCCTGGAGTGTGTTATTGCACTGCTTTTTATTTTTTCCCCTAAGAACATAGAAATTGCCATATTCGATCAGACTAGAGATCTGTCTAGCCAGATAGGCTGTCTGAAAAGGAATGTGTGCCAAGCACATTAAAGGGGAATGTGAAGGCCAACAACAGGCCTCTGTAAAAACAGTTGTAGAAAAATCTCCCTGATAGAAAAGTCTGTTCTAATCACTGTTAATTCAACATTAATTTGAGCTCCAAAGTATTAAAGTTCATCTCTTTTTGTCTCAAAAATAGGGTTTGTTTGTTGCTCCCTTCTGCGCTGTGTCTGGTCATAGTAGCTGCACGGAGTAGGACATGGGGCATCTTTTGTTCTGTCTTTGTTCCAGCACCTTGTGGGCAAATTATTTCATCCTCTGAGCCTTGATTGTTTCTTTTATAAAATTAGGTAAATGATACAATACCTAAAGGGGCTGTCAAGAAATCTGGAGAGGGACTTTGGACAAGGGCCTGTAAGGACAGGACAAGGGGAATGTTTTTAACCTGACAGAGGGTGGATTGAGATGAGCTCTTAGGCAGAAGCTCTTTACTGTGAGAGTGCTGAGGCGCTGGCACAGGGTGCCCAGAGAAGCTGTGGCTGCCCCATCCCTGGCAGTGTTCAAGGCCAGGTTGGACACAGGGGCTTGGAGCAAGCTGCTCTAGTGGAAGGTGTCCCTGCCACAGGCAGGGGTTGGGACTGGATGAGCTTTCAGGTCCCTTCCAGCCCAAACAAGTCTGGGGTTCTATGATATAGGTTATCTTTCTGTAAGAAGATTTTGAGACTTATCAATGAAAAGTGCTACAGAAGCTCTAGTAGTGCTGTTAGATTTAGGATACGTTCTTAGCCCAATTCAGACGCTGTCTTCATCTGTGTATTTGTGTTTCTGTGCAGTTCTTTGTCTTTGTCTGATAGTGTCATGACATGTTCCACAGCCAACTGGAGTGTGCTTAAGGAAATTTTTTTCAGTGGTGGGAGTTCATGCTTCCTGAAAGTTTAGAAGGGAGAGTTACAAAGGAAAGAAGAAGAGGATTTTGCTCTTCAGTCAGTTGAAATTATATGTGTAGCAGTTAAGTGAACATTGCTTTTGTGCTGTTTCCATTAGTAATGACAGGCAAGAATCTATGTAACATGGGTTTAATGTTTCTGTAAGAAAAGGAAACTGTGACCAGGAATGTCTAAACAGCATTCCTCAACTATATAGTAAGTGTCCCCTTGTTATTCTCATTCTGCTTAATGAATATGAATAATACATTTTGAATAATACCTGTAATAATAGAACGTAAGGGGAGAACAGGAGCACTTTTCTAATTAGGGCTTTGAATGACATTGGAAAAAGGTTCTGGGTTAAATTATCTTTCCTTGCTATGGGTTGAATTAGCATAGATTTAATGCCAGTGATAATTTTATGCAATTGTGAGATCAGTAGTTTAATGCATCTGGCAGTGAGACAGGGATTTTCTGTCTCTGACAGCACTGAATAAAGCCCTGTAATCCTTTTCCTTTAGGTCTCATGCCCATCCAGACTTCAGCTTAATGAAAGACCAAAGAAATCAAGAGCCTACTGAGCATCTATGACCCAAGCACAGGCAGGATGAGCAGAATGAGGTGCTTATTAGAATCTTAGCATATTTTGTGGTTCAGAATCATTAAAAAGACTAATGGCTGTATTGGAGGGCTCAGTTTGCATTTCCACCTCTGTATTGAAGAAGGCTCCCGTTATAGTAAAGTGTGTGTATTGACTTAGTACTCCAATAGCCTACTATAGCAAAATTGAGAGCAAAACAAGATTATGTGGAGCAGTTGTGATTTTGTTGTTTTGTTTTAAATATATTCACACCACTACATTACAGTTGGGCCACAACCTCTGGGCTCCATTGAGATGATGTTTAATTTTAAGGAGAATGGGGTAGGCTGTGTTAAATCAGTCTTTGGAGGGAAGCCGTTTTCAGTGTAAGAGCACAGGTTTTAGTGAGTGTACAGGATCTAAGAACTGTGCAATATAATTTTTGGGTACAATTTTACTGGAACAGGATTTGTTAGCTCTCTCTATGCCTATAAAGGTAGGTGTACCTATGTTGAGTGTCATAGAATCCATGTGTATCACGAAATCTCTATCAGCCAGTTTGTGTGAAAGTCCAGATGAGGTGTTACTGCTGCTTCAGGTCATGATCTGTTATAATAGCAAGAGAGGAGAACCTGTTATCTCCGGTTAAGTCTGAATTGGGCTTTGAACCTAATGAGTGTTGGACTAGGTTCTAAATGAAGTGATGACCCAAAAGGACTTGCAGTCTCGTGAAGTTCAGGCTTTGTTTTAAACCAGAGTGTGTCGATTCTGCCGTTCCTCCCAGCCCAAATGAGCTCAGGATTATCTTCACTTTGCTAAGATGAGCATGGACATATGGTGACCTTTCCACTTAGTTTTTCCTGAAATAATTGGCAGGTAGGACTGGATTTTTGCTTCTGTTCCTTCAGAACAGAAGGCGTTTCTTGGTGTTCCTTCACCAGCCTAGTGTTTGGACTGTTGTGAGAAGTTTGGACTGTGTGTTCCCATTAGGACTCCTCAAACCAAGTGCTAACATATACTTGTCTTTGATTTTAGACCCCTTTGAGGCAGATTTGCTCTGAAGGTCTGGTCTCAGCTGAGTTATTATTCTAATAAAAATTCTCCGTGTCATTTTTACATGATTGTCCGATATTCCCCCCAAATTATTGTCATTGCCAATTGTATCAGTTTCTTTGCTGACCTTAAATTCTTGTCCTCAGCAGAGTCTCATGACAGCACATTTCACAGCTCGCTTCTGTTTGATGAAAACGTATTACTTTTTATCTGAAAAGTCTTAATAGAGATTTAATCTCATGTCTGTTGTCTCAGTGCCTAAACAGTTCTCTTTTTCCTCCAAATTTAGCACTTGAATAACAGGAAAGCACTGCGTGTGTTATGAGTATTAGGGCATGTGTAGTATGTGGGCTTTTGTAGTCTCGGTAGGAACTGTGCATGTGTTCCTACAGAAAAGTTTAGACCTTTAACATCTGTGATTTTACATTTCACTTTTGATATTTAGCTTATCTTGGCCATTTAGACAAGTTAAATGCTACCATCTTGATCTCTCAACAGTTAGTTAATGTGATTTCACTATATTCCTGATAAGTTTCAACCTAATGATAGCACTGACCATAACCAGGAAAAGATATGTCAGAAATGATTCAGGTTTATAGATGTTAATTATAGAACTGGTTTTTGTTAGCAAGTTGTGAATCTGAATCAGAGTAAGTGGAGCGGGCAGTTTGAATGGGGATAGCTGTGAAGGTTTGTATGCGGATGGGGTCAAATGGTTTATGTTGTGTTTGATAGAAAATGTGCTGTGGTGCATGGCAAGAACAAACAGCTGCTGCTGCAAGTTCACATAATGAACTCTAATGTGCAGTAGGCATTAAGACTTGTAAAGCACAGCACAGAGCTAAGGCCGTGACTACCAATGACTACCAAAATTAAGTAGTGAAAGCTCAGCTTGTGGTGATACACTGTGAAGTGATAGTTAAACCACTGAGGCTTGGTTCTAATTCTTTTTAGAATCATAGAATGGTTTGGGTTGGAAAGGACCTCAAAACCATCCAGTTCCGACCCCCTGCCATGGGCAGGGACACCACACACTGCATGTCACCTAAGACTCCATCCAGCCTGGCCTTAAACACTGCCAGGGACAGAGCATTCACAGATTCCTTGGGCAACCTGTGCCAGTGCCTCACCACCATCACAGTAAAGAATTTCCTTCTTATCTCCAATCTAAACTTCCTCTGTTAAAGTTTGAACCCGTTACCCCTTGTCTTGTCACTGCAGTCCCTAATGAAGAGTCCCTCTCCAGCATCCTTGTAGGCCCCCTTCAGACACTGGAAGCTGCTCTGGGGTCTCCACGCAGCCTTCTCTTCTCCAGGCTGAACAGCCCCAACTTTCTCAGCCTGTCTTCATACAGGAGGTGCTCCAGTCCCCTTATCCACATAACCCTCTTCTGGATTTGCTCCAACAGTTCCATGTCCTTGTGTTGGGGACATCAGGACTACAAACTGCTCCAAGTGAGGTCTCAGGAGAGCAAAGTAGAGGGACAGGATCACCTCCTTTGACCTGCTGGTCACGCTCCTTTTGATGCAGCCCAGGATATGGTTGGTTTCTGGGCTGAGAGCGCGCACTGAAGCCGACTCATGTTAAGTTTCTCATCAACAAACACTGCCAAGTCCTTCTCTGCAGGGCTGCTCTGAATTTGAATAAGAATGAGGTAGAGTAAGGGGAGCTCTCCAATACTCAGAGCAAAGTTGTGAATGCATTCCTTTGTGAAGAGGGGTAGATAGAGACTTCAGAGATGAAAAATAAAGCTTGATCCCCCCCAAGTTTAAATAAAATACTGTATTTTAATGAAGTACTGAAGAATGAAGGCCGTTTGGGAGGTGCATTGAAGCTGCTGTTAGCTCCCAGCTCAGAAGCAGCGTAGAAGACATGCTTTGATTAATACATCAGACTTCAGATGTGTCTCATTGCTTGTTTAGCCTTATTCTAAGCATCAGAAGAGCCTGTTCACACAAGGGTTTGTTTATTTACAGGGATTACACTTGTTAACTGACAGTTTAAAAGGAATTAAGTAGGCCTCCAAAATTGATAGTCCAGCGTTAAAGAGTATTAAATGCTGACCTTGGATTCAGTTAAAGGCCTTCTTTTCCCTTCCCTCCTATCCACTAGTCTGGAGAAGGGATGGAAGTCGCCAGAGTTGAAATATGCCAGAGTTGATGAGCATTATGCATTAAGCTCTTGTACAAAAGTTGTTCATGTGAATCTCTTGTGGCCTTTCTATTCGGCACCCAAAAATGTTTATAAAGGCTCATCCATTCACCTAAAAAGAAGTGGAATGAGGGAGAGCTTGAGCAGGAAGGGTCTTTAAAGTAGTTGTTATAGATAAACTTTCATGTGAAAAGAAGGAAGAAAGAGTATCATAATGGATGTGATTGAGGCCACAGCATAACAAGAGGTACCCCTTGAGCAAGGCAAACTTGTGGAAGAACATTGCACCCAGGGTTGTGATGGGCAACAAAGGCAGCTCCTGTGAGCTGAGCATCTCTGAGGATTTGGCCTTGACAAGAGCAGCACAGTTCACAGGGAAGCGGCTGAGATGGAAACCCATTTGGTAAATACAGAAACCAGTGAAAAATGTGCTGGCTCCTCTTATTCTCAGTCAGTATTTTGGCTTTCTTTTTGTGCGGAATAGATTTACAGGGCAAAACCTTTTGATACTGAAGTACCTCAGAATATGTTAATGTTACTTTTCAGTGCAGAAGTTATGGAAATTCAGACCCTTGTATTTCAAATACTGTATAGTGTACCAGATCTTAATATAATAGGATTTATCAGGGTAAAGAAACTGGAATGTTTCCACAGGATTTCTCTTGTGTGAGTCAAATACCTCATTTTTTTCCCAGCATTTTTTCAAGGTTAACATGTCATCCTGATGAGGATGAAAATACACTTTGATGTGACTGTAAATGAAAATCATGTTTGACCATTACTTGCAACTGTCTTCTCAAAGTACCTTCTTACTGCAGGACAGCTGAGTGAAAAGGTCACATTGGAACCGTCTTCGATGATGAAACAATATGTGAAGGAGAACTCCTCAGGGGAGCCAGAAACATTAATGGGGAATGTAAAATGCTGCATTAATATGCTGGAGTTTGGGGGCGTGGGGGTGTTTCTTGTTTGCTTTTTTAAGTGTAAAGGACAGCAAAGTAACCTCTAAAGCACATTATTCAATAAATAGGTTTTTAGCCAACAAAAAAAAGGGGAGAGAAGAGGAAATGTTAGCTGAGGATTAATGAGACTTTTTCATAACTTTAGTTAAAACCGAGCAAGACACATTTGCAAATCAGGGAGGACATTTGGAAATCTCAGCTTCTGGTCTGCGTTCATCTTGGCTGCAGAGTGTTCTCACAGTTCCACTACGTTTGCTGTTCAGACCGGCCCTGCTTGCACATGTGTCATATTTGAGGAATATCTTTATGAAATTCCATGGTGTGTTTTCAGATCTTAAGTTTACTTCCATGTAGTGAAAGGCTTCTCCCCCCCCCCCCCCCCCCCCGCTGCCCAGTCTAGAACTTGCATTTTTCAAGAGTGTTTATATTGAAAAGTAATGGGGTTCTGTTAGCAGAAGATAATATTAAGTAGTCTAGAAAAATTTGTATCAGGAGCGTTGTGTTGCATCATCACTGTTGTCATCTCCTTACATGACTGCTTTTTATACTGCTTTAGATGCCTTGAAGTTCCAGTTAGGAAAGAAAAATGTATCGTGCTTGGCACTGTACCTGTGTGGAGTCTGAAGCAAGGACAGTCTCCCTGGGAAAGGATCCCTGCGTTTGCACAGGCAAGCAACAGAATGGTCAGGCACTAACTGGGGGGCCTTGAGATGGCCCCAGTCTGGTAGTGACTGACTCGCCACTTCCCTGTTCTGAGTTCCACAGGGGTGTAACTCTGTTGATACAGAAGAATGTATTTCCAACAGTATAATGACAGAATTGGATCAGCTCTCTTTCCTCTTGTTTACTCTGTCCTGTAACCAGTCAAACTCTCATCGTATGTGTCTTTGAATTAGCAAGATGAACTCAGTGATTGCTCAGTGTCGGCCTTGGATTTCAGCACACATGCGTGGGGTTCTTATCCCTGTGAGGAGTTATATGGGAGGACATGTCATTAGTTGAAAATTTAGATGCATTACTATTCCAGTAGTCTAGAAATGAAAACCAATGGTATTTGCCAACCATTATATTTCCAGCATTTCTTCCTTTGTGTTGTGTGCTTTTCCTCCTCCCCACATTTGCAGTGCCAGGCTCCGTGTGACCTTGGCAAGTCTGTTACTGTTCCTCCATGCTTGCAGCATTTCTGGATAGAGAAGAAAATAGCGTATATTGCAACAACCTGAGAATTCAGAAACATTCTTAAAGACTTTAAAAAGATAACTATTTCTCTTTTTTCCTAATTATGATGACATCTTTTTGAGTTTTTATGTGGGCTTGGTGATAATATACTGAATCCTGCATTTTAAGAGCAATTAAGATGCTAAAGAAATGATACTGGCCTCTCTTCCCACTAGTATACCTTGAACTCTGTCTCCTGTCTGTCAGTCTTGGGCACATTGTCTATCAGATAGTCATAAGGCATTAATTAGACAGCCAAGGACATTTTACCTAGGCAGGACTTTCCCTGGCATATACGGAAGGAAACTGCTAAGATTCTTACTCCTTCAGGAATTATGAATTCCTAAAGGAAGGGAAAAACCCCTCCCCTACCTTGCCTGCACGTGTGTGTGTGTGTGTACATGCTTCTTTGGAGACCTTTAAGGGGAAGGATTCTATGAAGTAACATGCAACTCGTATAGTACAACACCTAATTATTTATAAGTTGACAAGACTGACCTTTCTCACATTAAAAATGTCACTCTCTCAAGCCATAAAATAAGCCAAAACCAAAACCTGCACTCTAACTAACTCTTGAGCAGAAAAAAACCCACATCCTTTTATAATCCCTCCACTGTATTTCCTTGCATTTGGTAATGCACAGATGTGGAATACTGCCACCATTTCAGAGCACTGTAATTGGTATAGTAACCACACAAGTATGAAATTGTTCAATTCCTTTCTTCCCCTGCTCCTATGTGATACTCCAGGATCATTTCTGGTTTCCTCACCCAGTCCTGTGCAGAGGGAGACGTTCAAGTCTGATAGAAGAAATGTGTTCCAGTTGTCAGGGTGTCAGCACAGAGCTGAGGAACCAGGATATAATGTTTAGCACTGTCAAATAATTCAGGGTACTCCTGTTTCTCTACAGATTTGTAGCAAATTGTTGCATATACAGCAATTTAATATAAGGGAATTAATAGATGAGCTACAAAATGCCTGATGTTCTCTGGCTGAGCAAAGCAGAACAGAGCAAATAACGCCTAAATATTTGTTCGCTGCTTAAAGAACCTGGGAGATTGCAGTTACAGTACAAGTATTCAAAATCCAGACAAAAGCTAATTCTGACTAATTTGTTAATGCAACTTCTTGTAGCTGGATCCATGAAGGATGTGGCTGCTTTGATTCCTACTCTTTATATTTAGAACCTCAGGTCAAGCTGCAGTTGTATGTAATTTAATCTGGAGAGAGATCTTAAATTGAGTCCCTCCTTATCACCAAACAGGCAAGTCTATCGCTGTGAACTCTTGTTGTTCAAGATCATTTGATTCTGATTTACCAGAATATTAATACACCAGTGATAGGGAAAGGGAAGAAAGGTAGTACATTTGGTTGAAATTCTCCTCTTGTTTTATCACACACTAAAACATTCCTTTTCAGTACTAAGGTTGAAGAACGCATCCTAGCATGAGCAGTCACTGCATTTTCACTGCTTCTGATGGCAGTAGACTTCCAAAATGTACATATTAATGAATTTTAACTGTGCCTACATGTATGGGCTAGCTGGTTTTTACATGAAGATGACAGTGCTGTCCAGGAAGAAAAAGCTCCCAGGCCTGGCACTGTGCTGTTGCTTGCTGAGAAGTTCTTTGTCACTCAGTCATCCTTAATCTGTGTTTTCAAAGTGATGTTATTCTATTGACTCCATAATGTTAATGCAGAAACCGCTATAACTCCATTTCCACAAAAGCTCTCCCTTCCTTAGCTCCTGCAGAAATTGACGTGCTAATTTCAGTAAATCCTAGGCTTAGATGGTGAAAGTTTTCTTGGAGAGCTGTAGCTGCATGCAGATGTTTTTCTGTCTCTCTAAATTAGCGTAATTAACCCTTAGCATCATATCACTTACCTTATCCTTTGTGTTTCCCTAATGCGCTATTGCTAAAATGATGTCAATTTGTGTTCATGAACTGCCTTGCTGTTTGTTCTCACACGGTGGCATTTCTGTTGCAGAAGGACATGCTTTACTGCTTTGGGGTTACTGCTGGTTTAATAACAGTTTTAAAAGCTAATCTTTATAGCTAAGTTTCTCCAGGCCATTCCATTCTGGGTATAATTGGCAGCAACATCCTTATTCGGGGCTTTTGGAGTACTCAGATACCGTAGATTGTCAGGTATGTCTGTATATTTACAGTATATCTGTATATTTACAATATATCTGTATATTTTACAATACTGAAGTATTGCCAGTTAGATCTAAAGCTATCAGTATTGAGGGATATTTCGCTGCAGTTAGAATTCCCACTTATATAAATTAGGGCTGTTGAGCTGATTTAGCACAAGGATTCTTGGCTTTAGTAGGGAAAAAGAACTGCGGACACATTAATTGGGCAGAATAGAGAAAGTTAATAGAAATAAAAAAACATTTTAGAGCTGATTCTTTTGTGAGCTGGTTCTTTTACGCTGAGTCTTGTTGACTGGGGCATGCACCTTCTCCCGCATCAGGGGCTTTGATTTTGGCACGGGCTTCTATCTGCTACCACAGTAGGGAGCATGTATACAAGTAACCCTTTTATCTGGCAAGTGGAAACTTTGACCTTTAACTAACGAATTAGGAATCGTGGAGACATCTGCAGTCAGTGAAGCTTGTCTCTCAGCTGAGAAGAGGAAACGTGTAATCAGGACTGATACAAAGCCCAGTAGAATAGATATTTTCCTGTTGACTTCAGCAGTCCTTCTGTTAGGCCTGTGGTTAATTCATTAAGCTGGCTTTCCAACAGCTTTCCAACAGCTAGACATCTCCAGGCACCTTATAAGTTACTCTAAGCTGTGAGTTGTCAGCACAGAGATGGATGGGCTAGTTTGAACACACAAGCCTGTTGGCTCTGTAACAATACAGCTGAAAGGAGCTGGCTGGCTGACCTGCTTGGGAAAGGACAGTTGTCCTGAGTGTGGTGTTTGTATGGCATCTTTCTGTCAAAGTGAATATCTCATACAGGAACACCCAGAGCATTTGTATTTCCTTAACTGTGTTTAAAAGAGATATTTCATATTGTACACATGAACTATGACAGTCTCCCTCTCTAATGGATGTTCTTTCTGGAGCCTTCAGGTTTCACTTCCGTGTAAAATTGTTCATTGCATATGATGAACAATTCAGGCTTTGGCTATTCTTGAGGGCGAGAACCTCACCTGACACTAGTAGTGACTCTCTCTCCTATCTCTGCAGGCAAGAGCTGTAGGTCAGCATCTTTGATTTATGGAACAAATTTTAATCTATGAACATTCAAGTCATGGGAATAAACCAAGAGAAATCTTCAGTATTGCATAGCACCAAATCCAGCTATTTTCATTTCTAGTCTAAACTGTCAAGGATGTTGATGGCTCTGTTGGAGAGGTGAACCCGCTTTGTAAGTAGGATGGTCTCTGAGAGGTATGCAACTTTTTGGAAGACAAAAGTCGAGCTCCAGAAGCTACTTTCCATTATAGTAAAGAAAGGGAAAGAAATTTCCATCTCCCAAGTATCTTAACTTCTTTTTTTCACTCAGGCAGTGCTGTGTAGTACTCCCTGGCATGGAGAAAACGTTTTGATGTAATCTGATTTCAAGTAATAAATTTCTTGAGTTTGCCCTCAAAGATAAATGAGTTGCATCACGAGAGGCAAGGTTTGTAGTGAGCTCTTGCCTGTTCTCATTTTCACCTCATCATCTCCCACCCTCATTTGTCTTTCTTATCAATTTGTTGCAACCCTTCTGGTGCCTGCACACACTTGATCTTAATTGTAATTATTCCTCTAAAGCAACATGGAACCATTCCTGATGAGCCCTTCTAGGTCTGGCTCTAAATGCTCACAGTGATCTTCCCTGTGACTTTGTCATTCTTGCTGCATTATTGAATTGAACAGAGATCTTATTTTCTGGTCATGGTATGATATAAAGGGTTTATCATTTCTACAGTGCTGCTTCTGTATGAAAATCTCATTATGTATTTCAAAAAGAATGCCAGCAGTATGATTTTCAGGAAGTGTAATTACATTTGGAGCTGAAGGGGAGCTGTCTTGCAACATTTGACCTTCCTAATAGGCTGGGCAGAACATGTAATGGATGCTTATGCTTTAATGGTCTTGGAGGACTGAGTAAAGGTGATCTTTAAATATTCATCCTTCTTAGTGATTGTACCAAGGGTGCATTTAGCATAGGCAAATTTACAATGGGGAGGCAATGCCTCCCCCCATAGAAAGATTTGTGATAAAAAAGGAGTAACTGAATTCCAGAGTGTGATACATGCTGGGTGACCTGGAGTGGCTTTATAGGGGAATGCAGGGCCATGAGAAGGAGCGCCTGAGGTTTGAACCAACCTCCCAAAGAAATCAGAGGGCATTTAATTACTGACAATAAAGATTGGGGGCTGGATCAGGCCTCACCATGTCAAATCTTCACCTTTGCCTGTAGAAGGTCAGAGTTTGACCAAAGCCAATGTTTGTATTCATTATTTCAATAGTGTCTTCAGAGCTGGTATCTGCATTTAAGATGTCAGTGTTAAGCACGTAGTTATGATTATCTGTTCGTTGCAAGAGAAATACGTCATACATTATAATGCATTTTAAAAAGAAAACCTTAATATTTTATATCCTTTATGTCTCGTATTGTGGATTCACAGTTTTATTCAGTCTAGTGAGGTTTGCTGTTAGGATTTTTAATGTTAGACGTTTCATTCTCGAGGGAACATATGAATATACATGCATGTGCAGATACTAATATTGCAATTATCAAAGCCTCAACAGATTCATTAGGTGAATGAACTCACCCTTGATACTGGACTCGGCAAGTCAAGATCTCAGTGAGGGACATCTCGGCTATCCCTAAAGGCAGGAATTTGGCTGTGGAAAGAGCATGGTGCAGCAGCACGATGGCAGTCCCTTAGTACCTTCTGATGTGTAACAGTGCTTTCTGTCTCGTGTCATTTCCAGCAAGTTGCTTAATGTCTCTAAGTGATATTTTTAATGGCTAATGTTTGTCACTGTGAGACTTGTCTTCCTGGGCTCCTTTTATATGCAGTGGGGAATGCTGATAACCTCACTGAGCTCTTCTAAGAGCTCTTCTAAGCGTATAAAGAGAAACTAAGGAGATTATTTTAACAGGGTCAAAGTTAGTCTTCGTGCAACCCACTTGTATGCTTTCGATGTGCAGTGATATAGCACTGTTCTGCTTTATGGATCTAGTGAGGGTGTCACATCTCCATGGCACGAAACTGAAGGCCAAGAGTATCACAAACGTTGTAAGTAAAAGCTCTGCATCTAGTAGTACTCTGTATACTCCGACCATGTAAACACCCATAAGCTGAAATGGTTGGTGTTCATTTTTGTTACCTTCACTGCTGAAGCAATGAACAATATCCAGTATTATTTATTTAAAACCTCTCTGGAACATTAACAGCCAGTAAGACTTGAAGGCTTGGGCTTTACTAATACCAGGAAACTAATACCCTTCTACCTATGGGAGGTACAAGTGGTTGAAGATGTATTGTGTGCCCCATGATGGAGAGACCACTTGACATGTATTTCATTTTTAAAATGGCACTATCTGGAAATTAATCAGACCTGTAATGCATGTTTGAATTCATTTCTCTTGCTGTTGGAAGCAGTATCTTAAGAGCCTTGGACAGATGTGTGAATGCTGTAAGCAGGCAGTGTTCTCAGTGGATTAGAAAATGCTTCAAAACGCCACCCCCTCCTCTTCTGATTCCTCTCTGCCTTTGCCTGCCTGACCTTCTGGTATAAACTGAAAGTTTTAATAGGAGGACAGAAAACACCCACCATCCCAGACCTCATGCCTCTGTACCCTCTGGCCCTTCCCTCGCTTAGCAACCTGTAGAGCTTTTCCCTGTGAGTACTGCCAGTGACCTGTGCATATCTGTGAGCCTGTGTGACCTCTTGTTGCAGCTCTGCCTTGGGTAGATACGGAGTGTAATTGAGCTGTTTGCCTAGTAGAATCCTGAGAGAGTTCCATCAGCTAATGGCAAGTGATACCAGGAATTGCTCTTTGTTGAAGCCATGGAGTTCATACTTGTCAGAACTCTCGGACATAGCAGCTGAATTGGGCCTGACCACATCCCATGCTTGATGGCAGCACATCACTGGGTTGGGCCTGTTCCAGCAGCCTGTTCCAGCTCTGTGGGGTCAGTCTGCACACCACTTTCCTGTGCTTCTCAAAGGTGAAGCTCCCTTCCTGTGGGAATTGTGTTTTTTAAATCATCAAGGAGTCATATGTGTGTGCTTTAATTTGTAGCTGTGCTTAAATAATCCGGAGTCCTTCAAAAGGGAGGAAAAAAAAATCAATTTGCCTTTGGCAGCGGGCTCTACAATGCTGCCAGTCACCATAGTATCTTGGCTATTTTTAAGTCTCCTGAAATCAGTCTGCATTAAGGCAATAGCTGTGCTTGGATTTAAGCCCAGGACTCTATCAATATAAAATGATTTGTTGCAAGTTTAAAGATGCTTCATCCCTATTCTCTCTCTTTTCATTTACATTTTAAGCTTTCATCAAAACGTGGATCAACAGGACTAATAGAACCTTTTTTCCTCTATCCTACTTCATGCTTTCTACAAAGAATAAGACTGGAAGTCTGAGAATGGAAGTTCTTAACCTCTGAAGTGAGGGTCTTATTCCTTCTGTTCAAATAAGAAGGACCAGTTTCTTCAGTGAAGGAACCTGCTGTGACTCTTGTAACCTTGTACCATTGGAATGTTCTCCAGTAATGTTCTGAGGGACCTGAAGCTTGTGGGTGAGAAAGTGATTGGAAGCAGAAAGGAGATGATCCTTCATGCAGAATAATCTTGTTTTCCCAGACTTAAGACCCAAGCTTTCAAGTGCTAATTGTGTTAGACCAACCTCCCTGGTCCTCCTTATAGGCTGGCTATGGATGCCTTCAAACACAAGCCTGTTGTTTGCCGTTGGGATGGTGTTTGTGTTTCAGTATTCTCCATGATCTGGTAGGAGTCATGCTCCCAGAGGGGAGTAGTTGGGGCTTTTGTTCCTTTTTTCCTCCAGTAATCACGTTTCTCATCACTAATCTTGCCATTCACATCTGTCATTGCAGACCTGCATGCAGGTTGTGTCAATCCACGCAAGCTTTGTTGGTCAGAGGAGGTTTCTTCTAGGGGAAAACTGTACCAATACTACAAGCTGTGCTATGGGGATTAAATACTCTAAATCAATTTGTTGAGGTTGAGTAGAATAGTGTTGCTAGATTCAAGCTTGTTTTACTAATAATGTTCATTGCTTCAGCTTCTCTTTAGTAGAAGCATAATTTCCCTGCATGTTTTCTTCCCAGATTTCAAGAGATTTCTATGGCAGGCACCATCATAGAGAAGAAAGAAGGCATTTGTATTCTATGGCATAAAGCCAATGATTCTGTCAATCTGAGTGGCATAATCTTTATATGCTATTAGAAAGTATTAGTTCTGTCTTCTCCCAGCTCTCAAAGCAATGTTGTTATGAGAACTCTTAACAGAAAAGTATATTCAATTAAGTATGGACCATCCTTTTACAAATACATTTAAGCGTTTCCTTATTTTCATTACATGCTTGTTAGTAGCAGCAATGTCATAGGATCCCAGACTGGTTTGTGTTGGAAGGGTCCTTAAAGCTCATCCAGTTCCAGTCCCCTGCCATGGGCAGGGACACCTTCCACTGGAGCAGGTTATTCCAGGGCCTGTCCAACCTGGCCTTGAATATCCCACCTGAGTGTGGGCGATACACAAATAAACCTTTCTCTTTAACACCCTGCTGAGTCCAGGTTTGAAACAGTCCCCCCTCTGCCTGAACAGCCCCACTGCTCCTCTTCCTTCTGCTTTCATCCATGATCCAGGACTTGCAGCGTGTCCAGAGGTTGTCTAAGGCATGCCAGTTGTTCTTTTTGTAGTGTTTGCCATCAGTAGATCATAGAAGTGTTTCTAAACAAACTGCTGTTGGCATCCCTGTTGTATAGTCAGCTGCATAAAAGTGGAGTGACTTTCCTGAGGTCAGGAATTAGGCTGAGGTGTGCTGATTTCCAGCTGATAGCTCTGCTGACTCCCACCTAAGATATATGTGCCTTTCCTTTGGAAGAACTAAACATCTGGCTCTGGGCTAGTTAATAAAGCAGAGTGAGCAAATTGACATTAGAGACTGTTGGAGCTCTTTGAGAGAAAAGGAACCTTCTCAAACTGAAGCCTACATTTGGCTTTTGTCCTGAACATTTTCAAGGCATGATCATATAAACAGTAAAACCTAAACTTTAAGACAAGAAAAACTGTTAATTTGGGACAAAAAGATCCTTGAAAGCTGCAGCTTTGCTGGAAATACTTCTTAAAACCAGCATCATTTATGAATCTGGTTTCTTGTATGTATATAGAATTTCAAGCAGAACTGTTCAATGTTCTTTGTGGGCGAGGGAGTGTCTAAAGAAAATAATACCAGTTGTCTTGCCTGTCCTGTCTCAGTATATGCACTAGATACTATATTAGTGAAAATTGCTGTTTCTTGTTTGCATTCAAAGGATGCTGCAGCCACATGAATGCCCCTGGGGAAAAAATAGTTCAATCTCATTCATTATTTAATTCTTCAAAGTTTCATAATCTTTCAAGGTGCCTCATTTATCGAATTTGTGTACTTTTCTATGAAAACCTCTTCAGGCTGTATCACTATTTTCACTTGTGGCTTAGCATTTTGAGCTCTTCAGTTTATCAGCAGTGTAAGGAAAATCTTCCTGGAGGCTTTCCATCAAACCCATTTGTTGATGAAGGAGGGAATCTCTTTTCTAATGCTGTAAAACGGGAGCCATAAGTTTGGAAGTGAACTTCCAGTGCCCCTGTTAATAGATAAGTAATTTTTTTAGCATCACCCTGACCCCAGTAGGTGAAGGGGGACATGGGAAGGTGAATGCTGTGAATGGGAGATGGACATGATTTAGAGAGTGCTTTTGCTTTGCTCCTTGATGCTTTGTGTGTGAGTGTGATAAAAAGACATTAAACCCCTGTGGTTTGGGTACAGCTGAGTGTTTTGCTGGATTGTGAGAAGAGGAGGTTGCTAGCTCCTTGTCTGGCATTTCTAGAACTTGCATGCAGAAGATGATGCATGTGGTGCCTCTGTTATCCCGTGAGCTCTTCCGTGAAAGCACTGTGCTGCCCTAAGCCTAAAATACAGACTTTAGAATCACAGACTGGTTTGGCTTGGAAGGGATCTTCAAGATCATCCAGTTCCAACCCCCTGCCACAGCGGGGGCACCTTCCGCTAGACCATATCTTCTCCAAGCCTAAGATGTTTCTCTGGAATTCAGTACGTTATATGTAGGAGAATGTAATATTTTCTTTCAAGCAGCACTGTAAAGGAGGTTGCCTGGTGTATTTGTACTGGCTGATACCTGGTAACTTCATGGAGGGCCACAGTGCTGCTGTCACTCTGCGTGGCTGTGTGAAGCTAGTTTAGAAACGTTGACTTCTTCCCACAGAGGAACTGTTTCACAGGATGGTTAATACTGAAGTAACCATTGCAAAATGTTTTGTAAAGGGAAAAAAAGATTGTGTTGTCCACAGCTCCCTGAGCACTCTTCCATTCTTATGTGGCTTTTTAAAATATAGCCTTGAATTAATAAGATGTAAATAGAAAGGGGAGGAGAAACAGGTACCCACCAATCATTGTCATAACATAACCAAGAGAATCAGTGTGATCATAAAAGTATCCAATTAGGATGTTGTGCTGCAGAACTGATGAAGAACATAAACAGAAAATAACCTTGAAGTGGAGTAAATACAGTCAAGTCTCAGGCCTTGGAGTAAGAGGAGAACAGAAGAAAGGAAGAAAATGATCACTTGGGCTGTGCTCCAGACAGCTAAATTATGGGCACTAATTGCTAGGAATCCCCAAATCTCCCAATCCAGCTTTCCTCTAGCCCCGCAATGTTCCTGCTGACAACCAGCAAGTCTCCTTTCATGTGGCATCAAGTTGTTCACTAACAGTGTAGATTCTTACATGCATAGGCTGTTCTGTACATTGAAGAAATGTCTTCGAAGTTGTTTTCTCCAAACATGGGAAATTAACTCAAAGGGAAGAAAGAGGATTAAAGCAGATAGTGTCTGAGTTTAATGTGCAAGTACTGTTGGAACAGAAATGCACATAGGTGAGCTTCTGAAATGCAGGCTGTTATGTTTTTATCACTCAACTGAATCTGAGATAAGGAAATGAAGGTAAGGGGCCTGGGAAAGACAAGAAGAGTTGGATTGGGACAGTGAAAATGAGAATAGATGGGAAGCAGTAGAGAACTTGCTGTATTGATTTTAAGATCATTTGAATTTCATATGTATAATGAAATAGATGATGTGAATGGGAAGAACAGCAAAAAGAGATGTAGAAGATGAGAATATTCAAATGCAGAGCAATAACTTCTTAAGAAGCGATTGAATCTTAATATCTAAGTTGCTTTTTGTTTGAGAGCTGAAGTCTGTGCCTAACCGAAGAGCAAATCTTACTGAAATTACAATCCTTGTAACCCATTTCTACTCCTGTTAAGCTTTACTGGCACTGAGGAAGAAGATTATCAATTCCCCAGGACAGTGAGGAACTTAAATGAAATAAAATGCACAAAGAAGATTAAATTAAGTAATTTTGCAGATTTATAAGGCAGTGATTATTCTATTCTGGCCTTAGCGATGAATTACACAAGTCAGTGACTGCAGGACACATGGGAAACTTTAAACCAACTCTTCTGAGTGCAGCAATGTGAACTGTAGTTGTGTCCACATGTATTTTACTGACTGTACTTTTACTTTCTTGGTGCTTTCATATTTCATTGTATTTTTCAGGTAAGATTCCACAGTATGTAGAATCATAGAATGGGTTGGGTTGGAAGGAACCTTCAAAGGTCATATAGTCCAGCCCCCTGTGATGACTAGGGACATCTTCAAGTAGATCAGGTTGCCCAGAGCCACAACCAGCCTGGCCTTGAATGCCTCCAGGGATGGGGCATCCACCACCTCTCTGGGCAACCTGTGCCAGTGTTTTACCAAACTCATTGTAAAAAATTCCTTCCTTTAAGTATCACTTTATCCTCACAAGCACAGGATCATCTGATATAAATGAACCTAACCCCATTACTGCAAGTGGCATGCCACAGTCACATTAACCTGGACCAGATACTGAGTGTGTGCATATTCAGCATCACTAAAACAGCTGCGTTTAAATGTGTATTTTACTTGGAGGTGTATCACGTGTCAATGGACATAGGTTATGTTCTGCCAATCCTGTATTTTGATAGCCTAAAAGAATTACTAGGGAAATGGAGTTTTGCTGTATTGCTAGTTAAGCTGAAAATTCACCTGCCTGCCTGTGTATTTTAGGCTTGCAACTGGACAGGTAGAAAGGTGCAAAGTCCCATGTGGTGCTGCTCAAGGTGTGCCTGGGCTGGGCAGGCCTGTAATCCTTCTGTAGCTTTGCCAGTTGGTTGTGGGTTAAACATGTTGCTTGTTATACATCCTTTTTGTCTTAATATATTACAACATGATCGTTACTTCAATTAAATGCTGTTCTAGGCAAGAGCTGTGCTTTCATGTGAATTCACAGCACTTGCTACTGCAGAGCTTTTCTTTTGATTTAAGCCTTGGGTCTCCTGTAATACAAACATTTAATAGCAGTACTAAAAGGACAGTGCAGAGGTGAGCAAAAGGGTAGGTGCTTTGGAAGGCAGAAGTAGAAGGTCAGGGGGAAGATGAAAGGATTTGAGCTCTTAGTTAAATATATTCTGTATATATTTTAAATGTAGGTGTTGTTGCCTCTAATTCGACTGCATGTGGCAGTCCAGGTTTTGATGAACTTCAAGCTCAGCTTTTTCTTTCTCAGAGTTATATATAAACCAAACTTAATCTGCACTGATACAGATGTGCTTCTTTCTATGTTTACAGTGGCATTCGCAGTCATTTTTTCTTGGAGGCTACCAACAGCTTGCAGATGTACTTCTTGGGTACCAGATGAAATGATGATCAGTTGGGATAACCTGTAGTGTGCTGCTCCCTCAGGCAGGGGCTCTTCAGAGAAGCAAAGCACCGTCTATGTGCTGTCAGAAAGTCACTGCTATAAAAATGCTGGAATTTGGAAAGCTTTTTAAGCCTGTAAAACTTTCAGTCTATAAATCCTTTGTTACTTTCGTTGTCTTTTGAGGCTTGTTTTTGTGCAGCTGCAGTTGGAGTTAATTTTTCGGTTAAATTATTCCCTAAAATCCAGTTTTGGAGGAAGGTAAATGGTCATCAGCCTCATGCATGCTCACTAAAGAGTCTCAAACAAAACTGAATGGAACTGTACTGTTTTTTGATAGTTGGAATGTGCAAGCATCACTTTTTAAAGCAGAAGGGAGTAGAATGAAGAGGGGGAGAGCTCTAGAAGTCGAACTGGAACTAAGGATGGAAATAGGAAAACCTTTTTCCTCACATCTCCCATTCTGAATTTTTCTTTCAAACAAGAGATTTTGTTTGCAAAGAAGAATTTGCAGAATATTCTTTTTTGGAAATTCCTCATTTTTCAAAGGTTGTTCTATAATATTTCTGCTCCTTTTGTTGTACATAGTTCCTATGGCAGCTGACAGTGGTGTTGTAAGTCCTTTCCTATATGATCTGGTGTCCCCTTGCATCCAGTGCCTAGTGGAATTTGGGTTCTAGTTCAGACCCTTTAGACTCTCTTAAAATACAAGCGGTATTTAAGCAACATGTGTTCAAATTGCAAGTCCAAGGTTATCAAACCCCAGTTCTTCAGTCAGTGAAGTTCTGTGTTGGTGTGACACGTAGATGTAAAAATGTCCACAGCTTTTAGCTTTTCAAATTCATCCCCTCCCTGTTAGTATCCAAGCTTGTCTGTGAAACTCAGGCTTAATGAGGTGTTGATAGCGCTTACTGATAGATGTATGGTGTGAATCTGTGCAGTAGTGTAGCAGGCAGGGTCCTTGCTTTGTGTAAGACCTCTGGAAAGCGGCGTTGTGTTGAGGGTGTGCTTACAGTAAAAGGTAGCATCGTTCCTGGCGTGCTGCGTGCTCATTCTGCCGGCCGGATACAAAGGAGGAGTAGGTGGCTTTCTGGCTTTCTGGGCTGGTCGAGGCCTTATGGTTGCACACTCCCACATCTACTAAAAGACCAAAAAGCGGGAGGTGTCAGACTCAGTCCTGAACTTGCAATTTCCTGATGAGTCCTGGAGCCTACTATGCAGGAAAACGTGATCCCTTCCATCTATCATGTAATATGATACTGTGATACTCTTCTGTTCTTTCCAATAATCAAGTGTTACAAGGGGACACCATAACAGGTCCCCCAGCCATTTGTCACGTGTTCACAGTACTTCCTGTGGCATTGGAAGGGTGATAGTCTGAGAACCCACTAGGGCAATGAAATGAGAGAGTAGACAAGTTAAACGTTACAGGTCTTGATTTTAGCTGCCCCAAAATTCACATTCACTCCCCAAGCATAGTTATGTGTTTGTACTAGAAACAAACGAAAAGTATATGTATTGCAGAACTCTGATTTCATTCCATTGATAGTTAAACAGTGGTAAAGATCCTCTTTAGTAGCTAAAATCAGTCCCCTTAAAGGGCTCACAGCAAGGCCAGAGGTACTTTCTGTGCTCCTGTTCTCATTCTGCCACTCTGTAACTGTCAGCCTCATTAGTATTTAAATGAGTGGAGAAGTATTTTGGCTTAAATAAGCTTTCTTTCTGATCAATGTAATGCCAGGACTTTATGTCTTTTTCAGAGTCTTTAGCTTAAAGTAGATGAGCTTATGATAAATACTGCAGATGTGTTGGAAGTTGATTAAATTAGCAGTAGAAATGACAGTAGGCAAACAGGAGGGAAATGCACAGAGGAGCAAGTTGTGGATTTTCCTACTCTGTTCTCAATCTTTGTTAATGGATTCACTCTGCTGCTGAAAAAACCCAGAAATATTAAAGGCTTTTTAAACTGGGGATTAGCACGGAAGGAATACCAGACTTCTCCCTCCTCCTGTAAGAAGTGAGTGTTCTGTGAGCAATTTCCCAGTATTCTAATAGAATATATTTTTGATGTTAATTAAACTCAGAATTCCTCCCATATTCCCCCAAAGAACACAAAATAAAATACACACCACCACCCTCTGCCCTTAAAGCCTTTAAGACCTTTTCCTTAATAAGATTACTTAAAAATGCACGTGGCTTATTTTAGCAACGGGTGAGATGAAACTATGATTTAGAAACACATAAATTGCTTTGCTTTAAATACTCCAACTTTGTTCCAAATGGCTTTTTGAAGTTCAAAGTGAATTTGGTTGCCCATCTGCTGTCAAATTCCCATGTTTCTTGAGAGTACTGAGAGCAGAACATACAAATACCTGTTTATAGCCAGCCTCCTCTCAAAAATTAGAAGGTTTATTGTAAAATGTCTGGTCTGTGGCCACATTTACATCATCCTGTAGAGGAATGGTAGAGCTGTGGAAGGTCAACAGAGCAGAACTATGCACGCTAGGAATGAGTTACAACTTAGAAGCTCCACTGAAAGCAATGTCACCTAGAGGAATAGGAGATTATAATCAGAACAGATTTACAGTAAGCAAGTGCCCAGCAATTAAATGTGATTGTGCATTATTCCACTATTCTGGCTTTAAATAGCAAAGGAAGGATTTTGGGAAAGAGGACAGATGTTCTATCGTCATCTCAATTGGTTGTTCCTGAGATACTTTGGGATGAATTCTGTTCTGTCAGTATAAATCTAGAAAACGTCTTTAAATACAGCAGAGTCAATCAGTCTGCTCCCTTCTGATGGGAGAGGAGAATCTGAGCCACTTTTGTCCTTGTTCTGTCGCTCTTTTAAATGGTTTCCCTGAAAAAGCCTTTTTCTTGATGAAAATTGGTCTGTCTTTCAATTATGCCTCTGGTGATGTGGGCTCCATAAACAAGGCCATGTGCACACAGGCTCATTACCCTGAAATACTTGCATTTTAGTGTCAGCTTCTCAAATTATCCAAGAAAAAGACAGGCTGTAGTTACTGAGATGGACTGGCATAACTCACGTCATCCTGCACATAAGCCTCAATTGAGCAGTGACTGATGATCACAGAAGCAATGGGCTTAATTCTCTTTAGTGAAGGAATTTGACATGGATCTAAGCTTTACAGAAACTGCTGGAGTCACTTAAGTTGGAACGTAAGCCAGTCTTAAATCTTAATTTCAATTGAATTAGTCACATGTATAATATGTAAGGATCTGTTCTTGTCCTGATGTACAGAGCTCCAGAAATAAACCAGCAGAAGATTCTACAGCTTTGAAAAGAGAACATTTTGGTAGATGTATGTATAATCATCCTAAGGAATTACTCTTCACAGTTGCTTGTGACCTACAGGTTGTGAAACGAAGCTGCTAAGTTGGCAGTTCAAAACAAACTGTGTTGCCATGTGATGCTATGGATGCCAAAATAAAGGGAAGAATATTTTGGGGGAAAAATATCCATTAGATGCTCTTCAGCACGTAGATAATGCCTGTCCAGAAAGTCCCTGAAATGCAAATCACTGCCAGGTATACAAGTACATTACGGTGCTCTCTTGACTTCTAGAGACACGGAAATCTAATATATATATATAAAATACATTTCTAAATATATTACACTCTTCCGTAGGGATTCTTGGTGAGAACTAAGTGGAGCTCTTGTGCCAAACTAGTTGTAAATCTGTTCTATCCAGTGCAGCCACTTTCATTTAGGATCTGAGCTGATGAATGTCTGTGTGAAGCTCTGCTCCTACCCGTTCTTGCAGCAGCATAGCCCAAACCCTTTGGATTGAGGGGGCTACAGTGACATTCCCTGACTGCAGCTCCAGGGCCTTTGTGTTTTTCAGGAATCTCAAAATCTGTTGAGAAATTTCAAGTAAAGTCTTCATCTGTGTGCAGACTAACATGAATTATTGAAATGTGCATATAGAATATGTGTATACACTTTATATGCACATATAGTATACAGAAAGTACTGTGCATGTAATGTAGTATAGAGAATATTCTTCTTACCCATAGTGGGTTTTGTAGGCTTGATAAAAATCAGTTAATTGTGCTGGAAAAGGCTTTTTCTGTGTAATTCTGAGTAGCACCCTTCCCTGGTCCATGCTAAATGTGAGAGCAAGTATCTGTTTGGGTGTTTGGTGAACAGTTCAAGGAGCTCATTTCGATGAGAAGTCTAAAGCACTGGAGAAACACCTACCTGCACATGCAAATGGGTTCTGAAACTGTCAAAGGCAAAATATCACCAGTTACAAGGTGCTTCATAAATAAATTTAACGGGCTGGATGAGGTAGGTGCTTAGAGCCTCCCAAGAGACCTGAAAAGTCCCTTAAATATCACAAGGGGAAAAGAAGAGGGGAAAAAAGAGAGGAAGGGGAAACCCTTTGACATTGGGAACCATCCCACTCAGGACAGTGGAGGGGTTATGGAGTTAGAGATTTATGTAAAAGAATAAAGATGCCAGAATTATTTACATAGATCTTCCCTTAATGAAAATGAATTACCTGGATTTTTTTTGTAGATGAAGCGCATGAAACTCTTCATATATCAAACTCCACACTGAACAGTCTTGTAAAGTAAGAAAACATGTAAGTTATTACCCAAACAATAGGTTATATATTACTGGCTCTATAACAGTAATAGAAGCCCATCAATCACTGAGCAGGCTCTCAGACTTTCTCTTTATTTTGATGTATGCTAAGTGAAGCATACCCAGGAAAGCAGCTCTAAGTCAAGTAGTTGCTTAGCTAAATCTTTACCTTTGTCAGTAGGAGCAGGTCATAAATGGATTTATTCTGGTGTGATCCTACTTATCAATATTTTACTGATTCATGTATATCAAAAGTTCATACATGAACAGGACACAGGTCCTGCCAGGAGCTTGTTCCAATATGAGCTTTCCTCAGGTTAGCCACTGGTCACAGCCTCCTTCAGGTGTCTCATGCTCCAGGATAGGGACCTCCATGCGCTGCTTGTGGATATCTGCTCCACCATGGACCTCCATGTGCTGCAGGTGGATATATGCTTCACCTTGGACCTCCCTGTGCTGCAGGTGGATATCTGCTCCACCATGGACCTCCATGTGCTGTAGGTGGATATCTGCTCCACTGTGGACCTCCATGTGCTGCTGGTGGATATCTGCTCCACCGTGGACCTCCATGTGCTGCTGGTGGATATCTGCTCCACTGTGGACCTCCATGTGCTGCTGGTGGATATCTGCTCCACCGTGGACCTCCATGTGCTGCTGGTGGATATCTGCTCCACTGTGGACCTCCATGTGCTGCTGGTGGATATCTGCTCCACCGTGGACCTCCATGTGCTGCAGATGGATATCTGCTCCACCATGGACCTCCATGTGCTGCAGATGGATATCTGCTCTGCCATGGACCTCCATGTGCTGCAGGTGGATATCTGCTTCACCGTGGACCTCCCTGTGCTGCAGGTGGATATCTGCTCCACCGTGGACCTCCATGTGCTGCAGATGGATATCTGCTCCACCATGGACCTCCATGTGCTGCAGGTGGATATCTGCTCCACCGTGGACCTCCATGTGCTGCAGATGGATATCTGTTACAGTGTGGACCTCCATGGGCTGTGGGGGCGCAGTTTGCCTTACCATGGGCTGCCACCCCCAGAGCTTCAACAGAACCTTGCCAAAGAAAGCCAACACACAGTTAATCAATACTAATGGTGTGCCTGGAGTCATTGAGTACAATGACATTTTGGAAGCAATTACAAACGTTCTCTCCTCAGTGCAGCCAGTGGAATCCCAGGGTAAGGCTTCAGCTGCCTCAGGATATGGCGTTGTTCAGGGGTGTGGGTGGTGTCAGTGCAGCTTTAGAAGATGAGCCCATTTTAAATGTGGGAATTTCAGCAGTCTCTAGAACATAAGGGCACCCACACCAATACCATTCAGGAGTTGAGTTCTCTACGGAAGCCAGTTTTTTCCTTTTGGAAATAGATTGTAGACAATCAAAGTTTATAACAGGGAATCATAAAAGACTGTTCTTTGGTGGCCTGTATTGATGGAAAAGGAACTGAAAAAAGTTTGACGTTGTTTGCTCAGCAGTTAAAGGACATTTATAGCTTCTGCCTGTTCATAATAAAATTGCAGTAGGAGAAATAGGTTCCTAAATACTGATTGTTACGGAATTCTTGTGAGGGACATGCAGATTGATGTGACTGAGAGTGCAGAAAGTGTGTGCCAGACATAGGACCAGGCATGCAACAGACTGAAGCAAACTGAAAAACGAAGGCAAGAATAAAAACAGTTTTAGCTGCTCTTTGTACAAAACTCATCCCCAGTGTAGCAGAATATTACAGTTCAATAAGGGGAAAGGTGGCAATTCTTGCTATCTTGAGCAACTTAGTTGTAGTTGAATTAGAAGCAGAAGCAAACCTGTAAGTGCCTAGAGGAATAGAGGAGGGAAACAAAGAAGAATGTATCAATGATTCTGAGCTTTCTTTTTTCAAAGTCAGGTTATTTAATAACTTGGGGAGGTGTTTGCACAAGGTGTTTGCGCATGAGTTGATTTGTATTAGAGAGAAAAGCATTTTGGCCTCGTTCTGCAAACGTTCTATTGAATAAGTGTGAGAGGTTTATCCATTAGAATGACTTGGCTGGTTGATATGAGAGTCATCAGACATAACCAGTGCTTAGGAGATTGTTATACTTAATTACTTTATAAATCTGTCTCCAGTAGCTGCATATGAGGATTTAATATGCCAGCCTCCGAACGACATGGTGCTTTTTGCTTTGCTGTGAGACAATATGCCAGAATAAAGCAAAGATGGAAGCAATAAGGATTAAAACCCTTTAAAAACAGTACAGATGTCCCAGAGTTACTTTCACAGCTGTAACAAGAAAGGCGTGATACTACTGATGACAACCAGCTTTTGGATACCTGCCTTGATGAACTTTTCAGTAATCAATATTGACAGTTATTCCTCTCCTCAACCCCATCCCCTAGTACTGGATACAGGATAAAAAATATGGGTATAATTGCATATACCGTTGTTTTTCTTATGGCTGCAAAATTCACCGTCTTTGATGTTTCCAATAGCAAAGACTTTTGGGGTGAAGATTCCTTTTTTTCTGTCTATTTTTGAGCTGTGTTTGCCGACTTAGGTTTGCTTTATATTCCATGAATACCCCACGCCCCTCAGCTTCCTGGGGGCAGATGCTGTATGGATTCTGTTGTGTTTGGAGTTAGAGAATTCAGTTGTAAGGGCCCCTATGGACAGGTTTGCTCCTCAGTAATGCTTTTGTGTGTGTGTGTGTGTGTGTGTATGTGTGTGCATAAAACTGAATGTGTAAGTACAGTAAATGCTGCTGCTCTTCACAGTGGGAGCTCACTCAGAGTCTGGGAAACAATCACAAGAGTAAGGATAGAATAATATCCCATTCCTGCAGCTCTGATGCTCCACATCTTACAGGTGATAACACCTGAAACATTAATTCATCTAAGAGCACTATGTGATAGAAAAGGTACACAGAATTGAGCAAGCCTTGGAGGCACCAGGTTTGATCCTTAGTTGCTATACATTCCAAGCTTCATTGACTTTAAGGGAATCACCCTTATTTACACCGTAGGAGGATTAAGCCTCTGTATTTTAGGATTATTTCAATTTGAATATCTTAAATCAATGTGTAGAAACTCTTTGTTGAAAGAATGATATTAATCATTCAGCATGCGTTTTAAAGAGTAGATTTTAGTTTTGGAGTGATTCAAGTGGTCTGAAATGTAGGTGGTGGTTGTTACAGCCATTCTCTCTCACATTTTTGACCAGAAACTGTCAGGGGTGAATAAACTTCATGATGACTGTTTCTTGAAAAGATGCATTCCTGTGAAAAGGTCAACAAATCAATGGGTTTTGACATAAGAAATACACTTGGAAATTCACAGTTAGCTCTGCTCGGGAGCGTGGCTCCTCACTCAGGTATCTTGCTGCTGGGTTATGTGTCCGCAGGCACGGTGCAGCACAGTGAATGGGGACTTGCTAAATGCTAGGGCTGTATTTGTCAAGGTATTCAGATAAAAAGTAGTTTTTATTTGCCTGATGCCTCAAGCTTCTTGTATCCCAGTTTAGCTCTATTGAATTTCCCTGACTTGTGACCTGAGTGTTTGATCCAAAACCTCCTTCAGTCTGGTGAGTGTGGTTCGGTGTGTTCTACATGTGTATGAATGCATTATGTGCGTATGTACTGACATACATATAGCTGTATATCCTATATCTATGTATACTGGAGCATGGTTTGCATTTGTTTCTTAAATCCTAGGATTTTTTATTTCCAAAGGTACTTTGTGTGAAACTAGTTTCTCCTGTCCAAATAATTCCTTTTAGTTTAAAGAAAATGGTTTTTTATGAGCAGGATAGACTAAGGGATTCAGACTATTGATTCCTTTCAAATAGCCTGAGACGTGAGCAGCTTTATCCTTTTTGTTCATTTTTTATGGGTAATGAAAAACAGTTTAATAGCATTATGCTCATCAGATAAGGCTTAAAAACTTACTAGGGTTCAAAAGAAAGTCCTAAATAGATTGTGAGGCTTAACTCTATGTATGGTGCTGTCTCAGGAGAGCTGTCCATTTTCCAGAGTTCTAAATCCTGACACATAAACCCTTCTACCCCAGTGATTATTTAATAGTGTCAGAGAATACTTCGGGGCTACATTGTACTCTGTCAAGTTCCATCCGCCTGCTATGGGTAGAGATGCCTCACCCTAGACCACGTGGACCAAGGCTCTATCCAACCTGGGCTTTGAACACTGCCAGGGGTGGGGCAGCCACAGCTTCTCTGGGCACCCTGTGCCAGCGCCTCAGCACCCTCACAGGGAAGAACTTCTTCCTGATATCCAACCTGAACTTCCCCCGTTTCAGTTTGAACCCATCGCCCCTTGTCCTATCACTACAGTCCCTGATGAAGAGCCCCTCTCCAGCATCCTTGTAGCCCCCTTCAGACAATGGAAGCTGCTCTGAGCTCTCCACGCAGCTTCTCTTCTCCAGGCTGAACAGCCCCAATGTTTTCAGCCTAGCTCCATACGGGAGCTGCTCCAGCCCCTGATCATCCTCGTGGCCTCCTCTGGAGTTGTTCCAGCAGCTCCATGTCCTTCTTATGTTGAGGACACGTGCAAAAGATCTGTTCAGGCTGGGCTTTAAGAGGCATGTAGAGCATCACATTAGTGCTCGTGATGAACAGTCAACCTGACTTCATCACTAGTGGGGAACAGTCTTTAAGTGGAGTGAATTTTCTTTGGAGGTTAATGCTTTCGATTGATACAGGTCTCTAAAAGCAATGTACACACAAATTATCTGAAGAACTATTAAACGGGAAAATAATCCAGAACATCTATTTATTGTCGTGAGATTTCATGAATCATCCAGTAGTGCTAATTAAAACAAAGAGTTTTAATACTGCAGATAAATCTGAGAAGCAGGAGCTCTTTCATGATAAAAGCAGATGAAGTATTTATCTATATTTTGATGGTGTTGTGTAAAGATAGATCAAGTTCTGTATGGTAGCATGGGAGGAATTGAGATGGGAAATATCCGGGGGGGGGATCACAAAAGCCAAATATGAGAAACGTTTTATGTGTTTAAAATGGATGGGAGATATACTTGCTTTGTGTGATAGTAAAGGATATGCAGCATTAATAGTGAGTTTGTTTGCTAGTGGCAGAAGTTATGGGCTCTGCTATAAAGATGATAATCAAAGTAGTTTGAATTGAGATAATCTTGAGAACGCAGGAGTTTTTCATCTGTCTTCTGATCAATGCCTGGAAACCTGAGGCTGTCTGGGTTCTGTGGTCAGTGTGAGCTGGTTCAGATCAGACCCATACTGCAGATGCTCTTCCTGGTTGTTTAAGTCAGTGGTCTCATGCTCACCTGTGGCTCAGGAAGTCCCTATACCAGTATTAGCTGAAATCATGGACTGTAGAAGAAGAAGTACATTTTGTGTGTGCCCTGTTCTCATATTCTCTTAATTACATGGGGTTTTACTCACTGTTGGAGACAGGAGGGCGGAACTGTTGGGGACAGTGAGCTAGAATGAGCTCTTCCTGTACCAGCTTTAATAATTCCCATTTTCAGTGGCTGGGCAAGAAATTCCTGAGCGGTCAGTCCTTTGGGATTGTTATGCACAGGAAAAACACTCCTTTAGAGCTCAGTAAGGAATTCCTCTAACCTTTGTGAATTATTACCTTTCTGTACCTGAATCTTCAATATTTTATTCAGATTAAGTGAATAAAATTGATTCAGACTGCTGACTCAGCATTGCTTCCCATGCTTATTCTAATGCTTCTATAAGAAGCCTGGCAATAAAGAACCAATTGTTACTTTCTTGGGGAAAAACAGAAGCTTGTGAGCAGCAGTGCAGCCATAGGCAAATCAGTTGGTACCTCCCTTCTTTCCCCAGACAGACCTTTTGGTTTAGATTTTCAGGTTCAGCTTTCATGATATGGATCTGTAGACATGTACCCGCAGAACCTGATGCAGAGACCCTGCTCTCAGCTACGGGTTCATTTAGGTCCTGCCAGAACAAGAGGAGTGCTTGCAGGGCAGTGCAAGTCTGCAGCTTTTGCGCTGTTAAGTGCTGGTCCTCTGTCAGAATTGGCATTTGTGATGCAGTTGATGATTTTGTTATCCTTTTCTTGAAAAAGGAGGGGGAAACCATGATGAACTATAGTGATAAAAGGTATATCTCATGCTTGTTGCCCCTGAAGAACATGAAACCGTCTTTCTGGAGACCTTCAGGAGTGTGGGGGAACTACTGCAGCTATCTCTGCATAGCTAAGAAGGGGTTAAAGGCACTGGCTTACTTTTGCTTTTTGTTTTGCCTTTTGTTTCACCTTTTGTTAAGGGCTATGGAAGTTGAGGATGTTCTGACCATTGTTGGAAGGACATGTGGGCGCAAGCAGGAGGGGGAGCTGTCACCAAAGGTACAGTCAGGGACAAATCTCAAACTGGAAAGTTGGGTTTGCAGATTAGGTCTAGAAAATGATAAACACAGATTGTAAACGGTTTTTCTTTCCTGGTTCGTTTGCATGTGTTGAGTGTTAACGTTGATCTGTGGAACATAGTGTCTGAGTTCTTACCTCCACAACGTGTTCCAGACACCTTGCCACCTCTTTTTCTCTGTGTATAACCCTCAGAGAGGCAGGATTGCTGCTGCTGTTATTATCCTTTCTGGCAACTGGTGTTGCCCTCAGGAGGAGCATTTGTATGTGCCTGTGCATCTGTGTGTACTTGTTGGTCCTTTTGAATCTTCAGCCAGTCCTAATACGAAAATCAATGGGTCCCAAGGCATATTTGTCTTTAGCTATAGATCTGTTCCATCTATAACCTCTGCACAAAGCATCTTGACATGTGAGCAATCTCATGGCATATGGAACAGCATTTGTAGCAGCAATGTATTGTTTGTTTCATTCTGGTTCTTCTAACCTTACATTTTCAGTCAATTTTATATGGTTTTCTTTTTCAAATAGAAATTCTCAGTAGTAAACTTAAATATTAACAAAGGGACCATTGACAAAAGCTTTCCTGTAGCTTATTGTTACTGAATAGAGGCAGTCTCCTGGCTTACCAATGCTTTCTCCAGGCAGCGAGAGGAAAGCAAACGATCTGAGTTGTTCTAATACCATGAATTAGGCTGAGGAATGTACAGTTCATAGTTTCCTAGGAGAAGACAACTCCTGGATAATTTGGGTGTTGTGGTTTATCCCTGGTTGGCAGTAGGAAGTTAACTCTATCCCAGCTAAAACTACTACACTGGGGACTTGTTGGTAGGTTTTAACAGCCCCCAACTCTCCCATAGAGTTTGACAAGACACTTCTGAAACATGAAGCAGCAGCACTATGGAAGGTTGTTTATTCTATATTCAGGTCTGGTGTTATACTTCAGCTTACCCTGGATCTTGTTTATGCTGGTGTTTTCCGGCTCTCAGTGCGATCTTAGATAACTAAGTTAAATTGAAACTTAATGGCAGCTGAGTGCCTGAGACCCCTGGGCACCACTGAAACTGCCAGTTTGGATTCCTAATGATCTGTAATGACTCAACACCATGGACTTGGAGAATGCAGGCACTCAAGGACTCCACTGAGCTTTGGAAGAGGTCTTGAATTAGCAGTATCTTAAATTTGTACAGCAATATGTGTACCTATGTTATGACATGGACCAGAATTTGGTGGTATTGAATACACAGCTCACTATGAAAGACACTACAGCATACTAATGTTTAACGTAATTGAGCATAGTCTGTAACACAGAAGTGTCTTACACTTGTACTTTGTGCAAATAAGTTTTATTTCACTTTATGTGTGGGATTAACTGTCTCTATGTAATTATTTCACTGCAGACTGGCCACAGCTGTGTGGCTTTGACCCTCTGGAGAGGGGCTTTGGACAAGGGCCTGTAAGGACAGGACAAGGGGGAATGGCTTGAACCTGCCAGAGGGGAAATTGAGATGAGCTCTTAGGCGGAAGTTCTTCCCTGTGAGGGTGCTGAGGCGCTGGCACAGGGTGCCCAGAGAAGCTGTGGCTGCCCCATCCCTGGCAGTGCACAAGGCCAGGTTGGAGCAAGCTGCTGTAGTGGAAGGTGTCCCTGCCCATGGCAGGGGGTTGAATGACAACTGGATGAGCTTTAGCGTCCCTTCAAACCCAAACCAGTCTGGGATTCCATGATTCTACATGAGATGCGATAATTGTGCATCATGCTGCTTGAAACCAGGGCTCTTTTCATCTGAAGTGCTACTGAGGCAATGTCTGCTTGAGGGATGGATGTTCTGGATGCATCACAGAAGTGGGTGAGGAACGTGGAGGCCTCCTCGCCTTGGAAGGGGAGTTGGGGTGTCCTTCTGCTGAGGACACAGCTGAACTGAGATGTCTGTACACAGAGCCGTAAGGGACAAGGCTGTGGCTTCCCTCAAAGGTATAAGGAATTGCGGGTTTGGGTTTTTATGTTTTGATGAGGTATTTTTCTGCTTTTCTATCTATCTATCTATCTATCTATCTATCTATCTATCTATCTATCTATCTACATTAGATAGTTACATGACCAACTCTATATGGGAGCTGACGTGCGGTATTTGCTATTTCAGTGATGCTGTGATAGATCTTAGGAGCCATCTGGGATTTTTTTTGATTAAAGTGTACTTAAGCAGAAAAGTTGATTGATGAAAATCAAGACTGGTGCGAATCAAAAACCATCGTCCCTTTTTCCTCCATCAGGATTGAAATTCATTTTGTATAGTTCAATGGAGATTAATATGCAAGTTAAATAGGCAAAAAAATGAGCTTTTCCTGAAATGAGCACACATGAGCAGAGTGAAATGAAAAGAGTTGCCTAAAGCTCAACAGGCAGATCCAGGTCTTTGCTACACTTTGCCATTCAGCACTGCAGTAATAGAGGTATTACAGGAGTATAACTAGGAGTGATAGCTAGAAATGGGAAAAATAGTGTTGATGCTCAATATATCTGTCTGCAACTGTTGGACAATAGTCTGCTATAGTCACATTTGGCATAATACTGGCATAAAATGTCAAGTGTTCCTGCCTCCAGGCAGCTGAGTCAGATTCATCCGAATGTGAATGCTGAAGATGGTGAATTTCAGATAGATGGGCTCACAAGGCAAATTCTTTCCCTCTACCAGACACTAAATTGCACTTGTTTCTCTTATTGGCTTCTACTGCTCATCTCTATTTCTTAATCTCCAATAAAAAGTATTGTGTATCGAGTCAGCAAGACTCGGTTAGACCATATCTGGTTTCGGTTCCATTTTAGTATCAAAGAGACTAAAACTGCTTTGTAAAATATTCAAACTCAAGAAAGCAAACAGCAAAACCCATGAGAACATCTTGTGGTGACTGTAAAAGAAATGATGTGGGGAATGGAGAGTAGGTGCTTTTGGTTTGCTTTAGCTGCTTCAGATTTGTTTCCATTATGAAATTGCTATTTGCTCTCTTTATAAGCACGGATCTTTTGTTCTCTGTAATCAGCATTTATTCTGATCCTTCACCCTCTAATGCCTGCAAATCCTGACATGATCTGAAAGTGCCCAAAAATAAATGAGCCTGGAAAGATGGAAAAGGTCACCTGCAATATGAGTTTGAATAGCGTGAGCCAGTGTTACCTGAGGTACTGCTGTGTGCTCCTGCTCGTCTTACAGTTGCAACACAGGAGGGCTTCATTCAGTAAACTGGCACTGAGGTGATCTTTGAAAAGTAAAAATTAGGCAAAAGTAGCTAAACATATTTACACATTGAATAGGAAAAGAAATAGCTCATGTTTATTAGAAGCTTTTATTTGAGACATCCTCAGGACGGCCTGAAAACCTGAACAATTCTCAGTTCTTTAGCACAAGAGCACTTTCATTATGTAACTGGGTCTTGGTTATTTAACAACAGTGTAAGACGGGTTTTGCTAAAACCTGTCAAATCTCATTTATAATGTTCACACACATGGACATGCAACGTCTTCCCTTTGTTTCAGTCAAGTGCATTTTTACACTCCAGCTGAGATACGTGCTTAATCTGGTTGCTGGATATCCAGGAGAGCACGGAGCATATGGATGTGTCAATGTGGGACTTTCAGCATATTAATAACATAGTACTAAGTTCTGATTCCTTTGTTTTGTTGAGGAAACAGCAAATTTTCTGCTGCTTTAGAATGGAATGCTTTCCTATAAAGAGTTTTGAGTTTGGAAAGGAATTTTCATAGAATCATAGAGCCCCAGACTGATTTGTATTGGAAGGGGCCTTAAAGCTCCTCCACCTCCAACCCCTGCCACAGGCAGGGACACCTTCCATAGAGCAGGGTGCTCCAAGCCCCTGTGTCCAACCTGGCCTTGAACACTGCCAGGGATGGGGCAGCCACAGCTTCTCTGGGCACCCTGTGCCAGCGCCTCAGCACCCTCCCAGGGAAGAGCTTCTGCCTAAGAGCTCATCTCAGTCTCCCCTCTGGCAGGTTAAAGCCATTCCCCTTGGCCTGTCCCTACATCCCTTGTCCAAAGCCTCTCTCCAGGTTTCTTGTAGCTGCTTTAGGCACTGGAGCTGCTCTAAGGTGTCTCCAGAGCTTTGCTTTCTCTTCTCCAGCTGAGGAAGCCCAGCTCTTTCAGTCTTCATTTAGAAACATTACACCACTTTTTCCACTCATCATTAAATGAAATCATTTCAAGAGCAAGAGTCACTTTGCAGTTTGTGACCGCAGTGAGATCTGCACCAGAAGGCAGCTGGGTGATCACATCAACAACCCTTTTTTAATACTTTTCACAACGACGAACAGACAAAGAAAAGGGGAAGGAGAGGAAATGCCTAAAGCAAGAAACAAAATAAAATTGCAAATATTAAGATCACTGTCTTGAAATAAATAAAACATCCATTAGCTGTGCCATGTCCTTAAAATAAATGCTACAGCAATGTAATTGTGTAATTAAATTAGCAGGCTTTTCCATCTCCCTGATTCATTAATCTAGGAACCTGTTGCTGAAAATATGGAATTAATAAGGAACTGCCTTATAAACCGGGTTTTTGTAATTTATTTGCCAGTTCATTAAATAGAAACAATAAAACAGAACTAAGAGCAGCAGCGCAGGGAGCAGTGGGGGAGTTTGGGCTGTATAGGCTGTCTTACACAAAGTGATGGATTACTTTTTGTTTGTTGGCTTCTTTGCTGTTAATACTGAGAATATGTATTAGAAAGAAAATTATTACGTTTGCATTTTCATGAAGACCAGCTTTGAATGTTGCATTAACTGTACCCACTCTCAGCACTTCCCAGCACAGAAGGCGAAGCCATCTCTGCTAATCTGGGTGCTGGAGCGCTGCAGGCTAGTCTGTTTGCCATGAGAGGTCTGGTTTTCTCTCCAGTGTTCCTAAAAAGCCTTCAGGTTGTGTTTTCTCAGCTGTGCTGCTTTCCCAGGTAGAAATAACACCCAAACCTAAACCCCTCACTAGAACAGCCTTTGGTTGGTTGTGAAACAGACTCCTCAGTGCAGGTCTGATTGCAGACCTTGCCCTGCTCATGTCAGCGGAGTTTGTGGAGCTCCCGGGTCACCCCTTTCTCTGTGCAGGGACCCACAGCTTCTATCGTAGCGCAGTGTGAAAAGACAGTTCCTGCTTCAAGATGTTAAAGACTCCCCAAGTCCACAAAGGTAGCTGAATAAAAATACACACTCCAAATCCCCTTACACATAGGAAATTATGGCAGGGAGTAACTGAGTTATGAAACCACCCAACAGCAATGAGATAACTACGTGTTAGGTAAAACGCCCCGGCCTTGAGTTGTGGCACCATCTCCTCAATGTGACGACTCTCAAGTAGCTCTGCCTGGGGACTGGGGAACTCTGTCAGCGGAGCAGTAACAGGATGTAGTGTTGCAGGAAGACAGTGGCAGGCAGTAACATCTACCACAAGCATGGCTGTTCATGAAACAGACACTGATCTATACCTGGAGTGAGGGCAGTGCCCTCAGAAACCATCCCCTACTCAGGCTCAGTATTTCTCTGTGAATCCCTATCCCCACTATTATTCTTCTAGCCAGAATAATTCATCAACTTCACCATCCAGATCCACAGTGCTACCAGTGATGGCAGCCCAGGCTAATGAACCATTAATTCTAATCAAAGACACTCAATGTTTCCTCTCCATTAATTGTGTAAATAATAAAAAAATAACCCTTTGCCATATGCCAGGAACCTGTTTGTGTTATCAGGGCAACCTCCAAATGCTTTCCTCTGATAAGATGTGCATCAGGATGGACTAACAGGCATGCCAGCACCAGGGTACTCTCTTCCTCTTAAAAATCAGAGGTCTACTTTATGTGCCCTGTGGATCCCACAGAGATAATTGGAATGGCAGGGTGATTGCCTTCATTAAATCAAATGGCTGAGAGAAACACTGATGTTTAGGAGATGGGGGAATGCTTTGTTCCTGTCTGCAGCCTTCCTTGATTTTGCTCATTTGGGCAATGCTGCAGTTCAGACTGTGCTCTCTTTTCATCAGATTAGGAAGGGAGAAGTACCTGCTTTTGTGCTGCTGCATGAGCCCTCCAGGGTCCAGGCTCTAGCAGGGCAAACAGCACAACAAACATCTTATGCCTGTTCAGTTCCTGAATATAAAGTAGCACAGGAAAGTGCTACGGTTCTGGTAGCTAGAAACTGTGTAGGCCGAATGGGGAGTAATCAGGGAGACAGGAATTCAGGAGTCTCTTAGCACTGATATTTAGGTGTTGTTCAGGACTGGGTCAAAAACTGCTTTGCGCATTAGACTACTGATGAATCCTGGACCTAGCTGAGCCAACAGATTTCAGAGCTTTTGAAAACAGTGCATTGAGAAACTGTGAGTCTTCCCTGGCAGAATTCAGATTTCAGATGTAATTCCTTCATGTAGATATGCTTCACAGTTCATTTCACTGACCCCAGTACAATTGTCCAGACTCCAACTGGAGTAAATGGAAGTCATTTTCTGCCTTTTAGCCTTAGGTACTTAAAAAGGTTAAGAAAATTCATCCCTCTGAGGGATTAACAGCATGATTCAAAATGTGTAGTATGTAAAAGTGTACATTAGGTAAACATCTGCCTATGAATGTATGCAAGTAGGAATATTCCACAATGAAAACATACTCAGAGCTGTCACAACAATCTTATTCACTTGTTGTGAATTCTGGTAGGAGTAATATGAACGGGACATTTCACAGCCAGGATTTGGACCTGAAGGATCTTGCAGTGAGAGAATCAACTACTTTGGAGTCACTAAAGCCAGAAGAAGCAAAATAAAGCCCAGCCCAAAAAGAAGTTTAATGTTAAAGTTCAGAATCACTTGAACCAGACAACTTCTGTAGTAGTATCCTTTTGATAAAACTGATTGAACAGGTAATAACTGCCTTTGAGGCCCAGCTCACCGTGTGGTTTTATGCAATGACTCATCTAGTTACATGTACAACACTTTTTCAATGCTTCTGGGAGCCAAACAGAGTCAAAGTAAAAGACTTTGCCAAGTTCAACAGCTATTGAGTCAGGCTTTAAGGTAGCTGTCACTGGTTTTCAAACACACTTAGTGTCAGCATCCTCTGCTCTTTTCATTAGAAATAAGAAATAGAAATGAGCATTAGAAAAGGCAGCTCTAGGAGTTTTGGCAAATACATTCTTGCTAGAGGATTCTTCCACTCTAGAAACAGTCTGCAGAAAAAGGCTGTTCACATGTCTTTGTCTCATGCTTCTGTCCTGCCAGTCAGTGCCTGTGTCCTGGTCTTCTGAGGGCTCTAGGTTCATATCCCTACTCATGAATGCAAGCTAAAGAGGAATGTGCATGATACCCAAGCACTTGCATGAATATACATACAAGCAGAGGCTGAGAGCCTGAATTATTTAGCCTTGAGATGGGGAAGAAGAACTATCATCAATGTGAATCAGTGTCTGAGGGTAGGGACGATGGAAGACCAAGGCAGGCTCTTCTCTATGCAGTGACACGTCAAGAGACAACAGATGCAAACTGAAATGCAGGAAATCTAATTTAAACAGAAGAGAATCTGTTTTTTTTTTTGCTATGAGGGTGTCACACATAAAGATATTGCCCAGAGAGAAGGTGGTATCTCCATCCCTGAAGATATTCCAAACCCAACTGGGCGCAGACCTGAGTGAGCTGCTCTGGTTGACCCTGCTTTGAGCAGGGGGTCAGACTAAATCATCAACTACTCTGTGCTGCCAAGTTTCTTTTCTTCCTAGCGGAGTATATGTATATGTGTGTATGTGTGTGTGTGTATGTGTATGTATGTATAGATAGATAGATATAGATATAAAAACATAGTTCACCTGACAGTAATTTGCATGTCTGTCCTGGAGATTGAGAAAAGGAGACACAAAAGCACAAAATGTAATCAGTTCTAAGTAACCTTAAGTTTGATGGCTTTGTAATGGACAATAACTGAAGTGCTTGAAGGTAGTTGGCATAGTTTTAGGTCCTTACCACCTTAGTACAAAAAGTGTGAGAAAAACAATAGGAAAACAGGACCTGGGGATGGGGAGTATCTGGGACTAGCAGATGTTCAGGATGGGCACAGTTAAACTAGCTGATAAGTAGGACAGGATGATTGCTGTGTTTGTGGTGTTAATGAACCCATTGAACTGGTTTAGACATCTACTGGGGAGCATCCAGGACTAGCAGATGTCCAGGATGGGAGCAGTTAAACTACCTGGTAAGTAGAAGGACAGGATGACTGCTACGTCTGTAATGTTAATTAAGCTGGTGCTTCAAAGACTGCCAGCAGTGATGAAGATTGTTGGAAGAAGTAAACGGCTCTCAAAGACCACCACCACATTTTTGTATGTATGGGGGAAACCTTCTGAAAAATGATGTAATTCATGTGTAGCCTCATGAATATGTATGTATGCCCAAGTGACTCTATAGGGATGGCCTGTGTGGCAATACCAGGAGACATGCTTGGAGGAGCCTATCCCCCGTGTCTCCCGACCCGCAGTAAAGAGTACCTGCTTGGTCAGCTTGAAAACTTTGCTGGCGAGTTTGTCCCTGGAGTTTTCTCCGAATCAAGATAATCCACTTTCTCAGAAGAGGACAAGATCTCACTTTGATCCCCATTCAACACTGACTCAGGGTAAAAAACACCCCAAATAACCAAAACCCAGCGTCTGCTTTAAGGCAGACCAGAGCCTCAGGTCTCATACTAGACAGGCTCTTAGGCAACATAACAAAAACCTGCTTTGTAAATCTAAATTTAACCTGCCTGCTAAGAGATTTCGCTCAGTGAAATTCTAGCTAATAAAGATACTCCCACTCTGAAGAGATTTACAGTGACACAGCTATAAAACAACAGGGCTAGATTCTCCAGCACTGCACTCATTAAAAGTTGGTATAATTCCAGAGAAGCAGAAACAAACCTGGTGTTAGGCCAAAAGAAGGGTGTCAGGATTTTCCATTAACAGAAACATTGCTCTTTCCTCATAACAGATTTAAAAATAAACTGTTTATAGCTGCACATTAAAAAGAGAAGGCAGATTGCACCAGGAAAACCTTGTTCCCTGGATCCCTGCCACAGTGCACACTGCATTAGGGAATCATTTGAAATAGGAATACAGCAGTTTATCCTGGACAGTCGTGCAGACACGGAGCTCAAGCCATCATCCTGGCTGTGAGTGCCAAGTCAACTCTAGCCTGGCTCTCGGGAGAGTCTTTGCTGAGCACAACTGAGAAGGGAAAAAAGGGCATAAAGAAAAATTGCTGCTTTGAAGGAAAGAGGGGGAAACAAAGGGTGGAAGAATGCACTAAAAGATCCAAAGGACCTTTTCTGTCTGTGTCTGTCTTCTGAGCTCAAGAGGTCACAGGTTTTAACAAAGCCTCTGGCTTTCTGAGGGGCTTTCATCTGTGGCCACCTTCTTAGCCTTAGCCATCCCTCCCACTGTCCATAGGAGAAAAGGATTCTGCTCAGCAATTCTGCACCCTCATCTTGTCCAGGAGGCAGAAACCCTCTGGCCTTTATTTCTTTCTCTGGACTGACCAACAAACTGGAAGTTGCCAGATGCAGGGGCTAAACACCCTTTCCAACGCTACCATCTCCATCTCTGTCTATAAGCTAACTAGCTTAAAAGATGATCTTCAGGTCACAGGCTATTTATTTCCTGCCCAGAAAATGTAGCAAGCAGATTCCGTAAATGCTGCTATTGCCTTCTTCACTGCTGCAGGGCTTTCTCTTATTACACTAGAGTGGTTTCCTCCTGGGAAGATGATGCTCAGGTGTCACTAGAGAGAATTTTGTCACCTTTTCCTGGCTCTGTCAGATACTTACAAATACACACGCAGACTTTCAACACTCTAGCTAGAAGCTAGGGGCAGTCATCAGCAATACGTTAAATACATGAACCAACCTAAATTAATTCATCCTCCCATTATAATAAAAAGTATCCATGAAGTATGTACCAGTAACAAAATCAGTTTTAAAAAAGACCCTGTGATATCATTGTGGTCCACTTTATTCACTCACATTAAGGATGTGCCCCATCCCCTGCATTTGTAAAGCACCAGGAGAGTGCTGGATGAATTCAGGCTACCAAGGAATGTAAAACCCTCACAGAATAATCATCTCTCAAGGCAAAGAAAAAGAATTTATGGTAAAGGCATTAGATGCCCTGTTTATGAAGGCCTGTAGGGACAGGCCAAGGGGAATGGCTTTAACTGCCAGAGGGAAGATTGAGATGAGCTCTGGGGCAGAAGCTCTTCCCTGCGAGGGTGCTGAGGCGCTGGCACAGGGTGCCCAGAGAAGCTGTGGCTGCCCCATCCCTGGCAGTGTTCAAGGCCAGGTTGGGCACAGGGGCTTGGAGCACCCTGCTCTATGGAAGGTGTCCCTGCCTGTGGCAGAGGGTTGGAACTGGATGAGATTTAAAGTCTTTTCCAGTTCAGACCATTCTGTGATTTGATTCTATGATTTGATAGCAAGTGTGATTCTGGTACATCTCCTTCAGTGCAGTGATACCAACTTCCAGGACACTGGTTAGAATTCATCTTCTGCTGAAATCAAGCAACCTTCAGCTTCATCATGCTACACTGAGGAAAGGATCTATTGAAGTGTCTTCATTCAGGCAGCTCCCAAACTCGGGTCATCTGGCTCTGAAAATCCCAAGCCCCTGAGCTCTTGTTTTCATGTTCAGTTTTCTGAGCGACTCTGTGCAAATCAAAGCTTCCCTTCCTTGATGAAAGAGCACAGAGGGGATACATTACTACAGCCAAACTTGAAGTTATTCATCAATTGTTGCAAAACATTGTGAAACATCCCTTTGATACCCACTACCCAGTTTTGTTTTCTGAACTGTTCACAGCCTGAAACACTTTAATACTGTGAATTATGTATGAAGTTTGTAGTAGTGACAATAATTATCTGTAAGCAGTGTTTTATATCGGGGGTGTGCCACAGGGATCTGCAGGAAGCTGCTTGGAATTTTCAAACATATTAAGCATGTAGATGTTAGTAACTCTTGGATCATTAGATAATCTTTAGACCTTTTCAGGGGCTACAGTAATGGTTTGCGTTACTTGTTCCTGTTTTCAGTGTATGTGCTGTTTGCTAATGCAGGCTTCCCTGTTTGTTTCTTTGGGTCTGCTCCTGGTTTGACACTCACAATTGCCCTGTCAATAGGTTTAATCGGGATATTTAATTTATGGAAGTGAACTCTGGACTGGATTCACTACACAAATCGCTGCTGGAAATCCTGAGGCTGATGTATTAGTTTCTTTTGTTCTATCAGGAAAGGACACAAACCCTTCTTGTCCTTCGCTTTTGCTCTGTCTATATTCTGCAATAAAGTTCAGTGAATTTAGGGAATTTAGTTGAAATTCAGGCATTTGTTTTGTGTTCATGTCACACGTTGTTTCTGCCACAGTTGCTCTCCTTCCCCCCTCAGTGAGTAGCACACAAAATAAAAGGAGCTTGTGTGAGATTTGGCTCAGCAGACTGTGCCCTGTCTCTGAGCCCAGCGTCTTAAAGCTGCAGTACCAACTGGTGAGCTCTGGGCTGCAACTACTCAAATGAGTTCTCAGCTTCACCACTGCTTTGCTTCTCCCACAGCACTTAGACCTGTTCGTGGTGCTGTGACAGAGTGAAATGAAGTGTTCAAGGCCAGGCTGGATAGGGCTTGGAGCAGCCTGGTCTAGTAGAAGGTGTCCCTGCCCATGGCGGGGATTGGAACTGGAGGAGCTTTAAGGTCCCTTCTGGCACAAACCATTCCATGGTTCTGGGCCTGGTGGGTTCTGTTCCTGCTGGTGTCACTTCAGCTAACTACTCAATTGGTCTGTGTCTCAGCTTTTGCAGCACACCCTCACTCAGCAGCACATGGAGAAGTGCCTTAATCACTGTTAATATCTCTTGCTGCTGGAAGGAATTAACCTTTGCTGTTCAGAAATGTAAATAAATGGAAACAGGCTCATGCTAAGATTTTTCAAGATGTCAAAACCAGACATTTGTCTCCTTATAGGAAAGCAACCCAATTGCCAGCATCCTATGGAAAGCTCTTTCTACATAACATGGTAATCCCCCTTGTAATTCTCCTTAAAGGAGAGACTGTTTTCTTTCCCTTTCCTTTAATAACTGAACTTGGCTTTGCAAGGAGAGGGGCCATGTGGCAATGGAAAAAGAGCCAGGAGGGCTGGCAGCAACTTCTGGCTTTCCTACAGAATTTGTTGCCTTTGGCAAGTCAGTTGGTGCTTGGGCTTTTAAAATATATATAGCAAATACAAAGAGCCTTCATCATGCCTGTTACTGGCTCTGGATTTCCAGGTCTGCTTGGTGAAGAGCAGGCCAGGCACAGAACCCTCCTCACCCAGCATGAGAAGCAGTACATCACCAAAAATGAGTGGAAAAGCCTTCTGAATTCTGTGTTGGAACATGAACCTGTGATACTGAGAGCACTTTGCCTTAAGCTTTGTGTAAGTAATGACTGTGATGTTATCATCTGGGGTTGGAGATTAAATATTTTCATTATGTCTGCATTCTTTTCCAGTCCTAAAAGCATTTCTGTATTACTGTTTACTAAGCACAATCACTTGGCTGTTGATGTTTATCAAAAAGCAAACCATGCCTCTTCCTTTTCTATGTTGATAACTCCCATTACCATTTTCCTCCTGCAATGACAATTGGGGAGAATTGCATTTAATTAAAATAATGCAAAGCAGAGGGAATTTTTGTGCTTTTGCTCAGTAAAGAAAAAAAGACCTCAGAAGGGAGTAGATGGTTGGGAGAATAAATACAGGGGGATAAAAAGCCTGATCTTTTTGCATATGCTTTGATATGCTGTAATGAAGTATTTGGTAATCGGCTTGTTGACAGCAGCCTTGCTGCTTGGTAAGGCTTTAAGGGGTACAACACTTCAAATTGATCCTTCCTGGATCCTGGCTGCATTAGTATCCATCTATTAGTATTCCGTGGCCACCTCGGCCAGGCAGCCTCAGCACGGCATGCTAATGAGTCCCTGCCCTCTTCTACTCTTCCTTCCCCCCATCCCTTCCCTTCCCTTTTGCTTTCCACTTGGGCCATCCTGCCCGTGATAGATGGTTTCTGTCTTCCTCACCATTATGCTGATGACCCAGGGCAGCGCCTGCCACTTTTGATAAACTGTCAGATTATTTTTGGAACGTCCACATATGCTTTTTGGGAGGTGCAATTTAGCGCTATGATAATCTATTAAATTGCTTTCTGTGCTGTGCCAACTCTCCCTTGTGCTCCTGCTCTTAAGGTTTACACTTGCCAGAGAAAACATGTGCCCAGCAAACTCGAGGTGATGCTGCGCCCCCCAAATGGGGTTAGTGTGTTCTCTGATGAAGAAATGCAGCATTAAATAATGTTTCTGGGGTTTTATTCATGATGTATATGCAGAATATAAAAGTGTTGGGAAAATGCATGCCTGTTTTTTGCCTTCAGCAGCCTGTATCATTTAGCTCCCTTTAATTAGTTTTACAGCATAATGAATGGACAGCATTACGCCATCAGAAAGACTACTTAGCATAACTTTTATGTGAATAATTAGTAAATCTAATAAAATAGGAAGGAAAATCTGTGGTTAAGAGTTGAATTAACTGTAGATAGACAAGGACTATGTTTAAGATTGGAAAACACATCCTTATAAAATGATATTGTAAAAGAGGTATGTTATACCCTCAATTTTTAGGACTCCATGCAATAGTATGCAAAAGGCAAAAGTTGAATGGGTGCTATGGGTAGATAATACAGGAGGGAAGTAGGACGATGTTGGTTGATTTATGAAGGTTCATCATCCAAGGGCTTTGTTAGACAATGTACCCGTTCATAGAGCCCACAAGCTGTTTAGGTGGCAAAATAATACTGGTTTTATTGGGACTTAGTTCCTGCACAGACATCAGGTGCCCAGGACCATATCTGGGCTTGCGTAGTGCCTCAGGTCAGTTCTCTTGGCCTTACGTGATTGAAAGAGTTGAAACTCAGAGCAAAGGTGAGTCCCTGCGGATAAACCCCTTCTGAAGGACTGACTCTCCTGGATTTAATGCGGAGTCAGGGTGGCTCCATGAACAATGTGCTATCAGCCAAGAAAAGCTCACTTGCAACCTCTCATGCACCCTCATGGGTGATGTTGATGGAATTGAGTTTTGATACCTGCTGAGGTGGGGAGGGAAAGGGTTCTTCATTCCTGCAGTTCTTCTCGTGACTTTCAGGAAGAAGATCCATGTGATGAGTGGAGGTGTGAAGGGGAACTCAGGCCCGGTTTATCAAAGAGTACAAGAGCAAGTATAGGCTGACACTTCATAGATTCATGGAATCCCAGTCTGGTTTGGGTTGGGAGGGACCTGAAAGCTCATCCAGTTCCAACCCCGTGCCACGGGCAGGGACACCTTCCACTGGAGCAGCTTGCTCCAAGCCCCTGTGTCCAACCTGGCCTTGAGCACTGCCAGGAATGGGGCAACTTGTATTAATAGAGCTGATTCAAGATGAAATTTGTTAGCCTGTGCCTGGTTTGGTTTTCAGTACTGGGATGGTTCTTATTGCAATGGGCTTCTCAATATTTTCTTTTACTACTTTGTGGTTTGTTTTTTTTTCTGACAGAGCATGAAAATGACCTGAAAGACTTTTTATTTTTAATGATTATTTTAAAATAGCTCTGTGCATAAACTCTCATTTGGTTCATTTTGGGAAAAAATATGGCTGACCTAAATAGAAACCCTATCTTTGATCTTGCAGAGATTGAACTGTTAGCAAATACTAATAACTGAAAAATGAGCACGTGCGGCGTCCCTCAAGAGTGTAAAATACAGCTTTGAATCAAAATCTCAATTCACAAGAAGCCAACTTCCCACAAAGCTCGTGCTTTGAAACAAAATCATTGGAATTTTAGCAAGGAATGTATAGGAGATGAGTCACAGAATCACAGACTGGTTTGGGTTGGAAAGGACCGTAAGATCATCCAGTTCTGTGGACAGGGACACCTTCCACTAGAGCAGGGTGCTCCAAGCCCCATCCAACCCGGCCTTGAGCACTACCAGGGATGGGGCAGCCACAGCTTCTCTGGGCACCCTGTGCCAGCGCCTCAGCACCCTCACAGGGAAGAGCTGCCTTAGATTGACCTGAACTTCACCTGTTTCAGTTTAAACCCATCAGGCCTTGTCCTATCACTACAGTTCACTTTGCCAGTGTTTTTGTAAATCAGAGCTCTGTTGTGCATTGTGCTGTTCCTCAGTTTGTGTGAGAGGTAAATTTGAAGTGGATCATCCGTTACTCACAGGTTCTACCTGCGAAGAGTTTCTCACTGTTAAAGGGCTGAAGTGGCAGCATTGGGTTCTGAAAGCAGCAATGGAGATGAGGTTGAGAAGCTGTCACTCACAACACTATGTGACAGGCAGGCAGCCTTGTTTCTGGCATGGCACTCGGATGAAGAAGGGAAAATAGGAGCCTTCATAGGAAGCCTGAAATACATGACCTGATTTTTCAGACCAGGAGTACTGGGCATTTATTGAACTTGGTGTTTGCTCAGTACTTTTGAATGTCTGACTTACTACAACCCTACACGCTATGTTGGAAACTCAAATTCATATTCATTGTATTACGCTATTGTATCTTCAGAATCTCATCCTCTATCTCTGCCTGTCAGTTCTCCATTTAAATAAGGGCAATGGATTATTTCATCTCCTGTCTCTTCTGTATTTAAATCTGAGGTTCTTCAGAGGGCTGTCATTTATTACTGCATGTACAATCCTAAACTTGTCCAAACAGGTCCTCTATGCTGTTATTTAATGTAATTAGCAATGGTCAATCTGATTTAAGTAATAAAACACGTGTAATGCTCTACCCATGGAAGGCTTAATAAATTAAAATTCATATAATGTATCGCTAAGCTTGTTCAGTGAGGAGCATGCTGGAAATACCAAGTATTATTTATTACTTCTTTACTACAAGTGCCCTAATAACTTGAGATTGTGGTTCCAATTTGCAGGGTTTGTATGTGAACTCAAATTCCCTAAGAGATAACTTGATCTCAATTTGCATTTGTTGACAGCATGTCTCGCTGGCTCACCCTCCTAAGGCGTTGTGGTGTAAAATGGGAGATTACAGTAAAGAAAGAATCAAAGTTATTGCTTCTTTCTGTACCTTCTACCTGGTTCATAATAAAACTGAAAGGGTGTTTTCTATTAGAATGTGGATTATCCAGAAGAAATACCTCTTCCAGCTCTGTGCTCCTTGCTTTCATTGTTTCTGTTAGTACACACATTGCACATTAAGATCAACTTTGATTTCTCTTACGTTTATAATTGTAATTTGTATTTGTAGTGTAATTGTTGAATCCCAGAATCTAAACCAGAGGGGATGCATTAGGACCTGATACAGCAACCATAAGCCTGGCCCTGCTGGGCTTTACCTCCTTATTTACTGCATGTAAAGGTAATGATAGCATCACCTCTGCACTTCAGAGTATATCTGAGAGATATTCTTTACTTGTGAATGTGTCTAAGTCCTCCCGTGTTTCATAATTAACACCTGTGTCAGGGTTTTGCAGTCAAACAGCACAGTCATGTTTAGCATGGGAGAATCATTGAATTACAATGAAATCAATGCTGTGCTCACCTGAGAAACCCCGTGTTTGGAAGGGGCAATCTGGGCAGTTCTCTTAATCTGTGTGGCTGCAGGTGACAGAAATGGAAATGTCTGAAAATGGTGATTTCTGTGGGTTTAGTTTCTTAGAAATACATTAATCAAGTGTACTGGTTGGCAGTTCTTATCGAACAGGACAGGGGAATTTCTGAGAGTGGGCTGCACCCAAGAGTGACCCAGGGATTCTAGTTATACATTCTGTAATGGAAATGTCATTTCAGGACTGGGTGTTTTTTAAGCAGCCTGGAGATAGTCACCAGCGAAGGTATTATCATCTCCAAAAATACAGTCCAAAAATACCTTAAAAAGTACTTTCTTTTTTAAAAAAGCATCATTTCTTAGGGAGCACTTTAGCCTTCAGGTTCTGCCATTGTGTGTGACAATGAGTGCATCTGCTTTGTCCCTGCACTAGCATTCTCTCTGCTTAGAATGAGACTTAGAATGACACAGGCATGTTGCAGGTTTGATTGTGCTTGAGTTAACTACAGGCATTGATTTACCTTCTCTGTTGCTGTTAGAATAACCAGTGTGCATCGTTTGGTGTCTGAAAGGAATGCACCATGAATTCCTCTGCATCTGTTCTTGATGCTAATCCTATTAGCAGCAACAGGATTAGTTCATAAACAAAAGAGCTGTATTAGCCTGTTCTATATGCACTACGATGAAAATGGAGCAGCGCTTACATGCAGTACAACACTTCTCTGCTCTTACACTTAGCACCACATCCAGAGCTCGCAACTGCTGAATTTCACTGTACTGGTGCAGAAATGTATACGATTACTGAAAAAACCCCTGTATAAAAAGGTAGGGATTGTTCTATCTTGTTAGGTTTTGAGGGCTACACATTGCTAAATGTAGTGCGAGAATGTATTAAAAAATAGAAGTTGTTCGTGACTAATTTAATTGCAGAATTACCATCAGGCCATGTCACCCTAATGTGAAATTATCCTCTTGTATGTAACCTGGGGTTTTAACACCCAACTTCCATGGGCAGTTTTGCTACAGTACATCACGTGGGCTGACACAAACAGTGCAGAACTTCTCTTGGTTCTGGGAGGGTTCTTTGCTATGATGGTGTGACTTGAACTCTGGATTGCAGAAGTTTTCAATCAAGAGGGCATGTCCCACCTCACTAACTGATGCAGGAGCATTTCGCAACCACCATTTCTCTCTTCCAGTCTTGGTCTTGAATCTATTTAAATAGGCTTAGGGAGGGGGAAAGCGAGCAGCCTTCCAGTATCGGAAGGGGCCTAAAAGGATGCAGGAGAGGGACTCTTCATCAGGGGCTGTAGTGATAGGACATGGGGTGATGAGTTCAAACTGAAACGGGGGAAGTTCAGGTTATATGTAAGGTTCTTTGCTTTGACTGCTCCATCCCTAGCAATGTTCAAGGCCAAGTTGGACAGAGCCTTGGCGACATGGTGATGTGTCTCTGCCCATGGCAGGGGGTTGGAACTGATGATCTTAAGATCCTTTCCAACCCAAACCATTCTATGATTCTATGAGTATCAGGGAATTTTACTAACTGTGGCTGTGGCTGTCACTCTGAAATGTGGGTGCTGTTCTCGGGCATGCTGCTGCCTCACTGTGTGGACAAGTGTGTTGGAAGGAACCCTATTTCCTTGTGCTTAGAGCTACTCATCTGTAAACAGCTGTAACAGTGCTGAAGTTTTGCTTGAGATTGGGAAGTGCTGGAGATTATTTTATTGCTATGTACCTCCTGGGCATTGTTGCTAAATCTCATTTGCAGCCAGTAATCAGATAAGAACAGTAAGCTTCCTTTGTCTTGGATCTCTTGCCTTGTTCCAGGATTGTGTTTGGAGGTAATAGAGAGACGGGTTGGGATAAGGTGTGGGAGTTCAGTAGGGATGAGGTAGGTGAGCTCATTAGGGATAAGGCAGGTGAGCTTGGTAGGGATAAGGTAGGTGAGCTCATTAGGGATAAGGTAGGTGAGCTCATTAGGGATAAGGTAGGTAAGCTCTGCGATTCAGGAGCTGAAGGGTAGCAAAGACACAGCTTTGCTTTTCTAATCTTTTGTGCAAAACTATGTTGGCAGATTCTCCCTGTAGAACTACAGCATATGCCAACAAAACTTTTTGTGTTGGCATTGCTACGTGAGTTCCTCAGCTGATGTGAACTAAGTTGACAAAAGCGGTGTTTTGTCAGTGGTGCTACAGCTCTTGGGTTCAATATTTCAGGACCAGACAGCTTATGTTTCCTTTTTTCGCTTCCCTTCCTTCCCTGCTGCTCTTCCTGTCTTTACCTCTCGTCTTTCCTCATCATTTTCTCCACTCAAGAAACAAAAGACAAACCAAACTCATGCTTCCCAAGGCAACAGCACTGGCAGTATGAGCCAACTCACTACACATCCTTAATTTCAACTGTGTATAGAGGGCACAGAAATCTTTTATCATTTCATGCAGGTTGTCTGACCCATGCTGCTTCCACATATGATTCTTAAAACTGCTGACCTTTGCTTTCCGAGAGAGAGATCTACCTTACCAAAAGAGAGCAAATGCCTCTTGACCTTCTCAGCCCTTGGATTCTCAGTGTATGCGACTTAACCAGACAGGTCTGGGGAAGAAAGAACTTAACAGCAGATGGATTTATGAGAAGAGCTCAGTGACAGATGGTGCCCACAGACATCTACTGGCACGTCCTTGCTCTTAATGGGTGGGGTGGCCCCTTTGAGCAGCACTGATAATACATTAGAATTTGTGTGTGTGCATCATAAAGATATGCTGGCAGATAAAGGACTGCATTAGCACCAACAGAAGAAATTCAGGGCCTTCTAATGTTTAGTTTGAGTACTTCAGAGCTCATCTTGTGATTGAATCCAATGGCGCCAAGGTCAGGAATCTTTTCAGTGTCCTTTATGCCACTTGATCAGATTGGTAAATTCTTGAATCACTTTTTTTCATCTTCAATGTATGGAATTTACTGCTTCTGATAATAACCGCTACTTCTGCATTCAGAATAAGCCAGTGCCTTCTGGCCAGACCTGTACAATTGAAAACAGTTTTATAATCTTTAATGTTCATTAGTTATATCATTTGTTTAAAAGATGATTGGGATAGACCTAACTAAACCCTAAAGCATTCTTAGCATGAAGCTTGTGAGCAGGCTTAGAGAGTCCAGTTTGCTTGCAGCTAAGCAATGTATTAAGTGCACTGCTGGATGCAACCATTAGCAGAAACTCAGGGTACAGACACAGGATTTGCTGTGGAAAAGCATTTGCATTCCAAACTGCTGTGGAAGCTGCCCTCTGGTACAGAAAGGCTGTCCTAAATCCATCTGAATTCACTTGATATTATGATCTCTTGCTTTCCTTTGAAATCTTTCCTTATATGTGTACTTTAGGATTCACTCACTGAGAGCTAGTGCTTAGAGAAACCAGGTCTTCAATCTGCTTGCCCCTGTTAGGAACTTGTCTTCACTCTGCACAGACACAGTTGAATATCTGGTGTACTTCTTGGCCAGAAACCTTGGAGAAAGTGTCCATGAAAGAGGTGATACCAGCAGTGAGGGATGGTCGGATTGATTCGTTGTCTTTCAATTCATCCATCTCAGCAATTCCTGTGAGCAAGGTTTGCCCTACAAGTGGAACTGAAGCTGCCCTAACCCTCTCCCGAAACTGAAAGTCTGCTATCTGAAATCTTTTCTTCGGAGTGATTTATACTTCCCTGACTTAGCAGAAGCAGACCCAGTGACATGCTCAGTCCCACACTAAATCCTGGCTTGGCCTAATCATTCTTTACTGGGTTGCTTTCAATCTCTCCTCTCTCTTCCTTTTGAATTTTTCATGGGCCTTAAAGGATTGTCTTCTGGAGTCAAAGAAGGAAGATGAATTAAAAATGAGGACCAAGTGTAGTTAGGTTAGAATAGGCCAAGTTACTGCTTTGGCTTTTTTGTTTGTATAGAAATGTGGATCGCTCTGAAATACAGCAAAGACTCTTTGGTAGGGGACAGACAGGAGAATGTAAAGGTCTCCAACTCTCAGCGGTGCGCAGAGATGATGCCATCTCTGCCTATATGGAAGGTTTAGCTGAATTCCAGAACAAATCAGGGCAGAATGTTGCTCAGGATAAAATTGTCATTCCCAGGCTTAAAGGAAGGTAAGGTGTTAAAAACATGGTTTAGTGGTGGCTTTGGCAGTGCTGGGGTAAAGGTTGGACTTGATGATCTTGAAGGTCTTTTCCAACCTGGCTGATTCTGTGATTCTATGTTGGTATTTTGCCTTTGGTCCATTGCACTCGTGACTCTGCGTTTAAACACTGTGTGCAGTGATGCTCCTCCTGTTGCAAGATGATTTTTGCCCTAATGTTAGAACAGTCTTAGTAACTGAGTTTTATTGGGAGGGCTGTGTCATTCTAAATCTCATTAAATTTAATGTCTTGTGATCTGCATTCCTTTGTTGGAAGTAAATTCCTTGCTTTGTGAAATCTGTATACATGAAGGGATTGAAGACGCATACGGAGAATCAAACTTACAGAGAAAGAGGTGTGAGACTGTAGATAAGATGTGTGCTTTGTATTCCTCAAAAGCAGAGAGGGAATAGTTAACTTGGAGCTAAAAATGACACTGAGGAAAGAAGTACTGAGTGGTGCGGTTGCAATGTTACTGAAATCTGAATGGTATTGAATTCAAATGTGCTTTGATCTGCCACACCAGTGGAATTAGGAGTTGAGGCAACTGAAGCTGCAGGAAAAGTCTGCCTGGTGAGCACGCAGCTCAGCTCCGTGGAGGGACTGAGGTCGGGGACTCAGCAGACCTGAACTGACTGGTTCTACTGGTGTCCTGCTACATTACTTGAGAGAGGCATTTGAAGTGCACTCGCATCTCTGAGTTTCAGACACTCAGCTGAAGGTAGGACACGTTCTCTACAGCTCCCAGCCTCTGCCAAAGGAGGGAGTTCTGAGTTGCTCCTGAAGTTGCCCATCGCTCCTTTCACTGCCTCTGCTCTCTTAGACTTGCTTTCTAATTTAGGCACCTTGTGTCTCTGAAGTTGAGGCTTGTGACCACCCTTCCACTACTGCTTCAGTTTTGGTACTTGGATACTGGGGATAATAATGCTGGACTTGTTTATGAAAAGAACCAAGATTCACCATTTAGGATGTTTCTATATATGAAAGATATAATTTAATTTCTTTCTGTCATTGCATGCAAAATTCTGTAACAGATGGACCAGTATCATTTGGCAAATAATTCATCTGCCATTTCCCTCATCCATCATTAAACAATTGGGACATTTCTCTCATCTGTAGTCAGCTCTAAACCCTGTTTGGTTTGATGTTTCATAGCATACTGATGGGATTGGTTTAGATCCATAGAAATCAATAAGGAGGTGACTGCCTGGAGTAGGCTGTGATTCAGGCCTTGTATTTTTATGTGCAATGATCTCAAAAGGTAGAAGCATAACTATTGAGTTGGGAGATCTAGATTCATTGCAGTTAGCAGTGTCTTACTTGAGGTGTTTCTCAAGGTGTCGCTCTTCATAAAGCGTTGACACCAAGGAAACGGAGTAGTGTTATACCACTGATTGTAGGACCCTGTGTTTGAGGGATGTTCCTGCATGTAGTAGATGATCTGTGGGGGAGTACAGCACCATGGACTTAGTCCTGAAGTCCACCTAAACCTTCCATTCCCTTCCCTCCCCTTTGGTAGTTGAGGGCCAACAATGTCTGATGCAGAGCAGTTCCATGACATTCAGTAGTTCTTAATGTCCAAACCACTTCACATCCCCCCAGCCCAAGACAGTGATTTTTTTCTCCATACCTGTAGGACAAGGGTTTGGAAAAGCTGAGCTCAGTGGATCCTATGGGCTCATTGAGCAGCAGCAACCCTTCTGCAACTTCTTTAATAGTCTCTTGAATATTTAAACCTGGGAGTTGTTAATGCCCATACTGCAGATGTGTGGAAATGGATATTTCAAAACTGGGCCCGAACTTTAAGGAGAGTGATTTGGAGAAATGATTTCACTTTTCTTCCACCTTTTAATTAAGACCACTATGACATAGACCATGTACTTCAACATATTCCTCGTAACAAATTGCATTAGGTGCCATTAGCTCTCAGGGTGCTACTCCAGGTTAACTCTCTCCTTTCTCGGATTTCCTTAACTCTTTGCGTTATCACTCATAATTCAAATAGCCAGCTTGCTTTGCTTTCTTCCTCTCGCCTTATTGCATCAGTATGCATTGCAAAACCAGTGGCTTGTACATCCTATGCTAAGATAATGAGACCAGCTTAATTCCACTACAGCTGCTCCAGGCATGTAAATGAACCTTTCATCTGTCCAGCAAAGTAGCTCGGAGACGTGCTTAGAACACCCAGGCACAGCAGCAGGAGCAGTCAGGGACGTGCCAGAGGTAAGGGTGGCAGAAGAGGCTATGCTGAAAATGCCCTGAATTAATATTTCCTTCACGAGTCAAGGCTGTTGTTAGCCACAGCATTAATTATTGCAAGGGCATTGTTTCCTGTTTATCCCCACCGAATGTGATGTAGTGATCATTGTCCTGTTAGCACTAGAAAGAACACAACATGAACTCCCTAATACTGTGTTCTTAGTTCTTAACGTGTTCTCTTCAGGCTCTGCCAGGGGCTGTGTCTCCCCGGTTGTGTCCACATTGTGCCACACAGATTAGAGCAGGCTGGTTTGTCTGAAAGCAGAATAGTGGTAGTAGGGCAGCACGTGGGCTCTGCCCCTCAGCAAGGCTAATCTAGACAGTCTCGTGCTGATGTGCCTCTGTGGCTTTGAGTTATGGCAGGAATTAGGTTGTGGCTGATGTGGCTCAAATGTCCCTGCTCTGGGTCAGCCGTGCCCCAGGAAAGCAAATGCACTAGGAGTTGTGTAGGATGGGAGGAAGATGCTGACCCTCAACTATGTATTGTCTCTTGTAATGTTTTTATATCTTACCAATGAGCAGAGGCTTCCCACAGCTCTAGGAAGTAAATATTTTCATTTGTAAACCACATTTCCTCTATGTAATTGTGCAATAAGGAATTATCTGTGGTTATAACAGCAAAAGAATGAATACTTCTGCACTGTTGTAGAAAGCTAGACGCATTCAGTACGTACCTGGTGTTTCTGCTTCATACTTACTTCCAATCCTCTTCATTGCAGCGCTTAGCGTGTATGAATGGCTTCAATGGGGTTTAACCATATGTTAAAGGTAAGCATATTTGAAATGCTTTGCTGAATTGAGGCCTAAATGAAAGCCAAAAGCAGAACCTTTTGACAAACATCTGATTTCTCTGAACTCAAGTGGTCCATTATTGCATGTTTGAAACCTGCAGGAGGCGGATGGGGTGTGTGGAGTAAATTACAGCGTGGTCTGATGACTGTAACAGATTCCCTTGGCTGTGAGGTGGCTCGGGGTGCCTGTGCAGGATGCCACTTGCAGCCCAGTTTTTGTGCTGGTGGCAGCAGCAAGGAGATGAACGCAGGTATGTTTTTGTTAGTATCTTCACAAAGAAGCAGCCCAGTTGGAGTGCGGATATCCCTGTTTAATATAGCTCAGCCAGAAACAAGCAAGGGCTCAATTTGGCAAGTGCTTCTAATCTTTGACAGAGTTGGAATGCAGACACCCATTTTCTTCAGCTCTTTCTCTTGTAGCTATTAGGATGATATAGCTGTTTGATGAGCTCTCCTTGTTATCAGTCCGTTAGGAAACAGTGCACTTTAATGGAATAGTTACATGAAGGGATGCCAGGCACAGCCTTGGAGTTTGGGGGGATTGATCTGGGACTGAATTGGAAAGTTCAGAAGAGATTCTTAATCAGTGCTGCTATTAAATAAAAGAGCTGAAGCAAATTTTGCCAAAGCAGTTGTGGTACAGATTAGAGATAATATAGAGCACATCATGGAGGATGTTCCAAGTCTCCAAAGCTCCAAACGGGAAGGGTTTTGGTCTCATCCATGCGGTTCTTTCTCAGTTGAACTTCTCTTTGTTCCTGGCTCCTCAGTAATCCAAGATGTATCCTGTCTTGCTGAGTGTTCAGACAACAGCTTATTTTGAGGACTGGCGTATTTTCTTAACTGCTTTGCCTGCTGTGTAAGCACTGAATGCTCAGTTCCAGTCCTCCAGAGAAGGAAAAAGTGTGTCCATGGAACAGTTTCTACTCACTGGATAGGACAGACCAAAGCTCTTGCTGAGCTGTTTCATTCTGTTGCCCAGACGATGAATAGAAAGGCAAGGTTCTGTATTTGATTTCATTAAAAACCTGTAAAACCCAACACAGTTGTGATGGGCACTTCCAACCTCTCAGGTAAATAAATGTGTTAATAGATGATATTTCCTTATGCACTGCAGGTTTGGGGGCATCTGTAATCTATGTTTAAACAATAGACTAAAGCAGCCTTTTCAGAAGTATTTCACCTTGGTAAAGAGAAATGCTTATAAATGTGAGAAAATGCTATTTACTTATTAGATTTTGTTCACTGGGCAAGAGCTTTCCTCAACTCTGGTGTCATTCTGTGTTTAGCTCCCTGAGGAGCATACACTCGGTAAGGAAGTGCTGCTGAGAAGATTTGGGTTGAACGTTTCTCAGCATGACACTGTTTGCTTTGCTTAAATTCAAGGACTTTCTCGATAAGCTGTTGTTAACAGATGCCAGGCAAGAGAATAGGTGTCTTTGTGCCACTTTCTTTTGAGTAGGGAACATTTCTTGAGGTGCTCTGGCTCCAGTGTGTGGTTTACGCTCATAGGCTCCAGCACAGCAGAAGTCATAACTAACCAATAGCAAGAGAGAAACCTTGTCCCAGTAGAATAGGTGAGAGCAGACAAGGGAGGGAACTTGTCAGAATGTAGCCAGAAATAGAAACCAAATTTCCAGGTTTATCACACACTGTCTGCTGCATGATAGGATTTTAATGTGTGTTTTCCTGTACCTTCTTTCTTGGTTATTCCCCCCCAAGATTGGCGGAGGTCAGCATTTTTAGGGTACACATGATCACAACTGTAGGGTGACCCAAATAATTACAGATCACATCATTCCCTTCAGTGGTTTTTTGCTTGTTGCTGAGCATAATCTTGAATCAGTCTTATGCTGTGAGAGAACTTAACCCCCAGCAATGGGCTTCTAGAACCTGACACGCAGCAGCAAGGATGGGAACTAGCATTAGAAGTGATGTTGTCAGAGGTGTCTGGTCGATGAAGATGCAACAGCATTCCAACCAGATCAAAGTCCCTCCTTGAACAGAGATGGGAAGAAGCCAGCTACCAAGATAACCCCCCACCCACAGCTGTGTCCTTTGAGTAGATAGATCAGAAAGAGTTTTGCCAGCTGTCACATGATGCAGCAAGCTCCCCATCACTGAGTGGCTTCCTTGGAATGGTCTTAATATTGCTGCTCTGAGCATCAGGTCTTTGCCCTGCCTGATGAAGAGCACCAGGAACATAAGCACTGCAGGAAGGAGGTGAGACAGCCCAGCGCAGCGTGCCCAGAGAAGCTGTGGCTGCCCCATCCCTGGCACTGTTCAAGGCCAGGTTGGACACGGGCTTGGAGCAGCCTGCTCTATTAGAAGGTGTCCCTGCCCCTGGCTGGGGTTGGAACTGGACGAGCTTTAAGGTCCCTTCCAGCCCAAACCAGTCTAGGATTCTATATTATGGAGGAGTTCTGTAGATAAATTAGAAACTATATGAATTTATTAAGTTAGAATATGAATCAGTGCCTGAAAACTGGTGCTGCCTGACAATGCACATATTTTACAACAGTCTGACAAATTCCTTACATGTTCAAATGCTCTTGGGCATTTGGTGCAGACTATCTAAAGGACCTCAGTGAAGATAACCCCTCACAACTTGCCTGTGTATTATAAAGCAGAGACTAGGATTAAAAGACGGATAGAGAATGAATAATTGGCCTCTTGAGTATAATGGTTCTTTCTGTTTCTAAAGGACATTTGCTTGTGTTAAAATCAACCTTTTTCCTTAGCAAAAATTAGACATTTCTGTGGCACTAAAGAATAAGTAATTGCCAAAGTTATTTGTGTCAAAATAACTTATTAATCTGCAAGGATGAAGACACTGCCCAGAGGTCATGTATGACCCAGTAATGGGACCATCAGGCATCACCAGAAATAATTAAACCAAGACACATTACTGGAGAACTTTTTTCTTTTCCCCATCCTCAGGCACCTCGAAGTTCCTTCATTATCTGTGTAATTTGTATTAGGGGTGGATTGCTAACACAGAAGGCTCAGAGAATCAGAGAAGAGCTGTGACTGGAAGGGGTCTCTAAAAGATTGGCCAGGCCAAGTCCACTGCTCAGAGCAGGGTCAGCAATAGAGCATGTTGCCCAGAACTGTGTCCTTGAGGAAACTCTTCCAGTGGTTCATCACCCTCACAACAACAACCTTCTTCTTATGTTTAAATGCCATTTTCCATGTTTCAGTTTGTGCCCATTGCCTACCATCCTGTCTGCGGGCAGCACGAGGGTCTGGCTCTTCATCTTTACTCCTTCCCGTCAGGTACTTAGACATGTAGATGATGTTCTCCTGTGCCTTCTCTTCCTGAGGCTGCACGTTCCCAGCTGTCCACTTCTCCTGACTGATGTGCTTTGGATTTGATCTGTATTTCTTGTCACATTCCTAGTTTCAAGCAGAGCTCATGGTACATAACTGGAACTTGACCATTGGTCATCCCTAAGGAGCAACTCGTAGGAAGACAACCAGTGAGATCTGTGGGGCAGAACAGGAATTGTGGACCATGTGTATGCAGTTATGGAGGACATTTGGTATATATGGGGAGGGGAATGATTTGGGCTTTTTAGATCACTAATGAGAAGCAGTTGATTCTGTACCTCATGATTCAGTGCCTCGTGTTAGCCAAGACAAGAGTAGTCGTGTTTACCTGGAAGGCAGAATTAATCTGAAGTTAATTGAGTAATTTTGTATTTAATCTGTTATAACAGAGAATTCAATTGACTTTCTGAACTAATCAATTTCTCTCTCTCATAGTATTTTTCAGAAGGGATTTGGTCTTTGTTGCGGGGTTTCATGTACTGTCCAGATCTGCTCGTGTTTCATCTGCAGTAGATAACATTCAGCTCCTCTGTAGAGAGGTGGGGACATCTCTGACGCAGTTCCTGAAGGGGTATTGTCAGTTTATCCCTTACCACTGTTGGGATGTTGTAAAAGTCCAGCAAATATCTTTTCAGCACCATTTAATGTGTCTGGTTCTTAAACAGTTGCAATTGATTTTGTTTGCTCTTGCAAACACAAATGATCCTGTAATCATCGCAGCCTTCCAGCCCTGCTCACATTGACTTGTTTGTGTGTTAAAGTGAGAAAATGCAGACATTGCCGTGAAAGCAACAAAGGTTAGAGGCAAATAAAAGGTGGGGTTTTTCCTGGTTGGCAGGATGTGCACCTGCTTCAATTAATTGTCACCCTCACAGCTTATTTAGTGCACTGGGGGGAGTGAGGTACATTGCAGAATGAAATAAATGACCTTTACTTTTGCCTTTGCTGGTGGTTGCTGCTAAATGGCTATTTCAGGGTTCATCAGTGGCAGCCTCTTCGACTGTGATTGCTCAGTTTTACTCCAAGCAAGTATGTGCAGCAGAATACTAAAGGGAGCAGTGCTTTCCAGTTCAGTCCATTGCTTTACAAGCCAGACTTTGTGGGTTACTGCAGTCTACAGACCACACGTAGATAACAGGGTTGAGCATTGCTGGTGCTTTGACTCCCTTTTCTAGTAAATATATTGTATTTTTAAAATGGCTTTATCCCCATTTTTATGTACTTTCTCAAATTCTATATGGTTTGGATTTCTACTGTTTAGCAGCTAAACAGTTACTTTTCATAGAATCATAGAATCATAGAATAGTAAGGGTTGGAAAGGACCTCAAGATCATCGAGTTCCAACCCCCCTGCCATGGGCAGGGACACCTCCCACTAAACCATGCCATCCAAGGCTAAGTCCAACCCCGCCTTGAACGCCGCCAGGGATGAAGCATCCACAACTTCCCTGGGCAACCCATTCCAGGGCCCCACCACCCTCACAGTAAAGAATTTCTTCCTCAGATCCAATCTAAACTTCCCCTGTTTAAGTTTAAACCCATTACCCCTTGTCCTCTCACCACAGTCCCTAATGAAGAGTCCCTCCCCAGCATCCCTATAGGCCCCCTTCAGGTATTGGAAGGCTGCTATGAGGTCTCCACGCAGCCTTCTCTTCTCCAGGCTGAACAGCCCCAATTTTCTCAGCCTATCTTCATACGAGAGGTGCTCCAGTCCCCTGATCATCCTCGTGGCCTCCTCTGCACTTGTTCTAACAGTTCCATGTCCTTTTTATGTTGAGGACACCAGAACTGCACACAATGCTCCAAGTGAGGTCTCAGGAGAGCAGAGTAAAGGGGCAGGAGCACCTCCCTCGACCTGCTGGTCACGCTCCTTTTGATGCAGCCCAGGATACGGTTGGTTTCTGGGCTGCAAGCGCACACTGCCGGCTCATGTTCATTTTTTCATCAACCCACACCCCCAAGTCCTTCTCCTTGGGCTGCTCTGAATCTCCTCCCCGCCCAACCTGTAGCTGTGCCTGGCATTGCTCCGACCCAGGTGTAGGACCTTGCACTTGGCATGGTTAAACCCCATCAGGTTGGCATCAGCCACCTCACAAGCGTGTCAAGGTCCCTCTGGATGGCATTCCTTCCCTCCAACTTATCAACCGAACCACACAGCTTGGCGTCATCGTCAAACTTGCTGAGGGCGCACTCAATCCCACTGTCCATGTCACCCACAAAGATGTTGAACAAGACCGGTCCCAACACTGATCCTGGGGGACACCACTCGTTACTGGTCTCCAGCTGGACATTGAGCCACTGAGCACTACTCTTTGCGTGCGGCCATCCAGCTTTTGACAACTTGCACTCCTTTACTCTTGTATTCTACAGTGTGTAGCTCTGCATGCCCATTTAATGTACAGTTCTTGCAAGAGTCAAATGAAATACATTAGCCTGAAACCAAATTGTCTTATCTGTAACTAGTTATCATGCAGGAAATACAAGGCTTGATGCTGAAGGGAGGTGAACCCTGCTGTGTTATCATAGGTAATGATAGAGCCCCCAGTAAGCCAACCGGAGGGGGATCCAGGATCTGCCCTCCAGGAAGAGGCCCTTTGAATGTCCCTTCCAACCCAAACTGTTCTATGATTTTATAATTCTAAGAGCGCTTCAGCGTTCTGTCCCAGAGGATTTTGGTGAAGATTTGGTTGTGTTGCTGTGGGGGCAGTGCTTATGGAGGCACGACCACAGCGTTGAAACTCCAGATGAGGGATAAGCAGCAGGAGCCGATGAGCTTCTTCATGCCACTGCCCTTAGCAGTGGGAGTGAGAAATGCTGCAGAGCCTGTGCTGGAACAGGTAGAGTTCTAAACAGAGTTTTGTACTGCTCTTTTAAAGGCAGGAGGCTGAGGGTTTGTTGTGAGCTGCTCTGGATTTCCCCCTGGATAACTCATTTGGCCTGAGTTGTCTGCAAGTGTATTTCATATGTGACAGGAGCATTCAGAAAGCAGTGGTTCTGTAAATCAGCTTTAGGTTTTACTGTCATTTCTGCTGTGAAAACGGGGGGATTCACAACAAGGCCCATGCTTTACTGTAGCATTCTGAATAATCTTTATGTTTTAAAAACCTATATTAAGTATCTCTCCTATGTGATGTGTTCAGTTGTTTATTTCAACTGTAACCCACAACTGGAGAAGAGGCTTCTTTGATAACTACTCTGAGGAAGTAAGGCTTGATTTGGTGAGGTGCTGAGTGCCCTTGATGTCAATCGGTTTTAAAGATGTTGGGCTCTGGACTCAGCTTTAACCTCACTGATAACAGCTCTAATAATAAGTGCCAAGGCAAAATCCTCCTCTTGGTGCACTTGGTATTTCATTCACACCTCGTGCTTCCTGTGGGAAATTTCTCAGCTTTTTTCCATGTTCCTGTTCATAAAGAATTACGTGTTCAACCAAAATCAGGTTTTTCATCAGGAAATTCGAGAGAAGCTTTGTCTCTTAGGACTTGCATGTCGTATGAGGTCCTTAGGTGAAGCTTGTTTGTATTTAATTAGCTTAGGGTGGGGCAGTTCTTTTGGATTAATGTTGAAGCGAGGAATTACCACCTCTGTAGCATAATGCTCCAGAATGGTTCCAAATAGCATTTTCCCCCTGATTAACACAAAAGGTCCGGTTGTTTCTGATGCTGGATGCCTGTTAGCTTGGATCAGTGAGGAAACCTGCTCTCAGTGGGTACAGGGAGAGCAGGAAGTTTTCATACCACAAACCCTTCAGCTGTCATTCCACTGTGCTCTACAAGAAGAAGAGAAGTTAATGAGGCAGGAAAAAGGACCAGCAGCAGCAGCTGGAGCCCAGTGGCTTCCTCTAATACTTGCAGAAAGGGAACAGCTACAGGCTGCCATTCTCAGCCTTTCCTGTGGAAATCAAGAAAGAAAAAGGAAATTACCTTTGCATAGATTCTGAATGCTTTAAAGAGACAGATTTCATACTGCAGCTGGGAGTGCAGTTGGGGGACATGTGATGAGAATCCTTTGTCAGCTTACGGTTGGACTCCATGATCTTCAGCGTCTTCCCCATCCTAAATGATTCTTTGTTTGGGGTCCGTGCACCCATGCTATGACTTGGTAGGAATAGGGCTTTCTTTTGCAAATCATCCTTAGCAGCCTGCCTTTCTGTCTTGTCTTTTAAGCACAGTTCCACAGACTGCACAGTGTGAATGTACTATGCTGATTCTTACATAGAGTTTCAATGTATAGTTAGACAGAGGCCAGTAGTTTCCTACTCCTTTTCATCTTAGTGAGAAAACAGCCTGGTGGTAATGCCTGAGGAGTTCATAGTCAATCCATGTACTTACAGTAGGTGTCTACCTTCTTGATCATCTGAGTCAGGTATCTGCTAAGGTGATTGGACACTTCCTGTGGACAGGGTTTGGGGAGCATCAGTAGTAGGGTGGAAAGGGGAAAGAGATTCAGAAAGCCTTTCTCAGTTCCTGAGCAAATGAAAACCATAGCAAAGATTAATGCTTCTGGGATTCCGGTTTGTATATGTCAGATGGAATAAACACTGATTAACACTTTTTTACTGTTGGGGTGTTCTGAATAGCGATCCATACAGATCCAATTAAATATCAAATCAGTTGGAATCTTTCACTTAAATGAGAATTAACAGTTGCCAGTATCTGAAGAGTTCATTTGTTGTTCATTTACCCATCTGATCATTCAGAGTTCTGGAAGAGTGCTGAGCATTTTCCTTTTCCATTTCAGGTTCCAGCTGTGGGTATTTCCCATCTGAAATCCTGTCCCTTCATCTGACAATATCACATGAGGAACTTCAGTCCTCATTTATGGAATTGTTTACTTGCTGATCATGCTGACTGGTGCCTGATAGAATCACAGGCTAAGGTACGTGTCTAATTCACCCTGAAAGCTCCAAGTGCTTAGTTTCCTTTTATAGAGTCACTGATGCTGGAAGGGACTTGTGGACATCCTGTAGTCCAGCTCCTCCTGTTCAAAGCAGTTCAACCTGGCCCATGTCCGGTCAGGTTTGGATATTTCCAAGGGTAGAGATTCCACAACCTCTATGAGCAACCTGTTCTAGTATGTGACCATCCCATGATGGAAACATCCCTCCTTCCATCTAGTTTCTGTTTCCTGTGCTGTCTTGTGTTTGTTACCTCTCGTCCTGTCACTGTGCACCTCCCTTTTCTGTCACTCATGGTTAGTGTGGCTTTTAAGCTACACATTTAATGTAGTCCAGGATTAGGGAACTTGAGCATTTCCTCAGGGTTTTGTTTGTTTGGTCACAACTGGAGAGCTCAGTTGGACCACGAGGATGGTCATGGATAAGCCATGCCTGGAATGTGAAAAGGTGGTAGTTCAGTTCAAAGTCTTGTACAGACATTTTGGCATGGTCATGAATTGCTGACAATTAAACACTTAGCACACATGAAGAGTTGAAGATAAGAACTTGGGTGTATACAGTTCCATCAGTAATTCACAGGACATTAGTGCCTCAATGTCAGAAGTTGTCCCTCTGCACAGGGTGACATGTATTCATGAAGTTGCTCCAGCCATTGCACTCCCATTGCTGATTTATTCATAGTTAACTAGCAGTGGGGGGAGAGGGGGAAAGGAAAACCCAAGGTCTGAGTTCAATAGCCCTTGAAACAAAGGTGTCCACCAGCTTTAGTTGAAACATTTGATTTCTGAGTTGTGTATCTGTTTCTGCCTTGGTGAATGAGACTTGATTAGAAGGAAGCAAGTGAATACAGCCCAGATAAATTGTCTCCAAGTAGGCCTTATCTCCAGATCATTCCACTGAAGCTGGATGTTAACAAAAGGCAGGCAGTCATGTGGTCAGGATGATAGGGGGAAACATGCTCATTTCCCTAAAAGCCCACCCTGAGTCTGTAGTGTTTAATCCTGTGAATTGAGCTGTTCCTGTTGGCTGGTGCCCGATCTGTCTTCTGGAGACTGTTATCCCGACAAAAATACTCACCATGAATTAAAATGTATTAATGAGATGGAGATACGCCAAAATACTGACCTGTTGCTCTAGCTGCTGCGTCAGCAGAGCAGCAAGACGTGGTCAGTTCTTGTGTGCCTTTGTTAACCAATGTATTGCTGAAAATACCAGATGGGAAACACAGGCAAAGGACATGACTTTTTAATCCTTGTCCTCTTCCAGAGGATGGCTCTGGCATCGAAGAGGCAGGATGTTATCTTTGCAGGATTGTGACAACCTTTCATAGCAGAAAAACCCAGAAGCTTTAGGAACCTTTGTGGCTCAGAAGCGGCTTTTGGATTGATTTGGCTCATGCTGTCACTCAAGTACGAAAGCCGGGGTCTGGCTTCCCTTTTGTTCTGAACTTGACACTCATTTGCAGCTACATTTTAAACCACAGTGTATACACCTTCAAATCACAAAACTGTGCCCCCCTAATTACTGTTTTGCCTGTGAATTGCACTGAAGGCAGTCCTGTGCTGAAAGGCTTGCCAATTACACAGATGTCTGCAGCACTGTGCAAAGTAGGTGTTAAGCAGAATGTGATGTGCAAGCTACTTGATGAAATACGGACCCCCATTTACAGGCAGAAAGGCTCCTGCTTATCTGGGGATGGACATAACCAGCACCCATCAAATGTGGACACATCTGTTTCATTCAAAATGTGCCAGATTAGCTTGCAGAATTTAGACTCATTTTTAGGATGTGGAATGTGCAAGCTCCTTCCGAATGCAGGTACTTGAAGATCTTTAACTGAAAGCTGAACAAGCTGATTGGAGGTGTCAGTACCTTCCATTGGAAATAATGCTAAGTGGCTGGAAAGAGGGAGTGATGGGGGTGTAGCTGAAGCCAAAGAGGGCAAAGCGTTGCAGGAAAAGAACAAGGGGCTTGGAGCAACCTGGTCTGTTGGGAGCTGACATGGCAGGGACAACTCCCAATAGACCAGATTGCTCTAAGCCCCTTCCAGCCTGGCCTTGAACACTGTCAGGGATCAGTGATGGGCACCTCCTCACCCTGAATCCCAGAGCTGGGAAGAACTTTGCTTAAAGATGCAGTTCCTAATAACATGGACATGACTTCGTGCCTCTAACAGTCTCTAGTCAATCCTATGTTGAATAATTATCCAGCTGGAATGTTCTCTTCTCGTTATTTTAATTAAATAGCTCTGTCCTTCACTTGGGGATCACAGATGGGCTTCTACTTACTCCAGAAAATCAGCAGCAGCATTTTGTTTCCCACTTTGCCCAGTGTACCACACACACAGCATACATGGAGGGTGGTTGAACTGTTGTGGTTGCAAACATCTTTTTGTTTCAGGCTCCCAAATGTTGACAGCAGTAAACATCTTAAGTGTCTTTTGGCTCTATTCTGCTGCCAGCAAATTCTGATTCATGATCCTGCAAAGTATTTGTTAGACTTGTAAACTAAGGGTTTGGCATTGGAGAGAGAGGCAGGGCTTGCATTTGAGGAGGAGCTGTGTTCTTGTTTATCTTAGGATATGCAATGTCTGTATTGTTGGGCTGCCTGCTCATTTTTAGATTGAGTTGTCTGAGGCTGTATTAGAGACTTTAAAAGCAATGAAGCTGAGATTAGACATTTCTTACTAAGCAGATAATGTGTAAATAAAAGTTACTACATGTCTGAGACAGAATTAAGTAAAACCTTAATTCCACACAGAAGAAATGAATCCTGGTGAGAATAATGGTTTGAAAAGAGCTGGAGAGCATCTAAACCCACTATTTGGGCTGGTGTAGTGTCCAGCTTGTCCTGGAGTGTTATCCGCTGTCTTGGGTGAGATGCACTGACTGAAGCTGGGATTCACCACAGCCAAGACATCCTGAATTAATGCTCTGAGTTAGTTCAACCTTTGTAGATACACTAAAGAGCAAGAGGTCTCCTAGATGCTGTATGAGGGCTGTGTCTCTGGTTACACAGTGGGAGCAAAGGCTTGCGTGTGGCTGTTGTGACTGATGTAAGATTGACATTGGCTGGGGGGAAACACTGATGTTGGGCTCATGCTGGACACAGACTCTTCCCAAGAGCTCTGGCTCTTATCCCTTGGATTGTTATACACAGCAGCAGCTCGCCCAGGAATGGGGTGGCTCCTCCATCCTTTGTGGATTTCAGATAAAGGCCGCTCATCTTTATGGAATGGATGTCATTGCAGAAATTATGGGTCTGCTGTGGAAGTATTTCAGGGAGGATTCTTGTTTTACATCCTGCCTGGATGACTGCAATTGTTCTTTTTGTGCCTGAAACCTCTAAATCTAGCCAGGGAGTCTAAATGATTTTGTAAAGCCTTGAAAATACAACTGGAATACGATCTAATGGCTGAGTAGATCAAAGGGAAATATAAAGTGCCGTTTGCTGCCTGAGTCCTGAGCTTTGTAAGCCTGCATCTGGCAATACCTTGGGTAGGCCCGAGCACCTGTTAAGTTTGCTTATTTTCCTCATGTCTTTTTAAGGAGCATTTTGAGTTGACTGTGCAGGGCAGTGCAAACCTGCGAGGTCTCCATGGGCAGGAAACTGGTCAAAGAGGATCAGCTCACTTCCTTCCAGCAGTGGTTCTACTGCTGATGCTACCAGGAGAAGTTATTCAGGGCTGTAAATCTCCAGTATCCCACCAGTTGGTACTAGAGGAATATGTGGATATGTCCTTCTCTTCCTTACAGGCAGGTTGTGAGGGCTCTTGGCGCATTCTGCAGTGTCAGCGTGCCATGTAACTGTTTCTATTGATCAGCACCTTGATGAGACATGTGCAGTTCCACCGTCCTGGAAGAGAAACTATAGATCCCATGACACACAGCTTGTTAGGATGGATAATGTACCCAAGGAACTCTTGGTCAGGTGGTGGGAAAATTTGCCAGTTGGATGAGGACCAGGTGAGCACTTAGAACATTTGGGGGGTCTCATGCAGGGATCTTCTGCCTCTTGCTGCATGAAGGAAATGGGACAAAACCACAAATGGGCTTTTGCATCCTCCTTTTGTCTATGAGGTTTTTCCCTTTTAAAGTCACTGATTGAAACTTTCCCATTTCTTCCTCTTGGCAAATATTCAGGTAGTTTTGTTTTCCATTTTAGTAGAAAACATACAAAAGGGGGACAGCAAATGCACGTTCATGCTGTTGAGTGAAAGCTCACTTGGGTTTAAGGCTGAAGTTTTCCAGTTGGGAATTTCTGACATTTTCCCATACAGTATCACAGGGGTTTTATGAAAACCAAAGTATTTAAAGGCTTGAGTAGGAATGTGGGGATTTTGAGTCTCAGTGAGTATGTGGCAGTAGGACAGCTCATGACAATGCTGCTTCAGCTCGCGAAGGATCAAAGGAGCCGGGAAAAGACTTCCCCTGGAAATGGGAGCAGTTTCTTTTGACATCGCTCTTGGATCTGGCTGAGTTTCAAATGGTCTCTTCCTGGAGAATCGTCAATGCCAGGTGTAATAACTGCATACTTTAGCTTTTACCTTTATTAGGAAATTATAGCATGAATAAATATGAGCGTGCCTAAAATGGGACTGACCGGAATGCAGAGGTAGTTAGTCGAGAGATGGAAAAAAGCACTTTCAACCTCATTTATGGTAATGAAATGCTGCATCTTGTTAAGAGAGGTGTGTGTATCACAGGCCAGTTCAGAGGAAAAATAGTGATTAATTACAGTATTTTTCTCACATAGCTCAATCTCTGATCTCTAGATAGTGATGGAGTCTCATTAGGGGACAAAGAAACCCATTTTATTTTAATCAGAAGCTTTAAGCTGTTGCAGTTGGATGCAGGTTCAGGAGATGAAAAGTTGGCTTCTGTGGCTTGTTTTGTGGATTTTATTGTTTTATTAATGGAGCTGAACTACTTGGCCCATTCTGTGTCCCAGTCTTTTTACTCCAACGGAGATCCCTGATCAAGACCAGGTACTTAGGCTGGGCAGGGCTGACCACAGTTGGGATGGATTGCAGGGGCAGGCAATGGTCTGTTGATCTGAGCCAGGAACAAGGAATATATAAACCAAAAGAGCCCAAAATCTGACCTTGAGAGTCACACAAGTTTCATTTTTGTTCTAGAATAGAATGAGAAGTAGTAGTGCACAGAAACCGCAGGGATATGGGCTGTAACATGCTGAGCAGGGTGCTCGTGAGTCAGAATGGGGGGTACGAAAATAACTAAGTCATAATGGTTAGCTCCTGACAGATCTCCTAAAAACCACTGCCACCATTTTGGCATCTAAACTCAAGGTTTGGATGGGGAATTGTTTTTGGCGTATCTGCTGTCTGCGTGGCACAGAGGCAGGAGGGAGCAGCTGGACAGACAGCACAGATAGATGAGCTCTAGGAAGGCAGGTTAAGAATTCCCAGGAACAAGGTGATGCTGCCCTTGGAGAAGCCCAGATTTGCTTTGAAACCCAAAATGGTCCCTGTGTGTCTGTGTGGGGGTTTGCTGAGGCTGATGCTGGTTGCCAGCACTAACCAGAGCCAGCTCAGAGGAGCTCTGTGTGGTGCCACGCTTGCTCCAGATCCTCTTGACTTCCTCCCATTGAACTAGGTAAGCACAAATTCAAGCCCTAGTGATCCAGCCAAATAGCAGGGGGTGAGAGGGTGTCAGTGTCATAGCCTAGATCACACCACTCAGGCTATGGGTGAGGTCTGCTGAGGTCCAGATCAGCATCATGGCTGCAAGAAATCACTGTTTCTGAGTGGGGGAGAGCTGGGGCAGAGGAGGGGCTTAGAGAAAAAAGGTGTCACTGATTCTGCAGCTTCAGTTCTGGATTGTTTGTCAGACTCGAACACTTAGACGGGAAGAGGAAAACTCTGCTGTTTTCAGTATGCTTGCTCTGGATTTGATGGGTGCAGTTCAGTGCCTTTGGTGCGATCAGTTTGTGTGCTTCAACCCTGTGACACTACTTACACTTTTAATCCATCTCCTGTTCTCACCCTGTGCATACAGGAAAAGCAAAACAGATCAGAATTAGCCCATGAAAAACATAGCAGTCAGGTGGGTTAGAAAAAGAGCAGGTTGCCAAATAGCCAGGGAACAGGAGTTCTGTTCAGTGTTTTCCACTCTCTGCCAGAAAATCCTTCATATATTACCACATCATAACCCAGGGAAGGCAGAGGGATACAGGAGGGGATAATGATGGGCAAGGCAATGCTGTGTCTTTAATTTTCTCTTCCAAAGGAAGAAAGTCTGCATAGCAATGACAGGATCACTTGTTCATGCCTTTAATGTGCGATCTGTTTTCTCCAGTGGAGGGCACTCAGTGTATCACAAACTAGAACATTAGCACCAACAAGCTCCAAAGCATCATCACTCTCTGGAAAGCCTTCTGAATTAGACAAGAGCTGCCTCTCAGCACAGCTACAAAACACTTTAAACCTGAGCTGCTAAATGGATAAACCTCTCCTGCGTAGCTTTTAAACTGGGGTCTTACCCAGCACGGGAGGCCTGCCTTGCTCGGGAGCTGGGGAGCCGGAGGATGGAATGCTGTGCCTGGGAATGGCTAAAGGCAGCAGAATGACAAATGCTAGGTACCGGGGAAGAGCTTTTCATTTCTCCCAGGGAAGTTGGTTTGCCTTCATCGCCTGGTATAGCTTTGCCTTGCCGATTGCCACTTAATGCTGATGGTTCTCTGATGACTTACACAATGGCTCTCAGAGCTTAGAGTCCCTCCCTACCCCCCCACACTCCCCCCCCTCCATCCTTCGTCCTGTCTTCCCCACCCCCAACCCCTTCCCTATCCTTTCCCTTCCTCATCCCCAAAATTCTTGCTTGTCCTCTCTAGGGAACTTTGTGTGGGTTTCTGGCACGCACGCTGGATGGAGGTGATGTGAGTGGCAGCCGTGCTGTGACATGAAGCTTCTGATGGTTTAAGGAAAAGAGACCAGTTTTCAAAAGACAGAGGCAAAGGGGGGAGCAGAAAAGGGAAGAGAGAGAAGAAAACAGCTGGAGAAAGGCAAAGGAGGACGTTTGTGGATGACAGAAGGATGGGTAAGTGAACTTTTCTTGTTTGTTTGATAACAGAGCTGCAGCTGGATGGTTTATTTTTCAGCTGGATTATTAAGCTGTTCAGGAGGGGGAAACAGCCTAAGCAGCAGCAGTGCATTCCTTTGCCAGGTGACTCACTGTACTTGCTATTGTATTTTTAGATCATGTATTCCCCCCTCACACACACACACACACACACATGCACCTTTCCTCCTGCAGTGGTTCTGTATGTAATTCATCTGTACATGCATGCACCGAGTTGAGGGCTGGAGAGGACATTTACTGCCTGCACAAGCCACCTACACACCTGCACACGTCTAGATAAGTACATGTATGCATGAGGCTCACACAGCATTTCTGCTGGGTTTAGATCCCTATTCAATGAGCTTCTACTGGTATTATTATTCAGGCTGTCAGAAAGGACCGTTAACACTTTGCAGTATGTGGGAAGCGAAGGGAAGGGGGGGGGTAGGTTTTCTTGTATAGATGGTTTTGAAAAGGCTTGTTTGGGCTTTGAAAAGATACCCCTAAGGTTGCTGTAGGTCTCCAGCAGGCATTTGCCAGTCTTATTTTTTCAAGTGTGACAGGTTTATTTCCTGCCTTCCCTTCGTTCCACCCCCCCAGCCCGCAAGTCTGGAACAGCCAGAACAGATTTCGAGCTGACTGCTGCTGGCACATAGACAGTAGCAAAGAGATGAGGATTTCAATTAAAAAGCTAGCCTTTAAAGTGAAACTCAGATAAATAGACGTATCATATATGACTATGACATAGGGGCATTTTAGGTTAAGAATTATCTTGCAGAATGCCCCTTGGTTTAAAATGGGATTAAATAACTGCAGCACAGGGGTGCTTTTGTGTGTGTGCCAAATAATAAAGTAATTATTTATTGACGAGATGCCACCCTTTAAATATTTCCTGTTAGAGGAATGCATTTCAATCTTAGCAAGGCTGCAACTCTGGACAGAGGCACAGTCCTAAAATCATCACAGGCGAAGGCGAGCGTGCGGGTGGATGTTGGGTGTTCTGACAACCCCTCCACCTCCTTTCCTCATTATTCCAAGAATGGGGGAAATGTGCCTGTCCTCACGTACCAGCATTGCTCCTGTGTGATAGATGTGACATCTCAAATGCAAAGTCTTTACATCAGCAGAGCTGGGGAAGAGAGAGGGAACTTGAAATAGGAATATACCCCTTTAAACTTTCTGTGCTTTGCTGCCCTGAGGCTGTGTTAAATGGAAGTATTTGTGTTTCATAGAGTATATAATGAATATACGAAATAATAAATGCTTAGGTATTCACAGCTACGTGTAGACAACTTGAAATGAATATGTGTTGAAACTATGATTCGTTTGATAGAAATATGTCTTCTCCCATGCTCCTGATATTGGGGTCCCATACTAGCATTCCATGGTTTACTTCTCTGTATGGTAGAACTTCTGTTTCTGTGCATCTGTTTATGTATTTTAGGTACATAAAAATGATGAGTAACCTCCTTAAAGCTACTCTTCCAAACAAATGACCCAGTGCAAAAAGGAAAGCCTTTACTTAGGGTCTAATTTTACAATAAATACACATTTTAAAGATGGATCAAACTTCCTGATGAGTAGATTTCTCACTTTTTGCTGTAATTTTTGGAGGCACTGGACTGTAAGTTGCTTTTATGAAGGAACACGTTTAGCAGCATGTAAAGATCAGCAGCTTTGGTTCTTTTCCTTTCCAGCACTATGGAGCATTCAGCACAGTGACTTGACAAATATGTTTATTGTTAAAACCTCAGCATCTAGCGGTAAAGATATACCAGCTACATTGAGAGATGATGTACAGGAGGAAAATGAATAGAGAACAGGCTCTAAGGGTCCTTCTAAGGCATCATAAATCACACAGAAGTAATTGAATAACAAGAGTAGTGCTGGTGATGGTGAGATGGCAAGCCAGAAACTCAAAAAGGACAGGCATTTACACAACAAACGCTCAAGACAGGAGGCAAACAGGTTGTCTTCCAAATCCACTGCCTCACTAATGCTCTATTAGAAACCCCACTGATGTCTGTAATCTGTTGGCAATTTCTTTTAATAGCTTTACAATGCACATTTGTTTTCTTTTTAATATTGTAGGTTTCCATTTAATTAAGCAGCTGAGAGGCATGAGTGTGGTGTTAGTGCTGCTTCCTATGGTGCTGCTTGTGATGCTCGCAGGGGCTCAGCGAGCTTGCCCCAAGAACTGCAGATGTGATGGCAAGATTGTGTACTGCGAGTCCCATGCGTTCAGAGACATCCCTCAGAACATTTCTGGAGGGTCTCAAGGCTTATCCTTACGGTACAACAGCATCCAGAAGCTGAAATCAAATCAGTTTGCGGGCCTCAATCAGCTCATATGGCTTTATCTTGACCATAATTACATCAGCTCTGTGGATGAGGATGCGTTTCAGGGCATCCGCAGGCTGAAGGAATTAATTCTGAGCTCCAACAAAATCACCCATCTGCACAACAAAACGTTCCACCCCGTCCCCAACCTCCGCAACCTGGACCTGTCCTACAACAAGTTGCAGGTGTTGCAGTCTGAGCAGTTCAAGGGCCTCCGGAAACTCCTGATCCTGCATTTGCGGTCCAACTCGCTGAAAACCGTTCCCATCCGAGTGTTCCAGGACTGCCGGAACCTGGACTTCCTGGATTTAGGCTACAACCGCCTGCGGAGCTTATCCCGTAACGCTTTCGCTGGCCTTTTGAAGTTGACAGAGCTCCACTTGGAGCACAACCAGTTTTCTAAGATCAATTTTGCCCACTTCCCACGCCTCTTCAACCTCCGCTCCATTTATTTGCAGTGGAATCGGATCCGCTCTATTAGCCAAGGGTTAACGTGGACTTGGAGTTCCTTGCACAACTTGGATTTATCAGGAAATGACATTACAGGGGTAGAGCCTGGGACCTTCCAGTGCCTCCCCAACCTGCAAAAGCTGAACCTGGATTCCAACAAACTCACCAACATCTCTCAGGAGACCATCAATACGTGGATCTCGCTCATCTCCATCACTCTGTCCGGAAATATGTGGGAATGTACTCGAAGCATTTGCCCTCTGTTTACTTGGCTTAAGAATTTCAAGGGAAATAAGGAAAGCACTATGATATGTGCAGGCCCTAAACATATCCAGGGTGAAAAAGTGAGCGATGCTGTGGAAACATATAATATCTGTGCTGAAATCCAGGTGGTGGTTACTGAAAGATCATACCAGCCACCCAAAACTCCCCAGAGACCCTTCTTCATTCCCAAACCTACCATTTCCAAACTGGAAAGCAACCAGCCAACATCTATTGTGCCAAGCCCTTCTGCAGAGCTCCCAACACCTGGAGTGGAACCGGAGTACGAGCACGTTTCCTTTCACAAGATCATTGCTGGGAGCGTAGCCCTCTTCCTCTCCGTGGCCATGATTTTGTTGGTTATCTACGTGTCCTGGAAGCGTTATCCAGCCAGCATGAAACAGCTCCAGCAGCACACGCTCATGAAGAGGCGCAGGAAAAAGGCCCGAGAGTCTGAAAGGCAAATGAGCTCCCCTTTACAGGAATATTACGTGGACTACAAGCCAACAAACTCTGAGACCATGGATGTATCAGTTAATGGATCTGGGCCCTGCACATATACCATCTCTGGCTCCAGGGAATGTGAGGTATGAACCATGATCCTCCTAAAACCATTTCAGCTGCTGGGAAGGAGAGGTAAATGTTTGAAGCTCTTGAGGTATCTCTAAACACTAGAAAGATTAATGAGATTTTGTGCTTTTGGGGTTGCTCGGTATGAAAGGTTATCTCATTAAATAGCAATGGCCAGGGAAGGGAGGGGATGATATTGAATAATTCAGGTTTATCAATAGAGGAAGTTGAAGTAAACAACTGTGATGGAGGAATTTGGAGTGTTCTTCTCCTCCTTCTTGCACCCATTTTATTAGCAGTGGCTGTAAGAGTCCCATTTTTAATGTGTTGGTAGAAACGGAGGAGTTTACGAACCTCTTCTGTTTTAAAAATGAATCTGAAAACCTCTTAACTCAAAACCCCCCATCAAATCTTGAGGGGTTTGTGGCCTAGTTAAAAACACACCAAAGGTTTTCTGCATCTTCTGTCTGGTTCAGGAGGAAACGTGGGGCCAACAGGACTGCAGCACAGCCTTAGAGCCAGGCACTGGTTTCCTGGAGGAGCAGGAGCATACCTGCTGCCTTACTCGCTCTGCTGAAGTGGAGCTTGTCAAGACCTCAAGGCAAACAGTACATTTGCAAATATCTGGGTTGGGAGAGGGGGATTCTTGTTATTCTTAATTTCATTTCAGTGGTGAGTGAAGGCTGAGCTGGAGAAGAGCTCTGCTGGAGCTAACAGCTTCACACGCTTAAGGCCATGTTATGATTTTGAGTCAGCAGCATGGGAAATACAAATAAGAGAAGTTCGCAGTGCTTCTTTTGTCTGCTCTTGAGCTTTGACAAGAAAATACCGTGGGTTTTCATTGCTTTATAGGCAATGACTCTATTAATGTGTATGCAGGAGATGTTTTTACTTGTGAATGCCATTGCTTGCTTATATAGGTGGTAAGGGAGATTTGCACAACTACATCTCAGTACTTGTTGCTTAATCCTGCATGTCATGAGGTATTAGGGGATTGTGGTTGATTTTGCCTCTGTGTTGTGGACATCCTACCTGAGAGGGCTTAATGAAATACATTCATATCCATTTATGCACGTTGAGTTGGTCTCTGGCAGATTCTGAGCCCTGTTTCTGACAGCCAGTTAGTGTGAAAGGTCTGTTAAAGATGAGCAGAGCTGGGCAGGCTGCAGTTCTGGATCCTGAGCTTTTAAAAGTTGATGGTTTTCCTTTCAGACAATAAGATGCCAGAACCAGGATGGGCATCTTTCAGGTGTGTCCTGTTTGGCACTGAAATCCCTAGCTGATTGTGGAGCACGGAGCTAAAGGGTAGACAGAAATGCTGTGTTTTGGCATTGCTTTCTCTGGAGGGGTGTTACTCTCAAAGAAGAAAATGACCTGTCAGACCCGTGTCATTTCTGCCAGTACCATGTGAATGAAGGTGTGGGGTTTTGTCTCTGTCAGCAGCAGTAGAAAGTAAGCGATGCTAACTGGGTTAGTTTGCATTTTCACTGGCTGTCACAAGGAGCATTAATTTGACCTGAAGGGCTGTCTCCTCTTCATGCTTAGCTTTAGCACTGCTGAAGTTTCATTAGCTTCACTGAACTGCTGTTTAATTTACACCAAGGTGATGTGCAGGCAGCGCAATCCGCACACTGAACTGAAAGCCCATTTCATGCAACCATCATCTGTAATGAAATTCAGATTGTGATTGTAGCGTACAGAGACAAGGAGCGTGTGATGTCGTGTGGGTAACTGAAATTTGGGTAATTTGGGCTATGGCAGATAGATGAAAGCTGAAGAAGGTCTATAACAGGCCAGTGTGGTATCATTTCTTCATGTCGACTGTTAGACCCAGCATTAAACACAAGGGGACCCCAGTCTGCCTCCTTTCCAGAACAGCTTTATTCCACTGCTCTGTTCAGGTGGCATTAAGCTCCATTCAAGCTGTTTATTATGTTGTCTGTGGGATCCTTGGTCAGGTTGTAGATCAGGAAGACTGTACTGCACACGATGGTGCTGTGACTGTACGCTGTTTTTGTGCGGTGGCTTGGTATGATTAGTGCAGAAGACTTCAGGCGAGAGAACACAGCAGATCATTGAAGTCACATGTAGCAACCATAAGGCCCCCACTGAAATACTATCTTCTGCTTGGATGTAACATTCTTCGTCTCCATAGCTACAAGGTTCCACTTGTAAAAGGATAGATATGCACTGTACAGCACTTAAAAATGGTGAGAAGACATAATCCTTGTAGTGGCTTCAGCACTGGAGAGCTTTTATGTTTAGGGGGAAAAAAATGAGATGGAACATGTCATTATTTACTCATTTACGCAGAAGTATGTACTTGTAGGAAACAGGAAAAGTGTTCTTTTCTAAAGTGGGTCCTAGCTCAGGCCCATCCTTTCTGTGGTCTGACTTGTCAGTCACTGGGCTCACGCTAACATTTCTCCCCCCAAAAAGACCATGAATAGGGGAGAAGAGGGTCTGGTTACTAACATGAGGGCAGGCAGGAGGGCTTTCAGGACTCACTGGTTGTGACTTTACTGATTTTACTTTGCTGAGTAATATTTTTCACGTGGCTGTCTGCTTTCACATGTCTACCCCCCACATCCTGTAAGCAGCCAAGGTGTCCAAAATGGTGTGTCTTTCAGAGGAGAATTACTGGCTTCGTTCCATTTTAACCTGGGAAGGATGCCTGAGCATGCTCTGTTGCTGGCAGTTGGGTGATGCTGAACGGTTCCTGAGTGGGGCCTGAGAATGTCTGAGCATGCCTACTGCATTCACTGCGTGATTTTGGGTTTAGATGTATCCACCTCATCTCATCCATGAACAAAGATGCTGCGAGGGCTGGAGCAGCTCTGCTCTGGAGCCAGGCTGAGAGAGCTGGGCTGGGGCAGCCTGGAGAAGAGAAGGCTCCTTAAGGGGAGACATTAGAGCAGCTCCAGTGCATAAAGGGGCTGCAGGAAACCTGGAGAGAGGCTCTGAACAAGGGCTGTAGGGACAGGGCAAGGGGAATGGCTTTAACCTGCAGGGGGGAGACTGAGATGAGCTCTGAGGCAGAAGCTCTTCCCTGTGAGGGTGCTGAGGCGCTGGCACAGGGTGCCCAGAGAAGCTGTGGCTGCCCCATCCCTGGCAGTGCTCAAGGCCAGGTTGGACACAGGGGCTTGGAGCACCCTACTCTAGTGGATGGTGTCCCTGCCCATGGCAGGGGTTGGAGCTGGAGGAGCTTTAAAGTCCCTTCCAACCCAAACCAGTCAGGGATGCTGTGAGAAATCACTTGTTTTCTGTGGCAAAACTGCCCTTGAAATAACATGCCCAGATATTTATGCAGGTTCTTTTCCCAGCACTCCCTGTATGAGCAGGGCTGGTGTTTGTGGTTGGTTTAAGCTCTGTGAGGTTTCTAGGGTATAACAAAGGAACACAGGCAGCTGAGAGCTGCCCTGTGTTGGGTCCTTCCACTGCAGCTAGGGGAGTTGCAGGTACAGTTATGTGGCTGCTTTTGCAAGCCTATGCTTCATGAATTATTCCTTGTACTACAGAGATAGCGCCAAAGCCAGGCTTGCTGTAAATGGGAGCAACTCTTTTGGCATCAGTGGGATTATAATCACTGACACCTGGCCTATGGAATTCTCTTTAGTCTATTGGCAAGGGTTTGCGAAATAACTGGATGCTGATGAGTTTGGCTCTCACCATCCAGTTAGCAGACTGCTGCTATCTCATCTTGGTATTTGCTTTGCTTTGTGTATGTGCATCATATTCCCTCTCTCTTTCATATTTATTTGTACATTTGCTGAAGATCTGGGAGCCATAAAAAGCAGTTTCATAAACCAAGCTGTAATATTATGTATTTCATACATATCGCACACAAAATAGCTGTATATAGCACACTGCAAAGGTACACAGGGAGAAGGAAGATTGGTACAGAGATGTTTCCTTCTTTCTCCTGGAAGGTCATTCATCTCCTGCTCCTCAGGCTAGCAGATACAAACCCGACAGCAACCACCAAACAAATGAACACCTTTTTCCTGGTGACTGAGCACGGTTGCTGTGAAGCCCTGTGAGGGATGGTTGACACAGACCCTGTGAGGTTACTTCTTACACTTTTCCTTCTCTATATCTCTCCACATCAGCCCACCTCCTCGGAAACAACCGATCTCTGTGGTGGTGCTCTTGTGTTTTACCTCAGCGAACAGCAGAGCAGTTGTCACTTGTGTTCAAACATGCTAAATCCATCACCAAAGTTATGTTCAGTTCGAATTCTGCTTCCTCCCCTCTTGCCTGTGGGAAGGCATAGATTGGGAAGGGAATGCAACGCATGCAGATGTGGTGGGCTGCTGTTGACCTCCTCCTTTTGAGCCTAATTTCAAAGGTTGACATGCTACTGGTGTTTGTTATTTAGTTACTGCACATCATGACTGTGCTGTTCTGAGCAGATGCCGAAAGGGAAACCCAACATAGCCTCCATCTCCAGACAGTGTTCTTCCAAGGCTTCAGTTCTGGAAGGGGCTCATGGTTCTGTAACTCACCTTTGAAGGACTGCCCCGGGGCTAAGCCTGAGCTCTGGGGGTCTTGTGACTTCGTGTGGGAGATCACCCAAGCAGTGATCCTGTTTCCTTTGGTCATCAGCCTGATGCTGTCACAAGGAGCATCAGCAAGCACTCCAAGGAGAGGTGTGAGTTCATTGCAGCTTGGGGGAATGCAAAAGGAAAGTGATCCCATTCCAAACAGAATATGGGAGGTGAAGCATGAGGGGGCAGCAGAAATTGTCAGTTATTGTCATCACTACAGGCCATAGTGCTGTGATTGTCTTTCCAGTGACTGCTTTGGAACACACTAGGATGGGCATTGTTAATTTGGCTTTCCTGTATCCCTCTGTGCTGTGGCTCCTTCCCTGCCTCGCTTTCTCCACCTCCCTGGGACTATGGATGGACCTTGAATTCTTGCTTGAGTTATCAACTGAAGGGTCAATCAATCTAATGAAACTGTCGTAAGCTCTCTGGTTGTGTCAGGAGAGTAAGCAGAGCCTGAGCCGATTCTGCTTTTCCTCCTGGAGTATAGCTGGAAGAAATACAGCAGAAATGGCTCGGAGGTGAACTCTTTTAGGCAGAAGGCAGAAGGCAGAAGGCCAGTGGAAGGGTTGAAGAGAAGGTAGATTTCAGACATGCCTTCAGGATTAGGACCAAAGGTAGAAATGTGTTTGCTCCCATTCAAAGCCTTCCTTAGCATTGCATACTTGTCATTAGCACAGACTGGTGTGGGTTGGAAGGGACCTTAAAGCTCATCCAGCTCCAACCACTTGCCACAGTCAGGGACACCTTCCGCTGGAGCGGCTTGCTCCAAGCCCCTGTGTCCAACCCGGCCTTGAGCACTGCCAGGGATGGGGCAGCCACAGCTTCTCTGGGCACCCTGTGCCAGCGCCTCAGCACCCTCACAGGGAAGAACTTACTGCATTGCATGCTGGTTACTGCAAGTGTACTGTCAATATGCAGGAAGTTGTGCTATAGAAGTACCAGTGATGCAGCAGTAAACACGGGGGTGAATTTCCCTATGCTCAGCACTTGTGAAGTGTGAGACTTCACAAAGATATTCCCCAAATGAGTGGCCGTGCTTCCGGCAGAGCTCTGCCAGCTGTGCATCAGCAGCAATTGAGACACAGGCTGTCAACTGGAAAAGGAAACTGCAGAAGGATGCTGAATGCTTCTGAAACTCCTTCCTCAGGTGCCTGGGTGGGAGTCAGCTTGTCTGAAATCTGCTCTTGCTCTACAGGTGTTGCTGTGACCTTGGAAGTGATTTACTCTGGGATAATGCAGCAATTCCCTAGTTTTGCTACTTCCTAGAGACTTCATGGTTTGAGTAATGCACAGTGAGGACTGCTCAAATGGGGAGGATGCTGCACTGTAAAACCTTTGTGCAAGATACTTGTATCCTATTGTATTCCTATTGTATTCATGGCTGAGGCCCTATGAAGGATTCTTGCATTGCCAGTGTTGTGACGGGCACAGTTTGCCCTTTCCATCCCTCTTTTCCTTTCTCTTGCCTCTTCTGCTTTTGCTCAAACTCTCTGATGTGCTGCCACTGTTTTAGGGAGGAGGGAAAGATCCGTTCTAGTCAGTTATGCAGCTCGTGCCAGGAGGGAGAAGGCAAAAAGAAACGGCACAGAAATCTGCTGAACCTGTTCATTGGGGGGGTTTTCCTTTAAAACATGCACATCAAAAAAAACCCAAATCAAACAATGCCCAGAACCCCACACCAAAGGGGCAAGCAGTCTTCTTAGTAAGTATCCCACTACCTGAAACGTTCCTAACTCTCCACCAGAATCATAGAATAGTCAGGGTTGGAAAGGATCTTAAGATCATCCAGTTCCAACCCCCTGCCATGGGCAGGGACACCTCACACTAAACCATGCCACCCAAGGCTATGTCCAACCCAGCCTTGAACACAGCCAGGGATGGAGCATTCACAACTTCCTTGGGCAACCCATTCCAGTGCCTCACCACCCTTACAGTAAAGAATTTCTTCCTCATGTCCAGTCTAAACTTCCCCTGTTTAAGTTTGAACCCGTTACCCCCTGTCCTCTCACTACAGTCCCTAATGAAGAGTCCCTCCCCAGCATCCCTATAGGCCCCCTTCAGATACTGGAAGGCTGCTATGAGGTCTCCACGCAGCCTTCTCTTCTGCAGGCTGAACAGCCCCAACTTTCTCAGAATGAGTTGACGTGATTCTTGGTGTTAGACTGTTACCTGAACTCCACGGGCTGGTACAGCACAGAGCGAGGTGAGCTGGGCTGGGTGCCGGAAATAACCAGAGCTGCATATGAGTTTACTTTGCTCCTACACACGTACTCCTCTTGGCAGTCTGCTCCTGGTAGAAGAGACTTTCACGTTCCAAAGCCTTTGGGGTGAGAGGTGAGGTCTTGGCTGTGCTGGTGTGTTACTTCCATTGCGATGGTACCTGTCGTGTCCAGCAGCTCCCGTGGTTTTCCAGCAGGAGCTGCCGTGTGTATGGAAGTGTGCGGCTCTCTGCTATCCATGTTGGAAACATTGGAATGTGAAGAATTCCACGGTGGTTTGTGTTTCTAGCACTCCTAAAGTCCTGGTATTCGGTCATTTCAAGACAGGTATTTTAGGGCTGAGCACAGATGGGCTGCAGCAGTAAACATTTTTGACACTAATCAGCTTTTATCACATCTGCCTGTTGTGCAGCCAGAGAAGCGTAGATTGCCTGTAGATCTCTCCATCTGCACACAGAGATGACTGGATCGTTTCTGAGGGATGTCCGGGGAGTTAACTCCATTCCCAGCTGCAACATTCCAGCTTTGTTAGAAGCCAGAGCGTGCAGTGAAGGGATGGCCTGAGAGGGCATTACGTGATGGGAATATTGGCTTCTTGGCCTAGTGAGTGGGTTTTGTCTTTGTCTTTTGAGGTCACAAAGAAATCAAAAGCTCTTCCTGGCAGATGTATCCGTTGTACTGTTGTCACGGGCACTGGAATGGGAATTGTTCCACCTGCAAGAATGGGGAAGGCGGGAAAGGCCAGAACGTGCTGATCATCTATAATCTCTCACCATCTGGGGTATATTCTGCTACAGCAGGATCTCCAGCTTTGTTTCTTAGCTCATGTATAGCTATATTTATGTGGTTCTTTGGATACATTGAAATGTAGTTGGCTGGAATATGAGAAGCTTGTGGATGCTGGCAAGGCAGAGCCTTTCCTGAAGGCTGAGTCTCCGTCAGTGGGCAGCTTCCGCAGAACATGACAGGGCTTTGTGACGATGCTGGAACTTCTCTTTGTTGCCTCCTGTTCTCGTTTCTCCACACCACTTTACCATCTGAAGTTCTCCAAACTCATCAGATAAGTAACGTTTCTCCTAATAGTTAATTCCTGTGTCACGTACATCGCCATCTTAAGCAACAGCTTTTTGCTGTGAAGGCTCCATTTTTTCTCCTGTTCCTTCACCATCACTGTGTTATTCAGTTTCCTCTGACATACACAACAATAGAAAGAAAAACAATGGTTTTGGGTTTAGCCTATAGGGGGAAAACAGCATGATCAGTTTATGATCATGAACGATGGACCACTGATGCTGTGTGTGTATCAGTGTGTGCTTTGTGTATGTGAAGACCTCAGTGGGAAAACCGACCTTAATCTTCATTTCAGTACTGGATTTTGTAAGTTCTTTTGTCATATAAAAATAGTATTTTCTGCCCAAGCATTTCAACTGCGCTGCAGAAGTGTTACGTCAGGAGAAAAATCAGATGGTTGTTAAGTCGCTTTGTGTTGCAGTCCCCAACTTTGGGCAGCGAATGAAAGAACCATTTTTAAAGCAGAAGGTTCATTATATTTCTTTGTACATAAACTCTGGTCAAGTTTTATTTCCATAGATGAAAAAGTAGGTTTTCCCTGTGTGTGCTTCTGTTAATCCAAGTAAGAAGCAGGCAATACAAAGTGAAAGGTGGTTTAACAGTGTTTGACACTGTCCCGCGTGACATCCTTGTCTCTAAACTGGAGAGATACCAATTTGTTGGATGGACCACTCAGTGGATAAAGAACTGGCTGGATGGCTGCACACAGAGAGTTGTGGTCAATGGCTCAATGTCCAAGTGGAGACCAGTAACGAGTGGTATCTCTCAGGGGTTGGTTTTGGGGCTGATCCTATTCAACATCTTTGCTCTTTACTATGGAGGTGGTGAGGCACTGGAACAGGCTGCTCAAGGAAGATGTGAATGCTCCATCCCTGGCGGTGTTCAAGGCCAGGTTGGACAGAGCCTTGGGTGGCATGGTTTAGTGTGTGGTGTCCATGCCCATGGCAGGGGGTAGGAACTGGATGATCTTAAGATCCTTTCCAACCCTGACTATTCTATGATTCTATGGTGAGCTCTATGTAAGGGGAGTGTTGTTATTATGACTCTTTGTGTTTGGGTGGTAGCTGGCAACTCCCAGGTTTAATCACCATATGAAAGTATTGAAGGAATCATTTGTGCCTGGGGGAACAGGATGCACCAGGTAATGTGGACAAGCAGAGAATGGAAAGAGGAGATGGAGACATGAAGAATGATTTCCTTGCAGGAGATGAGTTGACCAGTGAGCACTGCAGTCCGGGTTTGAAGAGCCTGTTTCTTGGGTGACTCCAGCTCTGTGTTGTGCAGTGAAAAGGCCATCCCATGTCCTTCTTTGGTTGCACTGTGCATAGGTTAGAGCCCACTCCTGGGCATCAAGCCAAGGAACGACTTATTTGGCTTCAGGTTCTCCATGGGAAGGTCAGTCTGTGCCTTGCTTCCACTGTCCTGCAACCTTACTCGTTTTTTTTTTCCCAGACTTTTCCAACGCATAGAGTCTCTTTGATGAATAGTCCTGAGTTGTGTGGGTTTGCTCATTTTCAGACTCAGTTCTCATTAACAATCAGCTTCTCCTCCTGTGTGATGGCCTCTGAAGCCCCAGACGATTCTTCACTGCTCTCATCTTTTACTAACACATCCATTTGTATTATCTTTGTGCCGTGATGGATGCTTTAAAAGGAACCAACAAGGCCATCAAATTCTTGCCCTGGTTCAACTAGCATTTGTTAATGTTCTAAATCATCTTGGGCCTGAAACGTGCTCCTTCTGAAATCCAGAACACTGTGATTGCCTGAAGCCTCTCCATGTGTTAATTAAATCATGGTAATTTGCTTCCTTGAGACTGACAGGTTATAAATAGTGTTTCTCCCCCCTCCTGCAGTGATTTGGGATGAATGACAGGCAGACCAGCTATTGTTTGAACTGTGCATCTGACACTGTCCTTCCCCATCTGACTCCTTTTCTCTACTGTTAGTTGATTGTCCTGAAGTAATCGCCAGTGTCATTGTTAAAGGCTGGTTCATCATCATGCACTGCTCACGTTAAAGATGAGCACAATGATTTTTCTGGGCCATTATTATCCATTTAATTTAACAATGTGTATTAAGGAGCCCTGGAGGTGAGGGCAGATGTTCAGTGTCTGCGTGTACACACACAAACCTATGGCAGAGAACACAGAACCAATCCTGAGACGAAGACATTTTAGGAGTAATTTTATTGCCAACTATAATTTTTAGGAGTAATTTTATTGTCAAATCCCATCCAAGATCTTGTGGAAACAGAAGCTTCAGTGTTCCTCACATCATGTCCCTCTGTTGCTCCCATGGGGTAGACCTTCGGTGTAGAGCACTGTGCTGCAGTTGGCAGAAGGCAGTTCTTCACCAGGTTATATGTAGTTTGGAAACCAGCTCTGATTGCAATTCTCTTCATTCTTAGTGCCCAGAAGGAGAAAGTGCTGCAGATACTGAAGCTGACCAGGAATTTGTACAAAGCTCTTCCCCAACTTTTGATCTGCCCTTGCTTCCGAGCAGCTCTGTCCCATGTGTGACAGTGAGGTAGCAGTGATGTTAGTGGGAGCATCCTCAGGCCTACATTATGCATCATCCCATCAGGCAGTTCTGCACTGCTCTCTTTAATGTAGGCTTGCACACTGTTTACAGCTCTCATTTGTGGAAGAACCTAAGGCTAGATCTCAGTCTGCTGCTCGGGAGGGATCCTTCTTACTCTTCCAATTACAAAAAGAAGCTGTAGCACTTGAACTTGTGAGTATAGAGATGGGTCATGCTGGCTGGCAGGCTTCAGGGTTAAATACGATTCAAAGTTGTTACAGAGGGGAGAGCTTCTTCGCAGTAATTGCAAGCTTTGTTTCCAAAGCTGTGGGATGTCCTTCCTCCCTGTGAATTTGGAAATCAAGGTGATCCATCAGGCAGCTATGGCTGGGGGCACCATACCTAAAGGTGGCTGACAAGAAGGCTTTAGAGGGCCTTTGGACAAGGGATGTAGGGACAGGCCAAGGGGAATGGCTTTAACCTGCAGAGGGGAGACTGAGATGAGCTCTTAGGCAGAAGCTGTTCCCTGTGAGGGTGCTGAGGCGCTGGCACAGGGTGCCCAGAGAAGCTGTGGCTGCCCCATCCCTGGCAGTGTTCAAGGCCAGGTTGGACACAAGGGGTTGGATCAAGCTGCTCCAGTGGAAGGTGTCCCTGCCCATGGCAGGGGTTGGAAGTGGAAGAGCTTTAAGGTCCCTTCCAACACAAACCATTTTATGACTTAGGAACCGTTCTGAACTCTGCTGTGAATTTATTGTGTGATCTGGGAGGGATGGTTTCAGTGCAAAGTGTCACACTGCCAAAGGCAAAAGGAAAGCAAGGTCATGGTGACCTTCAGTAGGATTTGAGCACTGAAACCAATCCTCAAATCTTTGAAAGTGTCTCTTGCCTCCTAGTCCTTTCCCTCCCATCTCCTTACCGGAGGGTCAGCTGGAGGATTTCCTTTCACTCCTTTCCTACATGGTGGTGAACAGAACAGGGCTGGGGTTTTAGCTACTACTGGAGCAGAAAGAAAGAAGTATTGTCTGGAGCCTTAAGGGACTCCTACTGAGAATGTTTTGTTCCTGGCACAAAAGCCAGTCTGAAGTGGTCTGCTTTGTCTTGGTGTCCTATTAGCACATGCCTGTTTAGTCCTTTTAAAATGTCTATACTATATTCACATGCAAGAGGGACTGACTTACAGCTGCTCAGGTGCTCGATTGTCCTGGTAGCAGTGAAATAGCAGGATTTTAGTGTCACTTTTGGATCCTTTCCTTTCCCCAACATTATAATTTTCTTTCCCAGAGCCTCTAAATCATATGTTAGGCTTCTGGCTTGAAAAGCCCCATCCATGTCACATGCAAAGTGAAATGGGGAAGGGAAGGCTGCTGGTGTGCTCTGTGGTTGGAACACAAACTGCTCAATGCAGAAAGGAAACAACCCACTGGCAGTTTTGAGTTATTAGAAAGTTTTAATTGAAAAGAAAATCTATGGCTATTTCCTTTGCTGCCTTTTCTTTGTTGAATATATTAAGAGTCCCAGTGGGCACGAAGCTTCCACAATGTGAGGAATTGATTAACCTTTTTCTATTTCTGATTAGCTCCCAAATGTTTATTATATTAGCTTTTGAGAGCTAGGTCTAGACTGTTTTGTTTTGCCACAATAGGCAAGGGACTAGAATTAACATGGCTCAGTGAGTTTTCCACGTAGGTTATGAGTAAAAGGTAGGTGTAACGTTCTGTATTTCATTACCTCTTATGTCTAGTGGAGGCTGGAGGGGGGATACCTTACCCTGGAACACATAAGAATCGAGTGGAGAAGAAGCACTTAACCATCTGCTTTCCCTTCTTGTATATGAAGGGCCACACAACTTCTAAAGTTGCACTGGTTTTAAACCCAGTAGTTTATTTTGGCTGCAAAGGGCCTCCAGGGAGTCACTGGAGGACTTGGAGAGGCACCTGCACTTCTCTGATGGTTTGTTCCAAAGGTGAATAACCTTCACACTGAAAATAACTTACCAGCTGTTAAAATCATTCCTTTTTGCACAATGATATTAAGCTTAATCCAAGAGGATGATGTATCTGGTGTTTAATGTGTGGCTGAGGGTTGGCCTCAACTACATGGAGTTTTATTGTTTTGCTTTACATACTGTCATGATGGGAATATGATGGCTCCTGGGTTGCTCAGTTAGGTATGTACCCATAGAAAACAGGCTCTCAAAGGAAGGGTATTATTCTGGAATAGGTATCTTCAGGATCTTCTGTAAGTAGCGGATCTTGGTCATTGAGCTGAGGAATGAAGGTATTTGTCAAAGAGCCCAAGTCTGTCTTGTTCTACAGAATTAACAAATGTTCCCATTATAGGTGATTAATTAAAAATCATTGATAGTCCAGGAATTGCACCAGTTTTATTCCTCCCATTAATTTGACATGATAAACTGCTGAAGGTGCATTCAGAGCTGATGTCGGAGAGTGTAGTAATTTACCAAACACTTACTGGAGCTCAGCTCCCGGTTTCTTCAGCGGTCAGGGGTAACCAACATGCCATGCAGGATAAAGGTGCATTTAGGACCATCTTGTAGTACTTCTGAGGTGCTTCTTTCTCTGTGTCTCAATTCATCACACCCTTCTCTCCTTAAAGCACATGTCTTTCCACCTGCCACCTAGCTCTCAGCATTGCCTGAATTACCTATTAAGTACTTGGAGGTACTTCTCAATAGTGTCCTTCTGCACTGACCTGAAAAGTCAGATTTAGCACCCAGCTTCCTTGGGTATCTCTTACCTTGGTTTATTGTCTACAGTTGCTGTCGTCCTCACAGGCTTTCCTGTTCCTTTCTTCAGTAACCATTCCTCTGCATTCGAAGAGCTGCAGATAAAGACGTTGTGTGATGTATCAGATATTCATATATACTTATCCTGGGGACTACATGCGTTTGAGTGGATATATTGTACTTAGTGACTCCATTTTTAGGCACTTGTTTTGTCATTGATGCCCCATCTCTGGCAGTGTTCAGGGTTGGACAGGGCTTGGAGCAAGCTACTCTAGTGGAAGGAGTCCCTGCCTGTGGCAGGGGTTTGGAACTGGATGAGCTTTAGGGTCCCTTCAACCCAAATGGTTCCGGGATTCTGTGATCCTATGAACATTATTGCAGGATTACAAATAGACAGGTTTTATAAAGATACATTTCTTTTCCTAGAAGCATCTTTGGGGTTCCAGAAACATCAAATCTTGGGGCTTTGGTATCCTAATGGAAACCTGAACCTGCCAAATGGAAAGAAACCAACCAGCTGTACCCCTAACCCACAAACTGTCTTTTTCTTTCTTTTCTGTTATCAGGAATGGATGTTTCCTACGGATGCTTTCTCAATAGAAAATGCTGTATTCTCTTAAGAAACAACAGTGGCATTTTAGTCAGGGCTGCTAAAGGCAGGAGTTGAAGATGCTGACTTCTTTCTACCTCTTTTCGTTGCAGCAGTAGTTAGAATTCCTGTTCATGGTCAAGGTCCTACTTTGTGATGAGGTATCTTATAGACACGGAACATTGCTATAAAATAAATCCTTACCTGAAAGGGCTTCCAGCCTGTCTTTTAGTGTTCGCCAGAACAGCATGTTAGATCATCACTGAGCAGAAATACCAGGAAGGGAAACACATTATTCCCTTTGAAAATGTGTCAGGTGAAAAAATGGCAATGGTTTCTCTTCCTCCCGAGCAAGTGTCCCCTCCCTCCCTCCCTCCCTCCCTTCAGCCCGGCATTGGCAGAGCTGTTTTCATCTTGTCTGCTATCTAAAATGAAAAAGTCTTTGGATGATTTAACTATTTCATGTTCACTGTTTTGAGCAGTGATTAAATATTAATCAAAATGAGCAGCATGTGATTGAATTGAGCTGAAAGGAAATAGAGGCTTTTTTTTTTCTCTCCATATGCATGTATGAAATAGCAATAACTTCATTCCTGATCTGGAGTTGCACTACTTCCTATTTATTTAATGGCCTTATTTTGCTGTTAGCAGCAAGGTTCATTTCGAGGTACATTAGATACCTGTGCTCCTTTCTCTGTTACAGCACCATTCTCAGGCAGGCAGAGGTCTTGTGTCTTCATCAGTGAAGGTTTGGAAGCAGGGTGGGAACAGCAGGAGGTTCTTTATGCTGTGTATGCAGGGGTGTATGTGCGTGTTGCAACAAACAGCAGCAAAGGATGAAGGTGATGTGTTCCTAAAATGCCCCTGGCTTAGAGGCACAGCTACTTTACCTTGCAATCCAAGGAATAACATTGTCCAGGGACTCTGGCAGTGCTGGGACACAGCAAATGCGTTACTTGTGAGAAAGAAGCATAAGCACAGGAAGTAAGGTGCTAAAAGCTGCGCTTGGAGAAGATGACCACACTGACCACAGGATCACAGTGACCTCAGGGTCTCATGTGAGGGTGTTAACACTGAGAACAGCCATACAGAAATGAACTGACAACATGGGAAGGGTGCAAGCAGGCAGTAAGTGGAGAGGACTGGAGGGACCTCCAGCAGCACACGGAGATCTGAGTCGCGTTTTGGGCCAGTTAGTAACTATATAGCAAAACTAGAGTCTTGGTTCTGTTCAAGTAGAGGTGTTTTCATCTGTTTGCTTAGTACTAAGCTGCTGTTGTCTCTCTTGGCCAGTACCGGTGAGTTTCCTCTTCTTTCCTGCTTCTTTCTCCAGCCTCTAAACCATGTGTCAGAGTAGCGTAACAGTGGTAATGTTCAAGTTTTGTGCTTGTTATCAAGGAGATGAAGTGAAATTAGCGCATGAATGTGTTCTTCCACTGACACACTTGAAATTGAATTATGCTGCTAAAGTCATGTTGAGTTGCATCAAGGCCCCTTTGCTAACAAAGGCTCTAAAACCAGGGCGATAAAACCAAAGGAAACCATGTTTCAATTGGGAAAACCCCAACAAACCCAAACCCGGACCTGTTCCTTTAGAGTTTAGTTACTGTTTCTACAGTTCACCTCTGTTGGTTGGTGGTTGGAACCTCCCCTGGGTAGGCAGCATATGGGTGGGCCACATTTCAAACTTAATATAGCAATTACTGCTTTGCGCTCTGTGCATTTTGGGAGCGGTTGAAGAAGCAGTAGTTAATCATTGATGTATTTTAAAACCGAGTAAGCACATAAATAAGAGGTCACATGTGATTTCTGATCATTTCTTACGGTATGTATTAATTATTTATTAATTCCCGATAAGCTATTTACAACCACATGCCAGATCTGAAACATACTCAAATGAGCTGTAGTGATAAAGCAAATAGAAGCCTCCAAAAACTAACATCTGCTTCACAGAACCAGTGGTTCACTGGTTCAGGGAAATTAGGTTGAAACATTCAGTGAACAAAACATAGGTCATAATTACTCATATTTGATGCTGAGGTTAGAAGTAGAGACTGTGGCACCCATCGGGCAGTTCCCAGTGTGAGAACAGTGATTTAAGAAGTCAGCTCCATTCTTGAGGTTTCATTTTGGATAGTCTGCATCATTTAGGACTTTTTAAAGCAGCGAATTGTGTGGTTTGAATTGCCTTGTGGTAGTCAAGAGGCTCACTACCTCAGCCCTTACATGGAAGCAGCATGGAATAGATGCCTTACTATAGCTTGCTAACTTACGCTGTTTCGGGGCACATTCATACCAAACAGACTTTGCTTGCAGTGAAGGTCCCATTATTCGTGGGGAGAAAGATGGGAGTGACCACTTGGGGTGGCAAAAAACTCACCCTAATGCAAAACATACTGCAGAGCATGGAAGATGTAACTTCTGGAAATGTTTGCCTGCACACTTCGTATTGGACTTGCATCCAAGCGTGGTGGAGATCCAGTCTGCTGCAGAAGTGAGAGCCAGGCATTTGTGTGGGCAATACAAGTCTTGCAAAGAGGCTTGAGTTCTCTGCAGTTAGGAAAGCTCTGGGAGTGTTAGAACTGGAACCCACAGAACCAGTGCACCTGCAAGATCACCATTCCTTGCCCATACAGACCTCCAGTGCCTGACTGCCAGAGGGGAGGTTGAAATGAGCTCTTCCCTGTGAGGGTGCTGAGGCTCCCTGTGAGGGTGCCCAGAGAAGCTGTGGCTGCCCCATCCCTGGCAGTGTCCAAGGCCAGGTTGGACACAGGGGCTTGGAGCAAGCTGCTCTATGGAAGGTGTCCCTGCCCATGGCAGGGGTTTGGAACTGGCTGAGCTTTAAGATCCCTTCCAACCCAAACCATTCCAGGGTTCTATGAAATAGAAGAAACACCACGTGGTGCTTTTTCCATGATAGAAAAGATTCAAGTGAATTTGTTATTGCCAAAACCACTCCACTTGTGAGTAGCTGTGTTTGGGGAAGAGCAGAGTGTGTGATGTTGTAGGTGTCAGTTATGTATGGATACGGCACTCACGGATAACATGCACAATTTGTTCTTTGAGTTCCAGAGTCTTTACAAACCTTTCACAAACAGGAAAAAAAAATCAGCTTTTCTCTGTGCTTGTGTTTAGTGAATCAATATTTGGATAATGTGATCTCATTGAAAGCCCGTGTTTGTGCCTGCTTTTCCCTGGGCAGCAGGCTGCGCCTTTGTTTCAGAGCTCTGCAATAGGCTTTTTCATTCAGGTAGGCACTTCAGTATTTTTCCTCTCTCCTTGTGCTGATTGCTAATTACACGTGGATACAAGGTTTGTTTTGTTTCCCTTTGCAAGCGTTTGCTTGGGACTATTTTCTCATCACCTTGGAGTCAGACAACAGCATGAACATCAGGCAGAGCCATTCTGAGCTTTGCTTGCAGCTGCCTCCCTCCTAGGGAGGACGCTCTGGGGTTTTTATACTTTCTTTCAACTTCTCATCCTTCTGATGTTTGATCATCTGAAGGGGTTTTTTCTCCCTTCTCTCCCTGTTTTTACCCACCTCTGAGCCTCAGCTGATTTCTTCAAGGCAGCTCCTTGAACTTGGTACACTTCTTTACCATAAGGATCCTTAGAAAAGGCGGCTGCTGCTCCATTTTATAGAATCATAGAATCGTAGAATAGTCAGGGTTGGAAAGGACCTCAAGATCATCGAGTTCCAACCCCCCTGCCATGGGCAGGGACACCTCCCACTAAACCATGCCACCCAAGGCTCTGTCCAACCCGGCCTTGAACACCGCCAGGGATGAAGCATCCACAACCTCCCTGGGCAACCCATTCCAGGGCCTCACCACCCTCACAGTAAAGAACTTCCTCCTTAGATCCAATCTAAACTTCCCCTGTTTCAGTTTGAACCCATTACCCCTTGTCCTATCACTACAGTCACTCATGAAGAGTCCCTCCCCAGCATCCCTATAGGCCCCCTTCAGGTACTGGAAGGCTGCTATGAGGTCTCCATGCAGCTTCTCTTCTCCAGGCTGAACAGCCCCAATTTTCTCAGCCTATCTTCATACGGGAGGTGCTCCAGTCCCCTGATCATCCTCGTGGCCTCCTCTGCACTTGTTCCAACAGTTCCATGTCCTTTTTATGTTGAGGACACCAGAACTGCACACAATGCTCCAAGTGAGGTCTCACAAGAGCAGAGTAAAGGGGCAGGAGCACCTCCCTTGACCTGCTGGTCACACTCCTTTTGATGCAGCCCAGGATACGGTTGGCTTTCTGGGCTGCAAGCGCACACTGCAACCGGCTCATGTTCATTTTTTCATCAACCCACACCCCCAAGTCCTTCTCCTTGGGCTGCTCTGAATCTCCTCCCCGCCCAACCTGGAGCTGTGCCTGGCATTGCTCCGACCCAGGTGTAGGACCTTGCACTTGGCATGGTTAAACTTCATCAGGTTGGCATCAGCCCACCTCACAAGCGTGTCAAGGTCCCTCTGGATGGCATTCCTTCCCTCCAATGTATCAACCGAACCTTTCATGTGCCTTAGCATGCCTTCCAGGAGGATCTGCTCCAAAATGTTGCCAGGCACAGAGGTGAGACTGACTGCTCTGTAATTCCCTGGCTCATCCATTTTCCCCTTCTTAAAAATGGGGGTTATATTTCCCTTTTTCCAGTCATCGGGAACTTCACCTGACTGCCATGATTTTTCAAATATGATGGACAGTGGCTTAGCAACTTCATTTGCCAGCTCCTTCAGGACCCGTGGATGGATTTCGTCCGGTCCCATGGACTTGTATACATTCAGGTTCCTAAGGTGGTCCCGAACAAGATCCTCCCCCACAGTGGGCCCAGGGTCCCCACCCTCACTGTCCCCGCATCTGCCTTCCAAGACTTGGGTGGTGTGGTCAGAGCATTTGCCGGTAAAGACTGAGGCAAAGAAGTCATTAAGAACCTCAGCCTTCTCCAAATCCAGGGTAGCCAGTTCTCCCGATAGCTTCTGGAGAGGACCCACGGTGTCCCTAGCCTGTCTTTTATTTGCAGTGTACCTATAGAATCACTTCATGTTATCCTTAACATCCCTAGCCAAGTTTAATTCTAAGTGGGCCTTAGCATTCCTAACCTGGTCCCTGGCTTCCCAGACAACATCCCTGTATTCTTCCCAGGCCGCCTGACCTTGCTTCCACCTTTTATAAGCCTCTTTTTTCCTCCGAAGTTTCCTCAGCAGCTCCTTATCCATCCAAGGAGGTCTCCTGGCCCTCCTGCTGAACTTCCTTCTAGTTGGGATGCATCGCTCCTGAGCTTGCAGCAGGTGAGCCTTGAATATCAACCAACAGTCTTGGGCCCCCCTGCCCTCTAGGGCTGTATCCCATGGAACCTTACTGAGCAGGTTCCTGAAGAGGCCAAAGTCTGCTCTCTTGAAGTCCAGGGCAGTGAGCTTGCTGCACGCTCTTCTCACTGTCCTGAGGATCTCAAATTCGACCACCTCATGACCATCTCATGTAAGGTTTTCATCTTTCTTTAAAGGCAGTTCAAAGTGATATTTTCCTCATTGTATTTTAAAAAGTTTGATCATTATTTTCCTCCCATTTTTGCTTTTCATAGCAATGATTTGTAGTTACGGTTGTGTATCATCATAGAGGCTCTGCCGACCTTGGCCACCTGTGCCAGATGCTGTATGCACTTTCAGACTGTCTGTGCTGCAGTGAACTGATGTGTAAATGCAAAAGTACTTACAAACTGCAATCAGACTGTCCCTCAGTTCTATTTAGTGCAGGTCTGTAAAGGCAAGGGGAGGCAAAGCTGGGCTCAGCATGTTCCAGGCATGGCACTGGGCTGTTCCGGACTGGTTACAGCCGTTGCGGGGTCAGTGTGTTCTTGTATCAGCTCAGAGCAGCGTGCTCTGGTCTCCCGGGGCGCAGCAAACAGGACTGCTCATTCCCACTGCTGGTTTCTCCTTCCCTCCTGTTAATATTAAGTTCCTCCTTTGCTTACTCACCACATCCAAAGCATCAGTTTGGCAGTAGTTTATCCTCCTGTTCCCCACTACAGATGCAGTGAGATGTATTTGTCTCATGGCCAGACAGGTCTGCAGAGTTTCTCTCTGCTTTCGTTTCTTAGTATAGAGACGAGGCTGTAAGGTTTCTGTCTCTTCCTCTGACTTTTCCCCTTGTGCTATTAAACAGACCTTTGGCCTATGAATTTGATTTTCATAATCTCCTTTCTCATGCTCAGAATCCTGCTGGAGCCAAAATACTGTGTAATGGCTTTAACCATGCAGCTGGACAACAGGATCAGGACTTACCAGGTTTAAACTAAGTTTTCTCTCTAAGCCATGCAGACACCCACTATCTGTGGTCTGATTCCCATTTTAGAACTCATATTATACAGAATTTACCAAAAAGTAGCTTTGCTCGCTGGAATTTAATCTGTTCCAGGGCCTTTATAGAGCCTCACTGGGAACTCTTGCTGGCCTTCTTGAGAAGCTTGTGAGAAATTCAGATTCAGGCCAGCTCAATAGCACACCATTCATGTTCATGGGTATGCCTTTAATCAAGGGGATGGCTGAAGGCTTCAGGCTGCCCCTGACTCCTTTTAATGCACGTGGATGTATCCAGGGCTTCACTGGCCACTGTCTTTGGTGTGAAGCCAGGTCTGTCCATCCCAACCATCCCTTTTGGATATGGGTGCAATGGGTCTGCAGGAGAATCTTCTTGCTGAGACACCACAGCAGAAACGTGCCAGTGAGGGGATTATCTGCGTATTCCCAGGATCTGGTGAATGAGCTGTTCAGGAGAGGCCCTTCATTTGAACTGCTTTAGAACAGGCTTACCACAACGTTGTAGCTTTATGTGTATGCGCAGTATCAGAAATGAGGCACAAGAAGTGTTTATGGAAACAAAGCCCAGAAATGAAAATTGGGGTGAGCAGTTCCTCCAGTCCAAAATTACAGAAGGAACTTGAAAACCTCTTTATGGTGCTGGCTTCAGGGTGTGCTGACCCTCTTTGGCCACTCTGGTGCGTGGTGCTGAGCACTGCACGATCAGTTCCTGAAACAGCCATCACAACACAGAGCAATAGCCTGAAGGGAACAAAGCTGGGTTTAAACCTAAACAGGAGAAGCAGGTTAGACATGAGGAAGAAGCTCTTCCCTGTGAGGGTGCTGAGGCGCTGGCACAGGGTGCCCAGAGAAGCTGTGGCTGCCCCATCCCTGGCAGTGTTCAAGGCCAGGTTGGACACAGGGCCTTGGAGCAAGCTGCTCCAGTGGAAGGTGTCCCTGCCCGTGGCAGGGGTTGGAACTGCACAAGCTTTATGATCCCTTCCAACCCAAACCAGGCTGGGGTTCTATGGTTCTATGATAAAGCTGTTTATCACCAGGGCTGTTTGGATGCTGAAGCATCACTACCCCACCAGTACCCTGGCTGGTTTGGGTGGTATGGCAGCACTGGGAAGTGGAGCCAGGAAGGGGAGGTGCTCTGGGAATGTAATCTGAAAGAGAGGAGACCGACAGTGGGCAATGAGTGTGCATCAGGTCTTAGCTCCAATTTGTACTTTAAATCCAGCCACATGAACTGCAGGTGGGAAGATCCAGGGTTCTGGCCTATGTGAAAGCACTTACTCATTCTCAGGTAGTTTCTTCAAGGATGAATGGAAAGGTTTTCCTGCATTGCACCCAGCAGGTTCCTGATCCATGGGTCTTCATAAAGCAGTGATACCTGTAGAAGTGGCCTAGTGCAGAAAACAGCTTTGACAGACTAATTATTCCTTCCAGCCTAGGTCTGAAACACTCCATGGAGGGGATGACACAGCTGTTGTACCTGCCTGGTGGCTGCAGAGAGGACTTTGCCTCTAGAGCTGGCATCTGGAGTGCTGGATTCCCCCACTCAGAGAATCCATCTGCTGCCGTAATGCACATCCCAACCCTGTTTGCAGCTCTGGTTCAGTCTCTGCTAAATTACATGCAGATGAATGAACAAAATAATAGAGCCTGTCCCGAGCTGTTGATATTTATTTCACCCTATACAAACAGATAATGGAGCTTTCTCCCTGCTCCTCTCTGAACAGGTTTCTTCCTTGCAGCTCAGTCTTCCCTTTGCCTTTGCTTGGTTTGGCCACTGAACTGCTGTGGGATGGGGCTGGGCAGAACCTCCTGTTCCACTGGGGCCTCTGAGGGCTACAGCAATAAAAGTCATAATAAACGTGCCCTTTTCACATTAGTCTTTAGCTTTTGGTGTCATTTAGAAAAGGAGGCAGCACATAACCATATGAAAATGTCACTTGCAAACATTTACCTCTCCAGTGCTCTGTGCTTTCAGGGATGCGTTCGGGAATCGCACAGCTAAGAAATGGGAGGCGTTGGGTGGATGGTACATGGGGAGAGCCTGAACAGGCTTAGCGAAGGCACGAGGGAAACCAGGTCAACAAGCTCTGGAGACAAGGGGGCTCTCAGAGTTTAAAAGAAAATTAAGAAGAGATGCTTAAAAAGACTTCCTTATCAATATTCCCCTTTTTTCCCTGTCCTCCCATGACTTCCGTGGGCCTGAGTTTGTCTTCTCAGTTTTTGGTGGTTCTTTTTTCATTTGTGGTGAGCTTCGGCCTTTCTTCTGCAAAGGAATTCAACAAAACTCATTTTCCTTAATGCTTAAAGAAAAGATTTAAAGACAATCTAAAACTAATCCTGGTGTTTCTATGGATTTGAAGCCATTACTGTGAGGGTTTGGAAGTTACAGTGCATACCTAGTAGGAAGCTGAATCTGCTTTAGAGAATGCTTTAGGTCTTGCTTTAAGCATTGGAGCTTGCAGGGCTCAGGACCTCAGTTGTTCCTGGTGCTTGGAAGTGCTGTCAGAGCAAGAAAGAGCAACAATTCAGCTTGCGTTCTGCCAGTTGTTTTTTGAGCTCCCTGTGGGATTTGTGTACAGACTACAGGGTGAAGGGTTGCACTTCCAACCTGGCGTGCTGTGGTTCTATATAAATGTATTTCTCCCTGTTACACACTGAGTCAGCTGCAGTTGGCAGGGGCTGAACTGGTCTGCCTTTTGTGCAAGGGAAACCAAAGTACTGAGATTTGTCATCTCAGCTGTGTGCGGTCTGTGCTGGCCTTCACAGAGCTTTTATTGCTTTTTTATCCTATTTTCATCCTTTTATCTTTCTCCCCTTCTGTTGTGCTCTGGGGAGACCCCCCCTGCAGTCCTGATCCAGCTCTGGGGCAACAACACAAGAGGGATGTGGAGCTGTTGGAGCAGGTAAAGAGGAGGCCACGGAGCTGCTGCAAGGGCTGGAGCAGCTCTGCTCTGGAGCCAGGCTGAGAGAGCTGGGCTGGGGCAGCCTGGAGAAGAGAAGGCTCCTTAAGGGGAGACCTTAGAGCAGCTCCAGTGCCTGAAGGGGCTGCAGGAAACCTGGAGAGGGGCTTTGGACAAGGGATGTAGGGACAAGCCAAGGGGAATGGCTTTAACCCGCAGAGGGGAGACTGAGATGAGCTCTTAGGCAGAAGCTCTTCCCTATGAGGGTGGTGAGGTGCTGGCACAGGGTGCCCATGCCCCAACTCCCCACTACCTTGTTATGCTGATGTTACTGCTGGGTTTGCTATTGCCATGGTAGGCAGCACAAGAGGAATTAAGCAAAGGGTACTTTTTGTCTCTCAGTATTTGTTCTGTTTATTCTTCTTGTTATTATTTTTGTAAAATACTAAACTCAGTTGCAGGTAGAAGCAGCCATCTGGTTCCTGTCACAGCGACTGTATATTACATACATAGGGGGAAATTGCTTATTGATTTAGCCAAGTGTGAACAAGTGCTACTAGGAAACCACAAAAGTATTCATAATACTAATAGATACTATCAGAAGTGACATGCTGCTCTTGATTCCTGACTAGAGGGCATCAACTTTTAAGCAAGGACTTAAAAAATATCAGTCATTTCTATATAGATGACTGCACTATTAAAGCTTTAATGAAAAATTGCTTGGAGAATGAAAGGCAATATGGTTAAAGACAATCGTGCGTATGTTTTATTGACCTCACTGTGCTTTATGTGCTAGGTTTAGGCCTGGCTCCTGCAAAGGCTTTAAGTTACTTAGATCAGCTGAATCATCAGGAGGATGTCTGATGTGTTGTTATGGCATCTGCAGACATACATGTAACCAGTTGCTTACATGACCCAGGGGTTGTTTTCAACAGTCTGACAGATAAAATCACTGCAAGGAGGCGATACAGGACAACCTCAAAGTGGGTTTATTCCTGCAGGGATGAAAGCTCCTGTTCTCACATGAACTGCTATTGTAGGGCAGACAGAGAAACATTGGAATAGAGTACCTGCACAGCTCCTGGGCTTGACTCAGGTTTTCCACATGTACTTGGCAGCCCCGTGGGTAATGGCTCTGCTGAAAGCTTCCATCCTGGAGGCCAGCACATTGTCTGGCTGGTCATTGCACTGCCTTGTTTGCTTTGCAGCTTCTTCCCACCTCAGAACAGACTCTGGTTTGAGTTAGGATTCCCAGCACAGCTTGCCCAAGGATATACGAGGTCTTGTTTCTGTGTCCACGATGTCTGGTCATCTGACTGAAGGGCTGCGGAAGAACCAGTGTTCGATGCGGAAGAGGCTGTTGAGTTGGAGATGCAAGAGTTGGCTGATGATTATGAGTAGGTAGTCACATTCCTGGTGAGAATGTGATGTTGCCTCAATCATTAAAATGATGGTTTGTGCTTCAATGGATGATAGCTCAGCTAAGGTGCTGCACCACCGAATTAAGCATAGAGTGGCTGTGATGCTGTTGAATTAATAGAAGCTGCATCAGTGGCTACCAGAGAGTGATGGAACATTGAGGAGGGAAATGAATGCAAACATCCGCAAGTGTAATTTTCCAGGTTCTTAATTTGGCCTGAAAATGTGCCAGCTCATCTCTTCCCTCCGTGGCCATTACTCACTGTTTGCATAGTTTAAACCGAGCAGCTCTGCACTGACAGTGTTAACGCATCCCTTAGCTGTCAGTTGGACCAAACTGCACATGTTTGCATGTTGGTGTCTAAACTTGGATTCCCAAAGGGAGCTGGGAAGAGTCTTGATCCGCCACCAGTTATGTTAGCGTCACATCCATTTAATAAAAATACACTGGGACAAGATTGTGGAGTCCAAAAGAGTGCAGATACAAGAGATGAATAGCAGTGACTCATCTAAACATAAAATACTTGATTTTCATTTTCACACTGCACTTGATTTAGGAGACATTCATTTTAGCATCTGTCAAGAGTAATGTATGTACACAAATAGACTGTCAGGAGCTGACCGTGACTGCAAGTCTTGTCATGAATCTGCTCTCCAGCTTTAGAAGCAGAGGCCAAACCCTTTATGAAGCGGTGCAAGGTAGTTGCAACAGTCAAGCTAAGTGCAACAGCTTTGGGGGTTGGAACTGGATGATCTTAAGGTCCTTTCCAGCCCTAACTGTTCTATGATTCTATGAATAGTTACTCACATGCACCAGAGGCACCAGTGAGATCAGACTCCCCAGTTCCAGAGATGTTTAGCGTGGGATGCTCCTGGAGAAGTTCCAAAGGCAAAAGCCGAAGTGCTTGGCCTTTGAGCTGAAGGGTGATGTGCATTTGCTGTGGATCTTGCATAAAGTGGATGTGCACTCTGTTATCTTTCACGGACCATTTACCCAAGGCCCAGAACTATTACAAAATGCAAACGTTGGAAGTTTTGAAAGAAAGCTTCAAATAATGATTTTTGATGCAATTCCTCATGAAAAAGAATCCTCCTTTCTTTTAGCAGCAAAATGCCAGTGTGTTCGCTTGCATTAGTGTCCTTTGGACTGAGTTTGACAGCTGGAAATACCAAGGTACTGTCTTCCAAATGATAGCAGGCTACTTCCACATTGAATATTTTTACTGGCTATACTCCTTGTCTCTGTCACTGGGGGGTGGAAATAAAAGCAATGCACTCTCTGCCATGGCTGTTCGGAGTGTATTAACCTCTGATGTTTATGGCTGTTACATTTGTCTTGTGTATAATGGAGATTTTATGAAATTAAAAGCTCTTCTTTATGGTAATGCTGCACTTCCTCAGAGTTCTTTCTGAGCCTCAGAAGCAGGTATTAAAGCTTTTAATATCAAATAGGGTTGGGGCAGTTTGTCCTCCTTCCTGCAGTAGTTGAGCAGTAGGTTGATCAGGCTTGGGCAGGTACAGGTGTATCTCACAGCTTTTAACCTTTCTAATCTAAGTAATATCCATATGAAGCACCTGTGTGGTGTCATTGCTTTAAGAGCCTGGTTGTCAGTGGCACTGAGCATATAGTGTAATGGTGTTGAAGCCCATGGAAGGTTCTGGCACTCTGTCATACCTGATGAGCTGGAGCTGGTGCGATCTCATGCGTGTCAGATGCAGTCACACCTCTGTTTCAAAGAGGGATCCTTTAAAATGGCAATAAATGAGCTCACTTTTAATCTGCTCAGCAACAAGGGAGCTGTTAAGACTTCCCCCTCGTACCTAATTTGTGCTGCGAATTCTCCTCCATGACAAAGGCTCAGTAGGTACCATGTTCAACTGATCACAGCTCTTTGAAAGGGTGTGGGTGATATTGCTCTCAGTTATGGTAAAAATACTTTCAAACTCAGTGTTCCCCTTAATAATAATGCTTAAGCACATTACACCTTCAAGAAGCTGTACAAACATTAACTAATTAGTACCCCCAACTAATACATAATATGCCATCATGATATGTAATTATGTATTACTATTAGAGCTGGAAGAATTATTCCTTGTGAATAAATTATCCAGCAAATTTTGCTATTTTTCCCCTTACTGTTGTGAATTTGTTTGCAAAATATTCCTGGGTGTTGTGGCTGTAGTTGATCTCACCTCTGCCATAATGGTAGTAAAGGGTATCCTTTATGTTCTATGTAGTCAGTTCCTTTGGTTATTGGATGCTGGTTTGTGACTGTTACTTACTTAGGAGCAGCACTCTGGGCTCTGTTGAGTGTAGGACCTCGAGTGCAAGGTGCTGCACATGTACCCCCATTGAATTGCAATGAAGAGAAGGAACAAGGTGGTGAGAAGGGAAATGGATACAGAGGGAAGGAATAAGCGATTGCCCCATGAGCATGGAGCGTATCGAGTAAATCCATTCTGTGTGATTGTGTGGGAATTAAATGCAACTTCCTTGAAATCCATTCCCTTAGACGATGCCTTTGCTTTTAATTAGGTCATAACAATTCATTGCAGTGTCACAGTAGCTGCTTCAGTCCCCCAAATCTCAGTTTTCTTATCTCTAAAGTAGGTCAGTGTTTACTGGCTTGACACGGGGTGTTCTGAGGCATAAAGGTGGTGCTGGAGGCACATGGCCTTTCGAACAGAGGCAACTATTCAGACGGGGCCCCTGTGTTTTCCAGCCCCTGAGTTGCTGCTCTGTGAGAGATGCTTTGCCTCTGGTTTTACAAGCTGTTTGCAAAGAGCCGACGTGGCAGCGTGCCTGGGTGGCCCAAAGCAGCTCTGCTCTCCAGTGCTGAAGTGCTGCCTTGAGAAGCCTTCCACTGAGCAGTACCCAGTCACACACACACATATACATACATATATGCACACACATCGGGAGTGAAGTACAATCTGTCAGTGCCCTTTCAAATGCCTCTGTATTCATATTTGCTGTTTAATTGTTGTTGCTTTCCCAGCGTTTTTCGGAGCATGAGTGAATTGGAAGCGTTTAATCTTAGACGAGAGATGACTAAGATGAAGGATGATTAAAGTATTCTCAATAATGACTGATGTGGAGGATAGTTATTTGGAGCTTCACTCTGTCTCATTACTCACAAATTAGAAGATAGTGAAGCTGAAAGATAGGAAACTAAAAAAGAATACAGAAGAAGAAACTGCATTTTTCCACTGAAAGGCAGAAATCTCTGGCAGTCGTTGTGAGGAGAGGTCCAGAGGTTGAGATTTCCTGCTTTCAAGAGAACAAGAATAACTAAAGATGTTGTAGGTAATGTTTTTAAAGCATGCACAGGTATAAAATGTCATTCCTCACATTTCAGCCCCTCTCAGATCATGAGGAACAAGATGATTCTCTTGTTTGGGAAATGACTTTTCCTCTCCTTGCTGTAGTTTCCTATGACCTTGTGTGATCTGCCTGTGCCTGTATGATGGAGCTGAAAGGCTCCTGGTAGTTCTGCTGTGTGGAAAGTGCTGCTCTCTCTGTAGTTCTTCTGGGCCCTCCTCTCCTGTCTGCCATATTCACACGTTTTGTTCGCAGTTGCTCTGATTTTGGTCTGCTGTTCAGAGCCACACACTAAAAATTACCACTTCATCTTCTGCGCTGAATGCAGATGGAACAGAAGGTTGAGGGTAATAGAGCTGCAAGGGAGTCTCTCATTCCTTCCTCTTGTCATTTTTTTCTCCTCTATTTTAAAGCAGAGGAGGTGAAAATACAAATATGGCCCAAATGTTACTGCATGAAAGCTCTGGGGATTATCATGGTGGGCACAGCATCCTGAGGGTAACCACAGCAACTGGGTGGGTTTTTGTGCTCTCTGCAGTGAGTATCAGAAAATGCCACTTTCTTGTCAAATGCAGTGAATTTATAACTATCTGCCTGGAACATACTTTGCAGAATTGTTCCTCATCGTTTGACACTGACTGATTTTAATGGTGTTCTATTAAAAAAAAGGTATAAAAAGATTTTATAGAGAAAATAAAAGGAAGGGCAGCCAAGCCTCAGAAATAAACGTGTCTGATCTGATTGCAGGATCCACGTTCGCTCCGTGCAGGTGTCATTCACTGCCTGATCTTCAAAGACTTTCAGAGAAAAAGGCATTAATTAAACCTCAAAGTAGCTCTTGTGCGTGGATCTCGTCAAGAAGTAAACTGCTCTGCCAGTGGGTCAGCAGCCCCTGTGCTGAGGTGGTTTCTTTCTCAAGTTAAAGGAATTACAGCAGGGATCACAGGAGCGGAAGCCAGGGCATCTTCTGACTGTCACCAGTTCCTCTGGGCATTGCGGGTGGAAAACTTGCTGTTCAGTGGCCAGAGAGGGAGATTTCCCTCCAAGTGGTGATCGCTGGGATGGAGGCATCAACTTGTGTGCCTTGGGGAGCTGCTGCACTGGAAGCCCTGGCTGAACAGAGTGAATCTGGTTGTGAGGGATTGGGCTGTACAGAGGGAGGGCCCCAAACTCCCTGTGTGGTGCTGGGGTTGGCGCTGCTCCGAGCGGTGTGAGTGAGGAAGAGGGAGGGCAGCGCAGGACAGGGCTGCGTGGCTGCTGCCCGGTGTTTCAGATGCCTTGCTTTGGCACAGCGTGTCTGAAGGGGATGTTCATAAGTGTCTGTTTCCCTGACAACCAGGGCCTAACAGACGATTGGTCAACTGATAAATATTTTTAGGCTTCAGCACAATTTATAGCCAACTTTCCCAGGGAAGGGGATGTTCAAGAAGACCTGAGGCCTGTTCCAGGTTGCTCTGCAGACTGTCTAGACCTGTCTAATCCTGGCTTGGCTTCAGCTCAGTTTTGTTCTGGCAGGTTCTTGTAGCTCTCCGGTCCATGTGTCTTTTCATTCATGACAAAAAGAAACCATGGCAGGAGGTTGGAACGAAATGGTCTTAAGGTCCTTTCCAACCCAAATCGTTCCAGAATTCTTAGGCACACGAGTACGCATAGCCATGCTTTGTTCCTTCCCCTCACAGAAGTAGTCCCAAAATGATCATAGCGCTATTACGAAGGGCTTATCTGACAAAGCTGCATCAAAGACAGATGCCCTTTAATTTCTCTGGCTATGGGATAGGAGGAATCATGTTAATGTCCTTTTGTACATATGGAGCTGCTGTTCCATGCATCTGACATGGGTACTAATGAGGGCTGATTAGAATCTTGTGCTTTTGATAGAAAGTTGTGTTACACTCTGAAACTCATGGAAAAAGGGCAAGGATAGTCATATTTGTGCATTGTTTTCTAACCTGCCCTATCAAATGTTAAGTTATTATCTCTAAACCAGACTAAACTTAGGGATGCTGCAATTCCCAGATTTAGAGAGGCCTTTGAGTCCCGTCCTCTTTAACTGTTTAACTTTTACATTAAAAAATAAAGCTAGCAGTAACAAAACCCACACTGATTTCCCCCTCCTGATTTCCTTTCCCTGCCCTGCTGTGATGCTGTGTATTCTGTGTTGTGCTTCGCTTCTTCTGGTTTTGACCCATTGGTTCATTTGCGTGGCTCCGATCAACCGAAGTACAGGGAAATGAAGGGATAAATGTGGAGTGGTGTTTGTGTGCTGACTGGTTTCAGGATGATGAGAGCCAAATGAAGGGGGTTAACTGCCCAAAGCTGCAGCAGTGCTGGGGTATAGCATTGAGCAGCAAGCTTTGAGCTGAAGGCTGGCTCCAAACACATGGGCCATCCTTCTTTTCAAGGCCATAAAGCATGTGAAAGCCCTCAGCACAGAGGAAGGTGAAGGGAGAGGCAGCTGCAAGCAGGAAGCTCTGTAATTTTATGTGCTTTTTAAAAGGAACATTGTTTTTTCTACCAGAATGCTTTGGCACAAGGCAGGATTGTATTCTTGGTAAGAGCACAGTGCTCTTGATGTTACTGTTGCATTTCATATATTGGGTCAAGCTGCTTTTACACCTGCCTCAAAATTGAGCCAAGTTGAGAGAATATAATCACCTTCTTTCCTTGCATGAGTCAACAAATAGATTTCATTAAGCAGGAGGAAGGAAGGTACAAAAAATTCCTCCTGCATGGGGCGAAGGAAGACATAATTTAAACGGTCTTCTGGGCTTTGAAGGGCATATTTGAACAAGTCTGCCTTCTTTCGGCGTTTCTACTTTTCATTTGATGTGTTTTAGCTTCTTTTAACTATCTGGAAGTCCTTAGGAGCGCTCTGTGTTGGCCAAGTGGAAATGGAGCTGAGCAGCAGCACTGAAAGGTCATATTCATTAAGGGATGGAGCTCAGCAAAGATATCTGCAGTCGCTTCCTGCTAATAGAGTCATTCCCATAACAAATTAAAGCACAGCTCTGGTTTTGGGTACCAAGCGGGCATTTGTGGAGGGTTCAATGTTCACAGGGAGTTGTGAAAATAAGATTCCTTTATTTGCTTTGTTGTCTCACTGCAGATGGTCACTGGGGGATTTCTTAAAGAGGTTTACAGCTCGTGTTGAGCGCTCACAAGGAAGGAAAATGGTGTTCTATATGCAAGGTGCCAAGCACGTGGAATTGGAGCTTCAAGGCTGCAGATTTAATTGACTTTCATAACCTAATTTTGTAATAGTTAGAAATTGAGTCACTGTTTTAATTTAATATTTTCTTTTTACATTGAAAAGTAAGGCTAGTTAGGGAGAAACCTATACTGGCTTGTCTCGCTTCTTCCCATTAGTCTGTAACTTGCTGCCCCTGCTCATGCAGGGATGTTTTTTCTCCCCTCGGGCTCTTTTACACCATGGGATTGATGCAAGAGTTAGAGGCATACTTCAGTTCCCCAGAAGCAGCTTTTGTCACCGGATCACTAAATGGGAGTGTTGGAAGTTAGGAGCTGACCGGTGAGCACCAAAGGTGGCCATGGTAGGCAGGAGCATTGGCCTGCATGGCTGCCTTCTGTCATGACCTGGTGCAGCAAAGCTCACCAGGCTGTGTTCTCAGAGGGAGCTTGTTCCCTTCAGCAACAAAAAGGGAAACACAAGCCTCAGAGTTGTGTCTTTTCAGTTTTCTTGTTAGGCTCATAAATATGTAAATGAAATGACACCTTTGGGCATAAAGAGTATTTATAAGGAAGCCTTAATTGGAGGAGTGTGCTCATTTTTGGGATACTATCACCAGATCTTCAGAGGAGTTTATGGGACTTTGGAGTATGGGTCCTTTTATTATAATCATCAAGAATTTTTAGCACTTTTTAATTTTGTTTATCCGCAGTTCACCGCCTGACAAGGCACTCAGGAGCTGAGGATTAAGTCAGATCCCCATGCGCCTGTAACACGCGGTGGCCTTGCTGCTATGGGTTAGAGCCAAACCTGAATCTGCATCTGGGGTCCAGGTCAAGGTCAGTTGCTGCAGATTCTCCTTCCATCCCAGAAACAGCATTTTGAAAGCTGTTTTGTTCACTTCCCCTCTCAAAGAGGTTTGGAGGATGAAATGCAAGTGCATAATTACATACAGTGACAAGGAGGAAAGAAAAAGCAAGTGCAAGAAGACAGAGCGAGAAGAACCTGCCTTGGAAGAGCAGCAAGCGCTGCAGCCCAGGGTGGGAGCCTGAATCCCACTGCCCCACTGAAATGAGAGATTCTGAGGGCTGTTAAGTGCTGGAGCCTCATGATGCATAAACAGGAACAAGGGCTGGTGGAAAAAAGTTCAGATGAAACACGCGAACTGTTTCCCAATAGATTTTTTGTGGGACTTCTCGTTCTATCGGATGTTTTGTTTCATTTTTTTGGTCAATAGCATGCGAACCCCTTGAATTCTCTACACAGCAAAAATTCCATTTTTCAATCGGGAATAATTGCAATAGATTTTAGTTTTAACCAGTGCCGCAGGGGATTGAATTTGAAGTTTTACTGATACAAGTTGAACACTGTGATGGGGAGAGACGGAAGCAGAGCAGGAGTTGTGTTCTATTTAAAACTGTGGAGGATTAACATTTGTGCCTGCTGATTGATTCCTCTTGAATGTCAGAGCATGAAAACTGTATTTTGTATTGATTTCAGAACCTGAAAACTGTTTTTTGTCTTGAGTCTTGCCCTTCTGTCAGTGTTGTTAAAGGACACTGCAATATGTTCAAAGTCCTCCTTTATACTGCTGCAACCCCACAGTAACTCACATAGATAGGGCAGTTTCATATAGCTGGATTTACCTTGATAGAGCCAATGCTGTCCCCCTAACAGTGAGCCTCACCTGGAGGTTTTGTGATGCTCTGGCTGGTGCTGTGCTTATTCTTTGGCAGCTCTGCTCTTCTCTGTTGGGTTTGGCCACCAGCATTTCACTGAGTGAAGGCAGCGTGCAGTCCTGCCTGTACATGGCACATCACGATGGTGCTGTGCAGCACTGATATGTCGGGATCAGAAATGATCACCTGATTTCCAGTTAAGGTGTTGATTTGACCATGGAAGTCTTGAATGGCTTGAAATTTGGCTGGGAGATGACCCCTCTGCCGTGATTACAGTCAGCAGAGAGCCCTGGCCTGAACCCTGCTGGTGTAAGTAGGAGGGTGCTGCTGCTGGAGCACTTTAGGCAGTCATTGTCAGAATCCATCCTGGTTCCATCTGAGGCAGCAGTTTATTAAGAACTGGAATATGTTGCAAGATCAATTTATTTTGCTTGTGGAGAAATGAAAGGTTTCTGTTGCTCAGACTGGTTTTGATGGTCTTAATTCCGGATAATTATGTCCTGGAACAGACCTTTTCCCTGTAGGCATGCGGCTGACCCGGCTTGAGCAGGGGCTGGCTCTTGGTGATCTCAAGATGACTCTTCCAAAGCGGTTTTGTGACTCTGGTGTCACATCTCTTCTAGATGATAGGCTATTTTGGGAGTCTGTTGAATTAAACCGTGCTCATTCTGTTATCTTCGAGCTCTGGGATATGTGCACACATGCATGTGTTTGTGCTGGGCATTCCTGTATTTTTCCCTTCATGTTTGCTGGCAGGAGACAACTGATTCTACCAGATGGATGACTGGGATAATCCCAGCCTTGTTAGGCAGAACTTAGACCCTCGTAGAGGTGAAGCTGCTGATGAGGTTGTGGTAAAGAGTTCCTGGGTAGGTGGCCTCCCCTGCTGTCTCTCATTAGGCTGGAGCTGAGGTTTTGCTTTCAGTGCACCCATTGCTTTTCAGTCATGGTTTTTTGCCTCTCATCGCACTTTCTTCCTCCTTTCATGTCAGGAATCTGAAGAGAAGCTGCTTTTCCTTTGACACTATTATCCGTGTGCACTTCCTGGGCATGTAGCAGCCAAAGATGAAATGAAATCATGTGTCTGAGAAACTTTCTTGTTGGTTTTAACGGAGCCAATATTGCATTTGAAGCGAATAGAGGAACAATAATAGTCCAGTAGGGAATTCCGTGAAAGGAATTTATGTGGAAGGGAATCGATTACCTGCCTGTCCTTGCTTCAGAGAGAGCACTTGCTCATTTTGAAGCTGGAGCTGCTACCTGTTGGATGGTTTTAGTTATATTCACCTCCTTTGATGAAGAGATGCCAAACTTTCCTTCACTTCCATGGTAGCTGCCCTCAGACTAGCACTTCAGTGCCACAGCAGCTCGTCTTTGCTGAACAGAAATCATCATTTGCATGTAGAACCCCAGGGATATGAATGAGAAAACTCTTATGCCGGTGAAATGATAAACAAGTTACAATTTCTGAAGCCAGAGAACCAGCTGAAATACATTACAGCTATAATTCTCCATTGCTGACAGCAGGGATTGGTCACACCAATCTCTCGTAGCTCATATTAGCTTCACTGCATATTCCTTTTTGCTCTGTCATTCTATTATCAGGAAAATAACACCGAAAGGATGAAGTGTTACCACATCAGAGCACGAAACAACACAAAAGCGTCTGTTTTAAGTAGAAAGTAGGATAATCTGTATGACAAGAAGAAAAAAGTGATTTATCTTACTGAAACCTGGGCTGGGTATCAGTTATTGGGTGGGGTGTGTTGGTCCTTAAAGGGATGCAGAGCTCTGCTCCTAAGCTGCTGCTGAAGCCAGGCAGTGAGAGGGATCGGAGTGTTCTTCCTCTGCAGCAGACGCATTATTTATGGATGTATCAGTCAGCTTTGAATTATAATTAAGACAAGCTCTTGACTCTGATTTCTCTTTAACCTGCATTGGAAACTGAACACAGTTCGCAACGCGGTCTGAAGTGATTTATTAAGATTTAACAAGGATGTGAGGCTATGCCACACAGATTTGTTAGCAGGAAAGGCCCGGTTCCTGCTTTTTCATTTGTGCCTTTTGTTCCTGCTCATCAGCCAGAATTTGACAGCCCTCTCACAGTGACTCCTGGGGCCTGTCATTGCTCTATCCATAAAGGCCACCTTATAGTCAAAGCCACTTAAACTCAGCTGGTAGAGGAAACACTCTTTGTTTTCCCTTGCTCTTGATGTGAAGTCCTTTATGCAGGACAAAAACCAAAGTGTGAAATCTGTGTTCTGCCAGAAAGATAATGATTAACATCCTGTTGTCACAGCTCTAAACCACAGCTCAAACTCAGAGGGCAATGAATAACATGAATAAAAGAAAGAAAGAAAGATATTATCTCAACTGCTGCTGTTCTGTGGCTGAAGTGACTGCAGCCCATGCTTTATCTTCCAGTGAAGTGCAGAGGCCAGAATCCTTCAGTGTTTGGTGAGAGACTGTTGGGTTTAGGCCTCAGATACTTTAATTCTTTTAGTTGCTAATTTAAACCTTGTTCTGAGCACATATTTGGTGGATATCTGCAGATGTGATTGATGGGGATCCCTGTAAGTCCTTTGTGGTCACATCTCTCTTCCATCTTGGGGTTCTGTGTTGCTGTTTTAGTAACTGGTTTAATGTTGTAGGTAGTCTTCGTCTAAGCTAGACTTACCTTGTACCAGCCACCTTTAAAATGCGAACAAACCAAACCTAAAACCAAGCTCAAAGCCCAGACCCAGGCCATCACTGCTGGGTAAGCCAGAGAAAGAAACAGACCCAGCCTGCTGTGGCCAGCTTTAATTCAGATCTCGACTCCTTTGCGGCTCCGAGGTGCTCATACGGACACTTTGTGCCTCAGGGCTCTGTGTTTAAAGTGGAATGCTCCAAAAATGGGTGCTGGGAATATCACAAGGCTCTTGATTGATGGAGGCTGTACAAGTAGTGTCTTCACAAGCAGGCGAGTAGATTGGAGTAAAATGAAGGGAAAGGCAAAGGGTGTTTGGAAGCCTGTGTGTGTAAATTGCCACTCCTTTTGGATTTGGTTACTTTTCCCAGGCTGGGGGAGGATAGCTGTGAACAGAATATGAATTGTAAATCCCTTTCAAGAGCACTTACAACTCTTTTTCCCTTGAAGAAATCGGAACAGAAAGGTACCTTCTATAAATCTGATCTAATGGGCAGGATGCGTTCCAGAACATGCAGATGTACTGCTTCATGCCTGGGGGTGGCACTGGGAATGCTGGAATTGTTACCAGGCCTTCTACTTACTCTTCTGTTATAGCAGTGATAGGAGAAGAGGCAACCCTCAGTCAGCTTTCTGAAGTAATCTGTTAAGCACCATCTCCAGTGACAGGGGCTGAGTTTTCCATCTGTTCCAGCTCATGCAGGCTTTGGAAATGGGAAGAGTCTGTTGTAGGGAATTTATCACAGTTAATCAAGAATATCAAACCTCATCACAAAGCACTGGAAATTTGGGGTATTGCTCCTGAACCTCCTTTACGTTCAATATAACTTGGGGTTTTCGCAGTAGACTGGCCTCTTCTGCGTCACTGGATGTGGATGCTCCATCCCTGGAGACATTCAAGGCCAGGCTGGATGTGGCTCTGAGCGACCTGGTCTAGTTGATGATGTCCCTGCTCATTGCAGTGGGGGTCGGACTAGATGAGCTTTGAAGGTCCCTTCCAACCGAAACCAGTCTGTGATTCTGTATTCCAAAGGAGGCATTGCTGTTATGAAAGTGATTCATATGATGATATTTAACACTTCTAGGACTGCAAAGAAATTCTTTTTTCCCGAAGGTCTTTAGGTACTTCTGAAACATGAAGTGTATTAAATGAGCTTTCAGAGGTACCTTTTCCTCTTCACCCCCAGAGAAATTAATCCGAATAGCAGAAAAGCAGGCTCTGTTCCAAGACATAGCTGACTCCTGTTCCATGGGAAGGGAAAGATGATGCTCAGATGTGTTGCCTAGAAAGATCTGCACAACTGGGATCAAAGGCGTTATCAACATCTATCAAAGTAGATGGAAGTCTTGACCATACCGTATAGATTCAGATTTTAAACAGTCCTTAATTAATGACGGAGATAAAACATGGGATGGGAGATCCAGTTAAGCAAGAGGAAGTAAAGAAGCCAAAGCCAGAGGCAAAAAGGTGTTGCTGCACCTTGGACTCTGGTTGGCAGAGGAGCGTTCTCTTTCTGGAGAGGTTGAAACAAAGAGTTAGCAAAGAGAAGTGGGAATTTCAGGGAACATTCAAAGCGAGATGTGGTGATTCAGAGAATGGCTTCCACTCAGGGACATGGGGTGGGTCAGCTTCTCCCATCCCCACCCCTACAAGTCAGAAGTTCGGGTGGTCAAGACTGAGTAGAGGAATTAGGGGGTGACAGGAGAATGGCTGAAGTGCCACTGTTGGCAGCAAGAAAACCTCACATACAGAGAGTTTGAGGTTACAGGTAGTAAGAGTGAAGAAGTTTCTGAAGCAGTAAGTGGTGCTCTTGGGCATCAGTCCTTTCCTGATCAATGCCATGGTTGAGTTTTATTTCTAACCCTGGAAAGGATGTGTGTGATGGGGCGTCTACAGACTCCTGAGAGTCAGGCCTCAGGCAAATAGTAAAATTGGGCTGTCCAGATGCCAGTTGTTACGCCTGACCACATCTGCTCCTGTCTTATGAGCTCCTGTCATTGTCTGTGAAGAGTCCTTGTAGATGAAAACATGGAGTCATAGAATCATAGAATAGTTGGGGTTGGAAAGGACCTTCAGATCATCCAGTTCCAATCCCCCTGCCATGGGCAGGGACACCTCCCACTAAACCATGCCATCCAAGGCTCTGTCCCACCGGGCCTTGAACACCGCCAGCGATGGAGCATTCACAACTTCCCTGGGCAGCACATTCCAGTGCCTCACCGCCCTTACAGTAAAGAACTTCTGCTCCTGTCTTATGAGCTCCTGTCAGTGTCTGTGAAGAGTCCTTGTAGCACAATTCCGAAGGTCAGAGATCAGAATGTCCGTGTTCTGGAAGCAGTTGGGGTGTTGCAGTATGAGCATGGAAACAGATCTGCTGAACAACGGATTCACTGATCCATCCTTTCTCGTCACTACTTTTCCACACTGAAGCTTATTTTATTTACATAAAAGGTGCAGTGTCTATGATGTTTATGATACATTAAACAGTGGTGCCTTTAAAAGGAAGGTGATCAGTTTGTTTCCTTCAGAGTTCCTGGAGCACTGGGTGTCCAGCTCGAAAGACTGACAGGCAGTGACCAAACCCACAGCTCTTAGTAAAGGTCTGGTATGGGATGAGATCAGACTTGCTGGACCTCTCTCAGGGAGTTATTTCCTGAGGTGTTCATCATGAAATTTGCAGTCATGACCTGAAAGCCTGTGAGAATTAGAGGGCAATCTGAGAAAATGCTCTTCACAAATGAATGAAATTGCTCAGAATGTTTGGTTTCACTGTGTGGAGAATAGGGACCGATGGTATGGGAAAGGGAGAAAGATGCTCTGTGTTGAGGGTAAAAATTGCAGTGCTAGAGGGTGATGTGACCTGTTGGTCTGTACCAAATTTACCTGCCGAGAAGCTCCCGGGGGGGTTCATGTTCCCCACAAGCACGTCTCCTGTAAATGTTCTGCACAGCCACCTTGGTGTCTGTGCGGGGAACATGTCAGTGGTACACCCCAGTTAATGGAACAGGGACCTTTGAGGGGAACACAGTCAACCAAGAGCAGACCTTGAGCGCCTCTTGCTGAGGGTGGGGAGGATCTTTGTTTCTTCCTCATCTCTCCAGCACCAGTCTTGGCTTGGCACTTTGGAACCTGATTTTAATGTTGCTTTTTCCCTTCAGCTTGGGCCAGGAGTGAGGATGCTGTGTGGGAGGGAAGCTGTAGAACAGGCTGGAGATGGACATTCTACAACTGGGTCCTGAGGGGGTTTTAAGGATTTGTAATGTTATGAAAGATTTCTTTCCAGAGCAGGAGAATTCCTGGAGAGAAATAATTAAGCTTCTCATATAAGCCCTTAGATGCCTAATGCATTGGTATTACAAGATGCTTCATCAGGGAACTAAGTTCCTGTCTCTTTGCACCATGTTTGCTTTATACTGATCCCATCCTTTGAGGTTTTTGCTGGTTGCCTGCAGAGACCAGGAGGCAAATATGTTTCTGCCCTCCCCCTTCCTTGCTGTGACAGCTTCTGCAGGGAGCTCCATTCCTTCCTCTGAAGTACTTGCAATTGGCAAGGGCCACAAATTGAGTTTAGGATAGAATTTATGAGGTGCCTGTTGGGTACGTGTTGTATGTGAGCTCAGGCCTCAGCCAGTTTTGTATTCAGAGTCAAGGAGGAATGTTTCCTTGAGGGTCAGGTGCCAATGATATTCCACCCTCGTCTGCAGTGTGGGTCAAGGCTGGAGCATTTCATTCCTCATCAGCAAACCTCCTGCTCCCACAAGCATCCTTGATATCTTCTGCCCCTTCTGCAATGTTTTCTCTTACTTCAAAACATCAGTTTTGGTCTGCAGTCCTGTGTCACCTGTGGCACTTGTATGAGCAGAATGTCTGTGAGGTTTGTTTGATTTCTGTTTTGTTATTGGCCTCAGGGTTACCAGGGACAAGAATTTGTCACCCCCAGGCTCACGTTGCTAGTGTGGGCATCCCTACTGTTGGAGACCTTTCATATTCAGGAGTATCAGTACTACAGTGAGTCAAACAAACCCCATGAACAAACCTGTGCAGGTATACCATAGGGCTTCCAGAAGCAGAAACCTCTCTTCTACCTGTGTGCATGGGCATGGCTTCTGTGTTTTCAGCAGGAGAGCCCCTAGATGACGTTGTGGTCCTGTAGGATTTGCTGGAGCAGGTCAGCAGTGCTGGGTTGAGGACTGGCTGCAAACCAGGGTATAGTGGGTATGGAGAACCTGGCCCTTCAACACAGTGGTCATGGTGTCGCTTTGCATGTGATGGGAATAGCTGAAAACCATAATCAGAGAGTGCCTGAGGTAACGAAAAGTGATCCCAACTGTTTGGCTTCATTTGTTCTGTTTCGTAACTGTGTTCATGTTCCCCATTTCAATAAAACCCATTTGCTAGCAGCACAGGAAGGAGAGGGGAGGAGGGAAGAGGAGAGAGGGAGAAAGCAAAGTGGCTCCATAGAGTTGGAATTAGCATAATCAGGCAAAGCATCATAAAATGCTTTGCAGTGACAGCTCTTTTGCATAATGTCTTCTCATGGAGGTGTCACTGAGGCTCTGTGGTGGGGAAGGGGAGGAGAGGACCTGCTAACACGGGGGAGTTTGTCATTTCAACTGAGCCTTTGGCATGCTGTTCTCAACTCTGTTTTCAGGAGTGTTGGTGGCAGGAAACACTGGCAATGAGATGAAACTTGACAGGAAGTGTCTCGATACCGGGAGAAAGGGTGGTCTTGGTTTTGGCAAAGAAGGAAAGAAAAAGCTGTTTGGAAGGGTACTGGTCTTCACAGTAATTGGAGGGATTAGCACTTTCGCCTTGCTTGTTAACGGGAAGGTAATAAGTGCCATATCATGGAATCACACACTGGTTTAGGTTGGAAAGGATCATACCATCCAATTCCAACCACGGGCAGGGACACCTTCCACTGGAGCAGCTTGCTCCAAGCGCCTGTGTCCAGCCTGGCCCTCAACACTGCCAGGGATGGGGCAGCCACAGCTGCTCTGGGCACCCTGTGCCAGCGCCTCAGCACCCTCACAGGGAAGAGCTTCTTCCTTATCTCCAACCCTTTGGCATCCAGATCAGCAGCACTGATCAGCAACATGGGCCTGGCTTTACTTTGGTTTGGTTTGGTTTAAGAAGGAGGCACTTTCTCAGTGGGATCACTTTGCTGATGTGGTTAATGACTTGCCAAAAGCAGTGCTGGCCCCATGGTGTTTCGCACATGGCAGGTGCTGAGGCTGGAGGTGCAGGCACAGCTGGTGCCACGTGCCTGCTATCAGTGAGCTGTGATCTCGTAGGTACAGAACCCTGTAATGCCACAGGCTGCAAAATTAGGGACTTTGAGGTGAAGAGGAAGTGTTGAGATAGATGGCACTTCATTAGGGCAACTTAGAAACCAGACCAGAGACAGTTTCCATGCTCAACACTTCCAGGGCTGTATTTTCCAGCCTTGCTCATCCAGAAACGCTGTCTTGGCTTCCCTCCTGCACTTAACCCCAGCAGGCCTAACGCTCATTTGGCTTCTTGGAGTCAGTACCTTACGCTTGGTGTTAGTCGCTAAGGGAATCCCTTTTGTGTAGCCTGGCTTCTGAGTAGCCTTTGCCATGCAGCCAGTGCTCTGGCTTTTGTATTTCAGCTCTCACATGACCAAAGAGTATTTAATCAATCCATGATTTAATCAGCAGCTTCATTTACCAATCGATTTTAACCAGATTGGTTTCTTGCAGAACCAGAGCCTCGTCTGGAGGTGTGCTGCTGACTCAATAAGCTGCTGCAATCTGAACATCTCTTCCCATAGAATGTACAGTGGCAGCCATCACTGCCCTTGTGCATCCCTCACAACGTCGCTGCTCACAGGCACAGCCATCAGAAGTGTGTCTCCATCTTCTGGGCCTCTCTTTCTGCCTAGTCCTGTGTAAGAGCTCGAAACTACCCAGTGTTGCTGTGCCTGACTTTTGGGCAGTGTTCAAGGCCAGGCTGGACGGGGCTTGGAGCAAGCTGCTCTAGAGGAAGGTGTCCCTACCCGTGGCAGGGAGCTGGAACTGGATGAGCTTTAATGTCCCTTCCAACACAAACTATCCTGTGATTTTGGGATTTGAACGTTACAGGGAAGCTGCAAGAAAGGGTTGAGAAAAAAGTAAAGGAACTGCTTGCGTTTTATCAGGAAAAAGACTTTTCAGAAGCAGAGCTTTCTGTGACAAGTTGCTGTGTTTGACTCGGCCACCACTAACCAGGCAATGAGAAACCAGAAACAGAAATCCCATCTTTAATTTGGATTTAATGACATTTTTCCATTCAAAAGGATGTTTCTTCTTTTGATTAAAACAGAACGAGCTCAGCATTTGCAGCTGAAATTTCAGCTTCATGAGATTTCGCAGTTTCTATTCCCATAAATCAGATCCCATAAACAGAAAAAATAATTCCCCAGAGAATTCTTCTTAGAATCAAGAAATTTAGGCTCAATTTTGTACCTAGACCTACTTTTTTCTGGGATCCACACATTCATCGCAATACCCATTGCATTGTGGGATGGGGGTTAGATTTGTTTGCATGTTAATAGTGTTTGGGACTATTAATGACAGTATTTAAGAGTTGGGCTGTTGTCTTAGTACCTTCTGATGTCTGTTACTAAGGATGTTAAGGGATAAAACATCCCAGTTCTAGAAACATCCCTTGGGGAATAAACAGCATCAATTAACTTGGAATTAACAGGTAAATTCTGCGCTTCCCAGCCATGTGAGGTGTCAGACATGTTCAGTGCATCTTATTTTCCTCTCCGGTCCTGCACCCCATGGGGAATGTTGCATTCTGATGACCCTGATGTGAACAAAACCAGTAGTAAGAACCTGTGAGTGTTTATAAGTGATCCGAGGTGGGGTCAAGCACTTGGATTAAAGCTCCATGTGTGAGCAGTGACATGAGAAGGGAGCACAGATACCTCATTACTACCAGGTGGCCGCTAGCCAGGACGTGTTCCTCCGTTCATTCCCACTGCTGTACATGAGTAGCAGCGCCGGGGTTTGTGAGGCTTGAATCCAGTTTCCTCCATGCACACAGCTGTAATGAGCTCAGATACAGTGTACAGGCAGAACACAGCTATTCTACAGATTAATCAGGGGTGAAAGGTGGCTTTCTTGTGAAAGACGTTGTGTGCTGCAGGTCTGAATAGCAGGGACTTTGACAGATCCAAGCTCCGGTTCCCAGTGTTCTTTCAGGGCAGTGCCCCACTGGCGTGACTTGGGAGCAGTGTGGGCCAGTACACCTGAGCTGCCGCTATGAGGCCGCTCCTCCCAGGCCACACAGCCCCTGCTTGGTTCTGGCTCTATCCCGGCAAATCCCGCTTTAGGAAAGAGGACTTGGATGTGATGTGGGGATACATCAGGCATTTAGGTTGTCACCTTAGGATGACATGGAACTATGTCAGCCACATTCGATATCATGGCTGGAACGTGTTCTGAGTAGAGTGTGACTGGAACTAACGGTGCTGCACTCAGCTAAGACAAGCTTAGGCTGTGCGTCCAGGAAATGCTTTCAGTGCTCAGGAATCATACTTATCAAAGCCCAGTCATTCTCACTGGTTAAGCACCACTAAATATCAGTGGAAGTTGGGCTCCCAATCCAAGTAAATACCTGAACTTACCCAAAGTAGAAGTAATTTGTCTGTGGCATGTTCCTTTTCCAAATTAGTTTATTCACTGTGCAGATCTAGTTTTAATTATCTTGGATGGGGCTTGGAGCAAGCTGCTCTAGTGGAAGGTGTCCCTGCCTGTGGCAGGGGGTTGGAACTGGATGAGCTTTAAGGTCCCTTCCAACACAAACCAGGCTGGGATTCTAGGATCATTTTACCAGTAACAACCACCCTTGGATCCTACAAGAGCACCATGTTCTAGATAACTTAATTGCACGCGTTTAATTCAGCACATTCAGTCCATCTTTGAGATGTTGCTTAATAAAAGCACTGTACGTAACTGAATCAGTGACACAAGTTATCCATTAATTTACTATAGGGAGTATTTTGATTCGCATGTTTTGCAAACACTGATGTAACCTCTAAAGAACATGGTGTTTTAGATGAGTGTTTTAAATTGCTATGAACACAGCACTGCTGACGAAATGAATGGGAAATGCAGAAGCAGATCTGAAACCATCCCTGATCCAGAGCCTGAATGTGGGAGTGCTGTAGCCAGTCTGAACTGTGGGTGTGCGCATAGTGTGTATAGTCTGTGTCACCTAGTGAAAGACTGAGGACAGGAGTGATTAATCCCCAAACTGATAGCTCATGTATTTAAATGTACTCCATAAAATCCCAAAGCCGGGCTCAACTGACAGAGCTCAGAAGCGGGCAGTCCTGGGTCTGAAGTTGGCACCCTTTGTTTGCATGTTTTGAGTGTTTGGAGCATTCTCCCTTCGCATTCCCAGAATTTTCTCCATATCCTTAGAAGTCAGACCCAGAGCAGAGAATGTTATAAGATAGAATAAGAGTTTGTTGTTCAGTTGGGCTCTTTCGAAGCAGCATTAACCGTTTGCACAGACCTCCCTTATTTGAGCAGATGAGATGTGGGCACAGATTCATCGTGTGTTCAGAACATGCAGATTCCAGGCTGAGCAAAAAAAGCAGGCTGCAGTTCTGTCTGGAAGTGATCTTGCCACCATGACTTGTGAATTAAATTGGTTAAGCAGCAACGAGAGAGTTGCAGTCCCTAGCAGGTGTAAACTTGATTTATAGTAGTCTCATAATGAATTTAAAAGCTTTGTTATAAACACTCTGGTTCCACAGATGTTAAGAGTTGAAAGCTGAGATTTATTGACCTCAAACTAATTAAACCCAAAATTAATACAATTTACTTTTTATGTGGAAAAAGCAAAGAGAATTGAAGGAAAAGGCAGGGCTGATGTGAGTTGGAGAGGACAATAAAATAGCACCAGGCTGTTTCCAGAAGCAGAATGGGTATGGTCTCTCGTGTGCTGGCAGGTCCTGTCCTCACGTTGCACTGGGGCTCAGCTGGTGGCTTCAGCAGCCACAAGTCATGTGTGTAAGGGCTCTTCACGGCCTTCACTGGTGAATTGGATCAGCTGGATCAGTTCCAGCTCCAGCCATATCCCAGCAGGGTGAGCCCTGCTCAGAAAGAACCATGAAACCCCAAAAAGTAACAGCAAAACTGTGCAGATTTCACTGGAATTCAGTCAGTTCTGGGCTCAACTGCAGAGGAAAGTAGGAAAAGAGAAATCTCGTCTTGTACTTGCAAGATAATGTACGTCTGAAAATGCAATTTATAGAGACGTAGATTTGAAATCACTTTGTCTCACTTGCGTTTATGGAAGTGCAGCAAGACATTCCTGTCCAAATTGGAATATTGCTGTTTGCGCCTTACTTGAATCTGGTATAATGTGAGTGCTGCTGTATAAAATGATGCTGTGAGGAAGCTGATTTCCCTGGCTGTGTTTGGGTTGGTATTTTTCAGTGTCAGCTGTTACAGCTGTTTAAGCGTGAGTTGCTTTTATTTGGGAGCAAAAGACTTATTTATTATTTTCATAGAAATAATGTTTTCAGCCATTCTCAGGTCCTCCGGATGAGCCCAGAATTCCCATTTGGTTCTTCTACAGCGAAATTCGGTCAAGGGCCTGTAGGGACAGGATAATGAAGGGAATGGCTTTAACCTGCCAGAGGGGACATAGAGATGAGCTCTTAGGCAGAAGCTCTTCCCTGTGAGGGTGCTGAGGCGCTGGCACAGGGTGCCCAGAGAAGCTGTGGCTGCCCCATCCCTGGCAGTGCTCAAGGCCAGGTTGGACAGGGCTTGGAGCACCCTGCTCTATGGAAGGTGTCCTGCCTGTGGCAGGGGGTTGGAACTGGAAGAGCTTTAAGTTCCATTCCAACCTAAACCAGTTTGGAATTCTGTGATTTGATGAGAATGCACCACAGCATTTCTGTGTTATCCCTGGCCTCGCTTGCCTTAGTTTTCCTTGACGTCTGACTGCCTCTGAAATAGCAGGTTCCAGATGGAGGGTTGCATGTCTGACTCCGAAGACAGCTCTTGGTAGTCTTGTTCCATCAGGTTCCTGTCAGGTGTTGAGAGTTGAAGCTCAGAGGTTCGGAATTTAGCAGCTCTTCAAGTCAACCACACCAGGCTGGAGAATCTAGAGTAGGTTTCCGTGAAGGAATTCTGCTCGCACCTGCTCTTGACCCCAATCAGAAATAACTTCAGAGCCCTTCATTTGATATTTCCATCTTTTAGCTTCAAATTCCAGCTGGAGTGATGAGGCCTTTGGCACAACAATGATTTTAAAGAAACCCCATATAAACATTTCAGAGTTCGAAGGGAGGGAGAGGGAACCCAAACCAATATTACGGTTTGCCTCTTGAAGTGGAAGGAGGTTGAGGGTATTTCTTGTGATGGAAGCTTTGTTGTGGAGGATGGAATGCACAGGATGGAATGCACAGTTACTTCCATTTAGCAGTTATATGCAGCATTATAGTAATGGTGGTGTTAGACAAGCCGGCTTTTTAAAATGCAGATCTCCATGGATTACACATACACCACTTTCTGTTGGAGAAACAGAAGTTGTTAGAGTGCATATGCAGGGACTTGCACCTAAGACAGATTTCCTTGTGTTTGGCAGGTGGTTGAGTGAGCCGCACGTAACAAGATCTGCAATCCAAGGGGTCTTTCTGCTGCTTTGGTGTGGCACAGTGAGTCTGAGCTATCGAGGGATTGCTCGGAGTAGTGCTGGTTTGTCAGAGCAGCTAAAGGAGTGGAGGAGGTAATTCCTGCAAGTGATCAGGGAAAAACTCATCACAGAGTTGGGGTTTTCCCCCATTAAATGCTTTAAATTAACTGCCTTTATGTTTTTGCTCAGTTCACTTCCTGGATGCATCATGATTGAAGTTTAGTCTGGTTTAGAAGAGAGGTAGACTCTCCATTATGCCTGGGGTCAAATAACCTGATTATAGAGCTCCATTGCTCCAGTTGATTTTCAGCTCTATCTTTGCTGGGTGGGTTGGATCTGTTACTCAGTTCCAGGGAGGCTGTAAATGATCTGTTACCATCTTTGTGGAGCCGCTGGGGTGGATATCGTACACAAAACCCAAAGCGAGGAATAGAAAGTGTCCGTAGGTGAAGCTCAGACATTGCTACTAGAAAACGATGGGGGTTTTTCTGTGTGGCTGGAGTTCAGAGTGTGTTTGGGATCAGCTGATTCGATCGGTCACACTTCAGCACACAGATTCATTCCTATTTCCAATGAATAAAATATGAGGCTTTGCTGTACCTCTGTCTGCCACCGAGGCTCACTGCGCACGGAAGGATCCTGCTTCTTGGATCCTGGGTAATATTTAACCAATGCCACATGTTAATTGGGATAAAACGTAACTTAGGGTGTAGAACATAGGCCATAGAAAGGTTTTGCATGGTCTGATTTGCTTTTAAAACTATAACATGCTGGATCTTAAATCAAAATGTCCATCAGCTCTTGGTCTGACACGTAACTTGGGGTGATCTGAATTAAGGACAAGTCTGCTCATCAAGGAGGGCAGCTAAAGCATTGGATAGGACTTGAATTCCACTTAAAAGCCCAAAGAATAATGGAACCTTGTGAGCAGTTGACAAGAAGCATTTTAAACAAGAGCTTTTCAGTGTGTTATTTTCATGTTATGTAACATGAAGTCATTCTTTGGAACTCATGACTGTGAGATGGCTCTGAAGCAGAGAGCAACAAGGTGTAAAAATAATGCCCTTTCAAAAGGCATGTGTGTGACTGATGAGGATATTCAGGTTTAGAAGTGTTATTCTAAGTCATGATTTTTGGTAGGGGTGCCAAGCCTAATGTTCAAGGACATAGACTGTCACAGGGGCTCCAGTCTGGAAGGTCATGGTGGCTGATAACAGAATAATAGCCAATAGATCTTTACCCATACCAGTTCCCTTTCCCACTTCCTGTGTCTTATGCTAGATCCAGTTTGTCAGCTGCGGCTGGGACTGGATAGTCAATAGCTCTGATCTGTTCATATTCCCATGGTGTCTTTGCTGGTGCTCCCTGTCTGCCTACCTGGAAGTTTCTCCTCGCGTTGCTAAGGACGCAGCATTTAACAGCTCAGTTATAAGGAGGTAATCTGAGGGTTAACAATGTTTAACGTGGTCAGACCACAAACTCATCTGACAGGTACGGCACAGCAGATGCCTATGAACGTGGCAGCAGTAGTGATCACTCCCATCAACTGCCTGTTGTGAGGTGTTTTAACATCAGCTTGACACCTTTCAGACTGGTTTGTGTTGGCAGGGACACCTTCTACGGCATAGTAGTAAGAATGGTTTTTTAAAGCATTATACAGAAGTAAGTACTTTCAGTGAGCTGGGGGAGTCTGTCCAAAGGGGAGCTCTCAAAAGCACTGTTTCCCACAGCACAGCTCTCCTCCACTCATGTTTTGTGGTATTTATGGGTCTGAGCTGGTCTTGTTCCTCCTCTTGGCGTGAGTCAGATGATCTGCCTCTGTTCTCCTTGCAAGGCCTCCACTTCTTTGCTTGGTTAACTCTTGATCTCCTGTCCCCTCTGAGCTGGAGAAGCAGCTTCTTTACACAGCATAAGCAGAAGTAAACACTAAGGAGCAATGACTGCAAATTGAATTCTAACCTGCTCCTGGATGAAGACAAGAAGTAGGTGTAAAAGAACACTCATGTAAATGCAGGAGCTCCAGACAGCAAGGTCACCAGAATGAGCCATTCAGGCAATCTTCTCAACCATGACACAGGTTTTCCTTCATTCTTATCCTCCCATCAACACTTTCTGCTGCTTTCTCGTGATCTGGTAATTCAAGTGAAGCGAGCTTCCATCAATGCTGACTTTGCTCCTGGAAGAGAATAGCCTGAAATGTTTCCCACCCCCTTGGAAGCTGCAGTAGCATTAAACTTTCTAGAACAAATTGTGCCAAAGGGTAGGTGGGCAAGCCAGATACAAAAAAAAGCCCACATTTGGCTGGGGCTGAGCACAATCTTCCTCTTCTCTGCCAGTAAATCAAAGAGCTTTTGACAATAATTGTGCAGTATTGTGTATGGAATAAAATAAGTACATTTTTGCAGCTTTAGTTGTTTATGACAATGCTGTTGTAAAGAAGAGGCTTAATTTGGATACCACAGTAGATAAAAACTGCTAGAAGTGAATACGTCTTTAATTTAGATTGTAGAGCAAGGCTGAGTAGTAACATGACTCTGCTTGTATCAGAATAGTATCCAGCAAAGAACATGTGAATAGGATTCAGGGAGTAGAAGGCAGATCCTCTGCCTCAGGACGTAAAACCAACAGGGGCAAGACAGAAAAGTCCATTATCATTATGCCCATTTTATAGGTTAAGTGAGGAACATAAATGACGAGCTGTACAGATTGATCTGTGGCAAGCCTACTGCATTTCACCAAGGCTCAAACCATCCTTTTCCTCTTCTCCTACACTAAAACACAGGGTGCATCCTATGGAACCTACTCACAGACTTTCTGTCAACATCAGTCCCCAAAGGACCCCTTTGCCCGAAGTTGTCATTTCCATCACAGATGATTCAGCTGACTAAAGTATTGAACATGTTATGACAACTGGAATAATTTGCTTCCCCCAGAAATTTGGACTTCTGGTCAGTCTGCTTTAATGTTAGGTTACTGCATCTTGAATCCTCTCTGCCACGGTTGTGTTCTGAGCATCAAGTGGTGCTTCATCCAGCCAGGAAGTCTGGCCTAAGAGCTAGTGAGTGTCGTCTCCCATGTTCCAAGTGATGGATCCAAGCTCCAGCCTTGCCCACGCTCATTTACTTCTGTTGGTCCACAAAACCTTTTTACTTGGGGCTAGGGGGAGAAGGTGTTGTGACCCTTATTCTTGTCTGTGCCATTAAATCATACCCAGTTTCCAAGCATTTTTAAGAGAACCCAGGGCTCCTGGTTTTGTAGGTGCATGGACTCTTTACTGCACACTTGCTATGATTTGGAAATATGTGCAATTCTAGTTTCATAGAATCCCAGACTGGTTTGGGTTGAAAGGGGTCTTAAAGTTCGTCCAGTTCCAACCCCCTGCCACGGGTCCCATCCAATCTGGCTGGTTTTAACCACTATTCCTTACTTTCTAGGCTTGGTTTGTAATTGAGTCCTTTGCAAATTACTCATCTGTGTAATGCTTCTCCATTTAAAGGGCTTGTCTTAAAAACAACAAGGTGGTTTGAACTAAGAGTTAAAGCTAGCTCTGTCCTTCAAGGTGCTGGCATGCTTTAATAGGTGTTTCATGGTTGCTGGCAGACAGATAACATGTCAGACATTCCTGGTGGCTGTGCTGCTGCAGCTCCATCACTGCCTCCTGGTATCCTGGGCCCTGTTAAATCAAGCACAAAGCCTCAGGCTGGAGCTGATGAATAGTGGAAATAATGAGGAGCTACTTATGCTGCTCTTTGTGGAAGGTATCTGGGCTTTCTCTACCCAAGCATGCAGTGTTGGATGCAGGCAGAAAGCAGGTACTGCACAGGATAGACTTACTGATCCTGCTATTCCTGTGATACTATTTAGTGTGATCTTTCAAACATAACATGAGGTTCTCATTATAATTTTAATCAAAATATATCTCAGAGGAAGACCCAGGGTTGGCTTTTGGTCACTATTCGAGATGGACCAAGCTCTTTGGAACAGAGGCCAGTATTTAAACTGGGTTTTGGCATTTACCTTTTAATACTAACGGACAGGAAGCTTGCAGTGACAGAAAATTTACAGGCAAGATAAATGCCTAAGCGCTGGCTTCGTGTTGTGTGGCCGTTTCAGGGATGATACTGTTTGTATGCATCTAGTTCTTGGCCAGGAGGCTCAATCCTGGGATCAGCAGCCAGTCCTGCCCTGCAGACCAACCAGCTTTCAGCCTTGAGAGCAGAGCTGTAACCTGCTACCAGTGCTGAGAATGCCAGTTAGTACTCATCCAGAGATGGCTACTCAGTACGAATAGGCAGGATAGCCCTTTTCCCATTTCCTTCCCAAGCTACTTCAAACCAGACGCTTGGAGGGCAACAGTTTTCTGTTCAATCTCTTTCCCATTCACAAAAGGTGATTACAGAGGATGACAGGGTGCCCAGAACTGTGGCTGCCCCATCCCTGGCACTGTTCAAGGCCAGGTTGGACACAGGGGCTTGGAGCAAGCTGCTCTGGTGGAAGGTGTCCCTGCCCATAGCAGGGGGTTGGAACTGGATGAACTTTGAGGTCCTTTCCAACCCAAACCAACCTGGGATTCTATGACTTTTAACTCCCAGAGGTAGTGCTTGCCGCTCCCCCTGTTGTGTTGTCCCTCCGCCTGTGTCCCTGCTCCTCCTGCAGCACAGTCCTACAACACACTCAGCCTGCTGTGGCTTCCCTCTGTTCTTTCCTTCACTTTGCTCACTGCTGCAGCAGTAGATGAGGTCCAGCCTGGGTTGCTGTATGTAGCCAGCCCCTCTCCAGTAAGACCAGTGCCACCTTATGTGTCATTCAATGTCTGCAGGGTAAGTGGTGCATGCTATTCTTGCAGCAGATATCTTTATTTAAGTTCTGCTGTGAACTGGTGAAGACACTGGCATTACAATCCCACTGAATCCTAAGGGCTGCCAAAACTGTGTCACACAGTGCCTCTCTCTGTACTCTATATTCATATTAATTTGCACTGAGACTAATTGGCTATGACGATGATCCTCGCAAAGCACTGAGGACTCTTCTGTCGAGTCTAAAAATGCTGCTGTATAAAGTTCATCGGTACTAAGGCACGTGTGTTCCGAGGCCAGTTCCTCCCTGTTCCACATTAATTCCTCTGGGGGATGAGTAACTCTCACAAATGTGGCCATTTTCCTGTCAGGACAGCATTCTTTGATGGATTTTCTTTCCTTTCCTTTCTTTGTTCCCTCCTTACATGCACCATGGTAGGTGGTGTACACGTACAGAGGAGCTGCCTCACAGAATTTGCTTTCAAAACACACGACCAAGGCAATAGATTCTAATGAGAAGGTAAGTCAGAGCACTTCTATTGCTGGTAGTAGAGGGGGGCAGAGCTCCCCATTTTGGCTAATGTTAAAATAGTTTAATATCTGCTATAAGAAATTCAGATGTTACTGTGATGAGAAATACAAGAACCTGTATGAACCATAAACACGTGAACTGTTGAGTCTGCTCACCAGTGCTGTGCCTGATTTGAGAAGGTTTACATAGGAAATACAGTAACAGTGCGCATATCGCTTTGAAACAGACCATGAATAGAACAACAAGTTTTCTTCCTTTCTAATAAACTGTGACTCTGAAAGCAGCTACTGCAAAACGCACACTTTTCCTTGAGATACTTGGCTGTAGGAACAGCCTGCGTTTCGCGGTGACAGTGAAGAGTCAGAAGGGAACAGATGCCTGACCTCACCTGAGGAGTCATGAAGGTGATGGGAAGAGAAATGAATTTAGAAAGCTCAACGTAATTAGGTTGTATATTCATCATTGGTTTCACACGTGGCAAAGCAGGATGCTTCCAGAATGATTAAGTACCTAAATACATATCATACAATAAAATGAAAGTGTTTTCCATCACAGTTGGCTATGCCATCGCTTTTGGGGAGGGCCTGAATTGGGGGTGAAGTAAAACACCTTCCTAGGTCTGCATAAAACCAAACCCATCCTTCCTTATGTAGCGGAAGCAAGTAGTGCTGCTTGCCCCTGCTTTAGCTGCAGATTTCAGAGCACATGATCAGAATAATTATTAGTGTTGGTTGGTATCAGAGCCCTTGGTAGAAAAGAATGAGGTGTATTTATTGTTCTGTGAAGAAGAGTCCAAGTCACAGAAAGGTTATGGCCCTCTTACAACTCCAAACACAACCAGGATGTTTGCAGAGTTGGCTTCTGCACTTAATGAAACGACTGGATATATTAAAAAGGGGTGTGTGTGTGTGTGTGTGCTTTTTGGAGCTGCTTGCAAAAGGTAACCATATTCTGCAGTTATTTAAACAGGGACCGATGGCCAGTTTTGTACACTGATAGATGGAAATACACTTCTTCCGGTTGCCAAGAAGCTGTCCTGGGTAATTTCCAACCTGAACAAACCAGAGCTTCCGAAAATTCGAATATCACTGTTCCAAGTTAGAGCAAACAGATCTGGTCGAACACCAGTGTTACCAGCGTGCAGAACAGCCACTTCATGCCCTGTGAAGTGCTGACGTTTATGTACGTGGGGTTTGGCTGTTAAGACCAATCCCACCCTTGAATAAGTGCGTGAAGATGAAGGAGGAGTGCAACAAAAATCAATCCATGGGGCATTCTGTGCTTATACCATGTCTAAGTTTGTCTCTTTCGATCTTTGTACGTCTACGGCATGATGGACAATTGCTAACGTGATTCCAAGGGCGACTGGAAAATGACTGTATTTTGAAACCTTAATGGAAAATCTGTTGGGGATTTCTTGGAAAGTCAGTGAGGAGGCAAAAGTGAACAGATCTACTGATGGGAAATCTTAGATAGGCTTTTGCTAACGCCCTTGTTAGTACCCATCTTTTGTGATTCTTATGTATAATGCTTCAGCGTTCCTGCGTTCTTACATTGTTGTATTCAGTGCTCATTGTCTAAGAGCTTTAAGTCAGTCCTCTCTTGTTTTTATTCACTCCAGGTGATGCTTGGCGTTTAGTGAGGCATTTTCACGTCACTTCTGTAGATCTGCTCTATCATCAGAAGAGATACCCACACATCATCCAGTGGAAATAGAGATTTTTAGCAATGCCTGAGCTGTTCTTTGCAGATAAGGAGTCTGGAGTAACATGTTTGATGCTCGTGCCTTGAGTCTTCAGGCTGTCTCAGCAGGGAGCCGGAGTCGTATCCAGACTCAAGTTCTCTCGACCATATTGATCAGTTTGCAGGGGCTCAAGGTCAAGGCTGTTTGATATTTGTGGTAATACAACAGTCATTTGTACTCCTCATAATTCTGGTAATGAAAATAGAGCCATTAAAATACCTAAACCAAAACAAAGCTCTCGAGGCACGAGTGAATAACCAGCTGCAATGCTGGTTGCATAAAATCTCCTGACAGAAATAACAGGCAAATGTACGATGAAGCTGAGCAGTAAGCTGCTCCCTTATTATAGAACCGTTAGTCATTTCATCACACCTCCAACCTTGCTTTTTTGTTCTTTTAATTTCTTCTGCATAGACTTATTTTTAGGGGAACTTGCTGCACTTGGATTCATGCACAGCAACGCAGCCGAAAATATTAGCCTTTGAATTAATTCTACATCAAAACAACTAAAATTATACTGCATGGCATATCCCCAGCGTTGCTTCTACCCACCCTCTGCTTTTTATGTATGAAGAATGTATGCAGTCGATGTGCAGTGGCTTGACTGAGCTAATTCTAGTTAATGGTGTTGAAAAAGACTTTGTAGCTCTCATTTATACCATGCTTTCAAGTTTTAGAATAATTCCTCTGATGAACCGCTGAAGACGTGAGGAGGATCAGAAGTGGTTGAGCTCTCTGGGAAGAACCTTCAGTCAAAGACTGGTGGGATCTCTTCTGGTGGTGGCTCCAGCAGGCAGGCAGGTGGGCTTGGCTGAGCTTTGCATGCCAACATCCGTGGGGTTTCAGTGACATAGGAGTATTCTTTGCTTATGTAGTTCTTCGGAAACTGTCTTGAGTTCCTTGAAGTTGAAATGTGTTATTAGATGTGATGTATGTACGTGACGTATGAAGATAGGTTGAGAAAGTTCAGCCTGGAGAAGAGAAGGCTGCGTGGAGACCTCATAGCAGCCTTCCAGTATCTGAAGGGAGCCTATAGGGATGCTGGGGAGGGACTCTTCATTAGGGACTGTGGTGAGAGGACAAGGGGTAATGGGTTTAAACTGAAACAGGGGAAGTTAAATTGGATATGAGGAAGAAATTCTTTACTGTAAGGGTGGTGAGGCACTGGAATGGGTTGCCCAGGGAAGTTGTGAATGCTCCATCCCTGGTGATGTTCAAGGCCGGGTTGGACACAGCCTTGGGTGGCATGGTTGAGTGGGAGGTGTCCCTGCCCATGGCAGGGGGGTTGGAACTGGATGATCTTGAGGTCCTTTCCAACCCTAACAATTCTGTGATTCTATGTGAAATCAGTTATTAGTCATACAAATGATGGTTAAATTCTAACCTATGAAACTTGAAGAACACAAGCAAGAGGACAAGATTTGCAGCATAAGCTTTTCAGTAGCCGAAATAATTGATATAGCTCTTAATATTAATTTAGATGACAGTAGTGTCAAGTGTCCAACTGATGTGACTTCAGACTCTTGAATAGTGTGCAAAGATGAAGGGGTGGTGTCATTTTTCTATGAGCTAATTTGTATGCTGAAAACACTTTATGCTCGCAACCTGGTAACAGCAAAACAAAGCACTTAACCTTGAACATTTCTGAGAGTATCTTGAGAAGAGATGCTATTTGTCCTGGGAGCATTCTTCTGTATCCTCTCACTTTTGCACTTAACATAGAAAACTGTAACAAATCTTTTGTCCAGTGTTTTTCTAGCAACATAAACCATGTACTTTGAGGCAGTCAAGTGCACCTTGTAGCAACAGCAGGATTGTCTGTTGTTGAAAAGCATCCAGAGAGTCCCCAAGTGGGGATTATTGGCTATCCATCACCTTTGACATCACCTGATTCCTGCACTCTGCAGTATGTTTGTATGTAATAATAGGCTAAAACTCGTTTCCTGCTCAGATAGCAGCTCTCTTAGAAGTTGTCCGAGTAAATTTATGGCCTGATCTCAGGAAATTTTCTTTGTTGCCTCCTCACATGCACCTTCCTGTTTTCTCTCCCCAGTTCTATTCAGGATTACTTCTTTATCATACTCTGTCATGCCATATTAGAGTTGTTCCCCTGTGATTGGTTTTGCAGGTTCAGTGACACCCCACTATCCATCATTCCTTTGTCTCCCAGTTTAATCATTGAGCATTTAATACCTTGCTTGGTTAGCTGTCATTATCCTGGTTTTCCATCCTTCACCTGTGATTGATTTCATTGACCTTGATAAGCTGCACACGTTTGAGGTAGATGATGACAGCAGGGCAAGTGGCAGTGAGAACATTTACATGTAAAGATTTGTTGGGCACTCAGATGTACCTGAGAGCAGTTGGGCACTCCAAGGTTTGACCTTATGAAGGGATCTGCTGATCGCAAGTCCAGGTCTGTAAGCAGTCATCTCTTGATTTCCATGTTAAGAAGTATCCAGGTCTGTGAGCAGTCATCTCTTGATTTCCATGTTAAGAAGTATCCAGGTCTCCAGCTGCCCACAAGGCAGCTCTGAAAAGCCACCACCTCCTTTACCTCTCCTGGTTCTCTGGGATGCTCAGTTGGCAGTTGACAAACTTGCTTCTGTCATTCCCTTCTCATGTCATATGTACCATCCCCATGTCTTTAAATTGAGTATTTTATGTCCCTGTGTGCATCCACTCTCAAGTAATTAATTCCTGCAGAAAGAATTACTTGGGTATCCATCTAAGTGCTAATTGTGGCTCTTCTCAAGAGCACCTCCTTGACAGCACGCAGTGTACTCCTGTCCCAGTTTCTACCTGTGGATTATTCCGAGTGGCTACTCACCATGAGTTTAGTATATAGTTTTAACACTGGGCACACTGAGATGATGGGGATGGATCTTCCAATAGCGAAGGCCTTTCCTTTGGTGGCATGGTTTACTGCCTCCACCAATGCTCTCAGGACTCATGTCCCCCACTTCCTTCCACCCTTGTGTTTTCCCCTTAGAGTGTGTGGAGTGGATTCTCCGTGTCTCTGTGTTCAGATGCCTGTGGTGGTGTCATGGGTTCAGCAGCAGCAGTCATTTTTTTCCCTTCTTGGTAGCTGGTGCAGCTCTGTGTTTTTGATTTTCAGCCTGGGAACAGTGCTGATAACACCAGTGTTTTCAGTTAGTGCTTGGCGATGTTTAGGCTGGCCAAGGACTTTGTGAGCCTCATGCTCTGCCAGGGAAGGGGGGAAGCCGGGGGGAAGCAGCGACAGGACACCTGATCCAAACTGACCAAAGAGATTATTCCATACCACAGCACGTCATGTCCAGGATGTAGGGACGGAGAGCAGAGACCTGGAAGGGTGGTGAGGGTGCACGGTGGGGGATGCACTGGGGGGTGCACTGCTTGATACTGGGTGGTGAGCAATTGTATCCTTCCCTTGTATTTGCCTTGTCATTATTGTTACTGGTGGGGGTGCACTGGGTGGTCGGGCTTGATATTTGATGGTGAGCTATTGTATTCTCCTTTTCCTTGTATCTGCCTTGTCATTATTATTATTGGTGGTAGCAGTAGTGATTTGTGTTATACCTTAGTTACTAAACTGTTCTTATCTCAACCTGTGGGAGTTGTATTCTTCCGGTTCTCCTTCCCATCCCTCCAGGAGCGGAGGGAAGAAAGAGTGGGGAGTGAGTGAGAGAGCGACTGTATGGGTTTATAGACTTAAACCACGACAGGTGGTTTTCTTCTGGAGTTGCTCTGGGATATGGCATGTCTGTCACTGCATGTGCTCACTCAAGAGAAGTCAATTTACATCCTTTGTTTATCTACTTATCTTCATTTTCCAGCTACATAGTAATGTCAGCAGGCACTGTAAAGTGAAAATAGGAGACACCCAAAGGGGAGATGCTCTGAAGGGGTTGGGAGGTGTTGCTTTTCATTTCCTACTGAGGTGCTTGATGCTGTAAGATCCTGTATGAACACGAATGCTCTGCAAGACTGGTCCCAGTGTGTAATATTTAAGTTGGTCATTCTTGTAGAAGGCAAAGACTAGTTTTAAAAGGTTTTAGGTGTTGAAAGAAGCAACTTGCTCACCACAGTACGTGCAGAAGTGCTGAAGTAGGGTATTTGCCTATCTGCTGCTGTGATCTCCTGGTGCTGCTCAGGTCCTGACTTGAGGCTCTGTGAGTTACAGCTGAAGCCAAACACAGCCAAGTGATAAAAACCTGAGACTTCAAGTAAAGCCAGTTTGCTAATGTTCAGTATCAAAATAAGTCAGGCCCAATTTGCTGCAGCCATAGCTGAGGCTCACATGCAGAACTTAGTGAATTACATGACTGGTGGTTAGTGGAGCATGACCATGCTTTTCACACTGATCAGTTCTCCAGTGACAAGTCCTGCTACCTGCTATCAGAAGTGGCCAGGAAAGCCCCATTAATCACCAAGTGTTCTAACAGGCTGTGTGTGCCCACTGCTAACTGGAGCAGGAGTCCTCTGTTCCGCTGTATGTGTTACTTGTCAGCAGGAGATGCAGGCTGCAAATCAGGCCTCTGTCTTCCGGCCTGTGGGGAGAGGCAGCTTTGCTAAACCTCGTTAGTGGTGCCTCAGACTCTTGTCTCTGGAGTTCAGTCATGGGTGGATGTTTCCTTCCTTCCACGTCTTGAATGTTTCCTGCGTGCTTGTTGTTCTAGTTGGGACATGAGTGTGAATCAGTGTTAAACACAGCACAGGATCTGCAGCATCTTCACAAAGGCTGTGGGGTTTTTGACTTATAAATCTGTGGGCTTGCAGCTGGCTGAGGGAAGACCTTAGAGCAGCTCCAGTACCTAAAGGGGGCCTGCAAGAAACCTGAGGAGGGGCTTTGGACAAGGGCCTGTAGGGACAGGACAAGGGAATGGCTTTAACCTGCCAGAGAGGAGACTGAGATGAGCTCTTAGGCACAAGTTCTTCCCTGGGAGGGTGCTGAGGCGCTGGCACAGGGTGCCCAGAGAAGCTGTGGCTGCCCCATCCCTGCAGTGTTCAAGGCCAGGTTGGACACAGGGGCTTGGAGCACCCTGCTCCAGTGGAAGGTGTCCCTGCCTGTGGCAGGGGTTGGAGCTGGTGGAGCTTTGAAGTCTCTTCCAACACAAACCAGTCTGGAATTCTGGGATTCTATGAGAATGCACCGCAGCTTGTTGGCCTGTTTAACCCTGTCTATAGGCAAAGGGCCCCTGTGAATACCTGTTCTCTGTGCTAATGAATAATGTAAAGAGTAGGAAGAGCCATCTACCTGTGCTCTTTCTCTGGCGCAGCTGAGGCCTGAACCAGACAGTTCCTGGGCTCCGCTTCTGTCCTGTTTGCCAGCATTAGACTGGAAAGCGAGTTGCTGCTTGTATAACCTAACAAAGACGAATTACATGAAGTTGTCAGTGAGAAAAAGTGCTTCTGAATTTCTCTGTTGTTTCTGACATAAGGCATCTTGCACGTATTACCTTTTATTTTCCTCTCCGCTCTGACTCCCAGGGGCAAAGCCTGGTCCTCCAAGGAAGCAGGATATAGCTTTAGTGACAGTTGTGACAGATGCAGTGTATCCTGGAATCAAGGGTAAATGCAATCAGTAGTGACTTGAGGATGTGTGCTGTGTACCATCTTTTTGTTGATGTTGCATCATCAGGAAGTCCTGATGCACGTATGCCTGGAATTCCAGAATCCCAGGTTTCATCTCTGTCTCTTGCTACTGGTCCACTGACCTTGAGCAAGTAATTACATTTCTTCAGGTACCCCTTTCCTCACTTGTAAAGTAGGGATAATAATAATGATTTTCACCATGAAGTGCTTGAGACTTGCTAATGCAGCCGGTATCTGACAGTGATGTGTTGTCCTTATGGAGCCTGCACAAATCCCCCCTCCTCCCCCAGCTCATAAAGGGCAGTGTGTGGGTTACTTTGCAGCAGGCAGAGCACAGGCTTAGTGGCAGCTGAACTTTAAGAAGAGACATTCCATTGCCCCACGTGTCAGATGGTGGCAGATGTAGGTGGGCAATTAGCTGGATGTGCCACGGAGTGGGACATCAGACACATGGGGGGACAAAACGAGATACAATTGTGGTGCAGAGGAGAAAGAGCACACAATTAGAAGTGGATTCTCAAATTCAAGCACAGCATGTGATGTGAAATCCTGTTCATACTCTAGGAGAATATCATATGCCAGTGGGCTATAGCATGTGCTCCTTTCTTCCTCTTTTTTGCTCTCCTTCCTAAACCCTGCTGCTTGGTAACGGCAGTATTTTTGGGACTGATTCTTTTGCTAATTGCTAACCAGAAATAGCACCTAAGTTTGGCAGAGCTTTCAGGAGAAGAAGAATGAAGGCTTTTGGGGGGAGAAGATTCAGATATGCATAAAACTTGCATAAAAACCTGTTTTAATTTGTCTCTCTGAAAATTCATCACTCAGGCATATGCAGAGTGAATGTGATTATGACAAGTGGGAGAAGGTCCAAAAAAGCTGGACTGCTTTAAAGAGGTTAAAGTTCCAGCTGTTCAGCACTAAAACCAAACTGTACCTGGTGCCAGAGTCTCTGCAGGGGCTTATAGTCATGCTACAGCTGATGTGTCTCATACCTATGTTGCTTGTGAGCTCACAAGGCTGAGTTTGCTCTCCTGCTGGGGAACACAAAGCTGTTGAGTGATAAAAATGAAATGAGGGAGCAAAAGAGGATGGAAGTCTTGGAATCTCTCCCCTTCTTGAAGAGTGCTATGAACTTGTGATGAATTCAGCTGAAGGCTGCTTGGCCCGTAAAAGTGTGCTCGTGTTATCCAGCTAGAACGGATGACTCAGAACACAGAACCCTGTGATTTCCATCATTCCATACGGGAATCTGCAATGCTTCTAGCCTCCAAGTCTTGACTTTCTTCGTGTCATGTTTCGTGATGAAAGCTGGAGAGTGGTGGCCCCTTTATAAATTGCTGGCCTGCATCTGTTTCTTTCTGATTGTGTGTGAAAAACAAAAGCAATAACTATTTAGGGACCAAATTAGAGATGTTTTTCTGGTACTGGTGAGCATTTACTCATGTGAGTGGCCTCATTGACTTCAGTACTTAACTGAGCTGCATCATTAAGCTGTTGATGCTCATGTCCCTCTCTGAGGACACAGAGCAGCAGTACCCTTTCTTCCAGGCCCTGAGGAGGCACAGCACTGTGGATGCTGAGCTACTGGGTGTGCTGGAGTTGGACACAGCAGTACCTGTTGTTTGAAAGCTAATAGAAATGTATGTGACTAAATATGCAGGCTGCGAGGTATTTATCTGAGCCCATCACTCAGTAGGGAATGCTATAATTACTTTGTACTGTAGGGTGATATAATATATATCCATTTATATTTTTTCTGACTCAAGTATTTTTTATGGTAACTGCAGAAAAAGAATCCAGATAATGTATATAAAGGAAAAGCTGGAAATCATAGAGTCATGGAATGGTTTGAGTTGGAAGGGACCTTAAAGCTCCTCCAGCTCCAACCCCTGCCATGGGCAGGGACACCTTCCATAGAGCAGCTTGCTCCAAGCCCCTGTGTCCAACCTGGCCTTGAGCACTGCCAGGGATGGGGCAGCCACAGCTTCTCTGGGCACCCTGTGCCAGCGCCTCAGCACCTTCCCAGGGAAGAGCTTCTGCCCAAGAGCTCATCTCAGTCTCCCCTCTGGCAGTTAAAGCCATTCCCTTGGCCTGTCCCTCCAGGCCCTTGTCCAAAGCCCCTCTCCAGGTTTCTTGTAGCCCCCCCTTTAAGTATTGGAAGTGAAATGAACCAGCTTTGAGCTGTAGCATCTGAAGATGCACATTTAAAGTAAAAGAAGAAGGAGGAAGAATAATAAATGGAGGTACTGTTGTATATCATTGTGTCTGAGAACCAGTCCAAGGACCACAGAGCTTTCTGCTCCAGGGGTCTTCCAGTTCAGAGCAGATGAGGTGGCACAACTGATTTCTGCCAACTCGCATTACATTTCTTTTTCTTCAAGTACTGTTCTCATTCTGGCTGGATTACTGTGAGGGAACTGGGATTATACTGAGTAGGTCTCTTAGTTTTACTTCCCTCTTGGCAGCCATTACAATGGTGCTAATCCACCTCAAGAGATGCAGTATTATTTCAGGCTGCTTGGAGTGTTACATTTTCTCATTCATCTGTTGTTGTTATTAGTTGGGCACTTGAAGTCTTCAGAGAATGAGAACTCCTGGAGTAGATCCTGTACACAAGAGGAGTCCCTGTTTGGGAAGATGGGGAATTGCAGCCGTCAGGAAATGCTTTTTGTTTATGTTTTATTATATTATTTATTATTATATTTTGTTTATTTTTATTATTTATTATGTTTATATTGTTTTATTCTGATCAAACCAGCAGATTTTTCTAATGTCTAAACCCTTCTTTTTCCCCCCCTATTTACATTCCTAATATTCAAATGTGTTTCTGGTGCAGAGCAAAGGTATTTGTTCTGTGTTTTCTATGAACTCCTTTCACTACCACTGAATCCTGAGAGATCTTGGTGAAAATTCTGTGGGATTCTGTTTGTGGGGTTTTTAGTTGGTTGGTTGGGGTTTTTTTAAGCTGAAGCTGGTTGGAGAAACCAAAGAGCCAAGTTTCAGTTGTGATGGGTGATGGTAATAATTTAGTAGGTGAAATGTGTTTCTCGGCTTCAGCCTCATGTGGGCTGTTTTCCCAAAGCCTTGTCTGTGCCACGACAGGTTCAGAGCTCCCAGGGAGCAGAAATGGCCCATTCAGTCCTGAGGTAGTACTCTGAATTGGTCCCTCACTAGAAAGTGTGATGGGGATGCAGTGGTGAGGTGCATTTGGAGCACATGGTCTGCGTTGAGACAACATACCTGGAGTGTTTTCTGGTTTATGGGCATGTCCCATATCCTGTGATGGTGAAGGAAACCTAACTGCATGTTCGAATGACAGCCCCTGTGTGCCCCAAGAGGTTCCCTGCATGGAGTCTTGGGAGATGAACTGAACACAATGTTTGTAATAGAGTTACGAGCAATGGGAATAGAGCATAACCAAGCGTCACTAAGAGTATGGCCAAACCCATCGAGAAATCTTGAGGAGATGGTATCTACAGAGCTGGTTTTAAAAGACAAGAGCCTAGAGATGGGAGAGAGGGAGGTCATCAGGTCCTCACTGCAGAGGGCCAACAGCTTCATTCTTAACCACTCAGACTAACGCTGCATGTGAATTCTACGACTGGTAATTTTAAGACTGTCTCCTACACATATTTTCTGTGCTGAGCTGTTACTAGTTTGATTTAAAATGTTATACTGTAGATTAGCCTTTGAAACTGCGGCTTTTCAGCAGATCAAGGTTCCCTCCAGTCATCTGGTTTGTAATGTTCTCATTATATGCTCATTGTCCAGCAAATGAGTTATTTGCAAATATGTGAGTAACTGGAATGAAAAATCTTTGAGCTCAATTCTTGCTTATAGAAAAGCCCTTTTCTATTACTGAGGTTTGTAAAAGGGCCATCATGTGGGCAGAGCATTAATATACTTGTCCATCTTTTAATAACTTGTATAAACCTGACCCTTAAGCCTAATTTTTCTTTAAAGAGTGAAATAATTGAAAGCCCCGTTTTATTCATATACAATAAATCAATTCCTCCCAAAAGGCTGCTGCCTCTCCAAGTCATGTTAGTACTCTGATAATCTTCATTCAGCATGGCTGCACTGACTTGCAGACTCCTTCTGTCGAGTGCATGCAGCAGAGAAAAGGACTTTTTGTTGGGTCGATGCAGAGACTCAATGCAGGTGAGTTCAGTGCCTAAGACTTACCTTAAAAATGTATTTGAAGCCCAGTTGCTCAATGTGCTGAAATATTCAGATCCCTTGCCTGGTGGAATTTCTGAAAGTACCCGAGCATTCCAACAGTGTATTGCAGAAAGGTTCATATATGTCAGAACAGATCATAGAGTCATAGAGTGGTTTGGGTTGAAGGGACCTTAAAGCTCACCCAGCTCCAACCCCTGCCATGGGCAGGGGCACCTTCCACCAGAGCAACTTGCTCCAAGCCCCTGTGTCCAGCCTGGCCTTGAACGCTGCCAGGGATGGGGCAGCCACAGCTTCTCTGGGCACCCTGTGCCAGCGCCTCAGCACCCTCACAGGGAAGAACTTGTGCCTTATATCTCACCTGAACTTCCCCTGTTTCAGTTTAAACTGTATGGGAGGATGTGGTACCTGTACCAAATGAAGGATAAACAGAGCCCGCTGTATTTGGATCTCCTTCCCTGAAGCTTTGGCTGCACTGGGGCAAGAGCTGGCCACATAGATCTTTAGTTAAAACTCCAGAGCATTCAGTGTTACTGTCTACTGGCAAGCAGGGGGTAAATGTTATATGTTACGTTCAGCTGCTGCCGAGGTCTGTGCATGAGGGATGCAATTGTTTATGGTAAATTTGCCCCTTTTAATGAGGACACACTCTTAATGAGAGAGTGTTTTGGAGGAGCATTTGTTAGTCATTTGCTATTCTGGTCACAGCTCAGATTTGAGCTGCAATGGCTGGCTTGGCATAAATGCACACACTATTGTGCCTCAGCGTTAGCATGTCTTGGGATACGTTGTGACACAGGGCAGATAGGTGTATTGGCTGGGAAGAGAAAATGAAAACTAATTTCACAGTGCTGTGGGTATTTCTGCACAGCAAATTAACATGAACTGGGATGCAGGTAGTCCTACATCTCTCACCTGGGTAGTTCTGGATTCCAGTTTTAAGAGGGGATTGTCCTATGCTGGACTTGGATGAGCTTGCTGGAGTCTCTGGGTATTGACTGACCTCAGAGCAAAGGGGAAAAATCTTTATGTAGTAGCCATCTGCAGACTGATTTCAGTGTAGCCAGCATGGAGGGCAATAGCAGTGAATGCAAAGTGACAGGTTTGGAGGGTGAAACAGTAATCTGAGTATCTACCCCCAAAGTGATTGTGTTTCCATATTTTGCAGTTGTGCGGTGAGGATAAGTACAGTGAAGGCTGTGACGTGCTCAGTTGCCATGGTAATGGAGGCTATGTAAGTAAATTAGAAAGGTCCACTGGAGATTGAAAACATGGAAGAAATCGGCTGTTGCTGATGGAAAACACTGTCTTTGTACAGCAAATTCCTGGCTTGTTGTTTGGAGAGGCACGGGTGTACTGTTCATTTGTTATTACTGTTATGGTGGCACTCGAAGGGAGCATCTGATCATAAGCCTGCTGAGGTAGAAGTTGTACAGAGATGGATGAGGTGACCCTGTCCCAAAAAGTTCATCATGGACCTATATTGTGTATCCTTGCACAAATACCTACCTGAGACAAACAATTCCATTTGGCTACTGAACTCATCCAATACAAGAATCAGCAGGCGCCTTTATACAGGAGCAAGCTAAGGGTAAACCAGTGGCTACCTCAGATAAACTTGGAAACAGATCATGGAGGATTTTGTCAGTGCTTTACTAAGCAGGTCCCACAAAGGAGAGGGAGGAGGTGTTAGTGTCAGGGGAGCCCAGTGTTCTCAGTGTCCCCATGTTCCGAGGCAGGTAGTGCAGTGAAGGATGACAGCTGTAACAGACAGATTTTTACCCAAATAGAGAGTGATAGGCTCGAAATGAGAAGAATCATTCAACTCCTCACATCCAATTCATTAACATACTGTTTAAACAATTTAAGGTGCCCCACTCAGTAATGAGCTAAGCCCCCCCCAACCCCCCCCCCCCAATTGCCCTGTTGGGGGAAAGGCAACAGATCTTACCATGGCTCCCACTAAAGGATATAAATTGCTATGACTAATCTATACAATCTATACATATCTTTCTGTACAGATAGCAGCTTGCTGCAATGGCCTGTAGCACCACTGGGGCTCTCTATGTTTGAAAGTCATGTCTTCATTCATTTGGAAACTGTCAGGGCAGGGGAAGCATTCCAGAAAAGCTTGCCCTTTGCTTCACTGGATTTTATTACAGACAAAACCCAATGCCCTCTAGATTGTTGTCTGTGGACGTAATGTGGTGTTATAAATCACCAACTCCCACTGAAAGGCAAAGTACCACGGAGTGTTTTCAGAAAGCCTGAGCATTTTGTACGCATCCCGCGGTGTTCATCACTTTCATAACAACTTCATAATTTTCATAGCCCTTTGTTAATTAGCCTCTTTTAAAGCGCAGATTCCAGTTTTGGTGTTACTTTGAAAGATACCTTGATACTTCATAATGAAAATACTTTTTCATCTTGAAAGTGTTTTAATGAAAGAACCTATGATTTAGTGTCTTGCTAAAAGCAATACTGTGTTCACTGAGGTTGCAACAGAATAGCAACCTCCACAGCCATGAAATGGGTTTCTATTAAGATATCTGCATTATATAGATGGGTGAAGTGAGAAGGCTCAGCTAGCAAAGAGCTGATTGGAGATGGAAAATTAGAAGCTATTTTCTGGCTCACCGTTTGTGGTATCACTGCAGCTGATGTCGTCCCACATGGGACAGCTGAAAGGTTACCATGTGAATGGGGTTGTGCCCATGTTCATGCACATGTAAGGAGCAATGTTTTCTCTACCTCCAGTACAAAGGTGTTTCTTTGGAGACCCATGTTCCTCTTGGCTTCATTTTCGCATGTCTCATAGAAGTAGGAACTGTCCTGGAAGAGAATAAAATGGCACCAATTGAGAGTTGGGCATATCTTATCTTGTAGGAGGACACTGATGATTCTGGCTGAAAACCATGGAATCAGCAACCTGAGAGTAAAGTAGATGAAGAATTCACTGGAAATGTTTTCTTAACAAAGGAATGACCTTTGAATGTTTAATGAATATGCTAGATGTTGTTTCTATTGCTTTGAGATGTTTTGTATGCCACAGAATCATAGAATCCCAGGCTGGTTTGGGTTGGAAGGGACCTCAAAGCTCATCCCGTTCCAACGCCCTGCCACAGGCAGGGACACCTTCCACTGGAGCAGCTTGCTCCAAGCCTCTGTGTCCAACCTGGCCTTGAACACTGCCAGGGATGGGGCAGCCACAGCTTCTCTGGGCACCCTGTGCCAGTGCCTCAGCACCCTCACAGGGAAGAGCTTCTGCCTAAGAGCTCATCTCAATCTACCACGGTTTAAACCCATGTTGATGGTATGCAACAGAAAAATCTAACACATGTATGTGGCCTTGTATGTAAATTGCTTTCCTGTTCTTTCTCTCGCTAATATTGTTGCAATCATGGTACTGGTATTGGCAGCAGCTTCCCCAAAAGTCTGGTTTACATGTGGTCTGTGCTGGTGACCAGGAAGATAGGGCTGAAGGGAGCAGTTGTGTATTACAACCCTATCCCCCCTAATCCTACATGAGCATAGAGCAGAATGATTCACAGGACCATCTGCTCCTTCCCTAGAGCCTGAACCACAGGTATAGGTCTTATTAAACTAGTTTATTGTTTTAATAAGATTCCAAGTTTGATAAATGCAGTAAAATCAATAATGTCCCTGTGGTGTAATGATTATGAGCTCAGGTTGCGGTATCAGCCTCAGAAGGAGCAGCTGTTTGGGGCAAGGAGAACAGAAGTTGTCCTGGCCTCACTCAGCCAAGTCACTTGAGTGGACTTTCTAACTTACAACCTGTGCTCTGTGCCTACCATATCTTGTTATATCTCTGTTAGATGCAAACACCTGGAGCTGCCAGTGCTTTGGAATCACTGTCCTCTGCCAAATAATTTAACACAACAGCGCACATTGTAAATAAGGTGGGTCATGCAGAAAACTAATTGCATTTCCAGGGGTTTTACGAAGTGTTGTAGGGGTGACAGGAATCACAGAGTAATTGCCACGGTGATCTCTCTCCTCTATGTTAGGTCATTGAGGCAAATCTTAAATTTACTTTCCATTGCAGTCAAATATTGGAATCTCTCTGGCATCCCTCAGCCATCTGGTGTGCTGTAAATCCAGCCAACAACGTGGTTCTCCATCATGAAACTCTAATTATTATTCAAACCTCTCTGATGAGGCCTAAACAAATAGCTTCAAGCAGTGCAGATCTCAAGGGAAGGTTAAGTACAGTATTGACGCCAGGTCCAATCCTTGGAAAGAGAACCAGAACAAAGATCTTTTACCCAGCAGTCATTTAATCTTCCTTGAGTGCTGATTGATTTGATGGTCATCGTTATAAATATGACACATTCACAGCACCTTACTCTCTCATCAGTCATTTCAATTTGCACTCTCATATATTTCAAATATGTTCTCAAGGTGACTCTATGGAAGGTGTTTCTTTTCCTCTTCCCAAGTTGGAACTCTGGATGGGAGGACTGAAATCAGCAAGTGCTAAACAGGTTGGGATTTCTGTTTTCTTTCTTAAGCCATAGTAGAGAAATGCATCAGTGTAAAAATTAAATGCTTTAAGTTTGCAGTTTCTGCTGGCAAGAAAGCTTTTTGGGGAGTGAAGGTTCTTTGTGAAGTATTAGTGTCATATAATCAGCTTCTCCAAGGAGATCTGAATATAGGAATACTCACAGGATCTTTCTTCCAGGGGATTCAAAGTGCTTTCAACACAGGAAGTTTTGTGACGTCTTAGGAAATGCAGGGACTTTGCGAATTTGGGCTTGTGTCAGCGAAGGGAAGTTTCCTCTTCAAAACTGGTCAAGGTGATGCTAAATGTTAGGCATGTACTGAAGGCCAGTAGAAGTCAATGGGCTTTCTGCTGATGTGCCTGAGCGATGACACTCAAATAAAGAGTCCTTTCATGGACAGTGTTTTGGTGGTGCAGGTTGAACCAGATCTGGGCACCAACAGAAAGCAGCAGCTCTCTGAAGCCGTGCTTCTGCTTGTGGTTACAGGCAGGGCTGTAACACGTGAGGGGTCAGTATGTAGTGCTAAAAACATAGCAAGGTTTCTGCATTTTGCAGGACTTTCATAACTTGTAGCATGCCGCCTCTTCGGGCAACTCATACAGCTCCCGACTGGAATATTGTGGCTCAGGGAGACTGGAAAGTCATTTTCATTACTTCCTGACTGATGTTTCTGTGCTGGATGGATCCATTTTTAGCACATTTGATACAGTTGTGGGAAATTGCAGCCAGGCAGGATTGGTGTGAAATGGAAATATCTCCATAACTTCTAAAATTGTAGTGTTTGAGAACCTTACAGGTGATAGGAAAATAATAACACATCTTACAGAGAAAGTAACCTCATCTGCTGTGAGGGCATGTGTCTGGCTGGACTAGGAACTGAACACAACGGAGACCTACACTAAGACTGGGGAAACTTGGTTTCTGTCTTCAGCTCATCAGTAAGATGAGGGAACCTGATCCACTTACAGGAATGACTCCGTCTCCCTGTTTGTAAATGGTGATAATGTCAGAGAGTTCCTTTGTGCAGCACTTGGAGATGGACAGACTGACTGAAATGCAAAAATGTCATTATTGCTGCTTATTTGTGAGGTACAAGCTAGTGCTTCCATCCCTGCCTGCTCCCTTCTTCCTGGAAAGGCTATGGAAGGAAGTTCTAATTCTAACAAAATTCCTGATGTAAATATCATAGGGTCTTCAGGATTTGGTTCTACTTACTGAGAGCAAGATAAATGCAAACAGGTTTCGACACTGAAAAGGAAACCTTTTCTCTACTTTCTTGGTACATGTAACATACTCATTATGCTGGAATTATTTTGGGGCTGTTCAGGCTGGAGAAGAGAAGCTGCATGGAGACCCCAGAGCAGCTTCCAGTGTCTGAAGGGGGCTACAAGGATGCTGGAGAGGGACTCTTCATCAGGGACTGGAGCGATAGGACATGGGGTGATGGATTCAAACTGAAACAGGGAAGTTCAGGTTGGAGATAAGGAAGTTCTTCCCTGTGAGGGTGCTGAGGCGCTGGCACAGGGTGCCCTGAGAAGCTGTGGCTGCCCCATCCCTAGCAGTGTTCAAGGCCAGGTTGAACGGCGCTTGGAGCAAGCTGCTCTAGTGGAAGGTGTCCCTGCCCATGGCAGGGGGTGGAACTGGATGAGCTTTAAGGTCCCTTCAACCCCAACCAGGCTGGGTTTCTATGATTCTGTGAAAGAGGCAATTTACTCTTGAAAGCCAAGCAGTGCCTGACCTAGCGCAAAGCCTGTAATACTGGTATGGTTAAAGCATCAGGGTTTTTGCAATCGAATTATACTCACAAGAGTGAATTCCTACCAAATAATTGCTTTGCATCATGTGGCCACCATGGTTTCCATCTGCTTGTAGAAGGCCTAAAGCTAGATTTGCTGTATCATTGACCTGTGACCTCAATATCAGCCCTTTTTCTTTCTCTACCAAGCCACAGATAATCTCTTACAGACTATTTCTGCTGCCTGAGAGAAAACAGACGTGATTTTAGCTGGGAACAAGGGAGGAAGAAGATGTTTGAGACACAGAAGTTTCAGAATGGTAAAAACAATCCAAAAATGGAATTCCTGAGATTAGAACATCAGCATTGCAGCCATCATGAACTTCTTGTAGACTGCCTCTCTTTTGTTCATTCACATTGGCAGTGACTACAGCCTCCTGAAAGATCATTCACAGGCAGATCAGCACTTGTCATAACACAAGTATAGATTTCAAACCGAGTTCATTAGTCCAACCTCACAAATAAAGATTTAATTCACTTGTTATTTGTACGGCAGGAACACGCAGTGATTCTAAACAGATTTTGGAAGCCTGTTGTGGTTTATGTTGGTCAAACAAAATATGTACGTTTTAAGGACTAAAAAGATAAACCCAAGCGCTAAGGAAATATAGTGGATAGGATAAGAAAAGTAGGAGCTTTGTACCCAGCTCTGCTGCTGATCTGTCTTATGTGCCTGGAAAAAGCCTTCCCAAATGTGTTCATCTGATTCATTTTAGATTACAAACTCTCTGGAGAAAAAACATCCTCCTTTACTAGAAATTTGCACAGTATCTGTCATGATCCATGGGCTTTTTCTTCTCAGATATTAGTATTATTTATAAATAATAAATAAAAATGCTATTTTCTACAGTTTGCATTTGTTTAGATGAATGTTCCTTTTCTTCCTTGTATTACAAGAACAAGTAAATAGTAATATCTGATTTATATGGCTTCCTATGATGATACATCTGACAGCTCTCTCCAGCAGTTGTAGTCAGAGCCTTGGTTTCCATGCACTGTAAATGAATAATGCCATTCTTTATTAATTACTCCTTAAAATGCAGATGATTTCCAAGATGCCTCATTGGCTTCTGGTATTATATTCCTTTGCTGATTTCTCGTTTGTGGTTTTAACAGTGGTGATCATTCTGGGGGTATCTGACAGCCTTGTGAAGCAGGGAAGCAGTGAAGAGGTGTGCTGATGGAGCCTTGAAAGCCCGCACAAAAGTGGTGTGAAACAAGGGTGTTGACTGATACAAGTGGATAGATCAGGCAGGACTTTTAGGGTTTGACTTGGTTCCTGGCTCCTTGTGTGCCCTTGAATAAATAACCTGGTGTGTTCATGTCTCAGGAGCTGCATCTGGAGGAGAAGTGTAAATAGAAGTCAGAAAGGGAGTGACAGTTTAATTACTGCCAGTAAAATGCAGGGTACTATTGCAGAGAAAGGTGCTGAAGAAACACAAAGTACTCAGTATGTTCCATCAGTCAAAGTGAGAGGTGGGAAGTAGTTCTGGAGTGTCCTCCAAAGTGGCTGAGGTGAGACAGTGACTGAGGCCTGTCATGACTGGTGTGATTCATCAGTAGGTGACTTCTGCAGTGGCACAAGTGTGTGGTCTGTGGTCTCTGTCCTAAGCTGAACCCAGTAAGCAGTGGAAGCTTTCAGGGACTAGCCAAATGGTTCAAAAGCAGTACAAGAAAACTCAGAGTTTTGAGGATCTTTCTCCACTGATTCCACAGCACACTCCAGTTTTCAGCCCAAATCCCCTGAGGTCACTGCCAAAAAACAATCATTAGGAGCAAAGTACGTAACGGGACTGAGAGTGTGTTTTTACAGTCACCAGAGAAGTGCTGATCTGAGTAGTAGTAATCTATTAAACCAAATTGTTCCTGGAAAACCCCTGTATTGAGGTAGTTTCAGCACCACAAAGCATTTTTCCCTCCTTGAGCTGTAGCCTATATTTCTCTTTTTCTCTTAATTCTCACCCTCTGAATGCTCTAGAACATGAATGCATTTAGTGGCTAAGTAATATCTGCAAAATAAGCGAAGCAAGGCAATAATTACCATGCTGAAAAGGCAGTAGGAAACCGGAGTGGTGAATAACAAGCAAAGTGTTCAATACTGAATTTAGGTGTTCTGCTTCAAAATGTGAAGTTAGGTAAGACGTTGGTTCTACAGCTGATGTGGTCTGGTATCAGTGGTGGTATAAAGGCATCTACGTCCTTGGATGCTTGTCTCTGTAGTTTGGGGTTCAAACAGGCGTTTACATTGTGTGCATGCTTTCTGGTGGAGAAATAGCTATAAGAATAATCATAGTCTTAAAATTTACTCTTCTAATGTTGTCAGAAGGCATTGTGTGGATATGGAATTTACAACTTAAGTTTTCCCTTGATGATTTACAGACTCCATACAAATCATTTTACCACTGAGAGTAGCTTACAGGAGCCTGGGGACACATTGAAGAAAATCCGAAGTGAGGGAACAAGAATTAAATCACTTTCTGCCATCATTTATGAGCTGCTGGCAAGATGGACATTGGTATGTCTGCGTTTACTACTCACTCATAGCCAGTAGATGGAGCTTTTAGTAATAGAGTTTTTAGGTGTTCTTCAATTATGAAGACTCCTTGAAGCACATTGTAAGTAGACAAAAGCATATTAAGGTTCTGTATCTATAGAGAAGAGGATATTGTTTGTATGGCAGCATCTTTATTTGTTTATGCCGAGTTCATCTTACTTTGAGAAGAAACTCAGGCCCTTCCATGCAGATGTGCTGGTAGAAATATTCAGAAGCATTTATGACTAATAGGTAGCAAATACACCCAGGGAGTTTGTCAGAGGTGAGCTCTTCCATGAGCTGCTAAGCCAGAGATGGTCACAATGGTCAGATTTTCAGACAGCATGTAGATACTTTGACAGTTTCCCTTGTAAATAAGAATGCAAAACGACTCAGCATTCAACTGCTTGTAGATAAACCAAACACTGTGAGTACCTTTTATCATTCCTTTTAGATAACAGGGACTGATTAGTTTTAAAACTGTGCCTATGGTTCTGTATTTGGAAGTCTTTAATCTGAAGTAGTACATGAAAATAAAGTTTCCACTAAGCTACATTTTTTATCAGGGTAATTTTGTCAGTATCATTGGGTTGGTAAACCTGATTCCAACAAACCATGATAAACCACTGCTTCTATGTAGATGAAGTAAGCTTTTAGACCCCCCATATGATCTGGCGTGGAAGATGGAATTATTCCAGTAGTTCAGTTTCAGTACAGCATCTGATCTCCACACTATTCTGGCAGTGACCAGATTCTGCTTTGCTGTGCTTTTTATGACTTAGGACTAAATACATTGTTTCCTGGTAGCGAAATGTTCTGGTGATGACCCTGTGCCAAAGACAAGTACATGCTCCAGTGGAAAGGGTTTTAAGACCATGAAGACCATGCAGATGTCCTGTTTTTACTAATTCCACTGAGTTTTTTCTCTAGCCTAAGTCTAACAAATCCATGTGTTTTCTGGCTTCTGGGCAGTGGTAGATTCTGTATTCAGTGGTGGTGTAGATTCTGCAGACTTCCTGTTTAACCAAATATTCCTATATAAAACCAGCTTTAGACTCAGTGACCTTGAAATGTAAGTTCTGACCTCCTTTTCTCCTGGTTTGATCTGTTCTCCATCCTGTTGATGCTGTGAAGATGCTTCCCCATTGCTCTGCTTATAGAATTGCTTCTTGGTTGAATGAACAGTGAATTCTGCTGTTTGGAATGCTTTATAGATAGGAATTACATGATCCAGAGCATATAATTTTTCTGGGTTAAAATGTATCAGCTTGTTTTCTCATAAGCAGTTTGACAAATGTGGTTCCTGTGACTAGCTAAATACAGAAGGAACCACTATTTCTTCTGTGCATCTTTTTGGAGGGGGCTAATTGATTACAAGGAAATGATAATGATATAGCTCTTGATTTTGTGTTAATCCTTTTTTAGGCTAGCTGATAGTTCAGATCATTCAGTTCAAATCAGGGCAGAAGTTCCCAATGGGAACTCGTGTGGCTTGTTTCCATTTCAGCCAAAGCAAGTACCAGTTTTGGCACTGATTCAGGTTGGTATTTGGCTCCTGTGGCTTGGGTCTGTGCTATAGGGGTCAAAGAGGCGTTGCCTTCACAACCAACTCGAAGAACTAGTAGTTCATTTTAAAAAGTAATGAGCAGATCCGGGAGTTACTGGGTCCATTTATGAATACAAAAGTCCATGTATATTCTGGTGTAGGGAGCTGAAAGTGTCAGGGGAGAACAGCATAAAATAGATGCAATTTTGTGCAGTCTTGAAAGGGAGCAGGCAGCAGGATAGAAAGACCTGAGTGTTAAAGAGCCAAACAGCAGAAAGGGAAGATAATTTTTAGTCATTATGTACCAGATTTTCCAAAGAACAAAGTATCTTCTGAATAAAGACTACTGAAGGCAAATGGGACTTGAGTATTTTGAATCATGTAATTCCACTTTGGATTTTCAACGGAGTTTAGTATGTGGGATGTTGATTAGAGCCTATCAGAAATGAAAGGAGGTGGGAAAAGAAAATTATTTTCCTCTGCTGAAAGTTGTGATGAAAATGGAAAACATCATCTTTCAGATTTGATTTGCTTAAATTTAGGAAACACAGGAAGGAACAGGAATTATGATGTACAAGCAATCTAAAAAGCACCAGACATTAGGAAAAGCGGGGCAAGTCGATCAGATGGAGGAGACTTCCCCCTGCCCCGGGTGATCAGGTAACACCATAGTGCAACTGTTTGACCTTGGAGCACTGTAGCCATGCAGCAGCATTTGTGGCACAAGGATGTTTTCCAGCCATGCTCTTCGTTTAGAAAAATGCTGCAATATGTTAACACCTGGAATTTCTAGGCCTAGGATCAGTGTTTCACATCCTGTGTTTCCAGTCTGTGTTGTACTCTTTCTTCAGGAGTAAGGGTGAATAATGTAAGAGCCAAGCTTTAAACCAGCATTAACATCGTGTTTAATTTGTGCATCATCTCAGAGCCTGTCTGCCCGCAGCTGATGACAAGGGATGGGTGACTCTGGGCTGTAGTATAGAACTTCCACGGGCTGCACAATTTATAGATCTGCAGAGATTTATAGTACCATTGGCTCAAATCCTCTCTCTGAGGAACATTTTCCAGGGCTAGGTAATTACCTGAGTTCTGAAAGCAATGTGCCATCATCAAATACATTGTGATATTCTCCTTCCCCTTATTCTTCTTACTGTAACAATCTCTAGTTTGAAAGCCAGCTTCTTCTTTCTGCGCCTAGAATAGCTTCCCTGCAGTGTTTGTCTTGGGTTGTCAAAGGAGTCCAAATGCCAGCAAAGAGCATTGCTAACAAGAATTTACCTGTGTGATACAATAAGCAGAACCCTCCTGCAGCAGTATGATTGTGTAATTACTGCTGTCATACGTAACAAAACGGCGGCATGGACATCAAGTGTTCATTCCTGACTGGAATTTCTTGACCTGTGTAAGCAGCTCCAAGGGCAGCTGAATGAATGGGCTGGGGGCTTGCAGTGTAGTCTTGTGTGTGCTCGACAGGCAGAAAAAGCCAATTGTTGCCAGTTGGTTTGGTGGACTTCTTTCATTCTTTGCAGCATGTTCGCATTGTTCAGTGTTGTGGAGTCTTGAGGTTTCTCAGGTTAGTCTTTATGCATGCTTCTATACCCAAGGACATACTCAGGACTCTGATATGCCCCATTTTGCTATGTAGATAAATGACCACATGTGGTAAAGCAGAGCAAGACCTGGCACAGTTTGAATTCAAAGGAATAAAGGCATATAGTCTGCAAGCTAAAAAGGCAGGTTATTAAAAGCATCTATTAGCAAACTGGCAAAGAATGTACATAATGTACTTAATATCAATATGTCTTTTGCTATATATGTTGTTCCTGGAGCATCCAAGAAAGAGGATGGAGGTGATATTTGTCATGATCCTTTCCATCCTTTCGTGCTTCTGAAGTGAGCGATCAGCGTTTGGATTAGGAAGATTGTGAGATTGTTTTATTGAAGTTCCCCCCATGTATGTTCATGGAGGAATTTTACCAAGTGAAATATTTTGGATTATAATTCCATTTTCCAAAAGGACTTACATGCAAAGGACCCAGATTCACCAGTCTTTGTGCTTGTAACCCACAAATGAATTCAACGGGAAACGAGGAGTCTCTGCTGAATCTGGCCCAGAGGAGCCAGAGACTTGCCAGGAGTTCCCTGGAGACATAGCTATTAGAAGAAAAGAATGCCATCTGTGTATGTGAAAGAATTCCCCAAATAGGGAAATCTTTGCTGTCCATTTATAGTCTTTCTGAGCCACCCAGGTCACCTTGGACATACTAGTCTGGCCCTTTGGTCTCTGTTCCTGTCCTTAATGCCACTGTAAGCTAATAGAAATCCAACTTGTCCTTTTTGCCCTCTGTTTAGCGTCATGCCTCCAGCACAAGAGTCATTGAGCATAATGTTCATCCAGTAAATCCAAGTGGAAAGGATACTATTCATTTGCAGTTCTATTAGTGGAAGCTACGGTTAAAAATTCAAATCTAGGCAGCAAGATAATTGCAGGAGCTGATTGCCAACCATCCTCCTGTGTTGACTCACAGGGCAAAATGAGTGAGAGTGAGAAAGAGAAACTAAAATTATAGTACAACTCTCTGAGGAATATTAATGTAATGGTTTTAACGTGATCCCGCTCACATTTTATCAAGTAATGGTAATAAAAAGGATAGCTCTGGTAATTTTCACAACATTACATTTCCCTTGGAATAATTGTGGATCGACACTCGCTTTGCAAGCTAATGCAAACTGACTTGACTATACACCTCTGTATCAGAGCTGGCTAAAGGAATGCTGTAGATGTGGTCACAATCTGCTGTAACGGTTCATTCTTCTGAGCACTTGGGAGACACAAGGAATGCAGAAAACAGTTCTGAATGTTTTTATCATTTTTGTTATTTGGGGAAGATTGTACCTTTGGGCTGAAGAAGTGCATTCTGGAATCCTAATCTTGTTTGCTACATTATTTATCTGCAATCCTCTAGTGATCCTGTATGGTGAAGGATCCTTGTGGGAACAGGTTGTTCGGAAATCTCTGCGTTTGCTTTGGGAAGCTTATCAGCTATGTAAAGTAGGTGCATTTTGGGTTAATGCAAATGTGAAATTCCCTTATAGCCCCAGTCAAGAGCCTGGGCCCCAGTGTGCCTGGCATTGGCTTTGCTTGGTAACAGACACACAGTCCCTTCCCTAGAGAACCAACTGTCTGCTCATGAGATGGATGGCTGCAAGCAGTTGAAACACATGAGGAGGTAACAAGAGAACCAGTGGAGCTTGGCTAAAAAGCAAAATTAACAGTTCACTGCCTACAGGGCCAGTTGTTGAATGGTTTGTAGACGCTGAACTGGAGATAACTCTTAGCTTACTTTTAGACACAATCTGCATGCCCTGTGCAGTGTTAATATTCAGGATGTGCTATGGCAGGAGCAGAGCGAAGATGCAGATGCTGTGAGCTTCAGCAGAAAAGTGACTGATTTAGGGACCTGAGCCACCTTCTCAGCTGCCTTAGAGGTAGGTCACGTAGTAACTCTGTGAGCTCCTACAAGAGTCCTTATGAAATAAAAACCATCTGTAAGTCTGATCTGAGAACGAGCAGGTGAATAACAAGGACAATGTTCCAGCTATGTCCAACCTGATGGATTACTCGTAGTCTGGCTGTGCTCAGCCCACACTCTGTAGCACTCCAGTTCCTCTGTTGTGGTATCTTCTGTTCTGTGTGGTTTATTTCTTCAGCTGGAGGGCCTGCTTGTAGGTATAATGTTGGCCAGGCATCTGGCACTTAAGCTGAAGAAGCACTGAACAGCTAACAAGAAGTTACTCTTCTCTCAGCTGACTTACCTACAAACATACACCCTGTGTGGCTAAGGCAGACATTAACCCTTTCCTAGAGTGGGGCAAAATGGGCTTTTTTATGCTGTCATTACTAAATGAGATTATACTTTTCTCAATTCCCAATGCATTTCTCGGCAAGCTTATTTATAGCTCTCCTGCCTTACTCCTTATCTTAAGCCCTACTGCTGCTATTTACTACACAGCCAATGTGTTTTGTATACAAAACACACAAAGCAGAACTAAAAATTTCTATTAGGTTTACTTTTCTCTCCTATGCCAGGCAGCTTAATGAAGCCAGTCCAGGATAAAAAATATTAGCATCCGCTGTGTGGAGCAGCACAGAAAGCTAATGCAAAGCATTCAGGTAGGTCTTATGTATTCCGTCAAAAGAAAGTGCCTCCTGGGTGTTCATTCCTGCAAATGAGATATAAAATAGTTTCACATTTCCCTGGGGTTGTCGGTGCTGTTCACTCCATCACACTGCAGTGGACAGAGATCCATTAAAAGTTTTAAAACTAATCATCTGCTGGGTTATGATAGCCTCACCCTGCTTGGCAAGGTGTTGTCAGCTTTCCATCACGCTTGTCAACACTGCTGGTTTGCAGTGCTTAGAAGTGGAAGGGGTTTTTTGCGGCTATTAACAATCTGAGTCTTCCAGTCTTGGTTTCTACCTGCCACCTTCTGAGCATGTTTGCTTCAGATTTGTAACATGTACAGTATGCAGAGGAAAAAGGCCAAGAAAGGGTATTTTCTTTTCCAACATGATCTCAAGGGGGCCTATAGGGATGCTGGGGAGGGACTCTTCATTAGGGACTGTAGTGAGAGGACAGGGGGTAACGGGCTCAAACTTAAACAGGGGAAGTTTGTATGGGATGTAAGGAAGAAGTTCTTTACTGTAAGGGTGGTGAGGCACTGGAATGGGTTGCCCAGGGGAAGTTGTGAATGCTCCATCGCTGGTGGTGTTCAAGGCTGGGTTGGGCAGAGCCTTGGGTGGCATGGTTTAGTGTGAGGTGTCCCTGCCCATGGCAGAGGGGTTGGAACTGGATGATCTTAAGGTCCTTTCCAACCCTGACTATTCTATGATTCTATATGTCTTCAGCAGATGTATATAAAGATCTACAGAGATACCAACCTAGTTTTCATTAACCAGCGTGGCTGCAGTGGTGCCTGCTGAAAAGCTGATGTGGTAGTATCTTCTGTGTTGTGAATTACACGCAGCTCACTAGGCCCCCACCTAAAGGGATCTGAATTCCTTTGCAGGGTACTGAATGCCTTCCCACTCTCACTGAAGTAAATGGAAGTGATATCTTGTAGGTATATTGTAAATGATATCTATGTTACGGGGATTTACTGTGTCTGTTGCTCACCCTTGTGCAAGATACTGTATGACGCAGAACAAGTCTGAGTGGAGAGAAGTCAGATGATAACTGATGAAAGGATCATAAGATAGGCATGAAAAGTATAGTATTTTGAAAATTACATGGTTTTTGGGTATACTCTTTTGCTTAGCCACATGATCTAGAATGTATGGGGTTTTATATAGAAAGACTTAAATTCTCATTTACTATCATGGTTCTCAATGTAGACCTGTGTTTTCCTAGTCTCATTTTTGCTCTTATTTGACTGACCTTGAAAGCTGACTCATAGTTTCAAACAGCCTTTATATAGGAGCAGGTAAATGCCTTTGGTACTTTTAAGGTGTGCAAGATACTCTGCATCTTACTTCCTCTGCATTTTACTTTCTCTAGGATATGCCCCATACCTGGCAGTGTTCAAGTCCAGGTTGGAAGGGGCTTGGAGCAAGCCGCTCTAATGAAAGGTGTCTGTGCTCATGGCAGGGGGGTTGGAACTGGATGAGCTTTAAGGTCCCTTCCAACACAAACCATTCCATGACTCTTGTGATTATTTTCTCTTCTCATGAGCTCAGCTTTGAGAGTCTCCACTAAAAGCTGCACAGAAGACATGTGACAATACTATCCCTAGGGATCTCCCAATGAGGCTTTTTTAAAGAAAGGAGAGAGATTCTCATTTAAAGCAAAGGAAAGATGCCTCATGTATTTCAGATGTTGCTTTCCATATTAGCAGTCTTTGAAGGGAATGTGCTGATTCCAATCAGGACAGCAAAACATCTTTTAAGAAGTAGTTTGTTCCGCAGATATTGGAAGGGATGTTTCTAGTTCATAAGAAAATTATTGTTTTCTCAGTGTGTGCACATGCATGTACAGGGAAAGGAGAGTAGGAAACCTTATCTTAATTTCCAGTAAAAGTAATCTGCCTGGTTGGAATCCAATAACATAATCCAAAGTGCTGTTTGTACAGAGTTGTTGCAGAGAATGCAGTTCTTGGCTGTGTGGGAGACAGGCACATTCTAAACATACACATGCTGTATATACGTGTATGTCTGTATGAGAAGCATTTGTATCCCAGGCATATAAAATGTCTTTGGAAAGCAGTTTTAAAGCATCTTCTACCAGATGTATTGCAGAGTCAAGATACTCTGAGAATTACAGAGGGAAACTATTACTGTAATAGCTAGCAGTAGTTTTTACCACAATATAGAAATAATATATAGAATATGATCCTGGAGAAGGACTCTTCATCAGGGACTGTAGCGACAGGACAAGGGGTGACGGGTTTGAACTGAAACAGGGGAAGTGCAGGTTGGATATAGGGCAGAAGTTCTTCCCTGTGAGGCGCTGGCACAGGGTGCCCAGAGAAATGATAGATGCTCCATCCCTGGCAGTGTTCAAGGCCGGGTTGGACAGGGCCTTGGGTGACATGGGCTAGTGGAAGCTGTCCCTGCCCATGGCAGAGGGTTGGAACTGGATGATCTTAAGGTCCTTTCCAACCTAAACCTTGCTATGATTCTATGATTAATGCAGCCCAGGCAATCATTCAGTCTTGATTGGAATGCTCCAAAAGACAGAGATGCCTCCACTTCTCTTGGCAGGCTGTTCCAGTGGCTAACAATCTTTGCTGTATAAGTAACTGCATAAATCCTGGCTTCTAGTTTGTGCCAGTCTGGCATTTCACTGCTGGCTGCTGTTCCTTTTGATATCTTTCTACACTTGATTTTTAAAAAGCTTTCTGGTACTTTCTATTTGCTTTCTCAAAAAGAATATGTACATAATAAGCTAGTCACTCTTCTTCTTTACCAGGATAAATAGATTGAGGTCTTAAGGTCTCTTGCGGAAGGACATTTTCTCAAGCCTACCGGGCATTTTTGCATGTCTTACCGTGCTTTTCCAATTTTCCAAAATCCTTTGCAAATTGCAGTACAAAACTGCAAATCACCGCCGTGTAATTCCCCTCCATTTCTTACATGCTTTTCCTCCATATTCCAGGATCCTACTGATCCCTTGTGTGAGGACCAAGCATTCAAGCACAGGGTAAAAGCAATGAATAAGGAAGAGCCTGCGTAACTTCATGTTATACAGAGCAGTCTGCTTGCCAGTCAGCGGGAGACAAGTTAATTTGCCTGAACATGGGGCAAGTTGTGAGGATCTGAGACTGGAGTTGTGTGTGGCTGATTTTGGCCTATATTGTGTGGGTCTCCAAGCAGGTGTAAAGAGAGAGGGGGCACTTGAGGTGCACATTTCACTTATAACTTTCTCGTCAGATAGGCCCATTCATTGTTTCATAGAATCATCATAGAATCACAGACAAGAGAAAATAATCATAGAGTCATGGAATGGTTTGGGTTGGAAGGGACCTTAAAGCTCATCCAGTTCCAACCCCCTGCCACATCAGGGACACCTTCCACTAGAGCAGGGTGCTCCAACCTGGCCTTGACCACTGCCAGGGATGAGGCAGCCGCAGCTTCTCTGGGCACCCTGTGCCAGCGCCTCAGCACCTTCCCAGGGAAGAGCTTCTGCCCAAGAGCTCATCTCAGTCTCCCCTCTGGCAGGTTAAAGCCATTCCCCTTGGCCTGTCCCTACAGGCCCTTGTCCAAAGCCCCTCTCCAAATTTCTTGTGGGCCCCCTATATATATTGGAAGACTGCTCCCCTGAAACTTCTCCAGGCTGACCTTCGCCAGGCTTTCTGCTCATGCTATTTCACATCCTCTCTGCTTTTTCAGAAAGTGTGCATTGCTGCCAAAATAGCCTAATGCTGCCCTTTCTTGATCAGCACTTTGACTGGCATTTGCAAGGGAATGTCCCTCTGCAGGACCTTACAGGGTCTCAGGCACCTGTGTTACTTATGGAGCCAGTTAGTCTCTAATAAGAGTTTTGCCTTTCAGTTTAGCGAAGACCCTAAATGAGCCCAAAGATCTGGATGTTTGCAGCAGTGAGTCAAGAAGGACATTGATTTCAAATATGCTCTTAACATCCAGGAGTGTTAATTTCTGTAAGAGGATGAGTCAATACAATCATCTGATGCGCAGTAATATTAAGAAGGGAAAAGAAAAGAAAAAGGAATAGGCCAAATGTCTGAATGGATAATGGACTTTCTGCTTGAGTGGTAATGATTTTAAGCCAGCCCTGACCCAAGTGGATAGGATTTATTCTCAGCAGCAGCCAGCAAAAAGACTGTTTTTTAAGGAAGCTAAACAATATTCATTCCGAACCTTAGCAGTTTTCTGTCAGCACCATGCAAGTCTGGATTTGGGCTCTAATCTAAACCTCTCCCATGAGGCCTGCAGACCTGACAAATCTTCTTAACCTTCCTTTTTCTCCTCTGTTTTGTTCCTTGCCCACTCTGTGGTGAAGTTCGGTCGTCCAACTGTAGCTTTATAGATTTAATTTGTTTGGAATGGAGAATTACACTGTGGTGAGAGCGATGGTCACTAAATAAGTTACTTAGCATGCGGAAATAGTCCCCAAAGATTCAGCTTAGAGTAAGGTATATGCTTAAATACCTTGCCAAATGAGGCAGAGACCAAGCATATGATGGAAACAGGCAACCTTTTTAATTCTTTGTATTCATTCAGGCCAAAAGAAACATTTGGCAGGGCAAGTGGCTACTACAGCGAAGCCCTGAGGGTCCTGTTGAGGTTCAGAAGGTTTATCCATGTTGTTTCCTGAATCAAAAATTACTTTTACCTTTGATTGCTCTAATCTACAGGGTTTTGGCCTTAGAAATGAAAATGAAGGTTAGAATCAGTAGAGATGGACATGGGTGATCTGTTTTCATTAGAGACAGGCATCAAAGAAGACAGGGTGCAGTGACAGAGGACAGGGTTAGTTTCTTGGTGTTCAGTGTTTGTCCACCTTCTCCATCAGCTGTTAACAGTTAAGGAAAGGACTTGTTCCTGCCTGGTCCCTGATGATTTCTTCTCTCTCCATCTTGTCACGAAAACAGTGAAATGGGGCATTTGGCAACATTCAGGCATGTTACAGTATTTTTATGTTTGTGAAATGAGATGGTTTTAAAACCTAAAATCCCTATGGCATCAGAACATTATTTTTATGTAGAACTTTCCAGAAACCAAGAAAGACCAACATTTTCACAGGTCATCTCAGAGTTTTAGAACCTGGTTTTCAGCTCAAACTGCTTTTGTCTTGACATGCAGGTGGAATGAGTGCTTGGAGCTGGTGGGGGTGAGTTGGCATGTTGGGTGCTTTGCATTTAAGACAGTGAATCTGCACCAATGGTGGATACCCCAGAAACTCAGAGAAGTGATAATTTTGCAGAGAATTTCAATTATTATGGTTATTTGGTTCAAGGAATGCCAAATCCAGCCTGGAACTCACAAAACAGGTGTCCAGCAGTTGAGCATCTCCTTGTTTTGGTGTGCTTCCAACTCTGAGGGCTGTGTAGCAGGGCAAAGAAACCTAATGAAGAATAACACCTACCTCTGTTTATAGACTGAGAATAAAGGGGAAAAGGGAGTTATGGGAGAGAAGTTTGCAGAAGTTACTTTGGAAATAACCAATTCAGCTGCAGGAAACAATAAAGCATATGGGGAAGGGGGTGGAACCCCCCTACAAAGCAAGCTGCTTTATGCATTCAGATGTAAGAAGGAGTCTTCAAGAGCTGAGCTTAGGCTAAAAAGAGCTTAATCAAAGTCAGTGGACAATTATAATGTTGGAACAAATGATGATAAAATACTGGATCTTGAAATTGGTCCAAGGGAAGACAGAGAAGCCTAACGTTTTCCATAATTGATTTCAAGGCTCAGATGGGGAATACTGTGTATTACAGAAACATCAATTGTTCTGTTTTCTTAATAATTTAGACAGACTGTTTCTTTGATAATGATGTTTTCTGCAGCTGTGAAAATAACATTCTGGGTAAACGCAGGGTAAAGGCGAATGTAGGTACTTGACATCAGAAACAGGTTGCACTTTCTGCATCAGTATTAGGAGTCAATAAAAGAAAACACAACATTTGGAGGCTGTTATTTGGTAATTTGTATGCGGGCGGTTTCTCAATTACTTTATGACTGCCTGGGACTGCAGGAAACACACTTAGGGATTTCATGTTCCTACTGGATATTGCCAGTGATACTCTGTAACTGGTTTTGATAGATCTCAAGGTATTTTGCAAAGGAAACCAGCACTGTAATCCTTATTGAACAAAGGGGAAATTGAGGTACAGAGGTATATATCGATTTGTTGACTGACTTTTGCCGTGTATTGCCTATGAGCATAGGATGTCACTCCCTTTGTCATATAACTATACCCTAATGATTTGTGGAGGTTGCTTTGTCTCTTAAAAGTAGGGCAAGAATGACTGTTTTCCCCTGTAAAGTGATAAAGTCAGATGACAGCAGCCTAAGAATGTGTAAGCAGGTGACATGAAGGATGTTTTTAACTGAAACATTGGTGCCAGAAGTTGAATCTTTCAAATACAAAAGTAGACATATTTTAGAGCTCTGCTTATTAAAGACACAGGCTTAAGGCCTGGATCTATGTCCCCACTTTTGCTGTAATTCAGGAACAGCTGCATCCATTTCACTAAGGTGTCAAAACAACGTAATGGTTAACAGATATCCCCAGAGTTCAGAAGGATTATGAAGTCAGGTGTCCCCTTTCTGGAAGAGCTGAGACCTTTAGGGCCAATTGTGAAATCACAGATTTTCACCCAAGTTCAGAGTTTGAAGTTTGGGATGTGTCAGTTGGGGCTTTTTTAAATTTGTTTTGATTTTTAAGTGAAACAAAACAGCTTTGAGAAAATAAAGCTTCAGTTTTTACTGGCCCTCATTGCAGAGCATGATACCCATCCATATTGCGTAAATCCATGGGCAGCAGTCTAATTGCCCTGGATCTTGCAATAAATTATTTCAGAAGTTAACAAACAAATCCTTTGTATATTACACTATGCACCTCTGCTCAATATTGGGTTGCTTGTTGCCATAGCTGCAGCTCAGGAAAATGCATTTTTCTCCAAGATTTATAAACAGAGATTGCAATGTTTTAGCTCTGTGTAGCAACACACAGTATCCAGTGTCCCCAAGTTGCATATAAATTTAAACTCTAGGGAGTCATTCAGATCACATTTGAGCCTCAATATACATGTAGCACAAGAATAGCATCTCACTGGTTATCCATTAATGTGGCTTGTACTGTCCACTCAGAAGATGCATTTCACCAAGGTAGAGTCTGGGAACAGGGGAAGCAGTTTCATCATTTGAAACCTTGGGGATTGTACTGTTTGGCTGGGGAGGAGCCAGAACACACAAACCTGACTTTCTGCTTTTTTTCCCCTGCTCAACAGCTTTGCACTTCTTGTGTTAACTTCAATTTTAGAAGTAGTGAAGATCATTGTTAGGAAGGCTTGATTCGGTAATGCCACTAGCATGCTTTGAGGTCCAGGGTGATGCAGTTTCATATGACAAAGCACATTATTTCAATTGTTGGTATAAATAGAGCATTTTCTGGTACTTCTCTGAAGTGCATGTGAACAAACATTTTCACTTCTTTGCCTTGATAATGTAAGAAGCACTAGTGACTCACCAAGGTCAGCCCCGCTCTCTGTCAAGAGGCTGAATCTTCAATCACCTCCGTCGGCCAGGAGTTAAGAGGAGCTCTGGCGTCTGGTAGAGAGGCTGTAGCTGCAGGACACATGAAGAACTACAGCTACTCTGCCGTTTCCACTAGGAAGTGCACCCAGTCATGCCAACTTCTTTGGAAATTCTGGCCATTCCGGCTGCAATTTCCAGAACTCTGCTGTTGTATTGTTGTTCCTATGAAGTAGATGAGTAGAATGCTGTTTAGTTCATGGAAGTGGACTTAAATGATTAACATCTTTTCAAGATCTTTCTAAAGTGTTTAGTTCTGGAGTTACCCCAGGAGAGGCAGGTATTGTGACAGCACCCACAAGGCACTGACCTCAGTAGAAGCACGAACAAGTTGGGAGTGCATTGTTCTCATTTTTGCCAATGCAGGTTTCTTTCCTTTCTCGTACCTGGTTTTTAATCCTGTTAGCCCTTTGTTTCAACACAAAATTGTCTTAGAAAGATGTTTCTTTTTAGAAAGATTTCAGCTTAGGCAAATCACAGCTTTTTGCTCATTTCTTGTTTTCTGAGTCTGAAACCATGAGATAGGAACCATTGATGCTGTAATAGACATCAGACCCCACTAATACATCTTAAGTGTTTTCTCCCTTTCTTTCCCTGCTTTTAAAAAGTTAATGAGCCACAAGGAAAAGGCTGATAATGAGTTGTCTATTGTCAGCATCATGGGTTGTGGCTATAGTCTGCTGCAGAACTGTTACAGAGAAACATTTCTGTTCTGGAGTATAAAATGTTGAGTTTGAACAACACCTTTTGTATGGTCAGGGATGGATTTTTTAACAGGCTACACACTTAGACCTTTGTATGTATCTTCTTAACAGTTTGATTGATGTGGCCTTAAATGTGGTACATTTTCAGCCTTGTCTTTTGCTTTATTTTGGGGAAAGCTGAGGACAAATGGTATGTATTTTTTCCAGGAGCTGGGGATTTTTCATTGAACTCTTCACTGGCTTCCGATTTCACTTATTGAGGATTTCTTTCTGTCTATAATAAATATGTAATCAGATTAAGTGGATGAAACAGTTACTTCTGGCATTAAGCTCTAGTAATCGGAGTATGGGGGAGAATAACCTCAATGAAGCATAGAAGGACAAATTAAGAACCAGTATTAGCAAACGTAATTCTTAATGTATGCAGGGCAGCTCTTATTAAAATTCTGATGTGATTCTCAGGTCAGAATCCAGTATCATGTTATTTATGTAAAGAAACAGCTTGCTTTCATCTGGCTGCAGCTGCACAGAAAGGTTAGAATCCTTTACGTTTCTCTGTGCCCAGCTCGTGCTGATGTTCCTGCTTGCAGTGGAACCACTCACGTAAGCTCCTGCATTTTGTAGCTGTCCACTTCTTACATGTCTGCATTTCACATCCCTGGCATCAGATTTTTACCACCATTATCTGTCAGTGCCTGAGTTGACAGAAAAAAGAATTGACAAAAGCCATGAAAGTTCTAGAATAAAGGTTTTTTCCTATGCAAATATTGCAAAATGTAAATAATAGAACATTTCAAGTTGGGAGTGCTCCGTGACATGCCCATATGTAAGGATTTTGGGCAGCTATTGCTTTTGTCCAGAGAATGAAGGGGGTTTGAACATATCCTCAGTTCGACAGCAATTTTCCAAAAGCATACTTGAAGAAAATAATAGGGTACCTTCCAATATAATAATGTAATGTCAGACTTTGTCATTTCTCCTCCTTTGCCTGTTTGTATTATCTGGTGGATACTGTAATGGCTATGGAGAGGAAGGCTAAAGCAATGATCTTTAATATCCATTCTCGTGCCTCAATGTTAACTATAACCCTACACTAAATATAGGAATTGCACAGAAAGGAACTACTTTCATTAGTTGATCATTTTTTCAAGAACTAAATGTTGCTGATTCATAAGCATAATCATATTGGGTTTTTGTCTTTTGTATGTAAGGGAGAGAACAGAGAGCAGATCTGCTCTCAGAAAATGCCTGAAATAACCTCCATGCTGGCTTTGTGCTTCAAGGGCTGCCCAGGGCTTGCTCTAAATTTGTCTGCCTGTCCCCCGAAGACAAACTAGCACCTCTGGATACTCACGGAGCACAGCATGTGCTGGCTGCATACCATCTGACCCACAGGATAAATATGTCTTCCCTGCAGCATGAATCTCAGTTCTCTTTTATTTCAGAAGGAGCGAAGAGTGGTCTGGTTTGTATCGGTAGCAGACTGTTGTCTTTTCCAAGTAAGTGTAGACAAGGTCGCTCAGCACCAGCGAAACAAGGGCCAACAAGCACAAATCTTGCATACACTTTTCATTATGCCATCTTTACTCTTAGTCTGCAAATTATCTAGAGCTGTAGTTACATTCTTATGACTGATTAGGAAAAGTTTTGCAAGCTGCTGCCTGCTATCCTCTGTGGTTGTACCAGTGCAGGGATACAGATGACTCAGAGACTGCTAAGTGATCATAAGTAGAAAAGAGGGAAAAGAAAAGGAAAGTTGTTTCTTTTTTTAAAGGACTTACCTGAGAGAGGAGGGGGAGTAGCACGCCAAGACTACATACTCTTGACTTCCTGACACAGAGCCTTCTGTATTTGCCTTAGAATGAGCAGCTTTCCTTCTTCAAATTCCATGTGAAATGGAGGTTGGACTGGTCTGCTGAAACAGCATACACAGCTTGAGCTGAGATAAGAGCTGTTAAGAGAGGTGATAAATGTTCTTTGTTAGGTTCCCTCTAGTCGATGGAGACAATAACTGATGATATTAAATCATCTCTGCGTATGTACATGAGAGAGGCAGGGATGCTGAGGAGCCGAGCATCAGCTCCTGGCTTTGCCACCTCTAACTGCCGTGTGTCCCTGGGTATGTCAATTCCTCCTCTGCATTTCACACTGAATCTGATGTAAAGCTTTTGATTTCTATGCGTGTGTGTGCGGTGACAGAGGTGATAATCACAACTAAATGGACCTCTTGTTAGCCAGATAGGATTGCAGTATGTTTAACTCACTTTGGTGGCATTCTGGGAGAAAATCAGTAATAAATCATAAAGACACAGGGTCTTTGGGAAGCGACCAAGTGTTTCCCATCAGGTATTTGTGTTCTGGTGACAATCAGAGAATTGCAGCAAAGTGGTACAAATTTTGCAGTGCAAATGACCATTATGGCTCCTACTAAATACATGCAGCAGACTATTTGCATTTAGGAGGGAAAGCCAAAATCTCTGCCCTGGGTGCAGACTGTAGCTACAGAACTCAGCTTGCCAATAGTCTCACTTAGGGAAGAAAGTCTCACTTAGCCTCTTCATGTATGACAAGAATAAGGTGTCTTTTAGGAAGCGGAAACCTAAAGTTAGAAAAGAGGCTGTGGAATGGAACCCCAAATGGTGGAAGCTTCTTGAATCCACTAGCTGGATGAAAACCTACTTGGGAGTCTAAAGAATGCTTAAAAGAAGAGTTAGAAAGAAGCTAACAAAACAACATTGCTTGACCCATTCTTGCTGCTGAGTACGTATAAAAGAAAGAGCTCTCTGAACACCACAGTGAATCAATCCTAGTTTCCAAAATACTGCTCCACGGATTTTCTGGTTGATTGTACAGCCCAGTCTCCAAAGAAACCCAAAAGGCAAACCCAAAAAATCCCCACCCTCAAACTGTTTTGGTGTTTCTAAGATGAAAACTTTTTTGTTGGAAATGTCAGCATGGAATGCTTTTATCTTTCAAAATAAATTGTGTCCATTCTTGCTGGTGAAACTTTTACCTGAGTTCAGTGTGGCTTCAAAGCAGCTTCAGAGCTTTAAAACTTCGTCCTTCCTCAGTTCCTTTAGAAATCTTCAGTAACTCTGCAGCATTTGAAGCTATATCAGCACTTAGGAGTAGGACATTTGCCTACTGGCTTTGCATACGTAGTGATTTCTGTACAACCACAGTAACAGAATCCTATCTGGTGACACAGGCAGAAGCGCAGGTACTGTTCATTCCTTCTGAGGACTTCAGACAGCTTTAGGTGGCTACTGAAAATAAGTATTTATTCAGTATGTTTGGACTACGACAGACAAAAAGGTAGCATTGATATATCGCAACTGAAACTGAACTGTCATGATCTAGTAGTCAACGTGATAATCATTTAAAGTTGTGCATCATGACAAAGGTGACATTAATGGAAAACCTTGTAAAAGTCTGTAAACATAATATCATCTTATAGATTGCTTTGTCAGCTGCATTCTGATTAAGGGATTCATGATTCGAGACACTTAATAGATATCTGTGATTAAGATTTTCAAGACAGTCCTAAGGAATAATCCCTATCTCGTATTTAACTTTGGTGGGACTTGGCCAAGAAAATCCTTTAAATTCTCTGAAAAATGTGTCTAGAATAATATTGTGTATAACCATCTGTATAATTCAGGGCATGCTTACAAGAGACAAGATGGCTTAAACTGCATGCAGCCCTTTCTCCATGCTAGCTATGATGGTGTTCTTGTCATGCATGTGTGCATACACATCCCTCTGCCACTGTAAATCTCCAACCTTCACTTTAAAATGAGATACGTATGTTTAAGTGTGTGTTTATATAAGCAGAAACTGAACCCTAGCAAAAATACATCTTGTTATCTGTAAGACCTGGATTTAGTTCCACATAGAAGCCCTGATACATTTTCTTATTTTTCCCGGCTGTGCATTCTGCGTCTTACTAATTATTCTCTTAGAGGTGGGATGAACTTCTCCACTGCTTCCCATGATAGCTATTATTTTACCTTTTATCCTTAACTGCTTGAGTTTAGTGGGACATCCTCATTTCCCCCCCTTTTTTGAATTAAGCTGCTAAAAGGTTTCACTTCAGCTTGTCTGAAATTAATGTTCCATTGAAAATAGATTGTCCTGTTCTTGGGTTGATTAAGGTGACAGATCCTGTAGTGTAATTGCCACTGATCTGCAGCTGATCTGAGCAAGAATAACCAACATTTAGCAGCTGCAGACAGGGAAGTTTGCAAATCTGATGGCAAATTCTAGTATCTAAAAGGGGCTGCAGGCAAGCTGGAGAGGGGCTTTGGACAAGGGCCTGTAGGGACAGGCCAAGGGGAATGGCGTTAACCTGTCAGAGGAGAGACTGAGATGAGCTCTTGGGCAGAAGCTCTTCCCTGTGAGGGTGCTGAGGCGCTGGCACAGGGTGCCCAGAGAAGCTGTGGCTGCCCCATCCCTGGCAGTGCTCAAGGCCAGGTTGGACACAGGGGCTTGGAGCACCCTGCTCTATGGAAGGTGTCCCTGCCCATAGCAGGGGTTGGAGCTGAATGAGATTTAAGGTCCCTTCCAACCCAGATCAGGCTGGGATTCCATGATTCTGGCAGTGCCACACAGACCTTGACTATTAGAGGTCAGGCTCAATAGTTTTCTCCACAGAGATGGAGAAGCTTTAACATAACCCAGGAGCCAGTGTCAAGTTTGAGCTATTTTTGTGGTGTGTGGAGTAACGAATGGTAGAGGGAAGGGATTTCTCTCCCATGTACCTCACACATTACCCCCTCTCTAACGCATCACCTTTGGGTTATCCATGACCGAGGCCGGATTCTTGCCTCGGGAAGCCTCTCACGGGGGGTTCACCTGTTAGCCGAGGGCGCAGGGACCCGGGGCCGCTCCCGCCCGAGCCCTTCCCCTCACAGCGGGGCAGGTCCTTCCTGTCGGGACCCTCCCGCCCTTCCCTGCCCCTGCCTGGCCGTGCGCGGGCTTTCTGAAGCCTGTCGTAGCCGGCCCCGCCTGTCGCGATAGGCCGAGAAAGGGGCCTTGGAGGTCGCGACAGCGCTTGAGTGGCCCCCGGGACAACGGGGACGGCTCAAACTGCTGATGTGGAGCCGGGGAGCGAGGACAGCGGCGAGTCCCGTGCTGGCGGGAGGGTGAGCGTGTGAGCCCATCGGGCGAGCAGTGGGGAGGTGCGCTGGGAACATGGCGCGATGGTGGGGGGTAGTGTGAGGGGTTTGCGGTGGAGGAGCCGTGGCAGTGCTGGTGGACCATGGCCTCCGGCAGGGAACGCTTCTGTTTCCCCGCGCTTCGCTCCTGTCACCTCCTCGCTCCCTCTGTTTCAGTGTTAAAAGGCAAATTTCCACCGGTTTTCTGGTAACCGTGCAATCCTCGGGTGGAAGGTGTTGTGCGTGGTGGAAAATGGTTCTTTGGGAGCTCATTGCCTTCTCTTCTGCTGCATGCTCCCTATTAGGATGAGTAGTAGTTTGAAGGATAGTCACAGCAATATCCAAGATGGTTTAAATTGAAATGTCAATGTATTTTAATGATACACTAAGAAATAGTAATATGAAATGATGTGTTTTATATAATGTGGATAATCACTTTTCTGTCAAAACCTATTGACGCACCTTAATTTTGACTTAATAGCATCACAATGAAACACCTGATTAACTTTATAAATCCCAGGCTTTGAACCTCCTTGAAAACAATTCGTAAGCCAGAACAAGTCATTCAGCATCAAACTTGAGGCTTTGAGCTCGTTTGGAAACGTTTGCTTGCAATCGCCAGCGATGTTATTAGTGTACAGGCACACAAAAAATGGTGGCTGTGTCCCAGTGGACTGTTGCCTTGTTGAAACAAAAAGAAACCGTGTTCAGTATTACCTTCTGTTTCTGTTTGTATTTGGGGGCTGCTTGCAGAGGGATTGCAGTTTCTAGGTGTTGTACAGAGCAGCTTTGTTAAGTGATTCCCAGCATTTAACCTCTTCCAGGAGCATTCTAAGTCGGAGCCATTTTGAGTGGAGTGTGGAGGCCATTTTGTGTTGATACGGACAACTGCTTGGGTGAAGGCTGATTTTGAAATCAAATTATAGTAGCTCATAAGTGCAGCTGTGAACTCAACAGGTCTTTGCCGCTGAATAGCTCCCTTAAAGCACTTGATACGATTTTAAGCTGCTTGGTTTTTATTCTAGTGCAGACAGGTCTGCAAAGAAAGATTGCCAAATGTGGAAGGGCAGTCTTCGCACTGAGGTTCCTCTGTTAGTCATTAGGAGATGAGGCAAAATTTAATGCTTTGCCTTCCCTGAAGTCTTTACTGCAGAATAACAGGTAGAGACTACCTAAATTGAGCTCTGGGGGGTGCAGGAACTGTGCAGTCTTAATGATAACATGAAGTCCAAACCAAAAAGTCTTCTTTTAACTTGTTGCCCAGTTTGACTTTCTCCCAGTTACCCAGAGTGAACGGGAAGAGGCTTGTTGAGACCTGTCTGCTGGGGCTTGCTATTGGTAAGAATGTAATCTTTTAACAGTGACTTAAAAATAGGTCTTTTTCTCTCTTTCTCCTTCGCCTGTTGTGTTAACTTACAGAAAGATGCCTACAGGTGCTACATGCTTGCTATTGTAGAGTTGTGAGGGTTCCTGTGTAGTAAGTCTGGGACATGTGGCTGGATCCTGACTGAGCACAACGGTGACAGCTCTGGATCAGAAAGGCACATTGCCGCAAGAAGATAGCTTATGCTTACCGTGTTCTTGTGCTCCTTGATAGCATGTAGTTCTTCTAACAGAGACAGGATACTGAGTCTGCTTTTGGCTTGATTCTGTAGGTCTGTTCGTGTTCTGGTCCTCAGGCAGGAAGTTTTCATTCTGGCAGGATAGCAAAGCAGGGAGAAAAGCTACATTTATGACTTTGTGTTCCCTTCCTTACAGAGTGATAACAGGCAGGCCAGATATAGCATACTACCCTCTTCCATCTATTGTTGCATAAATGGGGAGATGATTTATATATTTTGATCACTTCTGTGCTGGAAACTTGAGAAAAACTAAGACCTGAATTGTAGCCTCAGATTTTCCCAGTCATGCTTCTCTAGATTAAATTACCACCAGAGACATGTAGCAAAGATATTCAGCATTTAATGTTGGTAATGTGAAAGCTGCATGAGGTGAAAATGAAGCTTTTGAATTCTAAAGCAAACAATTATGTTATTGTTCCAAGGTTTTCATTTTTAACATGTGAAAGAGAACAAGATGTTCTTATTCATGAGATCAGAAAATGAGCTTCCAGAAGAAACAGAACGTATCTAGGCTCTGGCAACATTTGCTAGTGATGGTCAAATGGTTTTCTCTCTGACAAAGGCTTCCAATCAGAGTGATCCTTTATATCACTATTTTGTATTCTCTATGTTTTTATTTCCTTTCAGAAAAGTGCCAAGTTTGTTTAGTGGCACCTTAACCTCACTGATACTGATGTGATGCAGAAGATCCTGAGCTGCTGTAGCGATGCCCACCAATACCAATTTGTCGGTTAGAGAAAACTATCCAAAACACTTAGCAACATCTGGTAGAACATAATTGCATTGACAAGAAATAGACATTATGACTAATGAGGCTCTCCTGAAATCCTGGTTTTCTAAGGGGCTGTGGAAGCGAATAACACTGCAGAATGTGAAGTACTAAAGGGCAGCACTGCTGGCTTGTCACTCTTCGAGCCTGCTTTTACCAGAGATGCTTGACAGCTTAACAAAATGTGCCATAATCTGCACTGAAAGCTGAAAGTGTGCCTTCTGCTTACTCTGAGCCAAATTGCCTGCTATGTATGCTACAAAGCTCTATTAATTTCAAGAGGATTGCATGGGATGTAAATACAGGCAGCCTATGATTTTCAGTCTCCAGTGCACTAAATTTTAAGTGTAGCTGAAATCTGGAATGGAGGTCGTTGGCATTACATGCCTTCATTAGCAGTAAATATGTGTGCCAAAGACCAGGGCATAAGGCATTCATTTTAAATGCTGGGTCTTAACATTAGCAATCACATAAATAATTCAAGTGTTGTGATGTCTGGATCTGAGTTTAATGTTTGAAACTACAGTTCAGTCCTGGAACTGAGTGTCTCTTTAACATGTAGGCCATAACTTTTCTATGTTCCTGTCAAACTTAGCAATGATATCCAAAACTAGAGTCCTGGCATATTTAGGCACATACTACATAGGCACCATTTGATTCCTAAGCCCTGAAAAGCTAAATAGATCAGATGTGCATGTCAGATTTTCTTCCCTCTTCCTGCTTTGCCATTCCTGCTCAACTGATGGTAATAGGGGCCTGGTGGGTGTAAGAAATGGGGATATATTGATCATTCACTACACAGAGGTGTGTCTGTAGTAAGCAAGGCAGTGCAGTGCAAAGGCTTGTACTGCAGTCTTTGAGACTCCAGGTTAGTCTATGTATTCCTGAGCATTTCTTAAAGCTAGGTCAGCTAAGGAGTATTGCAGAGCTGGAGATGTCCATCCTTTTAGCAAGGCAAATACCTTGCAGATACCTGTATGCTGGGATTACCTTTCTGGGACTGCCTTGTCTGTTAAAACAGTGATTCTCCATTTTAAAGGTGGTCTTATTTTCTGTTACTTAAGCCTCTGAGGTAAGGAGATAAAATCAAGCAACTGCTTACCTCTGCAGTGCCTTTTGAAAGCAGAAGTAGATGTAGCTGCTTAGTAGCTTTTTAACTTTCTGTACCAACAAATTACAGTGCTTTCCCCCCAAGTTTTTGCAGAGCAATGGTTCATATTCTTCAGCACCCTTCAGCTTCAACTGCTATGTCTTCAGTGAAGGCAAAACCCAGTACAACTGTTGAAAAATGTCATTTCCTGTTGTTTCCATCATTAATTCTTTCCTGATGCATTTTTCATTATTTCTGTTCTGTATGTGAGTAACTTGATATGATAAATGCATCTTTGCCTGTATGAATTTGCTAACAGTGAAGGCTGGCTTTTACTGGGAGTGCTGTAGTGGTTTGCAGCTGATCCTGCTGAGGCTTATCCACTACAGGGTGATACATTGCTGCTTCTAAACCAGCCTGACTGGAGTTTGTGGGGATTCAGCAACTGCTGCGCGTGCAGTTTGAGCTGACCCTGCTCATAGGTAGCTCTTCTGAAGCCCTTTCGTGAGGGCTGCCTGGATTTTCCTAAGACTTTATTCTTCAGAGCCTGTTTATACAAATAAACATAATACGCCTGACATTCTGCAAAAGCAAATTAGATTTATATGAAAGAGTTCAATGAACAGCATTTTGAATGGGATCCAGAATGGGCTTTTTAATTAAATGAATATAGTAATTTCATAGAGGCAGTTCTCATTAGTGTGCCAATATTGAGATGACCATTTCCTTCTAATCACATTCTGTATTTATATATAAGGGGCTCTGGTTTAGGTTTGATTTGAATAGATGGATATGTGATTGTGTCTTGACACCTAGTGCAAATAGAAAAGGTAAAATGGCTCTGCTTTCTAAATGAAGCTGCTAAATATTCAGTAAAACAAATGACAGTTGTTTACTGTAGCATTTCTTAGTTGGTGCATGTACACATCACAGTGTGTACCTGTTACAGTGTATGTATAACTAGCTATTTAAAAGTCTCTTGCTCAACAGAGTGAATTTTATTGAATTCAGTTGAGTTCCCAGTCAAAAGGAGATGAGACACGTTTTCTGTTGCGTGTGAGAGACTTGAAGGCACTGTGAATTTCCACCAGAGTTCAGGGAAAAAAAGAGAAAAGGTTTTCCTCTCAACTTTTTTTTCCTCTGCTTTTCCATGTTTCATACATGGCAGTTATATCTTTTCCTTTGCTGTTTTAACAGAATCATAATTCTGTCTTCGGAAGGTTCAGTTTCTGTCTCTTCCTGTGTATATGTCTTTCTGTTCTGCTTTTTAATACTCAGAGACAATTACTGGGAAGTACTGGCTCTCTTTGGATCCAAATCTGTGAAACCATAAAGGAGCGACTTGTACAAGAGGGGAAACTGTTGGGAGACCGGGAATGCATGAGGAATTCTATCCTCAGTACCCCAAAGTCAAAGTTAAATATAGTTCTGAGTTTCATGCGGCAGCAGCCGTGCACAGTTTCTGCCAACATCCGCAAAAAGCTCCATTGCAGATTCATAAACTTAGGTCAAAGAGTGAAAGTCTCGGGTGGTGCTTGGGGGCTCATGAGTCAGCAAGAAGAAAGTGTGCCTGGTTGTTCATTTCTAGTGTCCCATGGGACTGTTCCCATGGCTCCTGCCTGCAACAGGCTGTGCATTGCACTGGTATTACTGGAAGAAGGGAGGAGAACAAGAGTGGATTCGCAACAAGAGAAAACATTTAGGTCCCTGCTGTTCCTCCATCTTTTTTGGTACTTCCACTTTAATTGGGAAGCTTACTTTGGAAGTTTAATGGGAACAGGAAGTTCTTGGAGAAGCTTGGAGTCCTTTTTGTTTTCACCAGAAGATAGGTGTATTACCAGTTCACCAAGGTCAGGCAAACTGTTCTCAGGCCCTGAGAGACAATATTTGAACAGAACTCTTTTACCAAAGTTAATGCCATGTTTTCTGTGTGATTTAATCCTGTTTCAGAAGGAAGAGTCCCAGTACTGGTCGCTGAATTACCTCAGTAGGTTGTGGCAAGTTCTTTAAATGCTGATGTACGTTGCTAATGTCCAGAAAGCGACATGTGAGTTCAGAGTGCTTTTCTGTTGCCTGAAGTCTAAACACAATCAGGCTCCAGTGGGTGAGTGGTTCAAGCAGTTGAAGCTGTGAAGCTTCTCTGTTCTAGTGACACAGCTGCACAAGTGCTTTCATAGGAAGAGCTAAAAATGTCATAGCAGAATTTAAAAATGTTAATTAAGTTTCAGTCTTTGTGGACAACATTGTTAATCGGAGTAACAGAGGAAAACAGCACCCTTGGGTGCTCTGTGTCACATCTTGTTAAAAAACAATTCATTCCCACTCTCAAATACCACTTCAGCTCACTCTATTCAATCTTTCCATGAAAAAAATAATCACTTGATATTGGTTCTTTGGTCAGAAACTTTTGTCAAACGTCCAGCATTAGTTGGTACGTTTAATTTTTCCTTTTCCAAGTTTTAATTACTGCTGTTGCTTTGATAATGTCCCAAAGGCTCTGTGCTTTTCAAGCATGAAGGTTCAATGTTTTAAATAATAAGCTAGTCTGGAAGAGGTGTCACACTCCAGAAGAGGACTGGCACTGTCTGATGCATATATGATGTGCTGCTTGGATGTTGGGAAGAGCTGAAAAGCTGGTTCCGTTTTGGGGTGTGTGTAAACACTGATTTCACTCTGATTCGCTTCCCACAGTAGAGTTGTTTTAGTTGGGCTGAGCAACAGGAACTAATTAGAGACATCCTTCAGTTCTGAACAGTTCTGTACTTCATTCGTCTGATTCCAGCCTTTGTGCCTTGGTAACATCCAACCTGTATGCATGATGAAATGTGGAGGGAAATGCTGGGGAGTGCAATCTTGTCCCCTCTTGCATCACCAGAACCAGACCAGATGTGCTTTATTGTAGCAGATATAGCTAGTATAATGGCCTGGGCTGATGAGTAGGAGATCCACAAAATGAAGAGTTGAAAATCACATCCCTCATCCATGGTTTCTTCATAGTTATGAAGAAGTGATTGTTCAGATGGTTATTTCTGCACTTCCTTCACTTAAGTACTGCCAGTTTAGAGTGACAACTCTATAGGACGCTGGTAACAGCAGCAGACTCTCACTGTGTACTGAGCATGAGTGGCTAGGGGCTGCTTGCCTGTCTACCTCACTTTGTGTGCATACAAGGGGATATGTTCAGCTGTTCCGTGTCTTCAGGAGAAGGAGTGTGATTTCACACCGCCTTCCTCCCCATGTTTATCAGTAGCTTGGTTTGGGAATGCTGTCTCTTTGTCTGTAATATCCTCCTTGGGAAAGGAGGGAGGATGAGTAGAGAGGTAGAAGAGAGTGTTCTGTTAACCTTTTCCCTTTTATTTCACTCTTCTAATCCTCTTACTTCCCATTTGGTGCCATTCAGTGTGTCTTGGCGTCTCCTCAGACAGAATGTGGTAGCACAGGCTGGGTCACTCCTTCATCCCTTCCTGTGACCTCACAGGTGTGCGTGACCTTAGTGGCTGATACACCAGTTGCTTTCCGCATCACTCACGTTATGTAGGTCTGTTTTTTTCAGGCTGGGGGCCTTGACAATGATGCTGAATGTAGTGCAGACCTTTGTAGTGTGCTAACAACTGAAATTACTTCACATGTATTTCGCTTTGCTCATTCTGTCACCTCCCTGAGCTCTGAGCTAGGCCTGGATCAGTTTTTTGACATATACAGTAGCTTTCTGACACAGCCACTCAGTTTACTTACAACAGTGTTGCTTTCTAATGTTTTCCCTTTAATTATTTCCATTACTCTCAGCCAACGTACATTATTTCTCTCAGCTGTCAAGCCCTTGCAGAGTGTTTTATCCCACTAACTGTAATAACATTTCTCTTTTTTTCTTTTTATTGAAGTTGCAGCTTAAAATCATACTTGCTTTGTTCTCACCAAAAAAAGGAGTGTGTGCATTTGTATCCTAAATACATTTTACGTGTGTGCTTTTAAGCTGTGTTAAAGGATAAGCAGAAGCAATTTGGGGGAACACGACACTTGTTTAAAAACAATAAAACCCAAACCCACCAGAACAAAACACAATAAACCCCCCACCCCTCGGATTGTCCTTTAGTATGTCTCAGGCTTTGATTCATTTGTGTATTAAAAGGTAAGTGTGGAGCGTGGCATTGTGTTAGGAATTTTCAGCCCTCAGCAGGGCAAGAATTGCCTTTGCACTGAAGTGTCTGCCTCGCCAAACTCAGTGTATGAAGGATTTAGGTACAGGAAGGCAATAAGACAAAAGCTGTAGTGCACAAGAGCCTGCTGCTTCTCTGTGCTGCCTAGGGCTATCACACAGGAGTTCGTTGGCAGGAATGGAGAGTGGAGGAGTGTGTGTGCCTATGTGTATGACTAAATAATAGCTAAGCCGTGTGTTCTAGCCTTCTGATTTAGGAGATGCACAGGAGCCACAGGCTTTCTGCAGCTTCAGCAGCTGATCTGAGCTCTGTCTATCTTATCTAGCTTCTTTCTGAATATTTATTTACTTTCTATGGTACTTGCCATGGTGACATTCAGACTGTAAAAGTGCCTCAGCAGATAGTTTGCAAAACCTTGTACACCTGCACAAATTTATTCAACACTGCAGATTAACTGCTTTTGTCATGCCATGGCACAGAGTATGAACTGTGGTATTTTTCTTGCTGGTGAACACTGTTAGACAAGCATTTTCTAGTCCGTTTCTTTGAGTGAAATACAAAAGGATGGATGTTTACCAAGAATTCAAAGTACTGTTTTACAAATGTCCTTGTAGTGCCTCGAAGCAGAAATATTTCTGGATCCACTCTTAGTGTGGGCAGCACCTGAATCTCTCGCACGTATGGTAATCCATCTCACTGTTTTCCTTTCATTTAATAAAATGGAGATTATTACTCCTGAGGTTATTTTTCCCTTTTGTTCCTTTGGGGTTTTTTCTCTCCTCTATGCCAGAGAGTGTTTCCCAGAGCTAGGGACTGACCTTGAAACTGGCTCTGGTGAGTGTTTGACTTCAGCTTTGTCATTCTGTCATGCAACTTAAACAAACACCATAAGCCTCTGTTTGAGAAGGGTTCGATCTCTGGAAATATTGATGTGTTTGAAGTTTGATACCTTAAATAGAGCCATTTCAAATCAATGTATGACTTTGAAACTTTGCTTCTGGTATTAGTGCCTCCATATAACCTTTTTTTGACATGCATATAACAGCCTTCCTGCTTCAGAGGAAACACAAATGCTAACAAACAGTTGCCAGACCTTTGGTGGCTCATTGCTACCCGATGACTTCAGTGGGATTTCAGTACTCAGATGCTGCAGGGTAAGTTTCTGTGAATATCTCTATTCTCAAGAGAACAATAGTGGAGGAAAGATGATACGTTAAATATTGTATGTAGTTTTAGAGGATGAAGTTGTATCACTTAAAAGCTGTCTTCCATTCAGGTATTCAGGGCTTGTTTCTGTATTTCTTCCTGTATTGAGCCACGCAACCACACGCCTAGTCCAGAGTGGAATTGGAGTGCTGCAGCTGAATGGAAACCTCTATTTCCCTGTGTCTGTAAATGGCCTGTGAACCTGGGGTTTTGTTAGGTATTTCTGTGTCCTATTGTAAAACCTGAACTGTTGTAAAACTAGAATGCTTCCAGCATCATATGTGACTTTCACACGTGCCTTTTTGATAGCCTTTGCACTCACTGTGTGAGATGATCAGAGGTCTGTCGCTGTACTGGAGACCTCATCAAGAATGCAGTCACAGGTCTTTCAAGGTTAGTTGCAGTTAATGTGCTTAGTGAGCTAGGGGAAAGCATATAGTCTTTGTTAAAGGAAGTTAAAATCTCTCACTGTATTTATCCCCTACTCAGGAGATTGCCTGCTTCCTCCCCTGTGTCACCTACACAAATTACACCAAATGAAGGGGGCAAAAAAGGGGTTATTAAACTTTGATATTTCCCACAGCTCTGCCAGTGTAGAACTCACCCTTCCAGTGCACTGCACTGTTCTTGACCACCATCATTAAACTCAGACCAGACCACTTGCTATGAAAGATAGTTCTGTTGAAAATGTGTGTTGTTTCACCGCTGCATTCAAAACTTCCCCCTTGTTATTTTGTTCAATGTTTTTGGGTTGTCCACAGATTCTTTAGGAAGTGTTTATCTGTACTGATAAGTAAGTAATGATGTAAGAAACTAATAGTAAATTGTATTTCAGCAAAACAACCTATTTCAGGAAACAAAATATTTCAGGAAAAGCTAGTACAGGAGTTGACTGGTGAAGTTTGTTACAAGGAAATGTCTTCTGCAACTTTGTGTTTGTTGCCCTCTTTTGGGGGCACATTTTGAAAGCTGTGTGTGTCGATGGCCTTTAATTAACAGGTTTTGTATCGATCTGCTGCCTTTCACAACTGGGACCTCTGGGTTGTATCAGCTTTAATTAAATGTTCTCAACACCTCCATAAGATGGCAAAGCATGATAGTGAATATATTGAATATGGGATTTCCAGAATCCCATTTTGTTGATCTAGCTCTCCTTGGACTCACGTTGACAATTACCATTCTCAGTGGCTTGAATTAGAGCAGATGGAAGTTGGAATGGTTTTTGCAGATCTTGCTCTAGATGAAATCTTCAGTTCAGTAATGTGCAGGTAATGATCAGGCATGGAACTCCCTGATTTTAACTGTTTAATTGTAAACTATTCAGTTTAAACTAAAACAGGGAGGTTCAGGTTGGATGTAAGGAAGTTCTGTACTGTGAGGGTGCTGAGGCGCTGGCACAGGGTGCCCAGAGAAGCTGTGGCTGCCCCATCCCTGGCACTGTTCAAGGCCAGGTTGGACAGAGCCTTGGATGATACAGTCTAGGGTGAGGTGTCCCTGCCCGTGACAGGGGGTTGGAAGTGGATGGTCTTACGGTCCCTTCAAAGCCAGGCCATTGTATGATTCTATGAACTCAAGAGTCCAGATTCTGATCCTTCTGTTCTTACCTGCTTTCTTCTCTTATGTCACCATTTCTCAGTGGAATTGAAAAAAGGAACACACTGACCCAGTGAGAGCAAACAGGGGATTCCTTCCCTCTTCTGTAAGTACAGAATCAAGAAAAATCCAAAATACAATGCTGAGAAACTCTGAGCCAGAAGCCAAAGGGTTCACACAGATGCTACAACAAAGGTAAATGGTTTCTTTGGATGGAACATAGAACTCGTTTTTGTAATATGTTTAGTTACTAATGAGGGGTGGAAGAGGCCTGCCCTCAAACCGTGTCCTTTCCTGTCTCTGTCTTAAGATCCCTGTGCAGTAAATCAGCTGATTTTTGGCCTAAGGAGGAGTTTTAATTACAGTAAGTGCTTAGGAGAGTTGGATTGCACAACAAAACAGCAAAACATCCAGCAAGAAACTGTGCTCAGGTGCTGGAGTCATTGGACAGTTTCCTGTCTCTTATCCAGATACAATATGAGTCAAAAGCTTTTTGAGAGAGAAATTTGAACCTGGCACATGGCTGTACATTTGCTATTAATTCACTTATTGCAACTTTATTGATTTTAAAAAAGGTTATTTGTTTCCTTGATGTATTCCACTCATTTTAAATACTCTAAACTTATGTTTCTACACCATAGTCGTTAGTGCTGTGTTTACTGTACTATAAATAACCTGTGGCAACAACAGTTATGGTTTTGAACAAAGAAAATTAAGAAATTCATCTTTAATGGCTTTTCAGCTCCTATCAGGTGGTTTCTGGTACAGACTCACAGGCTGATCTGTCTGTTTCCAGGAGGGTTTTGGATGTGGGGCTGTTGTTATGTGAAGGGAGATGGGGTCCACATTAACTGGTTGGCTGATCATAAAGTGAATTTGTCTGTTGCTTGCAGTACAGAAAGACTGAATTCTAAAATGCTGTAGCTATAGCATCTGTGATGTTTTTAATCTTCTTTTTCAGCTGACAGCAAACAGTCCTGTAAGCATTCAGTGGTAAATAGTTTTGCACTACTCAGCATCCATGCTTTTCAGAGAAGTGCCAAAATTGACTTAAAAGCTGATAAAATAAGCTTGGACTGGTAGGAAACTGAGGGGGAAAACCAGATAAATTACCATCCTCAGTCCACTCTTACAGTCTGTCAGATTTTAAGTGTAGATCACTACATTTTGGTCCTGTGATCTGACTGGTAGGATGTGAAACTTCTGTTGAGATTCTGAGCCAGCTATGCTTGTGCTGGAGCTTTTAGCGCTTGTCACTTCTCTGTATCAGGCACTGGGTGTCACATGAAAAGAAGACTTTTTTACTTCTGATTGGCTAGAAATCTAACTAAAATGATGCTGAAGACTCTTCTAAAATTGCATCTCAATGAAGTTGTTTGCTATGAAATGCTGAAATTATGGAGAATGAAATGCTAAATATTTTTGTTATGGTGCTTAAAAGCACTAAAGGAAATGATACTGAAATAAAATGAAGAGATGAAGCATCAAATCCACATGAGTAGATAATGTACTCCAGCGTGGGGTGTAGTCTGCTTCAGGAGGCTGTATTTGGAACCTGATGATATCAATGAACCTGTTGTAGGATGTTACAAAACAGGAAAAGCAGTACTGAAGGGAAGCTGATCTTACTTAGTCAGATACACTTACAAAGCTGTAGTAGAGGAGCCAAATCTGGGTTTAGGGGAAATGAAAAGGCCTTGTGAATGGAAAGGTGTGATGCTTATCACTGGTCCTCCATGTTTCTTCATTTAAGGTGTGTATCCTTCTACCAGTATTGTCTTGTTCATGGAGCACCAGAAGGGACTTAGATGCTCTGTGGAGATCAGGTCTTCTCTTGTTAGTAGATAAAGGAGTACCAGAGAAGAGAACTGAGGCCAAGGGCAGCGACCTCTTAAGATCTGCTCTAAAAGACATTCAACAGCGTAGAGGGGAAAAGAAGGGGGATTGTTTTGTAAAACCGGCATTTATGTTATTTTTTCAGCAGGGAGGCTTTCGGCTTCCGTCAGTTTTTCAATCATCTCAGGTACTGACATGTGTACAGAGGGGTTTTTATTTGGTTTTCCAGCCCTAAATGGCTTGTTCTGAAGTATAATGATGCTGTAAAATGATTAGTAGCCATAATGCTTCCTTGAAAGATCCTGTAAGCCTGGCTTTATTGAGAATGCATCCATCATGGGTGATATTAGCATTCTCCAGCTCTGTCTGCAATACAGAAGATCTGCTGTGCAATGGCCCCAAGTATCATGGACAAAATACAAGTGTCACCCTTTTTTGTATTTGCAGAGCTTCCTAAATTGTCATTTGTAGGTCACTGATGGTTCATGGAGAGCTTGTTTCTGTAAGATCAGCTCCTCCTCCTTATTTTCAGCAGCAATACTATGCACATAGAACTGTATTTATCTTAGATACTCAACATCACTAGACGAGCAGCTGTTGTATGTGTAGCACTGCCATCTGATCATCTGCAAGAGGAGTGCCTGAAGGACTGTGAAAGAAAAAAAGGAACAGAATTGTTCTAATGAGACAACAGCTAGGTCCAAAAGGGGGAAGTGTACTGTGCTTAGAAACGATAACTAAACCCTTATTCTAATCCTGGTCAAATATCAGTCTCTTAATCTTTTTGGACAGAGGAAACCAACTAATGATCTGAAAAAAATTAACGACTGTACCACTGGGGAGAGTAAGAACTGGGGTAGTTTAGAGGGGTTTTGTTTGTTTTGGCTGTTCTTGATAAAGAAAAACATCCCCTTATCCTTTGTCTTAATTCATCATTTCTTCCTGTAGAACTAGAAGTGAAAAGAGATCAAGCAAAAGGTTGTTCTGTTTATTACAAGTAAAACAGCTGGAAAACTATTGGGGAGGTAAAAATCATGCAAGGCTTTTTGATCATCTGGATCTCTGAGATCTTATTTTAGGGCAGTTTTTCCATCATGGGTGGGGATTGAAGCAACCTGCTCTAGTGGAAGGTGTCCCTACCTGTTGCAGGGGGATGGAACTGGATGAGCTTCAAGGTCCTTTCCAGCCCAAACCAGTACGTGATTCTTCGTCAAATAGGAGTCTGAAACCTTAGGCTGCTAGACTGTGATCTGGTAGAGGCTCCTTCCGCATTTAGGGAAAGAGCTTCTTGACTGTAGCATTTTTAATCTGTTCCATAAGAGATAATGAATTTTGAATTGTTATGATCTTTTTTCTTCCCTTTTCTTAACAGAGCTGCATTTGATCAGGGCTATCACATAGAGATGCTTCAGGTAGAAAACCTTGCCATGTTCCACTGAAGTTTGGTTGCATCACAGGGCATGGTGTCACTGATGTAGTTGTTGAGAGAGCTTCTTAAATGCCCTTGGGTCCTAATGACTTTATGAAGAAATAACTACCAGCCTGTACAAGACTGGTAGCTTGGCTCAGGCATGCTGAACACAACTTCTGTTTGCAGCAGGGTCACAGCCTTTGAGTTTCATTAAGGCAGCTGGTTAATGGCAGAAGCTTTATTTTCTACTTTGGTGTTTAGGGACTGTTTGGTGGGCCTTGGTGCCTCATGTAGCAAAGGCATGTTTGTATACATGAGCTTGTGCCAAGTTTAAATATAACCATCAAGTAACTATTAAGGAGGCATGTTATGAAGAGGTAAAGAGGAAGCATGATTTACTTGCTGAAAATTATGTTGCAGATTAAGCACAACTTTATAAGCATCAGTCAAAAGTGGCTCTGGGAGCCACATAAAATCTCACCAGCATCATCATCATCTGTTTAATGTTAATGGCACTATTAGGTACTGAGAGGAACTGTTTTTAGTGTTTGGTGAGAAGGTAAAGGAAGCAGTGGAGCATTCAGAGCTGACTGTGCTGGAAATTGTGTTGTGGGCTGGCTGATAACTCTCACTAAATTATGGTCCTATTCGGTGTTAGCTATAGGGAGAAACAAAACTGAAATTCAAGCCTGCTCTGAAAGTTTTCTGAACTCAGCATCATTTTTAGAAGATTTATGAGAGTTCTAGTTCAGAAGGAGAAAGTGCTGTATTCTTAAGGGAATGGTTAAAAGCTTGTAACAAATCTCTCTACAGAGTGAGTGCTCCTTTGACCTAGGCAGTAGAAAAGGCTGCAGACCACTTTAGGGTATTCATTAACAGTTTTTTCTTTCACAGACTGGGTGATACATTGCTTCTGAGGTTGAATCCATGTAACTGAGCCTATCTACAGTTGCAGCAGTCGAGTTTAAAATATGGCTGTATGAGGCAGAGTTGATAATGAATCCACCTAAGTCTGTAAATGTTCCACCTCTCCTTAGCCCCAAGAACTGAAGCATTGATTAGCCTCTCAGTATGGAATTTATGCTTTTATAAAGGCTGTAATCCTATTTCCAAATAGGTAAATGAGTCTGTTGAGACATGGATAATGGAGCATGGAAACAGCAGGAGCACAGGTGAGCAGAGATGCTCTGAACATGCAATTACATGCCAGAAAGATTTGTTTCTTCAGAGAGCAGAAAGATGATGACTACGTTTACTGAGGGAGATTGTATCACTTCATAGTTAATTTAATGTTTCTGATAGCTCATCTACAAGTATCACTGTGTCTGTTGTAATTGAGAATAGATGGTGCAAGTTGTAATGGGTTTAGATAGTGCTTTATTCGGGCTGGTGTAATGTAATGCTATTATTTTATCTTATTCCAGACTGACTTAATGTATTTCAGTTTTAATGAACCCCAGTTTTCAAAAAAACTGCATCCCCCTTAGTTTATGTGCATCTTTTTTGACTGCTAGGAGCCAGCAGTCCATTAACGGCACACGGTAAGCACTCTGTATCTGTTACAACACACTTTCACATTCGAAATGTCTTAGCAAACTTCAGGCTTAGAGTACTGCTGTTCCTCCCAGGAAGAACAGAAAGTAGTTGTTTCACCTAGTCCAGAAGGAAGCTGGAGATTGTAGATGGTGGAGAGTAAGTTCTTCACTTTTTGCTACTACTTGTCATCCTATAGACCTGCGCAGTTTGTTGAAAGAGCAGGTGGACAATCTTGCATGGGCATCGCAGGCATTCTCAGAGCATAAATGCTGCCCATTGCAGTGCTGGGAGGTCATGGGTTGCTGTTCCTTTTCTTCATTTGCCTTCAAGCAAGTAGAATGATGAAACTGCAGTTTATTTCTCTCTGTCCACCTCCAAAATGTATTGGTCTCAGAATGTTTTGCAGAGGTAGATCTCTAGCTCTGTTGTGGTAGTGCAGAGAAGAAACTACAGAATCTATATGGTGAATCCCCTTTAGAATATGAAATAGTGGAAACAGATTTTTTAGAAAATGCAGATAGGCACCTAATAGAGCTTTTAAAGTTACTTTGAAGGACATAGCAAGTAATTGCAAATCTCCCTCTGAAAGCACCAGGGCTGGACAATTTAAATTGCACAATGGCCTTGCAAATACTGTAGAGATGTGGGATTACAGACAGCAAAATGTCTTTGTATACTTGGCTGTAGGTGTCTCAAACTATTACTGGTGTGGTTTAATTTCATGTTATTCTTTTCTTGCTGGAGTAAACACCTTCCCAAGTTTTTGGAAGGAGACTAGGGAAGAGCTGGAGTTGAGTATTGCTAAGGTGTCTTCGTGATTTTACTACGTCTTTCCTTAGATACTTGGAACCTTTTTCTTTTCTCCACTACTAAGGCCCTTTTTACAGTTACTGTCAGCATTCCCAGTTGAACTGAATAATTTACCCTTTTAAACTGACAGCAGCTGTCATTATGAAAATTGCAGGGCCAAGTTTGACAGTATTCACACAATGGGGGAACTTAAACTTTTAACAGGCTCCGAGAAAGCCCAGACTTTTCAGCACATCTTGTCAGTCAGTACATGAGCTCATCTCTTCCTTGTGAAAAGTTGGCAGATTAGAAGATTATATCTGACAGATCTGAAACAGCACTGATGACATCCTCCAACAATAATATCTCTGTGAGGGGTGGGGAGGGAGAGAGGAAAATGGTTTAATGAAGAAAAATGTTACTAAAAAGTGGGTGAGCACTTTACAAACTGAAGGATGCTCAGGGTTTGTGGCTGTTTATAACTCATTTATTTTCTGCAGCCTTAATATTGACAGCTCTTAAGCATCCAGAGATGTACTGCTCTCTTTCTGCAAAAGAATGTTCCTCAGGTTTTAAAGCTTCTTGTAGTCGAAGAAGTTGTGTCCTTTCATATTCATTAGTAGCTAGTATTTTGACATGAAGGATTAATGGTGGCGCATGTCTTAAGGCAAGTGTAATGCAGTAGTAGGTATGTGTGGCATTTCTAGAGTGTCTGACGCTAAGCAGTTGCTTAGCAAGTGAAGCCCTTGCACTGGCAGAGGGTGTGTGACTGCAATGTCTGCCTATCCCAGCGGTGGTGCTTCTGGGTTTTATCCCTCTTTTAGTGAGGTTAGTGTCACAAATACTCTCTCCTGCTATGGTTTGTTATATTGGTTTACTGAAGATAATGGAGTTCTGTCTGTCATGAGGGTGGGGTGGGGAGGAGGACCAAAACCCATAGGAGGTTTCTGTTCTGTTGTTTTTATGCTTTACAGTCTGAAGTACAAAACATGGCCTGAATTGAGGCATGCGGTGCAAGCGGAAGTAAGAAACACAAATTGCTTTAGGATTCTTGTCAGCATCTTTAAAGTTTATCCTTTACTGTGTCATCTTGTTTCTTTTAGTCTATCTTTAGCCTTGCTTCCCTTTCTGAGCCAGCAGAAAGTTGTTTTTTTGTTATCAGTGCTTACGGTTTAAGAGCACATTGGGAAGAAAACTCACATTTTTCTGACCACTTTCATGTTCAGGAATGAAGAGAAATGTGGAAAGTATTTGTACCTTGTCTTGCCATATTCCTGTGGTAATGCCCTTTCTAAGAAATCCTACTCTACTACCTATAAGAAATCCTATACTACTACCTCTCATTGTTTCACTGCCATGCCCAGTGTCATCCTCCTTGAGAAGGATGCTACTGCTTATAATTCATTCCTCTTTTGTGGCCTAAATATTCACAGCTCTTAATTATCCAGAGAGGCTCACTGTTCCCTTTCTGCAAAAGAATGTTTCTCAGGTTTTAAGGCTTGTAGTTGAAGAAGCTGTGTCAGTCAGCAGTGACCCCAGAAATCATTAAGGGACGTGAATGTTACGGGTATTCCTTGTTGGACTCCCTTTTTGTTATTGCAGAGCTTAGGTAAGACCCAGATTGTGTGGGTTCCAAGTTGTGGCAGCCATAGTTGAAAGCACAGAGCACTACTGTGCAAGCAGTGTCTGCTGGACCCTCACTATGAAGTGTGGGCTCATTTTGAGGTCCCAAATATGGTACAGGACAAGGTACCTTATTGAAAATCCATTAGCCCATGTTCTGATTTGACATCCGTCAGTCACCAGGCAGCAGTATAGACATCATCAGAAAACTCCAAATGCCATTGCAACTCAGCTGCTCCCACATACCAGCAGCAGGCTAAAATAACTACCCATACTGCTTAAATTGCAGTAAGTATTAGTTTAGACAATGGAGTCAAAGCTTTCTCTGCTGCCAAGATGGAGTGAGATCGAGATGTTGACTCTGCTTTGTCCTGTTTGTGCAAGTCACTGTTAATTCTGTTTCATACTGCATGTAACATGCCACAGACTGACCTCAGTCCGCTTCTCTATCCCCAAAAACTATGCACATGCAGTCCAATAGCTTGCAATCACTGCAGGCTACGAGTGTTGATTGCAGGGACAGATTAGAATTAGATGTTTTCTCATCTCTTTAACTGAGCATAAACAAAATATGTTCTGTTTTTATAGAGTAAACTTTCAAAGTGTAAAACCCAAACTGCCACCTTCAGTTTAGCAGTTCCAGATAAAAGCAATGTTGTTTCAAATAATAGAAAGAAGAAGGTTTCTGAGTCTGCCCAAGGTCTGTGTGATCTGTGTTGGGCATTAATGAAGCCAGTTATGCTGATGATTTTGCTGACTATCTCCATAGTTACCTTCTTCCCAGGAGAGAGAAGAAACTGCCTGATCATAGCATGGCTGCATCCCTTAACCATCAGCCTTCATCTCATTGGGGTGCATGGAAAAGGAAGGTTTCTTATCCTCTGAAATGTTACTAAGGTATCAATTATTCTTCTCAATTTTATTCAAAATAGGAAAAAAAGGGAAGAAGAATCCATACGCAGTGCACAATATTATAAAGTGCAAAACTCGTCAATTATTCGGGTTATTTGTGCATATTTTACAGTCAGAGACATTCTGTGTGTTTCCTTTAAGAGAAATTTAGGAGAATGAAGCTGCGTAGAGCATCCTGCTGAGCAGGTAACAGATGTCAGTAACGGCATGATTTGTTCCAACAAGCAAAGCTGTAAGAGGACTGAAACCCATGGGGTGTAGATAGTCTCACTGCATTTGATGTTTGACCCAGTGGGCAGAGCACAAAACTGGGGCACAGCAGAGACCAGTTGTATTCCCAGCTAAGGCTGGATTTTGCTTGATCAAATTATTTCATCTTCTCCTATTTCTCTCTTTGTAAACGGGTAGTAAGACTTTCCTATTGTAAAGGTGTTAACAGAGTAATGAATGCTGTTATCAAGTGCTTGGCTACACCATTGCTGAGGGCAGCCAGTTCACTCTTCTGATAGGCTTCACTTTTCAGTGGTATGTCCAGACAACTGCATTGTGCCGGCCATCAGCCCTTGCTTATGCCAGTGCAGTAGATCTATATTTCATCCATTCAGGTGAGAAGCATCATGTGACAGATCCTGTTTTCAGGTCTGTAAAAGCATCCCGCCTAAGGAGGGTGGCTGAAAGAGTGATTTCAATGTCCTGAAGATCGTTGAGGAAGGATTTGCAATGAGGACAGTGGATTTGGTGTTCATATCTCCTTGGGATGTACTGCACCCAGAAAAGATGGCTGTCATGGTAGATTTTGACCAGACCAGTGAGCAGAATAGCTAGAGCCTGGCTGGGGCCAGGCTGAGTAAGCATGCTTCTGCGAAATCAATTACTGCGGACAGATTTGGAAGCAGGTAACTATTACCTACTACCAACACTGTAAATTGGCGGCTTTTAGGAACAATTCATGTTGCTATCATGGAGCGATGAGGGTGCTCAGCACATTGCAGGAGGTATTCATTATCCTACTACACTGGACTTGAAGTGATTAAGATCATGTTATGTATTATAGAAGTATTGTAGCAATTCAAATGTCTCTGTCTTGGATAATTGTGTTTGTTTCTTTATGTTAAATTTACGAGCACTTTTATGCCTTCTCCCCATGTGCTTGCAGATTTTCCATGGTAATTTGCAAAATAACCCTGTGATTGCTCTTTCAAAACTCCCTTCAACACGCTGTCTGCAAAAGTCTAAAATGGCATTTGGGCAATGCTCTAAGCTGACAGTTCATCACACAGACTGCTGCTGCATTACCACTCTTCCTGTGTTTCTGTCTTCTTCAGTCCAATTAGTAACTTGAAAACATCTCTTTATTGGAACATTCATTTGTGTTGGTGCTTTACCAAAAAGTATCTTCATCATCTTGTAACTGCTGCTGCAATACATGTAGTCTTTTGCTAAATGCTGTGAAATTATTCATAATCATTTGTAAATAATTCAAGAAATATCAAAGGATCATAGAGTAGAACCTGGTTTGGATTGGAAGGGACCTTACAGCTCATGCAGTTCCCACCCCTTGCCGCAGCCAGGGACACCTTCCACTAGAGCAGCTTGCTCCAAGCCCTGTCCAACCTGGCCTTGAGCACTGCCAGGGATGGGGCAGCCACAGCTTCTCTGGGCACCCTGTGCCAGTGCCTCAGCACCCTCACAGGGAAGAACTTCTGCCTAAGAGCTCATCTCAATCTCCCCTCTCACAGGTTGAAGCCATTCCCCTTGTTCTGTCCAAAGCCCCTCTCAAACTTTTTGGTAGGCTTATAAATACCTGTCTGATTTCTTTCAGGTTTAGTCAGGTGATGGCTACGCACTCTCTTGTTGCTGTGCCCATTGCATTCCAGTCTCCCTGTCCATCCCGAATTGTAAGGACAAAATACTCTCTTCAGAATGCTGCTGGTATATTGTACAATACGACAATCCCTTTGGCCCTTGGAATGATGAATGGCTCTACTTAGACTGCATTGTATTTGGTTTAATTTCAGCGGGCACACATGATTCATTCTGTTGTGTGCTGCAGAGTCCCTGCAGCGCGTGAAGTATCCAAGAGTTTCATTTTGGCAGGTTGGTAATTGCCTGCCCTCAGTATGGTTATTGTAGGATTGGTCCATGTCGGTTTGGGGGGCAGGGAAAGGGAGGGAGGAAATCATGAGCATGACTGAAATGAAAATGTAGGATGCAAATTAAATAATAATGGGACCAGACTTTCAAAATGGGACCGATAATAATAAGACCAGAAAGGAGCTCCAGAAACCCACAGGCTCCCAACATTGCCAGTCGAGTGCTGTGTGCTGGAGCTAAAAAATGAATCTACAACTCTAGCATCAACTTTGCTGGAGGAATTTCATTTGAATGTGTAGGGATTTCTCCTGGGTTTTTTACTTCACGTGTGTCTTTTGGGGCTTTTTGTTGTTTTTAAGACAGGTCACACTTGGTGACCCAGAAATAGTACTTCCTCTGCCACCCTTCTTCTGTCCCTCTTCTCTCCTGTCACAACCCCTAGTTTGTTTTATTTTCTCTCCTCAAGGCTGACTCCAGATGCTTATATTCCCACTTCTGCTTGGCTGACAGGGTAAACCCAAATATGTTCTATTTTACGTGTATAAAGCTAATATGGTGACAAGAAATCAATCTTGGTAGTAAAATTAGCTGAGTCTTCCGCTTACTCTTTTGCACAGCTGCAGACTGTATCATCTGCACTAAGGCACTTTTACAGCCTGATTCTTTGGTGGAGTTAAGCTAGCATTAATCATGTGGGGAGGGGAGAAGATATGAAGCCTAAATCCCCTAAACTTCCAATGGTTTTGTGTGTATCTAACCACACAGAGGCTGTGAAACACTGTGCTTGTCAGTCAGCTCAAAGAACAAGTGCTGATACTCTCCTTGCGTGAGTCAGTGAAAATACCAGGAAGGAGAAGAGGTAAATGTATGAAGGTCTCCTGGCTCAGCACTCCTGTAAGAACATTCCTATTGTTATGTGACGTTTTGGGGTGTCTATTCTAATCATACCTCCTGTAAGACAGTGCTGGGTGATTTTTTGTTGGTTTTAAGTAATGTGCCTTGCTTGCCTGTCAAATGAAGTCATCATTCAATGACTTCTACAGTATGAAGGGCTTGAGAGGAATTAGAGCAGGGAATCTGATGCTGAGTTGGCTGCAGTGTAAGAATCCTGTCCTGTACAGGAAGTCAGCTTCATGCAGATAAGGCAGAAGGTATGGGGATGGTTGGCTTGTTAGATGAGGAGTTTAAAAGATCTGGAAAGAAAAAGGATATTAGAAGGCTACTTTTCCTTGATGATATTGGCAGCCCTTCATTTTCTTGACTGGGCATAAAGTTGGACGGGTTTATTCATCCTGCTATGATTTATGGGGTACAGTAAGCTGTGTGATGGCCTCACTTCACTACTGACTCATCTGCTGACATTGAGAAATCCTTTTGTGCTCTTCAGAGATAGCTGCTAATTCTTACCTACTGTATCAGGTACTGCTGAGGCTTCAATCAGTTTTGGCTGGACAGTGCTGCTGAGGAGTTGGTTCATATGTAGAAGGTAGAAAAAGATGTCCTTACGAATTTGTCAGCATTTCTGATCTCAAATGGAGAAGGCTTTTGCAGTGTTTGAGAATAACTGTTGTTATTATGTGCTTTTCATCTCTGCCAGATTACATTTCTTACATCTCTTCTATATATACTTCCCAGTTTCTCCACTTTTGTGAGTGCTGCCACTTGTTGTGTGGGGGTTGATGGCTGAACAACAGAATTCTTTTCATTCTGCCTTGCGCGTACTTGGAAGATTTTATGTGTGGTTTATATTTGTTTTCTCTCCCCGAGTACACGACTCCAGGTTTTCTTAGGTTAACTCTCCCTTCTGAAGGGAAGGGAAAAAGTCACGTTCCAAAATAGACTGTGACCCATTTTTTCTCATTAAAAAGCCCTGTTTAATTTCAGGGGCTCTGTTTCATCTCATGCTTGCACGCTCTGTTTCTGCCTGTTCAGTGTCTCGCATTAGACCTTGTTACTCACTGGGCTCCCTTTTCATGATGAACTTAATAGACACAGGTGGATGGAAGGAAGCAAGCTCTGATTTTCTTCTTTGTTAGAGTTTAGCTGCCAGTTAAGACAGCTTCCTTCTGAGGCAGGGCATAAAGTGTGGGTGTTCTGGGGCCCATTAAGCTTTTTCCATCTATTATGGGGTGATTATTGTTAATTTTTAGAGTGTCCTATTATCACAGAAAACTTGAGGTTAAAAATCACTCCTCCGAGGACATAAAATGATGAATTGTGGAACTTCTTGACAAGTCTTATGGTGCCAGTATAGGGTTTACTGTTAGGGAAATTCTGAGAGAAGTCAAAACAACACACCAAAGGGGTAAAGAATGGGGTGTCTGAAGGATCTCTGTTTTGAATATACTGTACTTTGCCTTTGGCCATATTATGAATTGGATGTCAGTTGTCAACCACTATAAGCTTTTAATAGTTAAATGCTGCCTTTGTCTGTGGGGACAAAAATGAACTCCTTAAATCAAGAGGGTAATTAATTTTCCTGACAAGCTTTCAAAATGCTCGATTGAGATTTTAGCCCTCATCTATATGACTTGACAGTTTGCATTTGCCTTCTCCCACCCCCTTGTGAAAACTGTGTGCAGTGCTGAATCATACTGTTAGCATGTGCAAATCCCCACAGCACCAAGGACCAAGACTGGTTTAATGTGTAAGAAAAACTTTGGAAACTACTCCTTCAAATGCTTCTAGTGCTTGAAAATACGTGTCTATATATCTGCTTTATACATGAATTTTCAAAATCTCACTGGAAAAGGTCCTTTATTCTAAAACTTGTCCTTAAGCTCTGATGCCGGGGAAATAGCACAATGCTTTTGATGGGATGGTCACAGTGTTTGCAGTTGGAAGCAGTGGGTCAAATGGAGGCCCTGAACAGTTACTGCAGTGTTGGCTTTCCTGTCAGTTTACTGGGTGACTTCATAGCTTGATGTCTCTCCTGTTTCTTGTAATCATGGAATCATAAAATCCCAGGCTGGTTTGTGTTGGAAGGGACCTTAAAGCTCATTCAGTTCCAGCCCCTGCCATGAGCAGGGACACCTTCCACTGGAGCAGGCTGCTCCGAGCCCAGTCCAACCTGGCCTTGAACACTGCCAGGGACAGGGCAGCTGCAGCTGCTCTGGGCTAAGAAGAGCAACTCCTAGAACGCAACTTCAGTGATGGATCCTTTGCATTACTACTTTTGGGCAGCTGCCTGTCTGTGTATGCTATGCTTCTCCTGTGTGGCCATGTACCTCTAGATTAACTAGGAAGCCAGTGAAACTGAGCTGTTGTGTATCTGGACAAAACCTGAGGATGTTTTGGCTGAATGCTTCTGTTTGGTTATGTACAGTTCACTGAGTAATAAATTTTTTGTGGAAATTGAGACGAAGAAATCTGAAAGTTTTGTTTCTAGTTCTATGTGAGCTTCTGGGATATGGCTGACCTTCTGTGTGCAAAATCTGCCCATTTAGAAAAGGTCAGAAGTAGGTGGTCAGGGGATCACTCTCTGGCTTGGTTTCCCCATTGCTCCGTTAAAGATCTGGTGTTGTCTTCCTGGTCTTTCTGGTTGAGTATCAATGTTGACTTTCATTCTTGCAATCTATTACATAAAGCTGTCTTCAGGTGCCAGGACTATAATGGCATAATATGGCTGAATACAATGAAGATGGTACATTTGGTTTATAATTGAGTTCAGAATAGTTGAGAGCCAAGTTCTGTTAGTTATCGTGTAAAATAGCCTAATAAAAATGACATATTTAAAGAGAACTGGGAATAATTAGGTTGCTTAATTTAGGGAGGGAAATCTCACTGCAAAATGAATTGATATTTTTATGTTTCATTATTCATTAAACATATGACAACAGTTTTTCATGGAGATAAAATAAGCATGTCAAAATATGCTGTGCAGGAGTACAAGGAAGAAGTGATCAGAATGCTACAGTAAAATAGGGGCTTGTGTGAAAGAGAAACTTTGAGTCCTATAGAAAATGGCAGGAGAAAGAGAACTGGGTTTTGGAGTTCCAGTGCTGCGTTCCCCAGCACTCACAGTAATTCCTTCTTTAATTTTGGGAAAGTAGCATTTGAGTTCTGGATGCAGCTGGGCAAGTGTCTTACATACAGACACGAAGTGTGATGGCTTCACTAAGGGGAAATCCTGCCTGACCAATCTGGTGACCTTCTATGAAGGGGCTACGGAACTGATGGACAGGGGCAGAGCAGTTGATGTCATCTACCTGGACTTGTGTAAAGCCTTTGACACTGTCTCACATGACATCCTTGTCTCTAAGTTGGAGAGACATCAATTTGATAGGTGGACCACTCGGTGGATAAAGAACTGGCTGGATGGCCGCACGCAAAGAGTAGTGCTCAGTGGCTCAACATCCAGCTGGAGACCAGTAACGAGTGGTGTCCCCCAGGGATTGGTGTTGGGACCGGTCTTGTTCAACATCTTTGTGGGTGACATGGACAGTGGGATTGAGTGCGCCCTCAGCAAGTTTGCCGATGACACCAAGCTGTGTGGTTCGGTTGATAAGTTGGAGGGAAGGAATGCCATCCAGAGGGAGCTTGACACGCTTGTGAGGTGGGCTGATGCCAACCTGATGAAGTTCAACCATGCTAAATGCAAAGTCCTCCACCTGGGTCGGGGCAATGCCAGGCACAGCTACAGGTTGGGCAGAGAAGAGATTCAGAGCAGCCCTGCGGAGAAGGACTTGGGGGTGTGGGTTGATGAAAAAATGAACATGAGCCGGCAGTGTGCGCTTGCAGCCCAGAAAGCCAACCGTATCCTGGGCTGCATCAAAAGGAGCGTGACCAGCAGGTCGAGGGAGGTGATCCTGCCCCTTTACTCTGCTCTCGTGAGACCTCACTTGGAGCATTGTGTGCAGTTCTGGTGTCCTCAACATAAAAAGGACATGGAACTGTTAGAACAAGTGCAGAGGAGGCCACGAGAATGGTCAGGGGACTGGAGCACCTCTCATATGAAGATAGGCTGAGAAAATTGGGGCTGTTCAGCCTGGAGAAGAGAAGGCTGCGTGGAGACCTCATAGCAGCCTTCCAGTACCTGAAGGGGGCCTATAGGGATGCTGGGGAGGGACTCTTCATTAGGGACTGTGGTGAGAGGACAAGGGGTAATGGGTTTAAACTTAAACAGGGGAAGTTTAGATTGAATATGAGGAAGAAATTCTTTACTGTGAGGGTGGTGGGGCCCTGGAATGGGTTGCCCAGGGAGGTTGTGGATGCTTCATCCCTGGTGGTGTTCAAGGTGGGGTTGGACATAGCCTTGGATGGCATGGTTTAGTGTGAGGTGTCCCTGCCCATGGCAGGGGGGTTGGAACTCGATGATCTTGAGGTCCTTTCCAACCCTTACTATTCTATGATTCTATGATTCTATGACATGGAGACATCAGCTTTAGACATGGCTCATGCTCTGCTGCATAATGTCATGTTGTACCTGCCTTAGTGCAGAGATTGGTGGGAGGGGATAGGGGCGTGCAGTGGGTCATTGAAATGGACAGTCTTTTCAATGTCAGGTATTTTACAGCATCAGAATAGAGACAGGACTTTGTGTTGGACTAGGCTGGTACCCTCTGATTTTCTGTTGTATTGGAGGATTGACTGAGCTTTATGCGAAGTGGCTTCAGGCAGGTGCCATCCTGTTTGTTAGCCTGTAGGGGTATCCGGAACAGCTCTTGCTGTAGTTGTAACTGCCACAAGAGCCAATATTCTGTCACCTGTGCCAACCACTAAGGTTCACATCCTGCTATTTGTACAAATTGCATCACTCTACACATGGGCCTTTGTCAAGGCTCCTTTGATCTGAGAGTGCTGCTGAGGAGCTGAAGCAGTCCAGTGACTAGAATTGTAAAACAGAACCAGGGCTTTGATCGCTGGCTTGCGGTGTAATTGTGTCACTTACCTCCCTAGTGCTGCAGGTGCCTGCTTGGAAACCCAGGAATTGGTATTCAGTGTCAGGCAGAACTGTAAACCTAAACAAAGCTAAAAGTCACTAGAATATAACTGCACATTACAAATGCAGTCAAGTGCTGCAAGGAGCAGCTAGGATGATTTATCTCAAGTCTCAAATGAAGACCTTGTACCCAAAGAGCACTTAGCATAGCAGTGGTTTGAATGCTAAAACTACATTGTCTCGTGCAGCAAACCTCCAGCCCCTGGCTTAGCTCACAGGGTCCAAATAGCACTAAGCAGCGCAGAAGAAATACACAGCTACTAACTGGGGAACTTACTTTGTTTTCCTTCTCCTGTTTCAGCATACTGGGAAGTAACCAAAGTTGCATTTCCGATATTTAAGTTTGGCAAAAGGGGAACTGAGGATCTAATGCAGCCTGTGACTTCACAGAGCCAGGTTGGATTCTGAAGACTGCCAAGGTTTAGTGATGTTATCTTGTCTTTCCCAACAGCAGCGGGAGCTTACACAGTTGCTGGGGATGGAATCACCTGGTGAAGTGATTCTTCTGGCAGTTAATGGGTAGATCCGTGAGTTAAGTTACTTCTGATTTGTGATGGGGCACTGTTTGCATCCACGCAGCTGGTAATGAAGCTCATGTTATGTTATAGCTGAATTGGATAAAACCTCAGTAACGTTTTCTTCATGACTCCTTGAAAGTACTGTTCCCAGGGAGGATTTGATGGGCTGGCACGAGGCAAATGAGGTTGTAATTAATTATCACCAAGTGGTGGTGGTGTTTGTTTTACATCTGTGCATACCCGAACAAAGGCCATTTGGGGGTCATGCTTGGAATGGCTTCCTTTAATCTAGTGGGTGAGGTTTAATGTCTTATTCGGGGCAGTAAATGGCAGTAACGTAGATCAAAACCGTGATCATAGTAGAGTAACTATGGAAGGGGGATGTGTGCCTTCTCCCCTGCAGCTCCACTAGCTAATCCCTCAGAATTATCTATGCCTTTATTGTCATTTTCATTACCTTTCCTCCCTCCCCCATACACCGATAACTAATCCTGTAGTCATAACAAAATGTCTTAGGTTAATTCTGTATTAATATTACCATTGTACTGCCTGGGACACTTTACATATGTAGACTACACACCTTGCTTTTATTTCTTCCTCTTCTGGCCATTTTCATTCTAAACCTGTGGCTGGTTAATCTCAGATCTTTAAGGAGATAAATGGTATGCGACAGACCACGTGTACTGCGTTTGATAGCAAAGAGCTGCATTTTCAGTGAGGGACTATAGAACTTACTGTTAAACTAAATGGATAAAATAAGATCATTTTGAAAGAGTAGTTGTGCCTCGATGCTCATTGCCAAGAATGTCTTTGGAGTGGGCAGAATGACTCAGTCCTAAAGGTATGGTATTTTTAGGGGTCATGTGCCTTCTTAGTAATCTGGGAGTTGTCACAGTCAAGCTGATTTGGATCATGCATGTCTAATTAAAGGAAACTTAACACCTAGAACCTGATGGTTTGAAAAGACTGAGCACTGTGGCTGTCTTTTTTACTCTGGAGTTTGTCTGCTGTTGCTGCTGTGAATGTTGCTTATACCAGTAATGGGAGGGAATGGCTTTAAACTGACAGAGGGGAGACTGAGATGAGCTCTTAGGCAGTTCTTCCCTGTGGGGGTGCTGAGGCGCTGGCACAGGGTGCCCAGAGAAGCTGTGGCTGCCCCATCCCTGGCAGTGTTGAAGGCCAGGCTGGATGGGGCTTGGAGCAGCCTGCTCTAGTGGAAAGTTGGAACTGGATGAGCCTTAGGTCCCTTCCAGCCCAAACACATCTGTGATTCTGTGGTTCTGTGATAATACCATAGTCCAGTTGTGTGAAGGGTTGCTGGAATTCCACCAGAAGGAGAGTCAGTTGGTGAGGATTAAGTCTCAGTGGTACTGATAAATTCCCCATAGCAGTGAGGCTGTGGTTCCTTCTCACATTCTTGGCTGGAGGTTTTATTTCAGTCACATGGGACTGAACAGGCAGTGCTCAAACCTGAGCCTGTTTGGGAGCTATCTTAGAAGGTAGAAGGGGGGTTAGAAGCAAGCAGTGTCAGTTCTCAGTTTTGGTGTCAAAGGCACTAGTGAAAGCATCGCTGTGTTCCCAAGGGGCATTTCTGCCTGGAATCTCAAATCTGAGGCTTTTCGGAGTTCCCCATGCTTCTCATTTCCATTCATCTCACTGAATGGCCTTTGACTATCATGTAAGAAGTTGGTTTGGGTTTTTTTGACACAGGTAGCACATTTCTTTAGGTCTAACGTATTGTCAAAATACCCTTGTGGTTCCTCTCTCAGATCACTGTGAAAAGAACATGAAGAGCTAAGGTTGCTTCTTTGAATACCAGTGAATGATAAGGAGCAAAGTCTTATTTTTCTGTCCTGATGATGAATTTTACCATGTACTGCGAAGCAAAAGAAGCATGAGGTATTTTTTGATGAATTTCAGATATATCCTTAACTGTGTCATAGTTGTGACACTTCCCATTTTGCAGGGGGGAAGAGACATGATTTATAATTGCCCACACAGCATGGACCCCCGCTGGAATATAAAGGCCTCGAGTTTTGTTCACAGGCTGCAGATGAATCAGTATAAATTGCATAGATTTACATGTGAGTTGCAAGTATCAGGGTGTTATGTATAGGAAACTGAAATGTGTGGTGGTGTTCTGAGGTTTTGTGTTACTCGTTCTTAGAAACACTGAAAGCCTTTTGTCTGCAAGGGCTGAAACAAGTGCAGCTCTTTGTTGCTGAGTGTAGCAGGTGTTTTCTTGTTCCTCTGTTAGAGGAAAATTGAATTTGAGCAGCATAATTTCCCTGGGAGGGAAATACCACCTTCTGGGGGCAGCTCTCACAGAGGCTCGTGTTTTCCTGTATTCTCTGGTCTGTTTTGTATCTCCTGACTCATGTCTGGTATGTTGAATATAGATGTTCTGGGTCAGGGAGGCAGCTTTCTGATCTGTCCATATAGTATCTGTAGATCCTGATGTGTAAATGGAGGCTGAGGCACCAATGAAGTTTAACTGCTAGATAAGCACTGCAGGTGTTAGGATGTAAGTGCTGAGTTAGACTCACATGACATGACTGATGTAGTGAACAAATTTGGCTGGCTTCTAACCAAAGAAAGACTTCAGTTTAAATTTCTGGTTATTCAAAGGGGTCTCTTACACAGCCAAACAGCAGACAATAAATATTAAGTTTGTAGACATAAATCTTTGCTGATGTAACCCACCTCAGTTCCTCTTACAAGGTAGACTTGAAACTCTTTATAGCACAGATGGATTGAGTTTGATGAAAGGTCAGTGGTCAGGATTTTGTATTGTTCTGAGTGCTATTATCACTTAGGTTGTCTGTGTGCTCATGATTTACATTGTTAATGTTGAGAAAGGAGACATGGTCTAACTGTGAAGAGAGGCAGCTTGAGGGGGCTGGAGAGAAGCAGTGAGAAAGAAGTAATGAAAGAATTTGGTGGAACAAGAAAGGATTGGGGAAGAAATTTGGGGGTTTGAACTAGATGATCTTTAACATCCCTTCCAACCCAAACCAATGATAGAAGAGATTGATGATGATGCACAGCTGAAGAAGTTGTTGCATCAGGTTAAATGGTGTTCCGTTCTGGAAGCCAGAGGAAAATCCAGGAGTGTGATTAGTGTGAGTGAGGCTTTTGCCTTCTGTTCTGTTCCTTCAGTTCAGCCACCATGGCCTTACCGCCCTCTACAGTGCCAGGTCTGAAGCTTTGGCAAGAGGCTTCTGAGCAGCTCCAGTTCCCAACTTTACCTCCCTGACTGAGCAGAGATCATGACTTCCCTGGAGCATCTACAGCTGGCAGGCTTTAAGGGGGCAGCATTGCCAAAGGGATGGTTGCTTCCATCCCCCTTGAAAAACCCCTGTTATTTCTGTATGCAGAGGCAGACCTACACTATGGTGTGCAAATCTTTTCTAACCAGTTCCCTCAAGTGTGCATTTAGCAAATCACGGCATGGATGAGCCCTGCTGTTCTCACATATTCTATTCCCCAGCCGCCTCTAATGTTTTCCTCAGCATACAATAGCAGCAGTACCATCTTTCCTACCAATATCTTCATTTCTTCTTGATAAGTATCCTTCAGAAATATTCCCTCTTCTGTGGATTGTTACTATTCCCCAGGGGCAGCTCCCTCTGCGCAGTTTTTAGCGTAAAGGAGCAGACGATTAAGTATTTGACAAGTGCATTCAGCACTGAAATACCAATAAATTGCATCATCTCTTGGGGTGGAGGGTTATTTTTTTGTCATTTTAACAGCAGAATAGAACAATGATGCTTTTGGAAGGGCACAGTTTTGCTGCATGGAAATGTGATCCAGTCCTCCTTTCTTGTCAGTGAGGCTTTAATGTAATTTGTAACTTCTGTTTACTTGTGATACTTCACCCCAAAAAAAAACTCCAGTGGTGTAAAAATTGAGTGTGTGTATATTAGGCTTGTGCTTTTAACAGTCAGATTGTCACCTGAATTCCAGGTTCATTATGGCAAGAAAAATCATTTGCATTGCAATGAAGGGAATCTGTGGCCCTTCTCTCTAGTTTCTGATAGAAATGAACTTTTGGAATTCAAAGGATTAAATCTACTTTCTCCACTTCCATTCTGACAATGGGACAACAATGTATTCATTGTCCTGGTGTGGTTTTTCTGCTGCTCCTGTTACTGTGGTTGTCTGGATGCCTCATGTATGCTACAGAAGACAATTAGCTCTCTCTTCCTTAACTGATGCAGCCCATCAGAACTAAGAGAGGGATGTAGGCAGGATTCAAGGAGAAGGCATAAATACTCTGATTATGAAGCAGCTGTGCTTCCGTGGAGTTACTCTGCAGAGACTGGATTAGCTGTTGTCCCATACCTGTGTCCCTGTTCTACCAGTGCAAAGTGAATTTAACATGTAATGATTCGGCTTCGAAGCCTCAGTGCGTGCTCGCAGTGCTGTGAGTGAGTCAAAATGCACATTAATGGTCAGTCTGTCATTAAGGTGTCAGTCGGGCTCTGTTTGAAATTGCTATCGACTCCTTCTCTGACCTTGAGAAATTCATTTAGTTTCTCAGGTTTTCACATTTGCGAACCAGATGCCAAGTTAGCTACTCTGTATGAGCCTGAGAGCTTTGTCTTGACTGAATTGCAGCAGTGGCCTCCATGTGCTATCACACAAAACTACAGTAAAGCTTCAGAGCTCTGAACTGAATTATCCCTTTGTGAGGGCACAGAGGTCAGACTGAGAATAAGGTGAAGAGTCAGGCCAAATATACCAACGAAAGAGTGCCAGAAATGAATATGCATTATTGATGGGGTGGTGTTCCTGTCATTGTAGCAGGTATGATACACTAACCTGGGCTGTTCAGTTGCATCTCTGAGCATTAATCATAGAATCCCAAACTGGTTTGGGTTGAATGGGACCTTAAAGCTCATCCAGTTCCAGCCCCCTGCCATGGGCAGGGACACCTTCCACTAGAGCAGGTTGCTCCAAAACCCCTCTAACCTGGCCTTGATGTATCAGGTATAATCAGTTGTGTTCTCAAGCCTGACAACCATCCCCCCTACCTGTGAACAGCCTGAGCCCATTCCAGAGGTAGCAGCCAGCAGGCTTCCTGATGTGGGATGTGTTTGCTGCACAGATGCCTAGAAACAGCCCAGCTTAACTTGCTTCTGAGATCCAGCAGGAAAAAGAAAGGGATTCCTTCCTTCCTCTCTTCCTGGTTCTCTAACCTTATGGAGAACTGGGAAGAAATGGTCATCTGTCTAGTGTTTCATGGCTGCAAAGTGGCTGAGAGAAGAGATCAAAATGACTTAGTGGGGGCAGTGTTTTTAAAGTTGGGGAAAAACAAGTAGATTTTTCTGTATTCCTGGGGATGAACAGTTTCGCTTCATTTTAGATGAAACTGGGCGCAGTATTTCTTAACATCTCTCTGTTAGAACTTCCAGGTGACTGCTGGAGAGCTGTGAGACGGCGGTGTCATGAGGCTGTTCTGGTTTCAGTGGTAGTACATATCCTTATCCACTTAAAGGATCCAACTTTCTACAGGTTCATGCACTGCAGAAAGCCTCAGATGCTTTTCTGTCAGGCTTTGGGGCTCGAGATGAGCCTGTTGCTCCCTCATTTTTGAGCAAAACAAAGAGTGAGAGGCCTGATATTGAAATCACTGTTAACACATGCTACACTTGAAGTGAAACACAGACCATATTCTTAATGAAGGAAATAGCTAGGCATTGCTCACCCCAATAATTTTAAAGTGAGAATGACAACTCTCACTGGTTTAGGACCCTTGTAGATCGCATTTGAATTACTCTAAAATATCAGTTTATGTCTACAGCTTGAGTTTTCTTCCTGTCCTTATCAAATGCGTCTGTATATTTCTGTATATGATAACTTTGGAGACAGAGTGTCTTGGACAAACTGGGAGGTGTTTTTCTCTCTGCTGACTGAAGAGTGAATTTGAGCTTCAAGGTACAATTTCCTTTCTCTGTTTGGAGCAGATTATTTGATTTCAAGTGAACAAGAAGCATCGCAGCCTAGAATTTGGACTTGTTATGCCTTATCATGACTCATAAGGCGAGTAACATACAAAGCAGCAGGAAATGTTGGGATGATTTAGGAACTTGGTGCCTCCTGCAAGTCCCTCTGCCATGTGTATTTCATGTTGGTAATCAGTTTGGTATGGGGAGGTAGTATTTAAACTAGCAGAAAATCATTAGAGGATTTACAGAATGCTGCAAACACCCGATGAGGCCATGAGGCTTCCTTTGGACTAGAAAATGATTCAATTATTCTTTGCTGTTCAAAACATTTGTCTTGGTAAAAATTAAAATGATTGTGTCAGGCAGAAAATTGTGTCCCATGTTAATATTTGCTGTAAATGAACAAATGCCAGAGTGCGGGTTGGTTCCTGTGCTGGACCGAGAAATGAAATACGTTCTGTGGTCTTTTAGTACACAGGAGTTTTTCCAGCCTAATAAGGAAGGTCTATAAGCTACTTGTACCTTATATTTTCATTGAAGGAAGTCTCTCTCTTTGCCTAGTGGAGTTATTCTCTTTCCTTTCTCCCTCGGTGCTAGAAGTTTTGCTTGTAAGTATTTGCATCTACGTCAAATCAGTGTTGCCAGTGTCTTAACAGGCAGATGACACTGCATCCTGTCATCTGTTTCTGTGCAGACCCAGGGGCTTAAGTGGTTTTCCTGTGTGTCGTCCTGGGGTTTTCTTGTGCTCAGTGTGGCTGCCTGCCGCTGTACAGCAGGTTGTCACATGCATGCTCCTTTGTTGGTTCCCCAACATTTTGTACTCATTCCACATAGCACAGGAACAATGGGTGGCAATGGTAAATCTCTGGCTTCCTAAAAACTTCGAGAACTAGATGGAGACTTTGGAGCAGCTTCCAGAGCCTAAAAGGGCTAAAAGAAACATGGAGAGGGGCTTTGGACAGGGGCCTGTAGGGGCAGGACAAGGGGGAATGGCTTTAACCTGCCAGAGAGGAGATTGAGATGAGGTGTAAGAAGCTCTTCCCTGTGAGGGTGCTGAGGCGCAGGCACAGGGTGCCCAGAGAAGCTGTGGCTGCCCCATCCCTGGCAGTATTAAAGGCCAGGTTGGACACAGGGGCTTGGAGCAAGCTGCTCTAGTGGAAGGTGTCCCTACCTGTGGCAGGGAATTGGGGCTGGGTGAGCTTTAAGGTTCCTTCCAACGAGAGCCATTTTGGGATTCTATGGTTTCATGATATGCATAAAGGGTTTTTTTTTTTCCTACGGAAATCAGCTAGAATCCAATCATGACAGTGATACAAATGAAAGAGACTGCACCAGGCTGGACACACAGTGGATTCTGCTCTTACCTGAACCTGTGGGACATAATTTTGCTGCCATGCAGTTGCCCATGGGTTAGAAAGCAAGCAGGCGTGCATACATAGCATACCTTGGGGAGCATTTGTCTGGCAGTGGTCAAAACAATTGGAAACCTTTTGCATCCTGTTGTATTTCCATTTCTTGCTTTCCTAAGCTGATGATTTGTGGTTGTTCCTTCAGTAGCCCCACGTTTAGCCTTAGGACACTGAGCAGATAATCAGCTGCCTCTCACAGCTTTCTAGATGTATTTTTTTAAAGCCAGAAGCAACCTTTAGATAATCCACTGTTGTCTCCTCTCTAACTGAAAGATTTCACTTGTTAACCCTAGATGGAGCCCAGAGATCTTTTTCAAGCCAGTTCTCTTCTTGCACGAGTCACTTATCTCCTTTTGAACAGACAAGAACTAAGGCTAAAGGTTAAATACAGATGAATTATACTCCCCTCCCCTAAAAACCAGAAGCCTATTTATGTGTAGGAATATTTCTGTGCACATCTTCCCTCCTCCCACAGTGGATGGAAGCAGGGGGTGAGGGGGATGAGGTTTCCAGCTGCCCGCACTGCTCTAATCTCACCATTTGGGGTAATCCATGGGAACATGGAGAGCAGGGTTGCATCCTGCACCTTGTCTGACCTCAGCTCTGAGTCCTTGCTGGATATGACAGATCAAGTGCATCCAGTGGGCAGGCGGGGAGAGAGTGAGCAGGGCATGGAAGGCAAACTAGATTAATGCTGGTGTGGGCCCATATGGCTTTGAGACCTTGATTCTGAATCCCCTTAAGGTGACCAAACTACTCTAGCATAAAAGAGATGGGGATTAAAATGGCTTCTGCTCATTCTGACCTTGTTACTTCTTAATATTTATATTCTAATATTTATATCTATATTTGCGTATAAATAATGCTAGGATAAAATGCTGCAGTGAAGTCTGTTAAACTTCAGTTTTCAGGCTAAATCTGATGATGCTTGAAGGAAAAGATGGATGCAAACTCTTTTACTAGTGAAGGGAAGGAAATGTTAACCTTTCCATGTGTCAAAGCATCCAGTTTTCAACTAGGAATCTGAATTGCAGCACTTGATAGATGAATATTTTTTTGGGGAAAGCGAGGCTCAGGTATAGACTGGAATCACAGAATGGGTTGGATTGGAAGGAACCTCAAGATGATCCAGTCCCAACCCCCTACCATGAGTAGGGACGCCTCACACTATGCTCAGAGTTGATGTAGAGGTACAGAACTACCTGACAGTGTTGTTGTCGACTATAGTTATCTTTGTTTCAAAGCTTTAGTTACACTAACTTCTTCTTTTAATCAGGGAGAGTAGTTGCTTAATTACAGATCTGATCTATTAGGCAGCCAGGAATAATGACATTAATTTACTGTAACCAAGACAGCAAATTAACTGCTCCTCGCTGTTCATTTAACTGTACACTGGACAGGCAAGTGTCTGCTCTTACTCATTCTCTCAGCTTTTAAATCCCTCTTTCCTGGCATAGCCTCCAACTTAGGCCCATATGGTGCCATGCAAAGAGGGCTCTAACTCTGCTTGAATGAGGAGGAAGGATTTGGCGGTTTTGCCTTTGAACTTTGTTTTCCCCACTTTCATATAACCACACAGCATGTCTTGTGGAGTATCTTTTGAGCCTAGCATGTCCTAGGGACACTGCTGTAATGTTACTTCAGTGCTGTTATTAGCAGTTAGTTAACAACTAGGAAAATGGAGAGTCCTCAAGTACTCAACTATATGATACAGAATCATAGAATCACAGACTGGTTTGTGTTGGGAGAGAGCTTAAATAAAGCTCCTCCAGTTCCAATCCCCTGCCATGGGCAGGGGCACCTTCCGATAGAGCAGGTTGCTCCAAGCCCTGTCCAGACTAGCCTTGAGCACTGGCAGGGATGGGGCATTTACCACTTCTCTGGGCACTCTGTGCCAGTGCCTCAGCACTGTCACAGGGAAGAAATTCTGCCTAAGAGCTCACCTGAACTTCGCCTGTTTCAGTTTGAACCCATCAGCCCTTGTCCTGTCCCTGCAGGCCCTGATGCAAAGTCACTTTCCAGCATCCTTGCAGGCCCCCTATGAGCAGCTGCATATTTGCTTGTTATCCTTTCATTTTGGATTTTCATTGTAATGTACATATGCACATGTAATGGGTTTTATATGTATATGTATATAAGACAAAGAAGTACTGAGGAGTGTATTATATTTTAAGTCATGAGTTTGATAGTAAGTGGGAGATGCTGAGTATGTTGAGGCCTCATAAATCAGGGAGGCCAGCCCTGGTTTGAAGCACTAAGCCTTTAGCCTGTGCTCAATCACAAAACCAGAGATTCCTGATGATTGTGTAATCTAAATCCATTACTGTTCTGCAGAGACAATATCCCCTCAGCAGATTTGTTTAAAACTGGTAATACATTAAAAGCTTTTATATAATGAGAAGGAGGATAGCGCAAAGCTTTTCCCTATATTCTTTACAAAGTGTTTTATTTGTCATACAAGTTCTAGAAACAGTGCTGTGTTTGCAGTGGAAGATGAGAGTTTTGCTGAGATCTCTTCCAGTAGGCAGCACCATAAAATTACAGCTGCTGATCTTCCATGATAGAGCTCACTTGTGAATCACTGCAGTGATCAATAAAATTGCTAAGAGGAAGGATGGTTTCTGTAATAAAGACTTTTATTCTAATATATGACAATTAAATACAATCTGTTGGCAGATTGGTGGTGTTTTCCTCCATCCTCCCATAAGGCTAATTTTCTGATCATTTCCTAACCACAGAAATTGTGTGTTCTTTCCACTTCAGAAACACCTCTGGCTGCAACCTGCTTTAGGCAAGGGGAGAGAAAATGAGTCAACATTAACAAGCAACTGCTGTGATGCTGTTATTCCAGACACAGGTAGATAGTTTCCAACAGATAATGATGCATGTAAAAAGGAGTGGATTTCCTTTCCCATTTAAAAACAAAAAATGGGGAGCCATACCTGTCCCGGGGCTTAAACAGCACAGAACACGCAGGTGTTTCTGTTGCTGAATGCGGGGCCAGACACCTTCTGTGGTTCACTCACCATTAACTTATCCCTAAGAGCATATTCTATAACCAGAGACATACTTTTTAGATGCCCTTGAGTAACAGCATCTCAATTGCAATGGGAAATATGTGCCCAGCTTCTCTTTTAATTTCTCTCTGAATCACAGCAGCATCTGTTTGCTGTTGCCATTCCCTTCCTTGAGAGTATCTACTTATTTCCAAATTTGCAAAGCTTTAAAACCGGAGATGCATCTTTTTTCTGAAGTGCTGCTGACAATGACAATGAATTCCCTGCCCAGGCTTGTTTGTGCTGCCTGCACACTGGTCAGAGGTTAGAATTTTTAGTTATATTCTTATAAACTCCTAGGAATAAATACATGTTTAGCTTAATCCTTGCCTGGATCGGGAATGTGTTTTCCCTTGTTGATTTTTAGCTCAGCAGTAAATATATTCTTGGTGAGAGCCTCGAAGTTTGAATCCAGATAGGTACATTAACAGTATGATTTCCACATGCGTTCAGCCCAAAGTGGTGGGTTTTTTTTCCCAGCTAGAAATATTAAACTCATAACATCAGAGTTTGTAATGGAACAATTCAGTGTTAGCTGTAGCAACACTGCTTATCCACATTACAAATGTGTAATGTTTGCCACTCATCTGATTAATTCCACAAACACACTTCAGAGAGTGTTCTGTGAGATTTTGTAAAGGAAACATATGGATTTTGCTCCTCACTCCCATCTGTCTGCGTATCCTGCATTTGAAAGGCAGGGTACAATAGTGAGATAATGACTTTAGGTTAGCTTCTCTGTTTCCTCAATGTTTCTTCACTCTGCCAGGTTTTCCTTACGCCGTAAACAACGTAGCACCAAACCACACAGTCACATCCACAGGTATATCCACATGCTTGTAGAGGATCCATCAGAGTCAGGTGTCTGAGGAGTTCCTGTTGTGTTAAGTTGCGTTGGCAGTGTCCTACCCTCTCCGTTTATAAATGACTGCTGTGCACTGTCCCCCGGTTATTTCTGTTCTGATTTCTCATACCAATAAATCCCCATTTCCTAGGGTAGCATGTGGAGTCGCTTCTGCAATTGCTTGCCCATTGGATGCACAGGCCTGTGGAGACAACATTACATTATTGGGCCCTGCTACGTGGAAGAGAGATAATGGAGAGTTTGCTGTGCTGTCAAAACAAGTAGCAGTAGCAGGTTCTGTCCCTACTGCAGAAACACACTGAGCACATACAACAGCAGCATCGACAGCAACAGACCTGGAGAAGTGAAATTTCATCCTGAAACCTTCACAGCAAGGCCGTGTGCTCTGAAGTTTCCTTCACCTCTGAGGTCAACAGCGTGACCCCTCTCTAGCTGGGGTCTGTTGACTCTGAGGCTGACCTTCTTGTAAAGACAAGGCAATGACTAACTATAAGGAATGGATCTTCTGGCAGTTTTTTGTTGAATAGCAGCCTAAGCTGTCCTCTGAGGGGGCAAAGAGTGTTTGTCTGAGGTGCTCGCAGGTGGAGTGCTTACATGCCACAGTGCAGCCTCTCATAGGGAGTGCCTACAGCAGGAGAGATATAACTGGATTTAGGCTGTGTGTGAAGGGCCTGGGGCATGTGCAAAGCCCGGCAGTGACTCAGTCATGGCTGCAAGAAGGAATTCTGACTGTGTTTGTGTTTTTCTGCTTCTGGAGAGAAAGTGTTATTTGTTGGGCTGAAGTCTTAAGGCGTGTATAACTTGTAGCCTTTTTAGTGCAGTAAAGTTCAGGCTGGCAGTTAGCTGACGAGCTTGTTCAGGAGCTGGGGAATCAGGAAGCTGGAATACATCCGATGTGATGTGTTTGTGACTGAAGATGGGAAGTCTCTTGACATTGCAGAGTAAAGAACAGTGTGTTTGACTCAAAGGAGGTGCTGTTTCCAAACTAGTTTGCCCACTTAAGATTTTTATTCTGTGGGGTTTTTATTTCTGTGCGGAACATCATAGCTCACTAAACCTGGCTGCTTTGGAAGTGTGCCTGTATACTCAAATCACAGGAATTCCAGCTGCCTTGACCTGCAGCTTGAGTGTTCTGTACCCTGTCATTCAAACCAGATGCATATGTACAGGCAGCCAAGACTTGGGAAGAAAATTCAAATCTGAATTATTAGAACTAAGTGATCTGAGGCAGAAGCTCTTCCCTGTGAGGATGCTGAGGCGCTGGCACAGGGTGCCCAGAGAAGCTGTGGCTGCCCCATCCCTGGCAGTGCTCAAGGCCAGGTTGGACACAGGGGCTTGGAGCACCCTGCTCTATGGAAGGTGTCCCTGCCCATGGCAGGGGTTGGAACTGGATGACCTTTAAGGTCCTTTCGGCCCAAACCAGTCTGTGATTCTATGGCTCTCCCATCCCTAGCTCATCATAAGCTTGGGACAGTGATTCTGTGTAGCTGATCTGACCTTTCACTGCTCATGTATGAGCTGGTGAGCGGGTAGCCATCAGCTGTGTACGTATTCAGTGTGCCTGTGTCCTTTTCAAAGTTACTGGGTTGTTTATTTTGTTTCCTTGTCAGAACGATCGCAGATAGTGCATCTGTTTGGTTGTAACGGTCAGGACTGATAACAGACTATTTTAAGCTACTCTTAACAACAGCCTGTGAAACTGCAAGGTTGTGTGAAAGATAGTGATGGAGGTTTATGGAACTGTGGAGTGAATTATTAGCTGATGCTTCGAGCCCAACATGACAAATAAAATTCTGTTGCAAAAAGATCCTCAGTTGTGTCAAGCATTGATTTTTTGAAGATGTCTAACAAATGGCTTCTGGGTAAGCTCACTATCCTTCTTAATTTGTCTGCCTGATCAGTGAAGTTGAATGGAGAGTGAGCCACCAAATCAAATTGGCACATTTTCTTTCGGTCATTATCTGTGCTTTCTCAATAAAAGACTTGGAAGCCCCACTGATTGAAATCTATAATACAGATACACAAATTTGAGGTATATTTATTTCAATTTCCTGGTAAAATCACTGGGGGACCATGAATCAACTCTAGATGCTGCAAAACAGATATTCATCTTGATAGTGGTGGGGTTTGGTCAGGGTTTGTTTTGCTTTGGTTTTTAATTGAGATTAATCTCTTTGGCACTCTGTGGCTGATGACCATGTTGTTTCATCTGGTAAACAGCATCTGCTTTGTCCACTCAGTTATTAGCCAGGATGATATGAAAAAAAGGGAGGGGAGAGGAGAAGAATTGGAAACTACAATAGCTGAGGTTCTCTTTTGCAAGGCATGATCCCTGGCTGGGGATCAAACCAAAGAAGAGGAGGTACCAAGTCAGCCACAGAGCAGCGCTGCTCCGTGAGGTAGATCATGGCTCCCAATGATCCAGCCTGCCTCCATGGACATCCTCTTGCTGATGGGTCAGATGGGTGCTGTGTGTTTACTGCCAATGCTGTGGGGCAGGTCAGCTCCTAGAGTCCTGTGATTTTCCCTTCCAGTGCTACTTCTGGGAAGGTGCAAGAGCTCTCTCAGATGCTTCTTCCCAAGTCACGTTTTCCTCTATGTGTTCCTTGCCTCAGTTTGCGTCATGAAGCTGTAACCCTGTGGGGTATCAGCTTCCCCAGCTGAAATGCTGCTGGATCAGCTGAAGAAGAGCAGAAGAAGCTCTTCCCTGTGAGGGTGCTGAGGCGCTGGCACAGGGTGCCCAGAGAAGCTGTGGCTGCCCCATCCCTGGCAGTGTTCAAGGCCAGGTTGGACACAGGGGCTTGGAGCAGCCTGCTCTATGGAAGGTGTCCCTGCCCGTGGCAGGGGTTGGAACTGGATGAGCCTTAAGGTCCCTTCCAACACAAACCAGTCTGGGATTCTATGATACTTATTTATACCAAGTCAGTACAAGTTCTTCAACAGGCACATGGGAAGTGGAGGCATCGCTGCTTTGGGCTGTTTCTAACTCTCCCTTGTGTGGCTTCAGGACCACAAAACACAAGGGTATAACCCTGCTTTTCTTCAAACACAGGTCTGTCGTCTGTATTGTGCCTGATGGTATAGATGGAGGCCGTCGGGGATGGAGGAGTGCTTTTATCAGGCAGAGAGATTTATTTCACAAAGGAAATTATTAGAAGCTTTGAACTTGAAGGCATCTTATCCTGCAGAGGTACAAGGCATCTCATCACTGATGTTCAATGTGCAGATAACTCAAGAGTAATATCTTTACTATAGAAACAGGAGGCAGAAGAATTTTTCAGCATAGTTTGGTAGATGAGAGACTGAGAGAAGGAAGAAGATTAATTACTTTACAGATAGCTTTGTAGTACTTGCAGTGTGCAATGGTATATGCAGAAAGGCGCCTCGGTTAAAATTCAGATGTAGAGGCTGGTTTTCCATCATAGTCACATCTCATTGTTCATTCTTACTGCTGTGCTCGGAGTAGGAGAGAGAATGTAATTCACTGTTCTGAAGCACCTGTATTGTTTGTAACTAGTGGCATGAATTAAAAATGGAGTATGTCTTACTTGGCTTTTCATGTTCAGAGAGGGTTCTGTCACAAAGTTCTTAATCATGGTGACTTGAAATCTGGTTTAAACTTGATTCCTCTCTGTATTTGAGTGTCAGGCTGGTACTGCACAAGTGTTTGATACTGGGTTAGCACTGGCATTTACATTGTTGGTTTTCATTGGACTGAAAGGGATTTTGGAGAGGGAGGAAAGATAATATTTCCAGTTGTGGCTCTATGGCCAAATCTGTAAGCACTTAAGTATCTAGTGCTGAACAAGATGGGTACAGAATTCATCTCTGGTGTAGCTTAGCCTGCTTACAGACCTGTTCTGTTCTCCTATCACTCTGTTATTGTTCAGTGCAGCTCAGTATGATAAAGCAGCCTGAGCCTTATCTGGAACAGTTGCCCAGCATAGCACTGTACACTGAGTGAAGGGACCTGCTACAAGGATCAGGATGACCACAGGGATACAGCCCCACACCAGAGAGCCTCGGGCTCCATGAGGTTCTGACCTGGCTGTATCTGTAAGTGCCTTTAACCCTTGACTTGAACCCGGTTTGAGATGCTCTGGGCTCAAATCTGCAGTAGCGGCAGTCATCCCCTGCAGTCAGGCTACCCTCTTATCTTCCCTGTGGAAGGAGCGCCTGAATGGCAGCTCATCAGCTATCAGCTTGCTGTGTGGCATATTAACGTGTCTGGAAATCACTGCGTGGTACCTGGTTCAGCTCACAAGGGTTGGTGCTTGACACCGTGGACTGGTAACTTTCTGCTGGAGGCATGGATCTGTTGCCACAGCATGGTGCCAAGGCTCAGTCGACGTGCAGGTATGACTCAGTGATCACCGGAGCCATAAATTGAGGAGACATGGGCTTGAAAAGGCCTAAAATGTGTTTACAGTGGCTTTGAGGAGCTAAAGCCAGGGAGGGCTTTCAGCAGCTTCATCTGATTTAACGAGATTATGAGCTAAGGCCATCAGTCAAGAAAGTGTTTATGCACATGCTTCTCAAAGAAGCACGTCACTGCTTCATCTGCTTCACTGCTTTTCTCCTGTTCTGTTTTATACCTTGCTCTGGAATGGCCAATGTTTGAGATCCTTTGTCACAGAAAGAAGTCTGTTCATTAAGAATAGTGGTGTGACCTCCACATGCTAAGGAATATTATTATAGAAGCTGCAAAGTTCATGGACTTTGCAATACAAGGTTTAGAGAGGAAAAAAGAAGTATTGTGGACAATTTCACTGCAAGTTTTGTTATAATGCATCATAGGAAGGCACTCGTGTGCCCTGTTCACATGGCCTGGTCGCAGTGCTAATTAATCATTCCTTTCCCTTTTTTGGGCTCCATTTGCCCCATCCCTGGCAGTGTTCAAGGCCAGGTTGGACGGGGCTCGGAGCAAGCTGCTCTAGTGGAAGGTGTCCCTGCCTGTGGCAGGGGGTTGGAACTGGGTTGGCCTTGAGGTCCCTTCCAACACAAACCATTCCATGATTCAGTGATTTGTCAGTCACTGCTTGGTTTTTGAAGTGTTGAGGGTGATGGAAGCGTACGTCAGCTGTGGCAGCCTCTTTATGGAAGCGTTTCTTACAGGAAAGTTGCAGAGCGCTGTAGTAGATCAACAGAAATACGGGCAACATGAGAATTCACCTTTTCAGTCTTCTGGAAGGATTCGGAGAGCTGAAGTGAAACCTGGGAACTCCCAAGCATTGCAGAGCCAAACCACCTACAATTTCTGATTGCTTTCACTTACATTTCTTTTGCAAGCTCCTGATCACGTCCAGCAGCAGCTATGGGGAAAGGTATCATGAAGCTGTAAATTAAACCTCTGGGAACTGCAATCAAAAGAGCATTGACAGCCCTGGGCACCTCGCATGAAGACAGTAATTGAATGGGTTTAGTTCTCCTGCATGTCAACACTGTCTCTGTTTGAGATGGTTCATTAGAACTGGAAACTCCAGCTAATCTCTGCAGAGCTCTCCCATGCAATCAGGGTTCTGTGTGATTCAGGTCAGAATTACTGCCATCTTCAGTTTGTGCTGCCATGAAAAAGAGAAACTCTGATGATGGAGGGAATACAATTGAAATGTGTGTGAACACTCCCCAGAAAGAAAGTAGTATTGTCTTTAAAAAGCCTGAAAACTGGCAAGAACCTGAAACGCAACTTCCCTCTTCCTCCCTGAACAAACAGACCTGGTCTCAGTTTGGCAATAAGGCCAGAAATGAGCCATCTCAGTCCAGATGGTCAAGCTAAGTCCTGACTGTGACGCTGCTGCCCCTGTCCTGTAGGAAGCTGTTGTTGCTGCACTTCTTGAAATCCTGTCCCCAAGTCTAAATAGATCAGTTCAAGATGTTGTAGTTCTTACACAAATGGTGAATGCCTACTAAAGACATCTAAACATTGTTGCTTCCCAAAGCTTACAGCTTGTCTTGAATGTTAACAGCTGATATATTCTTTGGTATTTATATTCATCTCTATTCTTGGTTGACTTTACATAATCACATGAAGCCTTTTTATTTTCCTGTAAAAGGAGATTACTATGGTTAGCAACAACTGACGCCAGCAGAGACAGAATGGCTTAAAATAGTTGACAGAAAGGACGAGAAAGACAGCAGCTTGTGTAGAGCATGTAAAAAGTTTCTCTGCTTTTACAACTGCTTTTTCACATGGATAATTCTCCCCCACGGTGTTTTGGCTGAAGACCCTGTGATTTGGGATTCTTTTTCTGCATTTCCTATTGCTTTTGAACGCTAAGCAAGGGCCCTTCCCCTTGAATGTGATATAGTTTCTTCCTATGTGAGAGAATTTCGTGTGGAAATAAGAACCAGAAAGGAAGTTTAAGAGCAGAACCGTTAAATGAACAGATTAATTGTGATGGTTTCTTAACTCCCTCTGAAGCAGCTTGAAGGCACTGGTACCCTCAACAGGATAGTAACTTCAGTGGTCCACTGCTAAGACCAGGAATGTGAATTGGTAGTTCATGTCCTTGGTGATACCAGCGTATTTGCCTTCAGAACTGTACATACCAATTTCTCAGGCATGCTTGTCAAATCAGTGCAGGAAATGCTGTGTCTGTATTCTAAACATATGCCCCCCTGAAGCTCCCTATGGAAGCATGTGTTCTGAAGGCTTTTCAAGATCAAGCACTGCAATGGTTGGGCAGTCCTGCAGGACCAGTATTACACATCCACATTATCCACTGCAGGCTTTAGCTTCACTAAAATGAATGGAATTCTCTGTTATTATATTAGCATCACTATGAAAATTGACACAACCATTCAATGGGATTAAAGCAGGTGTCTGTCAAACTGAAATGACTCCAACTCTTTGAGCTTCCCAGCTAAGCATGCTGCCCATATCATGTGAAGTGTTTCTTGAGTCAGGGCTTGTTTTTACAGGTAACTTTTTGGCTGTACGAGAAAAGATACGCTTCTAGGTTTGTATTTCATAGTGTTCTCCAGGATTTTTAGGTGAAAGCTCCTGGATGCTCTCTCTGCTCTTGCATCTATAGGAGGGACACAGTACAAGGGGTGATGGGTTTAAACTTAAACAGGGAAGTTAAGTTAGATACAAGAAAGAAGCTTGTCCCTGTGAGGGTGCTGAGGCACTGGCACAGGATGCCCAGAGAAGCTGTGGCTGCCCCATCCCTGGCAGTGTTCAAGGCCAGTTTGAATGGGGCTTGGAGCAAGCTGCTCTAGTGGAAGGTGTGCCTGCCTGTGGCAGGGGTTGGAACTGGATGAGCTTTAAGGTCCCTTCCAACCAAACTACGCTGTGATTCTGTGCTTGTCCTGTACTTGGTTTTTGTTGCAGTGGGGCTTACTTAGTAAATTGGAATAATTGGTCCTTCTGTTGTGACAAGGGGTTACAGTCCTCGAGGAAGTATTTATGTTGTAAAATGTAAAGCATTCACCATTTTGCAGTGATTTTTCTCTGTGTGCCACCCTACCTGCTGCAATGCATTAATGTGCGTCCCACTGCCATGGTTTACAGTGTAGTAATTGTCACTGCAGCACAATGCTGGGTTTAAGTTGTTGTTATTCAGGACAAGCTCATATGTCATACAAAATTGATATGCTGCATTATGTATGCTACCTTCACATTAACTTGGGATAATATTTGTCTTGTTGCAAACCAGCTATTCTGTTGGTGTCATAAACAAATATGTCTCTTCAATTTTCCTTATTCAGAAGAGAGAAAACACCATGCAACACCTCCCAATAGCTGAGAACAAATACCAGGACTTGAATATTTATGTTCATCCGGGACAATGCAGAGCAGGTCCTAATAATGAAGAGAGAATGAACTTAAAGTTAGTAAAAGGAAATATGGAAGGGCATAGTAGGCTTTTTTCCATGCAGTTGATGCAGCTACTTTGACTGACCTGAAAGAGGAGAATAATCACCTTTGCCAGGTAGCTGTTTGGTGGAGGAGGGAGGGGCTATGGAGGTTGTGTGCTGAGACTTTAGTAAAGCCTTTGACACCATTTCCCACAGCGTTCTCCTGGAGAAACTGGCTGCTCGTGGCTTGGATGGGTGTGCTGTTCACTGGGCAGAAAACTGGCTGGCTGGCTGGAGGCCCAGGTGGTGGTGGATGGAGTTAAATCCCATTGGTGGCCGGTTGTACATGGTTTCCCCAGAGCTCAGTGCTGGGGCCAGTTCTCTTTAGTATCGTTATCACTGATTGGGATGAGGGGATCGAGAGCACCCTCAGTGAGTTTGCAGGTGAAGCCAAGTTGGGTGGGAGTGTTGATCTGCTAGGTGATATAGGAGCTTCTATGGAGGGAAGGGATTGTCCCCTTGTGCTCAGCCCTTGTGAGGCTGTACCTCGAGTCCGGTGTTCAGTTCTGGGCCCCTCACTACAAGAGAGGCATTGATGTGCTGGAGCAGTTCCAGAGAAGACCAAAGGGGCTGGAACAGGCTGCCCAGGCGGTGGTGGAGTCCCCATCCCTGAAGGGGTTTAAAAGACATGTACATGTGGCGCTTGGGGACATGGTTTAGTGCTGGGTAACACTTGGACTTGATGACCTTAAAGATCTTTTACAGCCTAAACAATCCCGTGTTTTGCCAAGCTTTTCGTGGTGGTTTGCGTGCTTTGTTGCAGTCTGTGTGTGGCTTCCTTGTAGCCTTGCTCCGTTGTGTAAACAGGCTGAAGAGGGTTTAGTGGAATTGATGATGATTTATTGTTGAGTCATCTACTGTTTCATTATATTCTTCTCTTTGTGTCTGCAGTTTTGTTTTAATGAATATTCAGTTATGAGGAAGCCTAGATCTCTAGCGCACACTGTTTTGGTATAGGAGGCTGAGCCAAACCGTGAAATCAGACTTCATGTGCTGGTGCCATTCAGCTTTGTGTCAGGCCAGGCTGCAGTGAGAATTGAGCTCATTGGACCCTGTGAACTTCACTCATTTATAGTGAGACTTTTATGTCTGTCTTCTTGGTGATAATACTGAAAATGATGGAGTAGAAGAGAGCCCTGTGTTTAGTCAAGAGAGGAGCTCATTCTAGCACACTGAGAGATTTAAGGCTAAGAAAGATGGGTGAAGTAAGAGTTCTGCTTGCTCTTACTTAAAGTAAATGACAACAGCAGCAAAGCAAACCCCAGTGAGAACTACAGGCTCTGCACACTGCAAAGATGTGGCCCTGGGCAGCAGGTCCTAGGGTCCTGTCATCACACAGACACTGTGTGGCAGGTGCCACTTTTAATGTCAAGCCATTACAAAATCATTGACTGGATGCATTGTACAAACAGTTGTGTCCAGTTACTTTGGTTGCTGCAAGGCCCACATCCTACGTTTGCTAAATGAGCTCCAGAGTCAAAGGAGTGGGTATTGGGGGGCTTTCTTTGGTTGGTTTGGGGGGGTTTATTTTCAGGTTTGCCATGTCCTTGTAGCAGAGGGTCAGATCCTGCTTGGCTCTTTTACCAGATCCAATTATGCATAAGCAATGAGGAAGTTCCTTTCCTGGGTAGGTTTGCTTCTTTGGCACCTTTATGTTTGCAGTGGCAATGTTTGCATCAGAAAGGGTGGGGGGAGGTTGGGCCCTGCTGTGATATGATGAATTTCTGCAAGATTGTTCTAGTGCTATAAGGTAAAGACACCGCCTGTGACTGTGGTATGGAAGACTGAACACATCAGGCTTGGAGTAACAAATGGGTCCTCTGAAGCATACTTCCAGGACACATGGGGCTGGGATGGCGCAGTGGGATGGCACGAGATGAGCTGTTGATTTCAGTACAGAATACACTTTCTGCAAGGAAAGATCTGCTAGTTATGAATCGCCTGCAACCTCAGTTCATTTTAGTGATCAAATCCAGTATCAAATAGGTGACTTGATTTCCTTTTCTGTCTGGTAGCTCTTCCTCATTTATTCTAATGTCTAGAAAACATAGAACCATGGTATTCACTGAAGCAGTGAATCCAGAGTTTGAGAGTACCGAAAATTCCAGATTGCAGCTTATAATTATATATAATTATATTGTTTTGAGAGATGAATGTTTAAGAGTTCTTCAAATGATCAAAGATGATGACATGTAATGTAAAAAGTCAATTTAATCTTAAATCTATGAGACATTTTAATAACATAATTGTATTGTCTTTTCTGTTTCCATATATTGTTACTCACCTGCAGTACTGGGTGTGTTCTAGTGACAGGCAAACCTTTCTGATACTAAAGGCACCTGGTAGCTACTACAGCTGTTAAAAGCATCAGTTACTCAAAGCAACAGCCATCTGTGTCATGAGTAGTGTTGAATTCTTCCTGGTGGGGCTCAGCATCATTTCATGCAGGGCAGAATCTGGTTTAGCGTTTAGAGTAGAGGAACCTGTTTCTGTTGCAGGGGCTGCCAGGCTGTGGTGAGATTTTGTACGAAGGCTTTGAACTCTCTGCTCCAGCTTTTCTTCATCCATCCAAGGTGAGTGGTCATCTCAAATTCAGCAGATTACTAATGAATGTGCCAATTGTTTAACTTTGTTTCTGTAGGTACAGGACAGAGTTGTTCTTCTGCAGCTTTGTTGTCTTGGGAAAGTTTGGGAGCTTGCAGCAGAGTTTGGTACCTCTAAGGAGATTTTCCATCCTTAGCTGAGTTGTTACATCATCCTGACTGGGTTCTTTTGGAGCTGGTGCAAATAATGTCTTTAGTTAGTACAAAGCTTAAGCTTTCAGAGCAGAGTTTTGACACAATGTGTACTTGCTGAACGTTTTGATTGCTATAAACTCAGTAAAGAAAGATGTGATATTTAAATGCAGGCCCTGCAGTTTTCTTTATGCTGAGATGCTGTATTCCTTAATTTACAGCAGATCCAGTAGATACAGCACATACAGCAGTGGAATATAGGAAATGAAACAAAACCGTAACAGTGATTAAATCACTTTTGTCTTTAAATCATGCAATCAAATGCAAAATGAGTTTCAGATCTCTTGTATGTTCACTGTATCTGTACACTGGTTTGTATCTGTGATATAGAACCATGGGAGAACCCTTTCTTCTTCCAACTTTTGGGATATTGAATGAAGGCCTATGCAAGCATGCTGTTGAGCAGGGCCACCATAATCTCCTCTACGTGAGAATGGATGCTCTGGGCATGCTAACTGTTTTGTAAGATGAAAACTGAAGTGTTTCTGGACAAGAATCTGCTGTTGTGTTCTCTGCTGCAGTACCAGAGTGTTCTGAATGGCTTCAGCTTCTGAGGCTCCTTTTTCATCTTGTGGCATGGAAAGGAAATTGCCTTCAGCAAGAATTTTAAGTGTTGGCAATTTGAAAGTCTATATTTGTGTGTGTGTATATATATATTCTTTAAAATTGGATAGTTAGGCATGGAAAAACTTTTACTGCTAAACTTTCTGAGACTTTTTCCTTCTGATTTACCAGAATAGAGCCCCGAATATGTAGCTCTTGGTAGCAAATGAATCTGGCTCGGTACCTCAGTGTACAGAAAGCTGCTTGGTACTGTTCCGGGCATTCTTTTGGAGTTGCTGGTTGTTTTGATGTGGAGAATCCAGGTGTTGTATTTTAAACCACATAGAAACGAAAGCTTTTCCACACAGTGCCTTTCAGCTGTGAGCTGGGTGTGAGATGGGTGTCCTTACTCCGAAGTAATGTACTGAGAAACAACATGGAGCGACTTGACTGTCGATTGTTCATTAAGTCACTGGAAGAGCATGGAATAGAATCAGAAGATCTGGAATTTGCATTTGTTGCCCTTCCAGAAGCTTGTTCCTTTTAGCTATTTCTTCCTTTTTAAAGGTATCTGTTTCCGGCCTCTCTGAACATAAGTTCCCATTCAGTTTGGTGGTACTGGCATTGAGGCTATTGCTAGTGTATGAGATTATACATTTGTAAGTAAATGTTTGCACACGTCAGGAGTGCAATCTGCACAAGTCACCAGTGGGGATCAAGGATGTGCTGTTTCTGGAGCAGACGTGTGATGACTTCTTCCTTCATGTCGCGTTAGAGAGCACATTAGAGGTCTCACACAATGTCTGTTCCAGTTCAGGGGAATGCTTTTGTTGTAGCAGTGAACAAATTATTGGCAGCTTATGTATTTTCACATGCCAAGAATTATTTCCCTGGAATATACAACTGTACTTGTAAGTTTTAATGGATATATTTGGAGAAACACACAGAATAGCATGATCGGGGAGGGAAAGTGTCTGCTTGGCTACCTGCAAAATTGCTCTGGTTACAAGAGAGCCAGTGTAGTATAGCACTGAAATGTTGTTCAGTAGTGAAGTAGAGGAGTGGGAAAATTAAGTAATAGCATAATAAGTGAGGAAACATACAGGTTACTTAGAATAGTATTTATATCTGTGCTTTATAAAGAAGAGACAGCCTGTATGTAAGTGACATCTTGATATCCTGGTGTGTATGTGGAAAGTACACTGCCTGCAAGCCTATTATGAGCTTGGCCTCCGTAAGTCACACAAGCAGCTCAGTGTGTTGGAGTTGTGTGTATGTGGGATAAAATGACACTTAAAAGGAGGACAGCGCCAGTGTAGGCTGGTGAAGATGACCAGAGTGGAAGGCGGTGGAGCTGGGTTTGTTCTAGTGCTAATAGTCCACTTGATGACTGTGAAAGAGGACTTCATCCCCTCCGTCTAGGACCTGTTTAAGGGGTGCCTTGAGATCTGCCAAGCTGTGCTGGAGTTAAGGTGTTATTGTGTATCAGGGACCTAAAAGGCTGATGTTAGTAGCATTGATTCCACTCAAACTGTAACTCCTGTATCAAGGGAAGTGCTTTGTGTGCTGCAGTTCTCTCTCAGCTCACTTGGCTTCCCTTATATGACTTCAGAACCAAAATTACCCATTCTCAGTACTTGCTCCTGAGTCTGTTCATACATATATATACACACACACTGTATATATGCATATAGCTAAAAACTGTATTTCCACTGGCTTTAAGACAGCAAAAGGAAATTTGCCATTATTACAAGTCGCTGATTAATAGAGTAATTCAATAGCAGTAAGCATTGAAATGATAAGAATGGCGAATAGCTCTCAGGTGGAACAGTTTTGAAGGGAGCTCTTGATTCTTTCCTGTTTTCAAAAAGCAGGAAGCCTCTCAAGAATAAAGGTTAGTATTCCAAACTTTAATCCATGCAACAGATCAATTCTTGCTTCACTCTAAAAGTGGCATTTTATATTGGTTATAGCGGTTTGAACTATTTTCTGTACACAGAGATGGGGTATCTATAACTGTCTGGGATTGGGTTGGGCACATGCTTCCAACTGAAAGCAGTCCCTCTGTTCATATATACATGCTGGGAAGGGGTTCCTCAGCAGCTCTTAGTCCCTGGTCCGTGTGGGGCTGAGGCATTTAAACTACAGCTGCGTTATAGAAAGGACCTTAAAGATCATCTAGTTCCAACCCCTGCCATTGGAGCAGTGCAGCACCTCTTGGACTAAAACCAGTAGTTTCTTGAGATGCACAACTTTGTAGACGAAAAGCAGTGGTTTAGGAAGCAGACCTTTGGGGTTGATTTTCCTGTAAGTACAATTAAAAGCCTATGTTGGCAACATCCTCCTCCCATCCTCCTGATTGCCCAGTTTCATTCATGGGCACTCTATCATGAAGCATTTGCTCTCTGGTATACAAAATCTCGAAGACCATTGTCTTGAAGATGTTGCAATATTTTCCATCTTTGCTGCTGAAGTAGAAGCCAAAGCGGTTCTGCTTCTTTAAGAGCACTGGAAAGAGAGCACTGATGATGGTTCTCATTATCCACTGTGTACCATTGAAGGAGAAAGCAGTTTTATTAATTCAGAGGTCTACCAAATTGAAAAGCACAAACATGTTTGCAAGTCTTCCTGAGAATGCACTGTTATTCATTGCTGTGTGCTGGCTTATGGTTAAAGCTATACAGCCCTTGACTGTGTTAGAGACACTGAGCAAGCGCTGGGATAACCTGGAGTGCAGCAGGGTTGGAGCTGAGCGAGCTGTGAGGGCCATTGCTTTACACAATGACTTCCATGGGTTTTTTTAGCTCTCATGCAGCCAGGTTATGGCAGCATTCTGCAATCTAAAAGGAGCTGCTTGTTTGATGCTCCCTGGGATGGATCCCAAGGCTTAGAAACCTTTGAAACCTTTCAGTAAAAGGAAGCATATGTTAATGGTTCATTACAGGTTGTATAATCTACACAGACTTTACTATTGCTGTATGACCCAGAGTAAGCAGCATTCGTTATGCTCATGGTCAGTCTGTGGCCAGAAGCGGTGCTGAAGTTTGAGGTTTGAGCAGTAACACTAGCTGTTTTGGTGGTTGTTTTCTGATGCAGATGTTGTGCTTTGGAGTTCTCATCTCAGGGGGCAGGCAGACATTTGGCGCAGGCTATTCCCATGCCTGCAAAGAGCTTTCAGCTCTTCAGTGTTAGTATTATTCTCCTGTTTTGCTAATTCATCTTTGGGTTTATGTTTAGCAGCAGCAGTGCTTATTTTAATAGATTATGAATTACTCTGTGGAGAAGTTCTCAGCAGTGTGGATCTCAAAAGGAGGCAGGAAGGAAGAAAGAGAGAGCAGGGAAAAAATAGAATAGAAATTTTCCTCTGTCCTTTTCCAGCTGACTGGGAACGGGTTGAAAGTAGTCCCGAGGCATGACATAGCATCTGTTAATTCTGGGAGCAACACTTTACACATGGCTAATGATCCCTGGATGGATTCATTTCCTTTGGTTTCAACAGCTTAGTTCTGAGCATTAGAATGATGGATTTGTCTTGATGCTGAAGGCTTCCATTTGAAAGTCAAAACTTCTCGTGGATGAATGCTTAACCCTGTTAGCTCCTGCAGTGAGCTGCTGCCTCCCCAAAGACAGGTTGAAGGACAGGATCCTGCCCCTCTCTTCTGCTCTTGTGAGACCCCACTTGGAGCAAGCAGTGTGTGCAGTCCTGATGTCTCCTATATAAGGACATGCAGCTGTTGGAGCAAGTCCAGGGGAGGCCGCAAGGATGCTCAGGAGCTGGAGCAGCTCCTGTATGGAGCCAGGCTGAGAACAGTGGGGTGGTTCAGCCTGGAGAAGAGGAGCTGTGTGGAGACCTCAGAGCAGCTTCCAGTGTCTGAAGGGGGCTACACGGATGCTGGAGAGGAGCTCTTCATCAGGGGCTGTCGTGATAGGACAAGGGGTGATGGGTTCAAACTGAAACAGGGGAAGTTCACGTTGGAGATAAGGCAGAAGCTGTTCCCTGTGAGGGTGCTGAGGCGCTGGCACAGGGTGCCCAGAGAAGCTGTGGCTGCCCCATCCCTGGCAGTGTTCAAGGCCAGGTTGGACACAGGGGCTTGGAGCAGCCTGCTCTATGGAAGGTGTCCCTGCCCATGGCAGGGGTTGGAACTGGATGATTTTAAGGTCCCTTCCAACCATGTCAGTGAAACCATTCCATGATTCTATAGGAGGATGAGAAATTGCATGGGTGGTCTTACTGTTTTGTGTTCAAGCTTCCACTTGGCTCTGTTCTGAACTAACACAGAGAACTGGTTCATGGCAGAGTATTGAAATGAAGGCCATACAGTCATACTCAGTAGGATAAAATAACTTTGGTGATATGATTCTATGCTAGCATAGCAGCCCAAGCTTTGAATTAAATATTACATTAAGTGAGTGCTGTCTGCTGCTCTGTTTGAAATAAATATATGTAGTAGTGTCTTATTTGTTCTTCTTCACCAAGTCTCTTGCTGATGCATGTACCCAGAGTTGACACTTGCAGTGTTTAAATATGAAATATCTGCTACTTTTCTTTTGCAACCTATGGGCTTGCAGCGCTGTGCCAAGTTTATTGAGTGTCCTAGGATATTTTAGAGGTTCAGGGTGATGGTTCTCATTATCCATTGTGTTCCAGTGAAGGGAAAAGCAGTTTTATTAACTCAGAAGTCTAACAAATTGAAAAGCACAATGTCATAGAAAAGCCCAGAGAGTGTTAACGCTGTGAACGTGCCAGGACAGTGAGTTGGGTATGTGGGCTGGTAAGCAAGACCGTGCCCAAGCGGTAACCAAGGTGTGTATCTGTACAGGTCATCTCTATTGTCCATGTTATCATCCTGGTCTATAATAAGCACTGTGTTACCTTCCTAACCAAGAAAGATGCCATTAGAACTCACCATAGGATAAATGCACACACATGGGTAGTTACCATTATGCACAGGAAGTTTCAAACTTCGATTGTGATCAGGATTCATGCAGTGCATGTTACTCTGCAAATTACTTTTCCAAGTAACTATGGGAAATCCAGGTATGGTTTGTCTGGGAGGTGTTAAGGGGTGAGTTTGTGTTTATTTCACCACTTTTCTCAGTGTAGGGGTGCTGATGTAGTGAGGTGTTATGGTCCTTTTATAAAGGAGAACACAGCAAGGAGCCTTCTCACACCCTAAAAGCATGCTTGTTTTGAGAAGTGCTGTCCTGACCTGTACTGGGATCTGTAGAGCAGTCCATTTATTTAGCCCAAATCTTGGTCTGGCGGTGTGTGTCTCTGCTCTTCTGTGAGACAAACAGTCAGATGTGTACAGAGTGAAGCCTTGGAGCAGCCAGAGCTAAACCATGACGCCATTCAATTCAGAGTGCCGTAACCAGCTCGGTGCCTGGCTCAGTGCTGGAAGCCGGCACGCTGGTAGCAGCACAGGCAGCCCATTGGGGGAAGCTGAAGCTGTTTTACGGTTTTCTGTTCCCTCATTGCCTGGTTACAGATAACATTTCTCTTAATATTTTTCTCTTAATGGGAAAATCAGGCTGTGAACGACTGACTCATATTGCCAGAGTTAAATTGAATGTCATTGCTGACAATGGACAGGCACTAACCTAGCAGGACAGCCTTCCATAGCGAAGCTTATCCCTCTATTAACAGCGGCTAAGGGGTTCTGCTTTGGGGTTAGGTCCATGTAGAAAGCTTGAACACATGCCCTGGTACTTAAGGTTGAAGATCTGGAAATTAAAATCTTACCAAAAGAAGCTGGATCTTCAGCTTGCCATGGATATGAGCTTCCTCCATATCTGTGTTTCTAGCCCGATGTACGGCGTGGTGGCTGCTCTATGGAGGGTGGGGGGTTTGTTTCTTACTATTTCTTCTCTTTTTTTTCCTCTTTTTTCCTTTTTTTTGGTGACTGGAGCAGCTGCTGTCTAGCTGGGAGGAAAATTGATAACTCCACACTGTAGCCAACAGGGTGCTTGCATTGGAGTCATTGATTTCCTTCCCTGCCAGGCACTGCCTGCTCCAGTCTCTGCAGAAGGCAGGCTGCATCCTTTATGGACTTCATTATCAGTGCAGTCGTGCAGAGACTCCACCAATAGAACATAATGGCGTTGTTATAGAAAGGGTAGTGTTTGACAAAGGCACTCGGTGTAGAGACCCTGAAGACCACTTCTGTTGTTCCCTTGGAATGGCAGCGTTGGCCTGGAAGCTGTTTGCTGTTGTAGAGGTTCCGGCCACTTTCAGGATCTGGAGGTTTGATGCTTTTCTTCTTTTTGTAATTTTTCTTGCTTACTCAGGGCAAAGCCAAGAAGCTCTTTACAGCTTTGATTGTAGGAGCTGCGCTGCAAAGCTTAGACAAGCTCTTTTTAAAATGCGCCATTTGTTTTGGACATAAAGGACCAGATTCTAATGCATCTTGACCCAGAGAATTACAATAGCCCTCACTATGGCTCTTGATCCGGTGTACAGGATTCGCATTAACAACATGAAGTCCTTCAATTTCAAATCTTTATTTTCTTGGTTTTTAAATCAAGGCATGCAGCTTTTTCCATAAACCAGGAGTAGTCACCAAATGCTGCCAGTTTAACTTAATCTGAGTGCAGTAGAACCAACCTCTTTGGAATTCTCTTGCCACTCTTTGATGTTATGTGTTCCTGGAGGTGCTCCCGGTCAGAGCAGCTCCTTCTGGTACACAGAGGCAGGTTTTGTAGGAATATTTTCCACTAGCTGAGGTTTAGTCTGGGTCATTCACTGGGTAAATATTTGCCTGCAGACCTCTTTCTGAACATCTGAACCTAACCAAGCATCGCAATCCACAGGCAGGCAGGGACAATGGGCTGTGGATAAAAGATTGGGCAAGCTCCTTTAAAAAGGTGTGCAGATGGGATCCAGAGCAACAAACCCTTGGAGTGTTGGAACAAAATACGTTCTTTTTCAAGGGAATGATTTTTCTCAAATGCAGAAGGGAATCCAATGCCTGATTTGAGTCTCCTTTTAGTTGAAAATCGAACCCTTTGAAGCTCTGTGTACTTCTTAGGAATAAAAATGAATTAAGTGTTTGAGTACCAGATAGGGTAGGGGCATAAAGCATAAAAATCCCAGCCTGGTTTGGGTTGGAAGGGACCTTAAAGCTCCTCCAGCTCCAACCCCTGCCACAGGCAGGGACACCTTCCACTAGAGCAGCTTGCTCCAAGCCCCTGTGTTCAACCCGGCCTTGAGCACTGCCAGGGATGGGGCAGCCACAGCTTCTCTGGACACCCTGTGCCAGCACCTCAGTACCCTCCCAGGGAAGAGCTTCTGCCTGAGAGCTCATCTCAGTCTCCCCCCTGCAGGTTAAAGCCATTCCCCTTGGCCTGTCCCTACAGTCCAAAAGCCCCTCTTCAGGTTTCTTGCAGGCTGTTCTGTATCTAATAATATATTCTAATACTATTCATTAGAAAATTCAGTATTAGTTGAATATAATAATTGTCCTGCTTTGAAAACTGGAATTTCTATTCCAGGTCATTGATTTTCTTTTGTGGTTTTGGTTTTATTTGGGTTGGTTTTTTGAATAGCCCCCTTAATGAGTTAACATCACTATTAAGCTCTTGCTATTAGAGCTGATGGTAACGCTTGTTTTTTATATTCCTTGAAAATACTTCAGGCATAGTTGCTGTCTAGACACTATCATTTTCTGTTCAATCCCAAATTGTTCCCAGTATGGTTTCTGGTTGTAACATCAGGGTGGGAAGAAATACCATGAAATGAAACAGAAAACTATTTGTAGTCGTAGGAGGAAGAACTGAGGAATGGGTAGATAGCTTCTACCTGCTTCTGAATTTAGATGGACTCCTGCCTAAATCTGTTTAGTCAGGGCAGAGGAGTATGGGTTAAAACTGAAACAGGGAAGTTCAGGTTGGAGATAAGGCACAAGTTCTTCCCTGTGAGGGTGCCGAGGCGCTGGCACAGGGTGCCCAGAGAAGCTGTGGCTGCCCCATCCCTGGCAGTGTTCAAGGCCAGGTTGGACACAGGGTCTTGGAGCACCCTGCTCTAGTGGAAGGTGTCCGTGCCTGTGGCAGGGGTTGGAACTGGGTGGCCTGAAGGTATTTTCCAACCCAAACCAGTCTGGGGTTCTGTGTACATTCAGAGGCTCATTAAAGCTTTAACTGGCTTCCTTATTCTCCGTATCCATTTGCGTGTGTTTTCCAGCTTAGGCCTCATCCCAGCTAGTGGAAAAGTTGGTGGTGGCTGCCCTGGGTTCAGCAGCAGTCATTTTTCTCCTTCTCAGTAGCTGGTGCAGTGCTGTGTTTTTTACTTTCAGCCTCGGAACAGCACTGATAACACTGATGTGTTCAATTACTGCTCAGAATGTTTGGTCTGACCAAGGACTTTCTGAGCCTCATGCTCTGCCAGGGAGGAGGGAAAGCCGGGAGGAAGCAGAGACAGGACACCTGATCCAAACTGACCAAAGAGGTATTCCATACCACAGCACGTCATGTCCAGGATGTAAGAATGAGGGGCAAGGACCCAGAAGAGGAGGGTTCACTGCTGGGTCGGGCTTGGTATCGGTGGTGAGCGGTTGTATTCTCTTCCCTTGTATTTCCCTTGTCATTATTGTTATTGGTGGTAGCAGCAGTGTTTTGTGTTATACCTCAGTTACTGAACTGTTCTTATCTCAACCTGTGGGAGTTGCATTCTTTCGATTCTCCTTCCCATCCCTCCGGGAGTGGGAGGAAGAAAGAGGGGAGAGTGAGTGAGCGAACTGCGTGATTGACGGCTTAAACCGTGACAGTGGCAAAGCATCATTTAAGACACATGGCTTCAAATTCAAGTCAGTGCAATAACAGTTACACTGTGCTCCGTGTCTGGGATGCGCCACAGACATTGAGACAGCCTTGTCAGTTTGGAGAGGACAAGGAGGACCCAGTGTCTGCTGGCTCTTGACACAGAAGTTGGTCTTACAACGCTGTAAAAAGACACAACTAAATTTCTCTGATTTATTTAAATTGTGAACAGATCTGAATTTAAGCCTCTCTTTAAACATGAAAGCAAGCAGAGCCTCGTGTCAGGTAGATTTAACATGCCTGTAGACAGTGAATTTTGAATAGCCAGTCCTGCCCTGACAGCTCCTGGGAGATACCACTCTATTAGGCAAGATTCCATTGCTGAATTTTTAATGCACTTTTAGTGATTAAAGTGCTTTTTCCCTCCACTGCTTGAAAGGGATCACAGTGGCTTTAAAGTACAGTTTAAAGTCACAACAACAATGGAGGATTAGTAATTGTAGTTGACCATATGTCTCTGATGTCTCTGTGGGAGAGAAGGGCCGAGCCCGTTTGCATGCAAGTATTGTGTTGAGAACACTGGAGACAAACGAAAATCACACATTTTGTGGGTAGTAAATGAGAAGTATCTGTTTGAAAAGGATCCTGTGACTTCGCTGTCTGTGATAGCAAGAGATTGGACATAATTGTGGGCCTCTGGTGAAGGAAACTGAGGCTTGAAGAACAGGAATGAGCACAACAGCGATGGTTTCAGACAGGGATTTAGGCTTGGCATTTGGCTGAAGGTTTTTCATGCACATGGGCATGTAAGTGTGGAATCTCAGTGTCGTTAAGGTGAAAATGTGATGGACTGCTGATGTCAGTGAAACCAGAGAGGCCCAAATCATTACAGGTAGCTGGATTCCTTGCTCCTCTTGCAGCTAAAGCAGGGTAGTGTTAAGTGTCTTAGATCCTTTCCAATGCTGTGTGTTCTGTAAGAGAAAATAATGCTTTACCTTCCTATTTGGAGGGGCTAAAAGTGCTTGGCCTGTAAGCCATTTGCAAGGCTGGAGTGTGCAAACCAGAGCATGGCTTTCCAGCAGCACAGCACTTACTGTCCTGATAAATGGAAGGAAAATAAAACACTCCTAGTCCAGACTGTTCCATGTGAGTTACAAGCGTAAGTGCATTGCCTGAGTTCACTCTGCCCCGCGTGCACCGTTCCCGCACCAAGGCACTGCCACCATGCATAATAATAAGCCATTGCTGGAACTTCTCTTGCTCGCTGTTTGTGGTTTAATGTTGCTGGTAGCAAGTGGCCCATGGCAGTAATTAATTACTATATTTAATTGTGAAACTCAGCCTGGGGTTTCTACTGCTGTGCTGTATGTACCAAATCAATGGCAGACTGAGAGTCCTGTAGTCGAGAGAAGCTCAAAGCAGGTGGGTTCACGTGGTGTCTCCAGGTTTACAGCTGACAAGTTGAGTGTTTTCACACTGCTTCTCCTCTCCTCTGCCTGCATTGCTCATCTGGGAAGAAGACCAGAAAGCAAACTGGGAGTGGGGTGCTTGGGTTAATGGGACGTTTTACGAGTACTTTGGATTTAACCTGCCAGAGGGAGACTGGGATGAGCTCTGAGGCAGTTCTTCCCTGTGAGGGTGCTGAGGCGCTGGCACAGGGTGCCCAGAGAAGCTGTGGCTGCCCCATCCCTGGCAGTGCTCAAGGCCAGGTTGGACACAGGGGCTTGGAGCAAGCTGCTCCAGTGGAAGGTGTCCCTGCCCATGGAGCTGGATGTGCTTTGAGGTCCCTTCCAGCACAGGCTGGGATTCTGTGGTCTGGGAAACTAGTAAAGATTATATCATATTCCCTATCTTTGGTGTCTCAAGTAGAAGAGGATTCTCAAGCATGAACTTCTTTCTCCATCTGCTTCAGTTCAATACTAAGGATAAAACCCAGGGCGCCAGTATGAATTGTCGGGTATTTGAACTGACAGGTTAAAATACGACCCACTTCCCAGTCAGAACACTCAGCTAATCCTTTATCTCTTCCTGCCTTCATGTGGCACTTCCACCTTACCCTCTTGAATAATCTAATCCATCCTGATCCAGCTAGGCTGTTGGATCGTGTATATTAAATCAATAGTGGGATTTAACAGGTGAATTAAGGTGTATCTAGCTCCATTGAGGATCTGCTTCATAAACCCTTTGAGATTGGTAGGAAAATTCTTTGTTTGCTTTGGAGTTTAATGAATTAGATAAAGGGACGAAAAATACATTTATCATTTAGAGAAGAAAGTGTCTGATTGTGTGGTTTTGCATTCTCTATTAAAATCCGTATTGCATGACAGCAGTTCATGCACCTGCAGAAAACAGATGTCCATTACATAGCAGTGTGCTTTGGGCGTAGGTCTACAGAGGTGTGTTGGGGTCTCCTGTGGGTAGGAGGAGAGGGCTCTGGCCTCCAGTGTGTTCATGTTGACATATCTGTCTGTAGTGTAGCTGCCTCTGGTGTTACCTGCTGGTCTGTCTCACAACAAAAGCATTTAAACGTGTTTTGTCTTTAGCTGTTATAATGGCATTAGGAAGAGAGAAATGACTGCACAGCACCTTTGGTTGTGGTCTTCATACTTTTGGGATGTTAAGTATGAGAGCAATGTGCAGCCCATTGGGAATGTAACAGCAGACAGCAAAGCTGACCCCACGCAATAACCAACACAGAAAGGTGGAGGTTAATTTAAAGCAGATGCTACAAGAAAGCTGGAGAGGGGCTTGGGACAAGGGCCTGTATGGGCAGGACAGGGGGGAATGGCTTTAACCTGCCTTTTCTGTTGGCTTTTGCTCCTATTCTCCCTATGTGGAGGCAGCTTCCACCAGAGCTGGGATGAGGAACTGATCTGCACGCTCAGAGCTCAGCAATGGTGGCACATTCAGCTGCAGTTTATAAAGCTGCTTTTGCCATTCAGTGCGTTAAAATAAGTACAAAGCAAGGGGCACTGGAGTCAGAGCTTTTTTTCTAGCTCATTTGGCATTAGTGTGAAAACTCCAGCTATCTGGTAATGTGAAAGCCACCAAGAGGTGCTTGACCTGTGCCAGCACCTCAGCACCCTCCCAGGGAAGAAGTTCAGTCTTCTATCCAGCCTGCGCTTCCCCTGTTTCAGTTTGAACCCATCACTCCTTGTCCTATCACTGCAGTCCCTGTTGAATGATGCAAGCTGATGAATGTCACCAGTATTTCTATGATATGTCACACTCTCCTACCTTAAAGATGCAGAACATCATTTACAGCATTCCTCTTCAGAGTGCCCGCATTACAGGATGTGCCTCCAGCAACCATAGAGTCAAGTGATTTGCTTGCGGCAGAGCAAAGTGTTTGTTTTCCCACATCCCTGTGTTTTGGAGCAGTTTCCACATCATGAAAACGACGAGTAAAGCCATTATTTGTAGATGTTGCTTATTACAGGGCTTCTTATCGATTGGAGTCTAACGCATTTCTGTCAAATGCATTGAAATGACTCTTGTGAGGGTGGGTATGAGCTTGCAGTCATGCTTTGGAGTGTTAGCTGAGCGCAACACTCGAGTTGAACTCTTTTACAAATGTCCAGTTCATTTTACTCACTGTTGGAAAGGCACTTTCATCCTCCTGCCTCACAGCCCTTGTCTTGACAGCACAGAAGTAAGCAATGAAGGGTTTGCAGGATGTTAACCATTAACTTCCTTGGTTTAGTTTTACCTTTATGTCTGTAAAATTTTGCGGTGTTTGGTGAGCGCTGTTTCTTGTAGCATTCCCTGCCTCTGTTCTGCCTGGGGGTGATGAGAATGCAGTACAAAATCGCACATCATTCTGTAATCTCTCTGTAGGTTGTTTTAAACCAGGATTGAGGGGTGGCTGGTGTCCAGGCCGGTGGTACACACAGTGTGTGTTTAATCTGAAGCAAGTGAGCAGGAATCCAGAGGTCTTTTGTAGTATTACCAGGTATTTATCCCCAGAAGCCCCCATACTAACTCCCTGGTCCCAGGCTCCTGTTTCTCCATCACTAGGCTCAGCGTAAGTGCGATACCAGTGATGAGGGTTAAGAGGAACAGGAGAAAATCCTGTATCCTAAATGGAAGTCTGTGATAACCTACTGTTTCATAAACATGCTGTAAGATACCAGAGAAAATAGCCTGAACTCCTGCATCATCCTAGCCAGCTTGGGACAGCTGAAATGCCTAAGAACGAGATCTTTAACATGAGAGTCAAACTTTCACAAGTATTCCATGGCCTGCAGCAGCAGTGATGCAAATGGAACACATTATCTTCAGGATTTTCAGGTGGAAGTCTGGTGTCCGTGCCTGTTCCTTTGTGCTTTATGTTGTGTTACTTAAGCTGACTCATGCCGATGCCAGTGGAAATTAGTGCAGTTTCTCATTTCCTGGTATGGCCTATGCAGAGCTGAGTAAATACTTGTGGAACACAAACTGTGTTCTTCATGCATGCAGAACCCTGGGATATAAACTCCAGGGTGTACATTCATCATTTCAATAGGTGCCTCCTTGTGCCAAGGCCCATGTAGCACTGGCATTCCTAGGAAGCAGAACTGCCTCCAGCAACAGGAGCTGTGTGCAGAGGTGGGAAGTTAGTACAGCAGAAGGCAGGCAGCCCAGATGGCAGGGTTAGGAATGGAGCTGATATCTCCCATGGTGTCAGGAGAGATGCTGTATTTTGCTTACTCCACCCTGACACTTGAAAAACAGGGGAATTGTCAGCTCTTTCTGTGAGCCAGAAGTTTGGGAATGCTGTCGGTATGATTTTCTCTCCCAGCCTGACTGCTGTAACTGGTACAGTCTGAATTGCACGTCTGGCTTGCTTGAGAACCACAGAATTGGGCTTTTTTCTTTCCTCCATTATCCCTTTTCCTGTTCATTTGTCCATCCCTACAATACTGTCCTCGCTTGCCCTTCAGCAGTCAAAAGCTCAGTGTGATTTCAGCAGGCTCTATGGGAAATGAGAAGGAAAAGCATGTACGAAGGAGCTATTTTCCCTGCCTAGACCACAGAACGCCCTTCCCTGCCTGTGTTTTGTCCTCCTTCCTGTGAATTTCAGCTATTAAAGCAACTAATAGGTGTGGATGAGCAGATGTAATATGTGTATAGCTCTCTTTGTATGTGTTTTCTGCTGATCTTTGAGATTCCTATTCCTACCATGGGGTATTTTATATGTCAGGATCATTTCTGTTAATTCGTCGCTCAGCTTCCAGATAGGCTTTTCCAGAACAAAGTAATAGGACAGGTGAAAACTGATTTTTGGAAGCACTTTGGCGCATAACATGTGCTTTCATTGAGATTTCTCTTGGACTGGCAACTGGGAAGTCTCTAAAAAGGAAACTTCAGCTTTCTACTTAGATGGGTACTCTGGAAATTTTACTCCTGCCTGGGGCTGATTGATGTCTCATTCATATTCTTCATTACAGAGGGGTTTCCAGTCAGAAAATTGCCAAGTCTCTTGTCTTTTTGATCCTATTTTTCTCTCACTCTTCCCTCCTATTTCCCCAGCTGGCAGGTTTGGAATTTCTATTTCTGCCCTCTTTTCTCCAGCCCTTCACCATCTTATTCCATATGTTGATTATCTCCTCCATCACCAAGCTGTGAGTAATTCTGCGTTGGAAATGATGCAGCTGCCTGGAAATCAGCTGTTTGGCACGAGCACTGCACTGCCTCGTGGGAGAAGTCCCTGGGTTAACGGAGAATCACTACCAAAGTGTTCTGGAGAACACAGAAAAACATCCTTCACCACCGGTGCCTGCCTCAAGCTTGTAATAATGATGAGATGTTGTTGTTGCATTGACTGGAAAAGCCAGTATTCTGTGCATTTATTTGCTTTCTGTTTCTCTTAGAGTTGCAAAGCACTTTTAAACTTCAGTAGAATCCCAGACTGGTTTGGCTTGGAAGGGACCTTAAAGCTCATCCAGTTCCAGCCCCCTGCCACAGGCATGGACACCTTCTACTAGGCCAAGTTGGATGGGGGCTAAACATTAAACATCTAGTGAAACTCTGGCTTTTGAGTCAATAGAAGGTTTAAAATGAGTGTCATTGCTTTATTCCTCAGAGATTTTCAGTGAGTAGATCAGGTTTGTGTTGAGTGTGCCTTAGTTAACCTCCTAAACTGGGAACTGGAAATCAGGTGCAACAAATCCAAGTCCTACCCCTGTCCATAGTCATGCTGATACTCCAAATGAGAGGCAGTGGATGTCTGAAGGCTATGGAGATGTTCCCAGTGTGCATCCAGAGCTTCTTGTTTCTCTGGAGGCACTACCAGTCTGCAGGTAGCCCTTGTCTGAATGCCTTTGTGGGGCATAATGCAGTCTTTAATAACTCTCTTGGTAATTTTATATATATGTATATTTATATAATAATGATAATTATAGTAATAATGGTGATGAGAATAATAATAATAGATATGTATTTAACCAGAATTTCCCTCCTTGCAACTTGTGGCCATTGCCTCTTTGTCTTCTCATAGTCTATCTCTGAAACAAGTATGGCTGCATTTTCTCTAGACCTTTGCTGCAGATAGTGAGCCGTGAGCAGCTTGCTAGCAGATCTCCTTAGCAGAGGTGATCCAGGATGCCTATTTGCAGTCTTGCATCATACACAGATGGGTGAATTTTCTCCCTGTCCTTCATGCTGTTACAGGTCCAGCAGAAGAGCTTTCTTGCCGTGCACAGGATGCTGTATCTCTGGCTAAAGCTATTCTCCAACTCAGACAGCAGCAAAAGCTGCAGCTTCATTACTCTCACTCAGGCAGTCTTTAGTATTATGCTGTGTATTGCTCTGTAGTATTGCAGCAGCCTAAGGAGGTTGGAAGAGAGGATTCTGAAGTGGTTTTCCACTTGTTTCTGTTTTTAATAGTCCCCTCCATTAATCCCCACTGGAGAAAACCCACACTTGTTGTAATGACTTTGAAGAGCAATACAACCTCTTCTGCTTTCTTTCAGATTTATGCACTTACGCAATTCCACATTACTTCAGCTCACAGCAGATTTGAATGATAAAGTAGTTCAGATAGACCTATTAAAGCCCAAGAAGCTGAGAACTGTGTTATTTGCTGGAAGACTACAATTTGTATAAGAAGCTCTAGATAACCTGTTCACCTTCCCCCGCAGAGCTGTAATCCATGGCTCTGGCCATATGGAACCTGCTATTCACACAGAGTGAATGTAAATAAAGCTTTTCAGTGCCTTTTATATCAAAGCTATTTATGCCTCTCTCTCAGCAAGTATTTCCATTCTCTCCCAGCCACAGTTAGCATAAAAGAGCAACCCACTGTTTAGAATGCATTTAGACTGGAAAAAAGTCCCAAACCAAACAAACATGAAACCTTCCCAAACCCTCGAACTTCAGTTTCCTGTTCCCTGACTTCAGAAGAAAGTTTTATCCTGCAGTTGTTATGTACTGGCCAGAGGATTTAGCAAACAGTGGGAAGATTTGGGCAGCCAAAGCCCACAGTGTCACTAAGAGAAGCCTGCTTTGGTCTTTCAAAGTGATGCTAGTGAACATTTACAGCAGCTGATTTTAAACACGGAGACAAGCATTCAGACACGTGCATCCACATACGTACCTGTGCTATAAAACTGGGTGAGGTTAATCCTATCCTTGGAATTAAGTACAAATAGCCGAGCTTTGCCCACTGTGGTTTGAGAATGGGAAATTCTTTAAGTGTTCTTTCATGTAAAAAGGGTTTGAACAAATTACCCTTATTTTTAACCAAAACCCCATCTCTACCGTCCCCCTTGAGTGGAGTGAGCTGCTCAGCTGAGCTGTTGTGAGACAGGATGCTAAAACCTTGGATAATTCCTGCAGCATGGTGAGAACCCTCTGCAATGTCTTCCGTGTTATGCAGTTTCCATGTGTATTAGATAGTCCTTTATATAGATACAAATACATTCCTTAAGGATGATTTTTGCTGAAAAAAAAATCAATCCACATTCTCTCAGAGCATATGAACATAAAAATGAATGCATAAAAAGGAAACAAAAAGCATACATCAAAATCCAACAAGGAAGATACCCAAGTGTAGCAGTGCAGCACACTGATGTGCTGTGGTTTGGAAACTCTTTATTTCCTCCCTAAGCCTGCACAGGAATGAATCCTGCAAAGAAGGACATTGAGGTGCTGGAGCTTGGCCAGAGAAGGGCACTGGAGCTGGTGCAGGGCATGGAGCACAGTGTGATGGGAATGGCTGAGGGACCTGGGGGGGTTCAGTCTGCAGAAGAGAAGGCTCAGGGGGGACCTGATCGCTCCCTGCAACCGCCTGAGAGGAGGATGGAGCCAGGAGGGGGCTGAGCTCTGCTCCCAAGGAACATGGGACAAGAGGAAACAGCCTCAGGCTCACCAGGGGAGGTTTAGATGGAGATGAGGAACTATGAAGTGTAGACGAGGCCCTCAGTGCCGTGGGTTAGTGGTGGCCTTGGCAGCACTGGGGAGTGGTTGTACTCGATGCTCTTAAAGGTCTTTTCTAACCTGTTTGATTCCGTGATTCTGATGACTGCTGGACAAATTTCCTTGGGTGCTGAGCCCTGCAGTGACAGGTACACTGCAAGTGCTATGGGCAAATGGAAAGAAATGGGCCACGCACTTCCTAAACTAATTGAGTTTAGCACAACTATAGAGCAAACGTGAAGTTTCCACAAGCTATGGCTCCTGCTTTGTTTCACAGGCTTTAAAAAGAAGCATGAGTTAGCAGTGAGAAGCAATATCACATCTCATTGTGCTGGGGTAGGAAATACCTAACACCAAATGAGCCTGTATTCACATGGCATAGCTTTAAAATCCAGCAAGTGTGATTTGCATTGGACTTGTACCTCTGGCAGAGTGAAGTTTCTGCAGATACATTAAAGACAAATGTAAAACACTAAAGCTTGGTGAAAGATGTGAGACACTGCTGCTAAGTGAGACCTCGAGCTTTCCTTCTCAGTCCTTATTTTGTTCCCCTTGCTTCTTTTCTCATTCCTTTTTTTTCACCTCAACAGGGAGCTCTATTGCAGTGACTGTAACCTGTGAATGCTCATAAGCAATGTGGCTTCTGATATGTCTCACGAGGGTAAATACCGCCCCTGACATCTTTGTCAAGGCAAATTAAGATCCTTACGCCAGGATCATCCCAACATGTGTAATGGGGTCTCCGGAAGTTGTATCTCCTGCTTACTTTGGACCTGATGAATGCTAACTGTGTAATGCATCTTTACAAGGGTAATATGTATTAAAAAGGGAAAAGACCTTAGTGGGTGTCCTATGGATATATCCGAGGCAGACAGTTACGATTAGGTAGAAGGAAAATCATCTGAAGCAACTTGCAGTGCTCCACTTAGTGCTGGGCTGTGATTCAGAAACAAGTGTTACGAACCTCAGTCAGTGTGAAAGGATCAGAAAGCTTCAAAGGAATCAGATTCCCCTCCAGAGTAGCTCAAAGGAATGAATCTCTGCACTCTGAGCGCAGCAGATTGACTGCCAAGGTTACGTAAAATGTGTTTATCTGATCTTTTCACTATCCACAGATAGAATTCAGCCTATTATTAAGTTAGAGGAAGGCTGAGGTGTCCTGAGATTAGTGCCCTGTTGTGCTTAGCAATGTCCAGGTGCTGAAGGAGAATGCAGTCTCTGCTAGGAAAAGAGGGGAATGGCATGGACCTGTGAAGAGACAGATCACACAAGAAGGAAGTGGCAGAGCCAGGTTTGCCGTCTCCATTAGAAGCCCAGAAGCCCAGCTTCTCCAGACACCCTGTGCCAGCGCCTCAGCACCCTCACAGGGAAGAGCTGCTGCCTAAGAGCTCATCTCCATCTCCCCTCTGGCAGGTTAAAGCCATTCCCCTTGGCCTGTCCCTACAGGCCCTTGTCCCAAGCCCCTCTCCAGGTTTCCTGCAGCCCCTTCAGGCACTGGAGCTGCTCTCAGGTCTCCCCTTTAGGAGCCTTCTCTTGTCCAGGCTGCCCCAGCCCAGCTCTCTCAGCCTGGCTCCAGAGCAGAGCTGCTCCAGCCCTCTGATGTCTTTGTGGTCCTCATGCAGGGCTGTGCTGCTCTCCCTCGCTGCTCTTGAACTGGTCCCTTTGGTCGTTGCACAGTGAGTCCATTGCAGCTGTTCTTTACAGCCATGAAGGTCAGTAAGATGCAGAAACCAAAGCGAGTGTTCCTGTATCCAGTTCACTGCTTGGGCAGTTTCCAACAGCTGTGGTTGCAGGCAGGAATGTTCTTTAATCAAAAGCACTCAGCACCAAGCATCAAACCCCAGAAAACTTCTGTAGGAGCTGTGGAGTTCAGAGTGGATTTGGAAAGCTGACTGCCCCTGTGGGTGCCTGGAGGAGGAGATGGTGATCAGGCATTGAGCTCCTCTCAGATCCGGACTGTAATGAGCATGATTCACATTCCCCATTGGTTACAAAGCAGCTGGTCCCTTCATTTCTGCTAACTGGAAAGGAAGATATTCCTCTTGATGGATCCTTCCATTGCGGTGTGTGCTGCTATTATTTCTAGAGCTCTCTGAGTGGGAGGTTTTAGGATAGCAGAGAGGGAGGGCAGCACTACAAGCAATAGCTTTTATCTTTGCTGATAGTAATCTAATGGACAGAAGAGTGGGCCTGTAATTGGATTTTGCTTCAGATCATGATTAGGAAGATTGCTTTGTGAAGTGTACAGGAACTGCCCGCAAGAGTCACACACATCTTCCTGTGATACAGAGCAAGAGGGATAGAACAAACTGGAGCTATGATTTGGATCGGAATTTGAGTAGTGAAGGGTAAAGGCAATAGAGAGGCTTCGGCTCTTCCAAAGTACAAGCACAGAGAAACAGATGGATGCCTTACAGTAAGAAATCGATGTAAGCAGTAAATTCCAGCTTGGTTTATGCCCTAGTCTGTGCCCTGTAGTCGCCACTCTGCATACAACAGCAGTGTTTACTGGAGACAAGGTGCAAACACAATGGAATCATCATTAAAGCTCTGTTTCAAGTGACAGTGACACCCTGTTTGATATTCAGGAAGGGGATATGTGGGGTACTACCAACCTTGTCTGTCTTTTGGAAACTTCCTCATACAGTGTGCTTATCTTGAAAGTGCCTTGCAGAATCACAGAGTCACTGGGGCTAGAAGGGTCCTGTGGAAATCATCTGCTCCAGCTCAGGGCAGCGTCACCCAGGGTTGGGTTTTGAACGTCTTGAAGGATGGAGACTCTGAAGCCTCTGTGGGCGTCCTGCCCCAGTGCTTGAGCTCCCTCACTGTACAAAACTCTTTCTGATGTTCCCGTGCAGTTTTGTCTATTTCAGGTGATGCCCATTGCCTCTTGTGATTCCATTGTTGCATGTCACAGTCTGGATCCAGATTCTGTCTTCACCCCCTCCTTTTCCACCACCTCTCAGATAAGTGTACGTACTGGTAAGCTCCCTTCTTCAGGCTGAACAGTCCCAGCCCTGTCAGCTTCTCGCATGTTGGGTTCTTCAGCCCCTCATCACCTTAGTGACTGTACTCCAGTGTGGGTATGTCTGTCGTGTCCTGGGGAGCCCAGAACTGGACATGGGACTGTTTCATACAGATCCACGTGGTTTGGCCAGTGCCAAGTAGAGGGACAACACAGTAGAGGGACAAATGCAGCCCTGAATGCTAATGGCCTTCTGCACTGCAAGGCCATGTTGTTGGTTGCATTACCTGGATGTAAGGTCTTCCAAGAGAGGACATAAATCATCTTCCCACTCCTACGAGATGCTGGGATATAGGCAGGGGTCAGCCACAGCCATAAGGTGTGTGTCAGGTCTCTCAAGCTTTGGGCCTGTTGTTCAGCACTTCCCTGTAAAACTTCTTAGACAGCACAGTCTTGGAAGGTCACCTGAAATGAATCGGTTGTGATTCACCACAGATTTGATTCGTTATGGCTCTAGGTCACGCAGATGAATTCCACCTCGTGTCTGATAGTTTCTGAAGGTAATGTGTGACTGCTTAAAAAGCAGCCCTGTGTGTAAACCGGGTTTAGTTTGTTTGGGCATGTTGCATAATTAATAAATCACTGTAGGAAGACTGGAAATTCAGGAGCTGCAGGGGACCTTCTTCCAAAACCCAGGGACAAGTGTGATAAATCCTGCTGTAACAGTGGTAAAGCAAGTTTTGTCTTCCACTACCAGAAGTCTAGAGGAGTCCTGGTTTTAAACACTGGTCTTTCTCCACTGTTGGGAGAGGGGAAATGAGATGAACTGAATTTAAGTACTAAAGTTGTGGAAGATACTGCTTTATGGAGCTGACAGCAAAGTGTTGCGGTTGAGTTGTTAGAATGGTTTGTGGTGGAAAGGGATCTAAAAATCATCCAGTTCCTGCTAGGGGGTTGGAAGGAAATCAGTGACATAGATTGGGAAGTGTTGAGTTTGGCACAATATATTTATGTGGAGACCTAATTGTTTAGGCCTAAAGAAGGTGGAGGTGAGAAGAACCTGCCTGGTGTTTGTTGCAGGTAAAGCTGAAGGGGTCTCTGTGGCCACCGTCACTGGCAGTAGTTCATGCAGTGCTTTACAGGTCTTTCTGTCAAGGTTTGTGCCAAGGTTAAGACCTGCTGCTTAGGAAGAAGATGTGTGCTATCAAAAGCTGTAGGATTTTCATGGGGCTCTGTTGCTCTGGCTTATCAAAAGATGTAAGATAGGCTATCTACACCTGTTCCCTAGCCTCTAAAGTATATTAAATGATCTTTTTTCTTTCTCATGAGGTTTTGATAGCTGTCTACAAGTGCTAAGGAAATTTAAAGTGCTCTTTCTGCTTTCACCTCTATCTCAAAGTGTAGTGTCACTGCCTTTCTAACTCACGTACTTGCTGCCTGTTGCATTCTGTCACTTCACTGACTCTTTGTACAATGAAATCTGTATCAGCCCTCTCATGACATAAATATATTGTATTTTCCTCTAATCAGCCACTAAAGAAAATCCATTTGCTAATCCCATTCAAATAAGGGAATAGTTTTTTGGCTGTGGAAGGCCTTGGCATCATCTGAAGAGCAGATAAGAAAGGCCGTTTGGTGGAGTGGGGCAACTTATTCAGCAGGAACGTGTCCCTGGAGCTCTTGGCCAGACCCAAAGCTGAAGTGAACCAGGATGCTGAAATCCCATTCTGGTATGGGATCAGTTCACTGATTCAGCTGAGGTATTTGGGACTGAATTAGAAGAGAAAAAAAACAAGGATCCATGAATTAGGGACTTGCTTGTTATACAGAGCTATGTACATTTGGATCCTGTTCACGTTAATGGCAGCGGCACAGCATCAATGAGTAGGTTAGGTCTTTGTTTATAATGCCCTGATTCCTTCCCACCCTGAATTGATAATACTAAAGGCTTTACTTTAAACCTGTGATTTTCCAAGGAGCCTGACAGTTGTCAGTCTCAGCTCGGTTAAAATTATCCCAACACCTCATGATTTCCAGCATGCACATCCTTCATTATCCTGATGAATTCAGGACTCTACCATGAATGTTAAAGACGACAAAAGTAACGTATGGGGAGCAGGAAAGTTCCAGGCTCAGATGTTTGAAGGATTGCAGTTACGTGAGCCTTGACACTTCTGCAAGGGAATAACATGGAAATCCCTGTGAACATAAGGGCCTCCATGAGCCATCTACATCCCCAATTCTGGACAGGCACCGAAACCAACCTTTATCTCTGGTGGGTGAAGGAATGACTGAGCTGCTTGTCTCAGTGAAATGCCATTTTAACGCCACTGAAATGCATTTGAAAGTGCCAGCATAAATTTATGCCTTTCAAACAGCAAAGGGAGAAATGTGTGCGTGTATGTATGGGAAGAAACTTATGTTAACATTAGAAATTGGGAAAGCTATTAATAGATCTAGTCGGTGACGCTGAACACAGTGATAAACGTGTTGCGAATTCAAGCTTGGGCTTTTAAGTGGAAAAAAGTAAGTACGGAAAATCAATCCTGGATTTCTACTGGGGCCCTGTTGGGATTAGCCTTAATCTTTCAAAACCAGAAAGGGGGTGGGTAGGAAATCCATTGTTAAAGTAAAGACATGAGCGTAGTCCTACTGCCTCCAGCACGGCTGCAAAAAGCCTGTCCCCAGTAGCGGATAGTGCTGCAAAGGGGAAAAACCCTCTTGTGAAGGGGAAAACCCTCTTGTGAAGGGGAAAACCCTCTTGTGAAGGGAAAAACCCTCTTGTGAAGGGGAAAACCCTCTTGTGAAGGCGAAAAACCCTCTTGTGAAGGCAGAACTCCTCCTGCAGTGTAGGGCTGAAGTGCTGACCTGAGGATGAGTCTGTGTGCACGTGGCTGCGCTGGGCCGGTGCTGCGGAGGCTTTGCCGTGCAGTGGGTGTTCTTCCCAATTGCACGCAAGTTGATGAACTGTGCTGCGTAATTTATGCTTGTGCTTGTTTAATCACTCAGGAGCTGCGGTGTTCACTGGCACTTGTGGGATTGCTTTATTAAATTTAGGCTGTGTTAAAGGAAATTCATGTTTGTGTATTCCTCCTTCATCAGTTCCCCCCCTCCCCAGTGTTGTCACATAAATTACTGCGTTATCGATGAACCTGCATGCAGAGCCTCACTAGTTGATTCTAATGCCAGAATCCTCTAAATCACCTATGGCATATGTATTATATCTTACTTCACGCCGTCCTTCTCAGTGATTGATTTACTTTTCTTTGCTTTCTTCTCTTTTCTATCAAAGGCATTCAAATTTGAAAGCAACGGAGGAGAAAACCATCAAATCTGGATTTTATCTCTTTGCTCACAAACCCGTAAGGCTTTGACATGATAAAGATCTGATAATTAACAAAATGCCATCAAATACGGTTATCTTTAGTTTTCCTTCCCTTTCCCAGAGGAGTGTTAGAATCAGGGAAGGAGAAAGATGCGTTTTGTGTCTGTGTGGGGTAGGGTGTTTAGTTGAGGAGCAAGTTAAACATTAGTTGTTTTCTAGAGGGAGGAGGAGAAACTCATGGCCAAAGTGTTAATAAAGCCCTTGGAAAATACAGATTCCTTTCTTTCATTTGCAGTTACAGAATCATAGAGTGGTTTGAGTTGGAAAGGATCTTTAATCTCATCCGGTTCCAACCCCGTGCTGCAGGCAGGGACACCTTCCACTAGAGCAGCTTGCTCCAAGCTACGTCCAACGTGGGGGATGGATGTGGGCTTGGATTTCATCTCCTACTGGTTAGTTGTCTGAACGTCCTGGATTTATAAATGCATACCTATGTTCGTGTATGCGTCTTTAAGCTGGTTGAAAACTCATGGAGTTGTTTTTAATGGGAAACAGTTTCCCCATTACTCAAATCATTGCTAGTGGTAAAATTCAGTTTCCACCAGCAATCTTTTTCAAACAGCCATCAACAGCATCCTGATTCTGCTTTTCTCTGCCCGCTTTACATTATTCCTTAGCAAAGGAGCACAGTGGTGCCCTGCCGTGTGATATAATGTGATATATAACCAGGCTCTGGTTAATGTCCTTATTGATGTTTCCCACCTTTCTTCGTAGGGAGGGACTCTTAAATTGTGTTTGAGAAGGGGCTGAAGTGCTGAACCTCTTCTGTTCTCTCTGTGCTGGCGTGTCAGCAGAGCCTCCTCAGTGCCTGTCACCAGCCTGGACTGCAGGAGGTGCCAGGATTAGGGCTTCCCTGGAAAGCAAATGCTGGGAGCTCTGTGATTTCCTTAGTGTTTTAGCGGCTCCGAAGGCAAACTGGGCTGTCCAGGGGGATTTTGACTGGAAACAGTGCGCAACTTGTGTGCGGCTGATGGTCTCACACGTTCCTCACCTCCGTCCTCCCCTCCAGGCTGACTTCTTATTGAAAACTTGAATCCCAACTGTTCTTCAAACGCTCCTGACAAAATTTGCTTCCAAATTACAGCAGCGCTGTGATGGAAATTCCATTTCTGAGTTGCACCAATTCAGAGAGGAATCGAAACTATCAAATCCCATCACATTTCTGCAGCCCTGTTCTGTGGTCAGGGCTCTGTCTGCCAGCGTGACAGTTACGCTCTGACACTTAGTGCTGCATTATAAATCACTGTCACTGCTCCCAGTTGCAGGATGCTGTTGATGTAACAGGTTTCTCTGTTGCCTTGCTCTCTCTTCCTTTCCTTCCTTGCTTTACCTTTCTCATGCAGGTTTATATGCAGGGAGCTGGAGCTAAGAGCGATGTGGTGGGTGTAATGTTTCCCCAACACAATAAGAAAGATGGGGAGAGACTTTTTAGCAGGGGCTGTTGTGACAGGGCGAGGGGTGATGGTTTTAAACTAAAAGAGGGAGATTCAGGCTGGATGTGAGGAAGAAACTCTTTACAGCGAGGGCGGTAAAACACTGGCGCAGGTGGCCCAGAGAGGTGGTGAATGCCCCATCCCTGGAGATATTCCAGGCCAGGCTGGATTTGGTTCTGAGCAACCTGATCTAGTTGAAGATGTCCCTGCTCATTACAGGGGGGTTGAACTGGATGAGCTTTGAAGGTCCCTTCCAACCCAAACTACTCTGATTCTATGATTTCCCCTGTGCACCAAGCAAGTGTTGTTCACTAACACAAATGTATTAGGCTGGACTTAATTTTCTTGCAAAGAGTGAGTAGTAATTTGGGAAATGCCATCTCATTCACACTTGCCTGATGATGGAGTGCTCTCCGTTTCACCCTGCATCTTGAGGGGCCAGTGACTGCAGTTATGCAGCGAAACATCCTTGTTTGGAGCTAAGGCACTTCTCCCACAGGCAGGAGCACAGTGTCCGTAATGCGCTGCTACTTTGCTCTGCCTGGCTGGTTCTGCTGATAAGTGGCATTCCAAGAGCTGCCTATCCTCAGGATCCCAATGAAATGTCATCCACTGCAGCCTTGATTTAATACCAGAGTGCTGTCACATACAGCGCTGTTTGCTTCCACACGCAGCCTAACATCTATATTGGCAACACATTAACAGGGATGCACAGGAAGGTAGAGCCAATGAGCTAATAAGATCCAGTGGGAAGCTCTGCACTTGTGTTCTCATGTGGATTGCTTCTTTGCTTCCCTCTTCAATGCCTTTGTTTCTCTATGGAAAATAAAATGAAGTAGCAGTGTTTGCAAAACCCCCCGGCTTTGGTAATTGCAGCCTCTGTTGTGCTGAGGTTGTCTCAAGGTGCTTTCTAATGCCAAGATAAATGTTCTTAGAGTTTGCAGTCTGAACAGTCACAGTCAGAAAAGTGCTGAAAGTGGTTTTAACAGACCAGGATGGAATGAAGGATGTCTTTTTTGCATAGAAACTGTACTGTCTGAGACTAGAACCGGATCTCTGGCATTAATTACTATTAATTCATTATTTACATGATATAAATCATGTAATTAGGATGTGCAGTTTCCGTTTCAAACTTGAGTTCATTTATCACTGTATGTCCCTGTAAACTGTGCTTGAAGGCAGCACCTCATTTTTATCTCCACGTAGCTTTTGTCAGTTAGTTTTTCTCTAGCATAACTTTGGAATTGTTTTCTGACTGACATGCCTATAGTCGTGCTTTTAGATCATAGGATCATAGAATAGTTAGGGTTGGAAAGATCAGCATGTGGTACCAAACTTTAACCTTGGGGGCTGTTGAGCCATGATTACTGACTGGTTCCCCCAAAGGAACTGGGAGCAGTTAAGTCAGTGCAGGTTTGGGTTGCTTTAGACAAAAGGAAGAAGTTCTTTACTGTGAGGGTGCTGAGGCGCTGACACAGGTTGCCCAGAGAAGTGGTAAATGCTCTGTCTCTGGCAGCGTTCAAGGCCAGGTTGGACAGAGCCTTGGGTGACATGGTCTAGTGTGAGGTGTCCCTGCCTGTGGCAGGGGGTTGGAACTGGATGATCTTAAGGTCCTTTCCAGCCCAAACCCTTCTGTGATCTCCGCATTAAGCACTAGCACCATGAATGTGTGTGATGCAGGCACACTGTTTGTACTGCAGCTGCTCAAGAAGCCTCATTCTTGGGACCAAGTCTGGTTTTGGATGCAGAGCTGGATGCCCTCCTGGAGGTAGGAAGCCTGATAACGTGTGCTCCCTATGTGACTTCTAGAAGCTGGGCTCCTCCTAAGCTTCAGTGCAGTTGCACAGCCAGGCCCTTGTATGACACATAGCATCACTGCATCCCTCAGGCCGTGGGCTCACTGTGTCTGTGTGCACATGGATGTAGGAAGGTAGCTTCATCTGCTGATAGCTGAGCTTTATGGAAGCCTCATGTGCAGTATGGTACCTGGTAATAATTTGGGTCACTTCTCCATGCTCTCTTTTCCTTCAAGTAATAGGTGTTTTAAAATGAAACTGAAGTGAACTGATAAAGGTGTTTTCATGGAATCCTAGAATGGTTTGTGTTGGAAGGGACCTTAAAGCTCATCCAGCTCCAACCTCCTACCATGGGCAGGGACACGTTCCACTAGAGCAGCTTGCTCCGACCCCTGTCTAACCTGGCCCTGAGCACTGCCAGGGATGGGGCAGCCACAGCTTCTCTGGGCACCCTGTGCCAGCGCCTCAGCACCCATGAAACAGCTTTATGATAGTGTTTTTCGTGTGGCAGAATGCCAGGGAAAAGGGCTTGTTCTCAGTATCATGGGCTCAGAGATGCTGAGGCCAGAGGTACCATGTAGCTTCATCCGCAGGGTACAGCGTTCTGTGAGTCTGAATGTGCCAGGCCTGAGCTCAGGAAGCAGACAATTCCCTGACAGAGTTTTTTAGCAGCCCTGAAATTCTCTTTCTCAAGTTTTAATTGAGTTTGTTGTTGATGTTACAGCTGCTCTGAGCTGTTTCCTGAGCAGCTGGGGGTTTTCTCAGCTTCTTTCTTCCCCAGCCTCCGCTCCAAACGCTCCTTCTCTCCCATTCATGCAGCAGTGAGGTGCAGTCCCTGTGAATTGTGGTGGATGGCATAGGGCAGCTTGGGTTTGATTTCTGTGAAAACACAGGGCAGCTGATAATTTATTTCATTCCAAACTACCATTTTCAATTAGCACTCTATTAAGAGCAATATATCATTATACCATACATCACGAGTAGACAGGCAAAGCTGTATTTTTAGTTCTTATACTCTAGTTTTCCCTCTAGATGCTCGTCCTCTTTATTTCCTAATGTAAGAATATTAATTAATGAGAGCCTGTCATTCACACAGTGGCACTGGCTGTCAGTAACTAAGGAATAAACCCAAATAACCCAACTGTGAGCACACAGCAGAGGTGGGAGCGTGATAAGGGAGGTGAGAGAAGTTAATTGGTGGACTTTAAAATGTCTTGGGAAGGGAGGTGTTGAAAAAGTTTACAGGGAAAATGAATGTATAGGAAATTAATCAGGCTAAAGCCAGAAATGAAATCCTGATTATAACAGAAGCAAAGACATGGGCTGGAGTCAGAGTGATTCCTGGACGCTGATGTTAACAGGACAGCACCAGCCTGTTTGAGGACCTTGTTGCAAGACAGGCTGGGAAAGTTGGGGCTCTTCAGCCCAGAGAAGAGGAGCTGCATGGAGACCTCAGAGCAGCTTCCAGTGTGTGAAGGGGGCTGCAAGGATGCTGGAGAGGGGCTCTTCATCAAGATGGGACAAGGGGTGATGTGTTCAAACTGAAACAGGGGAAGTTCAGGTTGGAGATAAGGCAGAAGCTCTTCCCTGTGAGGGTGCTGAGGCGCTGGCACAGGGTGCCCAGAGAAGCTGTGGCTGCCCCATCCCTGGCAGTGTTCAAGGCCAGGTTGGACACAGGGGCTTGGAGCACCCTGCTCTATGGAAGGTGTCCCTGCCCATGGCAGGGGTGGAACTGGATGAGCTTTAAGATCCCTTCCAACCCAAACCATTCCATGACCCTCTGTGGAGCCTGGGAAGGGTGCTCTTGATGTTCTACTTCCCCAGAGCACAAGAGCTGCAATGCAGCACCGTGAGCAGAGGTCAAAGCATTATAACTCAGCCCTGCTGAGATGAAGGGAGTAGTTTGGCTATCAGAGCTGATGGTGTTGCCAGGGTGGGTTGTGTTTGGGTGTCCCAGGGGACAGAAGGGCATGGGTGTCATCTGCCTGTCAGATGGTGCAGATCTTACTTCTTATCTCTCCAGTTCTGCCTGCAGTCTCCTCTCCCTGGGGTGATGTAGCAGTGGCAGAGAGGCAGTGGGCATGTTAGAGAGAAAATGCAGATGGAGGAGATAAAATGATGCTGTTATGCAGCCTGCCATGGAGATCAAGCATTGAGGTGCTGGTAGGGTGTAGGAAATAGCTATATTGTCCTTAAAATCTACTCTTCTGAGTCTGCTGGGACTAGTTGGGGTTTCTTTTTTCTGCTGTGTGCAGTCAGACCCCTCTAAATGGTGGTGTTATGTCTCTCTTGATGAGGTCACCCTGGGGTAGCCTTACTTGAGACATCTCCTTCTTCTGCTCTGGCCTTTTGACTCAGTTCAAGTGCAGCAGCAGCTGAACATACCCATTTCCTGTAACAGTTATCTCTGTCCTTGAAAAAAGGAGATCTGAGGACTAAAATGTCTTTTTCATCTCTGAGCATGATAATGTTCTCCATCAGCCTCCCCTTCAACCCTCCTGGTACCAAAGAGAATCAAAACATGCCCCTGGATGTCGTCAGCGAGCTCTGGATCAGGCCTGCGCTTCTTACAGTGTTTTGGATGTGAGGAGAGCAAAATGAACAGAGTAACAACAGAGAACTGTGAGACTTGCACCAGAGTCCCCAGGGTGTTTCTTTAATAGGTTTTTGGGTCTCATGCTCTAGTAACAGGTCATCTGTTAACAGGGTATGAAAGATCAGTTGGTGATCATTCCATGTTTTCAATAAGTCAGGTCATTTGTTTGAGGGAGATGTGTTCAACAGGTCAGGTGCTGGTTCTCTATTAATGTTTTATTACCTGTACATACAGCTTTTTATCAGTTCATGGTAGAGATCCCTTCTTAACACAGTCAACAAATACATGTCCCTTAAAAGTTCTTGCAAAGCACCTTCTAATGATGTTTAGATGTTTTACAGACACCTTCTGTTCTCCTGTGCTGAGTACTTTGGTAATCTTTTAAGCAGGTACTTTTAACATCACTGACACCTGGTTTTCTATGCCACAACACTTCATCTTTTCAGCATCCTCATTCAGCATCCCCTATGAAAAGACTTTGGGAAGTTTACTTTAGATTTGACGTTCTGAATTTCCTATATTACATTGTTTGCTTCTCTCCCTCCATGTGACCTTTGCAGAGGGTTTCAGAACTGAGCCTGTGGTTCTCAGAATATCCATCTGGACATCTCTGCTTAGAAAAGACAGTGTTTTCCATTCAAGAAATAAGTGGTAAGAGGCATCCACCATTCATTTCCAGCCTCCCTCTTAAGGAGACTGGAGCAGCTCCTGTATGGAAACAGGCAGAGAACACTGGGGCTTTTCAGCCTGGAGAAGAGAAGCTGCGTGGAGAGCTCAGAGCAGCTTCCAGCGCCTGAAGGGGGCTGCAAGGATGCTGGAGAGGGAATCTTCATCAGGGACTGTAGGGATAGGACAAGGGGTGATGGGTTCAGTCTGAAACAGGGGAAGTTCAGGTTGGATCTTAGGCAGAAGCTGTTCCCTGTGAGGGTGCTGAGGCGCTGGCACAGGGTGCCCAGAGAAGCTGTGGCTGCCCCATCCCTGGCAGTGTTCAAGGCCAGGTTGGACACAGGGGCTTGGAGCAAGCTGCTGCAGTGGAAGGTGTCCCTGCCCATGGCAGGGGTTGGAACTGGATGATCTTAAGTCCTTTCCAGCCCAAACCAGTCTGGGATTCTGTTATTACTGCACTGCAATGTAAGTACAATGAGGAGGTCTGAAACTGCTTCTGCTGCAGCATAATAAGCTACATGTGTACGTGTAGATGCTTTCTTCAGTATCACTTCCCAAGCCCCAGGCCATCTCAGAGTGCTTTACGAAGTCAAATTACCTATTTATGGACTTGTGCAAAATAAGTCTAACGTACAGTCCTGCCTGTGTGATTTTCATCACTGTAATTGTCTTAGTGTGTCTGCTAAGTGGTTACAAATATGATCTCTCATTCATTACTTTCAGCTTGTTCAGCATTTCGGGCTCTAGGATTTAATTTACTGTATTGCTGCCATAGGATCTTTCCCTGGGTGTTTCCACCAAGGTTCCAACTGCAGCACCTCGTGTTCTTAGTGAGGTGGGGTTGGTCTCTTTTCACAAGCAGCAAGTGATAGGACAGTAGCCTCAAGCTGCACCAGGGGAGGTTTAGGTGGAGATGAGCAATTCCTTCCCCAAAGGGTGCTCAGGCATTGGAACAGGCTGCCCAGGGCAGTGCTGGAGTCGCCGTCCCTGCGAGCGTTCACACACCAGTGTAAATGTAGTGTAGTCTATGAAGTGTATACAAGGCACTCAGTGCCATGGGTTAGTAGTGGCCTTGGCAGTGCTGGGGAAGGGTTGGACTTGATGCTGTTAAAGGTCTTTTCCAACCTGGTTGATTCTGTATTCTGTCATTCTCCATCCTGCTCACCACACTGAAGTGAGGAGCAGGGTACTGCAGCATCCACAGGGCTGAAAGGACAGAGCCCCAGCAAAGCTGGCCTGGGAGCTGCTGTGGACAAGAGTAAAAATTCTCCCTTTCCCCCATGATATTTGCTTTATATTTGCTCCTGCGTTTTCTCTGTTCACTTTTATGAGGCTTAAAGCAGCAGTCTGAGATTGGCTGCAATCCCCAGGTAGTTGGAGAGTGGCAGAGAGCTTGTGTCATGTGTCAGGATAGATTAAATCAGGATGTTAACTTGCTTTTCTAATCAAATCTTTTCCGTCTGTGTACCAACTAACTGATGGAATAGATCACTGTCTTAGCTTGGCCCTTGCTCTTTTTGATGCCCTGGCTTACCAATAAAAGCCCACTGGACTGAAGCATCCATCTCACTTCGAGGAATGAAGTTCTCCAGGTCCCTCTGGACTGCTTCAGCATGCAAATAGTCTGGACTGTGCCTGTTTACAGACCATGTTTGTGCACATGGACAAGCATGAAGGATTTGAGCACTGAGAACCTGGGCTTCAGATGGTCCCCAGGCACATCACTGCTTCCCTGGCCAGCAACAGGTCTGAGTGCTCAGGTGATGGGAACTGCCAGAGCTCCTGCCCTGATGGAAGTAGAGGCAGCTCACCCATGAAAGCTGGACAGCTGGACTTAGGCTTTGTTTTGGGAGATGGTCATCAGTTGGGAGCCAAAATCCCAACATGGGTAAGGTCTAAAAGCAATTATTATCTTGGCACACACTCCCAGAGTCGATTTGGAGGTGAAAATCAAGCTCAGTGTGTCGATCTGGAGTGCCTTATTAAAGGAGCTTTTTTCTCCTAAACGATGGTACAGAGATTTTATTAAAACTGGCCAAACTTGTGCCCCACTGTTGTTCATCTTTAAAGCTGATGTTCCTGCAGTTTCATTATTCAACCCATCAGGCAGCAACGGTTTCATAAGTGAATACGGTTGCATGCCAGGGTGGGAGCGGTACTGAATAAACTGGATTTGCATCCAGCCATGACCATTTGGATTGTCACATTTAGAATCCATCGCTCCAGTAAGTTCTCTTAAGCAAAGATCAGAGCACAACTTGAGCTCTTAACACCACAGGAGCGGCAGAGAAAAGGTTTTCAGGGTCTTCAAGTTGCATGTACTGATGAAGGGAAGGCCGAGTGGGAGAGGTTAGTGGAGTAATGCCTTTGTTAGCAACGACTGTGAGAACAGGAAAACAATCCTTCGTGTTCTTAGATGCAGCATTTATCCCAGAGCTGCTGGTACAGGATTTCTTGTCACTGCTGTTACCACCTGAACCCAGAGAGATCCAGAATTCAGCAGTGTGCAGGTGCTTGATGTGCAAACAAAAGGTGTGAACTTAGGTTGTTCCAAAGATTGGAATCACTGTGATGGGCGTTATGACTTTAGACCAGAAACTCATCTAATCAAATACTGTGACATCCACAGGCCTGCTGTTACTGGTTAATGGTTCCTGTGGTGGCTATCAGGATGGTCGAAGGAACCTTAGAAGATTCGCCATGCAAGCACCCTTTTTTCCCCTTCTTTTTGCTGCCGGTAGCGATGCCCTTTCTGGGAGGATAAATAACTTTGTGTGTTTCCTTGTGTCTCTTCTTTGTCTCAGTTACCTCTGATGGGAGTTTGAATGGAGAGTGTTTAGTTACTTGCCAGTTCCCTGACAGAAACCTGGATAATTTGGGGCAATTCACTGAACCTTTTTGTGTATCAGTTGCCTGTTTTTAAGCAAAGATAATGAGAGTTCTGTTCTACCTGTCTGCTCGTGATGTCTCCTAACACACATTCCTGACCTTGCCTGGGGCCCCTACTCATGCAGCATTTAGATTGCAGTATAAACAATTATGTTCATACCATAGTTCTGTTTACGCATCAGCCTCATGGAGATATTTCTGTTCATTACCCTTTTCCCTGCAGTTGTTCAGATAGGAATTAGGAGTGCCATGGCATGCAGGTGAGTTTTGTTCTGCTCTCTATCAGCCTGAAGGAAAAGGAGAGATAGACGGAAGTGCCAAAGCATTGCTACAGCTGCCTTTCACCTTGAAGCCATAGGTGAAAGCCATCAATTTTAGATATTGGGTTTGAGGTTTTGAAGATTCTTGATAGAAATACTACCAGTGGAGGGGCACCCGTGGGATTTACACCATGCTTGGCTTTAATTACTCTTAGAGAAGCATTACGTGCTGTCATGGCATTTGTCCTTTGCTGTCAAGGCGGCAAGCACCAATTTCACTTTGCCGAAGAGGACCTGTGATAGAAAGTAAGGAAGTATGAGAAACTGTGAGTAGTATTATTGTAGTTTTTGGTGTCATTAAATGATAATCCTTTGAAGTGTGCTCCAAACAATAGATTCATCGTAATTGCACATATTCAGACTTCCAGTGCAGGATTTTATTTGCCTTTGTGTCAGTATCAGCGGGAAGAAAGTGATACTGTTGGTGAAAGACACCTTCACAAGAAAATGATAGGTGGCATAGGTATAAAGAGGGCAGTTGTTTTCTTGCTAGTCAGAAGAAACATCAGTTGCTGTCCTGAAATACAAGGTGGTGTTGCACATGCTTGTTCAGGTATGCCAGAGGGCTGGAGCAGCTCTGCTCTGGAGCCAGGCTGAGAGAGCTGGGCTGGGGCAGCCTCAAGAAGAGAAGGCTCCTGAAGGGGAGACCTTAGAGCAGCTCCAGTGCCCAAAGGGGCTGCAGGAAACCTGGAGAGGGGCTTTGGAGAAGGGCCTGTAGGAAGAGGCCAAGGGGAATGGCTTTAACCTGCCAGAGGGGAGACTGAGATGAGCTCTTAGGCAGAAGCTGTTCCCTGTGAGGGTGCTGAGGCGCTGGCACAGGGTGCCCAGAGAAGCTGTGGCTGCCCCATCCCTGGCAGTGTTCAAGGCCAGGTTGGACACAGGGGCTTGGAGCAAGCTGCTCCAGTGGAAGGTGTCCCTGCCCGTGGCGGGGGTTGGAGCTGGATGGGCTTTAAGGTCTCTTCCAACACAAACCAGGCTGGGATTCTATGATCCTTTGCATTCGGGAGGGCAGCAGTGAGTTGCAGGTGACGACTGGGGCCACTGTTTTTAGTGCAGACTGATCACAACTGTTTATTCCTAAGGCCACCCTCTGCCACGCAGTGTTGCCAGTTGATTTTGCAATCAAGGGCTACACAAGCGCTGAGCTCCTGACCCTTCCGGAGCCTTTGTGCATCACTCAAAGACTTTTGTGAACCGATATAGTAACTTCTGATGTTCTGGCAATTCCAGCTGGGTACGAAGTTGGAGTAAGAGGAGGTGAAGGCAGCCAGCACTCTCCTTCACTGCACAAGCACTGCCCTGTGCAGCAGGCTTATTGCTACAGAAGGTTGAAGTTGGAGCTGTCTCCTTCAAGCACCCACCTCACCTCCCCTGGCCTTCCTGGACCTACGGTTGGCTGTGTTGACACATCAGTGTTGTAGCATCCACAGCCAGATGGGACCATTAGATCATCTCCTCCAAACTTGTGTATCACAAACCATTAACCTTCCCCCAGTTACCTCCGGGTATTCACTTCCAGTCTTTAAACTTTCATGTAGTGTTCCTGTGCCATGTTTCATCACAGAGGTAGCTACATCTCGGTGAAATGTGTTCCATGTAGCAATGCTTGTAAAGTGCATTAGGAGCCTTCAGAATGAGTAGAACTTGTATATATTGGGCCTGAGGTTTTCAGAGATGCTCAGGGAATTGGGAGGCTCAGTTCCCATTAATTGTTATGGGAATTTAGAATCTAAATGCCCTGGGTAGGTCTGAAAGATCTGCTGTTTTAGTGGGAGACATAAAAACCCCATTAGAATTAGTTGAATTGTTTGTGGAGTTCGTTAGTGTTAGATCCTTCAGCATGAGATGGTAAAAACGTCCTGTTACAGATAATTATAATGACCTGCTCTGGAGGTGACAGTTTCTTCCTGACTCGAAGCACTTCACTGCTGGCTTGAAGCTGGGGTGTTTATAATCCTTTGTGACTCCTCATCCCACTTAATATAACTCAGGAAGTTCTTAGTAACCATAAGAACATCTAATGGTGGTTTAAGTTCTACTTCTTTATCAATATTGGTATTTATGAAGTAGGACAAAGCTCCTAATTGTTTCCCTGTGCGCTGACATGTGAACTACAGCTCTCATTAGAGCAGCTTTCACGGGTAGGGGAACGTGCTTAACAGAGGAATGAATTTTCTCTACGGTGGTGGCTTATCCTGAGTGTTTAGTGCTGTTAGTGGCTGCTCTTTGGTGTTTTGTGAGGGATTTCGAGCACCTACATTTCAGGAGGCGTCACTGGTGGCGGATGTGTGCGAGATTCTGTATTCGGTGTCAGAAAGGTTTACAGAACCTTTACTCTGTGCAAAAATAACTTGTGAGACACGGGGATGGTTTAGAAATCACAGAATCCCAGCCTGGTTTGGGTTGGAAGGGAGCTTAGAGCTCATCCAGCCCCAGCCCCTGCTATGGGCAGGGACACCTTCCATAGAGCAGGGTGCTCCAAGCCCCTGTGTCCAACCTGGCCTTGAGCACTGCCAGGGATGGGGCAGCCACAGCTTCTCTGGGCACCCTGTGCCAGCGCCTCAGCACCCTCACAGGGAAGAGCTTCTGCCTAAGAGCTCATCTCAGTCTCCCCTCTGGCAGGTTAAAGCCATTCCCTTGTCCTGTCCCTCCAGGCCCTTGTCCAAAGCCCCTCTCCAGGTTTCCTGCAGCCCCTTTGGGCACTGGAAGCTGCACTAAGGTCACCCTTACGACATCCTCTCTCTATATATAGAGTATGATCTGCATGTATCATAACAGCTCTTCTGTAGATCGTTCTCCACTTCCAGGGGGCCTAATTGTGTTAGAAAAATAGGCGCATTGGACAATTCCCTATTCCATTTCAGGAACCTAATCTATAAACTCCCATGAAGTTGTCTTACTTGGGTTAGTTATCCTGCTCTTCTCCACTGGGAGCACATTAGAATCTTTGGCAGGGAGATTGGCCCCACTTACTCATTCCTGGTTCCTCCAGTCACTTCACATTGCTCTTAATCATGCCCCCTTATTTCTCCAACCTCTATTTCTTACCCTTTGGGTATTTGTAAGCAGTTACGTTCTGTCTCCACGATCACTTAACCAAGGATGGGCTAATGTAAGACAACAGCTAGTAAGGAGCATTGTAGTATGTATGGAGTACACCTGCCTCCCTAATTACTACATGCCAGGTTTAATTGTATGACTGCAAGCATTGGATCAGACTGCTTCCCGTGGCATGTTGTGACTAAACCAGCCCACATTTACTCTGAAGGTACATGTTGCCCAAAATGGAGATTTTTGTCTTCTTTGACACAAATGATAATTATCCTAAAGAACCTGTAAGTTCTTCCTCCTCCCTTCCCCCTTCTTTGTCTTCCTAATGATCACAGCAGCTCCCCATGAGAACTGGAGGTATCACTGCTCATTAGCCAAAGCATTTCTTCAGCAGTTACCAGAAGTGGAGGCAGCCAAGTTGGGAAGGATCCTGTGGTGCAAAGCGGAGCTTGTTCCTTGAGATTTCCCAGGTGTAGATCAGGTTCTCTATTGGTGTGAGTGCAAGAAGCTGCATTGAAAGTAACGTAGCTCGAAGGAGAGACAAATTTAACTTCTCTATTTAAAGCCAAGAGACCAAATTTTATTGATCATTCTTGAAACTACAAATTGAGCCTGACTTCAGCAGGTAGAAGTCCACACGGCACCAAGTGCTTCCATGGAGAGACCAGATTTACACTGGCTGAGGATCTTGATTGAAATCCTGGGACCTTTCATTATGTCGTGGTGCAGTGATTGAAGGGCGGCGCTGACAGCCCTGGATGTTCAAACCCCAGCTTCCAACCCCAGTCAAAAGAGCACAGCACGCTGCTTTCTTTGAAGCTTTTGGGGGTCTGCTTCAGGGTCGTGTTTTGAGTGAGAGGTCTTAAAATCTTTGTTTTCAGTGAAACTTGTGGTTCTCTCTTAATTTCATGGTACCAGAAACTGCAGTGTTGAGAACGTAAATAGGTATTAGGAGGCATGATAAAACCCTAAGAGTCTTCAGCGCTGTACACAGACACATGTTGGATGTTGTTGCTCACAGAAATCGCCAAGTAGCAATTGTTCAGCCTGGAGAAGAGAAGGCTCCTTAAGGGGAGACCTGAGAGCAGCTCCAGGGCCTAAAGGGGCTGCAGGAAACCTGGAGAGGGGCTTTGGACAAGGGCCTGTAGGGACTGGAGAAGGGGAATGGCTTTAACCTGCCAGAGGGGAGACTGAGATGAGCTCTTAGGCAGAAGCTGTTCCCTGTGAGGGTGCCCAGGGAAGCTGTGGCTGCCCCATCCCTGGCAGTGCTCAAGGCCAGGTTGGACACAGGGGCTTGGAGCACCCTGCTCTATGGAAGGTGTCCCTGCCCGTGGCAGGGGTTGGAGCTGGAGGAGCTTTAAGGTCCCTATAACCCAAACCTGTCTGGTGTCCTGTGACTACATGTGGTTTCAGTGAGATTTAAGTCAACCTCTTGGCACCTCAGCCAGCCCAGGGTGCTGCTGGTTAGGGGTTAGCCGGTCAGGACGGCTACACAGGGCCTGGGCACCCAAGGGTGTAAGATTTCTTGATGCATGAGTAAAGATTGAACAGAAATCGTGGGTTTGGTTGCATTCAGGTGAGTGCGACTTCCTTGTGACCGAGTATCTCAGTTTGCTGCTGTGCTCTCGGCAGGAGATTTCCAGTTTCACAGCTCTATAGAAGTGCTAATGCCGGGCCAGCACTTGCTGTAATTACCACCCTGGAAGGGAAGAGGGAAGGCAGACCCTGGAAAACAAGGGCAAAGGATGTCTTTGGAGTTCAGTTCATGATCTGAGACGTTGGCTTAGTTCCCAGCTCTGTCACAGTTTGTCTGGGTGACCTTGGCCAAGTCACGTCATCTTTCTTTACCTGAGTGCTGTGCGGGAGTAATGATGCCTTCCTGGGCAAAAAGACAGTTTTCCTGCTGCATTTTGATGCTGGATTGTCTGGGATCACAGGTGTTTCTCAGAATTCAGGGCATTACTATATAGATTGCTCTATCCTGCACGTGTGTGTGTAGCACTTGGTAGGCACATAGCTATATAAATACAGTTATAATCACACAAAAGCCAGCTCGATGCCTTTCTTCACACTGCAGTCCTGACAGATGTGTTCTCAGCAAGATTCCACCATATTCCACAGCTGAGTGGAGCACGTATGCTATTGAAACAAAAGAAGAAGATTAATTAGGCTGTCACTGTGTGAAATTGGCTTTGGGGACGGCAGGCACACTCAGAATGGCCACTTTTATCATTATAGAAGAGGGAGAGGAAGGGAGAGACCTGGCAGGGTGTTAGCCCAGTGGCTGCGCTTGGTTCGGCAGCGGTGACAGGATGGGAATGCCATGGATGCGAGGGAAGGATGCGCTGTGCTGCCCTGCTGCCTGCAGTACGCGCTGCAGAGAGTGGGTAGGCGAAGCATGATGGAGTTGGAGAAGTGAATGTCATCTCTGGATGCTTCTGTAATGAATTCCTTCATTTCTGGAAGTCACTGATCCCTTAAAACCTACGATTCCTTGCAGGGCAGGGCAGGCCAGCGCTGTGCTCTCTGCAGTCCCCATAGGGAAGGTTTGACTTCTCTCACCGTCACTTGGAAGCCCATTTGCCAGCAAAAGCAGGTGCAGCACAAGGAAACGTACCCCAAGGGAAGGGCAGATGATGTCTGCAGGAGCTCAGAGCCTTGGGGCAGATACTGCAGTGTCAGGAGCAGCACAGAGCTTGGGGCTGCTGCAGGGGTGCACACCAGGCTCTCCAGGTCCCATCCTAGAGCATCTTCCGTGGGCAGCTCCATAGGTACCAGATTTGACTTACCCTGAACAGCCGCTTTCTTTCCCAGCCTGAACTTGGGCTCATTTATCTGAGGGCTGAATTGTGCTCGCAGGCAAATGGATTTTGGTATCAATTCATTACAATTAGACAGTGTCTGGGCGTCAGACTGGCACACAGCTCCCTTGTCTAAACAACAGCTGCCTGCAGTAAGGGAAATATCTGCACAACCTGGGACCTGTTGTGTCCTTGTAAAGGTCCAGGAGATGAACGTGGGACTCACAATCTTTCTAGTTGAGTTCTGCTCCATTATATGCATCCGAGAAATGAGCACCTGGTTTGTCCTTTCCTTCCTTTAAAAGAAGGGGAATTGCTTTGGGGCACATTCCAGCCCAGGTAATAACGCTTCCAACTCCCTCCCCTCTGCTTGCAGCTTCAGTTGGAAAAGGAATTCTTCCTGTGTGCCTTGAGTTGCTAGAGGCAGAGGTGAGTGCTCTGTGGTGGGACAGGTCTGTGTGTAGGGGCTGTCCCCCCTTCTCTGCAAAGTAAAACCAGCTTCCAGGCTGGGTGAGACCCAAACTAAGAGCAGATCTAACCCTGTCCATGCAGGTGAGAGGAGGGGCAACAGAGCAGGAGCACCACCTCAGACACGAGTGGCAGAGCTTGCAAACACAGTAGATCTTTGCTATCTGCTGTACCTTGCCCAGATGCGATGCACTAGCTTCAGGAATTGCACTGGGGCTGTGTCAAGGCACCTCCCAGAGCAGCTCATGTCTCTCTGTCCCTGGAGAAAGTGCTGCCTGTTGGAGCTGCTGCCCTGGAAGGAGGGAAATGCATGATAAATCTGTCTGTCTTGGTGCTGTGTTATAATACATATGAGTGACAGGATTTGGAATGCTTTTTCGTGCTCTCTGATGTTCATTGCCGGGCTTCACTGCTTCCTTCTGCAGTTGTGCTGCTGCTCAAGGACAGCTTGTCCCTCGGGGCTGTGCTGCAATCCCAGAGGGTTCCAAGTATTCAGATCCTCAAAGAAAGACCCCATGCACCCTATAATCCAAATGAGGAAGCACAGAATGGTTCGTGTTGGAAGGGACCTTAAAGCTCATTCAGCTCCATCCCCTGCCACGGGCAGGAACACCTTCCACTGGAGCAGGGTGCTCCAAGGCCCTGTGTCCAACCTGGCCTTGAGCACTGCCAGGGATGGGGCAGCCACAGCTTCTCTGGGCACCCTGTGCCAGCACCTCAGCACCCTCACAGGGAAGAGCTTCTGCCTTATCTCCAACCTGAACTTCCCCTGTTTGTTTGAACCCGTCACCCCTTGTCCTGTCAATGTGTAGCATCCTATAGCTGCAGTCCCTGAGGAAGAGTCCCACACAGAGCACTGTGTGAGTTGCCAGGATCCCACAGCTTTTGTTGGAGTCAAGGGAGTTTGGGGAGTTCCGCTTAGCTGTGTGTGAGGCTGTGGGTCATTACAAGTTGTGCTGAGGCACTTTGGGTTCCTGGGAGCAAGTCTGAGCTCCTTGTACTTGGATAATGTAGAGCAGTGCTACAATTAACTGCATCTGCACTGTTACGAGGCACAAAATGATCCTTTGCTTACTGTTAGTTAACATGTGCGGAGTGATGAGCACCATAGCTACAAATATGTATTATGTGACCTTTTTAAAAGCATGGGCTGTCAAAGGTCTTGATTCTAATGCTTGGTGCTTGCGCAGCGGTTTGCCTGGGCCCAGCACAGGTTCTCCAGCCCACTAGCTGGGATTTCTTACCCATCCTATAGCCTCTTCAGACTGACAGACTCTCCTCATCTGGAGAGGTTATAGCTCAGATGATACCTTTGCTTGTCACGTGGAAGCAATGTATTCTTTATTATCCCTATGAATTGATTCTCATGAATACTTCAGGAGACATTCATAAATAGAGCCTTCATTATTTAAACCCATTTTCTCCCTTCCTTACTTCAGGATGTTGCCTTTCATCCGCCCAAGCTGCATTTGTTGCAATGAATAATAATTTTAATTTCAATTAAGTTTTGTATGTACACATCTCTGAATCTTGTATCCATCTGTTTGCCATCTGCTGATTGGTTTGCTGTTTCTATAAAGCTTCTATTTTCTTCCTTGTAGATGGTCATATACTCATTACCAGCTTCATCATTCAACTCATCTTGGAGACAACACATCACTGTATTAGGCTGTGTGTGTAATTAGGTTGCCAAGACAGCTGAAATCATCAGAGTATCTTAATTGAGCTACTTCCCTGAGCATGCACTGAGCTGAAGGTGATGTATGGGTTGAAAGGGGCTGATTGTAGAGGACTAGAGGCAGTGTGTTAGTTGGGAATTCACTCCTGGTCAGTTTTAGTTCTGACTGTGCTGGACCTGTTCCCAGGAGTCGGTCACAGCTCGTTTTGAGAGGCACTGCTCATCCACTGTCAACTGTCTTGGATAATATCCCAGGTTCGGGAGATAACCAGTACCTCCTAATGGGTGAATGTAGCTTACTGGAGGTGTGAGCTGTGCTGCCTGAGAGCGCCCCTGGCTGGACAGAGCCTGGAGTCATCTGGGACAGAATTCCTCCACTTCACTACTTGATACCAGGCTTTTAGCACAGAAAGGATCTGGCTGCACTTGGTAGCCCTGAGGATGGAGATGTGAATCCAGTCATAGAATCCTAGAATGGTTTGAGTTGGGAGGGACCTTAAAGCTCATCCAGCTCCAGCCCCTGCCACGGGCAGGGACACCTTCCACTAGAGCAGGGTGCTCCAAGCCCCTGTGTCCAACCTGGCCTTGAGCACTGCCAGGGATGGGGCAGCCACAGCTTCTCTGGGCACCCTGTGCCAGCACCTCAGCACCCTCACAGGGAAGTGCTCCTGCCTAAGATCTGATGTATCCAGTCCTCTGTACACGTACATTAGTTCTGTTAGTGTTCTGATTTGTAGGTCTCAGCTCCAGGTGAGAAGGCATCCACACAATGTGTGTATAAGCTCAGGCCTTTTCCCTCTCGGTGGCTTTGCAGGGATTTCCATCTTTGCCTGGATGAACTTAGGCTTAAAGGGAGGCTGGGGGCAGCTGAAGAGAAGTGCTTTTCAGGAACACCCAAACAAAACAAACCAGAGGGTTCCAGGCGCACTCAGTGTGTATTAAACCAGATTGTATCTTCTCCATAGTAACCAGCCTGAGCTCACTGCTTCTCTTTCACTGTTCGTTGCTCACACACGGTCCTGCCTGGGAACATTTCCTGTAGCTGGGAATACAGTTTAATGCTGACCTGGCAATCCTTTATGTGGCACCAATGACCCCTGGCTCCTGCTCCATTGAGCAAACAGTTCAGAAAGGAAATAAAGATAAAAGCCACCCCAAATCAGCTGCTGTTCTGGAGCCAGGAAGAACTAATTGACTCATAGGAGGTGCTGCTACAGGTTTGCAATGGATTGTAGTCCAGCAGTCTGCTGCCTAACACGGAACCCGGGAAGGCTGGGAGGGAAGAAGCCTTCACTGGAAACAACGTGAGCCTCTAGTAGTGGAAGCTCGTGCCATAACTCAGTGTTAGATGCCTGTTGTCAATGTTCTCTTCACTTCCTAGATCCAGAATGGCATTCAGCCACAGGCAACTGCTGCCATGATGATTAGAGGATGGACATGGGGAAAGCAGGTCTGAGGGGGCTGCCCCTCATCTGCTGCAGTTCTGAGGGGGTCACAGAACTGTTTAGTCCTCACCATCAGACCCAGAGACCCCAGCTAGCACCAGGGCTCATGGTGCCAGGTGCTAGAGAAACATCTATAGGGACGCTGTTAACCTGAGGAGTAATGCAGGCAGCATTGGAATGTCCTACATTCCTCCCCTGGAGTATTCCAACCTTCCTATTTTAGCACAGTCAGAGCTGCTGTCACAAAAAGCTCTTGAGCTTTTAGAAATCCTGTTCCAGGTGAAGTTTTCCAAGTGTTCGGGAATATAAAGGTTCCTTTTCAGATGGGATAGAGGCAGTTAGTGACCTCTTAGGGAAAAAATAACCTCTAAACCCCAAACCCTAAAACTCAGCTGCTTTCATGCACCTTATGCAACTCAGGCTGAACTTTTGGGTGCTTAAGCCAGGCCTAACAACCAGATTCACATTTTTAAGCCACACAGACACTTCTTGAAGTTATCCCAATTTTGACTCCTAGTAAATAAGTTGTTTTAAAGGCAGAATCTTCAAATCCTGAGGCCTTTCAGAGGCTGCGTCTGATTTTTTAGGTCTGATTTTGGAGGGTTTTTTTCCTCTCTCCAGCCCTAAAGCCAAATTATACCATGGTATATCCCATGTAATACCCTTTCTGGCCCTATCTTTTCTTTAGCTCTTAGCTGATGTGATTGAATAACTCTGCCATTCCGTGACATAAATCCAAATAGTCCTGAAGGCTTTCACTGTTCTTCCAGGAGAAGGTAAAGTCACTTTAAAATGATGCTCTCTTTTATATATATATATATATAATAATAAATAATATATATTTATAAAAATATATATATATTTAAGTGTTTATTTATCTGTTTCTTCTTAAGAAGAGAAAACTCAGGGTGCACTTTCTAAGGCTGTACTGGAACACCAGGAAGGGAATTGGGCAGTGGTGAGGAGGAGAGAAAAGCTTCTGGTTACAACAGTTGGATGCATTTGGGTATGGACCCGTTCCTTTTTGCAGCTACCTAAGATCCTGCAGTTGATCTGTTCATTTATCACTGTTTTCAGGCTTTATTTTATACATATAGTCCAAGTATATGTCTTGTGTGTGCAGCAAAGCAGCACTACATAAAGACTGGAGATGTTGAGGATGGAAGGGACTAGTGGAATGAATCTGTAGAGGAACAGACCAGGTATTAAAGTGATTATGATTTATTTAATACACTTGGGATTATAACTCTCTGAAACCACGTATTTCAAACTGTTTTCTCTCATACAGTGACTGGAGAGCTCAAGATATGTAGCTTAAGTTGCTCATACAGATTCTCTCTCTGATACTGAAGTGCTCATTGAGAGCTACTCAGGACATCAGATGGAATTCTCCTCTCTAGAATGGTGCTGTCAGTATCTTAAGCTCTGGATCCAGCCCTGTGCTGAGGAGTTTGCAGGTTTAACAGAGAGACAAACCCTCCCCAGCAGATACAATATCTCTGATGTGCAATTTACTTGGACTGAGTTAGATACGATTAGGCTGGCATGACAACATCAGGCAGAGGTGGCATGCTACGGGCAGGATTTAGTGCTTCACCTCTTTGTATTCACCTCATTCAGTAAGGCAGGGAATCTATTTCCTATCCAGAGTCACTGAACTGTCTTTCTGGTGCATTGTTTCTGCAGTGGAAATGGCAATACATCTATATATCTGTTGTTAAATGAATGACTTTCAGTACCAAGGGGAAGGATGAGAAACCCTGTTTGTTCAGGTGTTGGCACAGGAATGAATTTCTGCACCAAGCTGAATCTCACACAAAGATTTGATTATGTTTCTCAGGAAGTTTTCTGTGGTGGTTGTGAAGTTTCCACTGTTGAGCCTGGAAGAGGCAATTAAAATGAATTATATATTCTATATCCCTTTCTTTAGCATGAGAACAGCGCAGGGCCATTCTCTGTGGCATTAATGGCCCAAATGGAGCTGTCGCTGAAGAGGAAAGGTTGTTCCCATTTGCAAGATCTGAGGTTCCTAAAAGGAATGCTGTTTTTTCCCTGCCTGCGTGGGAAATACCCCATCCCTGTCAGTGTTCCGGGCCAGGTTGTATCAGCCTGCTCTAATGGAAGGTGTCTCTGTCCATGGCAGGGGTTGGAACTGGATCAGCTTTAAGGTCCTTTCCAACTCAAACCATTCTGGGGTTCCGTGATTCTATGAAAGGAAAGGAGTAGGGCTGGAATTAGCTTCTCCATGTGCCTCCTATGTCCAGCCCATTCCAGGCCCTGTTCGAAGCCCACAGTGAGGTGGGGAGGGGGTGACTTTGCATAAGCATGGGAGAAGCTCAGATCGGGTGAGGGTTATAGTGAGGTGCAATGAAAAATCACAGGTTTGGTATGTGAGGAACATCCTCTGGGATTGCTGCAGTCTGTTCATGTGGAATAATATTTTTGCAAGTATTTTCTGGGGTTTTAGATATGTATATCAAGAAAGCCAATACAAGGATGTGTTTCTTTATATCTGCTATAAAACAAGGTAACTGGAATAAAGTTCTGAGTTTAACTGACTAAGAATTTGATCAGGACCTGGGAGAGCCTTTGATTTTTGCAGTAGTGTTGTTCAATTGAAAGCAAAGTGTTTCAGTTCTCTCTCTTCTATATTTTGCCTATTTTCTTTCTCCCGGGGTGCTCAAGGCTATCAGCCAAGCAAGAGAAATGGTTAGTCTGAATGGAAACTTGCAGCTACCAGACAGCCTTTCTGAATGATTCATGGACTCATATAGGTAGTAAAGTTCCCAAACATGTTGTAAGTACTGCACGATGGTGCATCAGGGTCCAAAGAGTTAGGAAAGCAGTGTTTAGGAGTATAGCATGTGTCTCCAGTGAGTGTTAGCTGTGATGGTCCTCTCCCCATAGCTAGCAAGGCAACATAATCCCGTTCCATAAAAGCATAATTAGCATTACATTTTATTTTATGAAGCATCTTTTCAACTCATTATCCTCAGAAGTGAATGCAGTTAATTTTGTCTGCTTTATTCCATTTGACTGTACTTTAGAGGGGATGTATCAGTACCCAGCTGGGTGATTTTCCAGTCCTGTTCTTCCAGCTTCACTCTAACTGTAACCACCTTGCCCACTGAAGCAGTGCGCTCCCACGCATCGTCTTAGAGTTGCAGAGGGTTTTACAACTGCAGCATTGCAGTGTCCTGAGGAAGAACATCCTGGGGCTGAACTGAGAATATGCAATTCCATAAAGAATGTAAGGAGCTGTCAGAGCTCCGTGGCTGGAAGGAAACATGCCGTCATCCCTACTGCGGGCACCCGAGAAATCCTGGTGCCACTCACAAGGCAGAAATAACAGACGAGCCACATCTTCTGCTTTCCCAGCACAGTCAGCAGGGAGACTTTGGATCCATACCAATAGAAGTGAGATTACCCTCTTTCATCAAATTCCTATCTCATTGCTATGTTTTACATCTCATTTCATATAGGGATCACTTTTTCTTACACAGTAATCACAGACATCTGTTTATACACACGATGTATTTGTACATTGTATGTATTTGAGATTACAATTTCTGTATCATATGCACTGTGTATTTTATATGTAGTACATTGTGTGGATACTTCTTTATGCAAAGCAGAGCACTTCATCTGTGGCTGCGCTGTTCATTATGGCGGATTATATGCCCACGAGGGACTAAGTAATCATCTCCTTGCTTGGATTGTTTGCGATGCAAAAGCATTCCTGGTCCAGCTGGAGAAGAAGCAAGGAGAGTGAAAGCTGGTTCATTTACCTTTTATTAGTTTATAGATTACTACATGCAAAGAGGCTTGTAATTTGCTGCTATTAGAAATGAGGGGGATGTAAGAGAATCTACTAATTGTTCGCTTCCGAGTTGATCCCAGAGGTTTAAGTCCTCAGCAGGCCGGAATGTTATAGTGTTGGACCAAATTTCATCTTCTTAAATGCCTTATGATACTAGTACAGGGTAAAAAAGTTAGTTGGAGCAGTGTTTTCACACACAGCTGTATGGGTTTTCTCCTAGACAATTCCTTCCCAAATACAATCCGGATCCTCAACAACCAGGGTTTTCTTCCCCCTCATTGGATATTCACTTGTTTTCTGTGCTTAAGGAAAGTCCCAGGACAAATTAATGGCCAACAAAGGGTTATTTTGTGAGAAAACTGCAGAAGCTCTTCCCTGTGAGGGTGCTGAGGCGCTGGCACAGGGTGCCCAGAGAAGCTGTGGCTGCCCCATCCCTGGCAGTGGTCAAGGCCAGGTTGGACACAGGGCCTTGGAGCACCCTGCTCTATGGAAGGTGTCCCTGCCCATGGCAGGGGTTGGAGCTGGATGAGCTTTAAGGTCCCTTCCAACCCAAACCGTTCCATGATTTTTAACAACCAAGCCCGAGCTGGGGGCTGGATCTCCAGTTCTCCTGAAGCAGAGCAGCCCCATGGCCTCTGATGGCGCTGTGCAAGTTTCTGCCATCAAAGAGCATGTTGCTATTCTTAACTTTATTTCATTAGCACTTCCAACATCCCCTATCAGTCTGTATCGATTGCAGATGTGATGCCAGATGAGTTTAATTCCTAATTGCACTAATTACCCCATGCTGCTGTGTTTAATCCTGCACCGTGGTGAAGGCAACTGCATAGCTTCAGGGATTATTAAAGCCATAAAAGCATTATGAGGTTTTCAATGATGAAGAAGATAATGACTTCATACTTTCTAGCCATCAGGTACCCAACCTACGTGGAATCGTGTGTACATCATCATCCTTTGGTAAGCTATAGCTTGAACAGAATAGCAGCTCCTCTTTCTGCTCTGTTGAAGCCCCTATTCCCCAGGAAGTTTGAGAGACTTTTGCCTTTGCTTACCAAAAATAAAGGCAAAATTAATTGGAAATGACAAGAGGAAAATGATCCAGCTGAATGCTTTGATAAGCAATCAAGGCTTAATAGATTAGTAAATATAATTAATTACCTAATTATCCTCAAAGTGGTTGTTGTTGGTAGATTGTTCATTGAAAAGCCATTGTTGTGTGGGAGGATGTGCCCGTTGCATGAATATCAGTCTCCAGGAAGCCCTCGCTGCTAAGCTGGGCCTCTAAGGGAACAGAGCAGTTGTTCTACTACACGTACCACTGCACACTTCCACTGCACATCTGCCAAAGGCTTTGCAAACCTTTACTGGTTGTTTGCCCTTGTGGTTAGCTAGAATGTGATGCCAGTAAGCAGAGTATTCGTAGAGTTACTAGCATGCAGCTGGGCATTGAAACTGAGGTCCTCGAACCATAGAATCATAGAATAGTCAGGGTTGGAAAGGACCTTAAGATCATCCAGTTCCAACCCCCTGCCATGGGCAGGGACACCTCCCACTAAGCCATGGCACCCAAGGCTCTGTCCAACCCGGCCTTGAACACCACCAGTGATGGAGCATTCACAACTTCCCTGGGCAACCCATTCCAGCGCCTCACCACCCTCACAGTAAAGAACTTCTTCCTCATGTCCAGTCTAAACTTCCCCTGTTTAAGTTTGAGCCCATTACCCCTTGTCCTCTCACTACAGTCCCTAATGAAGAGTCCCTCCCCAGCATCCCTATAGGCCCCCTTCAGATACTGGAAGGCTGCTATGAGGTCTCCACGCAGCCTTCTCTTCTCCAGGCTGAACAGCCCCAACTTTCTCATCTTATCTTCATACAGAGGTGCTCCAGTCCCCTGATCATCCTCGTGGCCTCCTCTGCACTTGTTCTAACAGTTCCATGTCCTTTTTATGTTGAGGACACCAGAACTGCACACAATGCTCCAAGTGAGGTCTCACGAGAGCAGAGTAAAGGGGCAGGAGCACCTCCCTCGACCTGCTGGTCACGCTGCTTTTGATGCAGCCCAGGGTATGGTTGGCTATCATAGACTGGTTTGGGTTGGGAAGACCTTAAGATCATCCATACCTGCTGTCATGGGCAGGGACACCTCACACTAGACCATGTCACCCAAGGCTCTGTCCGACCTGGCCTTGAGCACTGCCAGGGATGGAGCATTCATAACTTCTTTGTGCAAATAGCTGCTGTTCTAAAACCAGAAATCACAGAACCCTCGACACGATATTTAGCTCTTTTCACTGGGATATCCCAAAGCACTTGGTGAAAACTGCGCTCGTTTGAAGCCCTCAGAACCCAAGAAGCAAGGAAGGAACTGATCTGTCCACAGACACCTACCCCAGCTGAGACACAGGCAGGTCTCCTGAGGCTCAGTCATGGTTTCTAGCTAGTGGTGCCATTAGAAACTATTTCTTCAAAGCAGGGAAATTTAAGCCAAAACCTTAAAATGTACTTCTTATTATTTAAGGAATTCCGTATTTGCAAAGGGTGTCTTTGAAATAGGAGCCTCTGAGATCAGTGTTCCTTTGGAAACTGCTGGTTTAATTCTAGGACTTACTTGCTGTGCAGTCTGTGGTATGTAGGTCACTGGAAGGCTGCTTCTCATCAGTAGAGAAGGAGTTCATGGGTTAAGTTTTCCCTAATGACTGGCGAATTGGGGTCTTTAGTAACCAGCTGTATGGTGAGTCAGCAGTTGTGATAGAGGATATTGGGCTTTACTGGTCTTCAATTTTCCCTGCCTTTCTTCTAAGGTTGTGACAGCACTTGGAGATAAAAACAAGGGAGCAGATGAACCTAAGAGGGTGCACTTAATGATATAAGAGCTGTGCGTTCAGTCTTCTAAGTGCCGTTTATTTGGAAGCAGCAGTAGCAAGCAGTGATGGGCTGACACAGATGGAGCTCAAATCCCCTGGGAAAAGCCCCGTTGCTTCCACATGGTGCAGCAGTACCTAAAGAAGAGCTCAGAGCTGAGCGTACCGCGCTGGTGTACCAGCCTGCGATGGCAAGAGCTAACTTGTCCCGATGATGCCTGTTGGCCTTCATTAGCTCCTGCAGTGCAGGGAGCCGAATGGATTGATCCCTCCCTGGAGCATCCCACATTCCCAGGAGGTTTGTGTGCTCCATGTCGTTTGCCTTCCTGTGAACAGAATGGAATTAGCTCGCTAACAGATTGGCCTCTCACTGTACTGAGTGTGTCTGTGGGGCTGCTGCTGCTTCACTTAGCGGCACTCTCCAGAAGTTGAGGGCTCCTGCTGGCTTCTGTAATTGTACTTGGGGTTTGTTCTTCGAGTACATCTCTTTGCTGCCCCTCTGTATGTGTGCTCTCTGCTCCTATTGGCGTAAACCTAAATGTGGGAAGAGTTTCCTCCGGAGAGGAGCGTTGTGACATTTGTTGCCCTTGTAACATCACTGATGTGACAGTTGTTACACGGGCGTCACAAGGCTGATGACTCTGTGGTAGGAATGTAGTACTTAGAGTCAAGTGAAAAAATCAGAGATGCAATATTCATCTTTATCAAACTGTTTATGCCCCACAGAATATCCCTAACAAAGTATAAAGGAAACATCTTCACATCGCTCTGCTCTCAAGAATACAGTCACAAACCAGTTAATCCCAGCAAGAAACTCTTTAGGGAGGGGTTTGAGCACCCACGTGGAGGAAACAATCCTCAGCTGAAGACAGGAGCTAATCATCCTTGTTAATATACCCTAGAGAACAATTCCGCATTGATAGGAGAATGTTGTGATGTCTTATCTTTGATTTTGGGTTCTGTGATGTGGTCCTGACATCTGTAAGACAGCTGTAGTAATCTCTTTGTGCTTGGTACGTAGAGCAGCTCATTGTGCTGCTCTCAGCACAGGCATCGCATCGACTGTCAGACAGCTCCAGAGTTGGGCAGGGATTCCCAAGCACTTGAGTGGCTTTGAGCACAAAATGCCTTTGAATTTTCATGGAATTCCATGAGAAATTTCAGCATGCTGACTTGAACTGAACAGGAGCTCTGCAAAACCAGTGCTGAAGTGCCAAGGCCAGGTTGGACACAGGGGCTTGGAGCAAGCTGCTCTATGGAAGGTGTCCCTGCCCGTGGCAGGGGTTGGAACTGGATGAGCTTTGAGATCCCTTCCAACACAAACCGTTCCAGGATTAATTCTATGATCTATGAATTCTGAAATTCCAAGGTTTTCTGTATTGAAGAATGTATTCCCATTTTCATATTTGCATTGAAGAGCATGGGAGTTACTAATGGTAGCAGTAACTTTTCCATTGATTGTAATAGGGGACTAGTTTGTTTATATGTCCTGAAAAGCATACATTTCCCATCTCCATATAAATATTTCCCACCTATATGTTAAATGAACTAAAGATAGACATAAGGAACTGCTTCCTTTCCAGCTTTAGCTCCAGGAGAGGAGAAGTTACTCAGAAATGTACAGTAAAACTTCAGCAGCACTAAATTGGTTGTGTTTTGCCTCATTTATGCAGTGTGTTTTCCAGCCAAAGTTGTTTTTGTGGAGAGAGTTTTCATTGCCTAGCCAAGGAAGCCAGCACTAGGTTAAACCTCCATCAAACGGAGTGACAGATAGGTACAGCCTGTGGAGCTCCTTTCCCCCCTTCCATTGCTTCATAGGAAATAGAGGGCTGCCTTTTCTCTGAGTGTTGTTCAAGCTGGGAGCCAGTGTTGCCGTATAGATGAGACAGCAGAAACCTCAGTGACAGAAAGACAAGGAGATATGGTGCCAGGGGGGTTGTGGTGAGTTGAAATGGATCCCTGGGAGACACATCCATCCCAAGCAGCAGACATATCTTCTGGTGGTGTCAGCAAGGAGGGTTTTGCAGCGTAAGCATCTACTCTCTTCCAGTCACTCAGAAACCAGTTTGCTTTTCCCTGTGCTCTGCTGGGGCTATTGCTGTGTGTGACGTGTTGAAAAGTGCTGAATCCATAAATATCCGACTTTGGAAAGCCTTCAACTTAATTCTCCTCCACTTGCATTAAATGCTGCCCATCTACATTAGCGTCTCAAACCTAAAAGCTCTTTCCAGGGTTGTTTAAGGGAGTGGAATTAACTTTGCTCATTTTGTTTTGTTCTTGAGTTTAGATCAAGCCCTGGCTAAGGATTGGAAGGAACTTAGAAACCTTGCTCCCAGGTTCTGGATACAAGGCTTTCCCAAAGGCAGCTGTGGGACCAAAAGGAGTGCAGATGCGGGGATACAGTGATGGGAAGGGGATGTGAGAAGGCCACAGGGACAGAGAGGTTGAAGATGATTAAGGACAGCTGAATACTGTGTGTTCAGGATGTGATTTGATAGCATCAAAAGAACACGTTAATGGGAAGCAGCTTTTTGTAGGAGGCAAACAGTTAGTGGAAATGAGCTGAAATCGGGAGGGTCAGACTTGCTTTTGAAGATAATAGCTCAGCACTGTGCTACTGTGCCCCGAATCCTCCTTGAAACATGAGTTTGCTGTTAGAGGCGGTGATGCACAGCCCGGTTAAAAATAGTTTAAGGTACAAAATCACCAATTGTGTATTGCAGTGCATGATCCTGTTTGCAGGAACTTGGCTGTGGTGGTAATAGTGCTCCTGCACACCGATCCCTTTATTCCTCGAACAGCCTACTGTTTTCACACACAGTTTATAAGGAAATGCATAGAGTGTTCTGACACGGAGGACTGCTTTTTAGGATGAGCAACCTTTCAACAGGTTTTTGCGTTTATTAAACAATGTTAAAAACCAGCTCTGTGAAAGCAGTCCCATGTTACCATGGCAAAGAACAAAGACATGCAATGAGGCTGGTTGTGGTTAGTATGAAGAGGTTATGGAGCAGTAGGGGACGTGCTGGACCTCTTTTTACTGCTTACACCGTATCTTACCAATCCTGGAGTTTTAGAGACATCAGATTTCATGTTGGAAATGGAATGCTGTTTGCAGTTTTCCCTGCGCACATCAAAATATGCATCATGATCCTGTTGGTGGTTATACCACTATAAATCAGGAGTAAATCTACAGCATCAACACAGTTAGCGTAAGGAGTGTAAGCCCCGTATCCTTCCTTCTGCTTGTGTGTATAGAGAATATAAGCATACATTTTACATAATGATATGGAAACAGGCTCAGTTGCTAGTTTCAGATTCAGTAAAGATAGAATCCCAGAATCCCAGCCTGGTTTGTGTCGGAAGGGACCTTAAAGCTCATCCAGTTCCAATTCCCTGCTATAGGCAGGGACACCTTCCTCTAGACCAGGCTGCTCTGACGTGGCCTTGGACCCTGCCAGGGAGGGGCAGCCACGTGATATTTGATGGAGATGAGCAGCCAAAACACAGAATTCCCTGGAGCAACTGGGAAACTTTGTTGTGGCAGGGGTTTTCCAACACAGCAATATCCTAGGGCTAGATGTATTCACACCGGGCCTCTAAGAACTGTTGTAGTATGGAATTACCAAGCTAACAACTGTGGGGTGTCTGCTGCTTGTATCAGTCATAGAATAATAAAAGGAGCAAGTATAACATCTTGGTTTTGTTTAGTAAAAACAAAAACTACACGGAAGTTGCCACACAGGGAGATGTTGGGATTCCTGTGCACAGTTCTCTGCAAGCAGCTCAGTGGTGGTTGAATAAACTGATAGAAATAGAAAAGAAGTTGCGAATAAACCAGAAAACATCATTATTTTCGCTCTGTTATTATGAGGCTTTCCTGAAGTCCTGGGCAGCCACTTCAAAGGACATTTAGAACTGGAAAACAGAGAAGGGCGGTAGGAAGATGAGAGGCATGAACAGGCTTACATAGAAGGAGGTGGTAAATGGACAGCATCCCTCAGCTTGGGGGAGAGATGACTGAGGGGAGATGGGAGGAAAACTGTAGCCTTATAAGATGCTATTACATTTTATAAGGCTGACACAGTTTCACTGGAAGGGGGAACATCATTTTAACCAGCTCCATTAAAAAGCCTTGTGAGATCTAAACCAAACTGAGCAGAAATGCCTGCAAATGAATTTCAACCGGTTCCACTTCTCTAAAAGGAAGTTCTTGCTGTCACAATGGCTCTGCTCAGTGGTCTCTCAAAACATTACTGTCCCTCTTCCGCCCATCAGCTCCTCAGGGACAGGAGTGTGTTTCCTGGAGGGTTTGAGAAGATACAGTCATCGTCTTCTACATACTGCTTACATTGAGCTGGAGATTTACTTAGTCAGAATAACCCAGCACAGGCTCCAATTGCCATGGAGTTCATTTGCCAGACAACAGAATAATGAATAAACTGTATAGATAGAATAAACAGAATGAACTGTGCTAATTGTATGAACAGGTCTGTGTTCACAGACTTGGGTACACAGAGATCCACAGGGACAAGAAGGGTCTGCAGTAGTTTGTTTTCGCAGTGGATGTTGAATGAAACGAGGTTTGCCCTGAATGTGTTTTGTGGCTGTTATTTTTAGACAGAATGTATTTATAATGCAGTATTAAGGTTGGTTATCAAATGACTATTCATGTTCAGGAAAACATGAAGGTTGTGGAATGAAGACCTTGCCTTGCATCTGGGCTGGGTAAAGTACAACTGTCGGAACAGACAGCTTGATGATCGTGTTTGCCACCACCTGAAAGGTCTGATTTCCATAACAAGGAAAGGAGAAATTCATCTGTTGTTCTTCTTATGCTTGAGAGGGCATCCTGCAACCAGCAGCATCGATTGCAAAGCTCCTATTCATCTTCCAGAGGACCAGAATGAATTGTGTTGTATTACTCAGCCTCCTCAAGGTCTCACACTAGGACCAGAGCTCCCATGTGGCAGCCTCTGTGCTATGGGCACAGATCATCATAGAATCGTGGAATCAACCGGGTTGGAAAAGCCCTTTAAGATCATCAAGTCCAACCATTACCCCAGGACTGCCAAGACCACCACTAAACCGTATCACTGAGGGCCTCATCAGCTGCGCTTGGTCAAACAGCACTTCGTACCAAACCAACTCCAACAAGCCTAAGGAATTCCATGGCTATCCATGAGTCAGCAGGGGTTAGTGGTTAACTGTCCCTTCCCTCCCTTGCCAAAACCAGAGGCAAACATGCTTTGCCATATATTGTCTTCCTGTAGTTTCTACCTAATGTGCTTGTATGGATGGCATGGTTTATTGGGAGGTGTCCCTGCCCATGGCAGGGGGGTTGGAACTCGATGATCTTGAGGTGCTTTCCAACCCTAACTGTTCTATGATTCTATATTAGAAGCTTTCTGTAATAGAATCTGGGAATGCTTGGAAGACCATTCAGGTGGTTTGTATATGCAGGTCCTTCGGTTCTCTTCTCGCCTATATTTTGTCAACTTCTGATGTGCAGGATTTTGTTGTGTTGTAAACTTTTCTCCCCAAATTCAGAGAGAGCAACAGCAAGTGTCACAAAGGGAACATGAATTATTAGTATTCAATCTGTGTTTAAAAAGTAGGCGTAGGTTGCAGTATGGTTTGAGTGGGGATCCAGTGCCTAAAGGAGCTACAAGAAACCTGGAGAGGGGCTTTGGCCAAGGGCTGGTAGGGACAGGGCAGGGAATGGCTTTAACCTGCCAGAGGGGGGACTGAGATGAGCTCTTAGGGAGAAGCTCTTCCCTGGAAGGGTGCTGAGGCGCTGACACAGGGTGCCCAGAGAAGCTGTGGCTGCCCCATCCCTGGCAGTGGTCAAGGCCAGGTTGGACACAGGGGCTTGGAGCACCCAGCTCTATGGAAGGTGTCCCTGCGCATGGCAGGGGTTGGAACTGGGTGAGCTTTAAGGTGCTTTCAACCCAAACCATGCCTGGATTCTATGAACGCTCTTCATTGAACGTTCTCCTATGAACGATTCTATGTCCTTCAGCACAGGCTGAGCACAAACACTGCCCTTGTGCTGTTAATGTAAAATCCACAGTGCATCAGGTGTGCTGAGAGAACTGTCTCCCATGTCAACAAGTGGCAGCAGAGCCCTCCATGGAAGGACATTTTATGAGGCTGTATTTACTTCATTATTATGCTGCCCAGGCCCCACTTGCAAAGAGGGGAGAAATCCCCACCAAACCAGTTAGTCCCTGATCTGTCAGCCAAAACCCATATGGTTGAGGCTCCAACTGAGCCATGGTTGATCACACTCCCCTCTAATGTGCAGCTGCTTGCTTTCGGCTAGATAAATGTGTTTAAATAACGCATCCTACCTAATGCTGTCAATTTGCTTTTAATGTTTCCTTTGACAGCTGAATGTTTCCATTACGCTCAATAAACATCTCGGAGACTGACCCGGTCCGGCTTTAAATGCGCATTAAGGTACATTTCCTTCAGTTCACCTTCCAAAGGAAGCAGTGCCGCTGTTCATTATTTGCGGCACTTGCTACAAGAGACTCATTTGGAGGAGATAATTTTTTTCCCCCTTAGAACTTCATAAAGATGTTTTAGTTCCTGAGCACAAAGGCGCAGTGAATAACCATTGCAGCGGAGTGCTGTGAGCTTTGGTGTCGGAGCTGCTCGGCTTCAGAAGGGCACACGACTCTGTCAATGGCACATTCTTCTCCTCCGTGGTAATAGGAAGAGGCTGTGTGGCATTGTGTTCTATTGTAGGAAGGTTTTGAAGCTGAACTTACTACATAGCTGGAGCACAAAAAGGAACAGGGTAACCATGTCAACTGTTGTCCGGCTAGGAACCAACACTTTGCATTACTATCATTCACCATACCTCGTCTTTCTATGTAGCTTGTTTATATGGCGGAGATGAAGGCTCTGAGGCTCTTCCTCAGAGCAGTGAGCACTGTGTCAAGAGAGTGAATAGCTGGTTATAATCACTGTATATGCTGGTCTTTCTGCTTTTGTGATTTGATGCAAGCCCATGTACTTTATTCCAGGGTAAAGAATAAGGAAGGGAGCAATTACTGGGAAACTAATGGATACTTAAATAACCTTCCCCTGGTTTTGTTTATGTGAGTGGGGGAACACACAGGGCAAAGGAAAAGACTGTATTTAGTATTTAAAGTGAGGTGGCACACAGAGGACTCTGTTTTTCCCAAGGCCCCCATTGTTTGTGTCCCTTCTGTTAAGTGTTGGGATTATTTGTGGATTATAGCAGATGCTGTAAGTGTTGCTGTGATCAGTGCCCTGCTCTGCTGGGCACTGTGTGTGATCATACTTAGGGAAGAGCTGATCACCAGAGGAACACTTAGAGCACCTCATAGGGAAGTCCTTTTGGCTTGATAAAGGAGAAACCAGTCGAATCGGATGGAGGTGAAATAAAAGGGGCTATTGACAGTATCATAGGTTCATTTTCCTGAATTGGAAGATCATCTCTAATTCATAGAATCATAGAATCATTGAGTGGTTTGGGTTTAAGGGACCTTAACGTGCTTCAGTTAACATCTGAGAGCAGTCTTAGAGATCAGAGACTGACTCCTTTTGAGATGAAGCTAAACTGGATCTGTTCTGAGAGTTTACAGGATCAGACCAGGGCTGGTTTGATGTAAATTATAGAATGGTTTGAGCTGGAGAGGACCTTAAATCCTCTAAATCCTCTCAAGTGTGTTTGTTGTGAATGCTGTGTACTCAACACCAACTCTTGCTCTCAGCAGGTTTGCTCATACTGGGCTGCATAGCTTACAGATACATACACAGTCACAGTGGCCACATGATGAGGGAAGTCATTTAGGGATAAAAGATCTGTATTCATGTGTTTAGCTTGTGGAAAAATCTGTCCCTCAATCTGTGCATCACTTGCGAGATCGCTGTCTTGTTTGCTGTTTGCTTTTCTCCCACCCTTCATCTGTCATGCCTGTCTGGAGTACAAGCTCTTGAGGGCCAGGGCTCTTACCCAGTGCATGAGCATTGGTTGCCACACTGTGGTTGCAGGTCTTGTTGAGGCCTCCAGGCACTGCAAGTAAGGAGCAGATTTAGGATGATGAGAGGCTTGGTTATCTCTTCAGATTTCTTCTCCTGGACTGTTTCACCATTGCATAGTCAGGGATCAGGTTATGATGCCACCGGCATCTTGCCTTGGGTACTTGTTCTAGGTGTTTGCAACTGGTACAGACCCATCAAAGGGGAAGACCCCATGCAGAAGGTTGTTAATGGCTGCAAGCCCCATGTTCCACCACATCAGTAATGCACCAAAGTGGTACTGCACTCCGAAAAAGTTGAATTCTTTGTCCCTTTGGACCCACTGGCATTACCTTTCCCAACAGAGCAAGTGTAAATATCCAAGTGGCTGGAAAGCTTTTGGCTTGTGCTTGGCTGGTTGAGTGCTGAAGCACGCTCTCTTGATGTGAGCTGCAGGTATTTCTGGCAGCCGCTCCTTTGCTTCCAAACTCCAGTGCACAGGGAAGATCTTGTTTTCCAGCAGGATTCTTTGAACCTGGTTCTTTTCATTTACACTTCAACGCGACTGCTGTGCACGGAAACGGTCCGAGTGGGCAACAAGTACTGCTTATTAATGTTCATTGCATCAGAGCAGGGACGAGACTGCCCTGCCTTGTCTGAAACGCCAGTGTGTACCAGCGAGCAGGCTCCGAAGTCCACGTCCTCTACAGCCCTCTCCTGGCTGGATTCAATAGTGCTCGGCTGCGCGGGGAAGGAGCTTGATTTCTCTTTGCTTCTTGTTTTCCAGAGCCGGTCTCGGGCTGCCGCTCAGATTTACACATCCCAATCTGTTTGCCGGTAATTACAGCTCTGGCTCTTCCAGCTGACAGCTGTTTCCAAGGGGACAGGGGTGATCTTGACACAGAGCAGTCCCAGAGCTCTTCCATCCTGGACCCGGGGCTGGAGCAGCTCTCTTGGTGCTTAGAAATGGGACAGAACGAGGAAGACGTGCTGATTCCCATCTCCGCAGAGCAAACGCAGCTTGGAGCATCTGGCCTTTCTGCTTGTGAACCATTTGACCGTGTAGTTTCTGTGCCGATTCTCAGCAGGTTGACCACTAAACCCTATTTTCTGGTGTTTCAGTGTTCTTCCCGGGTAGCTGCCGCACTGTCCTTACACGTTTGGCAGTGGCTGCTTTGAGGATTTAGCGTGTGGTTTGGGGGGGTTTGGCTGGTTTTCTGCTGTCATGCAGACATTCCTTTCTGCTTTAAAAGCAACTACGTTTGCTCAGTAATTATTCCCATTGTTTTTGCTTTCATGAAGTAATTGAATTGATCTGCTGGGCTTTGTGGCAGCAAAGATTGCTAAGCCAAGAAGATTGTCTAACCCATCTTTCTTCCTGTTTTCTCAGGGATTTTGAGTATGTCTTTGCTGATTATTTCCCTGCATATTATAAAACTTGCCCAGGGGAATGAAAAAGTCATTTGTTTTGTGTATAGCATTAAAAAATAATGTCATCATTGTGCAGTGCCCTTGCCTGCAATGCTGGACAGTCTTGCATGAATTCTCTGCTTGCTTCTCTCTGCTCTACAGCAATTCTGTAGGTGACTGAAGCATGACCCCACGTTTGCTGTTCATTCTCTAACACTGTTCTCTCTGAGTCCCTGCCCTGCTCTCTCCCCTTTGCCATCCCAGGAGCCTGTTCAGACGATGCTGCTGTTGCATCCCTCCTTTGAATGGCATAGATGAACAGTGGCAGCGTGTGCTTGCCCTGTCACAGCAAGGTGAGGCTTTAGGAATACTGTGAGTTGTAATTCACAGCCAAGGGTCTGGAGGCTTTCTCTGAGTTCAGTTAAAGCGCTTACATTGCTCTGCAGCGTCTTGTTTTGACACAGATAAGTGGGAGGAAGCTGTGTAGCCATACCTACTAGTAATATATTTATAGCTAGGCAGGCTGGGAGCCTCTGAGGTTCAGGTAGAGAGATTTTCCTCAGAGCTGATGGGCTGAACGTGCTCTCCCATCGCAGTGTGTTCAGTGACAGAGCAGCTGGGAAAGGAGCTGAGTGTTTGTTCCCCATCACGCCTAAGCCATGCTGTCTCCCATTCCAGCCACTCCACCCTGTCTTCTTACAGCTGCTGCCTTCAAGGAGCCCTGACACCAGCCTTGGCACCCACAACTGGGCACCCTCCTGCTTATTCATCATCCTCATCCCTTGATTATCGTTTCCCTCGAGCTCAGCCCTGTTCTACCTTAACTTAACTTATGGTGCTGGAAGAGGCAGAGACTCAGGCTCACCCTCTCAGGGAAGATGGTGGTTATGTAAATCCTCACCCCAACATGAGTCATCTCTCAGCACCTTTTGGAAACGGGGGGGGGGGGGTTGCAGTTTCCTCTTGGTGTAGGCGCGCGGCTCCATCAGCGTTAATGGAAGTGACATCCGCACATCAGGAGCCGTCCCTTCTGCTCCTGGATTAACGCTCTCGCCGCTACGTTTCTGCCACCTGTATGTCACTGCACACTGATTCCTCTGCTAGGAGACAGGGAGGCGATTAAAATCTTGTGATTTCTCATGAATAGAACCCTGCTGACACATTCGGTGCAATGGGAGCTCCCTCCCGTGCCCAGGAGGGTCTGTGGTGCCAGCAGTTTCTGTCATCTCTCCCCATGGGAGTGAATTTATCTCACTGTTTTCTCAGGAGGAATGAGTAATTCCCAGAACTTGTGCTCAGTTTGCAGTTGTGATGCTTTGCTGCCTCCTCTTCTTTTAGTTCATGTCATTCCAGATCAACAGCTCTGGATGTTGATGGCCTGGTGTAACCATCTGATCCCCAGATCAGGTGAAACAGTAGCACAAGCATCTTATTTCTTCATGTGATCTTCTCTTTGGCACCCAGTTTCAGTAACGAAGGACCCCTTCAAAATGCCTTGAGCTGACTGAAAAATAAATCAAATTATCTGCCCTCTTCAGTCAGTGCCATAATGTTGAGCCATAATGATGACAGAGGCGGAGGACTCTGTCATGTTACAGCTTGTTGGGGATGCGGTGGCTGGATGCTACCTGCATATTTAAATTGCCATGTTAAAGGGAATTAGTGCTGATTATAAATGTGGCTCTAAGCGTTTTGTTACTCAAATAGTGGGTTGAGACCGGCCTCTGACTCCAGCCAAAACCTTCTGGGTGTAGTTGAACTGGATAACAGAGGAGGAAAAGCCTCCATTTCTTTTATCAGTCTGATAAGACACCCCGGATCCCTTTCTCCTAGCACTGGTGTGGGTTTTAAACATAAGCCATCACGTTGCCTTGTTTATCCCTCCTCATGTCTTAAGGACAGCGTATTGTGCAATTTGAGTCACATTTCGCCAGCTTGAGGCAGTACATTTTTGGTCTCTTGATGTACAGAATCCATGCACAACTTTAAATAGTATTTAAAAACCTTTAAAGAAGCCCTCTAGTTCTTTTGCACGCTATAAACTTTAGGCAGATCTAGTGAAAAGGCAGTGTTTTAATAGGAGACAAAGACTTATTTCACTCATTCTCCGGTGCCTTCATTTGTCACTGTGGCAGCAACGTTATCAGATGTTCATATTAAATATGTATTTACTTACTGTAATGCCTGGAGCAGGTTGCCGTCTTCATGGTTACAGCTCTACCTTTTCCCTTATTGTCATCCTTCCTTTTCCCAAGTGCTGCACTGGACCTGGGGACTGGGAGGATGCTTCAGGCTGTTACATACATCGCAGGTCCAGCTCTGTAGCACTTGGGGCCTGAAATGCTGGCGGTTCGGAAAGCTAACTGAAGCTGGGAGTGTTGGAGATCAGGAGAGTGCCCTGTGGGAGTTATTACTGGATTGTTGATCTATGCTCTGCTCTTCCTTCTTGATCCCTTGGAGACTTGGCTAGGTGGACCTTTGCCTTGTCCTGAGAGGTTAAGTACAGCTGATCCATCCTTTGCAGCTCCTAGTGCAATGCACGGGGAGCAGAAATTCCTGGGGAGAATAGAGCTTTTTAAAGTGGCTGAATGCAAGCTGAGTTGCCTTAAGATAGACTGGATGCTTCTAAGGTACATCTGTTTAGGCATCCAAAGGGGTTCTTTTGCATCAAGGTAGGTAACTACTACAGCGTACCGCATCACTTTTGAAGAGCTAATCTGTCCCGATGCAATGTAAAAGCGTTTTTGAACCACCAGGCTTCTCTGCCTATTGAATTCTATAGGAAATTATCCTAATAGCACTGGAAGCAATATTAATGGCTTTCCAATTAGATATCTGGATAGTTTGTTTATTTTATCGGCCTTCCAAGGCGGAAAATCGAAGGTTCCCGTGGATCTCACTTGAAGTGTTCCATCAGTGGGGCCTTTTTGGCAGGAGCCAGATACTCCGTAACAGCCGCATAAAGCAATTTACGGGGAATATTTTGCCCAAGGAACAATCACAAGGCTTACAAGAGTTCTCTTCTTAGAGTTTCCTTCAGGGAAACCTTTTCATTTCCTGATTGAAAGATCAAATCGGCCCATAGAGGGAGCAGAGGAGCGTGCATGATTCTTCTCCTGATCTCTGGAAAAACACTCCTGGTTAAACAGCCCATGGAGAGGTTCCTCTTTGAAGGGAAAGGTATTTCTGTGATGGGGTAGAAGGATTAGGAAGTTATCTGTAGGGATGGACAGGAAAGCTTAAAATCCACTTTATAGTGTCAGTGGAAGTGACAGGGTGATGTTATGTCAGGCTTTAAACCCTGAAATACTCTCTGCAAGGATGAATAAATCATCAATTCCTGTCGTTATAGGGTAGCCTGTATAGCTTATGGATGGTTTAAAAAGTTGGGGAATATTTTACTGCCACATCAGAAATGAATAGGTATGCTCTAATTAACTTTGTTTTATATGAAATCAGTCAATTTTGTGGAGTATTATATAGTCCCATCTATCCATAAGTTGCCTATTAACGTGACGTAATTAATTGGGTTAATATGCTTATAATCATATCTAACACACTGATGTTTGTTTAATTCCTCTCGTTATTAATTATCAGTTAACTTTTTATGAACTATAAATAGACCCTTAATAGGACGTGCGGGGGGAACTGATGGCTGTGTTACCGTCTGCCCTCTGTCTCCTCTCTACCGCTTCTCATCTGTCAGACTGACACCCCTGCTCTGACAGCCTGTGTCAGCTGTGGGATCCCATTTCTCCAGCTAGAAGTACAAGGTTTGAGGAAGGTTAATGACCCATCTGTCAATCATTTGTAGTAGTTAGGCTCCAGATTTCCACTGATACCCGCTTTTTTTACTAGGGCAAGGTGTGAGATCTGCCAACCTCAGCCTCTTATCTCCAGCTTAATGTTTGAATCATAGAGCCATCATCTTACTACAAATGCTGTCTTTGCTCTCAATAACAGAAAGAAAAGGCTTCCATTGTGCTGAAGAAGCTGTCCTGTGGCCAACCCCTACATCCTTCAGAAGACTTCAGGCTTGGCTCTAAAGACCTTGATTTCATGCTTGGATCCGGTCAGGAGAGCAGTCTTTGCCCTGGCCTCTTACTGCTTGTTTTGGGTAGGAAGCTGCAGGGTGCTAAATGCCCTCTCTGGTTTGGTCAGAGGCATATTCAGCAGTGTCTGGCAGGACTCTGTGTTAGCCACAATTCCAGCTTGACTGGTAGGGTCCAAGTTGTAAGTGGATGTAGGATGCTCATAAGACCAGTTTGTAGGACTATTATGATGGATGTAAGCGTAAAATAAGGCAAAAGACTTCAGAGAAGTGAATCAGCAGAGGTGATGTGCTTTAACTAGAAGACAAGCTTACTTTGTGCAGCACTGTCACTTTAGAACATACATGCACATTTGCATGTGTGTGTACAAGTGTGCAAGAATTAGGAGCTTCCCTGTGGAATACCAACCCTCTGTGGATGCTTAGGAATATGTCCTCAATGTCTTGGAGAAGAGCAGGCTCTAGGGAGACCTTGTAACAGTCTTCCTATACGTGAAGGGGATGGCTTGGAGCAAGCTGCTCTAGTGGAAGGGGTCCCTGCCCATGGCAGGGGGTTGGAGCTGGCTGAGCTTCAAGGTCCCATCCAACCCCAACCAGTCTGTGATAAGGAGTTGGGGTTTCCTGTTGAGTCACGAAGGATTTTGGGGCGCTGGGGTCGGTACCACGCAGTGTGGGACCTTCACCTACAGACTAAAGATTCCTTCTCATTTCTCTCCTCACCATGGGGGAGCTGCTTAGACCATTAATCTGAGTTGGTAGGAAATAGCTGGAGGAGGCAAAGAAGTGGTTTCTGTCTGGAGTGGGAAGGAAATTGGACGTGAAATTGCAGGAGATTGATTGTGGGAATTGCACCTACAATTCAAGCTACCAAAAGACTCTTGCTCAATGCCTCATGCCTTATGTAGGCGCACCAACCTCGGGCAAATCCCAGCGGATCTGTAGCTCCTAGAGAACCTGAGCTAATTGAAGATTGTGAAGACCTTCACATGAGAAACAAGCATGAGATGTCTCACCGACAACCTCAGTAAGAGCAGTACCAAACCCTCTCAAACCACCTCTGAACTGAGCCCCCAGACAGCTGAGTTCTGAACTGTAATAAATGAGGTTTGGATTCTTTCGTCAATATGAGAATTACCTTAGGAAATGAGTTTAGGAACAGAAGGCCTGTTTTAAAAACTAGCCAGCCCCTTCTGTGTTTGCTCCAATTGGAAACAGAGGCAAACAGGTACCCACTCATATTCCGGAACTACCTTCAGTGTCCTTTCTAGTGGGTCTAATAGGAAGTGTATGGTTGGGCCTTCTCCTGAATAGGAGTGTTTTTCTGAGCTGACTCCAAAGAGAGATGTTCCAGAGTTGTGAACTGTGATTTTTCAGCAGTGTGAAATCCACTGACATAGTTTAAGCCAGCTCTATCTGCTAAGGTGCTTGATCCGTGCACCTCGAACGTGAAGCTGTGCTTCACTAATCGCAAAGCTGGGATAGTTTATCTTGCTTATTTTTACTCTAAATTATGATAGGCTTTAAAATGAACTCTGACTTTGATTTATCAACAGCTATGATGCTAATTCAGCAATGAAGCCATGGTGTTCTGAGACTGAATATTAGCACTAATGAGAAAAGATAGCGTCTGTGTTTTGTAACTCTTGAGTTTCCACTGTGTATGAACGGCCTCTAAAGTTGTGATTCATCATTTAATCATTAACTTGGCAAACACTTACACAGAAATCAGTTTACCTGGATTATAAAGTACCAGCAAACGTGGAAGCAGATCACGTTCAACTGCCTGAGATTATTCATGCTGCAGCTTTGGTTTTCAGAAGGAGGTGTCTCCTGCAGGACAGGGGTGGTTGTTACGTTGCATTTTCCACCAGGATGAATGGAGCATGGCTGCGGGTTTAAAAACAGAGTGCTCCTTCTCTTTGAAAACGGAAGCGACAGAATGGAAGACCTATGAAGTGCAGTGTCTAAACAGTGACTGTATAAAGCCAAAGTGCCCAGACTGAGAGAACAGAAACAGTCTGGCTCTTGGAACATCCATCACTTCTATTGCCAGGCTCTGGGCTTTAGCTTCTTGCCAAAGCAGTTACTTGTTTGAGGATCCCGTGACAGTTTATGCCCTAAAAGCATTCTCCTTTCAGGGAAGAAACTAAAGCACACTCCATCCCACCTCATCCATACCCCCAGCAGCCATGCTGGATTGGCGGTCCTGCCTTACGTTGCGTTTCTGTCCCCTTGTTGATGGTTCTGGTAGTGAGTCACTGAGACCATTCGTGTTTCTCAAGACAGAGCTTCCTTCTCTGCAGGGTGATGAATGGTGGGAGATCCTTCCTCCAAATGGAGCATAAAGAAAAAGGCAGCAGTATTTCCGACATGAAACAGATCTGTTTGGAAAACCTGTGTTTCCGAAAGGTGATTTAGCAGTTTACCACGAAATTATTCCAGCTGGGGCTGCTGGTGATCAGATCTTGCAAGAGATGAGTGAGGCAGAAAGTTCATCTCCTTGATCCTCAGCTGGTCTTCACTACATTGGGTCTGTTGTGAGCACAGAAGGAAGTCCTGAAGCAGGAGTTGCAGTGGGAAGAACTTGGCATTCTGGTGAAGTCTCTTGGCATTACTCGATAGGGAAGTGTCTTACCTTAGAGTTCATGGCAGGGCTGAATTTCAGGTTGTCTGAAGCATCATGTTAGGAATCAGTGAAGGAATTATGAGTGTGTGAGGGTGTTTAACATCCTGTTGAGAGGTGGTAGAGAGCAGTATTTTAACTAAGGTCACCTGGTGCTCACTTAGGCCCCAGTCCAATAGTCTTTAGAGCTCACTGCATTCGGTGGCTATGTGGTGAGGTTACATCTTTACTGATGTGTAGTCCAAGTTCCAGAACAAGGATTTTTGTAGTTGTTTTGCTAATGCTCCAGGTTTTAGTGCTGCAGCTGGGAGAAGGAGGAGGCCAGGATGAATCCTGAGCACTGACATCTTATCTAGAACTTCCTGTTCTATCAGAAACTGATAGAATAAGTCAGTAAATTCACCTGCCAAGACCAGGCTTGGAGCAACCTGCTCAGGGGGTTGGAACTGGAGGAGCTTTACGGTCCCTCCCAACCCAAACCAGTCTGGGATATGAAAGAAAAGGTTTGATGTCTGTTCTGTGTCCATGTAAGCAGCTCTTTATCCTCATTTACAATTGAACTTAGTCCGATAGTCCAGCACAAGTCTTAGTCTTAGTCCAGCACAAGTGGCTGTGGTGAGTGGCAGCATGGAGGAGGCTGGAGGATCCCTGTGCCACTCCTGGCTCTGCCTTTCATTTGCTGGCAGGTGATTGTCAGCCTTACTTCCATTTTCCAGCTAGTGATGACCGCATCCTCCATGGCAAAGGCCTTGCGATCGAGGTGACACAATCCCAGAGGCTGCGTTTATTTGCTGGGGTATTTAGTGACCTGCCTGGGTTTTTTCACTCTACTCTGCTTTGCTGTCTCTTGGAGACCATAGGAGCTGAAAGATCCCAGCTTAGGTTACAGCTGTGTTGGTTTAGGCCCTGCACAAACAGCCCTTGCCTCAAACAGCTCGAGTCTCCAAGGGCAAGCAGGGACAGGGCTTAATCTTCTCATTTTCCAGCTCATAAAATGGCTTCTCCAAGGTCACATCTCAGTATCTCAGGTGTTAGTTCCATAGCTATAATGAAACACGAAGTTGTTTCAGAACCTGCAGTAAAAATACATATGAAATTAACTTTCAGTATCTTAGATATTCTTAAATATGTTTTGTTGATCTCTGAATCAGAAGAAATCCAGTAATATCAGCTTTGTTTAATGAGCAGTGGCATCAGTACTTGCCATCCTTCTTACGTGCACCAGTCTGAGTGGTGGCACAGCTGTGCCCACATGTGCAATAGTCTGCATCCGCAGTCAGAGCTGCGTCCTGAAAGAGCTTTTGTGGGTTTAGGTTTGATGTAGGGTCCCTTCACGGTACATGACAATGATCCCTCGTGTCTTTCTGAAAACCATAGAATCCCAGACTGGTTTGGGTTGGAAGGGACCTCAAAGCTCATCCAGTTCCAGTCTTGTTTCAGAGAAGGAATTTCAGGGAAGGAGAGGACACTCCATTTTGTGGGGCAGTCCTCTGGGACGCTTTCAATGCCATCAGGAAGGTTCTGGTTTGTTGGGTGTTTTCTCTGGTTGTTACCTTGACTCCGGAGCCAATGCAAGAGCTAACCTTAGCATTTCTTAACTCAGTTTTGCTGGAGGTACCTTAAGGATTATGGGTCTTACAGTCATTTGCCATGATTAGGGTGACATGGCCTATGGCAGGGGGTTGGAACTGGATGCTCCTAAGGTCCTTCCCAGCCCAAACCGTTCTGTGATTCTGTGGTTATTGTTTTGCTTCCCTTAGTGGGATCTAGCACTGAAAAGAGGAAGAGGAAGAGCCGTACAAGGGCCAGGCCTGTCAATAGGGAGCAGCAAATCCATTGCTGGCCTTCGTTATCCTAGAAATGCTTTCTGCACCTTAACCTGCGGCTTTTTAACTCCCTCCCTGCCCGATACAGCTATGTTATGTTTTACACCTTCCCTCCACCCACAGGACACAGAGACCCTTCCTAATATGATTTCAGGCATACACAAACCTGATTGTGAAGTGAAAACAAGTGAGAGATTCTATAAAACTACAGAGAAACAGCTGGAAAAGAATGTATTCATCCACTGTTATAGGGATGCTGTTGAGATCCTGATCCTTCTGCCTCCTGTTTGGAGAAGGAGAGAAAACAAGTGAACAGTGCTGCACCCCGGTTAATGTCCTGTGGATTATTGCTGTAAAGCTGCGACCTCAATCTCTCAGCTCTCCAGAACACAAATGGTCCTTGGCTTTTATAGAAGCATAAAGAGCTGCCTTAAAGGCTGAGGACAAATCCAGGCCCTGATAGGCATTGGCGTAGATATCACTGTATCCAAAGGGAGTTGCAGTTTCTGACTGTGGCTGAATTTGATCCACAAGTGAGCACGGTTGTCCCATCAAGTTCTGCCCAGCAGCTTGTCTTCTGCATCCTTGCCTTTCAGCTGTCATGTACAACGTTTGCAGCTGAATTCCATCCAGTGGAAGAGGTTTAGAGTCTCTCCAGCATTCTGCAGAGAAGCAGAGGGAGGAACTGAGCTGCTGAGGCGTCCAAATGCAGGAGGAACTCTAACCCTGCAAAACTTACAATTAGCCTTAATGCCTTTGCTTTTGCATACCTGTTTGAGCAGAGCATGCCTGTTCTCTCTTCTGAGACCCCTCTTGCAGCACTGTGTGCAGTGCTGGGGTCCTCAACATAAGGACATGGAGCTGTTGGAGCAACTCGAGAGAAGGCCATGAGGATGCTCAGGGGCTGGAGCAGCTCCCATATGGAGCCAGGCTGAGAACGGTGGGGCTGTTCTGCCTGGAGAAGCTGCATGGAGAGCTCAGAGCAGCTTCCAGTGTCTGAAGGGGGCTGCAAGGATGCTGGAGGGGGACTCTGCATCAGGGATGGGAGCGATAGGACAAGGGGTGATGGGTTCAAACTGAAACAGGGGAAGTTCAGGTTGGAGATAAGGAAGAAGCTCTTCCCTGTGAGGGTGCTGAGGCGCTGGCACAGGGTGCCCAGAGAAGCTGTGGCTGCCCCATCCCTGGCAGTGCTCAAGGCCAGAACCTTCAGCTACCTGCTCTAGCAGAAGGCACCCCTGCCCATGGCAGCAGGTTGGAGCTGGATGAGCTTTAAGGTCCTTTTCAACCCAAACCAGTCTGGGATTCCATGCCCTGCAATGGAAACTTGTGATAAATTAGCTCTGTAGTCTCCTCTTAAAGTTGGGCATGGAAAATAAAAAGGCATTTGTTAGAAGATTGAATTATGTGTAGGATATCTGCAGCTCTAATGAGCTTAGGTTTTCTGTGCTACAATAAACTCTCGCCTGCATCTCCTGCAGTGTGTGTTTTTTCCCTAAGAGCGTATTTCTTGCTATTTGATCAGCTCCTCTCTTGCAGATGATAAAATTATCTGCAAAGATTTGTAGCTGATGCTGGGCCATAAATAATATTTAGCTGCAGGATTAACATTTGCAGGCATAGATCATTTATGGGAAAAAAAGAAGGTTGGGGGGGGGGGGCTGGCAGTTTCTGAGTATTTACATGGAGCAGAGAGATGGGATTCAGGATAGAGCTCAGCTACGTGACCGTTTCCCAAGGTGTGCGTCTGCTCAGCGCTGTTGAGCTGCTTTGATAGTGTTTATCTGGGGGAGGTTGTAAGATAAAGAGCTGAGGAAGTGGTGACCTGGGGCAGGCAGCTTTGTCATGGAGAGATAAACACGTGTTCAGCTGGGCTGGAAGCTCCGTGTGCTGGCAGCTGGGGTCTCCAGTGCTGTGCCCTACTCAGCATGGGCTGAGCTCTGGAAGTGCTCAGCCCCTTTCGAGGCACTGGAGGAAGGGACAGATTTTAACAGGTTTGTATTGCAAGGACAAGGGGTAACGGAGGTGATGGGGTTAAACTTGAGCAGGGGAGGTTCAGGTTAGATAGAAGGAGGAAGTTCTTCCCTGTGAGGGTGCTGAGGCGCTGGCACAGGGTGCCCAGAGAAGCTGTGGCTGCCCCATCCCTGGCAGTGTTCAAGGCCAGGTTGGATGAAGCCTTGGGCACCATGGTCTATGGTGAGGTGTCCCCTCCCATGGCAGGGGATTGGAACTGGGTCATCTTAAGGTCCTTTCAACCTAAACCATTCTATGGCTCTACCAGCAGCTTCCAGTTTACCTTTCGTAGCCAGATTGTCCAAAACAGGCCAGGATTCAGCACTCAGGATTGCTTTGGGAGTCTGTTCACAAACACAGTTGCTGAAATGGAGAGAGCAGTCCCCTCTAACCTGGCTTCATACAGCAAATCACAGAATCCCAGGCTGGTTTGGATAGGAAGGGGGCTTAAAGCTCATCCAGCTCAAACCCCTGCCATGGGCAGGGACACCTTCCATAGAGCAGCTTGCTCCAAGCCCTGTGTCCAACCTGGCCTTGAGCACTGCCAGGGATGGGGCAGCCACAGCCTGTCTGAGCAAAAAGGGCCAGAAGGGAGGCTGTGGTCACTGCAGGCTTTCAGCAGATGCGGGGTCCATCCACAGGTGGGGACCCACTGGCTAACACAGATGTAGGCAGTCCTGTTCAAGAGGGATGTGCGTGTGCCTCAGCCAGCCTAGAAGCCTCCAAGGTTTATCTTGGTGTGATGAGTGTGGATGCGCTGAGCACCCAATGGGTTTGAGGCCATGCTGTGATAGATGCTGTGCAAATGCATGCCTGAGCACCTTATTTACAGGTTTCTCTTTGTCGATCTCTGTTTCTCTGGTGCAGGTTCCTCACCACATGAAGACTTTACCCTACTACAGTTACGACCAGCCGGTGATCGGATACTGCCAAGCTCATAAGCCTCTCCATGTAAATAAGGGATACGATGCCATGTCCCGGGAGCAGGCTGAGACAACCAACCTGGAACTCAGTCGAGACCACAGCTTCATAGCTACAATCGCGCGTTCGGCTGCTCCAGCCATTTACATAGAGAGAATACCAAACTAACGGTGGAGACAACCTCTTCAGGGGCAGAGTGGGAGTGCTTTGGAGGGGACTTTTCATCTCAGAAGAGACCAGGGCAAGACACTCAAATCTACCATTCCAGTTACAAATGTTCCAACAGAGACAAAGGGAAGGGGCTAAAGCAACCTCCGCAGACTGTGCAAGTGCGACCTTGCAGGACCCACTGAGAACTTCAGGATTTTCTTTGCTTTAAACTTTCAAATTCCTCAATGTAAATATTAAAGAGAGATTGTCAAGTTCTTATTAAAACAGAGAAAAAAAATAGATTTCACTCTAGCTCCATAAAGGGATGGATTTAAGAGTTTTGTTTGTATATTTGATTTTTCTACATTGCACGGTTCCAGGGAAGGAGAACCACAGGTAAAAACAAAAGGGGAGGGCGAGGGCTTGGGTCGGGTGGGTCAACCATGGTCCCTTCTTCAGTGGTTATTACTCAACAAAGATCTGTTCCGTATTTTTTGTTCTTTTGAAAGCAACAACAGAGAAATCTCTATTTTCTGTTTCTTCTTTTGGGTTGGTTTTGGGGTGGGGTTTTTTTTTAGTGGTCAAGCGTTAATATTTCAACCTTCAGACATGGGCATTAAAGCTTATGTTGAACCAAAAGGACATTGGCAATTGATGCAGCAGAAACAAAGAAACTTGGGTGCATGTACATTTAAGACACAGGCTGTACACTATGGAGGGTGCTTTTGATTTTGCCTATCTTCATTGTGCTTCATTGTTGACACTATAATTCCTTTCCGGGCTCTAAAAAAAAAAGGGGAAAACATGGAACGGAATAACGACTCCTATTTACAGTCCAGCGGTGCTTGTTGAGCAAAATTCATGGACATTTGGGAACCAAAATGGAAGTGCTGTGCTTGGAATGGATCGGAAGGAAAAATCTTTTAAAGCAAAACGAGTATTTGGTGCAACTCACTGGCTGATGCCGTTTCTAAACCACAGGAGAATGTGTAACATTGGGTTTTGGTTTTTTTAATTAATTATTATGATCAGTTAGTTTTTGTGTAGTTTTTATCAATAAAATGACAACAGCAGCAACAAAAGTGGTGGAAAAAAACAGAAAAATAAACATATGATTTTTGTGGTTGGGACACCACAGCCAAGCTACTGTTTGAATGGTTTCTCTGCTTGTGTGACCCGGTGGCTCCGTGGCCAAGGGGAACAGTGCTTTGTCCTGCTTCACCTCCAGCCTGGCTCTTAGGAGGAGCTCAAGAAATGTTTTGGGGCTTAAGAAGCTCAATTTATTTGGTTTATTTAGGAAATAGAAGGTGATTTCGTCAGAACGGAGGCCTGGAGCAGCTCTGCCATGGAGCCAAGATGAGAGAGCTGGGCTGGGGCAGCCTGGAGAAGAGAAGGCTCCTGAAGGGGAGACCCTAGAGCAGCTCCAGTGCCTGAAGGGGCTGCAGGAAACCTGGAGAGGGGCTTTGGACAAGGGACGTAGGGACAGGGCAAGGGGAATGGCTTTAACCTGCCAGAGGGAAGACTGAGATGAGCTCTTAGGCAGAAGCTGTTCCCTGTGAGGGTGCTGAGGCGCTGGCACAGGGTGCCCAGAGAAGCTGTGGCTGCCCCATCCCTGGCAGTGCTCAAGGCCATGTTGGACACAGGGGCTTGGAGCACCCAGCTCTATGGAAGGTGTCCTTGCCCATGGCAAGGGTTGGAGCTGGATGAGCTTTAAGGTCCCTTCCAACCCAGACCTCTCTGTATTTGTATGATACGGGCCTGTGGAAGGGGAAGAGAGAGAAGAAACCTTCTTTGTTAATTGAAGTTTGTTGTTTCTTCTCTCTGAAGTCAGTGCTTTGTAGATGCAAACCCCGCGCTGAAGCTAAAGCAATTCAGATTAGAACATAAGCTGTAAGTTTTTAACTGGAGGCTGAATAATACAACTGTGGGGTTTAGGATGTAATGAATTTTGTGATAGTTTCAGGTATTTATATTGGGTGTTTTTATGAGAAATACACTTGGCCACAAGGTAAGGGCTTAATGAATTTCTGGAAGTGCTGAGTCTTGTTTCACATATATGATATGATATTATATTGTTTTCCATGTTTCCTTGCCTGAAAAACTTAACCTCTTTTTCTCTGAAAGGAAGGATGTGTCTGGATGTTCCCATTCTGTGTGCTAGGCAGCTTGCAGGGAAAGCGGGCCGTGCAAAGTCAACTTGATGCATCAAAGGTAACATGTTTAGAGCTCAGCGTTAGGTAGGAAATGAAAAGAAAATGGAATGAAGGGCTCGGTGATGAGTTTAGAGCCAGCTCTGTTAGACAGCGGGATATCTGTCAGCTTTAGCTGTGCTACAGATTGAGGGAGAAAGCTGCTTGAAGAGCTGGTTTCCTTCAAATTGAGTTTAAAGCATTGACCCACAGCCTATTGAGCTGAAACTGGAAGAAGTCCCATTGATTCCTGTTAGCTCCCTATCAGCAGCAAACCACCTTTCCGTGAGCATCACAAGTGTAATGGCATTCCCATGCTCCTAAAAGATGTGGATGGTGGTGTTTTATTACAAGGGTCGTTAAAGACAGTTGTCTAATTCTGGTTTTACGAGGGCAGTTATGTATCTGCCAACATGATACTTGTAAAATCAGAGAAGGAGTTGCAAGCAGGAGCATCTGTTGTCTTTTAATGTGTATTTTCCTTAAACCCTCAGCTGCTGAGGTCATGTGAATAGTGAGTACCTGTGTGATTGCTAATTCCAGTTGTAATCTCCATGAATGCAGCTTTCCCCCAGGCTTGTGAAAAATGAACTTTGCAGCTCCTCAAAGGGAAGGTAAAATGAAACAAACCCCATTTTCTCATTTCCTGGATTCAGAATAGCGCTAGCATTGGTTTGGGGGATGTTTGGAACTGGCACTAGACTCAGATCACAGACTTTCTTTGCCATTACTTGGAACTGTGCTGCCCAAGGAGAACAAATACATGACTGTGTGCAAAGTCTCCTGGATCAATTCATGCTCCTGCCTGAAACAGCTCCGGGTTTCTGCTCTTTATACATTGATGCCAGTTTGGGCAAGAACCCCATTACTTTTCTTTGTGTTCTTGACAATTAAGGAGATAATGTTCCAAGAATGGGTTGAAGGATGAAGTTATACCTTGCTTAAGTGCTAAAGGTCATGAAGAGCAAAATACTTATGTGTGGATTGCTTTAGATCGAAGCAGAAGTCATTGCAGCATGAGCTGAGCTACCTGACCTAATGTGGGTTGTGAGCAAACTCAAAGGGCTCTATAGAAGCCCATCTGAGACTGTGGATCTAGCAGAAATTGAAACCTAAGCTGCAATAGCTGCAACTAAAGCCAAAGCAGTTTGATTAAGAGCTTGCTCTTCAGCTGTGATGCAAAAGCCCAAGACTGTCGAGTGTTGCTCTCCACTCTGTTCTTACGAGTTTCATACTTGGTTTTTGTTTTTAAAGTGTCACTTCCTGGAATCCTGTGATTGTATTACAACTTCAGCTTGAGAATGTGTCCCAGCTCTTCACAGGGAAGGTCTGTCTACCCCTGTTCATACAGCTCTTGTGAGGAAGGTGGCTGCTCTGAAAGGGAGGATGGAGCAACCCAGCAGATGTCCAGGTAAGACCCAAGAAATACCTTTCTGCAATGTCCCTATTGATTCCTCTCCTTGCAAAGAGCAACCAGGGCTCATTGCTGAGTGTTTGCTTGTGGTGGCATCTTCATGGTCATGGCACAGTGAGCACCGAGTGCTCCCACCACTGCTGTGAGAGCTCACACTTGTGCTGTATCCAGACAAGCAACAGACTGAGGCTCACCTTCAAAGCAAAGCTGATGAACTTTGTGTTGTGCAAAAGACAACAACTGATGGGGCCAAATAACAGGTTCTAGAAGCCTTTGGGGGAAAATTGCCTGCTGCCTGTCTCTCCAGCTAATAATTGTGTTCCAAATGTCAGTGGGGCACTGAAATCACAGTGTCCTGGTAATACTGGGGGTGTGATGTGCAACCACGGCAAAGGAGCCTGTAAAAGCAATCTGCCACTTGGAATTATTGCCAGGGTTGGCAATATTTTGCTCTGAGATTTAGGAATCTTGGAATAAGCTGCCCTTTCCCATCATGAATTGAAAGTGTGCTGAAGATTGATAAACACAGTTTCAGCTTGACTCCCCACCGGAAAAACAGTCCCTGAAGGAATTTGGCACGTTCAACAGGGGAAATCTAGTGCTTTTATAGGTATTTTTAAGCTGCGTGAAGATTTAAGGGCCTAATGTACTGTGTTATTAATTTTTAGGGGCTTTTTTTGCAGTTTGGGCTCCTTTAAATGTCACTAGTCGCTTTTTTAAAGCTATATAAAGGAAAGGGGGGGGGAAGGCTGTAAGTCCATCAAGCTGGAACCTTGCCTTAAATTAAGAGAAAGAAATGACCTGTCTGATGTGATTACCCATGCACAAGCATTGGAATGGCCTTCTGCAGAGCGTGAAGAGCAGTACAAAAGGATCTGACAGACTTCGAGTTTGGGCTGGGTCCAGGCAGGAATTAAAACCTCTCCTTGCTCCCCGAAAACCAGGGGGGAAACCAGATTTTAGGGACACGTAAAGTGTCCCCAGTGCCCTGAAGGTGTTCTTTCTGATCGCCATAGGGCCCTGTTCATCACTGGAAAGATGAGCTTTGATAGTTCTTACTTTAGCAAATGTCAATATCAATGGCAAAGAAGAATAAACCAGCCCTTTCCTTAAAATTACAGCCAGCCTAGCTGCATCCTGATAAGAGTTAAACAGAAAGGCTTAAGTGAATAGGTCAAATGCAAGAAGGAATCCAAAAACCACAGCAGGTTTGGCTCCTGAATGGAGTAGCAGTACTAAGTAATCCTTCCTTTGCTTCTCAGGCACTCGTTTCACTAGTATTAATGCCCATTATTTGCTCTGATGCCCTGGTGGCTGCCACTTTACTAATATGTAGGCAGGTTAAAGTAAATTAGTCTACAGAAGAGAATTATATCAGTCATTACTGGAGTCAAGGGACACATTCCACCTTTGTCATTGCTATGCTGAGACATATTCTAGCATAGCGAAAATAAAACCACATTTGAGGCAGGCAGATCACAGGGTTCTCTTCCACAGATGCGCTGCCAAGCAGCCCTCCAGTGCTGGCTCAGCACTTCTGAGGTATTCAAGGGACCAGAGAGATGGATGTGGACATTATGTGCCAGCTTCCAAGACACGATGGGCTTCAGTGGCTCTGAGATACATTAGGGACTTTGGACAAGGGCATGCAGCGATAGGACAAGGGGGAATGGCTTTGAGATGAAAGAGAGGAGATTCAATGAGCTCTTAGGCAGAAGCTGTTCCCTGTGAGAGTGCTGAGGCGCTGGCACAGGGTGCCCAGAGAAGCTGTGGCTGCCCCATCCCTGGCAGTGCTCAAGGCCAGGTCGGACACAGGGGCTTGGAGCACCCTGCTCTATGGAAGGTGTCCCTGCCCGTGGCAGGGGTTGGAGCTGGGTGAGTTTAAGGTCCCTTCCAACCCAAAGGAGTCTGGGGTTCTATGATTACTTGGGTGACCTAAAATCAAGTGAGCAATATATGTATGATTTTGTGTTTATTTCTATTGCATGATTGAGCTACAGGTAAGGCAAGTTTTCTAAATCGCTGCAAGAGAGCTGCTGAATGCGTTCTTACTTCTTTTAGTAACTTCTGGTTTGTTTTTTTTCTCTAGGAAGAATCCAGAATTGGGCAAAAAAGGAAGAGAGTCATCCCAAACTCAGAGGCAGCTGAAGCATGGTGCATCTGCAAGGCAGCCTTGAGTAACTCAGGAGTTACTGCCTCTCAGGGGGCAAGATGCAGATGATCAGCTGCCGCCTGGCCAGGTAGTAGATCTTATTCCTGTTGCATTCCTGTGGATACCACGGAGAACATGACTGGCCTTGAGCTTGGTGAAGCACTGGCCTTTAAGACAGCTCATTGCATTAGTCCCTGCTGATTCAGTGGTGTGGGGTTCAGGTGTTTCTGACTCTGCTACTGCTTTACTCTATGAGCTGGGGAATACCTCTTCTTTAATTCCTTCCTACCTGTTAGCCTGCCTCACCTCAATTGTGAGCTTCTTGGGACAGAGCCTGCATCTTGTGCCCAGCTTTGTCTCAGTGATAACTTTTGGTGCAGGCAAAACAGAAATCAAGTCAAACAAGCCCTCTGTGTCTTCCCCCCTTCCCTCTCACCCCCCTGTGATATTTTGTGTGTTAAAAAGGCAAGCAAAATCAACGTGATAATGCAGGAACTATGGTAGCTTGTGAGTACTAATCAGCGCTTTGGGCTCCCCAGTGATCTGAAGCACTCTTGTTTGCTCAGAGTGTGTTCTCAGAACAGCAGGAGTGAGGGGATCTTGATAAGATGATAAAGAAGGAATAAGAAAGCATTCTCCTCCAAAGTCATCCTGGGACTTAGAGTTGAAAAAGAGAGCAGGCTGTGAGGTTAGTGCTCTGCTGAGCAAAACGTGCACGTCCCAACGTCTGTCTTAAATCACCATCTTGTGACTTGCTTGTTTCATCAGGCTGAATTGTCAGGGGAAGATTGAACTTCTCTGCATTTCAAATGGACTCATAGCAAAATGTGGGTCGGGAAGTCCTCTGGAGGTCTTCCTGGTGAGCACAGGGTTCACTTCACAGTGAAATCAGTTGCTCACTACCTGCTTTGGCTACCCAGAAGTTCCTGTGGTTTCAGTGACCAGAGGACCCCCGGCTGGGTGAGCTTGGCTGTGCTCAGGCTCAGCACAGTCGCACTTTGTGCTCTTCAAACCCTGGGATCTGTGCTTTCCTCTCTATATATACGTGTGTGTTTATAGGGCATGTTTGAAGTTATGGCAGCCAAAGTTTAACTGATTTAGGCATGTTTCTCATGTGTTCTCTGAAGCTGGAGCACTGGGCATTGGAGAGATGTCATAAGGAAATGAATCAGACCTTGTTTGAGTTAATATTGGTGTTTACCCCACACGTGACCACAGTCCTGGATCCAGGGTCCATGGTCCCAACTGCTATAGAGAATGTAAGGAAAAGATAACCTTTGCCTGAAGAGCGTCTTATCTGAAGATCATTCAAGGGCAAGCAGATGGATGCAGACATACAAAAGAGCTTGTGAACAGAGCGATGGCTGTAAGAAGTGCTGGGAAATAGGCATGGTTTGTAGTTTGTAGAATTCTAAGCAATGTCAAGGGGGTTTTTTTGCTCTTAAACTCAGGTGAAGGATCCTATAGGTAGTGCGTATTTATGGGGACTCCTCCGAAGCTTCAGGAGAGGCACAAGGAAACACACTCGGCTGGTAATAACAGCAGAAGTGCAGTGGAAACTAGCATCAGTGCATAGTCAGGGGCAAGGCTTGTATTTCATATGGCTACACCCCAAACGTGGGGCCAGATTCCCTTTTAAATTCCTGCTGTTGGGCAAAGGAAGGACTAAACTGTAGTTGATGGTTCTCAGGCTGTAATTTACAAGCAGCGTACTCAAACGGTGCAGTATTTGCATGTATTTATATCATATTATGTAAGATAAATGGTTGGCAAACGTTCATAAAGTATTTATTGGGCATGTCAGTGTTTGTTCAATGATTTAGAAATCAATGCTGGAAAGCGGTGACAGTTTCAGATAAATATGTTGGGAGATATTTGCTGGGCATCAATAATTCTGATATTAATTAGTTTGCAGATGATCTGCAAGTGCTTTGGGGATGAGTTACAGTTCATTTTCTCACTAGCCCACACAGCAAGAGGCTTGCAGCTTAGCTCGGGTGCTGGGCCAGACCTGCTCCTTGTCCACGTTTGTAGTTCGGGCTGGACCTGAATCTCTCCCTGGTTTTCTTCATTGGAAACTCATTGTATCAGCACTTGGGAACCACCAGCAAACTGAAGTATCTATGGATGCTGTGGAAGACAGCATAACCCTGAGTGCCTTCATCCACAGTTCAGTGTTCAGTTCAGTCACCATTCCAGTCTCTCCTCTGAGCTTCTTCTGTGCTTCCAGCCACATTCTTCACCTTCAGATTGAAGACAATGTCTTTCTCTTTGTATCCTCCCTTGCTTGTCAGTCTGTTCTGATTCCATACAGACTTCTTAGAAGCTTTGTTGAAGGGATTCTTTGGCAGCTGTTTGGGACCTTCAAGATTTAGAAGTTTTCTGGCAGTGTTCACTCAGGAAAAGAAACCAACAGAAGTTGTAACAGGAGCTGAGATTCTCACTTTACTACAGGATCCTAAAGCCAAGATGATTCCTCTGTCTTCTCCTCTGGTCTCCCTGCAAAGCATAAAATGACTCTTCTGAGTTGGCAACCCATAGGGAAAAACCCTTCAAGGTTAAAATAGAGGTGTTAATAAACCTTCTGCAAAACACAGGGTTTTTAAGCTTGACCTTTGCTTTTTAGAGCTCTGAAGAGGTCTTAGAAGATGTTCTGTAGAAACTGGGTTATTAATATATGTGTCAAAGTGTACAGTTGCTGCCTTAGCAAAGAGTTTTCATATGGATTTAAAACCAAGAGCCCCCATTTGCAGCAGCTGGAAGGTAAGACACAGCTGAGGGGAGGCCCGGGTTGGGCTGAGTGGTTGACTCCCTTCACCTGTAGCTCATCCTGTGAATGGGGGTCTGTGGTTGCCACGTTCTCGTTCAGTTGCTCGGTGGGGTTTGGTAGCAGCAGATCTTCAGGGATGAGCTTCTTTTCACCCTTAGAAGTACCTCAAGTAAGTAAATTGTGAAGCGCACCAAAATAAGTCTTTAAAGAACAGGAGCTGTACCTGTTGAGATGGAAGCGCTGCTGGTTTCTATTTAGCTGTGCAATTAAGGTTTGAAGTAGTGCTTGAAATTCGTTCTGGTCTAGCAGATCAGCGTGGAGTCGTTTTCTTGCTTAAACTCCTTGAGGTTGAAAACGTAGTTGGTTTTAGAACTGTAGAAATGAAAATAGCTTGTACTAACAGAGCGTTTGTAAGGTGTGCATCTCTGTCTACTTATGTGCTTGTGTACATAGATAAAACAGCCCTTTTCAGGTATAAGAAGTTGTTCTTTAAGTGTGGAGTTTTTGGTGGATGACCCTTCTGACATGGTAGAAACATTGAGATGTGTGTTAATGTCCTAGTGACGATAAACAGGGTAAAACATGTTAACTGCTATCAACAAGAGGACACTAGAGTATGTTGCTACATGCCCAGATGCTCTTACTTAGTGTCTTTTGGTTGCTGCAGCTAATTTGATACGGTTTATTCACATTCAGTAGAGATTTGGGTGAATACTTGTGGCACAACCAACTGGCTTGGAGTAAAGGCATCCTAATGGCACTCTCCTGGGACATTTCAGGTAGGGTTTGTGTAGTTCTGTTTTGCTCTGACTTTCCCTTTGGAAACAAACTTCCGGAGGACAGCTCTGTAGGTAAATCTGTGTTAGAGCTAAATGGGGCTATCTAAATGCATTACAGCTTCCTGTGCACACACTTCCTTAGCTGCATTACTACCAAGAGCAGCCTTTAGGTGACTGAATGAAGTGAGGACAGCAGTGGGCAGACTCTGGTGATTGCTGGGTGGTGGCAGGCTCCTGCTGACAATGGCCATGATAAGAAAAGGCTGAGTGATAGCCCTGGGTGATCCACCCAGGAAGTGGTGTATGTACAAGGAAAATGAGCTTAAAACCTGGATGCAGTACCAGGTGAAGCTTCAGTGCAAAGCACCACAGGGACCATCTCTTCCTTGTGAGCATCCCTGTCCTCTCCTCCGGTCTTAGATTATTAGCGTAGTACATTTAGGCTTATATATTGATTTTGTCTTGTCCAGTACCTTTTGACAGACATTTTGTGGCACCCCGGCTCTCCTCTCATGTTGTGTCCTGTATCTTTTAGATGATCATAGGATCAACTCGGTTGGAAAAGACCTTTAAGATCATCAAGTCCAACTGTTGCCCCAGGACTGCCAAGTCCACTACAAACCATGTCACTAAGGGAGAGGCCTGGATGATAAGCTTGTCTGGGCAAGGCCTGGCTGGTTTAACATGTAGTTTTGGTGCAGACCTGCGCTTGCTATCGGACTTTGATGAGTAATGGAGGTGACAGACAGTGAAGACAGGTCAGTCGAGATGTAGATGAGCTGTGGTGATGGGAGTTCAAAGTTGAAGTAACTGATGCACATGATAGAAGGGGATGCTTGTTAAGGCTGCACAGAATATGGTTTGTATGAACTTCTTGTGAAGGTTTCGGTTGTGCCATCAAAGAAACCTGCACTCACATCTGCTGCACGCAGGAAACTTCTGTCTGTATCCACATTAGGCAGCTTAAGTAGTACATGGAAATACACACACCAGAACTTAGCAACAAGATGTGGTGTGCGTCAGCTTATTGCATCTGGTATGGAGAGGAAAGCTGAGTGAGGGCTGACAGCAATGCTGTGCTGGTGCCCTAACAGGTACCTCTTACTGGCTCCATGTTGAGAGGACCTTCACATAGGTTGTGGTTCTGGGAGTAAAATGAAAGCAGTGATGTGGTAGTCTCCCCCAGCAGCAACCTCAGATGGTGCTTCTGCTCCTTTTTTATGTACGAGGCTGGTTTGGGGCAGCAGGCAAGGCAGAGCTTGCTGTGCTGGGCAGGAACAGGCCCGGGGGCTCTGCTTAAACGCAGAGTCCTATTTTCAGCAGTTAGTTTAGTGCCAGGTGAGCAAAATCCTGCTGCAGAGATCAGCAGGTGCTTTGTATTGGCCTTCCACACGTGTGTGATTGCACAGGTAAAAAGGCAGTGAACAAGTGAGTCTTGAAACATCATCATATCAATCTTTACAAGTGGCTAAAATACATGTTCTTGATGATGTCTGTGATGGATTGGGTAATGTGGAAAGGTAGAAATGCTTTTAGGTGCTCTTAGGTAAACTGTTTAATCTTATCCTCCCCATCTTTCTGCTATAGACTGAATCTATTAAGTTTGTTAAAGTGCTTTTTCCTCCGAGTTCTGCCTTTGGGGCTGCTTCTTCAGCACTCTCTGCTTCAGTGTCTCTTCGGTGGCTTCCTACCTGAAGGAAAGCAGACATGGAAAACACCAAAAGCTGTTTGTGTTAACAGAGCACACTGGGTTTTAGCAGGAGTTCAGCAGTAGTCTCAGTCTCAAACTGTGCCAGAAAAGCCTTTAAGGAATGCTGATTGGTATTACCAGTGGGTGGAGATTGTCTCTAAATTCAAACACTTCTATTTTAGCATCAGGAACCTGCTGTTCAGGGGCTCCGAAGTCTGATGGAGCTTGTGAGAGGTTTGAGCAGGGCCAAGTGCACGTGGGTCAGGACAGTCCCAAGCACAGACACAGCCTGGGCAGAGACTGGATGGAGCAGCCTGAGGGGGAGGACTTGGGGTGTTGGTCAGTGAGAAGCTCCTCATGACCCAGCTTGAGCCCAGAACCCCCCCATGTGCTGGGCTGCACCCCCAAAGCATGAGCAGCAGCTCAGGGAGGGGATCCTGCTCTCTGCTGAGCTCTGGGGAGACCCCCCCCTGCAGTCCTGATCCAGCTCTGGGGCAACAGCACACAAAGAGCCCCCTGGTAATTAAGACATACTTGAGTTTTGCTTTCGTACAGCTTCAGCTGCCGTATTCCAGGCTTTACACGTGGAGCTGAGGTTTTCGGTAGAGGTTTCAGCCTTCTAAAAGGCATCAATATTGCAGAAGCACAAGAAAGTTGGTTTACGTAGTGTTCAGTTGTGTTAAATAATGTATATGTAGTTGTGAAAAGCACAAAATCAATAGCTGTTGCAAGTCGAGCTGGGAAATGGCAGTGGTTCTTTTCTGTGCTGTTTCTATTGTCCCTATCAAATGGTTTGGGCTCTCTTTTGAAAGGGCTTTTCAATATTGGCTTCTACTTTGTGGTAAGCTTTATGCTGAACATTGGAGGAGCCAAAATTCATGTGTTTTATCCTCAGTAGTGAGTTACAGAGACCTTGAAGTGTTCCTCTGAAAAGTGGCAACGAAGTGATGGGCACTGAAAGGTATCACCCTCTTCCTGTCTGTTCCTTCTGTTGTCCTTATTTGTTCTAGGGATGCTGGTTGCCTATAAACATGCTCAGAGCTGGTCCCATGTGGTCCCCTAATGCTTAGGAAGAGCTTAAGGATGGGTGTGCTCCTACAGTGTTTCCTCTGCTTGGGTTCTTATTTCTATTGCAGAACAAGTGCTCCTCTCTTGTTTGACTTCTGAAGTGGATTACAGGGGGGACAGAGAACTTAGCAGACACTAACTTAGGACTGTTTATTGTACATGTTCACACAGTGGTGTGTATAGCTTGTGACTCTCTGACTTCATGCTAGACTGATCAAAGGTGGCCAAAAGCTGAAGTAATCGATTTAAATCTATTACTGTTTAAAAACTCATCTTTGTACAAACCTACAGCAGTTTGATTGGATTGCTAGTAAGATTTTAGGGTACAGTGTGGTGTAGTGTATGGTGCAATGACTGTTTCTTCCTCTGATACCAAATTACAATGCTTATATATGCTTTTGCATACAAAAAATAGATATTATTTCAGGAAGTATGGCTACCATTGAGTATATAATTCAGTGTCCTGAGTATATTGAGTATGTATTCAATGCATATTCATATAACGGTATCACTGTTAAAGATCCTCTGACCTTTTGGGTTTTAAGAGCACCTGTAACATTTCGCCCTGATTCGTAACAGGTGCTTTTCTTCAGATGAAATCAGTGTATAAATGAGCAAGGGTTACCTGCTGTGCCTGTAATCTACATTGAAGTGTATCTATATGCTTAGAAGCTTTATGTGAAGCTATCACATTCTGGATTGCAATGCAGATACTGGTGCTGACTAGCACGAGTGCTCTTGGTGCAGAGTTGGAGTGTGTGAAAAGTCAAGCACTACTTGTGGTGAGCAAGGGCATCCTGATCTTCCTCCAGGACGGAATAGATGTGGTATCCCGACAAGTAACATCTCAACGGGCTCTTTTGCAGCATCATTGGTACTTCAGGTTACTTCCTTCTGGCATCTGTATATGAATGATACAGGCCCACAAGTTTCAAAAGCCATACCTTGCTTTAGATGAACAGTTGAAGTATATGGGTTAATAAAGGCAGGGCACGTAGGGGCTTGTGTGTTTGGACATGGCATGGCAACTTCTTGGTGGCAGTATTCATTTTAGTAGCCCCTTGCTTCTCAGTTTATTGTCACAAGATATCTGTTTGTGTGGAGGGTTGATGAATCCAGCTAGAAATTGGATCAGATGGCAACATGGTCAGGAATGGGATAGAGAAGAGGAGCAGCATAACCTGCATCGTTAGCATCACAGTGAAATCTTCAACTTCACCCTTACTATTGAGAACCACCCTCCTACCTTGTGAATTTGAACAAGGGATGACTAAATACCATCGTAGGAAAAATGAAGTTGACATAAACTGGTGGTTTCCAAATGAGTTGTCATTAGTATCTGGTCTAATGACTGAGTTAGAGCTTTGTAAATATTTGCAAACAGGGCTGAGGAATTAGCTGGTGTAATGCATGCAAGTGATGTGATTTCCAATTTACTTATCAGGATAAACATTCATTTAAATCTGATGCTAACACAGAACTTCACTTTCTGGGCGAGGAGGGAGATGGAGCATCTGCGTGCATCTCCTGAGAGAGGTCTGATTGCAGGTACCCAGCTGGGAGTCTGAGGCTTGAGACTGGCCATCTCTCATGGGATCCTGGGTATGGGATTAGCATATCTTCTGCTTTGCGTGTGTGGTGCTTTGCGTGTGTGGTGCTTTGCGTGTGTGGTGCTTTGCGTGTGTGGTGCTTTGCGTGTGTGGTGCTTTGCGTGTGTGGTGCTTTGCGTGTGTGGTGCTTTGCGTGTGTGGTGCTTTGCGTGTGTGGTGCTTTGCGTGTGTGGTGCTTTGCGTGTGTGGTGCTTTGCGTGTGTGGTGCTTTGCGTGTGTGGTGCTTTGCAGGGCACCACAGCAGTTCTTGGAGTCTTTAGGCATTACTGTCATCCAAATACCATTAACCATTTTATTCTGATGCTTTGTTTTGCTGTGCAGAACTCCCTTCTTTCAGAAACACTAAATTGGATTCTTGCATCCCAGTGGAAAAAGACTTGAACACATTATTCCATGTATTTTTTCCCTTGTACAGTGCTTTTTCTCTGAGAGCAGAAAGAAATCCTTCACAAAGCAAATCTTTTTGTCGCTTTCTGTTTTTCTCCATTATTGTTTAGCAAATCACAATCTTATACATAATGTATATGTGACTGAAATATTCAAGGTAGTTAACATTTACCATTGTTGCCAGGGGAAGTAATTCTCTTGCAAAGATACAACTTTAATATAGAGGAGTAATAGCTGATATTACAGTGTTCAGATACAAGAACTGATAATGGAGCCCTGTTGATATTTAATATCAGCTGGATTCAGTGAATCTTGCATTACGATGCTTTTTGAAGGTTGGATTTGTGGTTCTGTGATGAATAGCTGGAATAATTACATCCACATAAAATATAGTGCCCGAGAACTGTGAGTCATGGAAATACACCTCTGATGGACTGCTTTTCCATTTTAATAAAAGCAAAGAAATATGACTTAAATTTAACTGAACGTGGCAGAGAAGTTCGGTTTATCCAGAAGTTATTGATGCAGAGCAGAAGGAGTTTTTTGGATGGCTGCTTAAATCAGCGTTCCTTCTTTGTGTCTCAGTTAATTTTCTCCCAAGGAAGAGAAAAAATTGCTTCCATCAAAGTGTCTTATTGTTGGATACCACAGTTTGAAACCTTTCTGATTGGGGCTAGCAGGGAGAGGTGAGCTATCTCATGTCTTGCTATGCAGCATAGGCACCACCAAACCATTTCTCTTCTTATTCCTTGCGAAGTTCCCCATAGCTTTTGTTTTATGGAATTAACTGGCTCCACTGGTGTTATGCTGAATGTCAGCCCTGATTCAGTTTTACTCCATGTGAGTGCATCCACATCTGCCAGAAGCATTCTCCCCACCATGGGCGGACTTCATGGTGTTGCACGGCAGCGAGTACGAGATGAAGGCTTTGTTGGGCCAGGCATAGACTTGGGCTAAAGGAAGAATAGAGGTGGAGAAGGGAGGAAAATAACCTTGTTGAAGGCTTTTGCAGTTCATCTGAGAGGTGGAGGGCTTCAGCATTCCCACGTGCGAAGGCAGGAGAGCAGCAGTCTTCCTTCTGCTGGTAACAGAAGGGAGAGCTGGGGAGAAACAGCTTGTCTCGGGGGAGCAGCTGCTGCAATAAGGCACTTGAGAACAGAAGCAGGCATCGAGTTGAACATCTGTGCAGCACATAAACCAAGGTGGGGAGGGGGAAAGGAGCTGGCAGTGAGTCAAGACTGAGGCACCGCTCTGGGGTAAGCAACTGTTCCTTTTTGTGCCCCCTTTTAGGCCCGCTTCATGCTGCAAGCGCACGAAGCAGCGGGGACAGCGGTGAGGAAGGAGCAGGAGCTGCTGAGCATCAGGTGGGAGAACTTGCTGGTGAAAGCTGCCTCTGAGAGCAGCAGGAGGTTGCTCGCAGGCTGCCAGCCAGCGTGGTAGCAAAGGCTGGAGCTCTTGCCACAGGCTCTGCAGCAGGTTTCTGACAGCGTTCTGGCAGCGCGCTCTGCACCGCGCTTTGCTGCTTGTCTCATCTAAGAAATCTATTTCTTTTCATGACCATATATTTCCCCCCGCTTCAAATAGCCAAGGATGTTTCCCCTTTGCTATTTCATCAAAGCTGGAAGAGGTCATTTGTCCCCATCTTCAGATGTGAGACCGTTCCTTGATCTTCAGATCCTTTCCCTCAAGTTGATGCTTATAAAGGTGTATGAGGGAGGTTCTCAGCATGATTTTAGGAGCACAGCAGCGGATTGCTCCCTCTTGCTGTTTGATCAGCAAGTCTCCATCTATTTCCCTACAGTACTGGGGCAACAAGTAGTTGAGTCTTTGTAGTTTTAGGAGCACCTCATGTCTAGGGACAGTGAGCTTACTGCAAGCTTTGAAGTGTCTCTTCACAGAGCCACAGTCCAGCTCCATATTTAACCATGGAGATGAAACCAAGAAGGGCTCAACACCCTCTAAGGCTGCCAGTATTGAGACCTTCAGGTACGATGTCCTTTAGTGCACAGTTCTCTGCATAAACTCAGTGCTGTGAGGCTTCACTGCTGAGGTTATTTAATGTATGCAGGATGGATTAAATACGCCACATTTGTTTGGAGCAGGGATGAATGCATCGGTTGCTCCAGTGGCATTGCCTGTCAGACAGGTCTGTTGGAAAGGCCGCATGTGCCTCTCCTCAAGCCAGTTCTTACTTTTCTTCCTGCTGGCATGCAGTGGTCTTGTCGCAAGGTGATTAACGTGTCCAAGTGCTTATTTGTTCTGGCATATGGGGCTTGGAGCACCCTGCTCTAGTGGAAGGTGTCCTGGCCTGTGGCAGGAGGTTGGAAGTGGATGAGCTGTAAGGTCCCTTTCAGCCCAAACCAGTCAGGGTATTTTGTTTTCTTTCCTTACTCAGGTTTGGTTTCCACATGGAAGGGCTGGTTTTATCCTTTATTGTTTCCTGTGTTTGACGGACAGGAAGGAAAACCTTTTCTGTCCCTCCCCTGTTCTCACCCTTCTCCAGATGAGGTGAGCCATGTGTTAGAACATATGCTATAGCAGAAACGTTGTGGAGTGGGGCTGGGTGCTGTTTCTGGAGGAGGGAAACCGCTCCTCACAGGTCACTGGAATGGCACTTTGAGTCCTGGGGTGTCGCAGTGACTCCCTTCGTTTGCTGAGTCAAACAGAGATGGGAATGCCTGAGTTGTAGAGCATCCCCTGGCTCGCTGCATCACCTGCTCTGTGTTTAGTTGGTGCCTTCCCTTTCCCTGCCAGAGCACAAGTGAATTTGGAGTTCACATTCCAGAAACTCCTGTGCCAAGAAGCAGCCACAAGAGTCTCATGGAAAAGTCAACCAGGCTCTTGTGACAGTATTATCCCAGGGGAAAAAGAGAGCTACAGATACCGAAACTCACTTCACACCTGAAGGTGGCTTCTAAGGCGCATTGGTGGGATTGGGAAGTACTGTCCCTTGTTCCTATTTTTATTTCTCCTATGGAAGTCTGTGATGGTGCCTGCAGGGGCAGATGGTCGTTTACCAGGAGGCAAAGGGTCATGTGCTTTGTCCAGCTGGTGCTCACCGCGAGATGTGCACTGAGGTTATGGGATGTGGTGGCAGGTACACAATGTGTGCACTTCCCAGCAGGAAGGAATCCAATGAATCACCCATCTGTGAGAAGAGCAGAGGATGAACCCATACATCACGTTCCGTCAGTTTTGCATTTGGGAAAACCAGCCACCGTTTCTGGCTTTACTTTAACCCCTTTTTGCCTGAGGTTTTGGGGAGCCCCTGTAAAGGTGGTGTCAAATCCTGTAATGGGAGGGGGGGGGCCTGCTCTTTTCTGTCTCCTGTAGCTCTGAAGATGTTCAGCACTTCCTAAGAGAGAAAACTTTGACGTTTCCTCCCATTGCTAATTGTGTGGGCAAGAGGGGAATAAGAAATCAGCTCTTTCAGATTTGTCAGCTTTAAAATGCTATTAAGCTGCTCCGGTTTAATTTTGGTTAAGAGCTGTTTCATTATTAATGCAGGGAGGAAGTCATCTCTAATGACCCTTGGGACATGCCAAAGTGCTTTAAGATCAGTTTGGGTACTCAAGAGATGTGTGAGTAATAAAACGTCTGCTCCATGCAGTGCCTTTGCCCACCCTTGGCATGGGGAAGCTGTCAAATGGGCTGTGCCATGTCGCTTGCTGATTGCTTCCAACCCAGTGCCTCCTTGAACAGTCCCCTCCACCTTTTCCTTTTAATCTCTCCTATTGCTGCTCTGATTATTTCCTGCCTTTCCCAGCACAGGAAGCTCAGAAGTTAAGGCACCACGAGATGCAGTATGACATAATCAATACAGTAACTTTTCAAGCTTGCCAAGGCTTTGGGGTTTGTTTTCAAGTGTCTTGCTATCTGTCAGCATGTGCTCGTTGAGCCTACACACCCAGATGGCATCTGCTCTCTGAGGAGAAGTGTTCCAATAGTCCTGTAGAGTACAGCAAATAGTGGTGGATGTGTAGGGAAGCATTTGCCTATGACTATTGTGTTCTTGTAAAACAAACTTGGATTCACATCCACAAAGCATATACCTGAGTTCAAGCCGAGCTTGAGTCTTTGGTGTCGTTGCTGTGTTACAGGGGAGTTGTAGGGCTCTGATTTTGGGTGGATTGCATTGGGTATCGCACAGACTTGGTATTGAAGATCTTGGTTCCAAGGAGGAGATCACAGGGGGTGATTGCTAATGAGTACAAAGGTGCAGTTATGTGGAGATGAGGCACCATCTCTGTTAAACACAAGGCAGGGTGCTAGCGCTTCAGCCACTGCCCCCGAGCGATGGGAACGCTGCTCTTGGCTCGGTGACAGATGCATCTGCTTCAGTTGACTTGAGCAGTAGACTGGGATTTCACATTTGTAACCTCTCCGTGTGCTGCTGTATGTGCGCTCCTGGAGCTTCACTGAAATCCTGGGAGCAGGACGGGCTCTGTGGGTGCTGTGCTGGCTGGCTGCAAGGGGGTGGGTTTCACCCTGGCAATGAATCAAACATCTGTCACTGTGGGGAAGGTAGATGCTCTCTCACATTCACAGATGGATAAACAGAAGGAGAATGGGTTGCCTGAAGCCACGCACTGAGAGGGAGAAAATAGCTAGTCGTGTCTTTGGCTTTCCTAAGGGAACGAGACCCATGGGATCACGTTGTGTGTGTCTGTTTAACCGAGTGCTTCTGAGTCCCGTCACCAGTTTCAATCAGATACAGCGAGTGTCCTGCAGGATGTTAAATCCCTACAGGTTTGTGGGTCTGGGTGATGAGCAGAAGGCGTAAACAAAGGTTTGGGGTCAGTGGAGTTGACACGAAGCTGTCCTCATGTGTCCTGAGTGCTTGCTCCCTGTCCAGCACCAGGAATGCAAGTGCAGCATCTCAGGATTGGAAGCTGGGCTTCAGCTGTAGGCAAATGGCTGGAAATCGGGATTGAATTGCTGGGCCACTTCCGATCTGTGATGGTGCCTGAATCACACCATAGCTCCAGGGCTTTCGCTGTGTGGGTCTTGCTTTGCAACCCCGATTTACTTAGTTGAAATCAATAAGGCTGGGAGGTGAGGGAGAGGAGTTTCTCCTGCTGGCCTAAGGACTCCATTTGGGTCTGAGCTAAGGTGCTGGAAGCCATCGCCTTGCTCTGTGTCCACACAGACATGTCAAGAGGGAGTAGTGTGAGTGTCTGTTACTTGAAAAGCACCAGCATGCTGTATCCACTGAGAAATGTTGGAGGAAGGGGATGGCAGCTGCTCCCTCTTGTCCAGTTATGTTAATGGGTGTCTCAGTATTTAACAGGTCATAGCCCAGCGTCCAGATACCTGTGTAGTTGGGGGGTGGGTTTGGGGTTTCTTCTTCCTGCCAAGCCTGTCATTGACTTGTATCTACTTCGCTGGATGGTGTGTTAAAGAGTATTTTGTGTATGTGTAGGGAACCTGTGTGCCCAGGGTCTTCAACCTGACTTTAGAGGAGTACTGATGACTTAACCGTACAGATTTGACTCTAAGAATCAATGGGTTACTCTAAAAAGGAGACTGGACCTAGGTCTTTACTTACTTACACTGTAGTGGGTGTTACTTGGTGCTTATTGAGTGATACACAGAAATTACAGAGATGTCCCAAAAGCCTCATCTTTGTGGGAGAATCGTGGTACCTTCAGTGAATCCAGCTGTGCCTTGGAGCCCTAAGGTCTGGTTTGCTGAAGAAACGCCACTTCTTCAGGTTTGTGTAAGGATGTGCTTGGGTTTGATGCTGTAACTTGAAAGGGTTATTGCTGGTTTGTGTCACCTGAAGAACTCAGGCTTTTTGTTGGCCAGGCGCAATGGAGAGCTGTGTGTGAACAGCAGCGTGTGTTTGCTGAGATCCAGCACCCTCTGATCTTTAATGATTACCAGGGCCAGCATACAAACCTGCAACAGGCAGGAGGAATGGAGGAACCCATCCCACACAGCAGAGCCCTCTGTGAGCACCCGCAGAACAGCTTAACCCCTGAGGGCTGGGCTTGGTAATGTTATTTCATGGTACCTTCAGATCCATTTGTTTTTCCCATGTCCCGTTATATTTTCTGCCTTGCCTTTTCACCTTCTGTAAGCTGAGGTCTGCGCTTAGAGGTGTTGCTCAAGATGAATGTACATTCCTGTTAGTTTTCAGTGTCTCCCAACTGTTATTGAGTGAACTGTTGTGGTTTTTAGAGGAGGTCCCTGCAGAAGTTGTGGGTTTGCTGTAATTCAGCTTCTGTGAAGTAATTGTACCGCTGGCTGCCAAAATTGAGACAAAAACCCCAAAGAGCTGACGAAAAGTGCCAGCATAGATGTGTATAAAATAGAGATTAATACAATGTGCCCATTCCTCTGTTTAATAGGTTGTCACCTGTAAAGCTTTTGATCTCATGTTGGAGTAATGAAGTGTTTGACACTCCCATGATTTAAACACTGATTTCCCTCAGTCCCTTTGAGGGAAGGGTGGAAGTCATCTGTGCACCGATACCTTACATGGACCTTAAAGCTCCTCCAGCTCCAGCCCCTGCCACAGGCAGGGACACCTTCCATAGAGCAGGGTGCTCCAAGCCCCTGTGTCCAACCTGGCCTTGAGCACTGCAGGGATGGGGCAGCCACAGCTTCTCTGGGCACCCTGTGCCAGCGCCTCAGCACCCTCACAGGGAAGAGCTTCTGCCTAAGAGCTCATCTCAATCTTCCCTCTGGCAGGTTAAAGCCATTCCCCTTGCCCTGTCCCTACATCCCGTGTCCAAAGCCCCTCTCCAGGTTTCCTGCAGCCCCTTTATGCACTGGAGCTGCTCTAAGGTCTCCCCTTCAGGAGCCTTCTCTTCTCCAGGCTGCCCCAGCCCAGCTCTCTCAGCCTGGCTCCAGAGCAGAGCTGCTCCATCCCTCGCAGCATCTCCATGGCCTCCTCTGGCCTTGCTCCAACAGCTCCGTGTCCCTTTTGTGCTGTTGCCCCCAGAGCTGGACCCATTTGTGTGATCACATTTGCATGGTCAGGGCCACGGATTTATGTGAAGAGGCTTTGTTCCCCTTCATGGCTTGGTCCTTCTTAGAGGCACTTTACACTTGTGCTTGCTGAGGCAGGGGAGCTTTGGTGCCACGTCGTCCTTCACCAGGAGCAGTGGTGCCAGGAGGTGCGAGGTCCTCGGTTCAGTCCATGCTCAGACTCATGGGACCAGATACTTGTTACTGTGATGTGGTGTGCTGTGATGGTGGAGGCTGCAGATCTGCTGCCTGCTGCTCGTGCCTCATCCTGCCGCGTTCTGCGATGCATGACATGCTGCACTTTGGTTTTTGATTTACTTGGGTGAGCTACAGCAGGGATGGGACCCAGCCCTGGGGCCTTGCACAGAAAGGAGGTTTTTGTGTAACAGCAAATCTCTTAATGAAGTGTCTTTAATGACGATTATTGACACGAGCACCAGGAGCAATCACTGCTCACTTCTGCTAAAGTTGCCTCTTCAGCCTCCCCGAACACTCCGGCTTTTCTCTCCCCCTCCCCTGTGTGCACAGCAGAGGAGTTCGCCAAAGCCCCGCCACCGATGTCTTCCCCAGCCTGCATTCTCACACAGCCTCTCTTCACCTGCGTTGTGTCCCCTTGAGGCTGTTTAATCTCTATAAAGTCAGCCTGATTTGAACAGCGTTTCCCGACTCCTTGCCTGAGCCCTCCTGTGTCCTCTGCAGTAAGCAAAGCCTCACCTAGCCCAGAAACAACTGTCAGGTTAATTGAGTTAGCAGGGCCCTGTGTTTTGTCTGCAGGGGATGAAATTCGCCCTGTGCTGCGTGATTGTTTTCCAATTGTGCAATAAGCTTGCTTAAAGTTGTCAGTGAAACTCGTTCTGTGGAGCAAGCTTGGACAGGCTGGGCTGCAGGAGCACCACCGAACATCCTCCCTCGGAAGGGAATTACCCGAGACATGATGCTGATTTGAAGTGATGCTTCCTGGCGTTGGTGGCTCTGCTTGAAACTGAGCTTGGGTTCATCCGAGCAATAGGGTGGCTTTAAGCGTTGGAGACTGTTACCCAGTTCATGCAGCAGCATTGCTCTGCTCAGGTGCTGCGGGGTTTAACTGGGGTGAATCTCCGAGGGAGGCTGTGATGCGTCAAGGTGAGATGTGGATTGCGAGACTAGTAAAGAGCCAGTCTGAGCATGTAACTGCCACGGTTTCCTTTGTGCTTGGAGGTAGAGGAAGCTCCCATCCTGTGAGGGCTGTGCACGGGCAAACTGCCATTGGAGTCAAAGCGATGACTGATTTGAGTTGACGTTTACGGCCATAGGCTTGTGCGTATCCCTCCGTGCAAAACAGAGAGACTGAACGCTGCTTCTCTCTTCTGTAGCATGTGGTGCACCTTGCAGGATATATCCAGATGTGGAGCAGCCACACTTAATGGGATATGGGCAGCTGAACTGGGGAGATGAGAGAAGAAATAAGCTCAAGCCCTGGAAACTTTGCTTTGCTCCCTGAAGTTTATTTTGGAAGGAAAAGGGATTGCGACCAGCTGTGTGTGGGTGCAGGGAGGAGATGCTGTGGGTTTGCAGAACTGATGGCAATTAGAGAGTGGGCCTAATGAGATTAGAGTAACTTGGATGCCTCTGTGCAGAAGTGGGTGTTTGCTTGCAGAGAGAGCTTTGGACTTTGGATTGGAACATCCAAACTGCCCTCAGTGTGTTGTAGAAAGTTCAGCAGTGTCTGCTCCAAGTCTGATGTGCTTCAGCTGGGGCACATCTTTCTTTGCGCAACAGGCTGAAGTAACACTTGAGTTGTAGCATTAGATGTTTGCCTGCTGCTCCACGTGGGTGCAATGTGGCAGACAGTGATCCTCAGCTGGGGAAGGGGAAGCAGGCGCCTGCGGTAGAGCGAGTGTGTTAAACTTGGGTACCAATGTGGAACCATGGCCTCAGCCTGGCTATAAATTACCACCTTGCAAAGCAATTTCAGATTCTGCTCTGTTCTCACTTGTGATATATTTGCTAGGAACTGTAGGTGTTTTGCCTATGATTCCTTGTGCTGCTCTTTGAGTCTTTTCCAGAGTTTGGAGGGGGTATTTGTCTTCTGTGCACATGAACGCTGCACAGCTCACTCTTGGAGACCAAAGGAGGTGGTTTCTGAGGAAAATCAGCTGGTTGCAGGGTGTTTGTCTTTCAGAAACAAAACTGCAGGGCAGCCGGTGCTGTCGGTGTATTCCCCTGGACGAGGGAGGAGCTGAGCACCCAGATCCTGCTCTGCTCGCTTCCCATAGCCCAGAGGAGCATTTTGAGCACCAGGCTGTCAATCAGACACTGGCTAAGCTTGTTCTGCATTGGTTTACAAAGGCAGATCCCATGCTTTAGATACAGCACATTCCCTTGGCATAGCAGAGGTTCAGCTTCACCTTCTTCCATCACACCAGCTAGAAGTGAATTTGAACTTAAATCTCCTATCAACCCTGTCAGGCGGCTTCTCTAACCACGGAGAAGCCGCATCCTCTGGGTTGGGTGGTTGGTTTCTAAAACCCCTTTGATAAGGTCTGGTTTTGCTGTGCTGTGCCATGAAGACAAGTTGCAAACCATGGCTTCTTCATGAAATGATGAAATAGAACTTGTTTTTTCCCAGCCAGCCCACTAGGAAGACATTGAGCACCCCGAGAGTTGAGCTGACATCCTCACTGCCGGAAAGGCAGGCTCTTGGTTTAAGTGACAGCTTTGGTTTGCATTTTAGCATCCCTCCAAGGATGACTGACTGTCCTGGGGAGGAAGTGTCACCGGATTTGAAGCCTCCCTGTGTGTGGACACAGATAGGTGAAAGATGATGGCTGAGCTAGTGATGTAGAAATGCGCTCTGCAGGAAAGTACTTACTCTGGTCTGTGATGGACATGCTGTTTTCCTTTGCTGGTGAGTCAGGGTAATTCAACTGTCTGAGTAGTAACACACTTTGGTTTTGAAGGGTCATTCTTGCTATTTATTTCCTTCTGCATTTGCAGTTGGACTGGAAGATCTTGGAAGGGGGATGGTAATAGTATTAAGTCATGGACAGGCCAGAAGCAGCAGCAATTTCATGCACCTTTTCTAATGCAGTTGTTACTGGGTTGGTGCATCCCATTGCAGCTTTAGAGCAGTCTCATCCTTCCATTCATATCCCATCACTAATGGCCCTGAAGAACTTCCATGTTGAGTAATAAGAACACAAATAACAGCTTGAACATTTGCCGTTGTATTTACCATTGCACGTGTGTCCCTCAGCTGATTTGGGACTGACATATTCCAGTGTATTGTGAAGGTGTTGCAGCCCCCATCAGCACCCTGTGATTAACCCAGCTGATTTAACAAGCTGGGCTGCAAAGTGCTTATTTAGGAACTGATTCAGGAGGAGGTGAGCTGCCCCTGCTCTCAGAGCTGAAGGCTTCGATCCAGTGCCCCATGGGGAGGGCAGCAATACGGTTTTAAGGCAGTAAACTGGGAGTTGATTATAGCATCAGCTGGGGTGTAAGTTTTCCCTGTTGATGTTGTATCTTGGCAGTTTGGTGAATCCAAAGGAGTAAAGTGAGGCTCAGCTCCTTGTTGCTTTCTCTGATGTCTAGTGTGTGACATCAGGTGCAAGGAACGGAGAACAGGGCATACAGTAGGATCACTGTCTGGTCATGGCATGTTCCCATGGAACCAGCAGCAGTGATGAGCTGATGCAGCAATAACCCATGCTGTGACAGCTCCTTAAAGCACTTATTCCACATAAAACCCTAAAAAAATCAACTTTCATACCAGGAATATGTCTCAGTTGCCACTACCAGATTTTCTGGCTGAGTAATAGAAATTAGGTTAGGATCCAAGTACGCTTAGGAACTTTATAAGAGGGAGCTGTGGAACCAGAGGTTTTAAAGCACATCAGCACATAAATGCAAACATTAATAACATTCCCTGGTTTGAATATTTGGGTTTCATTCCTAAAGTCACTGGGTTTCAAAGCAAAATGTTAAGATATAAGAGAGGATCTGTATTGATGCTGTTACCATGGATCCCCAGCTGGATGGGCATGGGAAAGAGGAGCCAGCCAGATGCATGTGAACATCTGAATGTGTTCAGCACGCTGGGCAAAGCACACGTCTTTATTCACTGCAAATCTTGCAGAGAGAGGTACCAGGAAAGAGTTTTAATCGACAGAATAGCAGTGTTTTGGTGGTAGTAGCAAAAACAGAAGGGGGGGATTTGTCATTTTGACCTGAAGCGCACAAGAGGTGAGGGCCCCCATTCTGCAAGAAGAGGTAAATCTCTTGACTCCCATCACTCCTGATGCCAGCAGAAGCAGATGGTTTTGTGCTTAACTGTGGTTCCCATTAAGCACTCGTGGCCATGATTGAGGCTAAGGTTAGGGTGGGCTTCAGGATTTGGCTCTTGGAAGTCAGGGAGGAAGTGGGAGCAGACAGCTTCCCTTTCGTTCTTGGGTCCACATCACCATCTCCTCTGTGCTTTCCAGCTGTCCTGACAGGTTTATTTGACAGCAAATACCCTTCAAATCCCAAAGCACATCAAAGCAACTTGCGAGGCAGCAGCAGATGCAGAGATGTTCATAGCATCTGCTGCAGGCAGGGCAGGGAGGAGGAGCTGGGTAGAGCATGTGTGATGTGGGTGCTCCCCAGATTAGCACACCCCGCTGAGCATATGGAGAACTTGAATAGCTTCTCCTTAGCATTTAGTAAGTGGAGTTCAGCTTTGGCCAAGTAAATGTGATGTTTCTCCATGCTGAAACAGAAATCCTTTGGTTTGGTTCTGTTGTTGGGCTTTCTTGCGCCAGGCTGGCAGGTCATGATGAACAGGGAGCAGGTTTGAACTTGGCTTTCAATGGCAGGAAGAAAAAGATGTAACTTGGAGGCTTGGCTGCTTGGTTTTGTGCTTCCTGGGGGAAGGTTGGAGTCTGATTCGAAGCTGCATGGGAAGTTTCAAAGTAAAGATGCCAGATTTAGACGCTATTTTGATTTCTAGGATTCATTTCAGAGCAAGAAGTTCATAAATGCAGTGATTGGTGCCCAGTTCTCCTTTGACCTTCTTCCGGAACCTATACTTAAGGAGTGGCAGATACATCCTCAGTGCACTTTGGGAGGAAACTCGAGAAATGTATATCCAGTATATTTTTGACACTCTTTGCTGTCTGTGCATCGGGCATTAGGAGATCCTTCAAATAATCCAAGCAATGGAGGTGAACAGTTCTGCAATAGAGGCTGTGCCCGAGTTGATCAGATTGGCATCCAGCATCCTGTGTGAAGGCACTAAGATATTCATCAGCAGTAGAAGTGTATGAGGGGAAAGATAAATCCACACTTTGCTTTGCCAGTGGTTCCAGCAGAGGCACACAGCTGCTTGGGTTCAAGCTGAGTTTATTTCCCAGAGATCAAAGTATGTTTAAATATCTTAATGGTCTTTTTTACATTCAAGAAAAAACTGCATTTGAGTGATTAAAATTGAAATGTACGATTTTGGAATGGGAAAGTCAAATATTTTAGTGACGTTTCTCAACCCATTACAGAAATCAAATTAGAGTCATAGTTTGGGTTGAAAGAGACCTTAAAGCTCATCTAGTTCCAGCACCCAAATTACTGAAATCAGTGGCACCTTCACTGATACCTCTTTTTCAGTCCCCATTTGGTTCTCCTTCCCCTGTGCCTTCTGTACCCAAAAGGTAAATTTTGGTGGAGTACTCCAGCATAGATAACAGGATTGTTTTATATATATATAAAAAGAAGGTTTATATGTATAAAGGATTTTATATATATATAAAATGTATAAAAAGGATTGAAAAGTATTTATATACTTTTATATATAGTGCATATATTTAAAATCCTTTTATATATATATGTAAGGATTTAAAAGCATGTGTGTGTGTGTATATATATATATATATATACTTCCCTGGTAAGTACAGTAGGAGACCTCCACACAGTTCCCATCTCACTGAAGTTGTCACTGCAGCCTTGTGCTGATGCTCAGGGGAGAACTCGCCTTTGTGCATGCTGCTGACATCTGAGGGCTGACCTGCACCAGGCTCTGAATCACCCCTCAAAGTCACCTCCTGCTCATTCTCCCCTGGTTAGTATCCTGGATAGCAAAGAAGTGAATGTATTGCAGGGACTTGGCCGTGGGATAGGTACCTGCAGAATAGGCTCCTTGGGAGGAGGTGCTACATCCCCCGCTGTGCCTCTTTGGTCAATACAGGGGATTTCTGTTTTCGTGCTGGCTGCACTAATGCAGATAGACAGCACATGCTGCAAGCCAGTGCTCTGGAATGGCACCAGCTAAAAGTCAATTTTAGTTTTCCACTGGAACTAGCAAACAGGGTCCTTGACTTCCCAGAGGTGCACCGGGCGTTAGCTGGAAACCTTCCCTGCTTTGCCTCTGCTTCCCTGCCCTGACTTAAGAGAAGAGGTTGGAAATGTTAGAGAACATTTTGTTATCTTCTTTTGTTCTCCTCTCGTTTTGTTCTGTCGAGCGTGGAGAGGAGGGCTGCGCATGATTGCACTGTTATGCCCAATGATGATGGGTGGCATGTGTCACCCAAGGGTTTGTATCGATGTATTTCTACAGCAGCCTGAGAATTTGCTGAGTGTGGGATCTGAGCCACCCAAAAGGCTGCCCACTGGGAGGCACTGGCTGAGGTTCTCCCTGCGGACAGCAGGCCCTCTTCCCAGGATCCTAGGAGGAGTTCCACGAGCTCCCAGGAAGCCATTACCAGCAAGGAGTCTAAGCCCTTTCTGTCTGTGTTAACGTTTGTCACTGTGTATGCTGGCAGTGTAGGGGGGGGATGATGTTTCACATCATTATGGCAGCTAGACCTGGGGTTTGAAATGCCTTCCTGAGCTGGCACTCCCACCTTAGGTCGCAGTGCTGTGACCAGTTTGGTGTCTTGATCCAGCAGGAGGTCTGTCACACGTAGCTTCCCAAATAAACAGAGATCTCTGGACACAGTTCTGATAAATAAGGCTTTTGTGACGGATTAGTTTTACCCTGACGAAGAGGAGGGCTTCTGCTGAAGTGGGGATGTGGCGAAGGCAATGCAGTGCTTATTTCAAGGCCAGGTTGGACAGGGCTTGAGCACCCTCCTCTAGTGGAAGGTGTCCCTGCCCACGGCAGGGGGTTGGAGCTGGATGAGCTTTAAGTTCCCTCCCAACCCAAACCATTCTGTGATTCCGTGATTTCCTCCTTTACTTAAACCCTTGGGACACTGTTTTCTTTCAAGCTTGTGTCATTCTTGCAGGAAGTTTCTCTTCCATTAGCACCCTCTTGGCTGCTTCCCGCTGTGCTCCTCAGGGTAACCTGTGCCCACGAGGAGCAGCGTATGTGCTCAACCAACGCTGGTACCGTTGTCAAGTTCACTTCTGTCATCTAGCTGCCTCCACCTCTGGGAATGCTTCAGTGAGCAGGCGGAAGCTGTCTGTTAATACACAGTGTGGAAAATTGGTGCCTGTTAACGTAGCATCCAAATTTAACTCAGAAAACCATGTTCATCTTGATGTGTAAGCTTGGTTGATGTCAGCGGTCTCCTATAAATTAGCAGTTGGTTCTTCTGGTTTCGGGTCCATTTTAGGTTTATCCAAATTCAGTACTTTTGAGTATCTGCATGTGTAATGGTTTAAATTCAGTACCAGGTAATATGCTCTTTTTGTTGTCCTGTGAGTTGTCTGCTCCTATAAATAGTGGTGAGAGCTGAGCTGAAAATGGAGAGGGGGGTGTCGTGGTTTGTGTTGGGGTGAACTGCTGAGGCCTTTGGTGTTTGGAGGCTGTGTGCTCTATAGTTACTGACTAAAGCCGAGGGTCTGCAAATGTCTTCAGTTTGAGAATGAATACGTACTCTGTTTCTTTCTTCTATTTTGAATGTAAATTCTCTTGTAAACCACTCTGATTTCAACAGAATGACATTTTCCAGCAACAAATATAGTTCCCCGAACGTTGTCGACTGCCTTTCGGTGTCTTCTGTCTTTGTCCATGAAGTGTGAAGACCTCAGAGCTTTGTCAAGCCATCAGGCACGCAGGCACGAGATGTTGCTCAAATTTCAACTTCCATGTGGTCAGTTGTCTTCACTTTGTCCACAGGACTAAATCACACATCCACGCATTATGCTCATCTCCTGTATGTATCTACATTGTCAGTACTTGTAAATGCTGCGGTCGCTGTGTTCTGTGTGCTCCTAACTGGGGTCAGTACAGCTCTAAAGCCACATTCTCCTTCAGCCTTAAGGGCCTGATTTGCCAGATTACTCAGCATGTTGCTTGCACTTTGCATTTCGTCCGCAGATGATGTTGTCAAAAGCATTTGGTGTCAACGTGCTGAGCTCTGCTGAAATCTGGACTTTTCTCTGTTCTTGTGTTGGTTGTGGTTACGCACCTTTGGCAACGGCTAGCAGAGAAAATATGGTCCCCATATTCCAGCAGCCTTAAAACTCCTGGGGGGGATACATTCATTTCCTAGGAGCTTAGTTTAAAACCGCTCCAAAACTGAGCTTTATTAATTGTGTCGTAGATGGGGGTTGTAGATTGGAGGTTTACCTTTAGGTTGGGTTCATATAAAGACTGCGGCTTTTGTGCAAGATCCTTTGCCAAAGTGGAATCTTTACCTGTCCCTTCATTTCATAAATGCAGAGAGCAATATATTGTAGGGTAACACCTTCAATACCATCTCCAAGCTTCTTAAATGTTAATTTTGTATTGAAGGGGAATTCAGGCAGTTCTGAACACTTGAACCATGTATTCCTCATTTACATGGTGTGGATTTGCATCTGTATAGTGAAAAGTCATCTTCTGAGGTGGGAGCTACCTAAATCATAGCTGCAGGGTGCCCAGGGCACTTACAGGTCCAGCTGAAGTAGTTCTCTTCAGGAACTGCGATATGAAATCCTGCTCTGCCCAATGTTAAATCCCAGCTTGTGCTTGAGCATCCTTCACCAAGCACTTGTGTAAATACGGCCAAACATCACAACGTGCCTGTAGTTAAACATGAGTAAATCAAGTTCTATGATTCTTTGAGCTTCTGTAGGTTGAATTCTGACCATGTCACTTACTCTGCTGCCTCTGTGGATGCTGTTCTTCACCCTCATTATACAGTGATTTTGGGTTTGGGTATAATCCTTTCATGCCACAGCTGGAAATGTTACACGTAGCTGATGCCTATGGACAGGTAGTAGAAGCTGGTTAATCCTCAATCCCTACTCTTCTGTATAAAGTAATTCAACCTAATAAGGTTTGTCTGGTTTAGGTAGTGAAGGATCTACTAATATGTACATCTATATTCATGCCTTTGCATCCTTTACTAAACTCTTGCTGTTCTTCAGGCTTCTCACTGATAGTACAACGTACATATCCTGTTCTGTTGTGGTCAGGCCTCCCTGACAACCCCTGAACTGAGGACTTGTAACACAAGGAGCAGTTAAAACTCAAGCTGTGGTGTGGCTACTGCTGCAGATGGCTTCACTCTTGGACAGGGCTAGAAGTGAACGGTTTTTGTTCCCTCCTGTGCTAGTCATGGGGAGAACTTCTGTTAGAGCATGGATAGCAAAGGTAGCAGCAGATGGGTTGACTGCAGCTCCTATTTGTGAATGAGACCTTCTCCTGCCTCCCTGCGTTCACCATCACTGGCCATGGGGAGAGGAGCAAATGCCTCACTATAGCCAAGATGGAAGTTAAAACTGTGAGAAGGATCTTCTTGTTGAAACCCGTATTTGTATCCTGGTAAAGAATTATTTGTCCTCCCCTGTTGCCTACTTATTCCCCTCCTGCACTTGTACCTGATGTTATAAAATCCATCTCGATCAGGCATCTGATCTCAGTATTGTCTTGCAAATGCAAGCAGTTTTCCAGGCTGGACATCAGTGCCTCAGGCTCTAATCCCTGCTGTGTCAGCCTGGCTTCCTGGTCACTTCCAGAAGTGAAGCTCTTGATCCTTCTCATTCAGAAGCACATGTCTGTGAGTATTAACATTGAACAGGGATGCTGCACTGACATGGAGAGTAAAACGACCTCCTGCCTTCTGCAAAACCCTGAACAGAGGAGATGCTTTCAGAGGCAATAAAACCAGTCCCAGCATGGGGGGGTTGAAAAAAGCTCTGGCTTGCTGGAGGAGATGAATTCATCTTGATGCTTGAGCCCTTGAACAGTGGTCCTCTCGCTGGGTAACCTGCTCTGGATTTGCAGCCCTTGCAAGTTTGACACTCGCATGACCTGATTTCCATAACTGCTGCCCGTTTGCAGTGCAGCCGGGGTTTAAGGGAAGCATGGGACAGCCCATGCTTCCGAGGCCGTGTTCTGGCAGTGTCAGTCTTGCCTGGCCTTTTCCAAGTGGCAAGGCCTTGGGCTTTGGCAAAGCCTTAAAGAGCTCACCCAGCAGAGCTGCCTCGCATGGACTAATAGGAAACACGTTTCTGCAGTTGGCTTTTAGTGAGGTTTAGCTGCCTGAGTTAATGGCATGGAAGCAGAAAAAGAGGGAAGGTGAAGAATAAGGAGATGGGGGCAATGTTCATTCATTTACTTCTATGGACTTCAAATCTAATGAGGCACTGTGAACAATTAGCAGGATTTTTGCTATGTCCCAATATGCAGCATCTTTGGATTTGTTTGCAAGGTTTTCTCATTCATGTTTTTGTGTGCAAAGCTTTATTGTTGGAGGTCATATTTATGGGTTGTGTCAACTTTTAGCCCTTACTTTGGCAAGGTTTTGCCTTTTCTTCTGGTTGTGGAGTGCTAATTCAATTGCAGATAGTTTTAATGGTCTTGGACTGAAAGAAGTCATGGCAGCCCCTGGAATAAGTGTAGCCAGGTTTTCCTACAGTATGCCTTGCCCCCATGCATCTTTGTGAGCTCTCATTTCTATGTCAGGGAGGTTTGGTGTGTTTTCTTGAACCTCCTTTTTAACCTCCTGACCTGCCTCTCAGAACTGGGTGCTATGCAGCTCTTAAAGCCACAATAAATGAAGTGGAGCAGAGGTCCATTCCAGAGCTTTTCCTTCCCTTACAGCAGTATGCTCAAAGCTACCCAAGCAAGAAGATGTGACCGTCTGACTTGGATGAAAGGGCTCGGCAAAGGACCTTGAAGAGGCCACTACAGAGGGAACCTTAAAGTCACCGCGACGAAAGGCAGTCACAGCTCAGAAGTCAGTGCTTCAGAGAGCAAGGGTGTGATACACCCATCAGTAGAGCTTCTGTGGCTTTGTGCTCATCCTCAGATCAACTATGGAGAGCCACAACAAGGAGAACCTGGCTGACCCTGGTAGCCTTGGAGGGCGGAAGATGCGCGTGGTGGATACTATAATGAGACTTGCCCTATTGTCAGATCCTTCTTGTCCACAGCAGGTGACGTGTGCTCTCGGGGCCATAGACTAAGGATCATGTAGTAACAGAGCAAAGGCTGGGGAGGCTGTTGTAACTTTGTGGGACTTCTTCCTTTTCTTCATCCAAGTGAGCTCAAAGCTTTTTGATGCCATCGAGGCTGTTGGATCCGATGCAGTGGAAGCAGCTTGCTGTCGAGCTAGTTGTAACACTGGGACAACTTGTCTTTCCCAGCAAAACACAGATTTTAGATAAACCAGCGTCTGGCTGGAGTTTCGGATCAAAAGTGAGACCAGCGGTATCCTCTAGCCTCATTAATGTAGGATTAGGAAGTGAGAGGTCGGTGGTGTTAATACAAAGCTTACTTATCTTGTAGTTATTGCCGCTAGTCTTCACTGCAACAGCATCTTCTCCAAGAAGAGACCGTAGTAATGTATTAATGAGGGGAAAAAGCAGCAAGCTCTGCTTGTCTCATAGGACAGGTTTGTCTCTGTTTGTCTCATAGGACAGGTTCACCTTGGCTTGAATTTACTTTGTGGGTTTAGGTGGAAACAGCTGCTGGGCATTAATTTCCTATTTAGTGTTTGTGCACTCCATTTGTCTGTGCAGCCAGTTGTGTCTTAGCTCAGGTTCTTCTTGCTGATGTGTTCCTTGAAGTGCAAGACTGACCTTTAGAGCGTTTATGAGGTTGTCGCATCACTGCAGCATAACTGGAGGAGGAATGGGCCTTTGGAGGAGATGCTGAGGTCGGTCCCAAGCACTTGACCAAGGCACTGAGAAAGCACCGTGTCAGCGGAAGGTGATGCTTTATGAGAATGCCTCTTACGACCTCTGTAATGGTCATTGGATTTTGTGGCAGAATGGCCACTAAAACGGATTCTGAAGCCTGAGAGCCAACGTACCTCCCCAGTGATGTCTTTGGGATATAAATAGACTCAGCGAACTCTTAAATGAGCAAGACTGATGATCACTATAGGCGCTTTGCGCTTCTTCTGATGTAAGGTGTCAGGGGCATAAATTCACACTTGGTTTCTCTTGATTTGCAGGAGTGAGGAGGTCTCCGTTTTCTAGGTCTGTTTTTATCTTAATGGTTGATGCTGTGCCCTTTGCAGGATTGCAAAGGAATGAGCACAGAGCAGCAGTGGACTGAAGTGCAGGGCAGCATCTCTTGTGGGAATTAATGATGGTCAAAATCTAGCCTGAAAACTTGATTCATGGGAAGAGGTCCGTAAGGTGGGTTTTTCCTTGGATGTCTTGTAGAAATAATGGATTGGGAGCCAGTAAGGTAAAAGGCAGTGAAAAAGAACTTGACAGTGTTCAGTTCATTTCGAATTCCTCTGTATTTTCAGTGGTCTGGAAGTGGCCATCAGCAGTAAACCTGTAAGGGGATATTTAACAGGCTACTTTGAGTTTACCTGGGCCATTACTCTAATGTTCTTTCCGCTGTGAACTTTTGAGAGGTGTCTGTATTTCAGTGGTTGATTACATCGAGTATAGCTGTGGATATGTAATCTGGTCCATAAAGCAGTAGATGCTCTTTGTACGCTGTTATCTAAAACACTGAGGGGATTTGGAAGGAGAAAACCAGCGAGTTGCTAGGGAAAAGTCTGCTTTTAGTAAAACCAGGGCTTGGTTTAATTTATGTTTGAGCAAAGTAGATGAAATTGCTCTGGATTTACATTGGTGTAATAGTGTGGAGTGGTCCATTATCAGCTCTTCCTTATGGACAGTGTACTCAGGGAAGAATTACATAGGTGCAGTTTCATGATAGCGCTGGTGGAAGCAACATCTGAACTCAAAAAAGCAACTCAAATTCAGCCTCCAGGTAGGAACGATGATTTGCCGCTTGCTTCTCTTTCAAACTGGGAAGCATCTGCAGGGCATCCTGCAGTGGTCTTTTAAAACTCATCAGCAGCATTAAAAATAATAAGAGAAAAGGAAATTTGGGGGTTTTAACCCCCTGCAGCATGTTCCAGTGGGGAAACTCATTGCCACAGGAGCAGATTTCAGCTGAGTTCAGAGAGAAAATAAGATACACTTGGAGAAGAGCAGCCTCTAGGGAGCAATAAGCAAAGATGATGGCCTAAGTTCTTTGGGCATGGAAGCTCTATAAACTGCTGTGTCCGTGGAAAATGGAAGAGTAAATGGGAAGAAGGGGGATCATTAGTTGTCTGTTTCCTGCCTGCCTTTACTAAGCATTCACCAAGATCGGAGAAGGCATCTTGGGATCTCCAGCCCTTCTGCGTGGCCCAGGACAGCCATTCCTTATTTTGCTGCCTTGAGCAAGGGTAACTGAAACGTGTGATGAAAAGTAGAAGCTAACAGTGAATGTTTTTGAGAGAAGGGGAAATAACTCATTTCCTCCAAAACTTGGAGTCGGACCTTTTGTGTTGTATGTCCTTGAGCTTTCAGTGGGCTGGGATGGGGATAGGAGGCTATGGGAGGGGGTTTGTTCTTTGCCGTCTTTTTTCCCTTCTCTTTGGAGATGGCACATTGACTGATACCTTTCCGAATGACAGGCCTCCCTCAGTCTTGATACAGTAGCAGGACCAGAGGATGAGCATAAATAACATGGCTTCATAAAAGCATGAGCTGAAAGGGAAATTTGACTTATTTATCCTTGTGAGAATCACAAGACCGATCTCTTAAGATCCAAAGTTCCTGGTGTTATTCCCTTGTACAGCCATCAGCTTTTCACTGTTGCTGAATGAACTGATATACTTGACGATATTGATGATAACAGAGGATCCACATCCTTGGAAGGTAAGGAGTGAACAGCAAATGTTGCTTTGTTCCTTTTCCTGGTGGTATTGTTGTGCTCCCCTCTTTGCCCCTGCAACTGAATAGTCTTTTAAGCTGACAAGTAGGTTCTGGAAGTATGAAATGGTTCCTTTCATAATAGCTTTAATGTGTCCTAATTAGAAGTGGAAGTGATACACCTGTGTTAAAGTGACTTGTTGAGGAAAGGTTTGCATTAAAAGTTAAGGTATTTCATTGTGACAATTTCTTGCTCTTTCTGTCCTCAGTGTACTCTGAACAGTGAGATTAAAGCGTCAGGATCATCAGAATTGTCTCCATTTATGCAGCTTCTATGACGACTGATTTAACTTAATAACTCCCATGTAGCCAGCTTGGCTAACATGATAAATATCTGCTTTGCTGAGCTACTGTTATTTCACACCATTTATTTTCATTAACCCATCACTCATTTTTATGTTTCACCTCCTACCAGTGTTGCCCTGGAAATGAATTCCCATTTTTTAGGTTGCCTGCTGCTATTGAAATCATCAGCCAAACTGCTGTTACACCACGTAGTCCAGGATGGGCTCTTCTTGGCACCCTTTCGCTTTCCATTATTGCCTCCCTCTTTCCGTTACTGCATCTCTACACAGTGCTTTGGTTCACCTGTAAACGATGAAAATGGAAAAGGCTGAATTGCAGAGTACCCTCAGCTCCCAGTGAAGCTTCTCAGCACGACGTAGGATGGGACCAAGTCTTATTTCAGGCACTGATGTGATACTGATGTCTATAATCTGAGCAATCCCCAAAATATCACAAGTAACTAAGGAAGCGTTGCCAGTGTTGCCATCTTCCTAATCTTTATCTCTGTTTACTCTGGTCCCTCCTCTATTGATGTTATGCATAACAAAAGAAGGCAACGCTTCCCAATTTCTGTGGTTTATTCCAGTCTTGCTATCACCGGTATTTTTTTCCCCATCAATTTTCTGCTGCTGAAATCCACTAGGATGGAGGCAGTCAGGATTCCTTGTGACTGGGGACTCAGAAGTAGAGAAATGCAAAAAACCCACTTCATTATCATTCTGACAATCCTGTGATCTTAAAAATGAGAGAAGAAGGCAAGTTAAATACAGTGTTTGCACATGTTCTGCAAAGGACAACTGTTTTCACCAGGATTGACAGCTTTCCCGGAACAATTCCATGAAATGACATTTTTCTAGAGCAAAGATACTCTTTCAAAAGTATCCTGATGCACTCGAAGGAGGAGTAATCTCGAAGCGCTCCTCATATGTTAACCCATTAGTTCTGCATCGCGTTTGTACCCTCAGATGCCATCATCTGTGGCGCGGTGAGTCTCTGCAGGTTGTATTCAGTTCATAAACCCTCTGCAGCTACAGGGAGGGCTTGAACAGCAAGATGTCGGGGGTAAAAGATGATTTTACAGTCTTTTGTGAGCTGGGGTGATGGAAGGAGGAATCACTTGGCAATTTCTGTGTATATTTTATAGTCCTCGTTAAGAAATAAGCTGACATAAATATGCTGTGGCTTTGATTTCAGTAGCGACTCCATTCCCTTCTACCTGAGATGTGGTCAACTCTCTGCTCTGTCTGAAACTTGTAACTGATTATTCATTGTCATTGTTGAACAAGCAGTCCTGTCTGAATGTAAGAGTTCTGTCTGTTTGAGGAACAAGTGAATTCTTCAGCAGGTGCAGTCAGATGGGAAGCAGATCCCTGGCAATAGGCTCAACTGAGTGGTGTGGATGAAACATTTATTGTATGGGGTAGAACCAGCTTGTGAGGTTTGAACATCCTTCTGAGCATTCTGTTTCCTAGTTCAGTGCAGCAATCTGTTCAAAACAAGCTAATTTTAGTCCTCCCAGGATGGAAGCAAGCCGTTTTGTTCATCTCAATTTGAAATCTCACTTTTGTGTTCTGTGGAAGTTTGGGATTGACCTGTCAGAGATTTCACAGTGTGGAAAGCACACAAATTGGTCGGGTGCTTTTGGGGTTGTCAGGTTGGCCTTTGCTTCATGGGGAAGGGGTGGACTCGCACAGCGGTATGTTTGAGTTTGGTTTCAAACACAACGCACCAGAAAGATTGAGGTTGGCTTTGAAGTACAGAACGGTTTGCACTGCCCATGCTATGTGGTTATAATGGGAATAGCAATGGGAATAACTGGGTGACCTGATAGCAGTGGCCGTACCATTCCTGAAAGGATGCTTTTTCTCTCAGTAGCTGTAGGTACAATGAGTGTATTGGCCTCAAAAAAGACACACGTACCTTTTTATACATGACCTCCCCAGCCCACATGCACACATTTGCATTCCTACTGCTGCACAAGTTGACACACATCTCAGTTGCCATGGAGGGGTCATCAAGTCCAAGCACATTTTGCATCTGTTCCCTTCTCAGTTAAAGAGCATCAGGCTGGAAATACAAAATATAAAGAAGGGGGAAACGGTGTGATTTGTATCAAATGGATGCAGCTCGCACCTCTTTGAAATTCCACTGATACATAATGCAAACCTTTTGTGCGACAGTCAGAGCTCTCCTCTGACATGTTGATGGGAGAAACTCTATGAATAGTAAACCAAAAATCTCTGAATTTGTTGAAATTTTGAGCAGTGTTTTTTCTGAGCATATGTCTTTTCCATCTATTTCTGTGTTGCAGTTTTCCCTCCTATGGCTTCACTAGTGAATTTTGCAGGAAATTGAAGCGTGACCCAAGCTATATAGATTGTTTCGAAGCCATTGGGTCCTTCTAAATTCTTCTATAATCACTGGGACATGAAGATGCTTCATGCTTTCGAAAGGTAGGGGATTGTGCTGAAACCTGGTTGAAGATCTCTTCTTCAGTGTGGTGACTAATTAGGTTCCCTGAAGATGACTTCAAGTGCAGGTGCCCCAGTAAAGGACAGATCTATTGAGTAAGGAATAAACAGGCTGCTAAACTCCTTAAGAAAGTGTATGGCTCATCCTAAGATCAAACTTATTACCCTGAAGGCAATTGAAAAACTTGGAAATAAATTGACAATAGAGAAATCGACACTGGCAAAATAAAAGAAGGCTTTTAATCCGTTGGGGAAGTTCTGTAGGAAGGTCATTTATTCATCAGCCAGTGAAAGTCTGTATGATATTGAAGGTGTATGAGATGTTGGTGTAAGTTGGATGGAGGAACGGCTGAATGCTCTTCCTTGTGTTACTCCATTCTTTCTGGAGTAAACCAAATATGTTCACTGTTTAGAATCATAGAATCAACCAGGTTGGAAAAGAGCTTTAAGCCCATCAAGTCCAACTGTTCCCCAGCACTGCCAAGGCCACCACTAACCCATGGCACTGAGGGCCTCATCTACACCGTGTGTGAACACCTCCATGGACAGTGATTCCTCCACTGCCCTGGGCAGCCTGTTCAGGCTGAAGTATTCTTTAAAACAGCAAAAGGTTGTGCCTAAAGAAACATTCCATGAAGTATCACCTGGAACACTTTTATACCTCTTCAGAAAAGTTCCCCTGAAACTGGAAAGTTAAATGAGCTTTCAGGTGAACACCTAATCGTGGCATGTTGAGCGTTAACCTGCACACAGCCTGGATCCACATTACTGAAGAAGTCTTCTTTTAGGTGCGTGGGCTGGGATTCGGTAACTTTTCCAGTCCTCAGGCAAAGATGAGTCTTCCTTTGCATATTTTATACCATGTTCTTTCGTTGCTTGTCAGGATTCTTGGGGAAGTTGGCTTCTCCACTGAAGCATCACTGGTTAGTTTGAAGCGTGACTTTTCAACTGTATTATGCTTCAGGGGGAAAAAGCAGAATGGATGCAGACAGGTTAGGTTACTTTGGGTCTTCAAGAGCTGCTGCTGGGTGTGATGGTCTTTGGCATCGGTCCGTGATGGTCTTTGGCGTCGGTCTGTGATGGCCAGCATCTGTCTGTGGTGGTCAGCTAGGTGCCTTCTCTGAAGTGCCTTTGTTAGTGAGTGCACCTTGTTATCAGACTTGGAATCAGTTATTTTCATTGCTGAGGCCTAACCCTACCAAGGGGGTTTGCCTTGCAGGTCACACAGACATGTCAGGGGTTGTCATGACTTTGTCCTTCCCTGTTTCAAAGTGGAGGGGTAAGATGTGGGAGCCTTGGTGAAGCCTTTCAGCATTTATCAATTGTAGCTGAATCCCGGCTCAAGAACTGCCGAGGACCACTGGTTTGGGGGTTAAATGTGATGGTTGACGAAGCTTAGGTTAACCTGCCACCTCTCTGGGCCAGCAGCAGTAATGTGTGATCTATGTATTTCCTGGGCCTGTCCTCAAGCCCTCTTCGAAAGCTGTTGGGCTGGCACAGTCCAGAGAATTTCCAGGCATTCATGGGACCTGCAGTGCTGAAATCTCTTCAGGATCTGACGCTTATTGTGCATCACCCTTTGTTCTGTGGAGAGGAAGGAAGCTTCTCCAGCTCTCCTGCATTTCCAGCCATGTTTGCATTCTCTTCCTTTCGTTCCTCACCCTGTTTTTATTGCTGTACGATGCTTCTTGTGAGCTGCATTCTGCACCTTCCCTGCAAGCTGGGTCTGAGCAGTGTCGAGAGCACTTAGGCCGAAGGGGGAGAGTGCGGGAAGGAGGAGCTGTGAATCCTCTGGAAACTTAGAGGAAAAGCTGGAGTCTGTTCTGGTGATTTACATGGGACTCTTTTATTTCCCTTCTCAAGCTCTCTCTGTCCCAATAGCAGTGAGGGCATCCCACTGATTCCACCCAAACCTCTGTTACCCATTTGTGGGGTTGGGATGTGATGCTGTTCCTAAGAGTGCCTGAACCCAGAAGAAGAGAGAGCATTTCAGCTTTGATAGAAGCAGCAAAATTCTCTGCGGTTCTTTCCCCCCTCTGTGATACGCATTGAACTACATTAGATCAAAACCTCTTTTAAATGCTTGCTACAGTGGAGAAGCCGTTTCCCTTTCATCCCAGCTGAGGCTTTTGTTATTCTGGGCACTGTCTCTGTCTGCTCCTGCCCTTAGGAACCTGATTTAATCTTCTGGTTTTGTCTTAAGTATGCAAACAGTGTTTAGGCCATGTTAAAACTAAAGCAGGGACAGGCAAAATTTGTCACGTGTTAAGCAATAGCCATGGGACGTGGTCCTTTAAGCACGATGACAGGAGAGAGAAGAGCTGTGCAGGAGCGAGGTCGTGTCAAGGTTTTCTCCTGTGGGTGTTTATCAAAGGGGGTTTTAAATGTGGAGCTTGATTTCGGTCAGTGCTGTTTTCTGAGCAGACATCTCCTAAATGGATCGCGTTCTCTCAGGAAAACACATTGTTGTCGTTGTCCAAATGATTCCCAACAATCAATATTCTCTTTTCGGAGGGGGGATAATAACAACAATAACATCGTGTGAATGTCTGGAGTCAGAGTGTTTCTCGGTGCTTATCTACACTTTGTTTTCTCCCATCCTGAACTGAATTCATTCGCTCTTTACTCGGGTACCAAATTGATCCATAAACCTTTCATTGCCAGTAAAACATGTCGCTGCTTCCATCACGTATTCTATTTCGATGATGTTAATTGCACCCAGAGCTGAGCGTGGGGATGGCGGATAATGAAACCAAAGCTGCCGCTAACAGACAAAAATTGGCAACTCCTTTTTCTTCCTCCTTTTTTAAGTGGGTTTTTTCTGCCTATCCCAGCAATCTGCAGTGTCACATCGCAGCCCAGAGGATCGCGTGGATGAGTTTCTGCTGAGCAGCACAGGTCAGCCGTAGGAGAGGGAGTGCTTCCATCCGGGGCAGCTTTGGTTTATGGATTTCCCTCTGGCAGACAGGAGAAGGAGCTTTGATCTCCCACCCCTTAGGCATGTGCCCTTACTACAAAGGCTTGTATAATGAGGAGCAATCACTTCTGCCCTGTCTTCAAAAGAAAATTGCATCCACTGTGGCATTGTAAGGAGGGAGCATATCCCTGTAGATGGATGGTGGGGTCCTGTGGGAATGCCCAGGCAGAGTAATGGTTCCTTAGGAAACTTGAACATCCTCCCACTGCAGCTCAGAGGGTCTGCAAAGGGAAACCCATCCCAACAGCATTAGCTTTCAGTGGAGGAACAGGGCTCATGGTTGTGATTTAGAGACGCTTCTTGGTTCTGAGTGTACTGGAATCACATAATGGATGTGCCACTGTAACGTAGGAAGGAAGGTGGTTGGATAATGGTTGGATAATACTGAGCCTGCCCTTGGCTTCGCTCCTTTTAGGTGTAGCACCCAGAATTAGTGTACATGGATGGGTTTGAACTCCGCCATGGGAAAAGGTGCTGAGTATTAAGCGGACAGCTTGCTTGTGGACAGTCCCAGAAGGACCTGGTGTAGCAGAGGATGTGAATGAGCTTGGCTGTGGTGTGGGGGCAGCAGGGCTGTGGTGTGATTCATGAGGCTTTCTAATGGCTTTGTAGGTGAGAACCAGGGCTCCACACTGGAGGAGAACAGCCAGGGAGCCATGAAAGCACTGGAGCCTTGGGACGTAAATGAGTAAACTACCTTAGGAACAGGCTGTATTTTACATAGGGGAAGAGGGTGGGTGTTGCATTCAACTTGAGTAAATGGTGATAAATTACCCTGGAAGTAACTACTGTATTAGGCATGACGTTATTAGTGAGCATGTGTTTGGGTTGGCAAATCCTCCCTTCTGTTCAAGAGGTAAAGGACGACGTGCATCCTTTCTAGCCGCATTTTCTGCATGCTTATCATTAATGTCAATTGTAGGTGTTTGGTATTGTCTACATAAGAAATAGCAATTTCCTTTATAGAACAGCAGTGTCTGTTTTGATTAAGAACAACACAGCCCTTAATACACTGAATTACTGAATTGATGCAAGAAGATGGGGCTTTTCTCCATAGATGTTCCATCTCTGTGCTTGGGCTGATTGCTTGTAGCTGCATGCATGTGTCTTCTGTCCGCTTCACTATTAGACTTAATAGTTAAGATTCTGCTTTGATATTAAACCCTCTCAGTTTAAGGCGAATAATCCTATGAAAGCAATGCAGTCTGTGACAAGGAGTATTTAACCAAGCTCATGCAATGTTACTGTAATCCTGAGCCCAGCCAGGGTTGTGATGGAGGCACTGAACATCCCCTTGGTTAGCTAAATGTCAGCTCGTGATTGCTTTAGGAGACCTGCATGTGGAAGAAGTCAGAGATGCTCTGGAGATGGTCTCATATTGCAGTAATGTGTGGACGAGTGGTTGCAGGTAATGATATGAGCAGAGACACTGTGGTTTATAGCAAGTAGGTGGAATTGGAATTGCTCAGAGTTTTTTTCCTCACTTAATTAAGCAGCCAGCCCAACTTTCCATAGTGACTGCATCAGAGTTAGGGCAAGAACCTGGTTTGGAGACTTGTTGGATGCGCTTGAAAAATGAGTCTCTTGAAGATTCTGTGTTGTGGCCTTTTATTTAAAGCAAGAACATAGACGTAATTATTGGCTGCTTCCGAAGATCTTACTCCTACCTTCTCATGCATATTTGAACCTCAGACACCCATAATTTAGAGAAGCTGATATTTCTGGCTGGTAATGTGGGTTAAATAGAGTCTATATTTGTGCTAGTGGTCACACTCCATCACTGCTCCTAGGAGTAATGGAGCTATCCCACTAGTGACTGAGCGTCTTTGTGCTGGTTATGCCAAATAAGAGCCTCCTCTGCCCCAAAGAGTTCACACATGTGCAAGACAACATGAAAAGTAGTGATGGTGGCCAGTGTTGGAGATCCTAAGGAGCTAAAGAAGGGAAAGCGTGGAGAGAAGGAACTTGAGAGTAGCACTGAGTGCTTCTTCACTTGGTTTTCAGTCGCTCCTTATGAATTTCTGCTGCTGTTCTTCCTGGGGAAGACATAAGTGATACCTGGTGGTGACTGCTGTGCTGCCACGCTGAGCCGTGCAGTGAGGGAAGAGATGACACCTACCTCTTATCCCTTGACTGCTGTTTGATTGAAAAGCTTCAGCAGTTCGTATTTGAAAAGATGGGTTTGAAAATCACAGCCTGGAATAATGATGGAAGTGTCCTTTTGTGAGGAACTTGTGTTCAACAGCAGGAAATTCAGGGGAATTTCTACCTTTGAGCCTGCCCTTCCCTAAAGATGCGCGGGAAAGGTTCCATGTTCGGAGGAGTGTACCTGCAGCTGGGACTTCCAGCATGAAAAACTCCTTCTGTGCTTGGGCAACAGTCAAATTTGGTGAATGAGGCGGGGAATGAACCTGCGTGCTCTGGGTCAGTGAATGTTCCCATGTTACAGTAATAATTGAGGGGTATTGTTCCATACTAATCCTTTCATCCTAATCTTGGGGGGGGGCAGATGCAGATTCTGTCTTAAGCAGAGCGGTCTTGACTCACTTGAAATCCAGCTAAGAGTGCTAAATTGACATCTAAGTAGGTGAGTCAAGTGCTAACGGTCTCTTTCAGAACAAGCTGTAGATGTGCTGTGATTCTAATTTATTTCTTTATAACTCTCTTAATAGAATGAAATGTCCAAGAGGATATAAATACTTGGGTGACTAGCAAGAAGGCAGTGGGATATAGTTTAAAGTGAAGTCTGCATCCCCAAAGGTGAATGACAATTGAAACGGAGGAAGTTGATTTAGAGGGGTGTTCTCACCTGATGGAAGGTGGTCTCTAGGGGACTGCACTGAAGGGAATCAAGAGCAGTGCTCAGGCTCTGAGCTAGTCTCAGGTTTTGATTCTCTCCCCATTTCTGCCTCCAGTTCTGCTGTGTGCTTTTGGGAACGATAATTGTTTCCTCCTGCCCCCAAGTGCAGTGGGCTCTGTTCGTGTGGACACCAAGCATTCCCTCCCCACTTCATTTCCTGGGAGATGCTTCATGCGCAGAAACCTTGGGGCTGCTTCTGAGGACAGACAGCCATGGAGGGGATGAAGCAAAAGCCTCTCTGGAAAATACTATTCCATAATGAAGTGGGCAAGTTGAAGTGTAAGAGTTTGCCTTGACACCAAGCAGGGTGACGTGGCAGGTTGTGCACAAGCGCTGCCTTTTGCTGTGATGAAGGCTCTGATGGAGCTTTGGGATTAACTGAAGTGTGCAAAATAACGGATCGCTTAAGTACCACTTTTAGAGGTGATGACAAAACATGGCTAACCCCCAGGTTAGTTCTTTGGGTAAAATAGATCCCTATTCCTATGTGGATGGGTGGATTAGGAAATCAATCTGCTGAAGCATTTTCAGTGTCAAACCTAGAGCTTGATATTTTGCCCATAAAGAAACCTTTCCAAGAGGCTGATGTTTTTACCCAACTGCTGGTTCTCACAAGTTCTTTGTGGTCTCTCGAAGTCATCTGTGCAGAATCCTGTCTGGTGTCACAGTGAAGAGATGAAATGTTTCCTTTCTCCTCTTCTTTAACAAGCCATCTCTCTGGTTTTTGGCTTAAAGGTGGGAGGAAGATGAGAAAGTGAAGTATTCTCAGCCTTTGTATGAAGAGCTCTCTAATGAGGCAGCCGTTTCGGCAGCATTAGGAAGATTGATCTGTGAATATAGGTTGAAAACATCTAAAATATGTCATTATTGCTAATCTGATTTGCTCTAGCCAAGAACCTTAATCTTCAGATACCTTACAAGGGCCGAGGCCAACTGATGCATCAGTTTGTCTACCCCTGGCTTTGGCTGTTACACTGCGATGGTGGTGAACTTGGAGCTGGTAAGTTCAATTAATTTCTTGAAGTTGCGGTCCTGAAATCCAGCAGAAAATGGTTTTAAGCTCCTATGGATTTTGTGCTAATCTTAAAGGAGTGCCTTAGATTATACTGAAACTAATGAAGGCTCTAAGGATCTTTGTCATAGTTTAAATTCATTTTATTGCCAGTGGGGAATCCCATGACTGAGGCTTCACAGACTTCCTCTTATGATTATCTTGACGTGGGTTTAATTGCATTTGGTAATGCGGTGTCTGCAGTCGTGAGTGGAGGAAAGGTGAGCGCATGAGGGATTTGGCAGCTCTCAGATTTATGCAGAGGGGGCGATTGTGATTTGGAGTCCTTTGTTTAAAGAATAAAGGGGAAGATAAGAGGGACACAAACAGGAACATCTGTTGCGAAACATTTGAGCATCCTTAGGGTATCACTGAGTTTGCCGAGGGTGAGTTATGCCCGCATAGGTGAAGGAGCCCTATTCGTACCCATGCAGCAAGCACCAGCTACAGCATTGCCTTTGATTGGCACAGTCAGATAGATTCTGATGACATTTGCTCCCTGCTGCAGTGTTATTTCCAGGGCTGGGACTCCGCGGTGGCTGGGACATGAGGAGGTCTTTCCTCCTCTGCCCTACAGCCATTCCCAGCTTGAAAAGAAATGGTCATAGGAACTAGTATGAACAGGCAAGTCCAATAGCTATTGAAGTGGGAGGATTTAGGTGAAGTCAACTGAAGTTAAATCAGGCCTTAGGGGTTATGAGTTGTATGCTCAGAGGAGTTCAGTGTGGAAGAACTTCCTTGGTTTTTCATTACTGTTGCTGTGTCTGGCTTCCAGTACTCTCAGTAGGAATAGTAAGGGGTTTTGTGTTCTTTGGAGGATCTAAAAATGCAGGGAAACTGCCTTGTTTGGGGTGGACGAGAAGCAAATCACTTATTTGGGGATGTTTCTGTAGTTCTCTTCACAGACTTCTTTGGCGGAGGTGGGGGCTGGCAGAGTCATCTTTTAATAAAGTAGTTGCACCTTAGTCCCTCTCTGTTTGCTCCCCATGTATGAGGTACTGGCTCCATGCTAGAGAAAACGCCTGTTTCCTAGAGCAAGGCACGGTGCAAACTCATCAGCTTTGCTGTTTAGATTATTGCCTTCTCACTTGAATTCTTCATGAGGAGCTTGTGTGTTATCAGAAGCTCATGTTGTGGTAGTTAGCTCTGTCAAAGGAGAGTGGATGGGCATAATTACCAAGTAGTTCTGGACTGGTGAAGTGGGTAATGAAAAGTGCTACTGACATAGTCTTTGCATGCCATTAAAAAGCATTAGGATAATGATTCAACATCCCGAGTTTCACCTGTACTGTTGGTGGCAGCTCTTTGTTCTGCAGTCTTCCTGAATGCATGCGGTGCTGCTCCACATCAGATGCTGTTCGAGCATCCTTTTAGACAGCAATCAGTGCTACCAAAAATACCCTCTGTTCTGCAGCCACAGAAGAGCATCCCCTCAAGGGGAGATTCCAGCCTGGCCTCAGTCACTCAGAGGCTGGCTCATTTCTTGAATTAAGAAGGGGATTTATGATTTCCAAAGTCTGGGGGGTTTATATGCAACGATTCTGGGTGGGTTTTTAGCCCTACAGCTCCCTCTTTGACTTTGGCTAAACTCTTATCCTGAAATGACATCTTAAAGCAGTGGTTATTTGCTGTCATATGCCAGTGCCCAGGGTATTTTAAAGCAAATCCCATTCATCTGAGGGGAAAAGGCTGTTTCTCAGCCACTTCATAAAGTTTTAACAGTCTGGGCCCGCTGCACTTCCCGAGGAGGGAATGACACACTTGATACCTGCTTTCAGTTTTGCCTGTTAACTGCAAATGAAAGAGGTGATTTCAGAAGCAAGCTCCTCCCTGCTTTATGTAGGGAAACCATTCATTTTTTAATGATGCTAACAGTTTCCAGTTTATGGAGTAGCCGGTGGATGATTTCCACTCTTGGAACATTAAAGATTGAACGAGTGTTTGGAAGCTCTTTGGTCAGGAGTTAATGCCACCTTTGCTGTTGCCTTCTGTGGAAGTAGATGCCATAAAAAAGTCACACCATCCAGTAAGAAATCGAGGGTTGCCTCAGCATTGCCTGGAGTTAGGATGAGATTTTCTCTCATGTCGATCAACTTAATTTATACCAAAAACTTGATTTATAGACTTAGGTGAGGCTTTTTCCCCCCTCTGCCTTCAAAACCACAGCAGAATTCTTCCTACCAGCAGGTTCCAAACACTTAAAAATGCATGATGCATTTCTCTGCTGTTCTGTAGGGCTTTGACTGAATTGTTCATCCTCGCCGAGGCTGTCCTGGGAGACTTGTGACAGAATTACTCAGAACATTTCCTATGCAGGGAGGTTTGCTGCTGCGTATCTTCTTGCTATGAACCGCTGCTCAGAGAATGGTGATAAGGAGGGGAAAATGGTACAGGAAGGGTTACACTGCAAACATCTTTTCACTGCTAATGGGATTAAATGCATTTTCTAATTAATAGCAGATGAAGATCCATTGCAATCTACCGCATTGGGAAAAGCAGCAAGTATATGGATTAATATGACCAACAAATTGAAATCCATCATATTGCCTTGTAAAACATCCTCTGTTTTAACTATTACAGCTTAGCTGTCATCATTGATGATCTTAAAGGTCTTTTCCAGCCTAGCTGATTCTATGATTGAAGCTGCAAATATATGGGGATCTGAACTGATCCTTCTTCCCCTGAATTAAGTGTTGGATTCATGACTAATTGCACTGATGATCCCTTTAGCTTAGTGAGCAGGTATTTGCCTAGTAATTCCTTTAGTTGCTGCATGTAGTAGTTTCTGATGCTGGTGGTAAATGCAAGTGCCAGGGAGGCTACTGCTGTGGTCCCATGTGGGGACAACATGGGCTCAGATGAGGAAATGCTTCCTCATTCCCATTGCTTTGCTATGTTTGAGAGGTTTGCTCCTTACGGATTCTCTCACCATGGAAAGAATGTATTTGGGATGTGATAATGAGCTGATATTTAATAAAATAGCTTGTTTTATTTGGGGCACTTCTAAAGATCTCAATGGTTTCTTCATAGTGTTTACCCCTGAGTCTCCTGGATAGGAGGATGGGGGTGATGCTGAGTACATCTCCCAGCAGAGGAGAGAGATAAATGAGTCATTCCAGTGGGCATTGCAAGCAAGGCATGCCAGATTGTGTGAGCCAGTTTACTTTGGGAGCAGAGGATATTCTTCCTGTTTCTAATGAGAAAGCAATATATAATCTTATGCATAATGACAAGGGCCAAATAAATATCTGTAGTCAACTCTAACAAGATTAAAGACTGCAGCGAGAAAGAGCAGTTGTGTATGGAGCTCACGTCCATAGCCAGGTACCGCAGCACCTATAAAAGATGCTTCGTTCATGCAAAACAGTTTGATGCTCTGATATTGAATGTTCATCTGGAAAACCCCTCAGTCAGGTTTGACTTCTCCAAGGAGGTTTGCAACTGGGAGTTGTGATGAGGCAGCGGTTAGAACAGAAAAGCCTGCAGAAGGAGAAGCAGCACCACTTCCACCTTCCCTCTTGCCTGGCCTTTTCCTGCTTGCTCAGTCACATCTATCCCGGAGAACTTGGGTTTAGTAAACTCCTCCAGGTCTTTATGAGCATGGAGAGATTTATTGGCCTCCCGTGTAACCCTCACTGCATATTTTCTCTTAACATCTGGAGCTGGAACGCCATACTCTGTTCAAAGCAGCTGATTTACTTCTTGCTGGAGAATTATATATGCATTGTACTCTATTGCAGGAAAAGTAAGTTTTATCTTACAGCTCAGAATCAGATCAGAGTGTGATGCTGTTATCAGGGGGGGAAGTTCTCACATAAACCTTCTTCCCCAGTATGTACAGTGTGTAAAATGTGTAAGGAAGCTGGTGGCATTTTTTCTGTAGGTTGGAGTCTTGGACTGAACCTGGACCAGATCTGGAGCAAGGGCTGAATTTCAGCGTGAAGGACTTGGCCAGTTTTATTCAAGGCCCAGCCTGCTCGCACTGATTTCCTGTGTGTTAAGGAGAGGAACGGGGACAGAAATAGGTTAGAGTAAATTAGACTGCCACAATGAAGGCGCTGAGCTTCCTTGATGTATTCATTGCAGATGTTTAAAGTATGTTCTCTGTGTAAAACACAGCACAAGACGACAGTTGCCAAGTTGAGAGCAAGACGACTGCGTCCTACTCTGACATCTGCTTGAAACCATGATGTCAAAGCAGTGCACAGTGGTTTGAGCCTCCTGAAGTGAAATGTTCCTGTTAGGGTATGGTGATTCTGAACAGCGCTCGCTGGGAGACAGGGATGGTACAAGCCTCCAGGCTCCACCTCAACATGCATGCAATTATTTGTCAGCGTGTTTATTGGGTTTTGTCGTGTTCTTTGACAGCTTCAGCATCTGCACTGATTTGCTTGTGTGGCTCAGATCAAACATTTTAGAGAAAGATGGGTTTCTTAAAGAGAAGACATCTGCGTCCGCATCCAGCAGTGTCAGCGCTTTAAAGAGCCTTGCTATTCTTTTTGCTGTATAGGTTTTGGGGGCAGATTCTGCAACCTAATAAAGGCCACTGGCTCCTGTGCTTCATGTGAGCTTGGCATGCTTCAGATCCTCCAAACTTCATTCATTTTCTGGTTCTTGTTGGGTTTTTCACTGGCTTGCACACTGAGGCTTTATGAACGGGCATTTTGGTTGCTGTAAATGCAATCCTGGCTTGGATTGGACCACTTGGGCCAAAGAGTTTATAATTGGTTTGTAAGCATTTCCATCTCGGTGTGAACGTTCAAATCTCCTTTAGGCAGACCCTCATCTCGTGGATCCTTCCAAAGGGCTGAAGATCTTCATGTTTCTGTGGAGTCATTAGGGGCTGCTGCAAGTACTTGGTGTCTCTGAACGCCAGCCTGCTCCCACTGGGATTGCTAGGTGCAAACTCAGGGGCCAGGGCTGTTTTGAACGTGCTGTCCTTCACTAGGAGCTCCTTGGCTCTATCCCTGAGCCCCGGTCCTCTTCTGATAAGTCCTATTTGTCTGCTTTGCTCCAGTGGAGCCAACAGCTCTGTGGATGCTAGCGGAGTGAGTGTCTTCTCAAAGTGCTGTAGCTCAGAGGGATGTCACTTGAATGGCTCTTAAAATTAGGTCTGTCTGAGAGAGAATCATTTAAATTCCACAGTTAAAACTCCTGGTGATTGAGAACAAATGACACTGCTCTGAAGGCTTCAGAAACTTGCTAATGGCAAGGAAGAAGAGGGTCGGGGTCTTGTTGGGAGTCGTTCAAAATCCTTCCCTCCCCATCACTTTGCTCTTTAAAGGACGCCTCGACAGCTGCTCTAGGGTAGTTCAACGTGCACTGTTAATGCTGCAAGCTTTCAATAGGTAGTGCTTTTCTTCCTCCAAAATGCAACTGATTTATTTGTGTGCTGATTGCCAGCAGTTGTCCAGGGCATTCAGTGTTCTTAATTGCATAGAAATGGATCCCCAGAATAGAATCAGGGTAATTCGCCGCAATCTGGGAGATGTATTGGTGCATCATGAAGTAGGCACTTGGGAACGCTGGGCCTGCAATCACCCCTTGTCTCCTGCTCCCTGACCTCACCGATGAGCGTTGTGTGACTCCATGGTCTGGCTCATTCCAGAATCTCCTAATGCTCGCTTACAGGAGCAGTTCTGCGCCCAGTGTCCCTGCCTGTGGGAAGGGGGTTGGAACAAGAGGAGCTTTAAGGTCCCTTCCTACCCAAACCAGTCTGGGATTCTGTGATCTTTTTGTGAGCTTTTAGTTGTCTGAGTCCATCAAAAGGCAATGCCAAGACTGAGGTTGTTCTAGGAAGCATAAGTAAACCTGGTTGTGCTGTGTTGTCTGACTGCCCCAGCTTTCCGCCCGTGACATAACTCAGTGGCAGACCCTGCACCGGTACTTGCTGTCTTCTTAAAGCTTGATCTTCATGTACCCTGTGCACACGTAAGAACCTCAGCCTGCTACTGTAGAGCTAAGTCTGTAGCTCCAGCGAGTAACCACGAAGTATTGTGTTAATAAGGAGAAAACAAATCAAAAGCACTCAAAACCTCCCGTTTTCCTTAGAGAAGTCGTAATGTACAAGGTTATTCTTTAAAATGTACAAAGTTAACAGACACTCTCTGGCATGTCGGATGCCATCATCTCTAGTCAGGAATGGGACTTGGAGCAGCCTGCTCTAGTGGCAGGTGTCCCTGCCCATGGCTGGGGGTTGGAACTGGGTGAGCTTTAAAGCTCCCTTCCAACCCAAACCAGTCTGGGATTCTGTGATATGATTCTATGTTTGGAATCACGTCTCTGGATCCTACAGAATAGCACACGTTTCAGGGATGCTGAGCTGGCTGCAGGGGTGCTTTTACAGCCGTGTGGTGTAGGGGAGCCCCTTGCAGACACATCTGCTCGGGTACCCACCCAGTGTCACTTCAGCACAGGATGTGCCAGGGCTGCAGAGCCCCATTTCTCACCTGGAAGGCAGTGCCTTATTCATTCAGGTACACGAGAGGCTTTTTGCTCAAGGGCAGGGATGAGGAGTGTTGCCTTGAGTGTTTTTATGGCCCATGCCAGACGTGAGCTGTGTTCCCTGGTGTGAGTAAATAGAAAGGGGAGGAGGAGGAGATTAGTTCAGGATAAACTGTTGTCTCAGTGATTCCTTGCAAGCTGTGAGTGCTGACGTCAGTGGAGCAGTACCGGTTCCCATCTGCCAAGGATCCAGCCCCATGAGAAGTGCAGCAAGCCCAATTCTCCGGGTAAAAATAAATCCTTACGGAGAAGCCAGAATCCTCTGCAAATGTGTGGCTAAAGCTTGGGGAATTCTCACACAAAACCAGGATAGTAACACCTTCAAACAAGCGTGTGCTGCCTTACATCCCTCAAGACCATGTGCAGCAGGCTGTGGGTCTGGGGAGCATCCTCCGTTTCCCCTTCCCTCCTCTTAAACTGCACTGAGCTCATTCTCCTGGATGCTATAGCCTTTCCCATCATTTGTTGCACAGCTTTGATCCAGTCATTAGGGATACTCTGGGTGCTTTAGTCTAATCCTCAAAAAACCTGGGGTAAAGGGGATGGGGAGGACATAGGATTACACATGATCATCAGCTCTGTTCTTTTTTCCTTCCCATTTGAAGGCCCAAGCAGCTGACATAAAGCAGCATTTAAAGCACTACAAAGGCTGCAGTTTGGAAACATTATTCATGGCAGGGCAGCTGCTTTCAGGGGGAGCTCCTAACCTCAGCTATTGTCCTGTGCCACCCCCCCACCCCGGGGCAAGGGGCAGCCTGGGCTTATGGTTCCCTTGTATAAATCCAGGAGAAGGTGACAGCAAAGGAGACTCATGAGTTCCTAAGGTACTCGTTGTTGATGCTTCATGTCCACATAGGCATGTTGCAGTGCTGGATGTGAAGTTTGCCTCAGAGCCTGGCCGCTGGAGGCCAATGGTGGGAAAACCCATGAAGATGCTCTGGAGCCAGGCTGAGAGAGCTGGGCTGGGGCAGCCTGGAGAAGAGAAGGCTCCTGAAGGGGAGACCTTAGAGCAGCTCCAGTGCCTGAAGGGGCTGCAGGAAACCTGGAGAGGGGCTTTGGACAAGGGGTGTAGGGACAGGCCAAGGGGAACGGCTTTAACCTGCCAGAGGGGAGACTGAGATGAGCTCTTAGGCAGAAGCTCTTCCCTGGGAGGGTGCTGAGGCGCTGACACAGGGTGCCCAGCGAAGCTGTGTCTGTGATTCTCTGATGCTGATTAGAATCGCTTACATCCAGAACTCAAGCTATGGGCATTCATTTGTCAAGGTAAGGCTTATTTCTACAAGCAGTTACCCAGTAGCCCAGGAAGTGAGTAGAAGTAGATGCAAACATGCTTGTTGTTAGAATTATTAAAAGACATCTCGCTTCCAACTGCACGCTTCAATGGTTGACACCTTGCATCACGTCACCCCACTGAAATCGTGTCGCTTCGCACTGTGCCCAGTTAAAACTCAACGTGTTGTGTTACGCGACACACTTTAACAGAACAACAGGCAAGCTCCTGTTTAATCCAGTCTCCATTTGCTATGGATGCTGATGATCTCTGAGATACGCAAAAACAACTGTGATAAATCGCTTGACAAACAAGATTAAGCTCCATGAAGTTCATTATTGTTTCCACTCGCTCCCAGGCATTGAAAGTGCTGTGTCACATTAATCGGAATTCCTTTCTATTCTCTTAACGCCTCGACTGTTCCGTCTGTGTTGTTCCAATTGTTTTCAAATAAGAATGTTATTCCATGTAAGCATTGTGCAGTCCCTCCAACGATTCTCAAGGGAAAGAGGTGTCTTTCAAAGGTACAGCCTTTCCTCACGCCAGTCTCTGCTCTGCGTGTTTACTGCATTAGAAACAAGCAGTAGGTCTGCGACCACGAACAAATAAAAGCTTCAAGAAACCACAAACAGCTCCTCTCAACTGCAAGGGAAAAGAGAGCTAAAAATCAAGTACGTTCCTGCTGTCTGATGGTTTTAAACTGAGCATTCAGAGCCCTGTTTTAGCAGTTGTCTGACGGCTCGACGCAGAGCCCTGTTCTGATACACGCTGTGCGCTGTTGCTTCAGAATAGGTGCTTGAATCAAAATGCACAAGGCAGCACGCAACGCGAAGTGTCAGACTTTCTGGCCCGGTTTAGACAAATGCCCTGAAATGCCAACGCTTCCAGCAGAGCTTTGTCTAAACAGACCTCATGGATCTGCCAACTGGACAGGAAAGCTTTACGAGCGCAGGTTCCTCCAAAGCTGCCCGCAGCCTCTCTGCTTTCCATCATGCTGAAAACACTGCAGAAACGCTGCTGCTCCTGGTACTGCCTTAAAGCTAGTGCTGCTCTACGTGGGGAATAGCCAGAAATCACCCCGGTGAGCTGATGAGGATGAGCATCATTATTACAGTAACAGCTCGAGTTATTTACCAATTATTTACTGATTAGAAGAAGATACTATAAAAAGATTTTTAGGCAAAGTGCTAATTTAAAAAGAAGAGAGTAACATTATGCTGTTGACAAAGGGTGAAGGAAAAAGTAGGGCATTCATTAGCCTTGTAAATAAACTAATCGCTCAGGGAATTTGGGGAATAAGTGAGGGATCAGCTAAGGAGCCAAACTCTGTTAGTGTCCTGGATGAATTTATAGCCCTCTATACAGAAATCTGTATGATTTTCATGCAAAGTGGATCTAAGAATAAACAAAGATAAAAATACTGCTTAAGATGCCAAGTTCAGCGTCCAATGCCAGATTGAAATACAGTGTATGTACATATTTATAGTTAACCCAACGCATGAATGGAATTTGTCAGATCCAGAACCCATTCCTGACCCCCAAGCTATGGGAAGAAACTGGACATGCACAAATAAACCAGGTATGTGCTCCCAAGGTGTCCTCTTCTGATACCAGAAGCCAGTGTAAAGCCTCCATGTCCCATTTAGACCACATGAAGCAGGTCTTAAAAGCAGCTTTATCACTTTAAGCAGACTTCTCCTGGAAACAGTTTTGAGAATGAACATTACTATCCATAGATCTCAGTTTTAATCTTGATTTTGATCAAACCCAGAAACCCTTTAAACCAAGAAGCTGTTCTTTATGATTGGGTCTTCGCCTGTACTTAGGAATTTAAATGGAAATCAAATCAGTCATTGCTGCCAAGAGTGAGCATGAGTCATTAGGAACTGAAGTTAAGCAGTGTAATCAAGGTGTTCTTTTTCACCTGACACTTTGGGACTAGTCTGTTGCAATCTAAACAAAGGGAAATGTATGGTGCCATCAGGTGTCTGACAGATGCAAGTCAGAGGAGGAGATCAAGACATTGTGTTATAAAATGCAGCTGATGATTAAAAGCTGTCTAAAAATGATTCTGAGTTTGAGATACGCACGAGTGATGTTTTCTCCTTAGCTGAGCCTGTGCCCTTCCCATGGGATACAGGCACAGGTGACAAAGGCCCAGTGTCAGACACCATGACTTATTAGTACTCCTGAAGACCCACAGTGGCTCTGTCCAGCCTCAGTGAGCTCATCCTTCTCATGGTTGTTCAAACAGGAGCACTGTAGCTTTTGGTGTCAGTCAGGTTCTTCTACACCCTTTGGCCAGAGCACATCTCTTAAGGACATTGTTGCGCTCTCAGGAAGCCCAAATATCTTAATCAAAATGGAATAAGATGTATACAGCTAATGAGGTCGCTTCTGATCAGTCATGCCATGGTTTTCTCCTTCTAAAAGCCACAGGCAGGGACACCTTCCACTAGACCAGGTTGTTCCAAGTCCTGTCCAGCCTGGCCTTGAACACTGCCAGGGATTGGAAAAGGGGGTCATTGAGCAATCACTGCCTCTTCATGACTTGTTAATACCATGCTCAATTCTGAAGCCATCCAAAGACTCATATCTCACCACTGTTACCAGCTGTCACTTTAAGTCATAAAGGCTCATTGCCCTGGTAACGTGGAGCTTGGAACCTGAACCCCAAAACAAACAGTGTTCTGCAGGGAACACAGTTGGGTTTATGTGCAGAGCTAAGACGCAGCTAGAACATTCAGCACTCAGGTGTTTAGATAGTGTCATCTTCAACAACTGAGGAGTTCCGGATCATCAAACAGGTATTTGGGGTATGGGCTTCAGAAGAGTCACCCCTTGGTGCCTGCATGGTTCCATGTTAACTGGTGGCACACTGAAGTGCTTCAGATGGTCTGTAGGGATGCGGCTGAGTGCCTGGACTGGGTGCACACTCCTGCCGGAGTTAAAACTGGCAGGAATTCATTTTGAATCAGTGTGTTAGGTATTTGCTTCCTGAAGTCGGGACCGGCTGTTGGATTTGGTGGGAAACACTCCTGCTAGGCTGAAGCATGGAGATCCGTCTCTATTAGCGTGATCTCTGGTTTTCAGCTCAGGGTGCCTTTGGCTTCTGCATCAGCTGTGCTTTATCACTTTAAACCGCTGTATGATGCTGCATCAATAAATTCTGTATTAGTGAAATCTGCAAAGAGGCAACAGCCTTATCTTAATGAAGCAAAATGTCCGACTCCTGCCACAGCCCATAGCAGGCGGCAGTCAGCCTTGGAGCAATCGCTTTTGTCCTTGATACTCTTCTTGGGGTTTGGGGTGGGGTTTTGACTGTAGAAATTGGATTTAGGGAAGGAAAAATGCATCATAGGAGTACGACAAGTGGCAGTGACAGAAGTGAAATAAGCTCTATTGCTGGATCGAGTAGTATCCTCAGGATCTAACCCTGGTACCTTGCATCTGCTTCCCATGTACCAGGGCTGACATCTGAAGCTGAAAGAGAACTCCTGGGTTTGACTGTTGAACTCTCCAAAGATCTTTAAGTGACTTGGATCACATGGATCTGTTTTCCTACAGTTCTTTCTGTTTGGGGTTCAGCTTTGTTTTCTTGACCCTGAAGCTGTCTGATACTGGACGGAGCTGAAGTGGGTGCCTCGCAAATGAAGGATGTAAAACTGCTTTCTGCTCTGGTCCTTCCTGTATCCATTGGGCTACCTTGTCTGCTGTTTGGAAGTAGTGAGCATGCCCCCCTAGCTCAATGTTTGCCAAGCTGATGTTACTCTGCATCTCCAAAGCATGGAGGGAGATGTTTGCTTTGTTTTCCCCTTTCAGAACCCCTTGGCTTGCTTGCAGAGAGCTGCTGCCGTGTTCCGCTTGCATCCATGGCTGGTTTTATTTGGAGGTGTCTGACCTCTATCTATATATAATCAGGAAAGCACTTTCTGTTTTACCAAATGGCAGGCACTGTATAAACTCAAGCTATTACTCAGCATGCCGATCTGGGATCATAACTCTCCAGAGAGAGACTACATATGCAGTGGGTTTGTGTGGCTGAGGAGCTCTGTGCTCTGCCTGGGTTCCTTCACTCAATCACTTGATTTACGGTAGCTGCTTTGCCTGTACCTATTTCTGTTTAACTTCTTGATTTATATAGGAAGGTTAAATGACTCTGGGTTTAGGTAGGGAGGTGAACATGCTTCTAAATCAGCTGCAGCACTTGGTTTCAGCCCTGACCATTTAAAGTCCAGGTAGGTCTCGTTGATTGCTTCCTTGCTTAAAAGGCAAAGGGAAGGTGGCAGCTGCCTCTCTCTTGCTCCATGCAATGAATTTAACTCCCTTAGGTGAAGTCCCTGCATCCTTCCCAGGCAGCTACTTCTGCATCCCCTAAACACACTGTAGATCCACTGACAGGTGTCTTAAACTCAGCCAGACTTGCTGGGATGCTCCTGCTGATTAAGGCACTGATTGTGGTTTTAGCATGGGATAGGAAGGAGCCTCCTCTGTGTCCATGAAATGGGAGCACTCCCTTCCTGCTGCAAGGAGTATGTCTTACCCCAGTGCTGGCTGGAAAGGCAGTCTGCTTCCAGCCTTTCCTTTTGATCCTTTGGTGCAGCTGTGAGCCGTGTGCGGGTGCATGTGGCGAGCTCCCAAAGGAATGGGAGGCATCGCCACATGGCTTTGCCTATTGCTTTCTGTACAGGCTCCGCTCCAGGTTCTCTCGTGGGGATTGATGCTGCTTACTGACAAAAGGAGAGAAGCAACAGGGAGTAGGAATGGTTTATTAGCTGAGTGAAAGAGAGTTCTAGGGCTAGATAGTTATCGTGGAAGATAAGGTTCTTGAACAAAAAGCTGGTGTTAATGGAAGTGGTGTTAGCTGCATGCATAAGAGGAGGGAATGGAATGGATGCAAGAGATGTTTTACTTCCAAGCTTTAGTCAAGGGGTTTGATAACATTACTAGCAGAACTAGGAGTATTTCTTGTGATTCCTGAAGCAATGAGTTGTAGAGGCTCTACAAGACCTGAAGCGGGAATGCCTGACACAGAGTAAGGGAAAAGAGTCTGTTCTCAATGAAAACAAACCAATATCAGGCTCCTTCTGCAGTGCTCCTTGTGCATCCACAGCAAGTTGATTCCCAGTAGAGCTTATGCTGGGAGTCACTTTACACCAACATACAAGTAGGACCAGAATAAGGCTCCTTGGTCTTTATAAAACAATGAGTTTAGTGGTGGAATAGTGTTCAGTCCTCCTCCTCCCACCTCCTACAGGCAATCAGACGCTATTACTCACTGCTGCTTTCTGAAATCAGAAAAGTACAGATGGTATCAGACTTGTTTGGAGGCTACCACAGATAAGCTGTGATGAAAATTCTTTGTTACTAGTGATTTCTAGCTCAGTTCTTCTACTTTTAAATCTGTTTATTCAGGGAAGGAGAAAGAAACCATGGGGCTTTTTCATTTTAATTTAGAAACCTCAGTGGCTCTCTGCTGTTGCCATTTAAAACGTAGTTATGGTCAGAAAAATGATGCGATGAAAAATAAATGACCTGGGGAGTGCCATAAATTCTGCTTGCTCTCTCCACGACTCCCAGATCAAATTTTCTCTGCTTACAGATCCAGAAGATGTCTGTGCACGTTGCCAGGGCTGCGGCTTATGTGGAATTGCACTGGAAGCTGTTCTTCCAGCTTTTTCTTTGGGTCTGTGCTATGCCCAGGTTTCTGCAGGCAGGACCAGGCAGGTTGCTATTGACCTGAACGCTGATGGGTCATGGGCCCGCATCCTATTGCTAATAGCAACAAGCATCAGGCACTTCTGGAAAGGGGTACAGGAAGCCTCTCAACAAGAAACTGTCTCATAGCTTTAGATGTAGGTGTTCATGTACAGCTGGAAGTGTGGTTTGGGTCTGTAACTCTCCTGGTTTTCCATCTTCACTGGACTTTGAAAGCAGCTGCACATGCTGTTAATCGTACAAGAAAGAGGTGAACTGAAGTTTGCCCGTGGTCCCCTCCCGTAGGTTTTGTGGTCCTGAGAATGGAAACCACTACAGCATCGCTCACTTGCATGTCCTGTAAATCCTCCTGGTTTAGAGAGAGATGCTGAAGGGCTTTGGTGAAATGGGGACAGCTGAAAGCTTTGTGTTATCTGGATTAAATGGAACTAGAGGTGTCTGTTCCTTCTGCTGCTCTCCTGCCCAGACCTCACGCACCAGCTCTGCAGGGACCATGTCCGTGTAATTCCTTTCCCTGCTGCTATTTGATATTGGCATAGAGTTTTCAGCAGGAAACCCTAAGGGCAGTACCCCACTGACCTTACAGCAGCAACTGGAGAGTGCCTGCCACCTTCATGGCCAGTGTGGTTCTCTTTTCATATATTATAAAGAGAAAGGCATCCTTGCAATGGGTTTGTCTTCTTTGTGTGGATTTTGCCTTTTTTATTACTCCAGCTTGACTTTGTTGCTGCCAGAGATAATCATGGAGTCCTAGAACAGTTTGGGTTGGAAGGGACCTTAAAGCTCATCCAGCTCCAGCCCCTGCCATGGGCAGGGACACCTTCCATAGAGCAGGGTGCTCCAAGCCCCTGTGTCCAACCTGGCCTTGAACACTGCAGGGATGGGGCAGCCACAGCTTCTCTGGGCACCCTGTGCCAGCACCTCAGCACCCTCACAGGGAAGAGCTTCTGCCTAAGAGCTCATCTCCATCTCCCCTCTGGCAGGTTAAAGCCATTCCCCTTGGCCTGTCCCTACAGGCCCTTGTCAAAAGTCCCTAAAAGAATAGGGATTATTAAAGCAAAGAAGCAGGTTTAATGAAGTGGATTTGATGAAAAGCTGTAGGGATGGTGTAGCTGGGGATGTGCATTGTGACTTTAGTCCACATAAATAGTCTAACTAATGCATTGTGCCCAGCTAAGAAGGGTATGGCTGTAAGTGAGGGGGGGATGTGCAGGAGAGCTGCAATCACTAGCTGGTTGCACAGGCACATACAGGGAAATACAGTTCACCAAAGTGACAGGAGAAGCTGACTTGTTCCTCTGGCTTTGCCACCAGAGGCCAGGAGCTCAGCTGGAGGAAACTGGAATGGCTTCACTTGTTAATTGTAATTGCTGCGCACGGTGACAGCCTGGTGCCCGGGTTACACCGCCCGGCTCTTGGTCCTCCCCCTTCACACAACAGAGGAATGCCAACGAGCAGGTCACAGCTCCTCAAATGTCTGGGCAAAGTTTTGTGGTTCCTTTTCTGAGCCTGTCTCCTTGCATTACACAGCAGAACGTGAACATTCTTGTTCTCTTGATGCATTAAGAATGGATGGCTCCATTTATGTTACCAAATTAACAGAGGAAAGGGAAGCAGCTGTGACAACTTAAGCATTGAAGAACCATAAATCATCCTCCCTTTCAGTGGTCCCCCAGAAAGCATGAAAAATAGATGTGGAGCCCTTTAGGAGATAGTTTTATGCTTTTCATTCTTTAGAGCTGGGAGGCTTAAAAATGTGGGGCTTTGGACATCAGCACATGACACCAGAACTGGAGATTTTAATAGATGGTAAGTGCGATTAAAAGGGCAAGAGATAACACTGAAGAAGCTTTAGCAATAAAATAGGGTCACGATCCTTTTGCTGCATAGATAGGCACAAATGAGCGTGAGCATCACCTCAGTTTCTGATAGAAGTGATAATGTCAGCTTCAGCTGATGAACAGGCTTTATAAGAACGTGTAAGCAATCTATTTTAATACTGGGCAGGCAAAAATGCCTTCATTTTGTGTCACTTACTCTGCTCTTTGGGTTCTGGGTTAATTGCTATTGGAGCCGTATTACCTGAAAGCTCCCATCTACCCGTTTCCTCTTTGAGCAGGTGAATCGTATGTGTCTTTCTGCCTGTTTTCTTTCTCCCCATAACCATGCTGCAGCCATGAAGGAGACTCTTGTCTGAATCTCGAATTCACTGCTTGCAAATGTGAAGGCTCCTGCGTCAGCATCTCCTCAAAGCTCAGCTTTCATTACTGGCCAATGGTTTATTTTCCTTTGGCGAAACTCACGTGTGTCATGTACCAAGAAACCCCCGTGAGTCTTTCCTGGTGCTTCTGGCATGTCAACCTGAGGATATTTGGCTCAGTGAACACCTTGTCTGACCTGCTGCATTATGTCACCCTTTCCCCTGCCCAACTGATGTTTGCAACCTCATTGGCTTAGCTTATGCACAAATGAACTAATCCAGAGGAAGGCGTGGTCTGAATTACAGGTGGAATGATGCTGATTTGCTCCGTTTGTAGACTCCAAAGTGGCACTGGGAGGTGGTAAGCAACAAGTGGTAACTGCGTTTGACCTCCTTATGGAACATGGGGACTCTTTGCGCTCAGGCTTTTCACTTCATCCAAACCATGCAAGTCAACTGTCTTCCCATTTCAGTATTGCTACAGAATGCAAGAAAAATAGCTTGTGCACTGCAGTCTGAAGGGGTTTTTAACCTTTTCTCGTTAAGGTTCATTGGGCCCATTAGCAAAAGGTAATTAGAGTAATGAGGTTATTTAGCATATTCTCCTTAGCCTTTGCTAAAACAGGGAATTTAAGGACCGTAGGAAATACACTGAGATTAATGAGCATATTCGGCTCTTGTTTATTCCCTTCTCTTCCGGAGAGGTGAGCAGTGCCCCATCGGTTCTCCTCTGAATCGCTGTCTCTCAGATGACTTTATCATGAATATTGTAATGAGCCATAGACTGTTCTTTGCTGACTTACTTCACGCATTAAACTTTTATCCTTTGCATTCCAGTCTCTCTTTGAGAACTGGTGCCCTCAAGAATACGTTGGAGAAAAGAGAAGTATTTTTCCCTCCACGGAGGGAGTTACATTGTGCTCAGTCCAAGGAAGAGGTTTAAAGATCTTCTGAGCCATTGCTTCTGTTTAATCTTACAGCTTGTCTTTAGCTATTCCAACATCCACTTTTTGAGCTGTTATGTTCTGGCTGCTAGCTATTTTCTCATATACCCATGCTTCAGCTCCTGACATCACTGGACAGGCAGGCTGGATACGCTTCAGCTCCTGTCTTGTCTCACATGAGGGAACGTGTGCTGGAAAAACACGTTTTTCCCTTCTGCTTTGTTCTTCAGACAATACAGATCTGATTCCCTGCCTGCTGGTTCCATAGCCAGTACAGTGGAGGGACAGGAAACGTTCCCATTCTTACCAAACTTCCATAACAAGGCCAGGTTGGATGGGGCTTGGAGCAAGCTGCTCTAGCAGAAGGTGTCCCTGCCCATGACAGGGGGTTGGAACTGGGTGAGCTTTAAGGTCCCTTCAACCTGAGCCAGTCTGGGATCCTGTGATGATTCTGTGATTCTCTCTAGAGGCTTTTTCCTTGGGAATATCTTGAAACTTCTCCCATCTCGCTTCCTCATTAACTGCTGTGTCTCCGCTGCGCTGCGGCTTGGTGCGGCTCCCAGAGCTTGTTCTGCTGATGAGAAAGCCGCTGCCCTACCTGTCAGTATCTAGCTGGTGGCCATGGTCTGGGTTTGTGTGGGCTTTGTCAGGGTACTGACAGATCACCCTTTCCATGTGTGTTGTAGTCACAGCTCATCCAGTGCTGCTTAACCACCACCCTGTCTGCGAGTGCATCTCATGTGCCCCTTCGTAGATGTATTTTGGCTGATATTGTCCTTGGTTTGGGCATAGTCTGCCTGTGTGTGACCAATAAAGTACCATTGGGTTGTTTAATTTTCCTGTATTTGCCTTACTCTAAGGCAGCATCTGTACCAAACACTGCAGTTGGTGTGCTCAGATGATCACTTTCATTCCTTACTAAAAAGCTCTGTTGCTTCTAGTACCTGAGCACATCATTTCTTCCCTTCTTGCCCCATCCTGGAAGGTGTTCCTTTGGGTTGAAAGGTAACTTCAAAACTGCAGCTACTTCTTTTACTTCAGAAAGGTGGAAATCACCTCTGGTTGAAGCTCCAGAGCTTCGCGATGTGGGAGGCCCGGGTTGCTTGAAGGGAATGGGAAAAGATGCAAAGCTGCAGCTGATAACACTTGCTGATGTGCAGCTCTGCATACCAAAATAGGCCCTTAACTTCTTCCCATGGCATTGCTTCGCTGCTCCCAAGTTCATGGCAGCAGGCAGTTGAAACCTGATAATTTGAATTTGCATTGCAATGCATAGGAAAGGTGAGGCTGTGCCTTCCTGAAAGAGCTTCAGAGTCTAAATAGAAAACCTAGACAAAGCACTGCCCGAAAATGGGATAGTGATTTGATGCTGTAGATGGGTTAAAACACAGGCAAGCTGCAGAGATCTGTTCAAGGCTTAAAGCTGGGAGGTTGCCATCCAATTTTCAAACTGTCCTCGAGCAGCTTTACCCCTTATCAGTCACGAAGTCTGTGGCTTGGATAGAAATGGAATGGATTTCTCCTGGTGATTGCATATTTGAGCTTCCCGATTGGTGTCTTCCACCTTCTCCCTGGTTTTTCCTTACTTGGGTGAGAAATAATCCCTTTTGTGTGCTGTAGAATGACTGATGATAAATCAATGCGCGTGTTTAAAGATGCCATCAGACTGTCCTTAGGTGGCATCTCTCTGCTTCTCTGTGCCTTTGCTGAGCTCGCAAACAGACCTGCCTTCCATCAAGCCTGGCTCCACTGGTTTGAGAAATCAGTTCTAGAAGGAAGAGGCAGACATGGCAGCAGCCTTTAAATGCCCTCTCTTTGCTTCCTAATGGGCACCATCAGAGGGGTATCAAGGAAACGGCGTTAAGAGGAAAGAGGTGAGGCTGAGATGAGCTCTTAGGCAGAAGCTCTTCCCTGTGAGGGTGCTGAGGCGCTGGCACAGGGTGCCAGAGAAGCTGTGGCTGCCCCATCCCTGGCAGTGTTCAAGGCCAGGTTGGACACAGGGGCTTGGAGCACCCTGCTCTATGGAAGGTGTCCCTGCCCGTGGCAGGGGTTGGAGCTGGATGAGCTTTAAGGTCATTTCCAACCCAAACCAGGCTGGGATTCTATGATTCTACCCTTCTAGGATATTTGTTGCTGACTTTTAACAGCAACTTTTCCCTTCTCTCTGATCCACTGTTGGCTGCTTGCGAGATGTAGCATCTCTTGATGGTTGCTGAGTGGGAGACATAGTAGTAACAAGAGATGGCTCAAGGATAGTAAGCTTGGGGTCCGCAGTCAGTGGATGAAGACGTGTGCTTGTGTGTGCTTGTGCATGCTTGTGCTTCATTTCTGTGGAGACCTGAAATGAAACACCTTTGGAATAGTCTGGTTGAGCCCTGCTTTGTGCGAGGATCAGGCGTTAGCAGCTTGACTGCTGGTGGGAAATGCACAGTGCCAAGTCTTTGAGTGACACAAACCCTTTCTTTTACTAATCCACTTGATAAAGACACTTTCATGCAAATCTCTGCTCTCATTTCTCATTAATCCCTGTATTAGAACCTCTGCTGACTGGTACCATAGGCAGTCTGCCGTTTTAGTTATTTCCATCACAGAAGCACATTAAGACCTTTATTCTGGAAAGATTCTGTGTCAGGTAATGTGCAAACAACATAGCAAAACCCTAGCCAGAGTTTTTGCTCAGACACCTATGCCAGCCCTGAAATGTTCCAGCCTAGACCTTGGGAATGTCGTTGCAAAGGCTCTCAGGGATGAAATTGGAGGGCTTATGCTATAGAGGAGCTCCGAGAAGATGTTCCTCCCTGGTCTTTAAATTGTGAAACTTCCTGCAGGTTTTCCCTTCACTCTGACTTGAGTTACTAAAAAGGCAGTGTTAATAAGAAGAATTCTCTTTATTTCTTGACATAAAACAGTGTGGAGAGCTCACAGTGCTTTACTATGCAAAGCAAGTGATATTCCCACTTTGAACTGCAGGATAGCAGGCGGGATAGCATCTGATCATGTGCAGCATGGAGAATGAAGTCCAAGTGTTTGAGTCTGGGTTTGACGCTTCCATTGAACCCTATTGAGAGAAGTCAACTTGATAAAGGGCGTAGAGCTGAGGGCATCCCATCAGTAGTCTCTGTTCTAAGGGAGTGGTGAAACTTCCCCCCAGACTATACAAATGTGAAGGGAGGAGGAGGGAAATCCAGGAGGAATAATAATGGAGTCAAGGATAAAGGGACAGTTAGTAAATCATTATTCAGGGATAATATTTCTTACTGTCCAAAGAGAATATTAAACTACTGCCTAGGAAAAAAATATCACTAAGCAGAAAAAAGTTATTAAGAAAAGATAATGGAGGGAAGGGAATGTTATGCTGATTCTTTGAACAGTTCCGAATGAATATTGATAAAGTGTGCGATAAAGGGAGCGCATTTCCCCAAAGAGCATTGGAAAAACAGAGTCATTGCTAAGCACTGATCTGTCCTTCCAACAGTGAGTGCCAAAGTACCGCACCTTTTCAAGCGGGCTGCTGATAACTCCTAATCAGCATCTTCGAGTCACGAAAACATGGAGAGATTTCAATCCTGTCATAGAAGAGCAATAAATCAAAGCGATGGGACAAAGGCACTTCGGGAGAAGGCCCTGAATCAGTCATTTAGCACTTCAGAAAAGGGGCAAGAGGAAAACCCGTCTTGTGTGTAGTGTTTGTAACAGATCAAATGTTTCTATTTCCTAACAGTAATCAGCCAAATTGTGGAAGCGGCTCCTTTGCAGAAAGCTCTGGAATTAGAAAATCAAATGGTCTCTTAACGCTGCCGTCTGTTTGCAGTGAGGCAATTGCCTGCATTACCAGAATGAATTTTAAAACCCAAAACAACCCTTCAAAGCTCTGTTTTCCTTTTACAGTTCAACCTCCCCCCATTCCCCTTGAAGCTCGGGCACGTAGCGTTTCGCATCCAGTTGGCTGGTGCGCTTGCAGCGGGAGTGAAAGCTGGGCTACAGCCGCTTGAACCAAGTATAACCCTCTTATGGTGGCAGCTACTAGAAAATAAGCCAACAGTGAGAGCAGTGCAGTCATCAGCTGCCCATTTGTATTGGTGTTCTTCCTGTGGGTCTCAGGATATCCAACAATGATGCCAGAGAGACACAAAGAGTTTATAGCATCAGGAGAAGTTCAGAAGAGGGAATAGGGCTGTAAAGAACAGCAGTGATTTGGGAAAGGTCACAAGAAAGTCGAAAGGAAGAGGCTTCAGATGTGATAGATACTCTGGTCTGGGGCCTGGATCGCACTGCCATCCTCAGAATGCTTCCTGGTGCAAAGTAAGGATGAAGTTGGTCCTCCCAGACATGCCACAGAGCTCCTGGCTTCTTCCCAACAAGGGACAGCCTCTTTTGTGTGAAGGATATCTGCATGGATGGAAGAAACATCATCCTGTCTTGAGGAGGGTCTTAACTTCCAGTGGATGGTGGGGAAGACCATTGCTCAACTGCTGCTGAGGTTTGCTAGAACAAAGAAGAGAATAATTTGAGTCTCTTCGCTGCATCTTTGTGACGAGGGAAGATTGATTGCTGGCCTCTGTGTTTACGTGGAAAGAAGGACTCTTCTAATACCCCTCCTCAGTTATTGCCCCCTTCGTTTTGAGATTCGATTGAAAACTAAAGCTTTATTGGTGTTTGTCACCTATTCCTAGCAGATGAGCAGGTTTGGAAGGCTTGGAAATAACTGATGGATGCAGAGCTCTTGAGAAATCGGTGTCTGTGGGTTAAATTATGTCACTTGTGCAGATACAGTGTGTTAGTAGATGTGCTGCTGCACACACACAGCTCTGTAGCTATTAGGCTCGGGGAGGAAGCTTGTGTGGTCAGCTGCTATATAAAACTCTTCCAAAATAGCATTGTATTTTAAGATGGGATCTGTTCCGCTGGCACTCTGACATCTGGCTGAGATCAACCACTTCTTAATTTCAGTTTAGGATTAAACTTAGGCTATTTCTTACACCAGTGAGTGATAGGAACAAGTTATGCCTTTGCCCTAGGCAGCACTGTAATGACTTAGACATGTGGAGTAACAGCAGCCTGTTCATCTCTTCTGCCCTGGGGGAATTCAGTGCCACTAAGAAAGAGGCAAAGATGTGCCTGTAATCTTCTCCTGACCCTTTTGGACCAGCTGGGCAGCTAATTGGAAGGTTCATAGGGTACAACCCTCAACAGGGTGCAGGAACTGATATGAAGCTTTCTCCATTCCCCTGTATTCTCTCTGTAGCTCAGAGTTGCCACTTTCTTTTCTCTTGTTTTATTCAGGCTGTGTAAAAACTGGTAGTGTCCTGTGGATGAAAATCTAACATGAGAGTCACCCTTTTTATTCATTAGTATCATTCCATTATAGAGCTCGTGTTTTCATCTTTTTAAATTCATTCTTTCCTTTTGGACTTCTTTACTGCTTAATTCTGCAACAAAGCAGGGATCTCTTTCCAAGATCCCAGCTCAAATGATGGCATTCCCGCCGCTTCTCATTAAATGGGGTTGCACAGATTGCTTCCTCCAAGACCACTGGCAAATTTTAGGCTTCGAGGCCATACGCCTTGTGTCCTGACTGATGGAAATGAGAGAGCACAGGGAAGGGTTAACTGAGACATGTTTAGCTCTTAGCCTGCTGAAAGGGTTGGAGTGATTTACAGGAGATGTGCAGCTTTGACCTGGCATAGCCCTCTCAGCCTGGTGTGGCAGCTAATCTCCACTCTATCAGCAATCCAATCCTTGAGGCCAAATCTCCTCAGCTTCCAAACGGCGCTGCTGTGGCCCAGCACAGTCTCTTTCCTTATCCATTCTCCTTCATTTGTGTTGGCACGATAGCAAAAACCATTCCAAGTGGCAGCATTTTTGTACGCGAAACTTCCAACTTCTGACTTGAGTAGATGTGTCGTGGGCAGGATGTATTCCTTACTCACACAGCTTGATTGACATGGTTTCCACTGCTACCACATCCACATCTCTTCTTCAGCGGAGCTATACCAGTAACTTGCAGTGACGTGCTGAGAGAAGCTTGGGAAATGGTTACCTAGTGCAGTTTCCTCTCAGGCTATTTTTACCTGCACTCCTTTCTGCCTTTCTAAAAACTCAAGCCGTATTAGTTTCCATGAAATAGGAAGTTGGTGGTTAAAGAGACAAGCAAGTCTTCATTGCAGTAAGGAGGGGAGCTTGGTAGCTTTGGCTGGGTTTGATTTAACTGCTGGGTTTGCTTTAAATGAATATGTGCTGGGGATGGACACACAGGAAAAGGATAAAATGATGGTATTTAAGAGGAAATGGCTTAAATGTTATCTAGACCCCGGTGTTGCCTGTTTGACACTATCTGCAGTAACTTGTGTTTCGAATGCCTCAAGGCTCAGAGGCAAACCATGGTGAGGTTTGTGTCAGACATCCTGCAATGTAGGAGTATCTTACAACTCAGTTGTCTCTCCACATATTGATTAACCGCTATCGGGCCTGGTGTTTAATTAATGCTGTGCAAGCAGAAAGACACCTTGAAGCTCTGTTGATTTACCTGTGGCAGGAATTTGATGCTTAGGTTAGTAATGACCTTTTCCAGTATGCTGCACCTAAAGAAATATTAAAACATAATGAAGCAGATGCTTGGCTGTATAAACAGGTCTAACTTAGCGTTAGTTGAGCATCTGGCACATTTCCTCCATGCAACCTGTTGAGAAGCAAACTTTAGGGAGCAATTTATGCTAATCCCTTCTGCCTTTTGCCATAGGCTTTTCTGGCCATTCTGTTGGCAAATAAGATGTGCAGGGCAGTGAGAGGTAAAGCAGGATCTTGGCTCCATCAGCTGGAATCAGAGTGATCAGAGATGACACTGATGTATGTTGGAAACTGAGCACTGGGCCACGATGTTCTTGGACCAGTGCACAGGCAAATTACTCCAGTGCAGACCTGGGCTCTGAGGTCTCCATTCTCATCTCAGCTAAATAGTGATGACTGTCAGTGACCTCGGGTTTCACACAGCCCTCTTTTGGGGCATCGTTTGTGACCATCATCCCTGTTGCTTTCTGGATTTGTTGGTGAAGAAGCTTTGGACAGGATGGTATTGCAACCGAGCCCAACCCACTCAGGGATGTATCTTGTATCTAAGTGTGTAAATGGTGATTTCATTCCACTGGTTATCTGGGCAGATGCAGAGGGTTGTTATTGCTTTCAGGAATGAAGTAATCCTAAAGGTTATGCCTGCGGGGTGTTCTGCAAGAATTAATATGGTGACATTTAACTGCTATTAAAACATGAATCGTTTTCTTCCTTCCCCCTTGCTTTTCCTTGGAAACCCATGTGAGTGCTTTGCTTTGCATGCTGGGCCAGTAGTGGCTGTTTGAACTGAAGCAACAGATCACGCAGCTGTCATTACTGAGGCTAATGCAGAGACAGATTGTGGTTATCTCTGCTCCCACAGCATGGCAAGAGTTGGCCCGTGCTTTTTAATGGCCCCTGTATTAACTCTTCTAAGTAAGGTACTTCCCCTCCAGTACAGAGAGGTGGGATCCTCAGCAGATTCCCGCTGGCAAAGCTCCGCTGAGGATGGAGCATCTTTCCCTAATTTGGGATTTTCACAAGCTCACATCCCTTGCCAGGGAAGTCTCTGATCAGTTCCTCAAACAAGACTGGACCCTGCTGTCAGCTTTGTGTATAAAAAGCCCAGATGTGGTTTCATTGATTTATTGTGTTTCATAATGTACAGAAGGGAGGGGAAGAAAGGAATAGAATCAGCGCTATTTTAGGGGAGGATCCATCCACAGGCGTCATTTTCCTTTCAAATCACCTCATTCAAGTGGGATTTAAAGAAGTTCCCTGCCTTTTCTACATCCCAGCTACTGATGCCATGCAAGAAAATTAGAAACGAGAGAATAACAGTGATTCTGCGGCTTGGTCCATAGTCTTTTCCCATTGGCTCTCCTGGGCTTTCGATCACGACTTTACTCCGTTTTCTCCTCCTTTTTCCACCCCTTTTTCTTTGCCTTTCCTCCAGAACAATTAAGTAATGTTAACATTAATGCTCTGTATACTTGCTATGAAAATAAGGCCATTCACTGGGATAAATAACCCCTCTCTAAAATGATGATAACAAAAAATAGCTGAGTTAACACACATTTTTCCTACCATGTGAGTGGGTGACTGGTGTAGGACAGCATTAAAACCAGATTAATAGGCTTTGTTTGCCATGGTTTTCTTCAAACTCCAGAAGATTAATCTTTTTAATTAAATATTGGGATCATACAGCCATTTTGAACCCAAGTTATGAGCTACTCGTGCAGTTTGCTAGAGCTAATAATTTTCCATGATATTAAAAAAGGGTCCTTCTATCATTTAAATGAATTGAAAGCTGTTTCGGTCCTATCCAGTCATATGCAAAATACCAAAGCTATACAACACTTAAGGTAGAAATTTGATGATGTGATGCTGTTGCCTTATTTTGTGCACCTCTATGCAAAACCATGCAGTTGAACCTCTCTGGAAAGAGCCAGTCCACCAGAGTGCCTTGAACATCTGGCTGTATCTGAGAACTAAAGCTACCACTGATTTCAGGTGGCCCACCAGCTATGCAAGGAGAATTCAGGTTTGAGAGGGATCACTATTGACAGTGGGGTACCAGAGGGGAATGTATTAACACTGGCTTTGGCCATCCGGTTTGGTGACTGTCTTGCTTTTGTACAGGGGTGGTTTTGAATTGTTGTAGCTTATTTCATCTCATTATCTAAAGCAAGTCTTATCCCAGCTTTGATCCATTATGTTGTTTACTCTTGTTTCACAAACCATTAGGGATGCTCCAGGATGTGAACGAAGATATCCATCAGGCTGAATCTTAGGAGCCATCTCCTGCAGATGTAGTCCTGTCCTGACGACAGTGGCAGGGTTTCAGTGTCCTAATAGAGTCTTGTCTTGTCCTGATAGAGCTCCACTGCTGGGTAGGGGTAGGACCAGTGGCTACTTCCATTACTGAGGTGCTGTGCTCTTGTCAAAACTCCACACTTCAGCTTCTCACTTGCTAATACAGGGATGTTTGATTTCTGAAGCCCATGGAGAGAGCTGGATATAGACCCTGTGTAGTTACTAGGACTGACAATGTGTCCTTTGTCCTTCCGGAAGGCAGCCTTTTGCTGCAAACTGTTCTGTGTCCCTTATGACTTCCAGTGGCACCCACTGGATCATCTTTGAGTAAGAACCCAATCTCCTTTTGGTACCTAAAAGCAACAGCTTCTTTTCCAGAGCAATGGCCACAAAGCGTAATCTGTGTTGTGGATGAATATATAAACTGGGCTTCTCCGGGTTGCTTTTGAAGAGATACATCAGCCACAGAAAATGCCAGTAATGACTGTGGCTACAACATAAGCTGGATGGAAATACTTGACTTACTTTGTAATAGCAATAGCTGCTGAATGTGTGTCTCTTTAAGCGGCTTTTTGACCAGAAGCTTTGTTTTATCCCACGAATGAGCAGACAATAAAGCAGTGATGTATCCCATCCCATTACACACACACTGTTATTTACTCTTGTTTACCAAGCATTGAGCCAGGTTAAGAAATAAGCAGGAATAAGTTTGTTAATCTTCAGATTTGGTGCATTGAAGTGGGTTCACTCTTGGGTTGCCTTGAAATAAGGATTAGGGGCTGAGGGAGCTGCATCCTTTTGAATCCATGGAAGTCAAAGAGGAACTGAAGTGCTCATCCTTGGCATAGGCAAAGAGGCCTAGGAAGGAATGTTCTCTGCCAGGTATTTTTTGATGGTTGAGAAGCCTTCAAACACTGGCTCAGTGATCTCTTGCCCGCATCATTCCTGACCTCATGGTGTGGAATGTCTCTTTGCTTTGCTTTGCTTTGCTCTCCTCTCTCAAAGCCCTACATGAGCACACTCTTCCACCACAGCAGTTTTGCCTATGGAACCTAAGTTCTGTGCCATTCCTCTGAGCTTGGCCAAAGCTCTGCTTCAGGCTCTGGGGCTTGATTCCTCGCTGCTGTGAAATCAGACAGTCCCTCTGATGTACTGGGGTAGGTCGGTGCTCCAAACTTGAGTTCTTACATGCAAGGTTATTCAAAGTATACTAACAAATGGGAACTGCAGCAATTACACATTTATGGGAGGGAGCATTATTGAAAGTGTCAGCCCCAAACCAATGTGTTTGGAGCAAGGGAAGGCCGCAGGCTTTAGCTCCTGTGAGAATTCATAGGGAGCTCACTAAGCTCCCAAAGTCCTAAGCCAGAACGTTTGCAACCAAACTGCTCCCTGCAGCACTTGTGGATTCAATGCCATAAATTGTTAGAAGTGCTATAATATAATTGGTAAATGATGTTGATTTACTCATTCCAAAGCCTTTTGAAGTAAAGAGATGGTGTTAATTTTCTCCAACTAGCTGTACATTCAGAATAACCACTGAAACACTCCATTTAAACATATATGCAATTAAACTAATGATGTTTTAGAGCATCCTGAACAACAGCACATCCCAAGGACAGCTGTCCATGGCCTTCATTTAGGTTTGCATTCCACACTGCTACCCAGTTTGCTGCTTTATTTTTCTTACCAATATCAGTGTAAATGATGGATTTCTGCCCCCAACTCAAGACTGGCAATTCAAGGAGGAGGAAAAGCTGTTCACATGTAAGATTTTGGTGTAAAGCTTAATGCTATCAAGATGGTGTAAAGAGACTCCAGAGTAAAGGAGAATTGGGGCCTGTAATGTCCAATGTAATTATGCAAATTGCTATTACCAAAAAGACTTTTAATTGAGGATGCTGAACAACATTATAGCAATGCCAGGTCACTAATCTGAGTGGAAGTCACAGCGCTTACTATGGGCTAAGAAGAAGAAGCATGCCAATAACTTCGCTGGAAGTGTTTGCAGATCATAACCTATTTCCCACCTAGGAAGGGATTTTCCCCACAGTTTTCCTTCTCTGCTCTGAAACCCGTTCTAATGAGTTTTGTCTTCTCAGTAAATAAATCTCCAAGTAAAACTGAACTTCCAAGGTAATGATGTCTGGTGTGAACCCACAGTGAACTCCACATCCCATCCAGGAGCTCCCAACACCGTTGTCACCTTGTGATTCCAGTAATTGCTCCTTGTGTTTGCCACTAAACCTTGTGAGGTTCTTCCAGTCAGTGTAGAAATGCACTGATGTGCAGCTGATTAGGATATGAGACCCCTCATTAACTCCGAGTATTAAATGAAACAGTTGAGTTAGTAACCAGATCGACAAAGCAGCAGCTGACTCTGTGATTAGGGACTTTGTCATCTCCTTCATGGATTAATTATATGGTCCATTATACTGAAATGTGGGTTTGATATCCAGACTAGTTTTGTTCTGGAGTTTCTGGACTTGCAGCTGCTTTAATGTTCGTTATCTGTCTGGGAACGAGCTCCAAGTTACACATTTCTCACCTTGAAGGATGAATCTGGAACGTAGTTTTGGATGTGTTATTTAAAAGGAGTTCAAGGGTAAATGTAGAGAGAATGGTGTTCATAGGGGTGAGTCTGGCGCGGCTCTGCTCTGCTGTGATACAGCCCTGCAAGCAAGCAAACAAGAACACGCAGGGAAATTGGTTTTGATGCTGCAGGCACTGCCTAGGAACAGATGCTGTTCTGGGAGGCAAAGCTCTGGAGATAAAGCAGTGGTTAACTCTTCTGTAGCTGTTTGGGAAGTTAACCTGGATATTGATCCCAGTCCCCCGTCATCCAAGTGGTTGTCGGCTGAAATGAATTGGGTTGTAATTCCAAACTCTTATTTCAATGTATTCCACTGAATACTAATAGTAAGATTTCATTTCAAACAAATACCTTTACATTGGCATGATAGAAATCAAGTGAGAAACGGGCCCTTGGCACAAGAACTATATAATCAAAATACATAAGGGAGAAGAATCAGAGAAATGTCTGTTTTACAGAGGGGGAGATCCAGAATTAAATGTCTTGGAGATGAAATCAGAAGTTACCAGCAGCTCGTGGCTGTAAAGCAGCAGGGAAGTTGAGCCCTGAGAGGTGAATTTCATTCCAAGAGCATGGATTGCAGATGGGAGCGCCTGGTGCTGTGGTTTGCAGCTCCCTGCACGACAGCAGTTTTGAAGAGCAGAATTAGGGGTGGCAGAGCTGAAGAATAAAAGGCCAGTAAATATTTTGACACAGAAAGGGAAATAGCAGGAAATGACTGGTTTCTAAGGCCCTGGTTTTGCTCACAATTGATTTGGACTACAGGAAATGGGCAGCCCTGGAGAGGATGAAGTTTGCTGTGAATGAGGAATCCGCTTGGAGTCTTTTGTGTTCCTCTCATTAATTGTCTTTTTGCCTGTTAGTGTCTAAGCAGCACTTTCTGGAGAGGGTGGAAGAGTCATCGGGGGGAAACGAGGTAAAACTCCATAGATTCGGAAAGCCTGCAGGAAAAGAGATTCACTGTGTAGCAGCAAGAGGGGTGGTTGAAGGCTTTGCGTCGTGCAGGTAGCAGCCAGCGGAGTTCTGGGCTGAAAGCCTCATCTGGCTTTGAATCCATGAAGTTAATGGCAGAACTCTTTGGCTTGAGATGAGAGAACAGAGTTCCGTAAGGGAAAATGCTCAAGATGGGATTGCTCGGTCAGACAGACTGAGTAAGCCATGCAGCAGCTACTTGAGGATTCTTCTGGGCTATAAACCATGTTTTAAAGGCCTTCCGGGTATGAGTGTCTGGGATGTGTTAGGGAAATAAAGACCCAAATAGAGCGAGTGTTTTATTCTCTTCATACCTAGGATGGAATGTTCCTACTTCACTCTGCTGGCAGATGGAGGTCTGTGGACCCTCATATCTGCATGTTTTCCTGTTGCATTGCTCTTGATGTGACTTAAAGGCTGTGTTGGCAGATAGGTTGTTGCAGCAGGAGCAGATCAGTAGGTTGGGTTAGCTGGTGCCGAAGCTCCGTAAGTGCGTTCTATGTGATCCAGAGGAAGGTCACCTCAGGTAACATCTAGTCTGGTCTCTGGAGCCAAGCTTTTCACATCCAACAGGATTTGAGGTTTGCTGCGAGTGAGGATGTTGCTGGACGGTGGAAGAACTGCCTGTGAGCTAACTTGGAAGGTCACAGCTCCACTAAATCACTGCAGAGTCTTTGGAACAGAGTTTCCAGAGCTGAACTGGAAGAAGGCTGTTCTGCTCGTGCCAAAACTGCTCAGTGGACTGAACCAACGTGTTGTAAATGGAAACAGTTGGGAATTGCTTCAAAACCCATTCTGCTGCTCCAAAGCAAACTGCTGATGTTGATACGGTCCAATGTGTTCCACAACTTCAGGAAAGCAAAGCTTGATTTGTCTGTTGTGTGGGGGAGAAGAAAGCTGTAGCAGGTCCAGACGTGGAGGTGGGATCATGCCAGGATTACATGTGTGGTTGTGATTCCCCTCTCCTGAGTGCCGCAGCAGTGTGTCAGACACAAGCTAAGGCTCCAGGTAGAGCTTAGAAACTGCTGTGGTTTCCTGCCTGGTGGTAGGAAAGGAATAGGAGCAGCCCTTGATTTAAGAGAGGGGGTTTTCAGGCTAAGAGTGCCCTGTAAAGCCTCTAAAGTACTGACATAACACTAATGTGTGAGTACCTTGACGAACTCAGCTGTATGAAAATGCAGGTTGTGGTGAGGGTTGTGCCACTTCAGAGGCACAAGCACTTGAAAATGAGCTATGTGTTTATCTCCAGCAGCTGCCTAACGAAGGGAATGGGGAAATTAGATTTGTCCCATAATTATCTTTTGTGCAAACAGGCAGCGTCCCTCCAGCCAGGCAGCTTCTAAAGAGCCTGTAATTATTGCATATAATAACTACCAGCATTAATCTTAGCTGTTGCTTGCACAAGAATTATAAATTACTGCAGCAAATCCTATTACTGCAAACAGGCAAAGTTACCGTTTATTTGAACCTTGATGGGTTTTTTCTTCCTTGTAACTTTGTGTTAATTTTCTCCGTATTTCAAAACTCCAGCGATTGCTACAATAGAAGTTTGAGGGATTAAAAATTCACTGCTTGGAGATTGGACTGATACAAGGAAAGGAAAGGTCTTGAAGCCAAGGAGGATTGTGAGTATTACTCGGAGTTGGTCAGTTCATGCACAGAGGGTGCTTCCTAATCAAGTTAAGTCTTGTTACTATGAGTTGAATACTTGTAGTATACAGCACTTGTAGTAGTGCACATGAGCCCATAAAGCATCCCGTTCTTTCACTACAGTACTGGCTGCTCTTAGGGTAAGCACGTGAACCTGAGGGTCAATGCACTTCAGAGCTGTGCCGGAGCTATGCTGGAGCACTGAATACTCATGGGACTGGGAGGAGGCAGAATTATGCTCACTGCTGTTATTTGGTCTTGCATATATGGATGCAATTTTCAAGGCATCTGCTCAAGTCAGTATGCTGGATCAAGGCTTAAATGGTCATTTCTCACCGATCCTGAGGTGCTTGTCAAGACTTGAACTTACATGTGAGAGGCCTCAGTTCCTTCTCAAGGACCTCACAAGACCATCTATTGCATGCTTGTAAATTGAAGCCAGCACAGAGACAGGATAGGTAACAGTTGAACCAAGGATATTACACACTGAAGCTCATTTTTGGCTGTCGTGCTGAAAACCAGGACAGAAGTTGGAGTGTATCCAGTCACGTCAGTCAGCAAGTATTTAAAGTGTAAGACAATGGGCTATTTGAGACTGTGCTGGAATAGAGAAGTGTATTTCTGAGCTTTTTCTCTAAGGTATTTGTAGTATTCTCTCTGTTCTCCCTAAATAATCTCCTCCCGCCTTTCTTCTTCCTACTTCTCGTGGTTTGAAGGCCTCTTTGGGTGGGTTTTTGATTATTTTTTAATTATTAAGTTCTTTTGCCTCTTCAAATGTCTCTGGTGTGTCACACTCAACATAATGAGCCGGCAGTCTCCTGCAATCGCAGTGGGACATGGATGGCCAACGACTTAGAGTACTTGATGGACACAGAGATGCACAAGGCACTTAAAGGAAAGTCACAACAAAATGACCAGTTTGTGTGGGTATAAAAGTCAACTGTGCAGCAGCACCTTTTAAAATGGATTATCTGTTTACAGAGGGATTCCCTTTTGTGTATCTGTATCCAAGTGCTATTTACTGTGGTGGTACAAAACCAGAAGATAAATCATTATAACATCACTATGAAGGGAATGGAAAGCAGTGGTATTGTCAGTTCTATCCATACAGATGTTTTCCTTGTTCTCAAGGCTTTATTGTACTGCTGTTTCCAAGCATCTCCTCTGCATAAGCAATCAGAATAGCTAAATGACCTGTGCAGAGCTTCTGGTGCCTTTGTGGTTTAGGGTGGAAACTCTTTTGGTTCATGTTCTGGGTAAGTGGCATTCATGTGCCAGCACTTCTGTGACAAGGGGGTGGACTTCCCAATGCAGCTCAGCTCTCTGTGCTTTTGTACAGGTAATGCCACTGTTTCTTGCATTTTCAGTGTATGTTTGTTTGGGGAACAGGGATTCTCTCAACTATTTCTATGCCTTGTTGTGGAAGAAGAAGCCAGGATGTGATGCACTCAAGTAGCTGACTTAGGATCATGTGGCAGAGCCTGGGGACACCACTGTGGAGCCCTGATTCTTCAGGGGCATGGGTTGTGTACCCCACAACAAGAATGCTCTTCTTTAAAGGTTGGACTTGACGATCTTAAAGGTCTTTTCCAGTTTCCAGTGGATTCTATGATTCTGTACTCTTACTCCCACTTGCATTAGCTGCCGGCTGTTTTTGCAGCAGCTTTTTATAGCATTCAATCCAGTTTTGCCAATAGGGAGAGTATCAGGAGGGAATGTGTGCGTGTCTAAAGGCATTGCCAGGCGTGGAAGTGTCTGCCTGCGCAGCAGGCTCGGGGACAGGCTGCTGACAGTTGCCTTGTCTGCTGCTTTGGCTTCAGGGAGGCTTTTTCTCCCTGAAACCGGGTTGTGAGAATAAACGATTCCGAAATCTGTGCGAATTTTCCAGTGGAAAGCCTGGTTTTAAACCAGGAAGTGATGTTATTCCACACAACCCTGTTCAGAGCTCGGCAGCAGCCTCTGTCTGTTCTGTGCAGCAACGTCTGTATCCACCCTGGTTTTCCTTCTAGAAAGAATGATGATGGTTCAATATGGAGACAGTTCCCTGTACCATCAATCATTAATTTATCAGCCCATCAATGCATAAGGGATTTCTGTCGGAGCTGATCCCTGCTATAACCGTGTCACATCTTCTGAGCTGTTATGGCTAATTCTGTTCTTAAAATGGACTCATTCAGACTGCTTCAAAGGCACCAAATATCTTCCTGTGTTTAATAATCATCACCTGCTTAAGGCAGATGTTTTTTGCCACTCCGCTTGGGTTTAAAGATGCTCTGTTCCACGCAGCGCCAGATTCTGACCTTGCACAGCTCCATGGTTGATGGAACTGCTTATTTCAGTGTACTTAGCCCAGATTAGCTGCAATAACAGCTATCTGGCTAGCTGTTTCTGTAGCCCACAGCTCAGTGTGACTGCAAGCAGGATTCCCTGCCTGCCTCTGAAGACCTACAGAAATAGCCACTGAACCAGTTAATGCATATAAGTATGGAAGGAGAGTTATTTTGACAGGACAAGGGCATATTTCATGTCCCTAAAAAGCAGATACCCAAACCTCTCTTGGAAAGATGTTGTCTATTTAACTTCTATGTGCTTTTTGTTGCATCGCAGTTTTCTGTGCTCTTGGTTCGACCCAAAGAAATCAAGAGTCAAATTCACTCCTCTTTATTGCATTCTTTGCTTTACAAAGGACAGAGATACTCCAGGGTGTCTCAGCCCCATGGCAGAATGGCATCTCTTGCTTCCCTGGAGTAACATTCATCCATTAGAACAAAAAGCCAACGTGCTGACTTGGTAGCATTTAGCACTCTTTGTGCCTTAACATAAATTACTCTGTAAAGTGCTGCAAAGAATGAGGGTCATAACCTTACACTTTATTCAGAGGTGTAACTCTTTTCCTGCAGTCCTATATAACTTTACGAGTAAAGATAAGCCCCTGTGCTGGATGGAGGAGCTGTGTCCATGTGCATGCTTCATGTTGGGTTTTGCAGCCACTCTCCAGAATGGCTCACAAAAGAAACCCTCATCCAGACTATCCCGGTGAGGATAAATTCCTTTCATTTCATGTATGCATTTTTGAGCAGCATTAGGAAACAGAGAACTCTGGGCTTGATTTGCTTCAGGGCAGCAAAACCTAATGACTTGGGTCGACTAGGATCTCATTCATGTTTTATGGGCTTGGTTTGTCAGGCCACAGAAAGTGAAAGGTTGCAGTGTCCCATGAGATGTTGGAGGGGTTGTTCTTATTTTACTGCTGTAGCATCCTTTGGAAGGATGGGGTCTCACCCTCCCACGTAAGCTCTTTTTCTTAACTTATGCAGCCTTCCAATATCTGAAGGGGGCCTATAGGGATGCTGGGGAGGGACTCTTCATTAGGGACTGTGGTGATAGGACAAGGGGTAACGGGTTCAAACTGAAACAGGGGAAGTTTAGATTGGATATAAGGAAGAAGTTCTTTACTGTAAGTGTGGCGAGGCCATGGAATATGTTGCCCAGGGAAGTTGTGAATGCTCCATCCCTGGCAGTGTTCAAGGCGGGGTTGGACATAGGCTTGGATGGCATGGTTTAGTGTGAGGTGTCCCTGCCCATGGCAGGGGATTGGAACTGGATGATCTTGAGGTCCTTTCCAACCCTAACTATTCTATGATTCTATGTGCTCGATGATTTGGGGGGAGGAACCCGACTATTACTTGTTACTGGATGAAGATCTGCACCTATTGCTAAGGAAACATGTTCTAATATTCATCATCATTCATTCTTGGGTAGTGTTTTGCCCGTAGCTCCCTGCCTCCAAGTGTTCGAAGGGGGTGGATGGGAAGCTGGGAATAGTTCTGCCATCAACATACACAGCAGTCTTGTTGAGACCAAACTTAATGCTCTCTGAGTCAGACATTACTGTGTTGTCTTCCGTGTGGTTGCTTTCTTTTCTTCCTGCATCTCTAGCATAGTCATTTAAGCCCTGTGCAAAGTCAGTGCAAAGTGAATGCAGAATGCTGCCAAATCACAGTAATAGCTCTTCAGCCACTTCGCTGTTACTTTGCACATACTTGACTATGTGTGGCTCTAAGTAGGGGGAAATTGGGCCCATTAGGGTTAATGGGATATATTTCAAACTCTGGGAAGTTTAGCAAATGCCAGTCTTAACGACTTCAGTGGGTGTAGGTTGAGGGTGTAGTCCATATCCAGTTGTACATAGGGGTATTTTCGCTTCAGGAAAGGCAAGCTGAGCTCTTCTTTCAGCTGTGATATACACTGAAATCATTGAGCATGTAACTTGGGCTGGGTTCGAAGCATACTTTCTGCGGGCATGTTGATCAGAAATAGGCCTGTAACTCATCTGCCATCTTTAGAAGTGCCATTTAATAGTGAGGAGCATTCATTTTACTCTTTGTGGAACTACCCCAGGCGCTGTAGCTCTCATTCCTAAAGGTCATTTTGTTGCACTCCACTTCTTCCTGCATTCAGAATGCATTTTAAATGCATTGAGAGGAAAGTTATTCTCATTGTTACCACCTTGCAAATACACCAGGCCAGGCCCATAACAAATTGGAAGGGTACAGCTCTTGAGATGGGGAGAGTTCAGGTCAGCCAGAGATCCATGAGCAATACACAGAGCTAGGTGCGTAAAGGATGGGTGTCGTTAGGTAGGATGGTGGGGGTTATTGTACTAATACTTGCATTTCTGCAAAGCTTCGGGTAACTGTTTTATGTGGAACTGGGAAATGCATTCAGGTTGATTTAGGAAGGGGTGTGGTATGAACCAAAAGCTGGCTGCAATACAGTAACATCTTACCTAACCTCTAGCAAAGATTTGGAAGAGAAATTGCTGTTTCCGAGGAGGCTGAATGGTACGGCCTTAACGTGAGCCTCTGCACTGAGGGTTTTGTGGGCACCTTGGATCTGTCTTGGGGCAGAATTCTAGCAAAAGGCCTGTAGATAATTCTTACCCTTCAACCAAACAGAGGAGCTGTTTATTTTGTTAATGGCATCAATTACACTGTGCAAGTATCATTTGTAACTCTGCGCCAGTGCTTGGACCAAGCGCCTGCAATGGACCCAGGCACTACGACTGTGCGGATGTGGTAGACTGGAAGTGTGTTCCTGAATTTTTGGGTACCAGCTGGAAAGACATGGCTTATTTTTCATCTTCAGGTGGCATCATCCAGTTCCTTCATTTCTGTCTGGTTTATTCCTCTCTGGCACTTTCAGAGGGTGATGATTGGACCAGTGTTTCTCAGGTTTAGCCGCAAGGCTATAAGGTAATTCTGAAGGAGCAGGACAGCCCAATGTGGATCTTCAGAAGAATGAAAATGTTACAACTTGGAGGACTGGAGAAACTTCCTTCTTGGGCACAAATTAGTGCTTATAGTTAGATATGGTCAAAACCAGCCCCTACCCCAAGGAGGAAGGGGTGTGCAGCCCCTACACTTACATGATGCAATTCCCAGTCTGATTCCCCTTAACCAGTAAGTGGCCACTGATTTTAAGATTGATGATGATGATAATAATAATAATAATAATCTGTATGTAAAGCTTCTGATGTTCCTGACATTCCTAAACTGTTTCATCTTAATCCCAGCTTTCTTGTCCTGGTTTGTTTCTGAGCTGACTGGCTGCAGTCCATCATAGTCTTTCTGCTCCATAAACTCAATTGCTTGTCTATATTCTCTTCCTGGAGCCCCAGTATCTGGTTAAAGACATTAATGCCTTTTAGGAGGCCTTCCAGTGGTTCTGTATGGAAACCACAAAGTGGTTGTTCCCATCTTACTTACTCAGCTGCATCTGTCCTATATTGATCTGCCATGTCTATATGCTGTCAGGGCTATTGCTTCACTTTCTACCCTCCTGGCCACTGGAGCATTGCGAGTGCGTTAGGCAATGTGATTAACCTCTGCTAACCATGGCCTTTTCCTCCTCTGTTGCTCTCCCCAGAGACTCTGTACAGTGCATTGGAGTTGTGTGTGTTGTTTAATTAAGTCATACGGAGACGGCTGATGTGGCAGTTTCTACCTTTGGTTGCCTAATAAAACCATCTGGTGAACACTTTCTCAATTAGTTCAAGTAAGATCAGGATTAAAGTCTCCCTTTAATGTTATTTCAGTCCTAACATTAGTACTGTTTAGGTGCAGGGGCATCTTTTAGTGTCTTTTAAAGCAGTGTTTGGTTCAGTCTTTTAATTATCTGATGGAATTGCAGTGTCATCTCCAAGGCCAAATATTACATCGTAAAGGTTCCTGCGTAATATATTCAAATGCCTTCTTCAATGAGGCCGAGCCTGTTCTCATCTTAACTTCATTGACTTTAGGATAATAGTGCTCTTATTCCTGGTTTATGCTAGTGTGAATGAGGTCCTTGTTCTCCTCTGTCAGCTTCTCTGTCGCTTTGGTAATGAGTGATGTTGATGATACCTGAGTGCTGGTGTAGAGTGTAGCTGTAACTGCTTAATAGGATGCTAGATGTCCTACATCTTTTCGCCCTGTACTGTCAGCTGAGGGGCTTTAATGGACCTTCTGTTGTTGCAGCATAGTCCCAGAGGTGCTCTCAGATCTGTGCCCTCAGATGTTCCCTGCCTGTTGCCAACTTACTGCTTCTCCAAAGATACGGTGGCTGGAGTAGATGCAAAACTATCTTATATTCATGCCCCAGAGCAGGGGTCTGGCTCATGCCCCAGCCCTTTTGCACTGCACCTCCTCTTCATCCTCCTACTTATGGAAAATGAATCAGACTGTCATGGAGCGTGGTGCTGGCTGTTCCAACAATTGATGTGAGGCTTTTGATCTGAGCCTTCCTGCTTTTATCCCTCGAGCCAAGTAGAAAAGCATTTTTCTTAGCTGGATGTGGCAGAACTGAGGTACCTTGAAGGAAAAGTGAGTTATGCACATGGCATGTTTCCAGGACAGGGGACAGGACTATTAAAGGGCTGTACCCTTTGGGAGATTAGCTCCTCATTTGATTTAATATCAGCTTGTTTTACACTGCACAAGGGCACACAGATTAATAGTTATAACAGGTATGTAGATACAGTTAATACCCTTTTGGTTTGTTAATCCACTTAATACTAGGAGTAAATAATGAAGTGGCTTGGAGTATGCTATGCTCTTAATGCAGAACTGAGCCCAGGACATTTGTTGTTGCAAAGGAAGGGAGGAATACCCAAAGCACAGGGATTTTCATCCATTCTTTTTGCAGGAGCAGCCATGAGATGCTCTGGAGTGATCTCACTTCCAGGATTGAATCAAAAGAGGAGGATCTCTGGAAAGCAGAGGAGGAGGCACCATTGCTGTGATTGGTGTGGGGTTGGTTTTGGATGGCAATTCCATGTCTATTGTAACGAGCTCAGCTCTGGCTCCGAACCCGAGCCAAGCAGCCTCCTGGTTGCAGGTGCAAGCGATAGCTGAGCGGCGCTGGGTTATAAATGATAAAGCACTGATACATGCCAACACCTTCCATGTGCTGACCTTACTCTGAGTCTGTAATGTGCAGCTGCATGTTGGTGCTCACAGATGACAATGAAGATAGCTGATGCTGTTTCTCTCCCTAGCTGGATGGCACATTTTTCCTCCTGGATCTATCAGCTAATAAACACGCTCATAATTTTGTTGAGGCTGCTGCTGCTGCAGGACCTGATAAAGAGGGAAATGATCCAATGCTGGATTCTGTTGCTGCCATTGTTTGGAATGTTTCCAGTTCTATTACTGACCTTAGGCTGGTCACTTGGCCGGTAATATTCTTCGAGTCTTCAGCACCTGCATTTGGGGTTCTCTTCCTAACTCAGGGCGTGAAGGGAAGCATTGGGATACTGTTGGCTTCATGCAGTTTTCATAGATTTCCAGCTAAAGTGGCTTGAACGTTCTCCTAATGTTAGGAATCGTGTTCAGGTGCTTCCTGGTTTTTAGATTGTCAGAATATGTTTACAACCACCCAAAGAAAATCTGATGAGCTTGTCAGGAATACTTTATTTCCATTGTTCATTTGGCATTCCACCCTCGGAATCTCCAGTTAAAACATCTAAAGGGCTTTTTCCAAGGAAAATCAATGTTACATTCCAGCTCTTGACGGGATCTGGAGCTTCTATTATGCAGCAACATAAAGGACTGGCCCTTGACTAAAGAAATTTAGTGCAAGCACTTATTTTATTGCTAAGTAATAACTACCCACGGAGGATGTTCCATTTAAGCAAACAGAAGGGATGTGGTTTTATGTATCTTCATCCAGATGCCTACTGAAAAATTAGCAGTACTTTGAGATGAGAAGGATCATATATTTGGTTTGCATCGATGCTCAGAGGTATTAAATCTATTGACAATGTACCTCTTGGAAACAAATTGCTATTGAGAGTTAGTCACTTTAATTTACTACTGAGGTACTCCAGCAGTTGTCTACCTGTGGTTTGCAGGCATTTTAGCGCTAAGCCTTGCATGGGAACGCTCTGCAGAGCAGGAAGGACATGGGCAGGGCAGGCTCTCAGCTATAATACATCATGCAGTCGTTCTGAGCTTAGCAATTCCATCCAGCCACCAGGAGATCAGTGGAGATTCCCAAAGCGTGATTTAAGGCCTTTCAAGCTCCTCCAAACAACAGTCAAGTTTTATGCTGTTAGATTTAAGCCAACATAAGTAAATACCAGGTTCTGTGCTCTTTGCATTCACTTTCAGCTGTGTCAAACGCAGCTGCCTCCTACTCATTCCAGTGCTGCGACTCCATTTACACCACTGAGACAGGAGATCATGGCCAATGAATCTACCTAGGGTAGATTACACTGGGTAGTAAAAGTATGTGGTTAAGATAATGACTTGGGAGGCATGGGTTTAATCCTCTGCACTGCCATGTGTTTCCTCTATGGCTACAGGTACGGAACCTCCACAGGTTCACCACATCTCATTTAAGCACAGAAATTGCCCCTTGATGCATCTGTGGCAGTTCCTGAGGCTGGTTCGTTGCACTGGAATGGAGCAATCCTCTGGGAATGCCTCTCCACCGGTTATCCAGGCAGAACGTGGGCCAACTGTGCTAGGATGCCTCAGGCTGGCTGAGTTTCCCATTGGTGTCTCTGTTCTTGAGTTTGCTGTCTTGAAAAATCAGCGTAAGAGCTGTTCCTTATCTTACTGCAGGCACCTGGGAGGAGATCTGTGATGATTATTCATTTGGCAGTGCACTTTCTGAATTGCTTCTCTTGTGTAAAGGAAAACAAGGAAACAGAGAACTCATTAAATAGCTGGAAAGCTAAAAATCTGCAGCCAAAACTGACATTTAATGAGTACTTTATGAGTGTTACAGGAGGACTTCATCTTTTATATAATATCCGGGTTTGAGGGATAATGTAGTAGTGTCATTCGATTAAAAGTTGCATTCCCTTCTTGCTCCTGCAGCGTGCTGCTCTGTTGTCTCTAATAAAGGCATTCTCCACTAAGACTGCCCTCCCTTTCACAGAGGCTGAAATAGTTTCCCCATCCCAAGGGAAAGGATGTAATTAAGCATTTTGGTTGTGTTTGGCTTCGTATCAGGGCTGTACTTTCAGAGGGCAATAATAAACAGATTAGTAACATTGCCAAGAAGAGACTTGAAGTATCATCTCTGATGGAGCTTTTCAGCAACAGTGGAGAGAGGGTAAAGCTGGAGAAAAGCACAGCGAGGATAAAATGACACAGTTTGGTTCAGCTTCTTCTGTCACAGAGAGAGAGGTCTGCATGGAGACCTCAGAGCAGCTTCCAGTGTCTGAGGGGGGCTACAAGGATGCTGGAGAGGGGCTCTGCATCAGGGGCTGTAGGGATAGGACATGGGGTGATGGGTTCAGACTGAAACAGGGGAAGTTCAGGTTGGAGATAAGGAAGAAGCTCTTCCCTGTGAGGGTGCTGAGGTGCTGGCACAGGGTGCCCAGGGAAGCTGTGGCTGCCCCATCCCTGCAGTGTTCAAGGCCAGATTGGACACAGGGCTTGGAGCAAGCTGCTCTATAGAAGGTGTCCCTGTCTGTGGCAGGGGCTGGAGCTGGAGGAGCTTTAAGGTCCCTTCCAACCCAAACCTTTCCATGGTTCTGTGACTGTTAAAGGCAGTGTTGCAGAAGAGGCCAAGGACTGAGGGTTAGGCCTTCTGGGTGTTGTTCCTTGCTTTGGTACTGGGCTGTGTAAACTCCCAATTCTACTGTCACCTATCTGAAAGTTTGACAAATACAGATGATGATCTTGGTGGTGGTTCTTACAGCATCTCCTGTAAGACACTTAGATATCCCCTCTAGGCAATACTGTGATACTGATGCATGTACTAGACCTTGCTGGGTCCTGCTGAGTGAGCTCAAGGCTCTCAATTGTTCTTGCTGACTTTGCTCCATTTGTGCTTGCGGCCCTTCAGCATTCACATTAGGTCCACTTCATCCCAAAGCAGAGGTTGAGTGCTCCGTGTTGCTTTCAGTAGCACTATGGCTGCGGTGTGGTTTGGTCCCTCTCTTACACAAAGCCGCTATAAAACAAAGCAAAGCAGATTCTTTCTCATGGGTTTGTGTTGTTCTGCTTCAGCTGCTCTTCCTGGGAGGTTTTTTGCCAACAGTACTGGGTGTATTACCTTCAGACAGGATTAGTGCAATCAGCTCCCCTCCAGGCTCTCTTTGAAGATGACTTGGATGCTTTGGCTGGTGCCACTGGATGCTCCCAGGCAACCTTTGGGTTTCTGCCTTCTTGTTGGACTATGGTCCTTGCTTGGTGTCATAGGAAAGCCTGTCTGGTACCTAGGTACAGCTTTTGTTGAGACTTCTTCCCTTCCGTTCCAAGGGCAGAAGATGCTCTAGAGAGTATTAACCTGTCTCATTGCCAAATAGCAGCGGAGATCCAGCTTCACGGCACCTGTACAAGTACAGGACTTGCAAAGCGATCTCAGAGGAGAAGCTGGAACCATATATGAATGGTTTAGGTCTCTGTGGCAATCTGACCTGTCATCATGTTTTACTTATAGACTGTTCTATAAGATACATCTCATTAAGTGCAGATTTCTTCCACTCCTGCTTTGGGAGGTGCAACTTCCCTGCAGGTATTGTATTGGTTAGTTTGCCTAGTAGCAAATCTCAGTCCAGTTCCCAGCATTAAAGCAAGTCCAACAATGAGTTCTTAAATACTGTTATCACTGAAAGAAGAAGAAGCAGCCCTGAGAGAAACACTCTGCCCTCTTTCTCCCCTAGATCCCTGCCCTCTCATCTCAAAAGAAACTTCGTGCTGCTTCTTTCCAACACAGTTACAAACTTAGCTGAAAGGGAAGGGGAGAAGAGCTTTCTTTTTGCCTTCTTTTGTCTGCTCCCCTGAGTGCCTCTGTTTTCAGGCATTCAGCCTGCTCTCTATTCAGCAGAGCCTCTTGGATGCTGGCTGCAGAGAAGGGAAAGGAACACTTGAAGTGACTTGCTGGCTTTCTTTCCATTGCCTCAGAAAGTGTCCTAATGGTGGGGGAGCATCAGGAGTTCAAGGTGCGTCCGTGCAGCTCTCCCTGTTCTCTAGGCTTGAGATCGTGTTTGAAATCACACAGGCTTATCCACACAGCCCTGCTAGAGTAATTCTGAGCCATTTACTTCCGAAGGTGACTTCCCTCAAGGAAGACAGCAGCACCAGGCATGGGCTGGAGGGTCTCTGTAATAGGTCTTTAAGTCTCTCCTTGGTAACGTGAGGATATAGGAAGCAACATTTGAGGTCACTGGGCTGTATTGTTTTACACAGAGCTTGTTGCTACACCATGGTTGTGTATGGGGCTGGAGTGGTCATCATAGAGGAAACCTATTCCTTCCCCAAGGATATCCCTTTGATATGGTGTCGTGTTAAAAGGGGTGGGGGGAGGTGGTAAGCCTCTTGTTTATTTACACAAACCCCTTGTTTTATTCTCTAATAGGCAACTACCAGTCCGACCGCGTCCGCTTACATCGAACCTCTGTTGGTCCGGATCCTAATCCGACCGCGTTTGCTTATATCGGACCTCTAATGGTCTGGATTTACCAATAGTGATGATTGGTTATCGAAACAATGTGGTTAATTGATTGAGTTTACTGAAACAACAAATACAGGTTCTTATGGATTGCCGGTGATAGAGACTGTCTGCAAAAGTACGTACGAATAATGATTACATGAGTACAAGCACTTGATAAAGTTAACAGAGCATAGCTATAAAATATACAGATGACAGTAAAAGTAACTCTATAGAGATTCTAAGTTTTCCCAGGGAAGCACCAAATGCAGTGCAAGTCTTACCCACAGGCGTCCCTATGGGGGGGGAAGAGAGGTCCAGCCCGTCGACCGGTCCCAGGAGTCGGTTGATGTTGTCTTCCTTGACTGTCCACGATGGAATCTTCCCCAATATCCCCCTCTTTCTTGGGTCTTTTTATATTATTTTTTATCTTTAAGGTGGAACTTGAGTGACTCTAGTCATACGTACTATTATTATTATCAGCTTCTTGCACCATCTCGTTCCGGTCAGTGTTGCCAGTTACACAGCTTATCAGTTTCTTCTACCATCTCGTTCCCGTCTTTGTACTGAAGTTAGGACAAAGCATAACTGCGAGATCTTCACCTCGCCCTACCCTTCGTCTTCGTGTTGCCACGGGAATTGCGGTGGAGTGCACATTACTGGCATACCCGGTGCGGCTGCATCTCGCCCTGAGAGGCCTTGAAAGTCCGTTTTCCCTTATGTGTGGACAACGCTACATTTAAAATATAAGTTTAAGTCCTAATTATCCCATATTTCCTAATTATTCCACATATGGGCCTAGTATTGCTTGGGGAATAGCAGGGACGAATCAAGTTAATCCTGTTGGTTTCAAGAGAATATACATTATTGTAACCTTTTTTTTTCCCCCTCCCATCTCCATTTCTGTCTCCACGTCTCCTCGCTTCCACAACGCTTTCACATTGCCTCCCTCAGTCTCTTTCCATTCTACAAAGCAGCAGGGATAACACAGCCGGGATCAAAATGTCAGGCACAGTGCTTTGACTGGGTTTAAAATCAAACAGAAAGCTATTTCTGACATCTCAGCCCTCTCGAAAGACACGCATTAGGTGTCAGTGCCTTAAGGAGTATAAACTAATGAACCTCTGTGGCCTACATCAGTTGATTCCAGCTGAGAATCTAACCCTGAGATTGCACATTCCCAGCCTTTAGGATCTATGGCATACTGGCAGATTCAAGGTTTGATATTCCAGGGTGGATACGGGCAGAAGTGAACATCAGCTCAGTGTGATGCTCTGACCTGTTGGGGTGTTTGATGTGATCCATGCTTTAATGGGAGGAAGAAGCGTGTGTATCTATGAATAACAAAATAGCTTTGGAACAGTTGAGATCACCTGTGCAGAGAATAATTTATAGACTATATGAGACAATATACCCAACATATACTGCTGCTCCTGTGACTGTGCGATTGAAGATACACAGTCTGCTTTTGTGTGTGCCTACAGTTTGTTCTTCTAGGCAAGTTTGTAAGGCAGACAGTAAGGAAATGCAGGCGTTGTCTGTGTGCTTCCCAGCAGCCCGGCCCTGTAAAGCTGATTATCCTCAGCTCCACTTGTCCTACCTCAGATTTGGCGCATTCCAGGCCAGATATGTGAGAAAGTAGAGTTTTTCCTTGGCTTCCTGACAGATGCTGAGGTAAGGAGTGAGAAATGAGCAATGACCTAATGCTACAGCATCACCGTCCTTATGTCTTTAGAGTCTTAAGTCACGAGCTCATCGAAAGTGTCACATTAGACCTTTGCACATCAATTCAGCCGGCTTCCTCCTCACCTTAGGGCTAGACTGGCTTGTCAAAGGCCTCCTCTTGTTCTGAATATCAACTTGAAGGAGGCAGATGCAGTAACTTCAGTGCAGAACCAACTCAAGTGTAAAGATACCTTTACTATTCGGACTGCGTTACCCGCGTGCCCTATATGTGGGTGAGCGTTATATCCAGTTTCACAAGATCATGCCCTGAGAAGCAGTAAGAAAATCCATGGCTTTGCTATTTGCTTTTGGCTTGCACTGGTGTCACTGAGGCAGCAATCTGTCCCAGGGGATCGGATGATGGGAAATGTTCTTTTTGTTCCTCTCTTCTTTATTTGCTTGCTGATGTTGCTGTTTGGCTTCTGTCTTGCTTGGGGATATTCTGGTCTAAACCCCCTGTTTCTGTTGCTGGATTGGGGTCAGAAGGTGGTCTGAAGGAGTGATGAGCTCCAAAGGTGCAGAGGCAGATAAACCCTCATAAAAACCACTTGTAAGAATGAAGCCAAGAATATGTGTTTAGAAATCCATTTAGGTCTCCCCATCTTGCTTAAAATGGAATTGGGTGATAATACCTGGCTGGGCAATCCGGTTAATGAAAAGCATGGAATGTAAAAATGAACAAATGTGAAAGTTGAATATTTTTATATGAGCTTTGCTTTTCCAGGAAGCTTTTAAAGCCCTATTCTCATTTTAAGCAATCTACTGATACATTTAACAAATGTCAAGATGAAATGCTTCAGCAGAGATCAAAAGCACCGAAGGTTTTATTGTGCTACTCTTACAGCGCTGATAGCCTGTATTGAACTTTCATGCTAGGGATCAATAGCTTTAGTTGATCAAATATGGTGAACTATCAAAGACATCGGGCTCTACCTGAAGGACACTTCAGATGGAGCTGTCTCCCTTGAGAGCACTTGGACCCTTGAATCTGTGCTTTGATATTTGCTTGTCTCCCTGCTTAGTTTGGATTGGGTTTCAATTTCTCTTCTTCCAAGCACTTTGTATTGTTGGATATTCAGGAGCAGTCTCCAGGCCCTGCCCGTGGAGGTCAAAGCCACTGCTTGTGTTTGTGAGGCCGCTACTGGTGCTCGCAAAGGGTTTGGGTTTCTCTTCGCGGTGTATTTTGAGCTGATCTCTTGAAACCGAAGCTCGGTGTTCGTTGGCCTCCACAGGAAATGCTGGAGAGCTCTCAGCCGGTGAACTGGGAATAAACACTTGGGTTTGTCAGCAGAGCTGCTGAAAGAGGAAAGTGGTGGGAGAGGGATGGGGGCGGCTGCAGGAGAGGAGGAGAGCAATGAGGACTGGAAGGATACAGGGAAGAACTAAGGACCAGAATTCAGCTTTTGGCCATGCTTGAGGCCAGCTTGGCTACAGCAGCATTTTAGTCTGGATGAAAGGCATGGCAAAAGCTGGAGGAAGCTGAGAAGGGGAGGGCTGTGTGGCAGCTGCTGGGGGGTGAGAGGGGTTCTGTAAAGCCCTTTGACAGTATGCCCCAAGTCATGTACCCTGAGGCTATCTCTAGTGGCAAAGCCATGCTCTAGCTTCTCTGTGAAGCCAGCTGGCCTGCTGGCTCTGTGGAGCACTCATGTGGCTGGGTGTACATCCACATGGGATGAAAAAGCAGATGAATAAACCACCTCTGTGAGGGTCAAACATCCCTATGCGTGGGTCAGAGCAAACAGGCATCCTTGTGTTGAGAACCAAACTGCTAATAAAGAAGAAATACTAGTACCTATTTAACATATGAGGTTGAAAGTGGGGTTTTGCTCCAAGGGGGGAATTACAGCTGAGAGAGAACTGTAACATCCCTATGAGTGATGCTACAGTGAAGAATGTGGCTTTTCTCCTTCCTCCTGGCTCTTCTTTGCTGCTTTTCTGATTGATTTCAGTGTAATGCTGCCACGCAGGAGGTTGGGAGCATCATTGGCTGGACCAGAAGTCTCTCCATCATGCTAATAGTCTTGGGGGTCCAAAAGGGTGAAGATTTGGGGGATTATTTCAGTATTGCATAAGTTACTCTGTGATGAACCCGCTTTTGTTTCACCCATTGCAGCAGAGCGTGTTCATTCCTGAACCAAACAGAAACTGGCAACCAAATCAGTGCCAGCTAGACCTCATCGAAGTGAAACCCTCTTGAAGTAGATGCTGTATAATGCAAGAAATGCAGCTGTGGAGCAGTGGGTTTGTCCAGCGTTCCCAAACGCCATCTCTCTACAGGCACTATGAAGCGACTGCTGTTCTAAATACCATTTCTAAGCCATTCCTGCAGTGCTGTGAATGAGATGTTAATGTGCTTTTGCAAACACGTGCAGAGCTAAATATTTTTGAGCTGTGGGTTCCAGCTGTGCTGTGCTCATAGATCTGAGGAAGCTTGGGGAGCAGAGGTTAACCTCTTCATCTGAGCCACAGACCAGCTTCTTCCTCCTGGTTAGGTGATGCAGAGAGCAAGGCAGAAGCCTGAAGCATGGAACCATCTTAAATCTTTTGTTTGTGAATGCTGATTTCTGCCTTGGCTGGTTTCCTGCTGCAGTTCCATACTGAAATACAGAGTGGGGGAATGCAACTGTGCTAATAGTTCTTAATTTGGGGGAGGATCAGTCTGCAGATCTGTGAATGTCTTCTTAGTAGTCCTGCTACCAGAAAGTAGGAAGAGGAAAAGGGTTTTTCCTGCTTTCAGTGGAGGGAAAAAGCATTGCAAAGTCTGTTGTTGAGGATGTGACTGTTTAAATTAGAAGATAGCTTAAGCCTCCTATTTCTCTCTCCCATTTTTGCAACACAGCTGAGCGTGAAGGTTGGGTGGTTGGTCTGCGGTTCAATGCCAAGGGGCCAATATGCTGGCAAATGCACACTCTATAATGTAGTATATAATAGTCTGTTCACTTTGTTCTTACATTTGTGAGATCTCACTTTATTCTACAAGGTACTCCTCTTGTTGCCTGAAGTGCAGTAAAGGGCATGAGAGTGCTGGTAGAGCCGCTGAGACAAAGTCGTCTTCAAGGTGATGAGGGTACCACTTCCTGAGGACGCTGGACAAGTAGGATGCTGTTTGTTACCGTATCATACTTGTGGGCCTCCACGTTGGAAGTTAAAAAGGCTCTAACCTGGATTCCTGGTTAGGATAGAGAGGGCATAAGAAATGGATGGAAAAGCACTTCCTGGTTATAGCTCAGTGGAGCATCAGATTGCAGAAGGGAGTCTTATACACGCATGAATAAACTCCATATTTATGAACAGGTACAGTAAATTAGAGAAAATCCTCTGAAGAGAGATGATTTCACAGGAAGAAAGCTGTTTAGTACTGGAATCTTCAAGTCCACCACTAAACCATGTCGTTGGCAACCTCATCTACACCTTTATTTGAAGGCTAGGAGGAGTAGTGTAGTTAAAGGGTCTGTGAGGGTCTGAAATGTGACCTCTGCCACACGCTCCCTTCTAATTCTGGGCCAGTTATTCAGGCTTTCAGTCACTTAAGGACCAGTCTCTGCCTGTCTTGGTTAAGTGTATGCAATTTGGAATGGAGCTTATACCTGCTTTGTGCACGTGTGGGGGTCTGGCTTTGGGGGGGATGTCACTGTGAGTGCAGAAATGACTGGATGCTGGAAATAGCCTTTCTGATGACTTGGTAGTCTTGTGTGTCTTTGGTCTCAAACGCTGAATCCTCACTGGATTGAGGAAGATAGAAAAGCACTTTTAGCACTTTTGGGTGCATTGTAATCTGTATAACTGCCTTTGCAGATGCAAATTGGTCTTACCAGTTTATATCCCCTTGGAGGGCAAACAATTCAGTAGGTTACTGTTTAAATATATACTCAAAATAGCAACTGTTTAAGAGCATTTTGTATTGAGGGGCAACAGGAAACCTGGCAATGTTGAACGGCAACTAGCATAATAGAGCGCACAAGATGAAATTCACTGTCTTTAGTGTCATCCCATGGCCTAGATACCATTTAAAGCCTCAAAATGGGACCTAAATTGCTTATAGGAGCTAGTCTTGTGTCTCTTTATAGGGAAAAACTTCATCTCGCAGTGATGCCCTTACTGATTGAAATGAATTGCTTTGGGGAGTTGGTGTGCCTGGAAGCAAACGTACTGGTAGGGGGATAACTAATACTGCAGAAGATTTCTCTCCTGGTGTATGTAGTTTCATTCATATGCTCACACCTATTACAGTAAAAACATTAGTAGTTTGCATATTCAAGCACAAAGTGCTGAGCAGTCAGAACCGTGCTTGAAAGTGATGGAAGACCCTGATCTGAGCATGTGTTACTGTCTACATCAGCTTCTAGGGCATTGGGAATTAAACACCTGAAGTAAGTGGTCTCCCTTGACCATAAAGGCCTTCTTTCTCTCAGTTTGCGGTTTGTCATCTGGACATGATGTCTTTTATCTCTTAGAGATGCTGGGAAAAGGAATCGTTTCTGAAAACCTCAAAAATAGAGTGCTGAGAGCAATAACCCAGTGAGGAGCTTAATTGTATCTTCAGGGAAGGTTTAGAGTAATATGCTGTAAATAAGGTATAGGACCTCTCACTGAACAATAAAAGACATGACAAAGTATATTGAATAGCTGTTGGTTAAGCGAGGAGAACCTGCTTTGTACATTATGGACCCTACGTCTGGTGAGAGTACAAAAGAGATGAAAGAAGGGTACGATTGTGAGAGATGGAACTGGTCCACATTGGAGCAATGCAGCTAACTTTGGGATGTATTGGGCAGCAGTAAAGCTAATATTTCCCAGCTTTCAGTTCTTTGTCTTCAAAATTGACTTTTTAAGGGTGTACTCTGTCACAACAACTGTACCTGACTTGACTGCATCTGTTCTTTAGGCAGAGGTCTCACCTTGAGGTTTTTGCTATGAAAGTTCTGACTTCTGCTCCTTTCAAAGCATTGGATGTAAAGGGAATTCAGTGGTTGGCAGCAGTTGCAGGTCATTATCCAGTAAGTCAAGCAGGCACTAGAGGGAGATACAGTACTCCTGAAGTATGGATTGATATGGACTATGATAACCTGTCATTGGAGCAGGGTGCCCAGAGAAGCTGCGGTTGCCCCATCCCTGGCAGTACTCAAGGCCAGGTTGGACACAGGGGCTTGGAGCAAGATGCTGTAGTGGAAGGTGTCCCTGCCCATGGCAGGGGGTGGAACTGGATGAGCTTTAAGGTCCCTTCAACCCAAAGCAGTCCAGGGTTCTATGATCAAGCTTGCCATTAGCTGACAAAGCTGCTTGCTGTGACCTGGTGCATACAGTCAGAATGCAATCTATTGAACAGTAGGAGATAATGACATCAACTACACTGTGTGGGTAGCTGGGTGTCATGTGTTGCAAATGGAAGATGATGGCGTGTCTCTAAGAAGTGTTTCAAAGAGGAGAAAAAGTGCTGGAAGGTCCAAATGTTGCATTTGCCTTAAACCAACTGTATTGAGGCACTTTCTGACCAAAGGCTTTCTGCTCTACAGCCGAATGTGTCAAAGTTGTGCTCAGAGATGACAAATAGGTTTTGACCAGTGAAGACACTTTACTGCCTTTCCTGACTGATGGTGTCATCCCCTTGTAAATAAGTGGGAATGTTTTAATGGGCTGCCAGCTGCAGCAACATACTGAATTTCATCTTTGGTCTCTGTTTTTGAGGAGCTGTGCAGCAAGATCAGCAAAGCATTTCTAATGTTTGTGGCTTCTCAAGCACCAGGAAGATGCAGTGCTGCTAAGTTGAGGCTGCTTCACACTATGATACGGACTTTTCCTACTCAAGCATAATTGCCTCTATCTTGGTAACAGAAGAGGAGATCACAGTAGGAATTTCTGCCCAGTTCAGTGTTGTCACTCTCTTTGAACCAGGCCTATGAAAAGGATCTGTCTTCCTGACTGATCTCTCGCATCTTCATGCTTCTGGCGAGTTCTGTTAAGCTATGGAATGTAGAAGCCTTCAGTAGCCATGGAGATGTGTTGACTGTTGTGGTACCTGCTCTGTTCCTAGCCAGTACCTTGACAACCAGCTCTTGAAGAAGCAGCCAGAGATGCATAAGGGCCAGCTTGCAGATTCCTCTTTCCAGCAGGTAAACCTAATGGTTAGTTGGAAAATGTCTTTTCCCTATCTGTGGAGGGAAGCAGCCACTATTGCACCAAAGGACAAACTGGAGCCCACAGGCATTGTCTTCTTTGAAGAGGACCAGAAGCAGTCTTCTGTCACCAGGTCAATCCAGTTGCCTTCAAAAGCTCCTCATGCTTACAAGGTGCTGAAGGCGACAGGAGCATCATTGCCTCAGCTGGAAGAGAAGCTGCAGAACTGTTGCAGAGGCACCATGAGGCTACAACGAGCAAGAACCTTGATAGCTGTAACTAGCATTGCCTCTCCATCAGACTTGCAGCAGTTGTCTGTAATCTCCAGTCCATGTCCTGAATGATTCCAAGCAAGCTGAGCTTTAAAGAAGTGTAACTCATGGCAGTAAGTGTATGGCTTTACGTTTGTTTGTGACTTTTTAGTGGTTTTTCCTATGTGAAATGATGGCAGCATGGATGTGTCTCTTTAAAGAGAGTCAGAAAGTGCTTAGTTAATGTTTAATGAATGAATGTCTGCACACACTTTGAAGATTTAAAGTGTGATGGAAGCGCTCAGTGTTGTGTTTAGAGTCCCATATGTCTTCAGGTCAAGAAAGTCGTGTAATGATCTCGGTGCTGTCTATTTAAATCCCAAAGTTTGCCCTGACTTAGCACATTTAAAGAGGCGTTTAATGTGGACTGTTCAGTGTATGGAAACATCATTTTCACATCCAGTGCTTACGAAGATGAAATAGTAATATTTGGTGGAAAATTGATGGAAATAGCTGCTTGTCTGATCTTGTCCAGTTTTCACCCTAACTGAATATTACATACAGAATCATTGAATTGCTGAGATTGGAAGGGACCTGTGGAGGTTACCTAGCTCAAACAGGATCAGCTAAAGCAGCTTGCGTAGGAATATATCCAGTCAATGTGTCCATGGGTGGAGATTCCACAGGAGCTCTGGGCAGCCTACTTCAGTATTTGACCACCCCAACGTGGTGTTTTCTTTTGTTCAGGTGCATTCAGTCATCATGATTTGAGAGTGCAGAAGAGGCGTTGGGCTCTGTGTAGAGTTGAGACCACAAATAGCTTAACTTGGAACTTCTGCAGTAGCATAGACTGTGTTGGGGACATTTAGGCAGGTAATTTAGGGTAGATTTCATCATCCATCTTTAGCCACATCTCTCACTTAGTGAGGTCCTGATACAAGCATTTAATTGAGCTGGTTTTCAGATGTGTGTAGTGGCTGAAGGCATTAAATGATAATGGATCATCATTGTAGCCATGTAGAGTAATTCCATCCTCCTGGTAGGAATGACAATGTGAGCTGCAGGACGAAAGGAAGTTAAACTGGTTTATAGCTGTGATAAACCACTGGTCTGACAGAGTAAAGTTTCCTTGAATAACAGGCATTTTCTGTGCCTTCAAAGTGTTGCAACTGGGGTGGGTTTGCTTTGGTTTTCCATGTTTTACTGAATCCAAACATGCTTCTAGTTCTGGAGATTGACTGGATCCAGGAAACTGGTCCATCGAGACTTCCCACTCATTGCTCATTGCTGCTAGTCTCAGTGTGTGTGACACATTCTTTCTGCTATTCGAAGGCTCGGTGTTGGCTGTTGGAAGGTTTGTTGATGCATTCTCATTTACTTGTGCTCATCAGTCAAACCTTCAGCAAGGGGCATGGTGACAGTGTCCTGCTAATGGCAAGAGCTTGCAAACCTGAAGAGAATGGTATCGTGTATGGGGGATGGAGGACGTCCTAATGCAAAAACAAATAGCAAAGATGGGGTGTATAGCCCCACATTGTGTGCACAGGTCTTGTTGGTTGGTTGTGCTTTAAGGGAGTGTAAATTACAGCATTCAGTGCCTTTATAGCTACTTTGTTGAATGAAGAACACAAAAGAGTCATGTCCAAAATGTCATCTAGCTCCTATTTATGAAGAATTGAATATCCAAAAGCTTCCTCCCTTGCTTTAGTCCCTGGAACTGTGGTAGGTCTCCTGGTAACATTTTTCTCCCACTCAACTGAGCGGGAGGGGGGCTGATTTCAGGATGTTTAATAAAGGGAAAATGGCATTTCAGTCTTTGATAATGTAACCCTGCATCAAGTTATCGTTTAGCTGTTAACTGCAAGCAGCCTGGTATAAAGCACACAGAATGGAGGCACTGCCGATGGAAAATTCTTCTTGCTTCAACCCACGTCCTTTTGTTGCATCAGCAAGAGAAGTATTTATATAGAAGATACAGTTCTCCCGGTGAGTGACAGATTACCAGCTTTGCCCATGCACGTGGCTCTTAATATATCTTCAGTTATATTCTATTGAGTATGTGGGTGTCAAAATAAGGCAAAATAATACATAGTTCTTCCAAGCAGCTCCACTTTCAGAAAGCTTATTGGTGTTGTCAGTTGTTACATGATGAGATGCACAAACTGCAGAGTGTGTATCCACTCTTCTTGGAACTAAAAGGGAGCTGATATTCAATATTCAACGTGAGTTACAGTCATGATTGTCAGATCAAAGTCACATCCTGTCAGTTCTAATTTGCTGCTATTTTCCTCAAATCTTAAAGGGCTGAATCCTTCAAGATTCCCATTCAGGTGTCAGGCTTGCATCATGATGGATTCAACCTGTTACCTTTAGACATGCTGATAAATGTGGCCCAAAAATATGCATTATTAAATGTTATGAAACATACCTGATATAGACCAGTAAAACTGGCAAATGGTCATAACTCCTAAAACTACCGAGCAGATTCTGTTCTCTGTTTGGCTTCATTTTAGTGTTTGTCAGAATACAAGAGAAAGAAGAAGCCAGGCTGGAGGTTGACAGTCTCAGGTCCTTTTATTGAGGTTTAAACCCTGCACGATTGAAGTCAGTAGTTGGAAATTGTCTTCATGTCTGTGGTAGACCATCATGAGCCTGATTACTGGAAGACAAGCTTATTAAATACAGGCCAAGTCCTTGGTTGCTACGACTTAGTAGATCTCTACTGAAGTAAATGGAGTTGGTCTATTGACACTGGAGGAGATTCTTCCATTCTGAGTATTCATACGTGTGGGTATCTTTTTGCATGCGTTGGTCCAAGCAAGTCAGCAGTTTGGAAGCTGACGTGCCAGATACCAGAAGATGACAGAAGTCCCAAAAAGATGGCAAGTGTATTAGCTAAGGAATTGAGGTAGCATTAAGTTTGCCATTCTTGTGTGTATTTAATATGAAAAATGAAATGCAAGTAAGTTAAACTTTAGAAAGTGAGTTCAAAGCGTTAATGTGATTCCAGTATCTGAAGGGGGCCTATAGGGATGCTGGGAATGGGCTCTTCATTAGGGACTGTAGTGATAGAACAAGGGGTAATGGGTTCAAACTGAAACAGGGGAAGTTTAGATTGGGTACAAGGAAGAAGTTCTTTACTGTAAGGGTGGTGAGGCACTGGAATGGGTTGCCCAGGGAAGTTGTGAATGCTCCACCGCTGGCGGTGTTCAAGACAGGGTTGGACAGAGCCTTGGGTGCCATGGTTTAGTGGGAGGTGTCCCTGCCCATGGTGGGGGGGGTTGGAACTCGATGATCTTGAGGTCCTTTCCAACCCTAACTCTTCTATGATTCTATGATGCAGTGATAGAATGTTTTGATTTTCACGGTCTTCACTATCAAGTCCTTATTCTGCCCACTTTTCCTGAAAAGTAACTCCTGCAATTCCCTGTGTAATGGGTGCTCTCAACCACACAGGAATTGCCTATTGGTTGGCCATCTTAGGTCTCTTCTTGATCTCTGACTGGGAATGTCTCAAGGATGCTGCTTTCAAGGGGATACACTTAGCCTTTGGCAGTGGTCAGTATCTCCTAGTAACAGTGCCAGTTGTGGGGCTTGGCTCTCAGAAGTGCAGAGCATCATACAGTGACCCCATTGAAATCAAGGGAAGTTCCATGCTCGTCCACCTACTTTTGTGTGGAAATCCCAAGGTCTCAAAGGCTGTGGGAGGTGGTTGTGGTGACAGTGGTTGTGGCAGTTGGAGATGTCCCAGCCTCCTGAGGCTCGTGAAGACCCTGTAATAGATCCAACAGCAGGAGCTGTGTGAGCGGTTGGTGTCTGTTTGGTGGTTAGGCAACTTAAATAGAGGGTTTTACCCATGGCTTAAGCAAAGCTAACTGGTTTCTTACCACGCTGTGTAAGTAGCGCTTTCAGGACACTGCTGCTGTCGTGGTGCTCAATGGCAATAAGCAGTAGGAGACAATAAGAGTGTGAGCTACTCCAGGAGTATTTTCAAGATGATTTCTAGAAGCAATCTTGATTTAGGCACCAAAGCGCTGTTCTGTTGCTCTGAAGAGGCCTGGATTAACATGGGCATGTTTTTGCTTTCGTTCCCTCCAATTTATTTCTTTGCAAGTTGCAAAACTACAGAACAAATGTTTCAAATGGAATACTGAGATCTGAGCAGAATAACAACAGAAGCAGAAGGCGCTCACTGATGCCAGTAAATTCTTCATAGCTGTAACTTATTCATAAACATGAGTAGATAAGTATTCAAGGGGAAGAAAGGACTAATTCTTAAGTGACTGATGCAATGTTTCTTCATGCAAAGTATCTTATACAGCGCTAGGCAAACCTAGTGAGGAAGGTAAAGTGTTGCTCAAGAGAGAAGGAGTTGACACAAATCTAATGGAAATAGATCCCGAACATGCATTTAGCAAAAGGCATTTAGGCTGATCTGTACATCCTTTCCCAGGGTTGATAAAGGTCTCAGTGGCTCATGGGCCTTCTTTCAGCTCTCAGCTATATCTATGTTTGTGTATGGGACCAGAAAGCAGCTTAAAAGTTGATCCCCCCCTTCCACCCCAGCGTGTCGAGAGTAAGGCAAAAGAAGCCATGAGAAAGCAGAAAGGATGCTGATGGCAGAGAGGGTAGCGGATGTGGGCATTGATTTGAGATTACAACTGATGGGATTCATGCAAGTGTGAGGCCTGATGCTGCATTAGAGCTGAATCACTGTAATTGGGCAGCGTGGTTGTATTAGGTTGGTCTCAGCCTGTTAAACTGGTATCAGAAGGATCCTTTCTTTCTACCTCCTGTTCTGAAGATGACATTGAAGGGTGAGATTTGCAGTAGTACCTTGAAGAGCCAGACCCCACAGAGGTACATTGCCTGTTAAAGCCTTTATAATGTGGTGATTTATGTGCTTAATGTCTGAAACGGAGCAAATACATGTCGGTGTCTTTGCTTAACAAGGGTTTTGCTATGGGGAGTAGCTGCTGCATCAAAGCCTTTGCCTCTGGAGTGCCCCAACGGAGGCAGAAGGAAGCATCACTGCTTCCTGGTTTTATGGATGGGCAATATGGGTTTCTCAGGATCAAATCTGTGAGTGTCTGATGTCTTTGGCAGAGCTGTGAATTAGGAAATGTGCTTTGAAGCCCCACTCCTGTGTGTGAAACGAGAATGTTCTTCCTCACTCCTAATCAGAGAGCAATTAGAAAAGGAGAGCAGGAGAAGGCAAATGGGAGCAGTGCACCAAACCTATGCATAGATTTGTTAGCAATTTCCTTTCTTATTTAACTGCATAAATAATCAAATGTGAGTATTGGAAAAGCAGAGCTATTCCCCTTGGGATCTAGACCTGCCTCACATCTTTAATGTATGTATATATTTAAGCTGCTAATTTTTCCAAGTCTATCAAGGCTGGAGCAGCTATAGGATGTGCAGATGAAGGATGGAACTTGAAAAGGATAAGAAAGCGATGTGTTAGGCCCATTTAATTTAAATGTGCTGTATTAAATCTAAGGGGCTGTCTCCACTGTAGCCATGCAGTTTAGCTCCTTATTAGTATTACTAAGAAAGAAAAAGAGATTTTAAAGCAGGCATGGTTTGTGATTAAGGTAATTTAAGTTAGCACAGTGGTTTAGAATGCCAAGGCACTTTTGTACCCATCTCATTGTACTCTAAGGGGAGAAAAGAGGCGTGATATGTGACAGTGGTGCTTTGAAGTGATGACTTCGGTGGTGTGATTCCCGTATCTCCTGAGAATACAGGAAAAGGTGTTACCTGGTAGTGCAGGGAGGAAAGAACAGTGAAGGGCAACAAAGAGGGCTTGCCCTGAGACTGTGATAAGAAGGTCAGTGAAGCATCAGCCCCTCTCCTGGTGATTGTTCCATGGGTTTTAATGGAACATCACTGAGCTATACAAGGTGGGAACTTGGTTCTTGCCTATATGAGAAGCTGGAGAACTGCTGTGAGCCATCAAAGCGGCCGGGGCTTGCACACATTGCAAAGCAGCTCTGAAAAACTCATCAGAGAAAGAGAATCTCTTATTTGTTGGTGTGGAGGTGGCAGATAACAGGGTGAGATGCGATTGTACGGTGGGTTTTGAAGTCGCCTCCTTCGGGGACAAAACCACCACTGTATTAACCCTGGTGACAGAGGGTCCTTCCTAAAGGTCCCTGGCCTTTGTGAAAGGCTTGGATTTAGAATGAAAATAAGATTGCCTCCGGTTTTGTCTCTTTGGGAGGCTTTATTTTTGTGCTTGTGTGAGGCCTTTTATTGTGGGGAGCTGGTCTGTGATTGGGATTTCTATATGGCAGTTTAATAAAAGCAACAAGAGCTCACTTTGTGCTTTAATAAAATCTCGGAGCCTTGGTATTACAGAGGTGACAGTGCAGAATAATCCATGGAGCTACTTGTGACTGGGAGGGCATTGCTGCTCCGCTTCCACCAACCCTACCAGGGTCTGACAGTGACTCCTGTGCTGAAAGCTTTCCTTAGGAGCAAGAAAGAGCGCCTGAACGTGTGTTCAGAATGGGATCTTTTAGATCCTTATGGCTTCTATTACTGAGGGAAAGCCAAGTAGGTTTGGGTAACACAGTGCTTCCATCCAGGAATCTTTCCTGTTCTTACAGATGCTCTTTCTGTTTGGTTTCTTTTCTCATTTAAGGTGGTGTCTGACCAACCCAATGAAGAGTTGCGCTAGAGCTGAGCAAGGATCTTGCTCGGCTTGAGCTGGGCCTTGCTCTAAAAGCAGTGGCACAGGAAGAACTGCGTTTGCAGTCGTATTTCTATTTGGATTCTAAAATGGATGCTGAACAAGCAGGAGCATTTGTTCCCCCTCTATTTGCAATCCCTGTAGGAAACCCCAGGGAGCTCAGCAGCTCTTTTTCTCTCCTGCTTGTCTTGTCTGTAGTCTTGAATAGAAAAAGAGACTATGGAGGAGATGAATATAATCAGTGAAGCTTCCAGAGACACATATTAGCAACACCACCATTCTCAATCAGTTATTACTCCTCTTGGGTGAAAATATACCCTGCATTAGGTAATGCTTTTTCAGTAATTGCCTATTACTGAGGTGTTTTAAGCTAATGAATAAGTAGTTTGGGTTAGTTTTCAGCAGGGTTTGGTTCTCTTTCTCCGCTAGCGTCTGAGTGCTGCCCATAAAGTGCATCTACAGAGCACTTAATGACAAGAAAATTGTTTGATGGCGCCATCCCATGTAATGAGATATTCCAGCAATTTATTCCTTCCAATCTGTTAGCACCGAAAATTAGAACTTTGGGCAGGTGGGAAAACCTGATAGACAGAACCTATTTACCACTGAAAACGTTTCTAAAGGATAGGCTTTTGTGCCTGCGTGAAAGGAAAGCAAAGTGATGCACATCCAGAAAAGGGCATTCAAGTCTAAGTTAGTCGAGAAGATTAATTAAAGTATACCATTACCCTGCTTGACACGAGCTAAAACCTGGCATTTGAGGTCTAGGAGGTTGGTTTAATTCAGAGGAGAAATGGGTTTTGAGGTCAGATATCCTTTGGATTCCATTCTTATTTATTACGGTCTATATATGAACTCCCATTGCCCTCCATACATCAGGAATCGAGCGGTGGAGAAGGGTTTCTCTGCTCACTCCTCCAGGCCTTTCTTTAGCCAGCAATTTGCCCCAAACCGGCCTCTCCTAATGTTCTCCCAGAGGGCAGCCTCTCTGCGTGACACTGCCAGGGCTTTGCTAGCGCAATGTGTTTTCTTCCTGCTAGGCTAAAATGAATCCCACTGCACACATAGCCCTGCTAGGCTGGCTGGGATTGTGTCCCCTGGTGTTTTAACTGCCTAAAACAGAAGATGGGACTTGGTGTCACCTCGCCTGAATGGAAGAGAGCCCTGACGCCTTTCCATTCAGTGGAGCTTTTATGGCATTCCAGCCCAATAAAGGTATATCCCTCCCTATTGAAGAAGGAATATGGCAACTCTGTAATTCTGCCATGCTCCTTGTGCTCAAGTCATAATGCTTTGCTCAGATTTATCCATTGTTATAATTTGTCTATTCATAGAATCATGGAATGGTTTGGGTTGAAAAGGACTTTAAAGCTCATCCATTTCCAACCCCTGCCACTAGACCGGGTTGGTCCAAGCCCCATCCAGCCTGGCCTTGGACACTGCCAGGGATAGGGCATTCTATTCTTTCCCTTTTTTTCCCTCTCAGGTCATCTTTCTCACCTCATCCACCCTGAAAAGCAGAAACCAAACAATAAGTCTGTGCCTCTTGTTCTGGGTTCACATAAATCCAGCGGCTGGAGAGCAAAGGGAGGAGATCCCACTGAACCCATGGGAGCTGGCGGCACTGATTGCAGCTGCCTTTGCTCCGTGCTTGGTGCACTCAAAGGGGTGGGAGGAAAGGTAAAAGCAAACGCAGGACACTTCCAGGAACTAACAGTTCCATTGGACTGCCTTGCAAGATGTCTGACCCCTATCCCTAGAGAAGCTGCTAAAGGAATGCCTGCTGGTACCGGGTTAATCCGACACGATGCCATGCAAGAGCAGTTGTGCCTGTTCTGTAGGGAAGGCGGGCTGAGGGAGACCAGGGAGGGCGTGCAGTTCTGAAGGACATGACACTTCAAGTTTCTTTATGCTGCTTAGACAAAAGAGGCCATAATTAGACATCAGGCAGGCTCCCGTCCTAAAGAAATCAAGGGGGAGCTTCATTATATGTCAGGTTAGCGACAGTGTCTCCTATAGCTATAAACCTACTCAAGTGTTTCCAAGACCGGGTTGGCGTGTGAGCTTGCTGGGAGCTTTGTGTATCCCCAGCTAGAGGCCTGTCACTTGAATGGAACATCCATTCGCTGTTATTATTCCATTGTTAGGTGGGTTTTGGTCTTATTATCACCACAGCCTTGTTTAGCAATAAGTACTCCCCTCCCACAGCTCTGCTGCTGTGCTGTGTGCATTTGGAGATCGCTCGTGCTGCATATCAATGGGAGTTAGGATGGAACAAGAGAAGTGCTGGGATTTCTGTAAGCCAATCCCATCATCTGTCTTTTTGTGAGCTTGGAAAGTTGTCAGTCAGCGCAGAGAAACGATTGGCAAGGCTGGCTGTTCCCTTGGAGCTGAAGGGGTTTCTGGAAGCACAACTGAAGTCATGCGGTGCATCCTTAAACAAGTGGGGAAAGGCAAAAGTGGAGGGAAATGGTGCAGTCAAGGGGAGACAGGGGTTGGAACTGGATGAGCTTTAAGGTCTCTTCCAACCCAAACCGGGCTGGGATTCTATGAAATTGATACCTCCCAGAAAAATAAGGTGTTTTTTACCAGGAAAATCAGGTCTTCAACGTGCAGCTGAGCGAACAGGTCTGACACTGACAATAAGCGATGGCGCTCAGAACTCACAGTAACGTGAAGACTGAAATCTCTCCTGTTGGATACTAAGGAAAGCGAGCTGGAAAGCTCAGAGCCATTGCACACAGACCAGCGAGTGCAGCAATGGGAGGTTCTGAGTTCATCTTTCGCTTCTTCAGTGTTGGAGAGTGTCGAAGGTGGTTTGGAGTCCTCAAAGGTTTCTTTTGTCGTCATTTCTGCTGGTTTTGAGATGTTCCATGCAACCCGAAATCTGGGCCAGCAATTCTGGCAACTTCAGTATTGTCGCTTTATTGTATCGCAGCAGCGTTTCAAGCCTTTGCTGAAGTCAAAGCCCTGTGTTCAATAAGGCATTGCCAGTACATTGTCTGTTTCAAAGTCTCATCTGCTAAGAAGCTTTACTCAAGGCCCCCCCTGATTTTGCATGTACTGTGCTTTTACCTGCAGTGTCTAGACCTGAGAGGGAAGAAATCCTGAAAAGCATAAATGGTAGAAGGCAGATTCACTGTACAGATATATATAGATATATATATATGTGTGTGTGTGTGGCTTATGATGTTGGCTTCTGTTTGAATTTCATCCCTTGTAAGCTTTTTCCGTGACTTAGGGCCTGTAATAGCATAGGAGGCCATCTGGAAAGTCTTGCAAATACTGAGGGTGCAGAAGCTGGCTCAGAGTTGGGATTCTCCATCCCCACTGTGTCAGTGCTAAAATCTTTCGGGTTGTGGAGATCTCTGTTGGTTGCAGGTTCTTCCTCAGAGCAGCTTCCAGTGTCTGAAGGGGGCTACGAGGATGCTATGTGACCTGGCTATGTATTTGGCCTGACACCTTGCAGTGATGATAGCAGGAGCACGGGGAGCAGCTCTTCCCTCTGTCTCGTCTTGGTAAGTTTTCTCTTTCTGCCAGTCCTATTATATAGTGAGTATTTAGGGAGCAGTATGTGGACAGTGGCATTATTGCTTGGGTTATTGCCATGCAGTTTTGGTGTTAAAAAGTTAGACTTGCATTCTAAACACAAGCAGAAAAGAGATTAAGTGATAAGTGATATATGTTAGATTAGGTCATGTATGTAAATCTGCTAATGTCAAGGAGGACCATTGGAAGGGACACAGTGTGTCCACAGGGGCAATACATCAAATATGTGTGAAAATACATCTTACAGGATCTTTTTCTTCAGTTTCCACAGTGGGTTAGTATCATTTTTTTTCCATCTGCTAATGTATTATATAGGCGAAAACCCCAACTGATGTTAAATGGCGCAGCTCCCATAAATGCAGTGGAGCACCTGACCTCTTTAACTCGGTTATTTTGGAGGATAAAGCAGTGGAATTAATTGAGAAACAAGAAAAGGAGAGAGTGAGAGGAAGGAAAGGGCTTTTCTTTGGGTCTTTAACGTAGATTCAGTGGCAGCAGTGAAATTCAGACCATTGAACCAGTTCCTCTAAACGGCTTCTGTCCTGCTTACAGGATGGTGTGCCAGTGATGGGATATTTAAGTGATATCACCTGGGATGGTCAGTATCAAATATTGTCCACGTAAAGAATGAATAAAATAAGTAAGAAGTAGCTTTGCACCATGCTCCAGTGTTTGAGGCTTTGATTTCAGCAGTAAGTGCTTCTACTGAGTGCCCATCCAAATGAGTGCGGTGTTCAACGACATTGGTGCCAAAGCTACTCTGATGGCATTAGGTTTCATTATCTGTATATCACTGATGATATTAGGTATCAGAATTGCTTGTCCTGTCCATCTTGTTGACCTCAGTTCCATGGCTGTGTTTGGTATCTGGCAAATGTTTTGGCACGATCAGCTTGACATGTTGCGGTGATTCTCATGTGGAAATAACTACTATTGAGTCCTTCCCTGATAATTATCTGTTGTAGCAGGAACCAAACCAAACCCGCTGTTAAACTATTCCTGATCTTATTGTAGTAACAGTTTTCTTCCAATACAATGTTTGCTGTTGAAAACTATTAACTTTCCAGTTCCAGAGCTCCAAGATTTCTCAACAATTTGAATTCCAGCCTAGTGTCCATCCTTATTTACAATGAACCAGAGAGTGATTAATGAATTGCAAATATTGAATAGTCTATGTTCTCTGGGACTCATTAAAACATGGGACCAAGGTCCTGTTGTTATTTGCCTTGTCTCCCAAATCGACAGTGCTTTCAATCCAATCTGATGACAGCATCGCCAGCAACGTTGAGCGTTCTGTCATCCCAAATGAATAGGAACTGCAACTGTTCTGTTCTTTTCCATCTAGCAAAAATCAGGTCCGTGTCCTAAACGAAAGTTCACACTTGATGCACCTTTCTTTTTCTGCCTGTTGCGTGTTAACATTGCCAAGACACGTGGAGTAGTTAGAGCAGTTTGCAATCAGTTCACGGTCTTCCAAGTCTTGTCAGACTTCTGGCTCATCAGTATTCCTGGAGGTGTAGTGTCACCTGCAACATTTGCATTACCATGTTGATAAGGCTGTGACAGAAATGGACTCTGACTGAATCCGGTACAAAATTGATAAGCCCTTGCAGGGGAGAATTGGATAAAAGGGAGGCATCTGCTAACACACACTTGTTTTGAGCTGGGCAGATATAAAACATGTCTCTTTGACATCCTCGTTCCTGAGGCATCATTCAGAGGCTGTTTACATCAAGAAATGGAACCTTTGCGTTTCTAGTTATGGACTTGGTTCTTGAGCCACCACCCTTATGAGGTTTGGCCTCTGCCAAGAGACATTTTGGAACTTAGGGGCTTCTGAGTGCAGGCAGGGGCATCACTGGTTATAGAATCATAGAATAGTTAGGGTTGGAAGGGACCTTAAGCTCATGCAGTTCCAACCCCCCTGCCATGGGCAGGGACACCTCCCACTAAACCATGTCAGTCAAGGCTATGTCCAACCCGGCCTTGAACACCGCCAGCGATGGAGCATTCACAACTTCCCTGGGCAACCCATTCCAGGGCCTCACCACCCTTACAGTAAAGAACTTCTTCCTCGTATCCAATCTAAACTTCCCCTGTTTAAGTTTGAACCCATTACCCCTTGTCCTCTCACTACAGTCCCTAATGAAGAGTCCCTCCCCAGCATCCCTATGTGTGAGGATAGCTTGGATTTCCCCTTAGGAAACAGGGCTAGGTTTTCCTGTTTAAACTCCTGGTTTAAATAAATGAAGAGTCTCAGCAATCCTAAGCAATGTGATAAACTAAGTACAAGTTCATTTAAACACATGGAAATGCAGAGCCTTTCTGTCCCTTCAGATGCATACTACTAAGTCTTAAGAGTTATAATTGCATCAATTAAAACCCTTGTGACCCAGACAAGTTGTTTAATGGCATAAAATGTGCGTAGCTTAGAGCTGAACTGTTAGCTGTTTGCAGCAGGGATTCTTTTTTCTTTGTTGTGAATGGTTAAAACTAAGCAAACCTGAAGATCAGGACTAATTATAGAGAAGGTTTAATATGTAATGCCCTTGTGTCTTCCAGGTCACAATTATGGTGCAAATAGTGTTTTCCTGTTGCATCCTGTATATAATGGGCTATGCACAAAGAACCTGCAGGTATACTTATTATTGCTAATTATATACTTTGCATTTAATAAAAGGGTCCTGCCTCCTGTCAGAGGGTTTAATGGGATGTTAATTTTTGCTACGAATCAACTTGAAACCTAACAGCAGCAGCTCACTAACAAATCCTTTGTGTTCACCCTTTGCTGTTCTGGAAGATTTCCAGGTTCTTCCTAGGACAATTCATCTCTCCTGCAGGCTACAGGAAAGTAGCAGCTCAGCAGAACACATATAAATCCATCACATTCCCAACAGTGTGCAACCAATTAAATACTTACCCAAGTTGTATTTTAGCCTTAGAAATGCATTTTATCAAGGCAGGTTTTCTAACCAGCCCTGCAAAGGTTACTCTGGAATTTTCTCCTGATAAATAAAGATGATGGAATGCTCTGCCAAATGTAATAACTCACCTACCTAAATCCTGCCTCTCACCAGTCACGCCGTCTTTCTGAGCACTACTTAATACTTGGAGGTCTTGTGGGCCCCAAAATCTTCTGAGGGCTTTGAAGACACTGATGTGAAGTGTGTGTGTTTCAGCAAGCTGCACTACCTCTTCAAGCCTGAATTGAAAACCCCTATGATGTAGTGACCAAAAAGTGTTTACTTCAGAGTAGAATGACTCTGTTTGTGCATTTCAGTCTAATTCAGGTCCATTGCCTTTGACTTATATCTTGTTTTAAGGATCCGTTGGCAGGGTCAATGTTAGGTATAAGGTTAGATGCATGGAAGAAGTTCTTCCCTCTGTGAGGGTGGTGAGGCCCTGGAAGAAGCTGTCCAGAGAAGTGGTAAATGCTCCATCCCTGGCAGTGTTCAAGGCCAGGTTGAGAGGCATGGTCTGGTTTGAGGTGTCCCTGCCCATGGCAGGGGGTTGGAACAGGAGGATCTTAAGGTCCTTTCCAGCCCTGACTATTCTGTGGTTCTATCTGGGGGAGGAAAGGTTGGGAAGGAGAAGAATCGTTGGGTTGTGTCGGTTTCTTTCCTCCCCAACTTTGGATGTTGCATTTTTTCACATTGCTGAAGCAGCTTAGGCATGTTTTCTTGACGAACCATCTTGTAAGAACATGTAATTGAGAGGTTTCTGCATGTTTTTATATCAAACTTGAAGCATCAGTGCGCTGATCCTTCATCTTTCACAAGCTATGTGGTTCAGGGTTTCCTAAACACCTGCTATTCAGATACTCTGTAGATACTGTGCAGAGCTCAAACTGGTTTAGGATCTCCACAGCCCCTTAGTGTATGTGCAAGAAGAGGCAGGCTTCACCTCTATACTGGTTTTACACCAAAATAGTGCAAAACAACCCCCTATCAGATTAGTACTTATTACTCAGTAGAACTGCACATTGCGTTTTGCACCATATGCAAGAAGAGTTCCCTGCTCAAGGAACTCTTAGGCTGATAGAGGTGTGACATAGGAGTTTACCAATGACAAATATGCAATAGTGAGCAGCTAGGCTGAGAATTCTGTGTTACCAGGCAAAAACCAGAGCATATTCTGGTGTATATTGTGTGGAACAATTGCTGATTGTGAGAGAAAGCCAGATGTGTGTTGGAAATACAGATGCACCAAAAGCCTGTACATGTCAATGATGTATGGGCTGATCATCTCAACGCTAAATAGCAATGTCTTGCCATCTGCGTTATCAGCCACTCGTTCTTCATTCCAACAATGTGTTGCTTTTGACACGTTTTTCATTGATGATCTTACTGCTTTTTCAAATCTGAATGGCTAAATGGCGTTTTCATGGGGCAAACCCATGTTGCTCTCTATTGACTGAAATTGCAGCCCAGCTCTGGTGAACGGCTAAAATCCAAACCTTGCCTGTGCAGCTCTTCAGAATGGAAGGAACACACAGGATGCTCAGATGTTCAAAGATTATCTTTCTGAATAAGTTGAACAGTTCTGTAACGGTGAGTTGCAGTGTTTTACTCAGTACCTTTCTGGATTCAGAATCTCACTTGCTCTGGTTTAGGTGGGGTTTGGCTTGTTTGAGTGAATGCTGAGATTTGCATCCTTCTGGCAGCTTGAAAGTACAGGTCCTTGTACCATAAGAGCTCAGAGTGAGCTCTTAGCAACTGCTTCATGGCTGAAGTCTCTAAGTGTGTTTTCCAGGGGCTTTAAAGACTTGCTCATGTCGTTTCAAGGAGTCTGGTTTCGAAGTGCTTTGAAGCTAGTTGGTGAGAGCTGAGCTTGACCGAGTCTTACATTTGAAGCATGGTGGGATTTAAGGTGTCATTTAAATCTGCGGTGTGTTCTCTTCTCCCTTTCCCCGCACACCAGGTTTTTGAATCGAGTATTTCTGTTTGTTTTATAACCAGTGGTTAATTTAGTATCTTTCTGGTTTTTCCTGGACCTTTAATAAGTCCTTTCACTGAAGCAGAATGGCCAGAAGTACAGGTGAGATTTATTGAATCCAGTCTTGGGTGTGTGTGTTATCTCTGCCAACCAAGCACGCAGAGCTAAAGTAAAATCAGGAAGGTGACAATTGAAGATACTGAGTAGTTGAAGTAGGTGAATTTAAGGCAAGGAGTAAGGAAAGGGGGCTGAAAACTCAAGAGTTTAAAATGGCAGAGCCTTGAAAGGAAAATTGAAGCCCTAGAGATAATGATTGAGTGACCCGACATTACTTAACAAAGAGTACCAAGAACTGTAAGAAGTGGAGAAATTGAATTGATGACCTGGGAAATAAACTCAGATTAAGAAATATCCTGATGATGAGGTTGCTGTGAGCCTGGAGATGAGTGAAGCTGCAGTGATTCTTGCTTCCTTAACCTGTCTTTTTTGCTGTTAATGCATTACAAGACAGGCTCAAGGTTGGATAATTCTGAACTCTCTGATAGTAGAATCCCAGGCTGATTTACGTTGGAAGGGACCTTAAAGCTCATCCAGTTCCAACCCCCTGCCATGGGCAGGGACACTTTCCATTAGACCAGGTTGCTCCAAGCCCTGCCTAACCTGGCCCTGAACACTTCCAGGGATGTGTCAGGCTGCCTTCTGTCTCTGTAGGAGGACACGGCGTGATAAAGGAGCATCACCATGAGTGTTGCTGGTGGCATGTGTGATTGCAAATAAAAATGGCTTTGTTTCAGGGTTGTGTTTCCTAATTAGCATGTAAATATGAATCTATTGTCTATGGGGAAAATAGGATTGTGCTATAGAAACCAGGCTGTCCCTCAGTGTTAGGAAATGATGTTTATTGAGGCAAAGCTGAAAAATATATGCCAGGCATCTGCTCTGTACTGGATTTCCTGCTGGAAGGCTGGTGTCTGAGCTGCCATCGTATTTAGCCTGCTCTTCAGCCAATGTTCTAGCACTTGTTTGGAAAGAGGGAGTAGGAAGCAAACAGTGTTCTGAGACATCTTTGTGCTTCCCATCATTCAGGGCCATAGAATCACTTTATGATCTTGGGGTGGTGGTGGCTCAGAAGCCAGTGGATGCCCATAGCATCCTTTATAATGACTGTCGCAACATGTCCTTGGTTTGCTCCTCACTTCGCCTTGGAAGTAGGAATGGTACCAAGAGGCAAACCCTTACATTAGCTGCCGAGGTAACAGTCTCTGCAAAAAAGAAGTTATTGGGGCCTAATTTTCTGTCATTTGAAGGCTGAGTGTTACAGGGAGATCTTACTGTAAATGAAAAACAACCCCATTATCTGTTATCATCCTCATCCTTTTCACTCTGTGTCCCCATCTCATTTTCCCCGGGTTCAAATAATTGGACAAACAAGAATTTGCCCTCTCGGTGTGAGCTCTGAGCTTTTGTCTTGTCCTCGCTTTGCTCTCTCTGGCTGCTTCAGTCATTTCATTTCTCGAGTTTGGAGTGTTTGCAGGCGAAAATTGAGGCTCGACTCTTTGGTTCTTTATCATTTCTTCTGGATCTCGCCGTGATTCACTGAATGGCTCTGGGCATGTCACAGAGGCTGGTTTCGGTAACGCTCCTATGGCCATTAAAACCAGACCCATCATTCTGCCCCAGGAAGCAATTTAAGGTGTGATTAATACTTGAGGGTCTCACTGCTTTGGTGCAATGAATAGTAACGTCTGTTAATTTCTGTATGTAAGTGTCCTACATTTGCTACCAATTAAACCACTGATTTGAGAGTAAGAAAAGAAGCAAGACCAGAAGGAAGCCAAAGCGAAGCTGCTGACCCTACAGCCTTCCATATTCCTTGGGTCTCTTTTACAGTCATAGCATTCGATGCAGATTGGTGGAGCCTCCAACGTAGAAATAGGTAATGAGAAATTGGATGTATTTTATTCCCTCAAAATACACATGGGTGGGGAAGGTTTTCTGTGCAATGATTCAGGGTGTTCAAGGGAATAATAGTTAAGGAAAAGCAGGGAAAACAATCCGGGATGGAAAGGGGGGTCTGGGTATTTGTGTGGCTCTGTGCGGAAGCAGTGTTTATTACCTGTTTCTTCCTTGTAAGTTGATGTGATTTTTAGAACTCATTTCCAAACCAACCCTGGCTGTTTTCCCCTGGCATGCTGCTTTTGTTCACAGCTCCTATGATCCTGGGAGATGGCTTTCACAAGGCCAGATGGACAGAGTGTGGTGTTCCACAAGGGCTGTGCTCATCGTAGGGACCACTAAGGTTTTAAAAGGGTTTGATTACAAACTTATACCAGCAATGGGCTTTCCAAAACCAGTCCCACTGGGATATCTGTGCCCACACTTTCAGATGGCTCCATTTTGAGGGTGGTTGTTTCATTTTGATTTGTGTTTTAATTTCACCATTTCAATGCCGAGCAGGGAATTGATGTGCTATAATTGCCTCATTTCTCCTGATTAACGTGCTTGCCTTGTTCTGACCCAATTTCCTCGTTGCCAATACGAAACCAGGGTTGAAGGATCAGGAGAAGAAACGTTGCTACCTTTTCCCTTCTGCACTCAGGGCTGTATCTGCGCAGCATTTTCTCATTGGCCATAAATCAGGATGTGAACTTCCTATAAAGATTACTTTAAAAACAATCTGAACTATGACACATTTATGGGATCATGACCATATTACTGTGATATGGGAAGGAGTTAGTTCCCTTCATTTTTTTCCCTTGCTAAATGAGAGTGGGTTCTCCCTTCAGTGAAGTATGCTTCATGATGTATGGAATAAAGCCGGCCAGTAATTTAGTTAGGATGATTTATATGAGCCATACCTATAACTATTTTTCCTCTTGCTCTTATGGTGTGGTGCCAGGAAGGCTGTAAACAAATCATTGACCTTTCTGTGAGTGTGTAACCGTTGACCAGAGGGCTCCTCTCCATGGATCCCATATTTCCTGGCAGCGCAGAGGATGCTTTGAGAGGAGGGCAAGTACTTTTGTGCCTAAGCCCTCTCTGTGTTTGTGGGGGCTGTTTGCATTGTGTTATCCTATTGCAGCCCCCATCCTCCATGTACGAGACCTGTGTGTCCTTTTCAAGTGAATTGCTTGAGGTTTAATAAGGGCAAATCAACGTCCAATTCAGAGAGAAAAGGTTTATTGCCTAAAAGAGGTGGTTACTGTCTCATTAATTATACTTTCCATTTCTTATGTGGCCTTGGAGCACTTTACAAAGTAATGTGAATGTCATAATTGCCAGTGACCCAGCACAGCAAATCGCAGAGCAGACGCAGTGTTCTGCCTACCAAACCAGTGACTTGGTCATTCTGTCCATGCCGGGTCAGCCCCATCCAGCAGTGCCGGGGCTTGCCTGGACTGGAGCTGGTCAGTGAGTGAAAACCTGTTCTGAGAGTGACCTTAAAATGAAAGGTGGAGTGGTAACAAACACTGAGCCTCTGTTTTCAGAGGGACTCAAAGCACAGCCTAAGCTTAGTGGGGATTTCAAGCACTCAGGAGTCAGAAACGTAAGCCTGCGGTGTCTCAGAGATGCCACAAACATGTTTGAGCACCATATTGGAAGGCATTGTTGGGAAGCAGTGCTTTTCTCCCTCTTCCTTCACACTTGCCATCTCCTTAATTAAATCACCCATAAGCCAACCAGATTTGCTCAGCCACAGGCAGTTAAACAGACTGTAGCTGGGAAGAGATGTCTGTGTTTGCCTCATTCTCTTGCAGTATCACCTTTTCACTGCTCAGGCCTTGAAACTGGGCCATGTACCAATGTAGAGTCATAACCATAGTCCTGAATGTAGTGAAAAATCAGGGACTTTTCATCTTTTAGTTATTTTATGCTTATCCTGCTGCATTGAGAGAGCCACAGGGAATGAAGAATTTACTAACAGCTTACTGTGGGCTCCATGCAGCCTATCCATATAGTGTCCACAGCAAAGATGCCCTATCACTCTGTGTCTCTCTGTGACAGCACCCTGGTTATTCCTAAGGAAGAAAACGTGATCCATGATGGCATGTTCAAGGCCAGGTTGGACAGAGCCTTGGGTGACTTGGTCTAGTGCGAGGCATCCCTGCCCATGGCAGAGGGTTAGAAGTGAATGATTTTAAGATGCTTTCCAACCCAAACCATTCTACGGTTCGATGGTCACAGGCAGTTGCTGATTGTTATGAGGGGTTACAGAGGGAGACCAAGGAGTTTAGAAAGGAAGAACAGATGCTTCAGTGTTTGTTGCACGCAGAAAGTTGTCGCAGGCAGCCCTCTGTTGTCTGTGATAAATGAATCCCCTCTATGAAACAAGTGTTTTTTCACTTGGTTTGAACCTTCATATATTATCCTTTCCTCCAGCTCTCTGCACTTCCCTTAGTGCCATGACATCAGCATGTGTGTGTTGCCCAATCCTGCTGCTGATACGCAAGGTCTGGATCACAGCGGGCTTATATTTAGCTTGGATTGATTAGCAAAACTCTGTTGAACAATAAAGCCATTTATATAGTTCACCATCTTAAACTGAATAGTATTATCTACCCCGTGTGATAATCTGGTCCATCTAGCTTGTGAAATCTGAATGTATTTACCTTTATTCTCCAAGTCAAAAGCCTTTCAAGTGCCGTGGGAGTTGTAGGCATTACCAGCTCGTTGCAAAAGCTTCACTGTAGCTTTGCACATAATTACTTGCACATAATTTAATACCTATACATTTTTTTCCATAATGACAGCATGTAACATGAGTTATTCACTTTCAGCAATTATTTCTCTTTTATTCATAGCCGTTCACAGAAGTCTTCCCTCTAGCCTCGTTTCTCCTTCAGTCTTAAAGCTCAGCTTCAATTATGAGTTTGTCCCATCCCACCGTATCAGAAAATGAATTATAAAACATATATTCTCTTCCTAATAGTCCCTGACCTCTCAGGTTTATGGGATGAATTTTCTCCTGCCTTCTTTGTTGTAAGTAATCTCTGTTTAGGAGTCCGGGTGAGGAGTAGGGAGGGTAAAGAGACTTGCAAACACCCAAATTCTGCTTCTTTGAACTGAGCAAAAGGCTGCAAGCCCCAAGGCTGATTGAGGAGCGCTTCTGTGGCATCGGGCTGCTTCTCAGAGCCGAATGGGATGCAGGAAGCTTGTAGGAACCAGCTCAGACTTTCTGTACCTCTGAAAATAGTTCAGTTCTCGGAGATGGGTCAATATTGTTGGGCAGGATTGACAGCAAGATTGCACGAGCCCTTTTCTGTTAATTGATCAGTCTAAACGAATTAACTACCAAAGACACTGATTGAGTATCCTGTTGGCAAGATAGGCTGGGCAGCTGGGGACCCACAGAGCTCAAGTGGGTTTCGAAAGGCGTGTGTGATTCTATGCTGTTGCGAGAATCTTAACCTCTTGCTCCATAATGATTCCTCACACAGCAGTGAAGCTCAACATGTGAAAGTCTGTCCTTAGCATTGCAAGAGAACTTCTTACTTAACTTTTAATTACAGTGCTTGCTGGATGGTGATGGGTTTTTCCCCTAGGAGACTGGTTCTGTTGTTTCTCTTGCATCCAGAAGCATGCATTGGAAAGAGCAACGAGGGCAGATGCATTGCTGAAATCAGAAAGGCCAAGGTACTGAAGAAGCCCCTGCATTGAAACCCGTGGAAGTAGATATAGTCCTGTCAAGATAATTAGTACGATGAGTAAAAGTGACTTTTACAGCAGAGAACATAATTGCATTGTCATGGCCCATTATTTGACCTTCTATGAACCATCCTTCAATACTGCTAATGAGTAGTTATGAGCGTATGCATGTTGACAGCCCTTGTTGGGAAATAAGCAGCACCTTAGAAACCCAGCGAAATATTAAGCATCCAGGATGTTTATTATTTATTGAAGACCCCTATTAGTATAGTTCCTGCATGGTGTAGTAATTGGTGAGAGCTTTATAGGACTTGTTCCCCCTGTGTCACTTGTGGAAGCTCAGGGTTCTTCTTCATAACATCCTATAGCCAGTTATTTTAGCATGTAGCCCTTAGCTCATAAGGTTTCCAATGTATAGTTAATTGAATTATAATTAAAGGATAATGAGAAGGAATTCAGTGGTAGCTGCACACTGCTGCCTGAAGGATTGGCATTGTCATCCGATTTCTCCTAACTTGCAAGTTAATGCTTTGCTCATGGACTTTGAACAGTGCTGTAATTTACCTTAAGACCTGCATTCTGATGCCATCGTTCTCAGATCTATGAAAGAAGTCCCTTATGTGATTTTTTTCTGCAGCTTCTCATTTACAGGTGCTGCTTTATTCAGATGCAGAAGGAATCATTCTGATAATCAGCTTCTGCATCCCACGAAACAGGGGCTAGAGAACCTTCCCTCCCGAAACATCTGCCTTACACACACTGAATGTCTCTGAGAGCTCTCAAATGTGTTTTAGAAAGCAAGCCTTGATTTAAGACTCCAAGGGACAGAGAATTCCCCGTTTTCCTAAATCCACTGTGTAAGTAGTTGAGTGCTTTCAGAAACGGTGTCTTTTTGCTAAATTGATGTCTTCATCAGCTTTTGTTTGCTTAATTTGGGGGGCTCAGCTATTGTGGGAGCTCTTTCATCAGAGATTCTACAGCCTCAGAAGCTGCAGCTATTTCAGTGCCTCTTCAGCTGTAAGAACTTGTTCTCTGACTTCCATGTGTTGTGGTGTAGAACAAGCTCTATCTGAGGGTCTGGAAACCGTCTTTTTAGGAGCAGCATTTTTTGCTATTTCTATAAATACATACAATATTTATCTGTATAGTTTTGTGTACGCATTTGAAGGCTGGTTCGCTACGTCCCTTTGAACGCAGCTGTGTTCAACGTCTCCATAGGAATCAGAGTTTCAGTACTTTTGATGATTCGTGTGGCTTTAGTCTGAATCTAATCTGAATCTAACCAACTTTTGCCAGCTGGTGCCAAGAGATAAATACACAGCTCCCAAATCTTAGGAAAGCTGAGAAAATAAGAGCCTACAAATAATGATCAAGTCACCAGTTGGACTCTTGAACGAAGAGATGGAGCTTCTGTTCATAGGAAAATGGCTTTGTGATCAATCTCAGCTCTCCATAGGCACAGCTGGTGGTAGCTGCGTTGATGTCCAAGCTCTGAACACTGAATGTTGGTGTCAAAAGTGTAGGATTAGAAACACCCCTCTCCATCTCCCATTTTAGGTGGCTTATGTTTCATAATGAACTAAGAAGCAAAATAATGCTGCCAGCAAAAGCACTTGCCAAGTATTGCAGTTATCCCATACAGCATTAAAATGTAATGGGTGTTAGATCTGTGTTGCCAGTGCAGTTATGGCAGTTGTAGATACCAGCCTTCTGTTCTAAAAACCTGCTATGTCCTGTTATTGTCAGCAGTTGTCTCTGTCTTGACTGTACCACAAGCATCACTGTTGGTGTGGTCACTTGAAGGGACAGAGAGGAGGAAATCAGAGGGGTAGTTAGAATATGCTGAACAGAGGCTGCTGAAATCCCTATCCGTCTGTTGTGAGGTTGTCTTGGGTTTATCCGGGCAGTTTCATAACTGCCTCTTCCGGTTTATTTAATGTGCTGCAAAATTAACTGATGACCATGCTGTTGCTGAACAGATCTGCGTAGGCTTTGTAAGTACTGTTGCAGCCACTGCTTACTGTCATTGTAGAGGTTTACAAGACAAAAACGTGCGTAGAAGATGTACAAGAGGCATTCAGGAGATGGGACTTTGGTCCCTGACTCCACTGCAAGGGCAATGAATTCCTTTGTGCTTTATACATCCCCTGGAAGATCCAGGGAAATGGTCCACTCACCTGCTGCTTGCCTTTCTAGCATCGCTACTCGACTCCAATTGGTTTAGGTCTTTTCACTATAAGAAACATCTTTATTCTGTTTCTAGTTATCCACCTCTTGATGACTGTCGATAGTATTTTGAGACATGGCTAGTGGGAAGTATGGAGGTAAATCTGTCACTTTGCCTTTGAATTAGTTTCCACGAACTGGGTTTGTGCCTTTGTTGAGAGAACCTCTTGTTTTCCAGCAGACTGTTAGAGCAACCATCCCACCTCTGTCATTGCTCTGATAAACTGGGAATATGCCTCATCTGTTGCTCTTTGGGTGCAGTGAGACTGGTTTGCATGTACAGAGCTTAGGAAGCATGACCTAAGGGTGCCTACTGGAGCTTTCATCATCCTATACATTGGAAGCCTTGTCATGGTTCTGGTGCTAAGCACTTTTGCAGAGCATAGAAGGCTGTTTCTGAGGAGGCAGCTAAAGGATGCTGGAATATCCAGCTTTCATTGAGGTCAATGAGACTTGAGATTCCTAAAATCGGCATGGATCTTGGGTTAGGTGATTTGCACGGTGGAGGAGTGAAGGACTGCTCAATATTAACAACTTATTTCCTGTATTACACCTGTTTCTTGCATTATAAACTCTTTATTGACTCCTTTTTGCACACCAGGCTGATTATATCCTTCTTGTTCCATCTCCCTGCTTCTGTAGGGTCTATCAGTGCTCCATCCTAAATGGAATGTCTCGCTAAGACCACAGTCTGAATGCTTAGAACTAATACTAACCACAAAGTTGGGGGTTTCTAGTGTCACTCATTTACAGCAAACCTATTCCATCTGGAAAGACAGTAACAGGGCTGTTGAAAACCTGTCTCTGTTCAATTTAGCATCAGGTGGCCTGGAGGAGTCATTAATTTTGTAGTGGTACCTGGGATTGTGTGGCTGCTGTGTTGGGAATTTCCGTTTCCTTCCCTTGCATTGGAAGTGAAAGCTGGCATTTGAGATGTATCCTAACAGATTCAACGGTTTTCCCTGTGCAATCAAAGGGATTAATTATTGAGCCTATTTTCAGAAAAGTGGTTTTTAATGGCAATTTATAAGGATGAGAAATGGCTTTGATTTCCTATCTGTAGAGGATGCCAAAAGATAGGTTGCTTCTGGCTTGAATATTCAGTGTAAGGAGGCCCTAGGGGATAAACAGCAACAGCCTGAGCACCCTCGCTTAGAGCTAGCAAACACACAGGACATGCCTGTTGAGGAAGAGGCCAGCTCTGATTTAGGTGAAGTGTTGTGGCTACTCTGCTGACAGAGCAGTAGCGATTGTCTGTGCTGAGCATGTGGAAGCTACTGAGAAACAGGCAGGAAAAGTCATTCCTTGCACTCAGTGACCTTCAGCTGTGCTTAAACGTTGTCTTTCTTGCATCCAGGCTCCTGCCAGTTGCAGTATTGATGCTATTTGACTGACAAAGTTCCTGCCAAATGTGCTGTGACTCTGACAGAGGGGTAGGGAGTAGATCCTCTGCCATAACCAAAGTAGTTAAAGTAGATCCAGCGCTTACAGTGGCATTTCCATACTTAAGATATCAGCTAACATGAATGCGCAATGGTTTATTTGAGGGGCTTTTTGGTTGGCTTTGCTTTTCTATTAGGCAATTATTACTTTCCAAGGCAAAGAGTTAGCACAGCAAAATCAAAGTGCATCCCTTTGCAGTAAGGAGCAAGCCAGCATGTGTGTCTAGAGGAGAATAACATGGGCTGACAGCAGCATTTGGACTGGTGTCCTTGGAGAAAGAGACTCTCCTGTGCAGGAGGGTGCTCAGTCTGGAGTCTGAATTGACAATTCCTGCTCTGTATTACAGGATAAAGTGTTATCGAGGAGGTATAAGCCAGATGGTTTCTCTGAACCACTGACATTAGCAGCCTGTAACTAGGTAGTTTAAATTGCCTGGTGAAAGGAACTCTGGAATCTTCCCACAGTTGGCATTAACCTTGAGGGAGGAGAGGCTGGATTCTGGCATGAGTTCCTAGCTTGGGAATTGCTGAAAATCATATCCCCTTCGACTGAAACAAGGAGTCTGCCTTGGGTTTAGATCTCCTAGCCCAGCAGGCCTCGTAGGAGACTATTAATGCAATAATCACGTTACTGACTCCTCCTTTAGTTTGATATCTTTCTAGTAACATTAAATTCCTACCACGGTTTTCTTTCCTTTTCATTTTCTATGCCTTTTCGTTTTGGATTACATATCCCCCCGGTTTCTTGGCTATCCTGATGAGCCTGCACTGCTGAAGTGAGTTGTGAATCCCATAAGAGCACAACTCAGTGCAGTCTGAGCGGTTCACGAGGCAGCTAAAGGAAATAAAATGTTAAACCCAAGAAGGAAACAAATAATACCTCAAATGTCAAGAGGAACTTACTCATCCGAAGAGAGGGAGGTAACAGAGAGGAAAAACTGAGGACTAGTCTAGGCAGAATTACAAGTCTTTCCGATTCCAGTGATCATTAGCATGGAGCAAACTTGGATGTTAGGATTTCTAATGAGTCCAGTCCTTCCAGTTGCAATGATAGCAAGAGAGATTCCTGCTGAGACTATGCAGTATTGGATACACTGAATTAGCAGCTCTGGGATTAACTGCAGCTCTGGATGAAAATCAAACCCAAGCAGACCTTGACGGTCTCTTGGCTGCATCCCGTTATTAAGATGATTTTAAGGGCTGGGATGACACTGGAAGGCCAGGAGATGGAGATTGTTGACACACGGGTAACATATCCCCAGCAAACTTTGCTTTTGAGGTCTGCGAGGGAAAACATTTTGTGTCAGCGCTTGGCACCTCCTTCACACCAAGGGCTTTTATACCTTAGGTGTTTCGTCCCCGCACAAGACTTGCTGTCGTTACTGGTACTGGAGGCATTTGAGGGTTGTATGACAACTTGGGGAGCTGAATTTATGGCATCCTGAAGGCAGTATTCTGCAGAACGAAATTCCCCTGCTAGCAACATTCTTCTTTGGTTGGGTTTTGATGGAGCAGCTCAGGTTTGGAATGGTCTTTTGTGTTTCTCCAGCCAAACTGTGCAACACTCCTAGCAACAGGTTTTCCTTTGTCATTAGACTTCCGTGACTGAAAGCAAACCAGGCTTTTATCCTTCAGGGATACCACTATTTCTGAAGATGAGGTTGAGAGAAAAGGGGTGGAAATACCCTTTGCAACAAAAGTATTAAGGAGTTCAATTTATGAAGTTAATCAAAATACTGCTGAAGGAAAGTTGATCGCAGCTCATCCCCACCGGGAGACGTTATGTGATTATAAAGGGCTGCTTATTCTGAGAGATAATGAAGTAACAATTTCTGGTAGCTGGAAGTTGTGTAGGAAGAAATCCCATCCCATGCCAGAAAGCGGGTGCAAACTCTCACAAATGAGTATTTGGAGAAATTACTGCAGTTGTGGTTTATCCATCACTTGAAAGATGCAGCAACAACCCACGCCGAGGCTGTAGCCAGCTTGCTTGAAACGGCTTCATGTGATAACCAGAGCAGAACAGCACTAAGATCTGGGTGCTGTTTCTACCTCTGCCACTCACCTCCTAAGTGACCTTCTGCCTTCACATCACTCTTTAAACTGACAAGAGCGGTACTTGCTTCTGTTGTGTTCCGTTGATATAAAGCCATACATGCAAGGCTGCTGTCGTCGTCTCTCTAGGACCATTGACTTGTGTGCGTCCTTTCAAGCTCTGTTTATGAGTTTTCATAGTGAAGTTCTGCTACCATGTTTCCTCCTGGACTTATCAAGGATGCCTCATTAACGTGGATCTGAACTCTCCCTGCTGCTGAGTTTCACTCTGTACATTGCCACCGTGACCCACTTTGCTTTCTTGGATAAAAGCTGCCCACAAAGCATCATCATTTTCTTTCTCTCCACTCCCACATATTCTCCTTTCAAAAGACTTTATTCCTCTCCATCGATTCTTGTTATTGTTGCCAGAAGTTACTGATCTGCTTAAAAAAAAAAAAACACTTCTTTTTTAGATTGAGGCTTTGATTGAGATTTCAGAGGAATGGATGTGATGAGAAAGAAGACTACAAAACACAAGTTAATGGATGGAGACACAGCCACAGGTCTCTGCAGGTTCTGAAACATTAACTAATGCAGAGATAGAGGTGTGCTGTTGCTGTTTGCTTTGCTAGAGCTGCTCTTCTACTTGGTTTCACTTGGGAACCAGCCATGAGCAGAAGCCCAGACTGCTGGTCACCAGAGCAAAGGGCATTTCTGAAACCCAGGAGCTCTGCACAGCTGAAGGACTTGCTTGAACCTTAGTGCCTGTCTCCCTTCTTCACACATTCACCTTTCAGATGCCCTGGTGAAAGGAGGAAGGAATGGAAGCGCTGGCTTCCACCTTCTCCTCCTTGTTCAGCAGACAGCCTGACACAGAATGGTGCTGCTGAACCCAGCAAACCACTGTGCCTACACTGAGATGAGCTTCAGTCCGGGGAGCAGCATCATTATGGTCCTTTGCCTGGGATAACAATCTTTGTATCATGCAGAATGAGGCTGGTTGCCACATGGACCTGCCTCAGCGATGCTGATGCTCGGGGCAGAGCTAATGTGTCTGTGCTGCACAAGCACATCACAGGGGAAAGCCCAGATCCTGTGGGGTGTTTGAGGGCTCGTGTTGGAGCAGGCTGCTGAGCTAGGTCACCATGAGGAGATTCCATCTGCAGGACTCCTGCATGGAAACAGCTTGTACAAGTCCGATGTCCTGTTTAGATTGGCCCTAAGATCAGGATAATGTGGACTGACTTCTTGGTACTGAATTATTTTGTGTGCTTATAACGTTGATTGTAGATTAGTCTTGTGGCTAAGTGAACTGAATGGGGACATCAGGGTCCATTTCTGGTACTTACCACAGATTTTGTAGCCTTGATGGATATATCAGAATCTCTTTATCACAGAATCACAGAATGGTTTGGGTTGGAAGGGACCTCACAGTTCATCCAGTTCCAGCCCCTGCCATGAGCAGGGACACCTTCCACTAGAGCAGCTTGCTCCAAGCCTCTGTGTCCAGCCTGGCCTTGAACACTGCAAGGATGGGGCAACCAAATCTCAGTCTCTGTTTCACTGCTTTTGGAGCTCAAATCTTTAGGGAAGATAAAGGCTAAATCTTCAGCTGTAGCGAAGCTCTTCTCTTCCCTAGCTGTCTGCCTTGTTTGTATTTCTTTTTAATACCCTGTTGGAGGCTGGGATTTCCCTGGTATCAGTTCATTTTATTTTCCTGAGAATGGTCCAGAGCCTGCAGAACTTTGCAGTTAAGGTTTTACTTGGCTTCGTGTCAAAAGCCATACACTGATTTTACATGCAAAGATCCTAGTTAGGCAGCAGGTGATAAAGCAAATTGGAGTTTGGCAACGATTCTGGGGCTGCTAAATGCCATCGGATCTCTTAATGATCCCAAGCGCGCAGTCGGGTAGTTTTGCACCCCATCCAAAAGGAAATGGCAGAAGGGTTGCGTGTGCAGATTGGAGGACATCTGCTACAAACCATGGGGATGTGTTTTCCCTGGAGTCAATGAAAATCTTACTGCTCCCTAAATGCACAAACAACCACGTTCCAGTCCCAAGCCCTCTGCACACGCGGATGGCTTGCGCTCTTGCTAAAGTAGTTCCTTCAAGCTTGCAGTTTGCAGCCCATGTCCAGTTAACTATTAAGCTGTTTGGGAGGCAGATGAGTACCTATTAACCTGTTCCCTTCCACAGCCACAAGCCCCATTTCCTTACTGGTTTACAACCTGCTCATAGTTAGAAATACTTGTGTTCTGCATACTTGACCTGGTTCTCCATCTGCCATTAGTAAGAACTTGGAGTTACCAGCTTTTGGCTGCAGTTGGACAATGACAAGGAATAAATCACAGCTACAGGAAGCTGGCAGCTGGCACAATCAACTGGTTAGGGAACATTCTCTCAATGGTTCATTTAGATTTCACCTCTGCACCCCACTCCCAGGTTTGGTTCTCAGCTGATGGAAGTGAATTCGGTTCTGCTCATCTAAGGGACCTCTCAGTGCTTAGTTCTGGTGAGCATCCAGCCCTCAGTTACTGTCTGTCCATTGAAATGCAGTCAGCATCCCAGCTAGATTCTTCTGTCAGTTGCATCCTTATGTTTTTCCCTGCCTTATAGTAGGAAGAGCTTTGTTGAACTTCACAGAGTATCACCAAAGGGGAAGAATAAGATTGTTAAATGAATCGGGACTCTCAACCCACTGTGAATTTAAGTTGACCTAGTTTGACTTAAATTATATTGGAATCCTGTGTAGACCCCTTCATTCATAATTAAGTAGTCTTAATTTGCTTCTGTAATTCATAGAATCCCAGAATGGTTTGGGTTGGAAGGGACCTTAAAGATCACCTAGATCCAACCCCATGCTGTGAGCAGGGACACTTTCCACTGGGCCATCTCAATGGGTTTAACTTCCAAGTGTTTTCATAGTGGTTGTAGTTGCAGTACTTCCTCTGCTTGCACAAACACACCCCTACTCTTAAGCCTCGACCCCCAGCTCCATCAGAGGTGAGGACTGATTTGTATTGCCAGATTTATAGAGCATTTAAACAAGCTTCTTCCTTCTTCTGCCTGCCTGAATCTTGTGACGAGGAGGAAACTGGGGCAGAAGGCTCCCCCTTCATAACAGCTCTGCCGTTGGTGATGGAGTAATATTAACACAAACCACCAACTCGATTCCCCACCACTTTGATAAGGTTGCGCACTCATTTTGCACAAGTACATAACATCTCTACCTGAGGTGAAAAGCAGGGAAATCAGATGTGTGGCACACTTGAAAGCTCGCTGCTCCTTAATCCTCTAACCCAGTTTGCTGCTGCTTTTAATGTAACCTCTGCATTGGCAGCAATGGGAGAAAGAGTGAATAATAAAGGGAAAAAACCTCAGTTCTGGGTGTAATGCTTTTCTAGCATTGAAAACTCAATAGAAAAGCAAAGGGTGAAGACGATTTCTTTAATGCAGGAGAGACTTTCCGACAGAATGATAAATAGGTCTCACTTCTCCCATTCTCTGCTACAAATCAGAACAGGCTTCCCCGGAGCTAATGATGTACTAGCAATATACCAGTATGAAAGGGGGATCTTGGCACTTGTTTTTTGCCGTTCTTTAATTCATGCAAATGTTTTAGGCTCTGGCAGGTCTTAACCCTCTCAGTTCAACTGTATTTGAGGTGTGTGTGAAACCTGTTCACCGGAGAACTTCCTGGCGTCACAGACCTCCCTTTGAAATACCAATGGCAAAGTCTTGAAGCGATGTTAAAGGGTCCTTTGGTTTGGATGGGCGCTGATTTACACCCATCTCACCTCAGAGCTGGCAGTGAGAAATTGTAGGCTCTGTTTCTCATCTTCTGACAAAGCACCTTTCTGTTCCTTTGGCCAAATACAGAGCTCTTTGCATGTCGTTTATCTCCACTCTGATCCCGCTGTCAAGTAGCCTTGTAGAAATGAGATGCAGAAGGAGCCAGCCACTTGGCTTTGTCCTAACCTGAAGTACCCTTTTCTGCTGATTAATCTGGTGTGTATGGAGATCTGCTGCCGGTGCCATTTCCTGCCCAATTGTGTTGAATTCCTTCATGACAAGAATCTTTGTGCATGACAAGAATCTGATGCTCCCAAGGTCCACACCTGGAAACAGCCACAAGTGCTTCTGAAGGCTCAGAAATGTGGGTTCCTCTTTAAAGCTTTCACTCCTCAAACAGCTGTCTCCTCAGTTCTTATCATAAAGAGAGGCAAGAGAGAAGGCTTAGGCTCACGTTGGTTGCTAGCATCTGATATAAGAGAAAGCACAAGAAATTAGTGGGATTTTGTGATGTATGAAGCCACAATAGGTTATAGATACACATATATGCCAGGTTGGATGGGGCTTGGAACAAGCTGCTCTAGTGGAAGGTGTCCCTGCCCGTGGCAGGGGGTTGGAAATGGATGAGCTTTAAGGTCCCTTCCAACTGAAACCATTCCCTGATTCTGTGATAGATTTCCTTACCCAAAAGATGAGATATGGGATATTCTATGATATGTGGCCATTTCTACCCCTTCGAAAGACCCCCAGTGTTAATTTTTGTAACCCCCCTCCTGTAACTCCAGATGTTCTTTATTCTGACCTCTTGTTTTCTATGGTACCTGAATATGATGTTGAAAGAAACTATGCAGCCTTCCAATATCTGAAGGGGGCCTATAGGGATGCTGAGGAGGGACTCTCCATTAGGGACTGTAGTGATAGCACAAGGGGTAACGGGTTCAAACTGAAACAGGGGAAGTTTAGATTGGATATGAGGAAGAAATTCTTTACTGTGAGGGTGGTGAGGCACTGGAATGGGTTGCCCAGGGAAGTTGTGAATGCTCCATCGCTGGCGGTGTTCAAGGCCGAGTTGGACAGAGCCTTGGATGGCATGGTTTAGTGTGAGGTGTCCTTGCCCATGGCAGGGGGGTTGGAACTGGATGAGCTTAAGGTCCTTTCCAACCCTGACTATTCTATGATTCTATGATTCTATATTTATCCTAATACTTTACCAAGGGATGTACATTCCCTTTTCCCTGGGGTTTATTTCCTCATACTTCCCCTCTGCTATTAGGTATTCTCCTCCTTTCTAAGATAAACACTAGTGATTTTTTCAATATCTGTAGCATGGGTGTTAAGAAAAAAAGGCTTTAAATCATCCTATTAAACGTAATAGAAAATGTTGGCTGTGCTATATAATTCTGCTGGGGAGCTTCTAAAACCCTACAGAAAGGTTATCGTTTTCTCTAACAAATAAGGGCTTTTAATGCACTTTCTCCAAAATCCTATTGGGCTTCATTCCCATTAAACTCTGTAGGACTGAAGATGCCCCTAAGGATTATTGTGATAACAGCAAGAGCCCATTTTGCTGGGTAATGTATCTGTTTTCAAGCTTGCTTTTTTGCAATTATCTGGTACAACTTTATCACCCTCCTTTAATTTCTCAGCTGTCTTTGCCATGCTGAAAAACGCTGATGAGATCTCTCTTCCTGCATTTGAGATGATAAGGCTGTCAGAAGTGGAAGTATTTCATAGGTGATGATTTGGCTTTCCCGATAATTAGCACTTCTTGAAGTCCCCCGGAACTTTTTGGGCCAGGTTGATAAAATGTTGGCAGTTATTGTACCAGCGCCTTGCTTCTGCCTTCCAGCTGCAGAAACATGCGTGGAATCTAATGGCCATGTGCTTTATTTTGTGTCTTTGAGTGGTGGCCACGTTGATGCTGCGAGGGCTGGAGCAGCTCTGCGCTGGAGCCAGGCTGAGAGAGCTGGGCTGGGGCAGCCTGGAGAAGAGAAGGCTCCTGAAGGGAGACCTTAGAGCAGCTCCAGTGCCTAAAGGGGCTGCAGGGAACCTGGAGAGGGGCTTTGGACAAGGGATGGAGGGACAGGAGAAGGGGAATGGCTTTAACCTGCCAGAGGGGAGACTGAGATGAGCTCTGAGGCAGAAGCTCTTCCCTGTGAGGGTGCTGAGGCGCTGGCACAGGGTGCCCAGAGAAGCTGTGGCTGCCCCATCCCTGGCAGTGTTCAAGGCCAGGTTGGACACAGGGGCTTGGAGCACCCTGCTCTGTGGAAGGTGTCCCTGCCCATGGCAGGGGTTGGAAGTTTGGGTCCCTTCATCCCAAACCATTCTATGAGTCTGTGATCCTTTTCATGACGAGTTTCTGTAGGTGATGAAGGAACTGCTGTGTGTTGACATTGGCTTTTTCTCCGTGTTGCTTCTCTGCTGTGATACACATGCTAGTTGGTCCCTTCTCCTTTGGTAGCAAAGGTCTTGGGGTACCCTTCTCAAGTTCCAAGTTGCCCCAAGCTGTGGAAAGGGGCCAAGATCCATTCAGACTACTTTAGATCCATCTTAAACGCTCTGATTCATTCCTTTATCACCATCACCTTCTTCCCCTCCAAAGGGAGCTTTGCTCGAATTCCCTGTGTTTCACCTAAATTAGATCCTTGAAGTATCCATGGCGTGAAAGCCTTCTCCAGTGATCACAGTGGCAGTTCTGCCTAGGCATGTGCTGCACGACATCTCTCCAAATGAACTGAACATCAGGACATAATGGGCCTCGCTGGCAGTCCTCTGTGTGCCATATGTTGAGTGCAGCTGGTATGTGGCACCATCACTGAAGCAGGTCATTTACTGCAGGAAGAAGAAGCAGACTGTGCATGCCAATTTATCAAGGTTAAAAACAGTGGCAAGGAAGACACCATGGAAGGGAATGGTGGTGGAAGATGTGGACCATTTTTTCTGAAAGGGAATAATTCTATAGCAATTCTTTGCATTGTTCTGCAAGGCCCTGATTTATTCCGCCAAGGGGGAAGGTGAGGACTACGCTAGACAAGGATTCTGGTACGTTTATTGGAGATGGGAACTCCATCTGATGCTCCAAACCTTGGCATCATCCCCAGTGGGGCTTTTTTTGCAGGGACCTGTGCATAAGAGAGATGAGCTATATCTATATGTGTGAACTTGAAAGGGAGAAGGCAGATTTGGATCATAGTCTTACCTTGGGGGAAAAAGTGTGATGCGCTGATAAGATGTGGCACTGTAAGACTGGGAAGACTCATACTCCTGTAGTGATGATGTTAATGTTTCCTTCATTTACTCAGCTGATTTAGCTTGGTTAATCCAAGTGGGGACTGACTTTCCATGTGGGTGTGTTTGGCCTAGGGGAACACCAGTCTTTGCTGTAATGTCTATACTCCATTGAAGACCAGATCTATTACGGTTGCATGAACTAATGGATTTTGTCCAACATACGGTTTCCTGAGGTTGCTCTTTATTCTCTTTGTCATTCCCACAGCAATGAATCCTACTTTGTATCCTCATGTTGCCTAGTGGAAGTAGAAAATAAGCAGTTGATCTGGATGTGAATATTCCCTGAATGATCATGTCTAACCCCTTTCAAAAAGTAAGCATGTGCTGCACACGCTTACTTTTTATACCCTGGTTAGGCTGAAATATGTCTGAATGCCTCGCATTGTTATTAAAGCGCTAGCAATGATGTTGAGCAACATGATATAATTAGAATAAATCTGAGTGGAGTATCTGAGGAGAGAAGAATCATCGTTTCTCAGAAATATCATTAGAAGAAATCTGATTTCATGCAATGCTCTCAGCCAAAGTACCGTTCTAGCTCATTTTGGCGCGTTGGAAATGAATCATTGCCTGTGATTGTCTAGTCTAGGAATTCCCATTCATCAACATCCTTCTAAGAAACGGCAAGAAATACAAGAAAGCAAATTAACTTTCAGGCACCCTTATTCAATCCTCTGTACCTAACTTAGATGAGATTAGGGATTTAGCTTCCCTAACCGGACCCCAGGTTTTTTTCCTATGATTAAAGATAACCACACAACAGCTTAACACAGTATATGTCAGGATCTTTTAGAAAGCCTGATTTTATCTTGCAAGATAATCGCACTACTTCATTAGGAGCTATGTGGCTATTTTGGGCCGATGCCCAAAGGATGAGCATCCAGCACTGGAAACAATAAACCTGCATGGGCTGAAGCAGCAAATGTATTAAGTTCGTTGGTTTATTGGCTTATCTACATTGGTGGCAACAAAGGGCTCCCTTTATTCATATCTAAAGCACAGAGTCTAAGAGTTAATATCCTGAATTGATGTAAAATTGATTCCATAACCTTTAGGGGGAAAAAAATACAACTACTTTCACATGGATAAGAGGAAGCAACTTCATAAAACCAGGTAGAAAATACCATGCGTTTGGGGTTGGAACTGGATGATTTAAGGTCCTTTCCAACCCAAACCATTCTATGATTCTATGCATTTCTTCCCCAGATATAGCTACTGGATTCCGTGGTTTCAATTTAACATGATTAACTTTGTCTAGGAGGATGTGCATCATTTGACATCTGAGATGCAAGGCCCTGTAGTGACTCTTCTAATCTAAAAACAAAGCTGGAGCTCTAAGTTCAGGCCTCTGGCAGAGATTAGCTAGCGAAGGCATCAGGACAGAGCCCGCAGCAAGTTGTGTTATTCGCACACACACACTCACCACCTTTATCCAAATGGTTCAAGCTTACTCCTAAACCAGCAGTTTTGTTTCTTCCTTCAAGACAGTTTGGGTCCTTTTATTTCCCCTTTTCTCCCCCACTAACTAAATCACATTGGACATTTCACACCGAACACGCTGATAGTCTCTAAAATATCAAATGCTTTATCCCTGGGAGCCCCCTGGGAGCTGCTTTTTTTAATGGATTAACTATGGCAGGGACTGCACTCCCACAGTTTTCGAACTATACAATAAGTATATTACATACTTTTAAAGCTATAAATAAGATTTATACACAACCCATGGGGATTTTCCATTAAAACTTCATAAATCACATCGTGCATCATCCTCTTTAATCCTCAGCCTTGCAGTGTTAGTCACCAAAAAATATGTTTAACCCTGTATAAAATTCAGGAGCACATATAAAGAGGGGTAACGAGAGGTTTTATGTGCTCTGGGTTTTCTTACCCTAATGCATTTCCTTTTCCTGGCAATTATTTGCAATAGGAGCAGTTCTTTCTTGGCCCGGCTTTAACCGAAAACCCAGGTGCTCTGCCTAAATAGGTCCAGTATAGACCAGCAGAATAAGCTTTTCCTGTGTTATCCTCTCTTTAGCTAAAGGCATCCATGTTATTTGCTGCTAGGAGAAGGCAACTTTCAGATTCCACACCTCATTCACTCTCACCCTACTGGTCAAGCTCTTCCTTTCCAGTGAACAGCAGAAGAAGAGGAGCACTGATCTAATTTCATCACATTGAACTGCCTTCAGCTATTTGACCTGCTTGATATGTCTCAGGATTCAGAGTGACGGAGACTGCCGTTGTCTCTGCCCCTTGGCAGTGGTGTTCCATAGGAGCTATGTAATTCTCTTTCATACCCTCTTAATATTTTGGGAACAGAACAAAAATGAGGTCCTGTGCAGTAGGATCTTGGTTGCAGAGAAGGGAAGGTGTTCATGCATAGGAAAGGGTGTTATCTCCTCTTCCCATGCATTTAGGCTGTAAGCTCTTTAAAAGCAGGACCACCTCTTCCCACTTGGAAGAGTAGAAGGGAAGGATGCATTCAAAGTAGACACGACACAGCCACAGTCTTTTCAGTGAAACCTCATCACCTGCAACGTGATGTACGAGCAAACGTGTTGCTTCAGTGTGCTTAATGGCATTCAGGATGTTACCCAGAAAATAATGACAGCGTTCTTGGACACCAGGATGCTTTTAAACCACTGGAACATGCAGTGCTGCGGCCTCCCCACCAGGAGCCACTGGCAATGTGACTTAATTAATAGGTCTCTTCGCATCTTCCAGCAGGGATGCTGTTGTGTGGAAGGGCATCGTCCTCGGTGCTAGGAAGAGAGCCACAGAGACAAGCGGCAATCTGGATCTTGCTTTAGAGGCTTTTAGAAACAAGCAGCTCTGATTAGCTTATTGCTGGCCCAGCCAAAATCATCTAGCTTGGAAAGCTCCATTTGCGAGGAGCTGCTTGGTTTACAGGTGCCTTGGAGAACAGGCAGAATTTCATAGCAGAGTAGGGCAGCCCAGATGCCGTGGTGATGGATGGGGTAGATCCTGTCCTGATTTAGATGGCAGGACTTGCGTGATAATCCTCAGCTGAAAACTCCTGTTTTGAGGGGTTCTGTCAGGAATCCTCCATCTGGTCATGGACGTGAGGTTTTTCTCACCAAACGCAAACAGTTATTGTCATAAAATAGAGTTCAGTAAGAACTAAAGAGCAGAACTGTGCTAGTAGGGACTGTGCCAATACCTGCCCAAGTCAACCTGCAGCCTGAATATGAGCTGCAGTCTAGAGACAGAAGAAGCAGCAGAGTTGTGGAGTGATGTTTTTTTTACTTGGAAGAGAGAAACAAAGGCAAATGTAGAACCTGTTTGTGTCTGTGTTTAGGTAAGAACTCTTATCTACTGATCCACAGTGCTTGTTTAATCAATGGGGCGGTAGTCTGGGAATGCGTACCCAGTCTTACAGCATGAGAAGTTCCTGCAGGAGACTTGCTAAGTGTCTGGTTGTGCTTCCATTAGAGAGTAGTTTGGGCTGGAAAGGACCTTAAAGTCATCCAGTTCCAACTCCCCTGCCATGGGCAGGGATGCCTCACACTAGACCATGTCATCATAGGTGAGGGATGAGATTCCAGTGTGATGTGTGAGACAGCAGAGGAAATGAGAAGGTGACACTGGGAGATGTTGGTGAACAGTGTCCATTAACCCAGATGACATGTTTTTGTTGAAGAAAACAATGACATATCACCCTTAGCTTTAGAGCTGCATGTCAGCTCCTGCTCCAAGGTTGCAGGGAAGCATCCTTGGCAGCTGGCAGTTGAATGGGAAGGGAGCCAGTTGATATCGCACTGGGTGAACCACTTGAGAAGTGCTGGCATTTGTGCAATGGCATCTGCTTACACAGCCCATCGAAAGGCGCCAGATGCTGTCTGCAGTAAGAGCTTCTCTGCTTTGGCATTTGTGTCCTACAATTTACAGCCCTGCCTTATCAGTGTTGGGAGGGGACAAGCCCATGCAGCTGAGCAGAAATCCGGCTCAGCAAGATGAGCTCTATGTGAAAGTGCCTTGTCTGATCCCAGGTAAACTCCCTCCCCATCCGCAGAGCAGCCTGAGATCTCTGGAGATTCCTGGTGCTGCTTTTATGTCTTGACCTCAGTGCATTGGACCAATTTATTTAGCATATAGGTTTGGGAGGAGTTGCTTTTTGTTCTGCAGATCTTACACATGGGGAAGTGGATTATTTACAGGGCAGCTTGTGCGGACTCACCCTTGTCATCTACATTTGCCTCCATCCTGTTAAGTTTTGGTGGCGAATGCGAGCATCTAACATTGAAGAGGGACAAACGTTTCAAGGCTGCGTGATGGGACTTGGGGTTTGGTTGCCTTTGTGGAGGGGGAGTCACTGATTTCCCTGCTCTTTTCTTCCCCACAGCCCAAGAGGAGCTGACAAATATAACTGTGCATAAGCTGAAAAAGAACAGATACAGGTCAAAATGTTTCATTAAGCAAGATCAGGATCTTTCACCCATTTTAAAGATCCGGAGGGCAGAGGTGCATCCCTTAGGATAAAATAGGATTTTCTTCATGGATTTGTTTTTAGGTTTTCCCTATGAAGAAATTATTGGCCATAAAATGTGGGGGTATTTTCTCCACGTAGAATGTAGGGCAAAACCATTTGGGTTTATGCACTGACATTCCAAATGTCAGGAAACTGAGGAGTGAATGTAATATTTGAATGTGCTGGTGAGGTATTTGTGACTGCCGGTGCAACAGTAATGTGTTCCCTTTGGGATCCAGTGCAGGAAACAAATGTGGCTAATGAAGGACTTAGAGGGCTAATAAGCCCTAAATCAGGTTTCCCAGCTTTTTAATTATGCTGCATAATTATTGGAGGTTTGCCATCATCTCTTTAACCTGGTTGACTAATAGTCCCTTGGCCAATCCGCAGAGCAACCTATTTACACTTCCCTGCTGATTGACTATCAGTCGAAGAGCTACAGAGGCATTGCCTAAGCAGAAGCACATTTATCATGTGTGGAAAACCTCAGCAGGGGATTGGTTTCTTGCTTTCAGCAGGTCAGGAAGTGGTCTGTTTGTCAGCCCAGGCTCTTCAAAGGGAGTCGAAGACGACCAAAGTACTTCCAGAAGAAGCACAATGTTAGAGGAAGAGTCAGTAGTTGTCCTGGGCAAGAGAAACAGGGCTGCGTTTATGAGTGAAGCCCAAAGGTTAATGAACCCTGGTTGGGATGGGATGAGAGGAAGAGGAATAGGGCTGCTGCTCTGGCGCTGGATGTATTGGTGCCACTGGTCCTTTAGCTGTCTTTCTTCTGCCTTTCTCCTCCCCACCTTTAAATCTGTGCCTGCTTCTGACCCATCTTCAGCCTTTTGCAGAACTGGGGTTTACCTGGCTTTTAGGCCAGGTATTTAGGGAGTGTGTGAGCTCGTCCATGTTGCTGGGGTGGGTGAATCAGCTTTCTGTACATGCACCTCTGCAGAGCATCATGCTCTGTGGGTAGGTGTCTAGAGGGGCCCGGTGGATCCCTTTGCTGCTCTTAGCCCACAGCATATGCATGACTTAAAAATGAACCAGAAATCATTTTTTGCCCCTTCCAATGAACAATTTTTCCTATTTATTTCTCTTTTTTTACACAAATGTATACTAATTCAGAGCAGGTATTGCACAAACCTGCTTTCTTCTGATTCCGAGTGGTACAAGGAGGGAATGCTCTTGGTTTTATATAGGAGTTGAAATGTACTGTTAGATGCAAAGCCCGTTTAAAATGTGTATCTTCCAGCAGTAGAACTCACCACCACTTATGCCTCATCCTTGCCTAATAATACATGCTTAGCTACTTCTGAATCCATTTGAGTTAGGCTGCTCTGAGCAGATCTGACCCATCTTTTTTAATGATACGCCTGATTTCTTATTTGTATATATATTGAATTCCACTTTGGAATCACATGTGTTTTAAATTGTTATGCATGCTGTTTAGGGCTCGAAAGACACTGAGCACATCGTGATCACAGAGATTAGGATTTGAATACCTCCTCCACCTGCATCCCTCTTGGAACAGAGTGTGCCAAAGTAATTACAGCTTGGAAAATCTTCTTGTGCTGGATAATTCAGTTGAACTAGGACGTATTCTCTGAGCTCCTTGCATTGCCTGCATCCTGGTGGTGCCGGAGGAACGCTTTGGGCCTTGGTTTTTTTGCCCTTTGCATAGCAATGGGATTCAGCCTCATTTCCTGAGCACGTTCCGTTTGTCTCCAGTGGATTAGTTCCTTCCGTCTTCCTTGTTCCCTCGAGGAGCTGTGGCCCAGGCTCTGCCATTCCCCCAGTGACAAGCCTGGTAAACCACTCAGCATCATTTTTGACTGCTGATGGTGCAGGCTGTTCTGGAGCAGAAAGTTCAGCGCGGGTATGTTTTAAAACATTGCCGCGATGCATATGCACAGATGCCATTTGCACAGTCCCCTCCCTGAGACGTTTTTGGCAGTGAAAAGCCAACCGCAGTGATTGTAGGAAGCAAACACAAGATGTGGGCATGCAGGCAGGACTGAAATGTATCTGGTTAACCGTGGCAATGAGACAGTACAACGAGTTGCTTGTGCGTTTCGAGCTGGCCATCGCTAAGCCCTCCCGCTCACTTCTGACCTTCTATTTCATGGTTTCACCTATGGGTGAACATCAGCGGTGTTTAAATGCCCCAGAACAAGGCTTATGAAGTGGTAATACCCCATTTAGTGGTAATTTCCTTCTAGTGGAAGGTGTCCTTGCCCACGGCAGGGATTTGAAACTGGATGAGCTTTGAGGTCCCTTCCAACCCAAACCATTCCATGACTCTGTTATTTATACAACGTCCTGTGTATGTTATAAATTTAAACAGGTCGTCTTCTTTTATTTATACAACGTCCTGTATATGTTATAGATTTACACAGGTCTTCATCTTTTATCGGCAATAAGACCAGGTTCTTCACATAGAACATGGACATTTTAACTACTTGTCTTGGGATGTTTTCAGGGCTTTTTGTTTGCATCTTACGTTCTGCCATTTGTGGGGTGCAGATCCTCTCATAATTGTGTGTCTGGTTAATGCCACGTATCGTAATGCTTATGATACTGGTAAACCTAAACCCTTAGTTGTGTGATAGGCAGAGTAGAGGCAGAGCATCAGGCAAGGCATTTTCCCCTTTCTCAGGGGTGGTTTAGACCTGTGGTTCTGGTTCCTGGCTCAGTCACTGGTCTTAACAGCACGTTGAATAACAGGTATGACTGTTATCTATTCAAATGGACACTCTCTATTCAAATGGAACCAAAATTCCAACTAAATATAATCGGTTTCGGTAATGAAAATGCCTGTCAAATGTCAGCCAGGAATGATTTTATGTTTCTTTTTATATCTATTTTGTAAACCTCAGCTATAAGAGGCTGTAGCACAACCGCTGACAGGCTCTTAACTGTAGTAGCACAAGAACAATAGTGTAATACAGCATGACAGATTTTTCCATGTGGGGGATGTGTGTGTTGGTAGAATAGGTTGGACCAAAATTACCCCACAAAATTGATTAGATCATCATGTAATGAGAATCATCATTTTAGCCGTGGCTTTTCGACATCCTCTCGACAACATAATTAACCTGGGAGATGTTGAGGCAATGAAAATCAAAAAGGAACCTCTGTAATTACAGGCCATAAAATATAACCAAAAATGTTACAGAATAATAAAAAGCTTAATCTTTTGCCTTCCGAGCATATTATCATAATTGCACCTTTTAGACCATTGCCCCACATCCTGATGCTGTCCTAAATTTAAAGGCTTTTTGGTGAAGAAGCCTCTTCTCTCCATTGCTTTGCGTGTTCAGAGTTGCAGGCAGGCTCATCAGTGGATTTTTACCACGCCTAGTTAAATTACACAGCTGTTTGGAGAATTAAATAATGCCTGTTATTAAGGAAAAGGTGAAATTGGGTAAGCAGTGCTCAGTGAAGAGGAAATTATGTTACTCATAACTGATGGATCTTAATGGAAATGTGTCCGTAAAGTTGCAGCATGACTTGAATTACCACTTTTGGCAGCTGAAATATGTAGCTTTTAATTACCTTGATTTAAGGCAGATAATGGAGTCACGTCCGGTATAGTTGTATTATTGTTATTTATCTCCGCTCAACTTTGAATTTTATAGAGTATCTTCATAAACCTGCCTTCTGGCTGAGTAAATACCTGTTAATGCTCTCCAGGCATACTCTACATAGGGCATTTGTTGTGCATAAGTTGAACATGTAACTATCCCAAACGTTTGTTCTCACCTTCCTTCCCTCCATGTGTGTGTTTTCTCCTCTGAGTCAGCTTTTAGCACTACAGGGGCTCAACAGCAAGGGAGAGGTGCTACTTGTCATCCTCTTAGCCCTGCAATCTCTGCAGTCATTAACACCACCACGAAGAAGGGAACTTGCAGTGTTCTCCCTCACTGATGGAAAAGACTGTAAGAGATACAGAGCAGTAGGACAGGGTTGTTGTGTGGTCCATGCAAACTTCTGGATTTGGATTCAAAGCATTTTGGCATCAGGTTTGCAAAGGCTTTCCGGAGGTGCCCAACAACTTCAGTACTTTCAGCTCTCAAATGTGGAGTAAACTCTAAGACCTCTGTTAAAGGCAGTGCTGAGAACTACCACAACTTATCTATGGGTAAGCCCCATCTCTTTAATCTATAGAAAGGATAACTTGAATCTCAGTCCTACAAACTCCTCCCTTTGTAGGGTACAGACCACACTGTGCCATGCTGATTCATCCTTAAAATCACAGCCCTGTACTATGTAGGAACCTAACTGTGGCCACAAACCTGTGCTTCGCGGTGCCGTTGTAAGGACAATGAAACCTCCTCCTTAGGAGGAGCTGGAAAAACGCGAGTCCAGATTGGTGAGGTAGATTCATGGTGGATCTGCTTCTGATCTGTTCCCATATATGACATAGATGGAAGAGGATCTTCCTCTTTTCTATCCCACCGCAGCCACCTGGTGTTCTCAATGGCCTTTGGGGAAAAAGGGAGGAATTCTAATGCAGTTCTGGCTGTGCTTTGACAGAAAGTGTAATGTTGAACCTGTAAGAACAACGAGCTGTCGGCAGACCTCACTGTACATGAAGTTGTAATGCCAACCTAATCAGCTTGAAAAGAGCTGCTAGCACAATGTACACCACCTCTTCAGCCTATAAATAATTGCAAATGAGTAGGCTAGCTATTTTTTAATCATGAGCAGAGGGTGAAGTTAATCCTTGCATGGAGGAGCCATTGCAAAAGAGGGTTTCCTGGCTTGTTTTTCGCTCTGGTCCTTTGTACGGTGTCGAGGCGCTCCAAACACCCTTTTTGGATCTCTCTCTGCCTTTTGTTGCATGATCCCAAAGCACTCTGCAGTAGAAATCATTTCTTAATAGAATCCCAGCCTGATTTGGGTTGGAAGGGGCCTTAAAGCTCAACTGAGGTTCACAACATCCCCAGGAGGCGGATAAAGGGGATCAGGTGATGAGTGGGAAAACCACAACTACCCAGAAGAAGTGTGTCGGAGCAGTTAGAAGGGATTCCAGCTTTGTCTGGGGACCAGAGATGCTGCTTCAGCAATGTTTTTGCTAACAGACTACTCTGTGCAGTTGGTCTCAGTTGTGGCAATCAAGCAGGAGGATGCAATGACAAGTGTGAATGGAGGTGTGAGGATGCGGATTTATGTGGTTGAATTGGTGCAGGTCATGACGAGCCCTCGGGCGATGTCACCCTATGTCCCCTGTCCAGTAGCATGAAGTGCAATAGAGTTCCAGCTGAAAATAGCTGAGTGGGTGGGGAAATGTGGGATTAGTGCCCATGACTGACTTAAACAGTGTGTATATGTACTTTCTGCATGGTTTTAATCGTCCCATTGCTTCCCACACCTCACTACTTGCAAAAGGGGGTGTATAGATTGAACATGTTTGATGACAAAGGCTGCACATGGCCAGAGCTTTTGAGAGCATCTCACATAATAGGACCCAACTTTTACTACCACTGGGCTTATTTAATAAAACCCAGCAGGTGATGAGGCACTGTGTGATGCCGTTAGCAGGTGATGTGCTTTGGAGATGAAATAGCAGGAATTGTTGCCTTTTAAAGAAATGAGATTGGGAAAAGAAAACGAAGCTGTCACGGAACGTGCATCCTTCCATTTTCCTGTGAATGATTTGGCCTTCCTCCTCTTCTTCCAGTGTTCGTGGGATGAGTCCAGAAGGAAAAGCAGGTCTTTTTCATTCCGTTTTAAGGGAAGCAATGCCCCCATGGTTCTGTTTAATCTCTTTCTAGTCCAGCTGCGAGGGGGAAGCTGGGTGGGGACAGAGGACCACAGGAGCCATCCCACGCCCTCACCAAAGGGAGGGATGAAGGATGCAATTACTTGGCCTGGTTTTGCTCCAGTCGGTCCAACTTCGACAGCAGCAGCAGGAGGAAAAGGCACCTGGGGAGCTGGAAATGGAGCTTAAAGCTGAATTTGATCCATGCTAGCAGGGGCGATGGGGTGAGGGGGTGGCAGGGAGGCACTGCAGGGCCTCTCATTATATATTGACATGATACCTGATCTTGCCATCAACAATGTAGTTAGGGAGAGAAGGATTTAATAGAAATATGTGAGGTACATACAGATTTATGCATTTACTCATTTGTATGAATATGTGCATATCTTTTGGGTGGGTGAGCCGCATATATTATTATTAGGGGAAGTGATCTAGAAATACATTTTGTAGTCTCTCTGCATGCGCTTTGCAATCCCTACATCAGGTTTCCTGTGATGTGCAATGCAGCTGAATATTCAAGACAAATGCAGTGATTTCTGAATCAAAACAAAGCATTTATAATTCACTGGCAGCTTTTATAACTCAGTGACCCAAGATGTAAAACCCCAAGCACTGGGATGCGTCTGCTTTTAATTGCACCTTGTAAATCACAGTGGTAGGAAGCGAAAGAGGAAGATGGTGTTTCCTAAATGTGTATTTGTTAGAGGTGGGATTAGCACAGCGTTTTAGATGTACAGCTCGCACGCCTGTGTGCCACGGAAGGTCTGAAGACTCAGACTGGTCAGGACCATCAAGTTTAGCTCCCATCCCAAAGATAAATGGCCACCTGGCATCCTGCACTGGTTTTTCCATGGCAAAACTTCCCTGATCCCATCAGTGTAGATGGAAGCAGGATCAGGTGTTTTCCAAACACACTCAGCTTCTGCTGAGTATTTCAGTATTAGAAATTAATGTTTTAGCAGTTTAAGCAGATGAGCTGCACAAAGGAAAGAGAAATCAGCGTCACTATCAGTTCATGGGGCCAATGGGTGCCATGATCAGCGCTGGAAGAACTCAGGCCAACATTCTTCTTATGTAACCAATATTTAGCCATAGAATATGGCAACTCGAGCTGAAGTTGAATCATTGCAAGGCTCTGTTATAAAATAGTTGCTATATGTTTCAGTCTGGCTCGATGTGTACTGAGATTGGCAGCTGCCTTCCTTGCATATGCTGGGGAAAACATCAAAAGGTTTGGAGGTTCGTTTCAGATATTCCAGTTTGTCCTTGGCTTATTTGAAGTGTGAGAGCTCTTGAGGTGTATAAAACGGAGCTGTAAATGCAATGGAAGGGAGATTTTGTCAGAAGATGCTGCGGTTTCCATCTCTTCCCTTGTTTGGAACTCATTGGCACAAAGAGATGACCAAAGATGAGAAGAAGAAACGCAAACACAAAGGGAACGTGCAAAGTCCTTTTCAGTTGTGGTTTGACTTCTGAGCCTGGGGATGGATTTGTTTAGCTTGGCCTTGCTACTGAGCAACTCCACAGTGTGTCACACGAGGGGAGCCAGGAACTCCTTTTGTCCTGAACTCTATTGATCTACATGAGCCAGAGCCCAGCTGACTTTTGGGCAGGGGCTTGTGTCTGAAATAGATTGGACTCAATTATCCTTCAATAAGAAGAGTGGAGATGGGACCTTATCAGCCTTTTACCCCACATTGGCCTCTAACTTTGTGTGATGTCCCTATTTTCACATGGCTCTCCCCATACAGAAGTAGCCGGAGGGGGGGTGGGGGGGTGTCCTGGTTTCTGTTGCCTCTTGGAAATAAGCAGATTCCCTGAACGTGAGCAGAATTGGGAAAGCAAAGGCTGTGTTCTGTGGGGGGGTCTTTAAAAGAGCTTCAAAGTGACTGCTGATGAGGTGGGATATAATAAGATAAGGCAGTGCAGTCCTTGAAAGCCCAGTTGGTGGCTATGAGGGTGTACTCTTGGCTTCATGTCTTGCTTCTTGTACTGCTTTCCTGATGTGCCAGGCTCATACAGGGCCGGATGGACATTTGGACCCGATAAAGCCATTTTAGTAGCTCACTATGTGCTAAAGTAACTGAGGCTGCCCTGAAGGAGGGGAATAACATCACCACTTCAGCATTGCCTATCCTAATTTTGAGTGAATCCACCCTGTGATGCAGGCTATGCAGATGGTGTCTTTTACACCTCCTCTTCACCAGCTTGGGTGTATCTTAGCACATTCTCCCTTGTCATCCTCCCTGGCTTTGATAAGACTCAAAACCCTGTTTTTTCCTGCGTTTAAGGTCTTGCCAGTGCAGATGGGTGAGATGTGCTTTGAAAGGCCAAAAGGTGGCAATTGGTGCTGTTGAAAACACATGGCCATCGTGACTGGGTGGCGCAAAGGAGGCAGCAGGAGAGGGGAAAATACTTGCTTCATAAATACTGAGGTTTAACCATCTCTGATAACGGTCAAGGTGGAAAATGAGGGGTCTTGTGCATTGTGTTGGTTTTCCATACCCATTAGTGGCTACTAAAGGAAGATTAGGCATTGAGATTTGCTGGTTATAGGTCCTGGCATTGCTGTGAAGAGCAATGAACCTGAGGGTATGAAATCCTAATGACTGTGTTCCCTGGTTTGTTTGCATTAGAAGTGAGCTCTGCTACTATATTAGAGCTGTGATACCCTGAGCAAGAACAAGCACCACCCAAACCCTCTGTTGGAGGCAACACTGATGCACTGAGGATGGAGAACTACTTAAATGCCTTGCACTAGTGAGAATATAACGCCTAGAAAGATTGTGTGATGCCTTTGAAGTCCTATGGATGGAATGGGGCTCGATTTCTGTTTCCTAAGCTTTTCTTAGGCTGTTTCTTTTAGCCAAGACCATTTTGTCATCTGAAAGGTTCCTGCTGAGAGCTTTCTAGCCTCCCTTGTTTCAGGGTTAATTCAAATCAGGCTGAATTAGAGAAGGAGAAACTGGAAACCTCAGTCAGCTCCAGCTCCCGGAGAGCGATGTATTCAACGGATGTCTGTCTCTTGTACCCTTTTGTAAGGAGAGCTGCTAGCTGGCTCTGCAGAGCACGAAACAGTGTGGTTTGTAACACATATGCTAGAGAAGGAGGTGTAAATAAAGAGCTGGTGAGGCCAGAGGAATGTCCCGCAGGCAGATACGCAGTCAGGGCACATTGAATTGACAGAAGGCAGAGCCAGAGATGTATAAATCCTCTCTGACCGCATTCACATGAGTGCCAGCTGACACAGGCTGGAGGAAGACAAAACGCCGGCAGTTCCAGAAGCCGGGATGCTGTGGTGAACAGGTCCCTGTGGCTCTGCAGGTGCTGCACAGTGGGCTGGCTCTGGAGCTGCGCCCTGCAGCAGCCCGAGCAGAGCATCGGCGCCTGCAGATGCTGAGATAAATCTGGGCGGTGCTTTGGCTGGTTGTTCCCTATGGGTGTTGTGTGGATGGCCTTTGGCTCCCGCTGGGCTCCCGCAGGTGCAGATGTGACCAGTTGCCATGCAAAATAAAGCAAGAATGCGTCAACCCCATTGCCCTGAGCTGAAGGGAATCCAGCAGCGTTATCAGTTCTGACTGCTCACAAACCCGGAGTCAGGTGTGCTAAACCGGGAGGGAGCATGGGGAGCAAAATGTCAGGTTTGGGCTGGGTTTTGAGACTTAAGGTACACTTCAATTATGTGTTCAGCCTTTTCTCTCAAGACTCGGAGGTTATCATTTATCTACGAAGAGAAAGAAGGGGGGGGAACCTCAAGGATGCTTTCTCAGGCACCAAAGCATGGCTGTATTGAATTGGCAGCCACTGAATTTTGCAGAAAGCAGCCAAGAATAGCAGGGTGGCCTTTGCCCCCGGGTACTTCAGTGCATCTTCAGAACGGCTGCAGCCAGGGATGAAATTGTACAGGCTTCTCTCAGGGGTCCACTTATGATCTGTTTGCTTGTCCTTTGTGCTTTTCTATAACTGCACCATTGAAGTTTCCTCTCTCCAACCAAGAAGTATATTAGGAAGAAAGACTTGCAAAAGCAATTCATCAAGCTGAGGGTCAACTGAGAGGGTCAGGCACCCTTTCTGCTTATAGGAGGAGAGCCTGACTCTAAGTGCTGGCTTGGAGTCCAACTGATGGAGAGCTGGCGAACACTGCACTTGATGCATCCGAAGCAGCCAAAAGCCATAGTGCTTTGTGGAGAAGGGACAACATCCCTGTGCTCAGTAGCGGTGGTGACACTGGCATGGTGTGGAGCAGCTCTTTCTCGTTGGCAGAGACCTAAGCGAAGACTGAGCTGCTCTGGGGGGAGATGCCAGGCAGGGCTTGGGCTGCAGACAGTGCCTGATGTCCCCCATGGAGCCTGGGACAGGGCAGAGATGGTCACCGTGGAGCGGAGTGTCTCTTGGCACGGAGAGGAGGTGCAGGAGGAGATCAGCACGCTGGGCTGCCTCTGAGATGATGGCAAAGAGAGCAGTCAGGTCTTTGAGACCCTGCCCAAAGCCCTGGCTGTACCAAAGGCAGTGCCAGCAGAATCTGTGCTCGGCCAATTGGGAAGTGGAGACTCAGCTCATGATGACAACTGGATGCTGGTGACTTGTGGCTACAGAAGCTTTGTTCCTAATGTGCAGGTGATCAAATTCAGGAGCAGGTTTGCCCAGAGAGCTTTTGTGGAGTCTCCATCCTTGGAGATACTCGGAGCTCAATCAGACAAGATCATGAGTGCTTGCTTTGAGTGGGGTGTTGGATTAGACCATCTCCAGTGGGACCCTTCCAACCTCTGTGTGGTTCTGGGTGTGAAATTGTGAAGCTGCCCACCTTTTCACTGCAGGGTTGGCCATTATTAACTAGCTAAAGATGGCTCAGAACTCTTTTGTGCATTCTATATGACTGCATAGTCAGAGTCAGATTGCCTTGCTGTGCTAAAAGAGCACAGGCGTTGAGGGAAAGGAATTCCTTTTTATCTGTTTCATTTCTGTAATGAATTTCCTGGGATTTATCCCTTGCTGTTAGCATGGGGGGTTAGTTTGAAATAGAGGTTGACTTGGAATGGCAAGTAATGCCAGCCTTTTGTGCATTTTGTTTTTCGTACAGGTTACAAAGAAGGAAGAAAGAAAGAAATGCATCTGGGCTTCGATCCAATTGGATGACTGTCAACCCCATGCAGCTGAGAAGGGAAAAGACAGATGTATTGATGGGCACTGAAATGAGACGGAACAAAAGACGACAACCTGAGCAGGGAAGAAAAGGTACTCTTTTAAAAGGGCTGTATTTTGATGGTGCCTTATCCAGGTCTTTCAGAGCTTCCCGCATATCCCTGTGTGCCAAGTATTCCCCCTCCTTTTTTTCCCCCCTTTTTGCCTCGAGGACTTTCATTATTATTATTTTTTGAACTCACAATTGAAGTGTTCTCCTTTCTTCTCCCTGTCCTTCATCACGAGCAAAGTGGCACATTTTTAGACCTTTATAACCTGCATGAATCTGCTGCTCTCCCCTTCTTTATGATCCGGAGGATGCAAAGCCCTGGAACCTAGGGCAGAAGAAAAGGCCTCTCGGCTCCTTCCATTTGTCCGTTGTGTTACGTTTTCTGTGTGTACTTTTCCTTTTGGATGCCATTGTAAGGTGTGAGCTCACATATTAGAGTGAAAACGTCGGTTTTCTTCCCCGCAGCATGTTCAGTGAGTCACCAACCACACACAGTTTTGGCTGTTAGCTGACTTAGCTGCATAGATGCAGACGGAGATAAGTCCAGCTGGCAACGTGGTGCCTGAGGGACCTCATACGGTCCAAGCCTCCCTGTTTACCACTGTGGTCCAGACAATCTCAAGTCTTTCGGTACCTAACTTGTATCACGATGGCAGGAACCAGTTGGCTGAACATCTTTAGGATCTGTCAGTTCTTCCTTGTTTTGCTGTAGACATCCTCCAATATGGCTTGCTTTCTGGAATGCGATAGTCTTGGTTCTTCCATCTATCAATCTTTATTTCCCTCTGTCTATTGATGAAGGGACAGCCCATCATCTCCAGAATACACAAACTCCAACCACATAGGTATAGGCTGAATTTGAGCCTGATGTCCCTTTGATTTGGGTAGGTCATAAGCGTGCATCAAAGTGCTTCCAGTCAATAAGGGTCTACACAGAAATTTGTCTACTGTGGTTTGAACTGTTGGCTGGTTATTAGTCTTTGCCTTGATTTACCTGGTTTTGTGTAATGGAGAAGTTGATGCCTTCCTTTCTGATTAAAGCTTTGTATTTTGATTTATGGAAGGCTCTCCACTGAAAGGTGCTGTGCAGAAGTGTGAACTATTGTTATTATCCCTCTAAAGCATGTTGTCCATAACTCACAGCAAATGCAGTTCATGAAACATGTTAGCTATGCAGTTTTCATTTTTCACCCTTATTTATTCGTGCCTTTTCAGAGCACTTTAGATAAGTATTTGGAAACCTAGTTAGGGGAAAGTCGTCTTCAGCACGTTTCACTTTAACTGGGTAGAATATTGTTTTCTGATTTTAATCATAAAAATGAAATGCTCCTAATAGAGCGGAGAAACCCAATTTCCTCAAGAAGCATTTGCAGGCTGATCTGGCTCAGATATTCCTGCTATCACAGGAGAGTAATATCTTGGGCATGAGAAAATGTTCTGCACTATACCTGAATTAAATATAGCTGTACTGGACAATTATGTGTTTAGCATCATTGACTTCCAACTCGATGGCTAAGATACTCTTTACTGTCCGTTGTCAATTATTAACCTTCACAGCTACAGTGCTGCTTAATTCTGGGTGTAGGGTATGCATCGGATGGAGGCAGCCGGAAAACGTGCCATGTATTGCACTGTAGCACGTACAAGGTTTCATGAGGGCTCTGCTGTATTGGCCCAGTATTTGCACCTTGCTCCTTGCCTCCTCTTCCTCCTCCTAAATATTCCCCACTTGAGCAGTGTAGAGGCTCAGAGGGGACAAACTCTGTAGGTGCTTTTAAGAGTCAGAGGTTAGTGATGAACTTAGGCCATAGCAGCGTGACGAAGTCCCACCAGTTCAGTCCTTGGCTAGGACCATTCCTACCTATAAACTCAACCCTGCTGGGTGCAGCGGAGTTATCAGCCTGGATTTACAATACAGCAGGGCTGCTGAGACCTGAATTTATTCTCCATCACTTTGGACCTATCAGGTGGTGGAGGCAAGCGGCGCTCATAATGAAGAATACTGATTTCTCATTTTCTCCTGGATTCAATTCTTTTGTTCTCCTTAGTGTTTGTCATTCCTGGCTTCTTGTGATGGTGTTTGTGCCAGACCCTCAGTTGGTATCATCCCACACAAGTCAGTGCAGCTACACTGATTTACACTAGCAATCATCTGCACCCTTTGTATATAGAAACACCCAGTGAGTAGAAGGGATGCTGCTTAACAAAGGGTCAGGCACAACAGCATCAGCTTCTTGTCTTATGGGTTTAAACTGAAATTCAGTGCTGCCATTTCTTTGACCTATTCTCTGCCCTTTTCGTTTATATCTGTAGTAAACTTGCTGCTGCATTAACTCAAATTTAAGCTTGTTTTACTAGGTGTTGCTTTGTGAACTGTAAATAGAGACAAAGTGTAGAGAAAGAACAAGAGCCCCTGCAGGGTGAAGCAGCAGCTTGCTTAGTTTATGCATTGTAGGCGCTTGCGATTTTCCCCTTTCTGTGCCCCCACCCCTCCTTCCCCAATCGGAGCTAACATCACTTGATTTTTCAATATATATGCAAACAAATCACAGCGAGTGATTTCATGGTCAGTGCTAACGGAGCGCGTTTGGAGCTGCTGCACAGCAGCACGTTCTGAGAGCAGGGGGATCACACGTCAAATTACGTTGGCAACTTGTAGCTGTAACTGCGAGAGGATTAGGAAGCTTACGTGGGGACTGGAAGTTGCGTTATGGGATGAGAAGGCAACAGAAAGCCCTTCAGGCAATGCTTTCAAAACTGCCCATGTAACCTCAGGGGCCTTTGGCTCTCAATTAGAGCTATGGAGGGTTCTCCACCTGTGATGTTTTCTAGCAAGGAAGATTGGTTTGCAGGCGCTGAGACACCTCTTGAATTGAGCTCAGCTTGACTCAGTTGCTCTGGTTTGGTTGTTTTGAGGTGGATGTTTTATCTGGAAAACTATTGAATTCCTTGGGAAAGAAAACTATTGAATTCCTTGGGAAAGCTTCCCACTGATGTCCTTTGCCCGGAATCATTCTTCTGGTTTCTTTTCTCATCTTGGGCAAGTCCAGCTTGTCCGTGTGCATTCTGAGCATCCCGAGGTTTATTACTGATATATTTGCTATCATTTTCGATGCCTCAGTGTTCTCTTGGTGGACTTGATGATATTAAGCATACGAAGTCAGGTCTCTTCCCAAATGTTTAGCCTTAGGAGTAGGAATGTTTTGTAAATTGGCAGTGTCATGGGCTTTTATTCTCTTATTCCAAGCCTGCAGAGAGACTTCTGGATGCTGGGCAGGGTCCAAGTATCTCCAGTTTGGGACTTTTGGTTTCTTCCTGGTTTTTAGGTTCTGCTTTTGCCCCTGTCACTGGTGTTTTCATCCTGAGGTCACAAGCTCTTTCAGATGGGAATTGGCTACCACTGCTGCTTGCTTTGTATGCTGCCTACCATGAGGATTCCTTATTGAAACCCAGCTACAGGTTGGTGGAGGAGTAAGTCACAGCAGCCCCAGGAGAAGGGCTTGGGGGTGTTGGGTGAGGAGAAGCTCCCCACAACACGGCTTCAGTGTGCACTTGAGCCCAGAACCCCCCCGGCTGCTGGGCTGCACCCCCAGAGTGTGAGCAGCAGCTCAGGGAGGGGATCTGCCCCTCTGCTGCGCTCTCATGAGCCCCCCCTGCAGCACTGGGTGCAGTGCTGGGGTCCCAGCATAAGGACATGGAGCTATTGGAGCAAGTGCAGAGGAGGCCATGAGGATGCTCAGGGGTGGGAGCAGCTCCCGTATGGAGCCAGGCTGAGAACATTGGGGCTGTTCAGCCTGGAGGAGAGAAGCTGCTTGGAGAGCTCAGAGCAGCTCCCAGTGTGTGAAGGGGGCTGCAAGGATGATGGAGAGGGGCTCTTCGTCAGGGACTGTAGCAGTAGGACATGGGGTGATGTGTTCAAACTGAAACAGGGAAGTTCAGGTTAGATATAAGGAAGAAGCTCTTCCCTGTGAGGGTGCTGAGGCACTGGCACAGGGTGCCCAGAGAAGCTGTGGCTGCCCCATCCCTGGCACTGTTCAAGGCCAGGTTGGACACAGGGGCTTGGAGCACCCTGCTCTATGGAAGGTGTCCCTGCCCCTGGCAGGGGTTGGAACTGGAGGAGCTTTAAGGTCCCTTCCAACCCAAACCATTCCTAGATTCTATGATCAGTCTTAACACATTCTTCCAGCGAAATTCTTATTACCAATTGTGATGATAAGATCTGGATGTGCCTGGGTATCCAAAAAATTGGGTTATTCCAATCTAGCATAAAGGACTCTGAGATTCAAATAAAACAGTGATTTGTCCCTGCAGGATATTAGGATTTCCATCTACATTGGCATATGTCTTCTGCAGTATTCACAGCAATTGCATTCAGTCTCTCTCCCAAGTGAGTGGAAGTGCTAATGAAGCAAGCATATGTTCAAATACGGGATGGGATCTTGTTGGAGTACTATACTGAGGAGATGAAATTTGGCTAAAAGTAGCGCGCAGCATAGTCATTGTGTGTGTGTTCAGTGCAGTAAATATTTATCCTGTTTTGAAAGGAACAAAAGCCCAAAGCAGAGGGAGATGCGCATTGTGGCTGTGTGCTGGAGCGGGATTTTGATGCTTGGTTTTGTTCCACCATGCGCTGTTCCCTCCTGCCCTTTGCAGCCTCGCTTTGCTTACAAAATACCCATTTTCGATGACTTTAGTTATTGAACTCCATGTTGATGCTCCTATCTCATACCAGTATTCTTCCCTCAAACCTTCCCAATCACGCTTAGATTGCAGTCTGTGTTTGCATCGTATGTGAGTTCCAGTCCTGCGCTTTCCCATTGGTTTTCATTTTTCTCTCTGAAACAGTAGAGGAAGCGATAGTTCAGTTTTGAAATGCTTGCAGGGTACGTTTCTTACTGGGTATGAGGAAAAGAAAGCAGCGTAACTGAATGCTTGAATCTGCGAAGACCCTAGCTCTTTATAAACTCAACTTACTTACGGAGTTCGCAGCACGTCAGCTTGAAATCTGTGTCCTTAGGGTGCAGCTTCAGCACTAAAGTTAGGAGGTTGATTTAAACCAGTGAAGAGCTCCTTACTCTGAGGGCTGTGATTTTCTGGCACCCCTGTCACAGGAGGTTGTGAAGGCAAAGAGTTTTGGGGGTGAAACAGGGATCACACAAATCCATAGGCAGTAGGTGCATAAATGGGTGCCCAGAGAGCTGTTTGATGCACCAGTTCTGGATGCTGTGGAAATGTGAGGGGAACAGAGCAGAAACACGGCTTGAATTGGATGTTCTGCCTAAATAGCATCTCATATTGCCACTCGGAGGCAGAACTGGTCACTTCCACAGTGATCAGGAATCAGAGCCTGTAAGGTATTTCGTGAGCTTTTATGTCTGGGGTATAGCTCAGTGTAAATAATTCAGTACATCCCTATAACGGTGTTTGAAGGAGAAAATGCACGTATGAAAATGTCATGGAAGACTCATCACAGAAGCGCATAATCAGTTGAATAAAATTGTATTGTTTTATATGGGAGGGGGTGGTTTGGTTCTAAAGTGAAAATAATGAAGCCATATCTCCCCAAAACAGCCATTTAAGGTATATGTTATGATAGCTATTAAACTCGGTAAAGTCATTAAGATGATGACTTTCAGACTGTAAAAATGTTCATTGTAGTATATAGCATCAGGCAGCGAAGATGACTGTGTAAGGCAGAATGCACAGCACACAGGGATGGGTTCCATTGAAACAGAAAGGGAAGGGCAGCACTGGGAACCTTGGAAAAGACACGTTTGAAATGGCTGTCCAGGAAGAAGAGAGTGGGAGAGTGATCCTGCCCTATTCCAGCCTGGGATTTACTGAAAGTACTGGGTTTGGTTCAGTCATCAGGCTGGAAAGACCCAAGATCAAGTTCTGCATCATTGAGTGGTGGCTGCATGGGGCTTGGGTGACATGGTCTTAGCGCATGATGTCCCTGCCCATGGCAGTGGGGTTGGAACAGGATGATCGTAAGGTTCTTTCCAATCCCAACCAGTCTGGGATTCTAGGATTCTATGACAGTAGGAGTAGGAGTAGGAGTAGGAGGAACAGGGAGCATCCTGCTCGGGAGCAACAGTCCCTGTTCTGGCACAGTCCTCACGTTATTCCTGCTTTCTGTCTCTCGACAGCTTACACAAAAGGCTGAGTCATGCTTCCTCTTGCAGCTTATTTGTCCCCTGACAGGGTATAAAAGCCACCAAACACATCACCATAAACTATTAGTGAGAACGAGTATGGTGATTCTTACGTCTCCAATGCTGAGTAACGCATACTTTCTAGCTGAACATCACTCAGTGCTAACGCATGTGAGATGGAGGATGCTCATTGGACACAGTCATTACTTTCTTAAGATCTCATAGGTATTTAATGTGCAAGTTGGATTGTTTCTGTCTTTTGTAGTGCTCAAAGAATAATAAAATGGGATAAGTTGTAGGTTTCTTACAGAAGGAATTATTTACTACACCATGGTGACATGCATTAAATGTTAACAGACAATATCTGGCAAGATTTACTGTAGGACCCTCAGTGCTTCTCCATTTTGAGCTATTGAGTAAAACTGAGACTTATTGCTAGGTATGATGAACAGCAACAGTAGCTTGTGATAAGTTGGGCTATAACTCAACATTTACAGCAGGTCACCACTGCAATGATAATGCAGAGGAAATTAATCTCTGGCCCTGGTTAAATGAATGTAAGCATGAGAAGCCTAGCACAAAGGTGGCTAGCGCTCACACGAGACTCTGCCATTAGTAAATGTATATAGAAAGAGATTCTATAGTCAATAAATGTTGTGTGCGTCATCTTTAGCTCAGATATAAGGCGAAGGTGGAAAACTGAATTCCTGCCTCAGACCCCAAAATGGTGACAGAGAGGATGGAGAAAGCTCCAAAATCACCTCAAGTCTAGGCTCAGTATGAAGCAAAGCGGTGGAAATCTGTAGTAAATCCTTGCACCAAGAAATTGTCAACTTGGACAATGAAGTCAACATAATGGAAGAAGAGGTTACTGCGCTCCTTAAGAGATGGGGAATTACTCTCAGTCACTTAGTGAGTTAGTCTCCTGCTACGAAGGGCATCTCTGTTTTATCTGTGCAAAGGATGTATAGGGGGTCTGGGTGGCTATTTGGTGGGCTATGTTAGGCTTTTAAGCTCAAGTGCTATGTCTGAGCCCAATGACTTCAGACCTTCCTCCTCTTCTGATGTGTTACCTTCAGACAGAACCAAGGAGATTCACTCACCTACACAGATAAGAGCAAGGCTTCTCTAGCACTGGTGGGATGAGTTTGGAAAACTGTGCTGCAGTATCCTGGCCCCATTCCAGGTTTTGCAGCACAGCCCATTGAGATAAAGTCAATCTCATTCCATGTTCCACCACCAGCCCAGATTCCTTTTCTCTCTATTCATGCCCGCAGATAGGATGCAGAATGAACTCTCATCTCCTCTATATTTGCTGTCCATTTATTTTCTTCATGCGTCTGTGTTTAGAATGTTTCTGAATGAGCAGGAAAATCAACCAGGTCATCATTTAATTTGTTCCTTCTGTTCTGAAACAGGAATCAGCTTCTCTGTAGTTCCCAGGCGGGCTTTCCACCACTTCAGGAAGAAACAGTTCTGGGGATCATGTATAATAAGGTTCACAAACACGCCTGTCTTCAGCAAACCAACAAACCATGTTACTGTGATTGGCATTTAATCGCTTATCAGCTATGCAGTTTTATCAGCAAAGCGTGCCTGAGATGGCTCCTCAGGTGGAAATGTTCTTGTTCAGCTGAGACAGATCTTATGGACCATGAAGAATTCAGGTCAGATTTAGCAGGAGAGACTGACGGAGGGAAAGGGAAAGAAACCATTGGTAATTCTTTCCATCGCCTTTTGGTATAGCACCAAACACCAGCTGCGAAACAGCAAAATGGGAGCTCGGCCATCTCAGGAGCTGTTGCTTGGATTGATTTCCCTGGCCCTCCATTGGGGATGGGAAGTTGTCTCATTTCAGGCTTTGCCACTGAGGGAATTCAGGACTGGGAATGAATCTTTGTCTCTTTTGGCCTCGTGGCTTCATCAACTCAATGCAAATCGTGACTGGTTTGGGGGTGTCATGGGTGTATGATTAAACAGTGTGTTGCATGGAACAAGATCTACTTCTTCCTTCACCAATTACTTAGTAAGCCAGTGGTAGGGGGAGTCCTGATCCTGCTTGGAATGGGTAAACTTTGTGGAGGAGAAGTGGTTTAAGCATCATTGTGAAGCGCAGCTTGTTTTGAAGGCAGAGGATATGTTTAGTACATTAGAGAATCGCCATCATGCTTTCTTTTCCCCCCTTGGTAAATATCATAAACAGAAATAGTTAATGAAGGCCAAAAGAAGTCTCAGCTATCTGAGGAGCGATCGTGATTTCCTGTTCCCAGGATTCTCTCTGAAACCTGCCTTATTTAAAGTTTCTGTTAAATTTAGCCTGGAAGAAGTGCGCCTCAAATGATGTTCTGATTTTTCCCCCCTTTCCATCAAGAGGCACAAATATAACTGTAGCTGCTTATAGGCAATCAAGTGTAGTAATAATTAGGGGGTAAATGCTGGTTTACATTTATAGACAGTCATTAGGTGGGTCTGTTCCTGAAGGTGGGGAAAGGAGTGTTTGGGGGAGCTCAGCTGATGAAAACCTGATTGATTTCACAGGAGTTCCACACTGAAATGGGCCCCACTGAAGGAAGCGTGTTGCCATGCAAATGAAACGCTGAACTCATTCCTCCCGGGCTTCTCTTCCTCAATGAACTCCGTTGGTTTTGCTGTCCCGGTTTTGCAAGGAGCCCTTCCCAGTATAGGGGTTTTCAGGTGATGTATGACATAGACCAGTGGGGATTTGAGCTCTGCTCTTGGCTCTCACACGACTCCTTGTGACTTCACCTGAGCCTTTGGGTCCTGTCAAGTGAGGAGAATCATAGAATTGCATCATAGGATCCCAGACTGATCTGGGTTGGAAGGGACCTTAAAGCTCCTCCAGCTCCAACCACTTGCCACAGTCAGGGACACCTTCCACTAGAGCAGCTTGCTCCAAGCCCCTGTGTCCAACCCGGCCTTGAGCACTGCCAGGGATGGGGCAGCCACAGCTTCTCTGGGCACCCTGTGCCAGCGCCTCAGCACCCTCACAGGGAAGAGCTTCTGCCTAAGAGCTCATCTCCATCTCCCCTCTGGCAGGTTAAAGCCATTCCCCTTCTCCTGTCCCTCCATCCCTTGTCCAAAGCCCCTCTCCAGGTTTCCTGTAGCCCCTTTAGGCACTGGAGGTGCTCTGAGGTCTCCCCTTCAGGAGCCTTCTCTTCTCCAGGCTGAGCAATCCCTTTTCACTGTCTTATTTAGATGTCTCATTTATTCAGCTATTTTTGGAATAGGGACCATCTCTGACTTGATGTGCTTGAGATTTCTAACTCCAGTAATGCACTGACTGACAGGAAGAGCAGCCTGGAGTTTCCAAGTACTCAAAATGAAGCTATAAAAGCCATAAGATCCCATGGTAAATGGCAGCACAGTGGGTGACTGAGACCATTGTTGTAGTACAGAATCTCAGCACTCGAATAATTGGGGTGGGCAGCACACTGTAGTACAGGAACAGTGACAGCTTGTCTGCCTGAGAGCAGGGAGCAAGGAGGGTCAGCACAGGAGCAAGCCCGGTGGGGCTGATATTCCAGCATTACAGCCAGCACAGCTTTCCTTGTAAAGGGCAAGCTGAAGTCAGCAGGGTTACTCTGCACTTGGAACAAATTGCCAGCCAGTAAAAGGCTCTGAGATGGAAAGCTGGATTTCAGGCATGTTAGTAAAGCCAGACACTCCTGTTGTCTTTAATGGGCTTCTCTGGACTACCCATCTTAGAAGAATCACCTGCAAAACATCTTCCTTAGCTGATTACTTTGCACCAGTGGTACTCATTTTCCCTGGCACTAAGTCTTTCCTTAGAGTTATTATCTGAATTACTGTGTATTGCAGCTATAAACCAGTTGCCTGTCTGGATGCTCTCGCTGTGATAGGGACCCGATCCTGCAAACAGGACCTCTGTCCCGCTGCTTCCTCGCAGGAGAGCTCTCACAGCTGCACACTGCTAGGACCTCAATAGTAATGAGCTGAGAGCAAAGACAGCTGAGCACATAAAGAAGGAAAAGAAGGATCAGGGTGGTTTTGTGGCTGTTAATGCAGGAGCATCTCACCAAGGGGAGAGGTGTGGATCAGTGAGCTCCTGTTGAAAACTCATTGGCGTCCAAGCTCATCAAAATAGGGACGATGAAAGAGGTTTTAGCTACTGCAGAGGTACCCTGAGGCAGTCCCAAAGGGAAAAGTTATGGAGAGTTTCTTAGTTTATTTCCTTTCTATTCGTTTTCTGCATTCACGTTACAAAGCATTTGGGGGACTATCCTAAATCTGAGATGCTGTTTCAAGCATTCCAGCAGCTTTCTTCTGTGATGTTGGGTAAGTCACCGGGTTCTTTTCTTGCAAGCCCTAAAAGAGGACAAAATCCTTTTCACCGGAGGATGTGGGTCCTGCGGTTGTGATGACCAGAGAAGTATCTTAAGTTCCCTATTGGGAGCAGGTATAACTGGTGCAGATTTGCTACTGGCAGCTGTAATGATACCATGTCCCTCAGTCCCTCCTCAGTTTGAGGGGTCTGTGTGTAGTGAGTGCATCTAAAACCTGAGGAACTGCTAACGTGCTTGAAACAAAGTGGGTGGCCTCAAGTAACATCTATGTAAAAGCAGCCTGGGAAGCGCTTTGCAGAGCTCTATGAATAGTTTAAGAGCTCTTCAGAGCTCAGTCAGTGTGACAGGGCTTTCTGGAGATCTTTCCTTCAGAGGCCTTCGTCATGAACCTCGGAATAATGCATGATGCACTTGAGGAACAAAGGGACTTACCCACTGGGTTTCAAAGGGGAGGCTTTTACAATTACAGCTGCTCCTAGGGCAGCCTATTGGCAGATCACAGCTGAGTGAGTGCTGATTGACTGTTCTTTCACAGGTTTCCTGTTCAAGGGCCTGTTGAGAATAGGAGAATTGCATGTACACCTATGCTGAGCATCTAACAAGCCCTGAGATTAGGGTCTCCCCCTTTACTTTATGGAGCACACTCTCCCCCTTTACAAAACTGCTTGCTTTTACTGTCTGGAATGAAAGTTTCAGCAGCCTTGGGCAAGGAGGAGCAGCAGGGTATAAATATTACAGCTAATAACACCTTTGTACCAGTTTAGAAAGGAAATTGAGAGACTTGTGCTTCAATCTGTAAGAGCTCGTGTCTCGCGTTTAGAGGCAGCTTGTGCTCAGGGGCGGGTAGGTCCTGGTGGGTCTTACAACCCTGGAAACCCATTTTCCACCCATTTCACCATCTGCAGGTGAAGATGGGGCGCACGTTACATGGTTCCCAGTTGGATGCCTGGTGCACTCTGCCATTCGTTTTGTGCAGGGCAACCACAACCCAGCAGGGAAACAAGCAACTTGCGCCCCAAACACAAGTCTGGAGCCTCAGCTAGGAGAGCGTGGCAAAGGCACCATGGAGCACAGTCCTCATCCTTGGAAGCCTTGTTGCAACCAGTGCAGCTCAGACCAACCAGGGCAATCAAACCTTGGGCAGTCTTCATGGAGAACCAGCGCCCAGGCTGTGCCTGGGAAGCGCTCGCACTGTTTTGGTTTGGAAGAGGAAATGGGTAAGTGCTTAAAGGGGGAATGTGTGGAAAACAGATGAGGATCTTGGGAGATACACACTTTAGAGGGGGTTTATTATTGTTTTGTTTAATTTTACTAAGGGAAAATATTGAGCTGATTTTTCCTGCAGATTCTTTTTTCAGTCATGTTTGTTTTGCGTGTACAAAGATAAACCCAACTGGCTACCAGAGATGCTCTATTTCTCATCCAAGCAATAAGCCTAGCTATTATCACCCTGACTTTCCCCATTTGGCACCAACACAAACCATGTAATTATCTCAACACCTCTCCTCTCCCTTTTCCTGGCTGCTCTGTTTGTGTCTGTACTTTGTGAAGGGCTTTCTTCTTCATGCTGGTAGCTTTGCAGGGCAGCCTTCAAGCTGTGCTCGAGAAGAGCCGAGCCTCTGCTTGCACTGGAGAAAAATAACTTCAGCAAAGCCGCTCACCCAGGCACAAAAAGGGGTGAATCTGGGAAGCCATCTACTCTCTCCTGTAGTGTCTTCCTTAGAGCACGGAGGGAGTTCGAATTTGCTTGACGCCGTTATCTTTGCGCTGGTTGACTTGTTGTTTTATCCGAAATAAGGGATTAAATGGTGCGTGAATTTTAATTCAGAACCTGGGGAGAGGCAGAAGGAGAGGAGGTACTTCCAGAGGAGTCCATTGCTGAAGGGACTGGGAGGCAAGGCTTTATCAGAGGGAGGAGAAGGCGGTTTGAAGTCAGTGGCAGAGCTGGAAGTGGTGAGATTCCCTCATTCCCCATCAGCATCCTGCTTCCTGGACTGCTTTAACTCCATTAGCAACTCACAGCTCGGTCCACCCTGCACTAGGCCGGCAATGGGAATCGCAGCCTCATTTGTCGAGCAACCTTGCCTAGGTCTGCATTAAACTTCCCAATGTGAAATAAAGCAAACCAATGCCCTTGACAGCCCCGGGAAGGCTATTTATCAACATTGCACTATGTGTGCAATCCATGTGTAGCATACCCACTGTATGTAATTAAAAGTCTTAGAGCTGTAGCACTCCATGATTAATGCCTTAGGTGGGCACTTTGGCTCCTAATACTAATAGGAAGTGACTTGCTCTAAACTGCAAGTGGTGCTCAGGTACCTCAGGAGTAATAAAGGTTGCTCGAGGCATATTGCATGATTCCTTGACTCATTAATTATAGCTGCTCAAAGTGGAAAGTTTATAATTAAACATATAGTTTACTCTTCTACTTTCGGATGGAGAGTAAATTAAGGTAATTAGATTTCTTTTCCATTAAGCATATGGAGCCACTTACCAAACGCATAGGTGCGTGGAACAAGGAGGTTACTGTGTAAGGGGGCTTTGTCTTGAGCTCGTCTGAGATCCAGCATGGAATGATGTTGTTTATGATCAAACTAATTCTGTTTACTTACCTTTATAGGTGGGGTTTGACTCTTAAAAAGGAGAGGGATGGACTGAATAGGCAGGAACTTTTATTGGGATGGAGCCAGCCCCTATTTGCTTTACTGCTAAATCGAGTAAGAGGTTTTGGTTTGAAAACATCAGAACACATCAAATAAGTAAATGCATGTGTTCCAGTGCAGGCATGTGTAGTCAAAAGCACAAGGGTTATTAGTAGGATCTGTTAAGCATATTGTCTGTGTACCTGTTCATACCCACTACCACAATACTTGAATGTGAATCTGCAGCAAACAAGGGTGACAGCTTGCCTTGGTGGGTTTGTTTTGGAGTGGATGTTGTAAAGTGAACAAGCACTTAGTGTCATTCTCCATTATCAACAGCATGGCCCCCTTTTTATGTGCATTTAATTCTGCACGGGCTTATATAGACATACACATATTTGGGGCTTTTATACACACACACACACACACACATAGGTATGCGAGTGCAAGCAAAGAGTTTTGTGGTTCAGCCTCCTATGGATTGCTCTGAGTTGCCGAATGAAAGCAGAGAGCTATTTACACAGGGTCACACAGCGAGCTGGTGAAAGCCAGAAATAAACGATGGGGCCCTTGGTAGTGCCGATCTCATCCTGGGTCTGGTCCTCAGTTCCATTGCCAAGAGCTTTGATTCGTGTATTGGCTGGAACTTTGGGGCTGGAGCTCCAGCGTTTCTGCTCTGGGTGCAGAATGTCAATGCAAGTCAGACTCATTAATCCTGGCCGGCGGCGAGTCTTTGTGGCTGAGAACAGTACAGAATGTCTCCTAATGACTCAAGCAGGGATAGGATGGGAATAAGGGAGTCTGAGTACTTGGACTTCATGAATGTGTGCTTGGTTTGTTTAGTGCCACCCCCCCACATCGGTTTTTGTTCCCTGTTGTGGCTAGATATGAGGTGTGTATTGATTACCTGGAGAGCACGAATGGCATTTGTTTCTTTGCAGAATCGACATATACATAATAATGACTTTGCCAGGCTCTGCCTTTAATGAGCTTTCCCAGGCCCTGTTTGCAACCCTGTGAGGGTCTTTTCTGCAGCTTATTTGTATGAAAACCAAACATAAATGTATTAGGATGTGAGAAAGATCTTAGGCAGAAGCTGTTCCCTGTGAGGATGCTGAGGCGCTGGCACAGGGTGCCCAGAGAAGCTGTGGCTGCCCCATCCCTGGCAGTGTTCAAGGCCAGGTTGGACACAGGGGCTTGGAGCACCCTGCTCTATGGAAGGTGTTCCTGCCCATGGCAGGAGGTTGGGACTGGATGAGCTTTAAGGTCCCTTCCAACCCAAACCATTCCAGGATTCAAAGGAGAGGTCTTTGTCCTTGCAATAGTGCCAGCACAGCCCTGCTGTTGCTCAACAAAGGAGCAGCACTGACAAGGGCTGGAATTGCCATCAAAAGCTTTGCCCTCATGGGGTGGTCTCTAAAAGGGATCTGAAGCATCGATTTCTGTTGTCCAGTGAAGCAGGAGTGTCACTCTGGCTTTGTGCATGAGCCTTATCTCCATTTCCTCACTGAGCAGAAACAACCCAGCTCCCTATCTTTTATTTGATTTCCTCAAGCAGGGAAGGAGCAGTTTTGTCGCACTTGGCTTGTCTCAGAGCATTGGAGCTACACAAGGCATCCCTCATGCTGTTTTGCCCAATACTGCTAGCACTGAGGCTGTCAGCAGCATCGTGCTGTCCCCTGTTGTGTGCTCCTCCTCACCACACCAGCTCCCAGTGCTCCCCAGTACCTGCCAGCACACGTTTCTCTTGCAGAGGGGATTCTCTTCAACCAAGAGCCAGCATCTGTTTATTCCTTAACATCGGTACCTGGGAATGGTGAATTTGAAACTACCCTCAGCTTTCTGACCTCTAAGGCCAGGTGACTTCATTGAAAACACTCAGAAACTGGCTTCAGGACCTGGTTCAGCACACGCAGCATCTGCCAAAGGAGTCCCATTGAGTTCAGTAGTGTTTCTTTCCATGGTTATAAGCAACATTATTCCTCCACGGGTTTCTGTTTTGCTTCCTGATGCAATTCAAGGCACTGTCTTTCATCTGTGCACTTCTGTGTGCTGAGCCTCGTACATGTGTTTACATTCTTCTGCTCCATCCTGGCTATGGTGAAGCTCGGAATGATGTCTGCTGGCTTGGGCTTTCAATCCAACATGTGTAATCAGCTTAGTTGGTCTTGGTTCATGTTGAAAGGTGCCGAGCAGGCAATGGGAGCGTTTCCATACCAGTGTATTAGCGCAGGCAAGGCAAACACCTCATGAGCTTGTTAAATATTTAAATGTCATAGAATTGAAAGGAGCAGCAGCGAAAGGCTCAAGCCTTGTGCTGGGGGAAGAGAGAAGCAGGTTTTCAGAGCACGAGTGGGAAGAGAATGGAAAAATCCCCTTGGAGCTGCATAAGTGCAACCCTTTGCTGCCTGCAAACTGAGGTCCCAATCTGCTGTGAAACCCACAGCAAGCCCTTTGTGTGAGTATTGGATGGGTGAAGTGATCACGCTTCCTCCTGCTACAGCAGAGAGGTTGTTGAATAGGGGTTTTTTAGTCTGGCTGGGTCAAGCTGTTGACCTATGGCTTTTGAAGGCATTTGCACAAGAGCCGCCATCCACCCTGCAAATATGGAGGGGCGTTGGGGTTCCTGAGCTATGGCCCATGATCAAACAGTCAATTACTGTGTAAGTCTGAAATGCTTTTGATTTTACTCCATGCTGCTTCTCTGACATAAGGACGTTGTGCAGAACAGGATAAAGTTGGCGTGTCAGTGGCACAGTATATTGCAATGCATACTGTGTCCCTGCCCATGGCAGCGGGTTGGAACTGGATGATCTTAAGGTCCTTTCCAACCCAAATTAGTGTGGGATTCTGTGATTCGATGAAAATGGAGATGCCAAATAATAGCAAGGATGCTTTCTTGTCTAGGAAAAGAGGGACTGTAGTTGGCTGTTTGCATTAGTAATTCCTATGAGCCGCTGCATCTGCTAGAGCACCGAGTGGCTTCTTTATTTAAAGGACATCTGGAAATGAAACTGAAGTAGAACAGGATGAAAACCTTCCAAGCTATGAATGGAAGGTCACCACATAAAAAGCTTAAATGTCACATTTGTTGCTCAACTCAGTGCTTACATCGGGAGCAAAATGTAGCCCTTCAGCTCTGCCACTGCAAATAAGCTGGAGTCAAACAGAAGTCCTTGAGTGCAAACACACAGATCAGAGTTAAATTTCCTTCTAACTCCTGGGTAATAGAGTTCTGTCAGAGGCAGGAGTCAATTAAATGGATAAATACGCACATAGTTCACTAGCACTTTGCATTGCAGTGGTATTTTGCTGAAGTAAGCACTTAATGTGATTATTGTGTTTCAGCCTGATTTAAGATGACAAGTTTTGCATTTCCTAAATATTAATTAGCCCTGGATTTCTATTTATTTCAGCTGGGAGGCAGCAAGTGAGCAGTTGTGTGATTTACCTCCATCTCCTGGCACTTATCTCATCTGGGCCATTTGAAATGCAATTCGAAACAATTAGCCTTCATGCTTGTCAGCATCAAGAATGAAGAATAGAGCTTGGTCGGTTTGTTTGGGGGGATGATCGTCCTCCCCATGCCATCTATGAGTGCAGAGATCTGCTCCTTTTGGAGCTGGCTGCAGGATGAGGGGTTTGGGTATTGTAATCAGGGAGAGGCAATAGAGGTTTAAATGGGTTTTCATTTGTTTGGCTCCTGCAGAGCTAGGCTGTTCCCTTAGGGCTGCCTTTTAGGGACTCAGTGCTGCATTGCTTGTGTTGTGCTACTGGTGTAGTGCTCAGGAGTCTGCCCAGCAGTAAATACCTGAGCTGAGTATGTTATGTGGAAGGGTTTTGAATAGTGTTATAGGAATGGGAACGGGAGAGAGGGGTCTGCATCTGGGATGAGAGTGCTGCCTGGCACAGGTGGCTTATGGAAGAAACCAGTTTCCACAATAGTCCTCACTATAGAGACAGAACACTTTTCACATCAGACCCCTTCAGAGCATCTTGGGGTTGTCTGAATTCCTTTGACATCTCTGAAAGGTTCACCCTGTGGTAGCTAAGAACTCAGGGGCCAGCTGCGTCATTCAACTCACCGGTGGCACAGATGAAAGATGGGTATTTAAAGCTTCAAATGGGCCGAGATGAAAAGAGACTGGGCACCCAGAGCTCCTTTTGAATCTAATGGGAATTTGTGTACTCAGCTGCAAAAATAGAGGTGTTTTTTATAGCCTGGAGCATTGCAAATCTCCCCCAGGACTTCTGCTCCGTTTCTCCAGTCCAATTATGGCCCTCATTGCACTCTTTTTGCTATTACTCTATATGTAATGAGGTGATGGTTGAAGTATTTCAGCTGTAATGGACGAATGGCCACTAATTTGCCTTGAAACATGTCTTTCCCTTTTAAATACTTCCTCTCTTTTGGACACTGAGATGCTGAAAGACTTCTATTTCCATGGAAGAAGTTGTTCGTGATCATAGCAGGAGTATGTCGCCAAGTGGTCATCTGCCTTGCTGCCGTGTATTAAATGCTTTGGGTCATCTTCTGGTTTGGAGGCTTATTTTTAGATCTGTACTTTCTGAATGTGTTATTGGCCACCAGGCAGAGAACAGCAGGGTTAATATAGCTCTTGGTGGAGCTCGCCCATCTGTTCCAGTTTCCATCCAGCCATGGAGTTTTACGAGAGGTCTCTAGGAGGGTTTTGAGTTATCCAATTTGTAGTATTCTCCAATAGAGTCGGCTTGGTAGCACTTGAGAAGCTCTCTGTGCCAAACGGGAGGGTATAAAATGTGCTCCGAGACAAAGGAACTTGGAAATCTGGGATGGATTTTACATTTTCAGGAATTACGTATATTTCAATTCATATTGAAATTAGAGGCTGGAACAGATGGAGCGATTGTACAGTAAGATGAGATTAGGCGAGGCTTTGACACTCTAGTGAGGAACTAGAAGGCAGACACGAGTGATTGGGTTTTTCTTTGGGGTCTATTTATGGTTTATTTATGTCAACAGTAGCACATCCATAAACAGTCTGACCCAGTCCTATGGATGAGATAGATCATCAAGACTTGCTCAGTTGGGCATGTGCCATCTCCTGAAACTCACAGGCGAAACACACTGTCTGTTTTATGGAGCTGTGATGGTAGAACACAGATATTTGATAGGATTTTGGAAGGTGGTGTTTGAAGTCAAGAGTGAGGGGATGCCGCCAGCTTTTACTGCAGTCTCAGTTGTCTCAACTAATCCATGCATCAGCATACTCCTTTCTTCAGGGTTGTGTTTTTAATGGTGGGCTCCATCCGGCAGCATTGTCGCCAATACAGATGTTTGCTCTGATTAGATGTGAACACAGATTTTGCATGTGGATGTGGCTGCAATGAGAGGAAGCATCGGCTGCTCTATGGGTATTATATGCCTTCTGTGGGCAAAGAGTTTGTAGTTTAATTTATGATGTCTTTTCTCAGTTTCCATTGGCATGAAAGTCACAGAATTAAAGGAAATAGAGTAATTGAGGTCCTTCCATGCTAATACATAGGGGCGGCCGTTTGGAAATTGAGATGTTATTACAGAAACCTAATTAAATCATTGTTCACCACTTGCCCCCGGCCCCCGGCTATGAAATAACCATGAAGTGGGTGACTTTTCCAAGCAGCCACCATGAAATCAGCACAAATTCTCCATCAAAAATGGACAACTGTGAAGATTAAACCAATGAGCGCCGGAGGCATTGGGACTGTGCTGTGTAATTAAGTGCATTTTTCTTGTGGAGGAGGAGGGCTCTTTTCCCCCCCTCTGTTAACTGGAATAGGGCCCAGGCCTTAGACAACCAATGGAGATAAAAACCCAAAGAACTAGAAAGAAAGGCTTGGTCCTTTCAATAACGCTGTAGGCAGTCACAGCCATTCAAGATCTCCAACTTGGAGCAAGCTGCTCTAGTGGAAGGTTGGAACTGGATGAGCTTTAAGGTCCCTTCCAACCCAAACCAGGCTGGGATTCTATGAGTGATTGGGTTTAGGGTTCTGAGGTTGGAGGTAATTGTGCTTTGTCCCAGGAGGATTCCAGTGAGTGAAGCCCTACTTAGCTAAGAGGCTTGATGGGACCTTAGTGAAATGTGTGCCTATGCTTATCTATGTGTCTCTACAAAACTTGCCAGAAAAGGCCTGAGTTTTAAATAGAAGCTCTATCTCAGCTAATGCTGAGGTTCCTGTTGTCTGGTGTCAAAATTGAAATGCTCTTTAATCAACAGTATAAACGTGAATTAAAGGCATGGGGGAGTTAAGCAACTTATCCAGGCTTGTAGAAGGTGAATTTCCCTTATCAGAGGAGAGACCAGTTGTGTTCTCTCCTTTGTCTTCCTTTCTCTGTATCGTGTGTCCATTGCCGGATGACCAGCATGACCAGATATCCACTAACAGACTCCTCTGTGTCCTGCCAAACGTTGCTGAAGTGCTAGGGATGTCCTGTTTTGCCCTTCCTCCTCTTTTCTTTCACCTCCTTGATGAGAATGGCTCTCAGAATCACTTGTAGGAGGGAAAGAACCATCCTGGCATAATTAAAGGCAATGGAAAATGGTGATTTTGTGTTTCTTTTCTTTCTAGTTTCCTGACAGCTGTGGCAGTTAGGGCTGGTGATTGAATCACCTCCCTGAGACTCCAGGTTTTAATTGCATCTTCAGTAGTTTCCATTAATGGTGTCCAAGACAGAGGAGGAGACTTCCAAAGCTTTGCAAATGGAGGAAGGCTCCCGGGAGCCCAATGATTTTCAGTGGGAAATGAGCATTTAAATGTTCTTTTGTGCCTTTGAAAACCTTCTCTGTTAAAGTTAGCTTCACAGCGGAAGAAGCCCTGGTGTGGTCTAGTCCCTGTTACCTTCATTAGAAGAAAATCCTCTAAAGGTAACTTGATCGTGGTTTATCAATGCCCATGTGGGGAGGATGTTTCTGATCATAGCAGAGCATTTAAACTGTCTGACAAAAGCATAGCAAGACCCAAGAGTGGGAGCCTGAAAGCAGCCAAATTCACGCTAGGCATGAAATGCGTGTTTTAAACAGCCCGAGTTGTTAACCCTGGGAAGAACTTGACAGCTTCTCCATCTCTAAGCTATATTGATAGTGTCTGATGCAAGCCGCACAGGGAGACCAGATCCAGCACTGCAAACACCACCGCACTGATCATTCCAAACTGGTGCTGGAGTGTTATAGCTGCTGGGCTTCTGGGACAGAAGCTGGATCTTCCGCATGGGTATGTGCTGGTCTTTTGGACATAGCAAGTTTTCAGAGCTGATTAGGCTGTGTTCAAGGCAGCACTTCATTGCTCTTTACAGCTGGTTGAAGTTGAGGTCGAGCTGCACGTCAAAACTAAGTTGCAGGCATGATTTGAGTTTCTTGCTGTGGTTCTGTGCTTGCTATAAACACTACAAAAAAGGGGGCATTGTGACCAAATGATTTTCTCATGGTTTTAAGTGCCTTTTGCAAATCTCTGTTCTTTTTTGATGCCTTAAAAAGCAGCTCAACTTTGTTGAAGTCTCCAAGTAGCGGTTCAAATCCCGCAGTGGTTAATACTCTCTTTTGAGTGTCATGCCATCCTCCCTTCTTCCCGTTGCCTGTGGTCTTTGCCCTGGGACATCTGTTCTTGCTGCCTATGATACTCACAGCTTGCAATCACTATGGCCACATCAGCAGCATGGCATTTTCTCAAGGACAAACAGGAGACTGAAGGTGGCTCTTTGCTGGGATTTCACTGACATCCTTGTTCTTCAATAGGAACTTATCACTGTGTGACTCAAGGTTTTAATTGAATTGGTGTCAAAGTGATAATAGCGGCTGGCTCAGCCTGTCCCAGCATTGCCACCAAGGTTCTGTTTATTTTCACAGCCACCAAAGCCTTAAACACATCTTATCTGGTGTTACTTCAATGGGGAAGATGGTGGGGACTTTTGAAAGAGAAACTGAAGTCCGGTACCCGCAAGGAAACTCTTGGTACTGGGACCTTCTCATTGCCAGCCTCAGCACGAAGCTGGGGACTTGGTAAGCGGAGTTCAGATGAAACACATATAGGGCTTGATTCTGCATTCTTGATTTCCTTCTCCTTTTCAATAGTGCTGGCGTCACTGGTGCTTCCAGGGTTGTGCCGCCTTGGTACAGATGCTACAAGAGAGGTGCTAGAGAGATGGGAATAGGTGTCAATGGTGACAATGAAAGAAAGAGGGGGAGAGGGACATTATAACTGTGAAAGTGAACTCCTGACCTGTTCTGTGGAGTCAGGAAAACTCTGGCTGCACATTAAGGAACATACAATGGGAGGGTTGACTGCTGAAAACGCCAAGCGGTCGTATCCAAACCGGATCTAGCTACTTCCTCTGCCTTCATTTATCACTGTGATGCTGGCAAGAGATCGTGGACAGTCTCTTCATCCCTGAGAGCACAGTTCATGCCAGGAGTTGGCTCCTCACCACTGACACCCCTCAGGCCATTATCACTCTCCTTGAGGCCCTGAAGCACTTGAGGACACGTTTTGGTTTAACCACATGAATACTATTGAAACGACTGAGAACCATGCACTCCAAGGTAAGGGCAGGAAGTCAGTGCTGCTGCAGATGAGTTTTGCTTAATATTCCTTATTTTTCTCAAATAGTCACCCAATTCAACAACTTCTGTTTCTTAAGGTGCAATGCTATGGGACATCCATAAAAAGAAATGGCATTTGGTCCTTTTCCAGTTTTCTTCCAGTATTATTTGCTTTGAATGTTTTTATCCCCCTGTTTTTTTGGTGTAGCCACATGAAATTGTCAGTGTCTATGAATACATTTTGCATGGCTGGCCGCAGGCCAGCAAATGTACAGGGACAAGGTTCTGGTCCTGTCCAGGCTCAGTATCTTTCCATTTGCAAGGAGGCACACATCCTCCAAGGAGTCCACACAAGGTCCTTGGCTGCAGCAGATTGCCTCGGGCTGTTTACTGTAGCAAATACATTTGTAGAAGCACATTCTGGCAGCTGGTTCTCTATGGACACTGCAGCAGCAAAAGATGAAGACGCTATTGACACGTCCTCAAATACACCCTGCTCAAGCACCTGAGTCTGTTTTGAAAGCCAAAGGTGCGTGATAGGTCATTGAGCTGCTGCAAGTGTATAGAAGGCAGTTTTTCACTCGATCAAGGCTATCTTCGAAACCTCCACCATCAGGTTTGCCCACAGGCACCAGCTAAGCAGGACAGTCTGGCCAGAAGCTGGATCTTGGTAGCCCTAATGCTTTGTGAATGTTGGCAGGATCAGGGCCACCACTTTGCTGTTTGTTGGGTAGCGTTGAAAAGGATGCAGAATGGATTGCCTAAGGAGCGAGGAGCCCCATGATCCTGAGCCATGAAATGCTCAAGTGTAGCTCATCTTCATGTGGCTGAGCAGCTTGGTCTGGAAACCAAGATCAGGACTGTGTAAGGGGAATAAAGGCAGGGATCCCCTGAAAGGGATGATTCTGCTGTCGCACTCAGTGCAGGGTGTGAAGATGTGACACCTTTGTGGTGATACAGGTATGTCCTTCCTCCTTTCCCAACTCTGCTTGATCATCTAAACCCCTTCCTCCTTCCAGCTCTGTGAGACCTCGTGGGTTGAGCAAGAAGCTGGTGAAACCCATGTGAAACTGGGTAGGATGTCAAGGTAGGAAGCAAGGCACATCACCGGCTGTGTTTGCTCGACGGAAGGTTCTCGGTGGGCTTTTATTGATAATAATACTTTGTACCACTGATATCTTTCATCCAAGGATATGCAAATATTAACTGATTGAGAAATTCTCTGCACTCAACTTGATGGCATCTCTGTGTTTGCTTTTGTATAATGCAATAACTTCTGAATGTCAGATCTCATCAGAACGAAACTGGAGCTGGGAGGATGCTCATCAATAAGCAGAGCTTTCCTGGTTTCAAGAGAGCAACACCAGTCTGGAAATGCCAAAATGGAGAGGAATGAAGAGGGAAGGGAGCGGAGCACCTGAAGTAACAGAGGTGAAGGAATGGTAACAAGGATAGAGAGCAGCCAGGGGAAGCTGTTATAGTGAGGAAGACGAAGGAATAGACAGATCCTTTGGTATGTGTTGAGACCTCTGCTGGCAAAAGCAACACAAGCAGGTAGAGTGATAGCAAAACCTGTGAAGACGGCATGGAAGTCAGTGGCAGCACTGGGAACAGAGCCATGGCATCCTCATCTAGGATGCCTGTCTTAAGCACAAACCCAACCTTTCAGGGCCAGGCTCACAGCTGGTGGGAGCTGGCATTGTGCATGGAGCAGTGTCAGTTTATGCTAGCTGCAGATCAAGCCTCGGTTATCTTGATTGGAATCTATGGTGGTAATTATTCACGCTCTCCATTTCTATTTTGGGCCTAATTAACTATTCTAGGTTCCTATAAAGAATATTGTCAACTGTTTAATGGCTCATTGGGTTTAGCAGGATTTCCAGCTTCTCTTACAATTTCAACAGAGTACTTACTGTGATTTGTGACTAGGACTAACAGCTAGTGAGCTGTGAGCAGACCACATTATGATGTTGGTTCTACCCTTTGACAAATAGGTTTTAATTGGCTTTACATGGGTTCTCCTTGATGATGCAAGGCATCTGAAGACAGGAGATATCAGAGTAGAGGCTTTCTTAAAACATAAACAAGTAGTACCTTTGCTCTAACGTGTGCTCCATGGGTGCTTCTCAACTTTAGACTATGAGGATGGCTACTTCAGACGAATTCCCATGTTGGCTTTGCATCTGTCTTTATGAAGACATCCAAGCCAAGGCCTTCAGCCTAATTTTGCCCTGACAAAAGAACTTCAGATTCCTGACTAGCTCAGTGTACCGGTTTTTGAGTACGCCTGAAAACGTCTGTAAGTGCAGTGAAGAGTGTATTGCTGTGAAGATGCAGCCCTCATTTTTGTTGCCAGGATTTTCAAAGCATGGCCTGGAGTGCCTCTGAAATGATTAATTGCTCAAATAAGTCTTGGTAAGTCATCCCTCTGTGTTTCCAGAAGGAAATGCATTTGTTGTGATCTCAGAGCTGTGTTTCTCAAGGTAACAGGTTCCCATGCTTATAGCGTCCGATCTGCAACTCCGCCGCATGAGGATCTGAGGATGTCTGTCAAAGAGAGACTCCTGAAGTATTTAATAGCCGCCTCTGTTTCAGTAGACGGAGAAGGCAGCTTGATCACAGCCTTACTGGGGCTTTCTGCATTGAACTGTGCCCTTGTGTTTCCTCAGAAAGGAGCTGAGAGCAGGCAAGTGCAGTGCTTTGATCTGATTGTGTCCTTGCCCTTTACTCATGCTTTCATGTATTTAAGGGGTGTGAATCACAAGATCCTCATAGCTGAGGCTGACCAGGACAATGGAAAGAAAGAATGAGTGACTGTTTGAAAGACATCCTATTTACAGAAGGTTTCAGGCTTTTTGGCATCCAAATATAGTGGCAAAAATACACATATATGCACACACATATAGTTAAGAGGGCACATTTTGACATCTTGCCCCATCCTTAGAGCTTCTCCATTGCCACTATTTCTTTGCCCATTTTGCTTAATCTTATGCTTATTTCCATGAAGGAATGGGGGCAATGGAACAATTCCTACTTACTTTTTGCATGGACATTGCTGTCACACGTTTTATCTGCCCATAGAATGAACTGGGAGGATCCAAGTGTTTGTAGAACCTTTAGTTCAACTTTAATGTAGTACTTGATGAGCAATGAACGCAGATTGCAAACTCCTTTCAGGTGCAGCAGCCACGGGACTGTGACCATCCGAGGTTGTTGTCAGGCTGAAAGGAATGAAGGCTACTTACCCATGGGCAAAGTTGTGTCTCAGATTCCCTGAATTATCCACACACCTGAATAAGGGGAGGAAATAGAGCCCTTTTGTTTGCTCTGTGGAGAACCACATAGGCTGTTGTTGCAAAGGAAGTAAACACCCAAACACAGGCGGACTTGAGCAGGAGTAATATTGACACTGTTATCAGGGCACAGAAGAGCTGGGAATCGGGTGTGTGAAAGGCAGAAAGGGTGGCCGAAAGGGATTTATGCCAATTCCCTAATACATGCTTCCCATAATATTCCCTAGCGCCTGTCTCATCACTATATATCATGTATAAAGCAACTGCACCCAACTGAAGTAAACATTTCCTTCTGCTCTGCAAGATTTCATCCGAGATAGGTGTGTGGCATGAAATAATTCCCTGTCATCAGTGCCCATGGTGTGTGTTAACAGCATTCAAATGAGCCTTTATGGAAGGCACTCAAAACAAACCCACCCCAAACAATCATCTCCTAAAGTAGTTTTTTGGCAATAGGTCTGCTCAATCTTTAGCAACCTTCCCTAAACAGCGAAGCCAATTTGCAGGTTCTTAAGTGAAGGATGGCATGTGCAGGCTTGTAGGCCACAGCGGTGCGACTCAGCTTGGAGGCACTTTCCTTGTTGCACAATCTGCACTCGGTGCCTATGAGATAATAAATCCGAGTGGGGAAAAACACCCTGATGGAAATGTATTTATTGGCATTTCAGCTCTGGAAGGAAAACATCAGTGGATGTGGAGGTGGGCAGTTGATTTGATAGAGGAGGCAGGAGGGATGCTCTTGGTAACGTTTTGCTGCTTGCTGTTCTGCACAGGGGTTGGAGTCAGGCTTGCACAATGCTGCAACTGTAGAACCAAGACCTTGAATCAGGAGTTACTTTTGGCTGGATGCTCTCTCATGCACTCATAATAACGTCCTCATTGTGTTTCACCAGTGCCCTTAAGCACCAGAGGACTTAGAATAATCCAACAAGCACAAAAGCTTAGAACGAGGAGATAGAACTGATCATTCTGCTGATAAATGGTTAATGTTTATCTTCCATATCTCCCCCCAAAAATGCCCAAATCCTGAAGCAGAAATGTGACTCCTGCAATCTGTATTGCAGATCTCTTACCCAGGCTGCAGATTGACTGAGGGTCTTAAAACAGTGCCCATGTCTGTTACACATACAGACCTCCTTGGTGCAATCTCTCCCTGTTTTCAGTCTCTGCCAGGAATAGGCAGGTTTCAGGTTTAGTTTTGTGTGATTTTCCTGCTTTGCTCTCTTTTCTTTTTCTTTGTTTCTTAATTTCACCTTCCTCTGCAGCCCTTTGTTGTGAAAACACCAAGGCAGATACAAGTCACTGCAGAGGCATCAGCTTTGATTGGAGCTGCGCTGACAGAGACCACTTGCTTTATGCTGTGGATAAAGACTCCTTTCCCCACAGTATGTAAGAACCTTTTCACCCCAGAGACATAGAGCCCTGTGGTGGGGACCTTTCTGGATTAGATGGATGGCCGGAACTGACCTTTCATGTCTTTTCTTGTCTTGTTTTCATCTGATGCTGTTTGCTTTGCTTTCATGCACTGAGTCAGCACGTACAAGTCCCAGTCCCAAACTGACTCACAAAAAAGAACCCCACAAAAACAACAATTTGGGTTGGGTAACAGCTTTATAAACTCAGCTATTCTGGTTTGGCTTCATTTACATGTGTCAGTGCATATATGCTTTCAAAGTTCCCCTAAATATTAACCACCGTTATTAATCGCAGCTGTTGTACATGGAGGCTGCATCCGTCCCCTGCCCCTTGCCCCAGGTGTGCAGTTTGACTTTAGTAACGCAGGAATCATGAGGTTTTTAAGCACAGTAATTTTTTTTCCGGGTTGAATTCGATGGACATCACGGAGCTGAGAGGAGAAAATGCAATCCATCTTCTGTGAAATGAACTCAGTCATCCTCGCGTTTATTGAGTTGAGAGGGAATGCAACACAAATCCACAAATGTCAAAAGCGGTCCACAAGGGATCATTCCATTTCTTTTTCCATTTGTTTCCTTGATTAAAATGATTTTTAGCTGATTCCTTTCTTAATTTAATATGACCAACTATAATTCACCTGAATAACCCCCTGCCCAAGTTTGTGCGTGGCCAGATTTGGTGGAAATAGGGTGGTGATGGGGGGGACTTTGCTGTTTCATGCTTGTGCATGTCAATAATCTCTTTACTAGAGCTGGGTATGTGATGGGAAATATTCCATCTGGCCTCATGGTGGGTTCCTACTGATTGGAGTGGGCTGGCAAAACACCCCAGTAGTGATCAACGGATCTCTTCTGGGCTGAAAGAGGAGGTCCTTTCGCAATGGTTTTTGGCCAATGGGCTCTTTGCTGTCCATGGGGTCCTTCTGAAGCTCCCAGTCCTGTACTCACTGTGTAAATGAGGTTGGTTGAACTTCAGCACCTGATTCATTTTGGCATGAGTCAGAGCAGCTACATGAGAATGTAGAGCACAGGACCAGCTCATTGCGCTGACTCTGGCTGTAGGAACAGGGAAGTATGTGCAGCTCCCCAGTTGCAAACCTTTCCAGTTAGATCATACAGCGTCTTTTCCTTTTCCTGGTTGAATACGTACTTTTGTGTAGGAGGTAGAAGTATTCCCCACATTCCATATGGATTATGAATGGATCCCCTTAGCAGTCACTTGGGGCTAGAAACGGCTGTTCCACCCTCACAAGAAACCCATGAAATGGCTCATCCAGCATCATCTGGGGCAGAAACAGGATTACAGTCCAGATTACCCAACCCAGTCTTGTGCCTTGTGACACAACACAATTTATGCCTTGACCACAGCAAGGTCCTAATTCCCTAAAAGCTTCTAAATGAGAGGATAGCCAAGGTCTTCCTGTATTCCCAAGTAGCTGTGGCTATTCTTTGAACTGTAGTGCGTAATACAAATGAGTAATGGAATCATACAATGGAAATGAAGGTTGTGAAGAGCTCTCTTTCTGTAGCAGTACAAGATTATTTAGGAAGGAAGTTTCTTCCTCTACCGAGGCCATTGTTGTTTTATCAAATCTAATATCCTGAAATGAAAGCCTTAAAAAGTTGAAATAGAGCAGTAATGAATTAAGAGCCACCAGACATTGTTAGTTTAATATTACATTGTAAAGAGCTGCATTTAAGTGAGGGATAATTTAACTAAGCCACCATTAGTAGTTTTTCTGCATTAATTTTAGAGCCAGATCTGAAATGAGAGTAAACTTGTGCTAGTGGATGATCTGAGCATTTCCAGTAGGATATGGAGCTGGATTAGCAGCCCTGGAGGCTCTGTTCTCCCTCTGCCTGAAGAACCAGCCTTGGTAATTGAAATGCCCTTTTCCCTTTGCCCAGCCACCACCAGGACTTGGTACTATGGATGAGCCATAGAATCCATGGCAATTCCATGCAATCCCCAAAGCCAACACAGGAGGGTAAATTAATGCTTAATTAAAAGCTGACGTAGGAAGGGAAATTAAATTAATGTCCTAATTAATGCTTCAGGTTTAGTCCAAATAAGAAACTTAATGATTCTCCTTTCCCTTTTACAGCACTCCACTTACCTCTGAGCACTGATGAATTTGCCTCATTTGGCCCCAATCCTGGAAAGCATCCTCATTAAAAGATGTATTGAAGCCCACGCTTAATTGCTGGCCTGGATAAGCATGGAGTTGAGTGTTTGATTAAATAAGGTGGAGCTATTGGGAAAATTCTGCATAATGGTCCCAAATTTGCCGAGCTGATTTGACTGTTAAAGCCCTTCGCTTCACATCCTCTATGAGAATGAATAACATCCATCAGTATCGCAGGGTTTTGTTTCTTATGGTAGTTTCAGTGGAGTTGGTATTTTTTTAAGCATCACTTCTTTATGAGGAGGAAGAATCAAAAGTCCACTCGAGCAGCAAGATTTCTGTGAAAGGAAATGAGACCAGAAGTGTTTGAAGGATTGAGACAGCACATTCACCCTAGCAAGGTTCATTTATTTTAACAAGTCTTGATTTATTCGTGGCAAAGGCTTCCATTGGACAGCATGCGAAGTACAGCAAAGTGGCAAGCTAAAAATGCTTAGATAGTTAGGTTGTTCCACTGGCTGGAAAATGAGCTTCATGGAATGCCTTTTGGACCCATCCCATAGGGTCTGCCCAAGCGCTGGCCTGCGGTACTTTGGGAAGGATGGTGTACTTTGTAGGGTGAGATGTCTGAAGGAAGAGGAGGATGCTGATAATGCATGTAGGTGTATTTTTGGTCTCAAGGGCTGTATTTTTCTTTATCAGAGGGTTGATAAAGAAAGCAAAGGATTAAATGCTCCGGCCTATGCCATGCAGGTTGCACGTGAACACCTTTAATATCACCTTGTGACCTTACATTTGGTGGATTGATGGATTCAGCGCAAGAGGCGTCGGCATCAGCATTGTAATGCACCCGTTATCAATCATGTGAGTCAGTCCTGCAGAGAAGCAAGTGAAATGGTGTCCCTGGCTTCCTTCTCTTCAAGCTTTTGGTGGTGGTGGTTTTCTTCTCTCCTGTGTTAGGAAAGGTGCAGGTTGAATTGATTGGAGCCTCTTCCAGGACTTATGTGCAACACTTAAGCCAATTAAGTGCATTATGTGCTCAGATAGTGAGGTGTTAGTAGGTATGAAACCTCCCCAGCACGGTCAGGTCAAACCAGAGACTAAATTGCTGTACCTGTGCAGAAATGTTTGGAGTTTGAACTGCAAAAGAACCAGCCTTTGCCTCCCCTTCCAACCACTTATTTCTACCCAGCAGAGCTGTTCGTGCTGCCGCTCATTGAACTGTGCTGGCTGAAAACTAACCAAGTCCAAACAAACCCCAAATAAAAGGCCAAAGGAGATGTTTAAGTGCACATCAAACCGTGATCCCCATTTCCTATGATGTGTGAAACCAGTGTCCCTCTGCCCTTTTTGTGACGGGAGGTGCCGCATGATTCACATTGCTGGTAGAAGAGGAGGAATGCTGTATTCCCAGCGTGGAGTCACCACACCTACTTGCTCAGTCTCTCTGCATTCATATTGCATGCATCATAGCAGGATTCAGAGTTGGGCAGAAGCCCTCATGAGATCATTGGAGGAAGAAAAAGATGTGTGTAGGCAAAGAAATAGCCAGCTATTATAGATTGCCTCCTGGGTTGAACCCTGTGCAGTTTGATTCAGCATCCTCTGAGTTCCTCTCTGCAGCCACACGCGCTGGAAGGCAAACATGCATCAAAAGGTGAGATGCTCACCTCATCTCATGGGTCCTGCAGCCTGGCTTTAACAGTAGATTAAAGATGCTTTAATAATTATTAAGAGAAAGTGCTGTGAGCCTGAGAAATCATCACAGTAGGTGGCACTGAGTCTCTTTGAATAAGATTGCCATTGAAATCAATGAGAGTTTTGCGAGTGGTGCTGCTCAGGCGGTATTGATTAGTGACTGATAGATGACCCTTGGGTTTTTCAGCAGCAGCAGCATCTCCCTTTTTGTATATGCAGTTTTCTGTCTCCAGCCACTTTCTCATCCTTTTAGCATTAAAAGAAAGCTGCTTCTGGGAAGTTTAAAAATATAGACTCTTGTACAAGGTCTGCGCATCTCATCAGTCTTGTTCAGATCCCGCTTTGAATGCTTAGAGAGGATAAAACCAGTGTGGCTATGTGCTTTAGTGGGAAGGGATGAATCTCCCTCTCCAGAAACCCTCCGTCTTCTCCAGCATTCACACACTAACAGAAAGTTCCTATAAACTGGTTGAGGTCATGCATCACATGGAACGTGTCTGTGAATCCAGAGGGAAGCTTTCCCAGGGCAAAAGTACTTCAAAACCAGGCTGGATGGGCCTTGGGCAGCATGGTCTAGTGGAAGGTGTCCCTGCCCATGGCAGGGGGTTGGAACTGGATGATCGTAAGGTCCCTTCCAACCCAAACCAGTCTGGGAGTCTATGAAATCCAGCTCAGCATCATGCATGAACTCAGCATCATGGCCGAGGGAAAAAGCCACCCGATTCTGAATCCAGCTCACGATGCCCGGGTGTCTGCGATGGAGGAGCGTTTCTTATCCAGATACTCTGTCTCTACATGTTAAATGGGTTTTTTATTAGCAGCTTTTCTATTGTGTGGACTGAAAGATGAGTCACTGCCCTTCAGAGCAAAGCTGGGAATCAATAGACCTCTGTGAATTAGATAATGTGCTAAAGTACGGGTATCTACAAAGGCATGGGAATTGTGATGGTGACTGATGGGTTAGTGGAGCTGTACAGGGAAAACAGCCCAAGCAGACAGTCATCTTTCTGGAGGCTTCTTGGAGACCAATCCACTCGCGATGGTTCAGCATCTCATGCACGTGGCAGATGAGGGGATGTGAAACTGAGCTCCCGAGGTGCAGAAAACGAACCTTCTGCATAGACTTTCCTCTTAATGGCACAAAACTGCCTCAGGATTGTTTGCTGGCGAAGCCAGCTGCAGACACAACACCCTGCAGCCTGATTAGAGAGGCATGGGTGGTGATAGATGATTATTCCCCTTTCCTCAGCACTGATGAGATTCATCCCAAGCAGTGTGTTCAGCCCTGAGCTCCCCAGTATGAGAGTGACATGGATATACCTGAGCAAATGCAGAGTAGAGGTGATGAAAGGATGGGGGAGCAGTTGACCTGCTTCGACACAGGGAGTTGGACTGAGGCAATCTCCAGAGGGTCCTCTCCAGCCTCAGCTCTTCTGTGTGATTCAGTGCAATCCACCTCAGTAACCCTCATCCAGCACTCAGGAAAATGGGGAAATCTCTTAAGTTAGGACAAATTCAAGCTTTGCGTGAGCTATCCAGGAATAGGCTCATGATTGTCCGAGATGTTCTTTCCCGTCTCCAGATGCTGCCTGAGCACCCTCCAAATCTTGATTCCAGCTGTCCATTTTACCTAATGAACCTTGCTAGGTCCTGGCAATAATTAGTCAATGAGCTCCCTAAAACCCTATTAGCTGCCAAGTAATGTGAGCTCCCAGAACATGCTGGTGTATACCGGTTAAGTTTGCATTGGGGATGTTTATTGCTGTTTCTCTAAACAGGGAGTTTAGCCTCAGGCAGAGCTGGAAATTGCATCTCTTGCCAGTTGGGGGAAGTGAAAGTCAGAAGCAATCATCAACAGGATGAATTTTCCCTCTTGGCTCCTGATGCTCTGGACTTCCCAACACCAGGTGCTAACTCCCTTTGCCTCCCAGACTCCCACTCTGGAGCAGGAGGGGGAACAAGAGTCATAAAATATAACTAAGGCATGTTTGGATTTAAAAGGCTGTATTGAATACTGTGTGTAAACGTACGGCACAGAGAGGGATAGCGGAGATTTATGACGGTTGGTTGTACACTGGTATGATATAGTGTACCAGGGTTCACATCACTGAGCGCACAACTGATGCAGTATTTATGTAGCCATGGTCTGACTCCAGATGCATTGCTTCAGTGGGCTTTTCCTCCCCAAACCATCTGATCCAAGCAGAAGTTCTAATCCTCATGTTAGGGATGAGGAAGGCTCTGCTGAAGGCAAACGGCTGTTACAGAGGTGTTGTTTGAAGACTTTTGCAGGTTGACAGGGCAAGTTCGTGGCATGGCAGTAACTAAACCTGAACTCTTTCAAGTCCCAGGCTCATCTTTTGGTCATCGGGACATAGTTCTGAGATATTTTGTGTGCAATAATGGCATAAATATGTAAAACCACCTGGTCCAACCTATCGAAAGGACACCGAACTTTATTGCAGCACTGGGCAGTGACAACCACACCGTTATGATACCAACTCCAGAGTTTGTATTTTGCCAGTGTTTTGATAGGGCAGCTGCTTTGGGGTTTGTTTCTTCTTTAAAGGTAAGGTTTTGTCTGGATAAAGGAGAGATCTTAGGGACCGAGGCACTACTTTTAACATCTTCCCCATCTGACAGGCCTTCAAAGCTTGGTGCAATTCAAAGAGGATGAAGTTAATTTAGCATTTCTTTCACCAGCAAGGAAAGGACGTGAGATGTGAGAGCAGGAGCAACTGGGAGGTGAATGACAGATCAGAAGGGAAGGATGCTTTATAGATTTGTGACAGTGCCGCTTGTCTCTTGCGGTTGATTGCGTTCGGTGGAGCTGTTCGTGGCACATCACTTTCCGTGTGAATAAACTCAACTGTGCAGAGAAGAAAAGGAAAGAAGGGAATTTTGCTTCCTTAATGAAGTAGCTATGGCAGTGCTCAGTAAAAATCAGTCGCTTGGCTATCCTTGTTATGAAAGGCCAGAGCACTACAATCATTAATTACATGTTACTCACCCACTAGTCGCCTTGGGGGAGTAAGAGGTAATTATCATGCGGGCTGTGATATATGTCTGTATATGTCTTGCTGACAAGTAGACTTAACGTGGAGGTCTTTGGCCTGCAGCCAGCTGATATTGATTTGGATTTTCTGTAGATCAGATCCTCTTCCTGGAAAATCTGCAGATTAAATAACCACTTGGAAAGAAATTCCTCAGCGTTTACACAAGCGTAAATGGCAGAGAAGAATTCAACCCCCAAAGACCTCCCCTGTAACAGAGAGGAGAAAGCCCACGATTTCTCTATCTTTGGCTTAAAATGAAGCAGAAACCCTGCTGTGTTTCTTCTTGATGCTGTTGCTGAGATCAGTAGCATCTCACGCAGCTTGTTTCATGGAAACAGGCTCTGTAGTGAGATGCTTCCCCCGCCCTATGCCTTGTCTTCTAAGCAGGAATTTCTAGGGAGATGCCTGTTTTCCTGTAACACGTGAGGAGCAGTTTGAGTTGGTGATTACCAAGTGAGTGGCTTGGCTGATCCCTCGATATGCGGAGAGACCTTGAGGTGAGGCGTTGTCCGTAGGAATGTTCAATTCCTCCATTCATCATCAAGGATCAGGGCGACTAAATCCAGCTAAAGCCAGAGAGACTGCACTGAAGTCTCTGGAGGTTTACAGTAGCTGACGTGGGAGTAGAATGTGGTCCAGAAGAGTTATTTTTGCTTAGACAAAACCAGGCTCTGGTGGAGAGGAAGCTCAATATAAATGTTAGTTTTCCTCTGTAATAGCAACTTTGTGTTATTTGGGAGGGGGGCAAGAAAGGAGGAATGTAAATTCTGCTTTTAGCTGATTCGGTGTAAACGGGGAATAACTCATTGACTTCCAAATCCATGCTCATTTGGAAGCAGTCTCAACCTTATTGCTGCACATTAACCACAAGCTATTCTTTCCTCTGCTGAAATGCAAATCCAGACTAAGAGAGGGATTTTGGCAGGGACCTAGGGAAGTTAGGAACCCAAATCCCATTGCCACCCAATAGGATGCGGGCACGGAAACTTTCTCCTGTGAAAATCCCAATCTTGGGTTTAAAAAAGGGAACCATCAAAAGAGTGCTGGCAGTTCCTTTAACTGCCTGAACGTCTTTGAGAGATTGAGTGCTGAGGAGCTGTCAGAAACCTTTTCATTTAGCAGCATCCCCAGGTAGATAGCAAGAGGAGATTGCAATAACAGAGAGGAACGAGAAACAGAGGAATTGCTGTTCTGCCTCCAAGTGTTTCTCCCCAAATCCCATGTCCTACTCTCAGAAATGGGAAGTGTTTTAATTATTCAGGGGGTGAAGGACGCCCTCCTGTAACAATCTGGGTAATTGTGCTTGTGTCTGCAGTGCCCTTAAGTATTTCACTGGTTGCTGTGCCTTTGAGTCAGCTGAAACGCCCTAGTGCTTTTAGGTCTGAGAGTCATTTACAGGGAGGGAGCAGAGACCTGATGCTACAGGGAAGGAATATAATAGGATCCCAGACTGGTTTGGGTTGACGGCACCTTAAAGCTCACCCAGCTCCAACCCCTGCCATGGGCAGGGCCACCTTCCATAGAGCAGGGTGCTCCAAGCCCCTGTGTCCAACCTGGCCTTGAGCACTGCCAGGGATGGGGCAGCCACAGCTTCTCTGGGCACCCTGTGCCAGCGCCTCAGCACCCTCACAGGGAAGAGCTTCTGCCTAAGAGCTCATCTCAGTCTCCCCTCTGGCAGGTTAAAGCCATTCCCCTTGGCCTGTCCCTCCATCCCTTGTCCAAAGCCCCTCTCCAGGTTTCCTGTAGCCCCTTTAGGCACTGGAGCTGCTCCAAGGTCTCCCCTTAAGGAGCCTTCTCTTCTCCAGGCTGAATCTAACCACACCACACAAGGCAGGGTTCCCATTGCAAACTTCAGCTGGTAGAAAGCTAATTGTCAACTAACTCGGCTCAGATGGGATGGAGGAATCCCAGCCTTGCAGCTTCATTCTCAGAGCTCATAACCCTCTGCCTGCCTTTGGGAGCAGTTAAGTGTGAAAGGATCCACTGTTTGCAAAGGGGAGGGTTGGCCTTTTCATGGGCACAACGTTGTCTAGCAAATCTCAACACATCCTGAGAAACAACAGCCTCCAGCCTGCAACGCGCTAAGTGTTAACACTGAGACGTCTGTGTTGAAGCTCACATGGGCTGGTGAAGCTCCTCATGCTCTAATGTGTTAGAAATACCCAACTAAAGGGATGCGATGCTTGGGTGTGACTGCGAGGGCCTGATCCTGCTTAGTGTCAAACGTTACTCTCAGTCTTTGGGTCACTGGAAGAGATGCTGGTCCAGCACCGGGCAGGATGGATCTGCCATAGCTCCAGGCACAGAGAGCAGCGTGTGAGAAGTCACACCACGAGAAGGCTGAAGTGCTTATGACGAATCATTCCAGCTAGTGAAGAGCATCCATTTTCCTGCTCCTGCATCCAGCTAGCACCTGTCAAAGGAGATTAGAAGAGGGAAGATGACATGGAATTAAGAAGGTGCTTTCTAGTGGCCCGAAACAGTACTAAAGCCCACTGTGCTGCTGCCTGGTGCACAATGCTTTCTGCAGCACAGACCTGCCTTATTCGTAAAGAAAAAGGTTAAACAAACCCCAAACCAACCATACAATTGCATAAGTGCTGGTGCTGGGTGCTGCAGGTCCTCCGCAAAGAAGATGAGTGTATTTCAAGTAAATTGATATCAGTAGTGACATGCCCTTGTTTAGCTGCCTAATTTAGGGTGCTTGAAGACAACGTGGTATGTAGAGGGGAAGTGCTTATTGCTTCCTCGTAACCAACCCCTTCTGCAGCATCTCAAACTCAGCATAGGACCCCAAGCTGGTTTGGGTTGAAGAGACCTTAAAGCTCATCCAGTTCCAGCCCCTTGCCATGGGCAGGGACACCTTCCACTAGAGCAGCTTGGTCCAAGCCCTGTCCAACCTGGCCTTGGACACTTCGAGCATCCAGGATGATTCTAAAAACCCAGCCAAATCCTTGGCACCAGCGTATTACATTGCAGATGAGCAGAAGCAGAGCTAGCAAGGCTTGGTGCTGCACTGGAACAAGGAAGGTGTTGGGGTAACGCAGGGTGATGGAGTGATTGCACCTCTGGCAGCCCCTTTCTAAGCAGTTCCCTCGTGCTAAACGAAATCAGGTCTGAAGTCTCTCAGATCATCATCTTGGAGCAATTTGGGAAGTAGGAGTTCCCATTTTTATCGCTGCAGATGAAGCTGAAGGACCTTCGAGCACCATTTGAGAGTCCTGGCTTAGTGGCATTGTCACAGATTTGTTTGCTCTGGTGACCAGACAAGAAGGCAGAGACCTTTGCTAATGGGGTTTGCCGACATTGTCTGTGTCAATGTGGAAGCACTGCAGGTTGGGAGCCTGAGATTTTAGCTTGGTATCTCTGTTGTAGGATGGCACGGTTTGTCATTGTCTAACTTGTGTCAGGAAGAGAAGATGCCTTTGAAGAAGCTGAGAGGTACAGGGTATGTTTTCAAATGCTCTGTAAGAAGTGCAGCTCTTTCAGAGTTGCTGTCATCTGAGTACAGATCATTTGTGCTTCTGGAACCATCTTTGATTTGTATTCCTTAACTTCCTAGGGATGTTTTCCATTGGAAGCAGTTGAAACCCGCCCCTGTTTCTTAACTGTTTCTCCGGACTAAAAAACCATTTTCCATGAGCTCTCTTTTTCTTCTTTATTCTGTAAGGTTTCATAGTTTTTATGCCGGTGAAACCAGGCACTTCAGATGCTTATCCCAAGGTTTCGAGTTGATTTTCATGGCAGATACGCACAGCGATGCCTGCGCTGATCTCAGACATGGTTTATTTTTATTCCTCTCTATCAGCAGCTATTTGTCACGCTACCTGGCAATGAGGGACTTGCATTTATATGGTTTGGGGAGATGTAACTCATTTTCTGTTTAATCCACTGTCTGTCAAAGGGAGAGATTTAAGATAGAATACTGTGGGCTTTCTGACATGGCTCACCATTCTTTTCCTCTCTGTGTATTTATTTATTCTCCACGCACACTCTGTCACTTGTTAGGCTGAGTGCAAAAGAAAGTTGGTTTTCCACTAGGTATAACTTAGTCGAGCTCTCTGTGTTATGGACTGCAGATGTGATTGTGCCAGGATAGTGAACAGGTTGCATTATCGCCCCGATTCTGCCCTGAAGAAGGTCTCAGCAAGATACTGCCCTCTTGGTTTTGCTCTGGTTAAAGAACCCAAACCATAATGTCAGTGTTGTCCTTGGTGGAGCGCTTTGGGATCCATGGACCAGAACTCCGGTTCTTGTGAGGAAACAGCTATTTCTTGTTACCTGGTGTGAATGAGAGCGAAGGTGGACACGGGTGAGGTGACTTGAGAGCATTGACAAGTGACAAGGATGGCTGAATTCCTGGATCCCCAGGCTGTGCTTGCTCTGTGTAAGAGGTAGATGCTGCTACTGGAAGCAAAGAGGGTCACGCAGCGTCCTGAGCTGGAAGGGACCCACAGGGATAAGGGATGCTGTCAATCTTTTGTCCCATGGAGCAGCAGGGAAAGGTGGCGTTGGGAAGGATGCTGCCACGTAGCACCCAGCTCTGCATCTTCACCTTGTCATGTCTGGCACCCACGGAGAGGGAAGAGCTCCCGTCCTGACGAGCTCGGGCTAAATCCGTCAGGCAGGCAAGAGGCAGGAGGAGGATCCGAGCTGTGGGAGCTCACTCGCAGTTGGCACCAGTGCTCAGAGGTGGAGCTGAGAACCTCCAGGCTGGCACCCATGCACCCAAGCTGTCACCATGCCGGGGGAGATGGCTCACACCTATCTGTGTGACAAACACCTTGGGACAGCATCTTGCCTTAAAGCAATGACTCCAGACCCCTCTCACAGAAACAATAACGTGCATGAGCGTAGGCGTCCTTCTTCCATCAAAGGAAAAAGCCTTCAGAAGGCAGTCATTGGGGTGTCAGCTGGAGAAGGACTGATCTCCACAGCCCAAACGGCATCACAGGAAGCTTTGCTACAAGTGAGAACATCCTGTGTTACTTAGGTGGTGGTTATTTCAGGCAGTCTCCTTCTGTCTGACGTGTCTCTAACTCTAAACAGAACTTTTGTCTTTCTGGAGTAAAGTCTGGAAAACAAATGGCATGACAACAGACTTTAGTTTCCTTATGGAGGATGTGGCTTGGGAAATAGTCCTTCCAAAGGGCCGCTTGGCATGGTAAGGAAGGAAAACACACTGCCTAGTGCAGTCAGTGGGCACAGGCCTCAGTGCTGAGGACACAACGCAACGGGTCTAATATAGAAGGAGGAAACTGTCGTGGTCCCCAAGTGTTAAAGGATGAAATGAAATCAGATACAAAACCCACAGCATCACTTAGGTCTGGTGTTGAGGGCAGCAGGAGGGTCTGGAGCATCAGTACAGCTCAGCTGATGCTGTTAGGCTGTGATAAATTAATCATGAGCCTGAGCCCTTAAAGCTACTGTGGGTACCCTGTGAGGGTAGTGCTGGAGAAGAGGTACGTTGGAATGAATATTATTGCTTTTCCTTAAGATTCTGCTTCCATATCACCTGGTGGCAGCCCATAAATTTAAAGGCTCCTAACACCACAGAAAGCAACTTTCAGGTGAGAAAGTCTACAGAGCACTGATGAGATGGCAGTAAACAAAAGAATTAGGTTGCATTAGCAGGAGGAGCTCAAAGAAGTGAGGTCTGAAATAGCCTCCCATGAGATTTGCACCAGACAATGATATAAAGAATGCTCTTGAGAGCATTCGCTCATTGTTGGAAGGGTAGACTATAGAAAGGCAGCTCCGAGAGCTCTTCTCCATCATTTCTATGAGTCAGTGTGGTTAGGTGCTGTCAAAAGTACGTCAGAGGAGCATTTCTTTTGGATCAGACACTTGCTATCAGTCTGGAGTACGGGGCGATTGATGATGTGAATTCATTGATGCACTGGACAAGGTACACGAAGGCTGAGAGAGACCATTTGTCAGTCCTGGATGAGGCTCTTCCCCGACAAAACTCCGTCCCCTTTGTCGCTTTAAGGGAGTTTATTACTTCTTAGTGAAAAGCAAGGCAAGAAATGTACCAGATGAGACTTGTGAGGCATTGCAAACCCGGCTGCATACGGCAGGTGAAACCAGAGCAGATGAGCTTCAGAACTGTGGCTTGAAGCCGTTGTCGCTGTGCATAGAAAACTCATGGGATTCCTAAATCACTGCGTGCCCCCACCAACCTCTCTCTGGTTGCTGAAACTCCAGCGTGGCTGACATGAAACTCGACCGTGATTATTTGGTGTTAGTTCTTTGCCTTTTGGTAAATGAATATTATTTAGTGGATTTAATAATATTATTTCAGGAAATGAATGATATTTTACTTTCAATAACTAAATGTGATTTAGGAACTAGTCACACATCAGCAAAAGCAGTGGGACAAAACCAGCACGGAGCAAGTTGCCCAGATGGGTATGGCAATGGGGATGGGCAGCACAAGCAGCTTTAATTTCACTCTGCTTTAGGTGAACATTTTAATCCAAAGCCCTGGTTCTCGACAGCATAAACCTATGGTGAGATGGGGTAAAACTCAGGCCTCAGGTCTGCCTTTGAACCTCACCTCTGACTTGCAGATTAGATTGACTCTGGCAATCTCAGTCATGCAAAATGTGGGCTTAAGCTTTAGAAGAGGTTTGGCTTTGTATGAGCGCTGATGACTTGCAGTAGCTGTTCATTGTTTGATGAAGAAACGCTAATGACAGTACATGTGGCCCTTTGGCTTTTGCTCCCTCTATAATTAGTCCTCTGAATTCTTAACCTGGGGCTCCCTGGTTGGGAAAACCAGGATGTGCCAGAGCAATGCTTTCTGATTGAGAGATGTTCAGGAGGTTGCTGCCGTACCATCGCCAATGAACCAGAGGAGATGGAACAGTATTTGGCAAACACCAGCATTAAATAAAGGCCAATAGCAATAATGACATAGCCTGAAAGATGAAACCTAATAGTTGTGAGGAGGAAGGAAAATGGCTTTGTTGTTGAGGCATTATAACAAGGTTTGGTTGCTCTGCAGTCCTGCATGACATTAAGCTAATCCTGAATCTCCCATCTCTGTTCCCCATTGCTTACATAGAGCTTGATGCCTTTTACTGGTAAAGAATATTGACTCTTTATTTGCACTCTACTATATTTCATTACAATACATGTGGACAACACACCCAGAGACTTGAGACCCCTAAATGCAGCTTCAGTACTGGTGCGGACCTTAAGCACTCTGTAGACTTTGCCTAGATCTTGGACAATGCATCCCATAAGTAAGCAGCTGTTAATGATGTTACCAGTGACCACTGTATGTGATGTTTTAGGGCCAGGAGAGTCACCTAAGAGCTCATGACCCCCAAATCCTGCTCAGTTGCCTTTTCTTACCGACAACGTTTCTAGGTTTAGGCTGTGGCTTAGATGTCTAACCCAGGTTTAATGTTTAAGCCGACACATCTGATGCTTGGAAAGGGCTAGAAGCACGAGCACTGTCAGTGTCAGTGGCTCAGCTGTCAAGCGTTATCTTTTCACGCTGCATTTGGTCATTTGTCATTACCTCCGTGACAGTGTTTCTGAGTGAAAAAGAGACAACCCCGGATGGGAACTTGACTGGTGCCTTGCTTGATCCTTTGAGTGACCTGAATGAGGCGCCCACATAAGATGCTGGACGTTGAAGGTAGGAGATGGGCCAGGAAAGAAGTTCCTAATGCAGCCTGTGGGAAGCTCTGCAAGGCAGAGCAGCCTCTTGTCCTGAACCAGATTGCTCCTTGCTGCTAATGCTCCTCTGGGTTGGGAAGGTGCCCGCTGCAGGCACTGAGACAGAATGGGTGATGGGCAAGGAAGACAAGGCCTTGTGGGATGTGGAGAAAGGAGAACCTGGAGCAAGAGAAACTTTCAGGGATTGCTCCTACGTGAGCAGAGCTCCTGTTGGATTTCATAAGGAAAATCCAAATGAGCACCAGGATCACGATATGTGGCTGTGAGGGTACAATAACGTATAAAGAGTTTTGATGGCAGGGAAGGTAGAGGAGAAGGGTCACTGGATGGGAGGATAGAAGAAACTGGTGTTGGAGATTGTTCAACCTCCAGTCCTGCAATGCAGCAGGGATGTGTTTTGAGGGAAGGATGGGATAACTCCAGGCTCCAGCTGGGCCTGGAGTGGGGACACTGAGCTCTAATCACAGCTTTCCAGTGTCAACTGCACAGATGTGGACAAGATGTCTATGTCCTGATCCCCCAGATGTGCCTGCCTATCTAATAGGGTGATAGAAGGTAGGAGCAGAGCTTTGCTGCCTGGGTGGTTTCTGCCTCTTAAAGTGGGATTAGAAATAATGCCTCCCTGCTCCACACAGCTGTTCTCACACTTCATTCGTTAATATTTGCCAAAGGCTTTGAAGGGAAATACCAAGTCCTATGGAAACACCCTGTCTTACCTGAATCCCTGTTCTGGCACTCTACCCAGTGGGCATCAGGACTAGCCCGAATACATCTGATAATTCCACACTTGGCTTTGGCCACAGAGGCTGAAGATAAAAGTTATTCAAAGTTCAAAGTGTGATTTCAGGTATTTACGAAGCTGGTGAAGTGTATTAATTCAGCTGTGAAATGGAGAAATAGAATAGATACCTCTTCAGATTTATGCATCCCTTTTGGGCTGGGACAGTGGGGTTTTTGATGTCATCTGTCATTTAAACTCATTTTTCTCCTGCCCCATGACCTTGACTGTTCTCTCTGATGGGAATTAGGGATTAAAACAGTATATACCACTTGCATCATATGAACTCTGTAATGTATTAGTCTGGTTTGGTTTCTTTCATAACTTCAGGGGAGTTTCACCACTCCTCACTTTTCATTGGGTTTGCCTGTGGACAACATTGAAGTATGCAGGTATTTTAGGGGGATATGGGACTTGGGAGTTCAGCCACTGAATACTACGCTTGTCAGGTGGGAAGCAAAGTGTGCCTGTAGCACTGAAGAGGTACAGAGCAGATCTGAACAGCACCGAGTGGCTCTGGACGGGACACAAAGAGGAAAACCAAGTGGGTGTTTTAATTGTTTTCTTCACATCTGCTAGAACAGGGGCACTGAGGGTGGCAGAAACTACTCATCAGTGACAGAACCTTCATCCCAGGGGTTATAAACCTACATCATTTAGCTATGATTTCACCTGAACTTAAAGTTGGGAGGTGTTGGCCTCACTTATTTTGACTGAACTTCCTACTGCTCACTTAGAAAGAAGATCCTGGCTCCTTTTCATTGGAATGATGCTGAAATTGCCAACTTCTACCTTCAGGAGTGAGTCAGAGGGAACTGCGCCAAGGTTTCAGTGTCGCTTACGCGCTGAATGCGTTTCAGTTGGGAACATATGGTTCGCATCTTCTTCAAGCCCCTGCTTCGGCAAGCAGCGGTGAGTCACTCCGGTGAGGAAGGGTTTGGGCTATTTCAGTTGTCTTTTAACAGCAAATGTTCCTTAGGATAAATTTAGGCTATTTGATAGGGATCCTGTGGCTGCTTGGGATAATGCTAGTCAGGTAGAGCCAGGTGAATCTGCCTCCTTTAGGCATTGAGGATGGGGTCAGAAACCTGTCGGCGGACTCCATCTACTTTACATTCCAAATGCCATCTGCTGTGATGCAGCGTTTGCTGTAGGTTGGGGCTGCAGTTGTGAGTACTCCTGCTCACAAACCAGAAGCCTTGGTTTTGGCAATGAAGCTGAATGTGCTCCATCGTCTGCTGAAGTGGTGGGATCATTTTGATCTGCAGAAGTATCAGGCTCATTATGTTAGGTAACCATAAAGATCTGAAATGGTGAAACCCCAAAGGCATCTGCCTTGTGTCTAGAGCTGTCTTTTTATGCTCCATAGACGACACAACTGTATCATAGACCTCCAGTCTGTGGTGCACGCTGTTACCCTCATATAAATATACAGCACAGCATATATGCTCAGGGCTGGCTTTGACAAGATCGCACTAATGGTCAAAGGCAAAAGCTTTAATACAATAAAACACATTTCACATTTCAATCAAAGCTTGTAATTCACATCAAATCCTTGTGGAAGAGTGTGCAATGGGGGGAATGAGGCGTTCAGAGGGAAAAGCAATTCCCAAAGTCTTCAGTGCAGCCCTGAGCTCCTGCCCTGCTCTTCCTTGCCAACAGACATTTTCTTTCCTTGTGGATAGGCTGTATAAGTAAAAAGGTGAATATTGTGTTACTCCTTTGAACGTCTCACGTATGAATTCTTTAAAGCCAGGATTTTCTCTTACTGTGTGTTTCAGCAGCACAAGAAAGAAGAAATCATGGGTTGGAAGGGCTGACATAATAAATGCTTGTGACATTCTCAGACGCTTCAGTAATGCCAGTCCTGTGCTTGGAGGAATTTGTACTGTTTTAAAGGAAGCCCAGATTTCCTCCCCTGATGTTTCTGTGCTCCCCTCAGTTATCCCAGGGCCCCCTCCGGGCTGGGTGAAGCTGGAAGTGATTCACTGAGCGCAGTGCGCTGATACCACGTGTAAATGTTCGTCCTCCTTCTGTGGCAAGTTGTGGTTCTCAGCCTGAGCCATTTACTTAAGATTGTCCCTAAGAGTCAGTGAGAAATCGTCTTCTGCCTTGCAAACTGAGGCACAGAATAGTCATAGAATCATAGAATGGTTTGGGTTGGAAAGGACCTTAAAGCCCATCCAGTTCCAACCCCCTGCCACAGGCAGGAACACCTTCCACTGGAGCAGCTTGCTCCAAGCCCCTGTGTCCAACCTGGCCTTGAGCACTGCCAGGGATGGGGCAGCCACAGCTTCTCTGGGCACCCTGTGCCAGCACCTCAGCACCCTCACAGGGAAGAGCTTCTGCCTTATCTCCAACCTGAATTTCCTCTGTTTCAGTCTGAACCCATCACCCCATGTCCTATCGCTACAGTCCCTGATGCAGAGCCCCTCTCCACCATCCCTGCAACCCCCTTCAGACACTGGAAGCTGCTCTGAGCTCTCCACGCAGCTTCTCTTCTCCAGGCTGAACAGCCCCAATGTTCTCAGCCTGGCTCCATACAGGAGGTGCTCCCGCCCCTGAGCATCCTCGTGGCCTCCTCTGAACAGCTCCATGTCCTCATGTTGAGTACCCCAGAACCGCACACAGTGCTGCAAGTAGAGTCTCACAAGGTCAGAGGGGCAGGATCCTCTCCTTCAATTCATATACTTGCCAGTACTGCCATCCCCCAGTGTTAGTGACAGAGCCACAGACTGACCCCAAATCTCCTCTGCCCTCCCTTTCCCCACATCTCAGCTGCAAGATGATTCTTTCACACATTTATGTAACGTGGGTACCCAAGTGTGTCCTTTACACAGGCTCCACTTCCATCCACAGCAGCTACATGTAGTCCTATGTTAAATCAAGCCCCAAAACCTTGAGCATTTTGCTGGCACATCATCTGTCAGAGGTCTTTCTACCCCAACAAATCTGTGCACACCCAGCACGCACCAAGGGAAGGATCAAATTAATTGACTTCTCCTAAGGGGACATTCATGATCATCTGGAACAAATCATCTGTTTCCTTTCTCCTTTCCTGCCTCCCCACCCTTTGCATGGGAGATAAAACAACGGCATCCTTTCGGATGGTATTTACAGTGCCACTGTCTCCAGTGCCACGGTGACATTTCATCACAGAGCAACACCTCCTCCCTTCCCAGCTACTCTGATGTCTCAGAGACAGCCCAGAGCAAACTAGATCAGATGGATGCCTGGCTGCAAGTACTTCCAGACCCCTTAAAGACCTGTGAAGGATTCAGGTGTCTTTAGGCCAAACAAAGCCAGACAATACGTTTATTCCATTCTCCCTGTGCCAGTAAAGTCCCAGGAACCAGACTGGAAGGGAGGAGAGGCAGATGGAAGTGAAGCGGTGGTGAAACGCAGCCATCGGCAGGTCAGCGATGATTGAAAACACTTAATCTTTAATTACACGATAAAACCTCCCTCTTTCCGCTGAAAACAGGGCTGTCAAAGGTAGGATCGAGGATATCCATCTTGGGCTTCACTTCCCCCTTATGTTTCTTTCAATTCTCTTCTCAGTTTTGTGCAAACTGACGTGGAAAAGCATCTTTTAGGAGTGAGAGCAGGGGAGCACGGGGTCCTCTTGCTTGTCTGCTGGCACACAAGAGCAAGCGTGGGGAGGAATTTCAGAGCGAAAGCATCCATTCTCAGTCGACCATTGGGATGCACATCCCAATTCCTGCATCCATGTTCTGGCTGATCCCGAGATGCACCAGGCAGGAGAGGGCAAAGAGCATCTCTGCGAGTCATGTGTGTTTTGACACTGTGTGGGTAAGACCTGCCACACATCTCACCTCCACAGCGTACGATGCTCTGAGGCATTTGCTGTGCTTCCCACCTTTGAATTTGAACTCCAAACCCTACCTTAAACCTGCCTTCAGCCTTTTTCCCAAGCTGCCCTTGATTGTGCTGTATTTCATGGGTTTTACTAACAATGCAGGACTGGCGATGGCTTTACTGAAACTGTTCATGGGCCAAATTCATTTAGAAGCATAAACCTGCTTGAGGACTTGCAGCCGTCCTAGCTGTAATTATTGTTCCATAAAGAGCAAGCGAGTTTGGGTCTGTTTCATCCCCATATTAAGCAGTAGCTTTTCTTTTAATCTCATAGTGCTTTCCCCAGGCTTTTGGGAGGCAGTGGGGAAGATCCTGAGTAAGAAAGCATGAATCTAATGTGCCAGCAGGAATGGGGAGTGTCTGTCTGATGTCAGCGTTGCTTTGTCTTAGGTGTTTAACAGTAATGAAACATGGAAAAGCTTTGTTTTGACTGGGATGATGAACACGCTTGTGTCAGCCTGACTGCATATCCAAAGCTGTTGGCATCTGCAGAGCTCCTGGGCTCCCTGTGCTTCCCATGCAGGCTCCTGTCAGTGCTGTCCATGCATACGGGATATCTACTTTAATGGGAAAACTGCTTTAAACTGTCTCAGCCCTATGGAAGCGGCTGCTTTGGTGTCTGTGCCTGCAAAGAGCCAGGTTGGCTTAGGGACAGGCTCTCCTTCCCTTGCACAGGGCTTATATCCCAACAGCACGGGCTGCTGTCAGCTCACCAGAGCTGTTTGCAGATGGACCTTTGGCCGCATGGCTCAGGAGCTGTGAACTGTGGACATCAGTGGTTCAGAGCAACGCAGGGCAAGGACGTGCTAGGAATCAAATGTGCCTGTCAGGTGAATGGATTTGTATCTGCAGAGGCCAGCTCGGAGCAGAGCAATTGAGCAACTGTACTTTGAGCTGCTCAGCTGTGGCCAAGGGGAAGCCAGCCCTCCTCTGGAGCGGATGATGCAGGACATGCATCCAAAATCTCACTCCTGAGCTCGCCAAATCCATGTCTTAGGATGGGCAAAAGCAGTGGTCTCCTGTGGTGGTGGGAGGCAGAGTTGTGAGAGATGCCCCAAAATCTGGCCCTTGGCACTTGTTTCCTGAAGGAGCTATTGCAGCCGATGGCATTGCTCAGGGTGGGCTCCTCTAATCTGTGATGGGCGCTGATAGAGCCCCACAGGTTGTTCTATAACAGATTCACACTGGTGGTGCTGCTTGCAGTGAAGGTGATTTCTGCTCCAGTAAGCTGCCGTGATTTTCCATGGGTGAGGTAACTCTCTTGTTTTTCCATGCATTTCCTTCAGAGAAATAAGTCCGCTGTTGAAGCAGGAAGAAGAGGTGCAGTGGCGTTAACTAAGAGGAGCCCACATTGCATGGATTTTCTTTGAGCTGATTAAACTTCCCTCAATAAATCCACATGGGGGAAGTTAGAGAGGGTACAGGAGTTTAATAATGGGCCTGTCACCACTGAAAGGCCTCTGGTTGCTGTTCCTCAGTGACCACATCCATAAGGAACGAGCAAAGGAGCTGTCACTCAAATAAGTATATCAAGTTTAAAGAAGTGCTGTAAACAGGAGTGAGTATTTCTGTCGATGTCCAGCTCCTGGGAAGGGTTAGAAGCAATGTCTTTGGGAGCAAAAGGGTGGAAGGAGTAATGTTGGCTTGGAAGTGTGCGTGCAGCCATCTGCCACAACCATGTGCCAGCCAAACCTGGGTCACGTCCCATGGGGAGCAACCACCGGGCAGCGAGGAGAAGCCAACGCTTGCGGCCTCCGGGTAGGATTGCAGCGCAACAAAGGAGTTCTGCAAGGAAAACCGAGGCCGTGCTGGGAGCCAGTGGAGGTCTTGTGTCTGAAGGTGCACCATGGGTTGATCGAAGGGGGTAAATGTGTGTTGTGGGTGAAAGCTGTGGAGTTTTCTCTGCACTCTGCTGGAATAAAATGAATTCTGGAACAGAGCGGAATAACTTTGTGGTTGAGAAAGAAAATCTGTGCTTTCCAAGAGTTGACAAGAGGGTTCTGATGCTTCGGACCCGAGGGAAACGGGTTTCATCCAGTGCTTTGCGCAAGAGAGATTTTTGCCTCCCTGTTACTTCCCTATTTCCACCTGCCTGAGGAAAAGAAAAGCAGGATAGAACAAAGCCCCTTTCAGACAGAAACCAAGGGCAGTGCTCTGGGAGGCTCTCGGATACCCTCTGAGGACCTTGCTGTTGTGGTTGATTTCGTGCAGAAAACAGTTACAAGCTATAGCAATGAGGCATTGTAAAACCCCAAGATAGGTATTAATTGTTCCTGTGCAGGAATGTAACAGCAGCCAGGGGTGGAGTTATTGATCCTCATGGAGTTTGACACAGTCAGAGGCAATTTTGGGTGGAAATCTGGGAAACGAATTAAATATAACTTCCTTTTAATAGGAATTTGTAGGTCATTGAAGGCTTAATGATCTCTATCCAGAGCTATTGGCCTTGGAACCCTCAGGAGGAAAACAGAGGGAAACAGCCCAGCTTGCTGGGTGGGGAGGAGGAGTAAGTACCCCCAGGACATCTGCTTAGGAGCTGAACCATGTGTTGGGAAATAGGCTTTGGAATAGCGAAGGATAAACAAGCGCTGGAGGAAGAGGATGCAACAGGAATCGCTCTCGGTTGGGTCCCAATGGGGAAAAGGCAGTAAAGACCATTTACATCCCGAGTAGGGATGTAAGAGCAAAGAGTTTATGTTCATTTTGGAATATATATCTAACAAATCTGATCAGCCTTGTGGCGCGGTGAGGTGGGAGACATCTGTATGTAGCAGCACTGTGTATAGCATCGAGCTAGGAATACCAAGTGTAAAGTCATGCCAAGGATTTCAGCTCCCGAGAAATGGCTTTTTACGCCTCTGTTCTCTAGGGAGAAAGGAAAGAGAATTGAGAAAGGAGGGAGGGGAACACAGCAAAGACACATTGATTCCAACAGCTCTCATTCTTTGCTTCCTACCAGAGAAAATGGAGATGGAACGATTCCAAAGGCAAAGCTGAGGTGCCTGTTGGTGCTAGGGAAGGCATTAAACACTAAGCGCAGGATGTGTCAGATGAGAAGCTCTCCAAATACATAAAGGGAGGGTAAGTGATGGATTCTTCATGATGGGGACCCAGATGTTGAGCTGCGGTGGGATAAACGTGAGCACGTGTTAATGAAGAAGATCTTCTCCCCAAAACCAGTGTCAGGAATGGGAAGGGAACTGGAAGGGATCAGAGGCTTGTCAACCTCTTTAGATAATTTAGAATGCATTCAAGACTTCAGGATTCCAGAGCTCAAATCAAAGGGTCTGAGGTTTGTTACCTGGGATAGCAAGGTTGGTTTGCCCTTTCTGGTTTGCTGTTCTTATTGCTGCAGGTTGAGGTGTGAATTATAGCTTTAATCATTGTTTACTTTGTTACGTACCAGAACATAGAAGGGAGCAAAGCTTTAACTCATAAAGCAAAGTTACAAAGGGAACTTGTTCATCAAGCGCTACCACAGGCCCTGACCACTGCCATCTCCTTCCTGAATGGGAATGGGAAGCATAAAATGTCTCTCTCCCAAATTCTTGCCTCACGCTGCTATGAACATCTTCATTAAAAGAGATTATGGAGCATTGCAGATGACTGACAGGGCGGAACTGGAATCACAGTTTGTCACTACAACTTCCATAGGCGTCTTTTAAAGCTATTCATTGGATGCCTTTTAGTAAGAGTCTGGACTTATCCAGAAGCAAATGCCATAAGAGCTGTAGTATCCTGCTGGATGTTCCGACACGATACTCCAGCATATTGATACGGGAGGGCTGTAAAGTGATTGTCTTTGAGAGAAAGGTTCAACGTTGTCTTATTTGTTGCTCCAGGCTGTGTTTGCCCAAGTGCAACGTGACACAAAGTGACCCCCTTTTCCCCCACTTTAGATTGATGATTTTCCCAGAGTCTGATGTTAACAGTGAATTCCCATTCCCGGAGCTCCGTATTTATCAGGAGTGGCAGAGGAGTTAATTGCATAGCCAGGGAGCTGTGCATTAAACAAGGCCTGGCCATTTCTTTGGAGGGCTGTTTGTTGTTCCTCCTCTGATCAGACACTGCTGTGATTCCTTTCATGCTGTTTCAGCTTCTCCTTCACTTACTATAAATAGTGGCAAACACACCAGTGCAATAGTGCTGAGGGATTCTTCTCTTTTCCCACCCCAAGAGCTACTTTCTGTAAAGAAATATTGTTTCTTAATTAATCATTTATCCACTTCATTAGATATTGTCAGCAACGGAATAAGAAATAGGGCTGCTAAGAGGATGCACATTTGTATTTATGTTGATTTCTGGGGAGTTAGAGATCATTTAAACAAGCAGATGTGCTAGAAACATGTAAAGTGGAGTTTCCTGATGGGCTGGGGCAGGCTGGGTTTGGAATACACTCCATGGGCTTGGACCCATTGTGTGGGTCCATCTACACAATACCCCAGCCTGGCACTGAGGCTCCCTCTGGAAGGAGGACTTCTCTTCCTTTTCCCACCTTTTGCCTCTTCAGGCCTCTCTTACTGCATGTATAGACTCAGCAGAAACCGGTTTCAATCCTTTTAGGGGTCTGTTACTACACTGCAGATCATAGTGAGGATAAAACTGATGTGGAAGTGACATCCCAAACAGTTCGGCATCAAAAAGTCATGGGCTCCCCCAGCTGCCATTGACTATAAGAAGGCTTTTGCTTCATGCCAAGACGAGTTAAAAGGTTGGTCAGAGCCAGTGCTGTAGGATCTCAGGAATTAATTGAAGCAGGAGGTGCTGTCTCAGGGGAAAACTGGGACTGCATAAGGGCCCAAGCTGCAACTGCTGTTTCCTTCTCAGTGGGAAAGATGAAATAAGGAAGGAGGCAGGAGAGACCTCCCATCTCCGGTGTGGTACCTTAGCCAGCAGTGCGGGAATGGCCCAGTGCTGGGGGTTATTTCTCCCTCTTGGGGTTTATCCTTTATGAACTCTGTAGCTCTCAACTGAGGCACTACAGGAATCTTCATTTTAATCAGTTCGCCAGCTGATTCTCACATCTGGAAGCCAAAATATCTGCTTTGCTGGTGATGTATTGGTTGTTCATGGACAGATGTGAAGCCAGATATAGGCTGGATTAGCGACTTGGCTGGGGAGGAGGCGGAACAGTGAGGAGGACCTCAAATGCTCGTCCCACTGCTGGCCTGCAAATCACTGTCACTTGGTGATCTCTGTCTCTCTCAGAGGGATCTTCATCTTCCTCACATGGGCTGAACAGATGCTCCTCTCTTCCCTCCTCGCCTGTGGGCCGTATCCAAGCTTGATTTCTTTACTCCCGCTTGCCATGTTCCTCTGGATCAAAGGTCTAATGGGTGGAAAACTCCCCAGCAAGAGCCACAGGTAACAGTAGTGGCAATTCCAGTTCTCTGCTGCCTCTAATCATCTGTCAGGCATTAACATGGGGCTGTTGCTCTTCTCTCAGCCCCAAGTGCGCTCCGTAGAGGACCTTCTAGCCTCTGCACTGGCTTCCATTGACAATAGCTCATATTCGTAGAGTCACCTCTCGCCTTGTCTCTGTTTAATGAATAAACATCTCTTCTTGTTATTATTTCACCTCGTTTTTCTGTTCCTTGCTGCTGCTGTCACTCTGTCAATCTGTTCTGTGGCAGAGGCAGACATGGAATCCATTTGGCTAAATAGAAATGGAAAGATAAGGTGGCCCAACGGATAAGCTCTGGGAAAACACAGGGGGAAATGAAAGAAAATGAGCCTTTAACACAGAGGGTCCATTCAGTGATTTTTAGATTTCTTTAATGATTGTCTAGTTCCATAATGTTTCATGCAAATAAAAGAGGACATAGTACAAATGAAACATGGACTGCCTTTTGATGCGTTCATCAGCAGCAATTACTCTTTACGCCGTGTATGCCAGACTTATCTCTAATGACAATAGCCGAACACGCTGAATTGATTATCATCAATTGGGAACCCTTTTTTTACCTAAGTAGAGAATTCTTATTCATGATGGGGTTTTCTAATCTCAAAAGTCCTTATTTAAAATTAAAAATCAGGAAACTTTGGCCCAGAAGGATGTGGGGTTTAAAACATCAAACATAGAAAACCCAGGAAGAGGACTTAAAGCAAGCCAGAAAATGGAGCAATTTAAGCATCATGCTTCCCATCAATCTTTGCTCTTATCCTTGAGGATGCATAGTTCAGGAGGAGATGTACATTTCTTCCGTTGAGAAGGAAGCAGTGGTGACAGCGATGCTCCTTGGAAAGGCCTTGGCAGAATCCATTGTGTGGAAAAGGTTAGGGAAGAGCCAAGCACTTGCAGGTCACATTCCCCTGTTTGATGCTCTGACCCTAGAGAGAACCAGCACTGCTTTAGTGTCACTTCACAGTGGGAGACACGGAGCTGCTACAGCCTGAGTGATCTCCATCATTAGCCCCTGAAGTCACAGCACATTGCTGCTGCGCCGCAGGGGGCACTTGCTTGGTACCACGCTCCGCTTTCAGTGCCAGTGTCTGAGTATCCCCAAAAACAAGGCTTCTCTCCCTGCCTGTGTTCCCTCTCATCCAGTGGATGGATGGGGCTGGATCCTGGCTCGGAACCGCCCGGCAGACCTGATACCACTAAGAACAGGCAGCATTCTACAGGCAAGGCTGGGAAGGTGGGGCTGTTGTGTCCTCCTGTTCCCATGTCTGCCCTCGTTACAGTCTCTCCTCCTCCTCACCTCTTTGCTTACTGAATTCCCTTTGCCTGCATGGGACTTCAGTCCCTGTAGCCTGCATCCACTTCAAGGCACAAACCTTGGGAATGGCAATGGAGATTCACCCACAGCCCAGCCTGTGGTGCTCCCTCCAGTCAGAACCGGTGCTATGTGTCTTGTGGTTGCCTTTGAGTCAGCCTGGGAAGGTTCTCTTGAAGGCTTGACACAGATTTCGGCTCTATTTAAATGCTATCATTAACCTGGATCTTCCCTGACACCATTCCCATACCCTGAAGCGCAGCAGCAGCAAGCAGCCTCTTTCAGAGCCCAGCTTTGAAACGGACACCCGCAGGATTTAATGATTTCCCTGGGTCTGATGCTTGACAATTCCCAGTGCAACTCAGGCTGCTCACGTATTAGTTTCAGTTGAGGTTGCTGGCATGCAGTAAGGAAGTGTAGGGATTAATAATAGGCTTGGCTTCCTGCTTCACCCAGCACAAGCTCCCTTTCACGGTGGCAGGCTCCATCCTTGTGATGATGGAGATGGAAGTGGGCTTGTAACGATGATGATTCCACCAGCATAATCAATTCTGGATGCTCTGCTCAATAGTCTGCACAATGGAAACTCCAAAGTGGATTTTGCTCATTAAATCCATGTACACTTCTGGAATGGAATAGGGAAGACGTGATTAGATCCCACTCATCCTCTTCCAGGTCCCTGTCCCTTGGGCTGGGATGACTTACGGAGGGAGAGCAGGATGGCTTGGGGTGGGAGAACAGGGTGGTTGGTGGCTGCAGGGGAATTTGCATGCTGTCAGGGCATTTCCAAAGAAAGCAATCATTGCCAGTTCTCTTATTGAGGTACTCCTCGTTGTCTGCTGCCTCCTCTCCCTCTGGCTTGTTGTAGGTTAGAGGACTGAAATGGCACTTTTGGATGAAGCTTTGATTGCCTGTTCCATGTTTGCTCAAAGCTTCTTTATCAGGACACTGAGTTTCTCTATGCCTTAGTTTCCCATTCTGAAATGAGTATAGTAGTTCTTATTCCTTCTTCTATCCTTTGCTTTTTGTATAATTGAAGTTGGAAGCTCCTTGGAGGTAATGAAGGTTCTCACTGTGCCAGTATAGAGTGCTTATAAATGTGCTGTAATCTTGTCCCAGGCTTCTAAACCCTGCTGCAATGGAAATAATATAGTGAAGAAGAGTCTGGAAAGCAGTTGGGATTCAATGATGACCTCTGTAATGCATGTTCCCCGTATCACCACAGGGAACAAATCAATCAAAGAACAAGAAGTAAGGAAATAAAGAGGCTCAACAAAGTTCCCTCACTCCCCTTAAGGAGAAGAACTCACTGAAGTCTCACCAAGAAAGCAGCAAAGGAGGCAATCTTCTTTCCTTCCTCAATAGAGGATAATGCAGTTGGTTTTCATGACAGATTCAATAAGGTTCCCCCCTCCTGAACGCTTCAGTGCTTTGTTACCCATAGATTTGAAACCCTTTGTCCAGCCTTTGCTATTTACAGCTCTCTAAAATGGGGTTGAACAGAAGACAGATCATGTTTGCACAAACCCTGGGTTAAAAAGCGCAATTTCTCTGTTGTAATATGATTGCAATGGGTCATTTCTTCCCACGCACAGGAATTAGAAGGGGGATGCCCTATTTGTAAGAGGGTGGAAATAAAAGATGCTGGAGCCTGATGTCTGAAATGCAATTTAATTAAGCTTTCTGCTCCTTTATGGCAGCCTGGAGTTTGTTTTGCCTATCTTGCCATCTGACAAATCATTATTAGACCAGTAATTTCTGATGAACACAAGCTAGGAAATGGTGTCAGTTAGAACTGTGTAGGACTCTGTTATTTCAGTCTATTACCTGTAAATGAGTTATTCAAGAACAAGAAGTTCCATTGATAAAAGGCCAAAAATCAATAGATAATATTGTTGAGATTCATTCTGAGTTCATAATGGATTCCCCCCCATTGAGGTTTCCAAAAGCTTTTGCAGACTCTTTCGGACTATTTTAGACCTAAGTTTAAGTTTCTTAGAGCCAAACTTGTTTTGCAAATCCTTATTTTTTGCATTAAGCTTGGTAAGAAGCTTCAAACTTAGAGTCATTGGGGATAAATGATGGCAGCTATAGAAACACACTGGGTCTTCCTTAGCAGAAATTGCAGGGAGTTTTCTGAATGCAGCACGCTAATGAACGCAGGGCTAATTTAGTTTGATATTGATGGTATTGCGTGTGCCAAAGATCAGGATGCTGTTGCGCAAGGAGACTCATTCAATCAGAGAGATTCTCATCTAAACAGAGAAGAAAAGACAATATTATTCTCATTTTCTAACCGGAGATGAGGAGCCAAAATGCTTTGCTAAGGGGATGTTGTGGCAGGCTCGAAAGCTGAGCCTCCTGGACACCTCTGAGCAGGATTATTGCTGTGGTTGTAAAGAGCAGGTCCCACGATCAGGCTTTGGTTCTGAGCACCACTGCCTTTGAAGCGAAGGGGCAAAGGGTTTCGTTGTACTGGGTCATTTTGATCTGACAGGGAGAGGAATAGAAAACATCATTCCAAGTTATGGAGGAAACGGTGAAAGCTGGCAGGATGTAATTCCTGAGTGCTGAGGCGGAGATGTGGGCTCGTTACAGCATTACAGTGATTATCTAACTATAAGTAAATAGGCAGGTTATCTTCTGAAGTCCATCTTCCGCACACACGTGTGAGGTAAGATGGGCGCAGAAGCCATTCCAGGCTTAGCTTGGACTGTAAACTTGCTGAACAGTGTGAATTCAGGTTACCTGAAGACTGGAGAAGCGTCGAGCATCCTTGAAGAGTCCTTGTTCAGTCTTTTTCATGTGAGCAGAGCAGCCCCTCAGGAGGCTTGGAGAAAGAGCTGCTGACTCCAGTCTTCTCCTACCAGCGTTTGACACCGATGCCCCCCAAGTTCCTCATTTCCTTTCGCCTTTCCCTGCTGAGCCAGCGTTTCCTGGCTCTCCATCCACCCACCTTTCATTGTGGCTGGTCGGAAGCTTAAGAGCCATCATCTGCATCTCCAAGCCCATCAATTAGTTTCTGTTTCAAGCAAGGAATCCTATCTTTCTCTTTGGGCCTATCCATCATCTCTGACTCTTTGTGGAGCTGTAGTCATCCATCCTGCCTCAGTGTTCGGAGCTGCAGTGGTGGGCAGGGAGGTTGCTGTGCAGACATCAATACTTCTTCCTTTCTTCCTCTCTTTCTTCAGGGGCCTCAAACCACTTGGGATAAGCTTCTTTCTCCTGCAACTCCAGCTGATTCCTGCTTATGCTGGGCAAGGAGCCCCATGTGGGATGCTGCACGACAGCACTGATACCATATAGGCTTTGGCAGCAGCTCTGCCTCCACAATGGGGAACAGTGCATACAAGAAGCCCTCTCCAAACAGGCAGTGTCATCCGTCAGATCTCAAATGGTGTGTGTCTAATTAATTAAGCACATAGTAGACCTAATTAAATGGGAAACAATGCCCAAAGTGAATGCTGTTATTTCTGTCACTCTTTCGTGTCGTGCTGCTGGTGGGGGGATGCTCAAGTGCTACTGTGGGGTTTAAGTGCATGCAAATCCTGTGCTAGGGTTCAGGAGAGTATGAGTAGATGCTGTCAAATGTCCTCCCATCTGGAAGTCCAATATCTGGGATATATGAAGATATTGTCACTACAGAGAGGTGTCCCCACACCCCGAGTCCTATGGGAGCCTCTTGTTTCGAGCAGGGCTCACACTGCCTTTGGAGCGACAGCAGGGCTGTGACACTGCTCGAGGAGAGGAGGGTTTCCAAACACATCCTCTGCCTTGCACGTAGACATGCAAGCAGAGCGAAGAAGCAAATAAGACAAGCGTAGCGAGGCGTATTTCTCATTAAATACAGCAACTGGAAACACAGCTCCTGGAAAAAGGAGCTCATTTATCATATCTTAGGGATGACACTGTGTTTTATTACCTCCGGGGCTGTAGGTAAACTCTGCCTTGCTGAGTAACACAAGGAATTGGAGAGTTGTAGTTGCTGGGGTTTCAGCTCCTGGTTTCATCCCTGTCTGCTCCCTCATGGCTCTCATTAATTGTGCGCTGTGATTTGGTGCAGCATCATCTGAGCCTCTTGGGACAAAGCCCTCTCTGTGCCCCATGCTGCCTCCTTTCCCATGTGCAGAGACCTCATTTGCCTATGTGGGCATAACATATGGACCACAACACTTTGGAATTGCCCCTCTCCCCACCTTGCCTGCTCTCCTGCCTCAAGCCGATCCCTACAGAAAGTGATTTGTCAGTGCTGACATGCGCAAGACTGACAATAGCTGCTGCAGCATCTATTTATTTCTTTCACAGATAGCAGCAGCTACAAATTTAGGCCCTTTCAGTAAAGTTCCTGACAGTCTCTGTCCTATTAAATTTGTGGGGGGGTTTTATATTGGAAAGTTATTAGTTCATGACTAAGTGTTCCACTAACATCTCATTCATATCAGTTGTTGGGGTTTGCAGGCATTAGTATGCCCATATGGTTGTACAGCCTGTGCCAATGTGTGGAAACAGGCCGAATAGAATAGACCACTGCTAAACCATCTGATGTTCAGTTCTAATTCGTGCTGCTGTTCACAGCTGGGCAGTTCCCATCGCTGTACATCCTTCTGCTGGCGCAGCTAAACCCAGGTGGGTTTGCCATCTCTGCTGCAGAGGCTCCAGCTCATTGAGAAACACCTCTGCAACCCGAAAGCATGGGAGCCGTTTGGGGTTCAGCTCTGGAGGCTGTTCCATCATGTCATTTTATTTGGCTTGATAAAGGGAGAAAGATGAAGTAGTGATAGTGATTCCTCTATCAGGCATCCTGCCTGCATCAGTGCCCTCCAGAGGGGACACCCAAATGTCACCCTGGCAGTACATAAAACACATCTCTTTTTAAAGCTCATATATGAATGCGTGTTTCCGTCTAGGTGGTGCAGAGCGGCCAACAGCAAAGCTTGTCAACATCAAAGGCTGACAAAAAGCTGTCTCTTTGCATGTTAATGCCTCGAGGTGTGTTAATTTGCTTGAGATGTTTTCTAACCTTGTGTGTTCATCAATCTTCCCCGATTTGTATATCAAATGCACATCTTGTATTTATGCTGTCACTTCACACATCTTACATCTTCGCATGCGAAGCACCTGATCCCTTCCTTCCTAGGGTGCAGTAGGATTGATTGCTCCCGTTTGCCCGTGCCTAGGATTCACACAGGCAGGGAGCTGTTCCTCCTTTGCATTATTTTGCCATCATTTGCCTTGCTTATTGCTTCCTAAACGTACCTAAACGTTTCCATACCAAAGAAATGGCCATCTAAATGATGGCCAAATCAAAGTGGTACAAGGTAAGGTGATGATGAGCCCACTTCACTGGCTGTGTCCGTTCTAAAGCCCACCTTTTTTAACGTTCAAGATGACAATGATCTACTCTTTAGTAGTGTAGTTACAGGTAGAGTAGTCAAGTTAGAGTAGCACAGTTAGTAGTTTAGTTAGGGTGCTCATAGCTGGTACTCTCCATTTTGCAACCATCCTGCTGCTGTGTTGGAGGGGTTGGTACCTCGTGGCATTGGCCCTTGCGGGATGGGGGTACAAGTGGCTGGAGAGACAGTGGTGATAACTTCTTCATGGCTCATTCACGGGTTCTTACAGCTTCCTGGTGAGGGTGAATGACAAGGGCAGCACAGATCTTCATGCACCAGCTCCAGCCCCCTCGGAGGTAGAAAACTGTAGGTGATGATGGTAAATCTCATGAGTCAAACATCAGACCCTAGTGGGCTTTCTAGTTAAAACGTTGCCGCTGGTAAGTGTCATGTGGAAGGGAATCACTCTTTGCATGCCATATAAAACCTCCGAGGTCTCAGAATGCTACATAAACCAGGCAGAAAAAGCTATCTTTGCATTCAGTGTGATTAAGCACAGATCAGTTCTGCTGATGGGGAATGCCTGCCCAAGAGAGTTATGTGAGCCAGGTGATAGTAGCTGTGGGAGGTGAATTTTAAAGCACCAGGACACCATGTAGGAATAGTGGGTGGACTCTTTATTAAGCCATAGTTTTATTGCAGGGAAGAACTTGTCCATGTGTTTGATAGAATAGAAAGCATAGTGGAATGGATAACAGAGTAATTACTGTGTTGTTGCTTATCGTTATTACAGCAGGTCACAAGGAGGCCATGACAGACCGGGTACCATAAAGGTCATATTTGTCGTTTTAATGGCTTGGATTTGCTCTCTAGACTAAGGTCAAAGATGGTTTTAGTGCCTGTAAAAAGATTTGATGTAGTTTCATCTTCTTGTTTTGGACGGAAACGTGTACTGCAGGTGGAAATCAAACCAGTTTTTGTTCTTTATTATCCCATCTCTCTGCACCAAATACCCAAGTTATTTCTTCCTTGACTATATTCAATGTTGAGACTCAAGCAGAGCTTAGATAATTTCCAACTCTTATATGAATACAATGTGCAGGTAGGACAAGGGGTAACGGTTTCAAACTGAAACAGGGGAAGTTTAGATTGGATATGAGGAAGAAGTTCTTTACTGTAAGGGTGGTGAGGCCCTGGAATGGGTTGCCCAGGGAAGTTGTGAATGCTTCATCCCTGGAGGTGTTCAAGGTGGGGTTGGACAGAGCCTTGGGTGGCATGGTTTAGTGGGAGGTGTCCCTGCCCATGACAGGGGGTTGGAACTCGATGATCTTAAGGTCCTTTCCAACCCTAACTATTCTATGATTCTATGATTCAAAGTGGCTTTCTCTCTAAGCTGTCAGTTTGCCGATCTCAGCTGGGGAGTAAGGAAGTGATTTTTACAGATTAGGGTTCTCTATAGTGGAACAAAAGGTGCAGGGTAGAGCCTGAAGAAGATGGGGTTTGGGCTTCTTTTTCTGCCCTTGAAGGTTTTACTGAATCCTCCCAGGAATAAAGAATCGGGTGTTAGAGCAGAGGGGGACCAGGAGGAATAAAGGAACCAGAATCCCTTCTCCATCCCCTGGATAAGGTGGGGAGGTTTGTTTCTGTTTGTGCCATTGTGCACAAGTCAAGATCATTTTCAGCCCTTCTATTCCAGGTATAGGGAAAAAAGCCCCTTTCATTCTTCTCTAAGTCTGTTGTTGGACTTGAAATCTCTCACCTCCCCAACCGTCTCGAGTGGCTATGGGAAGCCCAGGAAACGCTTTTTGTTCTAGGAGCAGTCTTTTCAATGGAAACTAAACCATATTACCAAAGGCAAGCTGTGTACTGGTGTTTAAGGAAATGTAGGCAGGAAAAGCGCATTTTCCCCTTGAGGAAACAGTGAAAGCACAGGATGCTTCCCCTCATTTTTATTCTAATGCTTTCTCTGTAATAAATGTATTGTCTTTTCCCTGCTGCGGTTGCTTTGCTCAGCTTTGCCACCTCTGACCTGGCTTCGCGGCCTCTTCCCGTTGCTGTATCTGTGTCTTGTTCAATACAGCTTTCTCTGCTCACTGTATTTCCCCCCTCCTTCAGCATTTCTAAAGGGCCTGAAACCTCTTAGGGACTGGCCTTTGCGCAGAGCTGCATGATGGAAACTGCTTGCGGTTGATAGTCTGTTGGCTAACGCGTAGATCTGGGAGCCCATAGGCGTGTGCGTTGTGCTTCACTTGACCCAGAATGTGCCAGGAGACAGACAAATTTCTCTGCCTCAGCCTCAGGTTTCCCTCTCTGGAAATCAGGAGCAGCGATAATTCATCTCTGCCCAGTACTCCAGGAGCAAATCAATGTTTAATGGCTGTGCTTGTGACCTTAAAAGCCCATCAGCCTCTCCGAACTGGGACTTGGGCATGGAAATACCCAACAGCCAGCCCCATCCATGTTCTCTGGCTGGCGCAGGGGTATCGCAGTGGTGTCTGCTGTGATTTACAAGGCACCTTCTTGCACACGGAGGGAAATACGTTGTCAGTGAGTTCCCTCTTAATTTGCATTCTTCCAATCTAATCAAACCTTTGTAAACACCAGCTCCCTGAAAATAATAATCAACAGCAAGAGACACGTTGGCAGGCTCAGGGAAGGGGAATTAAGATGCTTTTCTTTCTCCTATGCTAATCTTTCTGCTAATTATGTTTTATTAATATTATGATGCAGACGCTCCCGTTCTTGTTTTCCCTCATCTTGTCCGTAGTTAAAATCAAATCGCAAATGAATGAGCTCGGTAGTTGACTTAATCACTTAAGCCTCTGACTTTCAGCATTTCCATAAGCAACCCCTGCAGTCGCAGCAGCACTTTTTGTGCTGGGTTTAAAGTATTCTTGCGTGATTGTTCTATGGGTGACATTGACAGGTTGTTGTGATGAGTTGGCTGAGTCATTATCATCAGGAGATGGTTGGGTTTTCTGATGTTTCTCATAAGGTGCTTTTCATGCCAGAGTTGGGGGGGGGGGAATCAACCCCTTTTTGTTTTAAAGAGTCTAATATTGCAGCTTTCATGTCACAATTGCCATAGAATAATGTTATATTCTTCCCTTTTGATTCTTGAGGGATGCTTTGAAAGGCCTAATCAAAAAGGAATTGGGAGTCTTGAGCTTGGTTCTTCCCTGTAGATGAACAAGTCTTTGAGCAGTCGGTAATCCAGGCTGTCCACAATACCTCATGCAGGATGTTGGGTCTATGGGGAAGCATGGCAGGACCCAGGGTCTTCAGATGCAGGCTGGTATCCAAAATCAACGTCATTTAGCATGCAAGCTATTGCCTTGGTTTGGGATGCGCTGATGGGTGGCAATGGCTTTGCAGGGTACCGCTGTAGCCCTAACAACACGTTTTGGGTTGTTTGTATGTTATTATTCAGGAAAAAAGCCCTGGTAAAAGACATGTAAATGTGTGTCAGACTGAATTGAGAAGCTTTTGCTTAAGATGTGTTTTGATAGGAGTGCCAGATTTGATCAGCTTAGTGTATTTCAGGTGGCTCTTGCAAATCCTCCCCCTGGCTTGTCCATCTGTTGATGCTGATGTGGTTTATTTTCTGGGTTTAATGGAGAAACGAGGATCCCCTTCACCACTGTAGACAATCTCTGGTGTTCCGTAGCTCAGCAAAGAAATATCAGCCCTTGAGTTTGTTTCTTCCCTAGAAGAAAGCAAAATAATGCCTTGAGAAGAGAACATATTTCTCGGTTGACAGAAGCTATTTAAATGCATAATTATCACTGGGGGGGAGTCATTAGGAAGATAGAGGTTTGCTTATAATTCAGATGACTGTATTGAATTATTGGTTGCATCAGAACCATTTCTAGATGGAGCTTAAAGACAGATCTGTAAGGAAGATGTGGGGGCATACACTCACCCCCGCTGCAGGTGGGTGATGATTGAAGTGTGATCCCACCGCTCCTAAAAGCAAACTTAAATCCATTATTAATCCAATTGTCCTGTATTTTTCCCAGAAGTTGCTGAGCTGAGCCTATGGATCTGTGTTTGTTAGGGGAGGATCCGTTCAAGTCCTGCACGTGCTTAAACACCACTCAATGTTTGCAAAAGCATAGTTTTAAGGGCTTAAGTGGAGCTGAAGAGACGCAGACGTCTCCTGCAAAGGACTCTGTCTTCACCCTGGTGGCAAGGGGGGAGAGTGTCTTCATCAGAGTGCTCCTCAGTGCATTCTCATTCTCTCTTCGACTCCATAAATCCGGCTGATACTGAAGAGTCAAGGAGATGAGCAAGCTGCAAAGAATGGAGCCACTCTTAAGGGAAGGTTTATTCGTGGCTGAGGAGCAGATATTCAGATTAATGTAGAAAGAAAAGGACTGTTGTTAAGGAAGTGCAGCAGCAATAAAAGATGTGTTAAACTGAGGTGTGTGGAGCCTGTTTCTCATCTGGCACTAATTGACATTGTCATCAGGTTGCATGACTTGACCCAGGAGTGCTTTTATGCAAACAGATTGCTTTATTCATCCTTTTTGGCTGTGCATTTCCTTTATCTGATCCAGATGTGGGGGGGGGGGTTCTCTTACATCAGCTTCTATCTCATTGCAGAGCCCCCTGGTTTCTGCCTGCACTGAACTGTGGTCACAAAAAGAGAACAGTCCCTAACAAAGTTAGAGAGGCAGGGACTCAGAGAGATGCGTAATGGAATTGTACTCCAGAGAAGGTGTATATTGTGATAAATGGCCAACATTCTTGATTAAATTGCCTCCATTGATGGGATGGAGTGCGCGTGTCTTGCCAGAAAACTTGATTTTCCTCCTGCTCTGCACAATATATTTGCTTTCAAAGATGCAAATGCTTTTCAAGAGGGGCAATTGAATATGCAGCCTGTCAAATCGACCTAGGGACATTCTCAGCCTGATCTATAGCATAACATGTTGGAACCGGGAACCTCTTCCTGTTACTCATTAATCTTGAAGTGCTGGGAGGAGATGCCCTGTGTGGTGTGACAAAGCACATCAGACGCGTACAGCTAAAGAGCAGTAATAAGTCGTGCCTGGCTCTCCAGCTATTCCCTCAGCGCTTCCCTGCACACATGAGCTTTCCATGTGCGTTTACCCCACTGATAGAACAAGCGACCCGGTTGTTTGGATCAGATACATCTCAGATAATTCCTTACAACGAGCTGCACATACAATTCCAGTTGGTTTTAATTGTGAGTAGGATAAGATTGATGCTTTAAGGAGGAAGATAAGGGGCCTGTGATGTGTATTTTTCAACCAACTTAAAGTGGGTGAGTTCTAATGTTGTTGCTCATCTTAATTGCAATTATTCTTAATGGTAGAATTCTTCTTTGGTTTATACATTACAACCATAAGTCACTCTTAGGCCAGAAATGACTATCGGTTGTAAAACAGTTGATGGATGATCAGGGCCAGCATAAGATGATTTGGCCTCAGTCCAGTTCCCAGTAGGCATGTATCCACATCACAAAAATAGAACATTATTAAATGACCACTGAATTGATGGAGCCAGAACAAAGACTCGGCAGGCCATTAATAGTGAGCTGGGATAGCGGATGCCTCAGTGCACAGGGTACAACCTCCCCACTCGGGAGGCACTTTGCAATGGGCATCTCTTCATGACTTTGACTGGGTCACTGGCTCCTCTCCCCATCCATAAAGTGCAGACTGAGGGAGAGCAGTGGAGAGGATTTTAAGGCCAGGCTGGATGTGGTTCCAGGCAAGCTGATATAGTTGAAGATGTCCCTGCTCATTGCAGAGGGATTGGACTGGATGAGCTTCAAAGGTCCCTTCCAACCCAAACTATTGTGTGATTCTATGACTTTATGATTCCGTGATCACCTAAAGGTGTGTACTGATCACAAAGGAAGCTGTGCGTGTAGATAGCTCCTTATTTCTCTTTACCATGATAGTGCTTTTGATCACTAAATGAGCATGGACCCGTGTCTCTGGCCATGGTGTCACTGCCACATCCTGCCATAGAAACACGTAGGAGCATCTTCCCTGAGTGATGCCTCCTTCTTTCCTCCTTTCTGGCTGTGCTTGAAAGTATGGGAGCTAGGCTGGGAAAAGGTGGATGTTGGCATTCTTTTCCCTCAATTCCAGATTTCCGGATTTATCGAGTAGAGCTGAGCACTAAAAGATGAGGCAGCTCCAGTGGTGGCGAGGAGCTTCCACGGAAACCTTAATTGCATGTTGCTCAGCATTGTCAGCTTGACACGCTGACATTTGGAGATATTGAGCACCTCTTTTTGCAGCGCAGTGAAGCCCTACCAGTGACAATCAATTATGCTGGAGGAGCCTTCCCCTATTGCGGCAGGAGCATCTACTCTGTAAATTAAAGCAGAAACTCTATTATCGAAGAGCCAAAGAGGGCTCCCATCTCGCTCTGAAGACACGTGTTCATCTCTGTACGCACGCTGCAGATACATGGGGGCAACCGCCTGGGTTTTGTCCATCTGGATCCGGCTGAGGCTGCGCGGTTCGGGGTGGAAAGCCTGGCTGCTGGCTCTTAGAGCGGAACAAGTTCTCCTTCATCTTTAGCAAAGCCTCCGAGGGAAAGCAGAGATAACAATAAGAACCTGGGGAGAATAAAGGTCACGGTGAGGGACGAGGGCTCGGGATGAAAAGCCTCGGGAGAAAACAATTGGTAAAGCTCTCTGGGTGCCGGGGAGAGCAGAGGAGGGAGGTTCGTGCCCGCAGCCTCTGCCGCTGCACTGACCTGAAGCGAAAAGCAGCCGTGCTGGGAGGAGTGTTTGCTCCTTTGTGTTGGGATCAAAAGGCAGCGGCAGCAGCAGAGGGGGATGCTGTTTACAGGGGAGCGATGGGGAAGCATCTGCTTGCTCAGAACCTGCTGGAAAAGCAGGAAGATGCAGGAGAATGGATAGAGAAGCGTGATGTTACTGATTGGATTTGATGATGCTGTTGTTGATTTTGCGTTGTATTGGGAAGTGACAGCCGGTTTGCCTTTCATTTCCTTTTCATCTGATATAGGTACTATTGGGAAGGCTTTGAAGGGTGGGATGGGGAAGAATTAACAGCCCAGATTTTATCGGGGGTCTCGTCTCTCAGGTTCAAGCCACTGAAGGTGGGATGGGAGAAGCTCAGGTAGTAGGGATAAAGCAACCCCTTCATGAAGCTTCATCCCTATTCCTTCATGGCAAGGGAGGACTTCAGGGCCTAAATCACAGGGGTTTGTATCCCTTGTGATACAAAGGACTCATAACTCAGTTGTGAGTTAAGTGTGATTGTGGTACCCCAGGCCACCTTTACCCTTTCCCCTCATATCCAAGAGCTGGAAACATGGGTTTACAGGTGGCAGTATGGACTTTTGTAGGAAAATGGAGTTCTGCTTTGTGGTAGAGAAGGTCCAAGGTACCACATGGAGAACTTGCAATGCCAATATATTAATCCTGATATGGAAACCTGAGTGTAAACCCTCAGTGCCCAGTACGTGGTGGATGTGTTACTGTTCTTTGTCAACAGTGGGCTGAGCCCAAAACACCCGTAGCTCCTCCACACCTCTTGAGTGTGTGAAGCTCAGTCTGACTCTGCTCAGGGCTGATGAGAACCCTTGGTGGGCTCAGACAGGTCCCTGCTCACGCAAAGCATGAACCTTCCCAAAGGGGCACATCCCAACTCAAGTCCTGCATCTCTGTCACCCAGGACCCGGATCCTCCCCATGGATCCCCGGGCAGTAGCTGCCAGCCTGTTTTGTTGTCTGTTTACTCTCTTCCCATCTCTGACATTCATGAATATTTATGGGAAGCTCCAAAATAGCCAAGAGCACTTTAATCAGAGGACTATCTGCAGCCTAATCAGGGATAATACTAATCAGGAAGTTCAGAGCACGCTTTAACACTACTGCAGGAGGGGAAAGTTTGCTCCCAACTCCAGAACAGAGTTTTGGTGCTGAGCCTTTTGCATTTGCCCCCGTTACAGGAAGAGCAAACAGAGATTTACTGTTTACATCTGGTGTTTTAAAGCTTCACAGCAGGAGCAGTGGATGCTGGATGTGCCATAGGAGCTGGTGTTGTCATGATGCAAACAGCGCGATGCTGATTTAGATCCAGTGTCTCTTGCGTTTCCAACCAGAGGGATCTGACTTTGCAAGCCGATCTCTCAATATCCCATCTTTTTACCTTGGGCGCGGGTTGAGTACACGCTCTAGCTTGCAGGAGGAGGATTTTAACGCAGAAAAGCTGCTGTGCTCCTTTTGTGGCCGTTTTCTTTCTATCATTGACCTTCCAATCTCGCTAACCAGGATTTTCCAACAGAGATTGCCATCAAAAGTTGGGGGGGGGGGGAAGCTCTGATATAAGTAAAGGGAAAACTTCTTAAGGTTTAGCAAACTTAAAATGAGAGCTCAGAAGGGTTTCAGGCCTCCAGGCGCTCTCCTACCTCTGTTCAACACAGTGCCCTTTCTGGAGCTGAGCTGCTTTTATCCTCCCTCAGCCACAGAGTTTTGCAGAGGAGCCTTTTTGACACGATGCACATGAAAGTCTCCGCTTCCTGAAGTCTCCTCGGAAATGGATGACAAAAGCTCCCATTATCTGCCCCGTTTTTCAACCGCAGCGTTATGGGATAAGGAGCCCCGATGCTGCTGGATTGGATCGTGAATGCAGATTTTCCACCAAGGTTTCGTTTTTGAAGCCTTCATCTTGTGATATCTGTGGGTTTAAGAATAAATATATGGTGCCTTAGGTCACAGTCCTGCTTCAGCTGAAGCCAAAGGAGGCAGCGTTAGGCAGTAATCCCTGTCTCGTTAGTGTGCATCTCCGCTTGCTGGATGTCTTTCTTCCCTTTCCGTTGGATAATAAGAAGCCGTGGGCCCAATCCCCTGCGGTGCCCAGCACATGGATGGAGCTCTGAAGCCGTGTGTGCCTTAGGATGCACAGCACTGAGGTGACAGGGTTCTAACACAGAGAGGGGGGATGCTTTTCCCTTCTCTGCTCTTGGGAATGGTGCTTCTCAAGCTGAAAGAGAAAAACAGGCATTTGTTTTACATGGTCCAACATGAGAAGGACATGGAGCTGTTGGAGCAAGTGCAGAGGATTCATCCACAAGGATGCTCAGGGACTGGAGCAGCTCCCGTATGGAGCCAGGCTGAGAACAGTGGGGCTGTTCAGCCTGGAGAAGAGAAGCTGTGTGGAGACCTCAGAGCAGCTTCCAGTGTCTGAAGGGGGCTGCGAGGATGCTGGAGCAGGACCTTCATCAGGGACTGTAGTGATAGGACAAGGGGTGATGGGTTCAGACTGAAACAGGGGAAGTTCAGGTTGGAGATAAGGCAGAAGCTCTTCCCTGTGAGGGTGCTGAGGCGCTGGCACAGGGTGCCCAGAGAAGCTGTGGCTGCCCCATCCCTGGCAGTGTTCAAAGCCAGGTTGGACACAGGGCTTGGAGCAAGCTGCTCCAGTGGAAGGTGTCCCTGCCCATGGCAAGGGGTGGAACTGGATGAGCTTTATGGTCCCTTCAACACAAACCATTCTGTGCTTCTGTGGTTCTATGAACTTTCCACCACTGCAAATGGGGGGGGTTTGAGTTTGCAAGGGGCAGGTGGGCCACATAAAACCGAAACCACCCGAGCTGTCAATGAGTGCTGATGCTCTCAGATAATTATCCCATCCTCTCTCTTGCTTTAATGCTGATGCAGTGATATGAACGCATTCCAAGCAGCAGTTGTGGTAGATTTAAAGCCGTTGCAGTCCTGATGAGCCGATAGTTTATAGCACCTACCACAAAGGGCTTTACTTCCAGTTGTTATAATCGCTAGCACAAAATAATTACATTCCTTTTCTTTCCCCCTCCTGTGAAGCAATGAAATGACAAAGCAGCGAAGTAAAACCTCGTGTGATCTTCTTCACAGAGGCAGCAAAATTGGGTTTGCAAACTGAACTAAAGGAATCCATCACTTCCCATACACAAAGACTACTTTTAAGTAATTCTTGAGGCAGGAGATGGTTGAGGATTAGGCAGTGGCTGTAATCAAAACGCTGGGAGAAAATGGGATTCATTTAGATAAGTAAGTACCTCATTAAGAATCAATTCCTTTTCTCCTCATTCAAATGGTGGACTGATGATAATACTGTAGCAGATCTCTTTATAGGTACGTTTGCTTGAGAAGGGGGGAGAAAAGACCCTGTTGTGTCATATTTACATTGAGCCATCTATAGGTGCAATCCAATACTCCCAAGTGTATGAAGTACTTTTACCTACTCCGGTAGTTGCATGGGGGACGTTGGGTTTACAAGGAGTTTACCTCCATTGCCCAGTTCCTAGCATCACGCTGAGTTGATGGCTACCTGGCACTGCTTGGATCCCTCGCTCCTCAGCATCTCCAAGGAAAACACAGATCCTGCTGGCCTTGCTTAGGATTTGCAAGTGAAAACAGGGAAGCAAGCAGCGGAGGGGGAAAGGTTTGTTATTCCAGTTCCATTTCCTGATTACCAGCATGCCACTCTCCCAGTTTACAAGCAGGCAGCTCCCTTGTGACTCCATGCTCATCAGTTACTTGTCTTCATTCACCAAGCAGAGCTCGCCCAGCAGGCATGAGCAGAGGCTTCGGAGTTGTAAGCAACAATCATGGTCCTCCCTTGCTTTACTGAGAAAGCCTTGGTGTGATTCGAGGTTATGGCGTACACCTGAGTTAGACTTTAAATTGTGTTTCAGAATTGGAGTGAGCCTAAATATGAATCCCATCCAAATCACGGAATGGTGATCTCTCTTCCAGGCACGTTGGTGTCTGCAGTGTGACTGCTCTGCTCTTCAGTGTAGCAGACACATTCTTTACTTCCATTTGCCTGTTCAGTCATTGATAATTACAGCTCCATGTAGCACTCAGTTCTGTTGAAAACTCTCTTCTTATTTCCCTATCCCCTCTCTTCTTATTTCCCTTCTCAACTACAAGAGACTGGAAGATCTGACAGAGCTGGTGGTGTAATCCACTGTGGATCTACATTCACAAATCTAATCTAGAATAAACTCAAGCTTCCTTTAAGCGCCAGCAGGGATGTCACTGGGATGCAGTTGCCTCACTGAGAAGGAGGCTGCCAAAGTTGCCTGGTGAGGCCACATTTGGAGCACCGTGTTCAGTGCTGGGCTCCTCAGCACAAGAGACAAGGAGCTGCTGGAAATGGTCCAGCAGAGGCCATAAGGATGCTCAGGGCTCTGGAGCATCTCTCTATGAGGAGAGATTGCAGGAGCTGGACCCGGTTAGTCTGGAGAAGAGCAGACTGAGAGGGGATCCCATCAATGCACATCAGTATCTCAAAGCTGGTGCCAGGAGGATGGGGATAACTCTTCCCAGTGGTGCCCAACAACAGGACAAGGAGCAATGGCCGTAAACTAAAACACAACGAGTGTCACCTCAACGTGAGGAAGAACTTGTTTACATTGAGGGTGTCAGAGCCCTGGCACAGGCTGCCCAGGGGGGTTGTGGGGTCTTCCTCTCTGGAGCCATCCCAAATCCATCATGGATACGTTCCTGTGTGCCCCTGCCCTGGCAGGGGGTTGCACTGGGTCATCTCCAGAGGTCCAAATGGTTCTGTGTTGTCTGGGACTGTCTCTGCCCTGTGCGGGGCTGAGCCCACATCCCATGGGAGCAGCGGCTGCATCCTCGGGAGCACAGATTTATTACCAGGGAAGATGCAAATGCAGCCAAGCTCCCCACTGCCCTGCTGGAGCAGCCGTGGCAGGGGCTGATTTGTGTTAGACACAGGTGCTAATTACTGGGAACCGGTTTCCTGAGCGATACCAATCCCCTAAGGGGAAGTGCTGGGGGAGGCATCATTTTCCATCTCATCTGTTATATTTAGAAGGCAGGACGGCTGCCACCTGGGAGACCCCTGTGATTATTGACTTATGCAGGCACACTAATTCCCACTGCTACCTCCTCGCTGCTCTCCTCCCACTGCATTTGCTCCATTTAGATGTCAGCTGCGTATTACCCAAACTGTAGGCTTGTATTCAATACTCCAGGAGCACCCAGGAGCCCTGGGCTGAGATGAGGTTTTTTGCTCCGATGAACTGTGCTAAGGACAAAGTCTGTATCTATCCAGGTAGGGAAGGACAAGAATGAAAACAAGCCCAGTATCTTGGTCTCACAGCTCTGGTGTGCCTGGGTGTACACAGTGTAGGGTTGTGAGCGGTTCAGAGCAGGGACCACTCCATGGTTAGTGCCACAAAGAAAAGGACACTTCACATGGAATTTCAGTCGCAGACCTGAGTCATGGAGCACTGGAATGGTTTAGGTTGGAAGGGACCATAAAGCTCATCCAGTTCCACAAGCAGGGACATCTTCCACCAGAGCAGGGTGCTCCAAGCCCCTGTGTCCAGCCTGGCCTTGGACACTGCCAGGGATGGGGCAGCCACAGCTTCTCTGGGCACCCTGTGCCAGCGCCTCAGCACCCTCACAGGGAAGGACTTGTGCCTTATCTCCAACCTGAATCTCCCCTGTTTCAGTTTGAGTCACCTGCAGGTTTCTCATCTTGGTACACAGGAATCAGACCATTGAAAAGTGACTTTCCCGTTCTTATTCCAGACATTACTCCCCACAAGATACAGGAGTTTTGAAAGGCTCTCGTGTGTTGCAGTGGATGCTGGAAAGAAGCAGTGGTGGATAAAACTTGCTAGGAAGAAGCAAACTGATGTTAAGAACCTTATCTCAAGTCAGAGGTGGGCTCTGGTGACGATCCAAGCTGTGTACATCCCCGATCAAACACAGAGACAGGATGCAGGCACTGCGGAGGAGCTGGACCTTGGAGCTGCCATTGAAAGAGCAGTGCCTTTTTCCATCACCCAGTGCTTCAGACATGGCTCAGGGGACAATTCACCGTCACTGATCCCCTGTAAAGCTTGCTCTGGGTGGAAAATGGCCTTGGGGACCCTCATAGTCAGCACAACACTGATCATCTGCCATCATCTTTATCTGCTGTATGTTGTTCCTGTACCTACCCATGCGCTTACCCAGCCCAAGGTGTTTCTTCCCAAGGTGGCCAGCTCTGTAGCAGGAGGTACATGAGCTCCACAGCACCAAATAGCCCAAATAGACCTTTAATAGTTGAGTAATAGGCTTCAGCTCCATATATCACTGTGCCATTGATTTCAATGGGCTTTGGATTGGACAGTAAGTCTTTACAATGTGTTTTCCTTCCCACTTCCTAGCTCCTGGCTCTTTTTGGTTTAATGCAGGCCTTCCCCCGTTAACTTTAACAAAGTTTTATGTGTTTTAATTTTCTTTTATTACTTTGGAGCCCATTTCCAACTGCTTCACGAGACAAGTCAATGAGACAGAGCTCCTAATAAACCTGCATTCATCAATGCCTTGTTTTACGCTCATCTCTAACTACTACCCAATCAGTTGGACAACTGATGCTTCTGAGCTTGCAATTAGACCCGTGCTTTCTGCTTCTGATGAAGGAAGATTAATTAAATCAGTGCTTTTCCGGACTAGGACAAATGCACATTCTTGGCAATTTTCTCCTTCCTTTAAGCCTGTAGCCTATTAGTTTAAGATACCTGCATAGAGCAAACATTTTGTCCGGATAGAAAACAATAAACTGAGATTTATACACTGGAGCCTTATGGAAAAGCTTCTTTTTCCTTCCCCAAAATGCAAATTACAGACTAAAACAACAGGAGATGAAGGGGAAAAGTTGATAACCTTCCATCCAAAGAGTAAGACAGATTTCTGCAGTGAACCTTTCATTTTATAACCACACCTAAGAGAGAAGGAGATGCCAGTGTTTGTCTTGTGGGGCATTCAGACTGCTCTATTGCGTGAAACCCCGTTATTGCAGTATTCTGTGTGTCCACATGCACGTTTTAGAGTGTGTCTCTGAGAGGCTATAGCATAAGCAAACAAGATAAAACGGATAAAAGAAAGAGATTAATGCAGTTCCTGTTGTATAAAGAACTGAGTTGCAGCAACCTTTTAGATGTAGAGAATGGGAAACGTGGTGAAAAGGCATAAAGTCAGAGGTAAGTGCTGGTGTGCTGCAGAACAGGATCCCGGGACTCTCTATACCTTTAATTTCTCTTTTAACTAATCAGCATCTTCGTATTGTGTGGTAAGAGCTGTGTGCATCTCTTGACAGGGGTCTTAGTGAGAGCCTGTGTTACTCATCCACTGCTATGGACAAGTCCTCCAAAGTCTTAAGACTTCAATGGAGTCCTGTGTCCAGTTCTGGGCTCCTCAGCACAAGAGACAAGGAGCTGCTGGAGATGGTCCAGCAGAGGCCATAAGGATGCTCAGGGCTCTGGAGCATCTCTCTATGAGGAGAGATTGCGGGAGCTGGGCCTGGTTAGCCTGGAGAAGAGCAGACTGAGAGGGAATCCCATCCATGTGGATCAGTAGCTCAAAGGTGGGTGCCAGGAGGATTGGGACAGACTCTTTCCAGTAGTGCCCAGCAACAGGACAAGGAGCAATGGCCATAAACTGAACCGCAAGTTCCACCTGAACATGAGCAAGGACTTCTTTGCATTGAGGGTGTCAGAGCCCTGGCACAGGCTGCCCAGGGGGGGTGTGGAGTCTCCCTCTCTGGAGCCATCCCAAATCCACCATGGATGCATTCCTGTGTGCCCTGCTCTGGGTGCCCCTGCCCTGGCAGGGGGTTGCACTGGATCATCTCCAGAGGTTCCTTCCAACCGGAATGGCTCTGGGATTGTGTGATAAATGAATCTGAGCTCTATTCTGCCCAGGGCAGTTTACCCACCACAGCTTCCATGGCAGTCCCTGCAGGTAACACCAAATGCTTCCCCAGTTTGTTTCAGCTCTGGTGACAGTTGGTTTGAAGTGATGTGGGGGGATTTGCAAGAGGACAATTCCCCTTTGCTGAGCCTGAGAATAGCTCCTGCCTTTTCATGCATCACATTTCCCTAGGACAGGTTTTTCTGGGGAGAAAAAAGGAGCTCAATTGATCTTTTTTACAGTCCATTTGTGTGAAGGAACATCAGAGATAACAAAAGACTAATTATTCTCCTACATTGGCAGTTGCTAAGAGGAAAGTTCCAGACAGCACAATTAGCTTGTGACAGGTAGTCTGTGTTTACTAATTACAGTATATTTAAGACCTTTGTTCAGGGCTGGCTGTCCGTGTCCCAACTGCTGATGGCGAGTCATGGAATCCCAGCCTGGTTTGGGTTGGAAAAGCTCATCCAGTCCCAACCCCTGCCATGGGCAGGGACACCTTCCACTGGAGCAGCTTGCTCCAAGCCGCTGTGTCCAGCCTGGCCTTGAACACTGCCAGGGAAGAAACCATGGGCTTCTTTGTCCATAGCGTGGGCTTCTTCCCTTCCTGTGGTCACTGCTATATGCTCAGTGAGTCTCTGCTGATGCCAGAAGGAAAACCCGGACTTAAAGAATGCCATCACATTGGATGGAACTCGCCCAAGCTGGGTTCAATACATCTCCTTGTGTGTTGTTAAGTCACCTTGACGTGAAAGGCCTAAACCGTCCTGTTCTTGAGTGTTCTGTTGCCTGGTGCTTATGAGCCATCCAGAGCCAGGTATTGGGTGAGATGGTTTCAGCTATTGTGTTTGAGTGGCAAATTCTAGCAATGCCTTTAGGAGTTAAGTCTGTGCAACTCTGCATTGATGCAATAACCGTGGCTGGGTGGTTCCTTGGTAGGTGTCATTGTATTTCTAATGGGTTTACATGCAGAAATACATGCTTAAAATCATCTCTTGAAGTACCAGTGGCTGGGCGTCTGTACTGAAGTCCCGGTGAGGGCCTGCAGATCATTTTCATTGTATTAAATATCTTAGTATCAACACTATAAGCTCCATAGACTGCGTAAGCCTTTGTGGAATATTCCCTCTCTGTCTCCCACAAGCTAATAACATGCATTCTGGTGCCCTTTCAGCAGTAACCACCTCTTCATTATCCATCTCCTGCTTGGTGTGGGTGCAGCTGGCACAATTCCATGGGCTTATATCCACATCAGCCAGGGTTGTGTTTTGGGAGCTCAGAACCCCTTTGGGTGCTGATTAACCCATCTGTAAAGGTGCAAAGTCTCTGTTAGCATCTCTTATCCACCTATAACCTGCTCATCGCAAGGGCTGGCTCCAAACCCCACTTGATGGTGGCCCATGTGCCGTGTTGGCTGGCCAAGGCAGTCTTTGGGTTGGCATTAATACCCCCTCTTTTTGGAGCCTACTTGTCAAAGTCAGGTGTTGCATTTGCAGAGGCACAGATGGTGTGTGAATCCCTGCCATTCCAGAGGGCTCCTTGAAGCCTTCCCTCCTTGTCCGCGCCGCAGGAGCAGTTTGCATAGGATTTAGGGCTCCTTTCTTCACAGAAACAGCTACAAGGAGGAAGAAACCTCAAGCCAAGGAGCGTGCTGTGTGAGCCGGTTCCAAGGCAACGTGCTGCTTCGTTCCTGTCAGCGCATCTTCCCTGGGTTTGTGTTCCAGCTCCCTACTACAGTCAGTGGGATGTGAACCTGAGGCAGAGCACGAAGGTACCTGTGTGCTCACTGTTGTGTTTTGCTGTAAGTCCTTCATTTGTACTGTGTTTTAAGGCATGGGGAGTGCTGGTTAAACGCTACCTGCATCTGTGTCCTTTATCTGGGATGCTCTATATTCAGGTTGCTCACAGTGATCTTTTGATGAGCTTGAAGCAGAAGAGTTCCCCAGGTCTTAGTTAATTGAAACACACATCAAGTAAGCACGTTCATAGATGAGTCACTTATAAATAGGACAGTGAGGGAAGGAGCTTGGCAGGACTAACAGTGAGAACTCCGAAGATGTACCCAGGCTCCTCCGAGGGTGCAACATGCATAGACATGCATCAAGAATTCTCTGGCACCACTGAAATAAGAGCAGTGGTAGCAGATGGATAAACACAACTGATAGGATGGAATCCAACTTTCAGTTTGATTACAATCTTGGGAGATATAGTAGCATATCAAAAGACTCAGCTGATTGATACCCTTGGCCACCTGAAGGCATGGAGCTATAAGAAGACCCTACAGAAAGGAAGGCTTGAGTAGGATGCTGCCTGGTTTTAGAATCATGGAATCATCCAGGTTGGAAAAGAGCTTTAAGCCCATCCAATCCAACCATTGCCCAACACTGCCAAGGCCACCACTGACCCATGGCACTGAGGGCCTTGGCTCCACGGTGTGTGAACACTTGCAGGGATGGTGACTCCAGCACTGCCCTGGGCAGTTCCAATGCTGAGCACCCTCTGGGCAAGGAATTGTTCCTCAGCTCCATCTGAACCTCCTCTGGTGCAGCTTGAGGCCGTTTCCTCTTGTCCCATCCCTTGTTCCTTGGGAGCAGAGCCCAAATCCCCCAGGTCCCTCAGCCATTCCCATCACACTGTGCTCCAGGCCCTGCACCAGCTCCATTGCCCTTCTCTGGCCCCACTCCAGCGCCTCAATGTCTCTCTTGTAGTGAGGGGCCAGAACTGAGCACAGGATTTGAGGTGTAAATTTTGGTCATTTCCATCTCTGAGCATTGAAAAATCAATTTCAGTCTCTGATTTTTTGCCCCATCCGGATAATTTGTGTTCTCTCCAAGGTCTAAAAGTGCCTCGTACTCCGTGTCCACACATCAGAAGACCTGCACCTTGAAGTCTGCTTTAGCGTTGCTGCAGTCTACATATAGCTATAACAAAGTGTGTCAGTGTTGTAAACCATCATTACCCAGAACGAAGATGTTTTCTGATCCACAGATGAAAGAGCCTTTTCAGCGCAAAGCAATGCTGTTGCTGGAAGTTACTTCTTATTGGGCTTTATTGGAGTTCTGTGAATCATTTGGAATGTCTCCCCTGGTTTTCTGGTTAGTGTTTCGTGTGCTACCCCCAGACACATCAATAACACACACTCTAACTCTTGCCACCGTCTTTATTTGTAGAGCTCCTTGTATCTGTGATTCTCCAGCTTTCGGAAAGACCTTTCGTATGGGGAGGATGAGGCATAGACTCACAGAATCATAGAATCCCAGGTTGGAAGGGACCTCAAGGATCATCCGGTCCAACTTCTCAAGGCAAAGCATGACCTCGACTGGATGGCCCAGCACCCTCTCCAGCCGAATCTTAACAGTGTCCAATGCTGGGGAGTCCATCACTTCCCTGGGGAGATTATTCCAGTGGCTGATTGTTCTCATTGTGAAACATTTTCCAGTTGGAATCTCCTCAGGAGTAACTTGTGCCCATCACCCCTCTTCTTTTCCATGTAACTCCTTGTAAAAAGAGAGCCTCCATCTTCCTTGTAGCCACCCTTTAAACACTGGGACATGGGGATAAGGTCTCCCCTGAGCCTTCTTTTCTCCAGGCTGAACAAGCCCAGCTCTCTCAGCCTTTCCTCACATGGCTGCCCAGTGCTTGGATCATCTTTGTAGCCCTTCTCTTTACCCTCTCCAGCCTGGCCACATCTCTTTTGTACAGCGGGGACCAAACCTGAACGCAGACATGAATGAGTAAAATGATTTGCTTATGAATGCTGTCATTGGCATATGCAACTAAATACTTTGAGTTACCCTTCTCGGGACCAGAAGTGTTGGGAATTCTTTGTGTCTCCTCTTTTGCTTCCCTGTTGAAGAAGCCTTGTGTGTCCCTGAGCTCTTACTGGGAGCAGATCTCTCTAACTGGTGTGAGAACAGGACTCTTCCCACTTTAGCATCATTCACAGCAGCCAAACGTTTCCATGCACCATTTAGGGATGTGAGCAAATATATGGGCACTTTAATCAACACATAGTCTGGATCTGTAAAACTTCAGTCATATTCGTGCATCAAGTAGGAGAGGAGGCTTTGTGGTTGTAATAGGCAATCTCAGTTCTCCATTCCTATCTTCAGTCAAATTGCCAGAGGGTTGCTTTGATTGAAATCCAGTTTACTCAATACAGGGAGGAAATGAGAGCAAAGGGATGTGTTGTTCCTTAGGATCCCACCCTGCTTGTGTTCATTCACTCCATCCATGTCTGCATCCCATAAAGGACCGTGCCTCTCTGGTGTGTGTAACAGTTATGGGTACTGGCAGCACTGCTGTAATCCATGAATAGCCCGACATGAGAAAGGCTTTGACTCCGGCTGCCCTCATTCCATCTCCTCCATGGAGAAGGAAAGTTCCGTGGGGAACTTCCTTCCTTCCATAGGGAAGTTCAGGCTCCAGAACTGCCAGTCCAGCATGAAATTCCCATTAAAACACATACACCTCCATGAGCCAGGGGGTATTAGCCCTATACTTGCGCAGGTTAGCCCCACACTAGAGTTTAATAGCAATTGAAATCTCTCTCTTGCTCTGATGCAGAGATATTAACACTTTGATCCAGGCTCTTTCAGCTCTTCATCAAGCATGAGCAGCGGTGATTCTCTCCTAATGAACATAGGGACCCATGTGTCTAAGACATCAAAACGCAGCAAATTTCCTCCTTCTTTCATATGAAACCCTCCAGTCTCCTGTTCAAACCTGCCCTTTTCATCTTCTTCACAGGTCTTGTTAGGAACGAGTAAAGCAATTAGGGATGTTGTGTTTGTAAGGCTAACAATAATTAATGCGTTGATTAAAAGTAAGGAATGCAGCAATCGGAGCAGAGAAGAAACCCAAACCCTTTCCTACAGGAGGCTGTTCCCTAGGAGGTTTCCTTCTGCTCCCGAAATATTTGCTTGCAATTGGAAAAACCTTTCTTGTGGAAGAATAAAACATCATTTTCTCTGCAGCCTAATGGGCAGAGGCATGTTTTTAATAAACATAGGGAATTATATCTTTCCTGCAGTCAGGAATTAGTATTCAGGAGCTTTCCAGTGCTTATAAATCCCTCTGCCTTTGCTTTCCTTTTATTTAATGGAGGCAATTTTCAGTCTGTCCCCTCTGAAGTCCTCATAGTTTCACTGCATCTTTCCATGATCATTTAGATTGTGCGAGTGTTTTCAGCATCTGAGCTTTAATCATGATGGGGTTCCCCTGCTGATGGCAGGGGTTTAATATTCACTCTTTAGATGTCATCTTGGATGGAGGGAATCTGCTGTGATCCTTCAAAGTGATGACTTCACGTGATGGCTTTGCCCCCTCGTCAGAAGAGACCCTGTGAAAAGAGATCCCATCCTTTGGGATCTGGTTCTCATCGATGTTGTAGGTGGTTTTCCAGAGGTGTTTCGTTATGAGGATCAGTGGCTTTATAGAGTGGTTCGCACCAGTTTCAGAGTTTGATGAACATCATTGGGCACTAGGATAATACTTCACAAACACGGCACAGGGTGCCCAGAGAAGCTGTGGCTGCCCCATCCCTGGCAGTATTCAAGGCCAGGTTGGACACAGGGGCTTGGAGCACCCTGCTCTATGGAAGGTGTCCCTGCCCACAGCAGGGGTTGGACCTGGATGAGCTTTAAGGTCCCTTCAACCCAAACCAGGCTGGGATCTTTTAGCCTCCAATGGACAGAGGTGCCTCTAAGCAACCTCTGACTCAGCTTGAGAAGGTGCTGGGGCAAGTGGATGGGATCCCGCTGTACCTTTCCCTCCTTATTCCTTTGTATTCAGAGCACAGCCTCATTACTAGCAATATAGTTTTTATACTTTACAGTTAACCCGGGCAGGTCATGATGTGTCACAAATCTTTGCTAAGTCAAGCACTGCCTCTTGCTGGGTACAGTGTATGCTTGGCCCCATTAAGAATAATAGCATGAATAACCATAAGCCATTAATTTTGACGAGATTGGGCCCGTATCACCTTAAAAAGCATGCACGGATGCCATGGGAGACATTTGGCTGTTTCTGCTGCTCACTCCCTTAATGAATAAAACTATGGAAGTGGCTGCAGTTTGCCTGGCAGAGGAGCACCCAGGGCTCACAAGGATGTTCATCCTGTCAGTGTGTGCAGGGGGAAAGCACCAAGAAATCACTGCCAGTGCTCTGAAAGCTGCGGCCATGGCGGGAGGCACAGCCTGTATCCCGCATGGACATCCCCAGGGCCTGGGAAAGGCTTTTGGTGGGGTGATGAGGTTTATTTCCTGCAATAATAAGGTACTAAGGAATAAAACTCCCCCTGTTCTCTTTTAAGATCAGTCAGGGATAAATCCATTCATATTCCCAGCTTTTAGGGATCTTACTTTATGGAGAGCCAGCCAGAACGCTCTGTCCATCATTGAGGTGTTAGAGGTTTCTCCCTCCTCAGCACCCATGCCCTTTCGCTCGGAGTGCCGGTCACTACCACTTTGCTTTGACCTGTGTCTGGATTTGGGTGCTTGTAGCTGTTTTCAGACTCACCTCCATTAAAAGATCCCTTTGTAGTATTTCTCGTGTTCCCTTAGCCTCCAAACACTTGGAGTGGGAAAAGGGCAAATAGAAGGTGGAGGGAAGGCAGGAGAGCTGCTGTTAGAGACCATGTGTAGACAGAGTTCTCTGTAAGGCTGTGGGCATTGTGGCTGCTGCTGTCATTTAAGGCAGGGCTTTGTTTTGTGTAAAAGCAGCATCTTCTCTCATTATTGGTCTCAGTGCAGGGCTGTTGCTGCTCGCTGGATGCACCGAGCTCCTCATCACAGCAAACACCATTGTGCCGCCGCCGAGGGATGCGACGTGCAATGATGAGCTTTTCTCATTCCATCTCTCCTTGTTCCCAGAGCTCCTCTGGGATCTGCAGTGGAAACGAGGAGGGCAGGAATGGCAAAAATGCATACAGTGCGTGCTGGAGAGGGAGCCTTTGTGCTTGATTCAGAGGATGCTGTTGTAGCACGGGTGTGGGTCCCTCTTAATGTTGTATGGGTAAACCCAGTGGGCTGGGGATGTGTGACCTTGTTCTGGGGCTTTTGGGAGGGGTCCTGCTCCCATCTCTGTGCTGCCATGGCTTGTGCACAGCAGAAGCCCTCAGGACCTTCTTTTAGAGGGCTCTATCCCATATCAGCCAGTCTCGTGGCTGTTACAAAGCACACAAGAATACATCTGCCCATGGTGTAAGAGCAAGTGGGAGGCTCACTAACCAGGCGCCTGCTTTTTCCCTCCCTGTTTTTGCTTCTGTGCAAGGTAAAGGCATAAATGTCTTAATATTTGGGCTATGACTCACTCTTTGTGTGTTTTCTCACAGACAGTGTTTCCAATGAATAAGGAACCAGGCTTAAGGCAAAGGGGAAAGGGTAGAAAGGTTTTAACCTGTTTCATACCGAGCCCCTGGCTTCTGGGCTTTGGTATTCATTTGTTCCTGTTATTGCTATCTATGAATATTAGGGGGCAGGGGTTGGAGCTGGATAAGCTTTAAGGTCCCTTCAACCCAAACCAGCCTGGGATGCTGTGATGAATTGAGCAGTGGCAGTGGTCTCAGGTGGACTCCTTCCCCTCCCTTTGTCGCAGTGCTCCACTGCTCTCCTTAGGTTGTGCCAGCAATGCACTGGGTTTCCAGGCAGTTTTCTATCCAAGCTTTTGGCACACCACGAGCAGCTCATCTCGGATCAGACACAAAGTTGGTCCTTTCCCTCCAGCGTGGCTGTCGTCCAAGCATTTCAATGTGTAGTTTCCACTAATCTACACAACTGTGCTGTTAATTACAGGAGAGATTTACTCAGAGGTATCCCTTCCATAGTGTTCTCAATGTCTGCATTAACAGCGTTGCTTCTCTTCTGTAATTCTTGCTGAGGCTAAGGTCATAGGATCACAGAATCCCAGATTTGCTTTGTGTTGGAAGGGATCTCAGAGCTCATCCACTCCTAATGCCCTGCCCAGTTCAAACATGGGCAGATCAGCTGAGGCCATCACATCCTTATGGATCTAAATGAGACAACCCAGTAGCAAATCTCTTATAGCTGGGAGGTGAGGACTCTGCAAGCCACCTTTAAACACCTCCTGCATGGACCCGGCCTCTTGCACCTCTGATTTCAGCAACCTCGATCTTCCTAATGTCAGCCTTTCCCCTTATTGGTTTTCCTCTCCATTTCCCAGAAATTGAGGGCGAATTCCACTTTGGGGGAATTCTTGCTCCCATTCTCAGTTTTTCCTGAACTAATAACTCAGCCTTGATGAGAGCATCCTTACAGGACATGAATTATTGCCTTCCACCTGGTGCATCACACATCCCCTATGGCAGAGGAGCTGGGGCAGTTACAAGCGCAGCGTGGATGCCCTCTCCAGGCTTTCCCGGAGCTCAATGGAATTGGGATTGACAACTTATGGAACGAGTAAATCTTCCTCCTGGTCATGTACTGAGCCACAAAGAGCTGCAGCCGGGTTCCAACCAACAGTTCAGGGAAGAAGCTGTGAGATGAGGTCCCACCTCACCACCCAATGCAGTGGCCCTGGGAGGAGAAGGCAGGGAGCTGCGTTCCAGCATGGACAGCATCACATCAGGCAGTCCATCCGCAGCACAGTTTCACACCTAATTGCAGTAATTGCTTGGCATCGTTTCTATCAGGTGAAGGGAAGGAGGATCACTGGCTATTCATCACGAGAGCTCTGACACCGGGACACAATCCAACCTGTTCCTGTCTCCCATGGGGCATCTGCCAACTCCTCTTTTGAGCAGCTCCAGAGGGACAGCAGGAAAAAGAAACCAAACTCAATTGCTTGGTGGTTTCCCAGCTATAAACTCCCTTTCACAATGATTTCTTTAAGGTTGCACCCACCATGGGTGAGGTGCTGGGCCAAGACATGGGAACTGGAGCATGAGCTCCAGCAGGGCACATTGGGAGAGAAGTGGGACTATAGCACTGAGGCTTTGTCCCACTCGGATGACCAGTATCCAGCACACAGACCTGCTCCCTCTCTCTGCTCCATTCCCCGTAAGTCAAAGCTTCTAATCATGGCAAACACCACCCAGCATGGTTTATCTCTGCAGGAAGGCATCCAACAAACTGACCTAGGCCCAGTTGTCCCGATGCGATGTTCCGATGCCTTGTTGGCAGGTTTTGTTACTGGTGGAAATGGAAAGGCACCAAGCACAGCCGAAGCCAGGCGCATTCAGGTGCTAAAAGAAGAAGAAAAGAGAAGGTGAAAGCTGATTGGCCTTATCAGTAACATGGCACAATCCTTGCCCGTGCTCTGAGTGGGGAAAACATAGCAACAATCAGCAGGATTTCATTGAGGTGTCCAAGGGGAATTTACTCCTGACAGGAGACAGAGGTACAAGAACCAATACAGCGACTTCTCTTCAAGCAACAGCTCTGCAAAACACTGTTCGACAGAGCCACAAAGGTTACACAGGGAGAGAAATACCATCTGCAGCTTTTGGGTTCCAGTTCCTTCGGGCGATGCATTTGCAGGGTTGGTGAAGGAAAGAAGAAAGAGCTGGGGATGGGTGAAGGGCGATGCAGCACCCCAGGCTCTCCTGGTCTTGAATTGAGCGTCTGTGGTTTTAATCATAGAAGGTTTTGGGTTGGAAGGAGCCTGAAGAACATCCAGTTCCAACCCCCTGCCCACACTAGACCATGTCGCCCAAGGCTCTGTCCAACCTGGCCTTGAACGCCACCAGGGATGGGGCATTCACCGCTTCTATGGGCAACCTGTTTCCAAATCATCATCTATGAGTTGCATCTGATTGATACAGGTGCTTAGTGCATGGTTTAGTGGTGGCCTTGGCAGTGCTGGGTTAACATTGGACTCGATGATCTTAAAGGTGTTTCCCAACCTACACAGTTCCGTGGTAGCCTGTGATAGCAGTACAATAACCCAATGGCAGGGAAAACTTCCCAGTGCTGGTCAGTTCTCAGTCATTCCTATAGCAGGCCAGGAAAGCTTGGCTAGAACCAGATCCCTGTGTGTGTTCAACCCCTGAATCCTATCTCATGTGTGTAGGCTGCACAAAGGGCTCTAAGCTCCAGGATCCATAAGGGCACCCGATCGCCCACTTCCACCTCCTCAAATAAATCAGTTCCATCCCCAAAATCCAAGTGAGTGCTGGGAAAGGAGACCAGTGAATCACTGCCATAACAAACAAGGGGGTTAGTTACTGTGAAGCTCATTAGGTTACATTTGCATGGCTACAACATCAGATTCATTATTCATGAGCAGAAACTGCAGTGACCCCCGCCTCCCCCACTCGCACAGGCATTCCCAGGGTCCCAAGATTGGGCATCTTCTTGCTGCTTTAAGCAGTTCCTCTTTAAAAGGCTCAGGGCAGAGTGACAGCTTGAGGTTTATTCATGTGTGGGTCTGTTCAAGGCATAACATCTCCCCCAGGACATAAAAATGAGGCTCGTGGGTTAGGGAGGGGAGGAATGGCTTCAGCAAATTGAGTCCCCCATGGCTGGTGTTGGCAGGGAACAGGTATATCCCTCCTATGGTCCTGTCCTTTCTCACCCATCACTCAGCAGCTCCTTTGCCACTGGGTGGCCCGTGTTGTGTCATGGAAGGAGCTGCAGGGACATGGAAGAAGGTTGGGAAGGCTGGGAGAGGATGAATGGCCCAAGCAGTGAGATTTGTGTTTGTGTCTCCTAAGCAGGGGGACTGGAGAGTGCGTCCCATGGGAAATGCTGCTGCTGGGAGAAAGGGGAGCATCACAGCCCTTGGGAGGAGAGAATGATGGTTCCAACAGATCCTCTTTGTGGGAATAATGGCCTGGAGTTGTGAGGATAGAGACAGGGGAGTGCAGAAATGGGGGCAATACCTGGCTATGCAGTGTCAATGCAGGAAGAGATTAGGGGGTAACGGCTCAGCTGGTAGAATAAGCCAACACCACAATGCTCATACACTACAAA